>CM077029.1:66038053-67345053 GCA_039090855.1 Macrothele yani
CGGCAATCACGTGACGTAACTGATGGCTTGCCGAATCTTTGAACTTGCTCGGACGTTTCATCAGTTTGAGTTTGAAATAGAAATGGGTGAGTGCCTCAAAATAATTACGAATTTTTTTAAATTCAGAAGCGTTTTCTCACACATCGCTGGCAAGTTGCGATGAACAATTAGAAATATTTGCTACGAAAAAATGCGATTCAGTGAAAACAACATGCATTGCAATAGCCTTGGAAACCACCAGCTTTCCCACACTTTAGTTACTGACGCTCGTGGTAGTAGGCTACAAGCTATTAAAGTAGTACTGCTCGATTAACGTTATATTTGTTTTGAACTTTCACGAACGTTTCATGGCGGCAGCCTCCAGATATCTCATTCTAACGTCCTTGAGTATAACTGACTGACACATACCATCATATTCATTTGTGTACAACATGCATTCTAAATAATATGAAGAATTACCCTTCTGCCTCATTTTATAATGTAAAATTTTTAACCAAATTGTGGACAATTCCCTTTATTTAATTTAATTAAAAATTGGACAATTAGGCCAGAGCATTACGCTCCTCTTAAATAAAAAAATTCACACGAGAAATTGCGCAAACAGCAAAACATGAAGGGGCAGTAACAAAAATAGTCGATTTTATTATTTAGCAAATGAGTTGTAGAGTGGTTTAGTACCATTTAAAGAGAATACAAAAAAATAAAATTAGTATCACCCTAATTTGCATAATTAGGTGGTTACATATTGAACCCATCACCCGACTACAATTATTTAACAGATCATGAAATTTGTAGGTCCAGTTTCTAAACATGGTGGTTCCAAAAGTGTGTCACCACCCTTGAAAGGGTTAAGGGTGGAAAGCGTTCAAATAAAGAAGAAAGTAGGTAGTTATGTAATCTTACCTTTCAAAATGATTTGGGAACAGTGAATTACTAAAAAATATACATATATTAAAATTCTATATAGCAGATCATCGATGCATTTAATGTGTCCCGAAATGTGTAACTTCGTTGATCATATCGGAATGCTAGATTACGGTAAAGGACATAAATTATACCATCAATGTTATTTATTAGTTATATAATATTATTCATCGCTTTCGCAAGAAAAAATAAAACAATTCGGGCGATTATGGAGAAAATTTATGCGATTTAATTCTGTATGACAGCACAACGACCTGCCACCAGCAGCGGCTAATCGTTGTTGTTGTTATCCTCGTTAAAAGCGCCATCTGGTGAGCTTTCCGGCGTAAATGATTCCTGGTTTTGAAGGCCGAAATAGCAGGCTTCTTTCAGGAGCGTGATCCTCGTAGGCTACGCTTCAACTAACTGGTACCACGAGAGACACAGCACGTCTTGCTTCTGCGCATGTGCAGTCCCGTTCTTCCACCTGGTGTTGGGGTTGCATCGGTTGCCAGCTACGGGCCACTAGCGGCAGTTGCTTGGAGGCCCGCAATTCACGGCGATGCTGCAGGGCCATCAATGGCTGCCAACTGACGGGACTGCCACCAACGGACCGCTACCGGGCCGTTAGCGGCAGATTTCAGCCAGCAGTTACCCATCACTGCCAGCTGGTGGCCAGCAGTTTCCCAACGCCTGTGTTTTTCCTGGGATATATATACAGCCCGAGGATCGGCATTCGGTTAGTAGAGTGTTCGGAGTCAGAATAGAAAAGCTACTAATGTATCGGAGTTTGATAAGGGACAAATCGTGATGGCAGGGCGCCTCTGAACTACGATCTCGGAAACGGCGCTGCTTGTGGGTTGTTCACGCGCCGCTGTAGTGAGAACGTATAAAAAGTGGTGCACAGATTGCCAAACGACGAACCGTCGTCGTCCAGCCCTGTGTTGTCCGCAGCTCATTGATGCCAGCGGTGAGCTGAGACTGTCGCGCATTGTTCAAAGCAACCGCAGGGCCACAGTGTGACAAATCACCCACAGCTACCACAGTGGTAATCAGAGCAATGTGTCGCAGCACATAGTTCATCGCACCCTTTTGGGTATGGGCCTGCGTAGCCGAAGACCCAAGCGGGTCCCCATGCTCACTGCACGTCTTCGCCAGCAACGCGTGAAATGGGCTCAACATCATCGAGATTGGACCATGGATGACTGGAAGAATATGGCCTGGTCTGACGAATCAAGATTCCTGGTGCATCACATAGACACCCATGAGCGGATATGCCGATTACCAACGGAGGCTATGGCACCTGGATACACTGTTGGGAGGAAACAGTCCGGCGACGGTGGTGCTGTGCTGTGGGCAATGTTTTCTTGGGGCACTTTAGGCCCCATTATCCCAATAGCACAGTCCCTGACAGCTGTCAGGTATCTGAACATCGTTGCGGACCAAGTTCACCCATTCATGGCAACTGTGTTCCTTGCAGGTGATGGCCATTACCAACAGGATAATTCGCCATACCACACTGCCAGAATCGTGAATAAGTGGTTCCAGGAACATGCTGGGGACTATCTGTTAATGCCCTGGCCTCCTAATTCACCTGACATTAACCCAATCGAACATTTGTGGTTCGACTTGGAAAAGAGAGTTCGCGCTAAATCACCACCACCCCGAAATATACGGGAACTGGAGGGCCTGCTGTTGACATTATGGTACCAGATACCCCAGGATACCTATCGCCACCTCATCGAATCGATACCTTGCCGAGTGGCAGCTGTTTTGCGGGCTAAAGGAGGTCCTACAGCTTACACTGACGGGGAAAAAATCCCAACACCTCGAAAAAATAGTTGTAGGGGAATGAAACGGCGGCAATACATTTGTATAGGTAACATATTTAATCGAATAAGGTTTCAATATCACAGCTTAATGTAAGCGCGAGAAGATCCGTTTTAAATGTGAAATGCTAGTACATTAATAACCGGTGTAACCGCCAGAATGTTGACTGCAAGCATGCAAACGTTCATGCATTGTGTCGTACAGGTGCTGGATCTCAGTTTGTGGGATGGAGTTCCATGCCTGTTGCACTTGGTCGGTCAATACAGGGACGGTTAATGCTGGTTGGGGGTGACGCTGGAGTTGTCGTCCAATGATGTCCCATACGTGCTCGATTGGTGAAAGATCTGGTGATCTAGCAGGCCACGGCAACATGTCGACACTCTGTAGAGCATGTTGGGTTACAATAGCGGTATGCGGGCGAGCGTTATCCTGTTGGAAAACACCCCCTGGAATGCTGTTCATGAATGGCAGCACAACAGGTTGAATCACCAGACCGACGTACAACTGTGCCGTCAGGGTACGTGGGATAACCACGAGAGTGCTCCTGCTGTCATAGGAAATTGCTCCCCAGATCATAACTCCAGGTGTAGGTCCAGTGTGTCTCGGCCGCAGACAGGTTGGTTGCAGGCGCTCACCTGGCCTCCCTCTAACCAGCACACGGCCATTACTGGCACCCAGGCAGAACCGGCTTTCATCAAAAAATACAACAGATCTCCACTCCGTCCTCCAATGAGCTCTAGCTTGACACCACTGACGTCGCAAACGGCAGTGGTTTTGAGTAAGTGGAATGCACGCTACAGGGCGTCTGGCTCGGAGCTGTCCTTCATGTAACCGATTTGTAACAATTCGTTGTGTCACTGTGGTGGCAACTGCAGCTCGAATTGCTGCCGCTGACGAGGTACAATGCGCCACGGCCATACGCCGTACACGGCGGTCTTCCCTCTCAGTAGTGCCACGTGGCCGGCAGGAACCCGGTCTTCTTGAGGCAGTACCTTCCCTTGACCACCTCTGCCAACAATCATGCACAGTGGCTACATTCCTGCCAAGTCGTTCTGCAATATTGCGGAAAGAAAATCCACCTACTCGTAGCCCTATTACACGACCTCGTTCAAACCCCGTGAGCTGTTGATAATGGCTTCTTCGTCTTCTTAAAGGCATTCTTGACTAACATCAACACCCTACGTCGAATCTCAATGATAACTAACGCTCACGAACGTTACAGCGCGTATTTACAGCAAACCTGCTTTGCATGTACCGAGGGGCGCTACTAGCGCCACATGTATGCGCCGAGCCCGAAATTTGCATAGACGTCATCTTACAGATGTACTCTCACCGCCTACCAACTGTCGTTTATCTAACACAACCTCTTCTTGGTGTTGGGATTTTTTTCCGTCAGTGTATTAGGTAGGTGGTCATAACGTAATAACTCATCGGTGTTTATTGCCAGAAGGACAGACCACCGATGGTCAACCGAAATTTTAGACTGGATTCCAAGTGACAGAAAACACCCAGAAGACCACATGGGAGATTGGGAGATGGGTGGATGAAATTCGTGCCGCCCCGGTGGCGCAGTGGTCTAAGGCAATGGCCTCTGATCATTCGTCCGAAAGCGGTCCGGGTTCGAAACCCGGTGAGGCATGGATGTTGTGTTTGTCTTACGGCACTGGCTCTCTCCCACCCCTGGAACCAGTGACCCTAAATTAGGGACGGGCGACTGCTTATAGCCCATTGAGTTGCTCACGGTGGTCGTTAAACCTCCAATCCAAAAAAAAAAAAAAAAAAAAAATGAAATTCGAAAGTATGCTGGAGCGACATGGAGGAGACTGGCGTAAGACAGACCGTTGTGAAAGAAACTTGAGTTTCGTAGCTCTCAGCTTATACGTAGGCTGTGTCATCATCATCATCATTGTCAACCATTATCAATCCACTGCTGGACGAAGGTCTCCCCAAGTTTCCTCCACAACGGTCTGTCTTGTGCCAGTCTCCTCCATGTCACCCCTGCATACTTTCGAATTTCATCCACCCATCTCCCATGTGGTCTTCTTCTGGGTCTTTTCCTGTCCCTTGGAATCCAATCTAAAATTTCGGCTGTCCATCGATGATCTGTCCTTCTGGTAGTATGTCCAGCCCATTGCCATTTCAGGGATTTAACTCTGATCGTGATGTCTTCCACTCTTGTCATTTTTCGGATCCACGAGTTCCTCTTCTTATCTCTCCTGGTTTGTAATGCTTCTGAAAGGTTTATTTGTTAGTTTAAAGTATGTTGCCTGCAGACATAGGGCTTACACCTGCTAAGATTATTGCGCTGCGTAATGAAGGAACGTGCTGTCACTAAAGTTGCCATAAAACGTGGCTGTCACCACTCGACGTTAAGCAGGTGCATTCTTCATTTCAATATGACTAACTATTTGGAAGATAAACACAGAAAGGGAAGACGAAGAAAAAGTACCATGCGAAATGACCGCACGACCATTCGTCCGAAAAGGGTCCGGGTTCGAATCCCGGTGGGGCATGGATGTTGTGTTTGCCTTACGGCGCTGGCTCTTTCCCTTCCCTGAAACCAGTGGCCCTAAATTAGGGACGATCGACTGTTTATAGCCCATTGAGTTGCTCTCGGTGGTCGTTAAACCTTCAACCAAAAAAAAAAAAAAAAAAAAAATGCAGTTCAGTTACTGTTTCCAGGGTGATTATTAACCGCAGACTGAAGGAAAATGGTTTAGGAGCCACAAGCTTGCGAAGAGGCCTTTCATTAATAACAAGTTTGTAAAATCATGCAATGCATTTATTATGATACGCTTTTCAACATACCAGAAATCATTACTCAAGTTATGAGGATAACGGCTGTGGAATAAATCTCGCTCATGTGCCCTGACCTTTGACTCCATTTCGATTAAGTTCAGCAGAACAAGTTCAGTATACCTCCGGAACAACATACTAAAGTTTTGTCCCAATCGAAGCATTTTTACGTAAGTTATGACGCATAAGGGCGATGGAATGGATCGCGCTCCTATGTTCTGACCTCCGGTCCATTTCGCCCATTTTCAACAGGGTATGTCCCCAGATGGTTCTCTATCACATACTAAAATTTCATCTAAATCGAGCCATTTTTGCACAAGTTATGACGCATAAGGGCAATGGAATGGATCCCGCTCCTGTGTCCTGACCTTTGATCCCATTTCGTCCACTTTCAATAGGGTTTGTCCCCAGGTGGTCCCCTACCACATACTGAAATTTCATCGTATTCCAACCATTTTTACGCGAGTTATCGTGCGGACAGACAGACAGACAGATATACGGACAAAACTAGTGCATATACGCTTCTTCAACCTACAGTTGGAAAGCGTAAACAAAAGGAGGGCAAAGCGTCTACACTGGGCAAGCGATCATAAAGAATGGACCATAGATCTGTGGCGTAAGGTCATCTGACATCTGGAGTGACGAAACAGCTATTGCTTTGGTACCCAACAAAGGAAGGACATTTGTACGACACCGACAAAACGAAAAGTTCAAACCATACTGTACTGTTCAAACAATAAATCATCCTAGTGCCGTGTTCATCTTCCAGGATGACAACGCGCTCTACCATCAGGCACGAGTAGTGGACAGATGATTGATTTCTAAACAGTTCCGGAGACTGCAATGGCCTCCACAATCGCCGGATCTTAATCCGATCAAAAACTTTTGGATGAAACTGAAACAGAAGTTGAGTGCAAAGAATCCTACAAATAAAGTTAATTGAAGCTATAATTTCATGTCGGTATCACCTGACATCAACGGATGAGCTAGAACACCTGTGAGCAGTATCCCCAGAAGATGCGCCTTAGTAATTATTGATTATTAATTGTCTGTATGTCTTGAAAAGTATTTAACATTCATTGACTACATGAAAAAGCTTTAATGAGTTTCAATTTCTTTCTTTCTTCTTTATTGTGACTTGCACAGTCTCTGGTGGTTTACCAGAAATAAAAAAAAAGTTTACGTTAGCTTTGCAGTTTCGTTTTGTCTTCTCATCCACTACATGTACAACAATGCAGACATGTTAAATCTGTAAAAAGTTTTGAATTCCTTATGAAATTATCTTTAAAATGATATACTATTTATTATTTTGAAATTGGCATTACTTTTTAAAATGCGGTCAAATGCGTAAAATACATGTTTACGTGAGGTGTTGCAGGACTTTTGCACTAAGCTGTATATATATTTTCAATCAATTCAAGACATGTAGCACTTCATGGCCACAAACCACGACACCAAAACCAATGCAACATTGATGTTACTTGATAGGTCCAGGGGGAGGGGGTGGGACTGACTGCAGCGGGTTCCCGTCTGCTGAGCTATGAAGTAATTATTAATGTTGTATTGTTTTGGGTGTCGTGGTTTGTGGTTATGAAGTGCTATATGTCTTGAATTGATGGAATTTATATTTATATGCTCTGTCTCAAATTTTTGCAGCCCAGCGCAGGATTCGGAGAGTACGTATTACATATCATCATTGTCACCCATTATCAATCCACTGCTAGATGAAGGTCTCCCCAAGTTTCTTCCACAACGGCCTGTCTTGCGCCAGTCTCCTCCATGTCACTCCCTCATGCTTTAGAATTTCATCCACCCATCTCCCACGTGGTCTTCTTCTGTCCCTTGGAATCCAGTCTAAAATTTCGGTTGTCCATCAGTGGTCTGTCCTTCTGGTAATATGTCCAGCTCACTGCCATTGCACAGATTTTACTCTGATAGTGACATCTTCCATTCTTGTCATTCTCCTTATCCACGAATTCTTCTTCCTATCTTTTCTAGTTACACCAAGCACACATCTCTCCATTCTTTCAGTTGTCTGCAGTCTTTGTACGTCTTTTGTAGTTAAGGTCCACGTTTCTGTTCCATAGGTAAGCACTGGAAGGATACATTGATTAAACACTTTTCTTTTAAGACATAATGCCATATTGCTGTCAAAAATTGTACTGTTTCTTCCAAAAGCTCTCCAACCAAGTTTTATATATCGATTAATTTCTTCATCAATGTGACCTTCGCTTGAATTTGCTGCCCTATATCAAAATTACTTAATTTGAACAATTTTAAATAAAAAAGAAGAACGTTACAGGCATATGCTAAAAATATCAAATTTGTATTTAAATATTGCTCTGTCGTTCTACACGATTCTAAATATTTACGGTTAATAACACATGTTAGTAATATTGAGCAGATAAACCTAACACAGTGACATTAATTCAGTGCGACCAATGTGCAGTTTTTCCTAAGACAGAGGTATCGGATGTAGAAGATTTCTTTTATGTTGGTCATGAGGAATAAGAGTGAGCTCAGGGGATTACGTTTATCGGAGCCAATGGCGAGGTGTGTGTGTGTGTGTGTGTGTGCTTAGTAGAAATACTCATTAATCTCCATGTTTTCCCTCAGAGCATTGCAATCTTTAAATAACCACCTCGTATAACTTTATTTTTAAGGTCCACCGTCTGAACGAAGGAGCTCACATTTCCTTCGTGCTAGAACCCTCATGATTTATGAAACGTCACCTATTGGGAATTGCGACTGTATGGTCTCATCACTGTATACAGTATTTTTGTTTTGTTTCGAAGTTTTACAACCACCACGAACAACTCTGGAGCTATATAAGTAGACACTCGTCCCTAATTTCAGGCGGGCCGCGGATGGCCTAGTGGTCAACGTTCATGACTGCCACGGAGGAGCCTCAGGTTCGAACGCTCGAACCACTAAATATCCGCCGAGCGTCGGATGGGTACGTTAAGCCGTCGGAACCCGGGTACTGGCCTACCGGTAATAAATAAGGGCGTCTTCTTCCCCCTATCTACCTCGCTTACGTGTCACTTTGCTATCGGGCACTTTAACCCAAATCTCCTAGCTTCCTGTTTCTAAGGGTTGTTTAAGACCTGGGGTCAGACACTCCTTTCCTAAAATCTTCTAAAAATGATCTGATATCATTTCAGGCCACTATTTCCAGGGAAGGGGCACGTTCTGCGCCTTTGGTTATGCGCACTACCCACGCCTCATCCGCTGGAGCTCAGGTTCGGCTCAGATGAATGATCAGAAGCTGGCGCCTCAGATCACCCAACTATCGAGGCGACCATCTCTGTATAATTCGCCCAAGATACGAATATGTTTGCATACAACCCCCCCCCTCCTTTTTTTTTTTTTTTTTTTGCATACATGTCCATCTAAAAAAATCCATTTGTCCGGGTTTTCTTTTCCAGCTACCCACCAAGAGTGCCGCTAAGCGCAGATAAAAAGTATGAAGCCTCTTCTACATCACTGGATCGGGTTCGAGTCCCTCAAGGAAAATGGGTGATGTGATTGTGTTACTGCACTGACTCATCCCTTTCCTGGAACTATTGGACCCGAATTAGGAACGGCGACTGTTTATAACTCTTAGATTTGCTGACAGCAGTCGTTTACCCCCCCCTGCCCCAAGCCAGCCTTCTTTTCTTCATGCTACGATGCCAACTTCCAATCATATTAGAACTTACTATGACTATAAATAAATCGTAGGAAAAATCTTTTGATTATGCCAGTGTGTACCTCCCACAGCCTGTTTTTGGACACAGACAACAATATGTTGTTTGACGTAATCCAAGAAAATCTGAAAACCCACGTCCGTATCGCACATTATCAAGGGAAAATATTTTACAATATAAGCGTTGTTAAGATGGTTTCAAATAAAGAAAATTTCCTTTGCTCTTACTTTGTACTTTTAAATTTTCCCGTCGTTTTTGATGGGTGTTATCTAGAGAGCCGGCTCAATCCAGTAAGCAAGGCATCAGAGGCGCCATTTATAGGGGAGAGCGTTTTCGACAGTGCGGCTCTGGTATGATTATAAATGTTGAATAGCCTTTGTAGGAAAAATGAAATATTTCTGGGGCTCCTGCAGAAATATTTCATTTTACAGACGAGAACGAAAAATGGTTTTGGCACAAAAGAAGTGCTGGCCAATTTCTTTTGCCTTCCTCTGGTGAAGACATAGAGAAAAAATGCGCAGCGTATCCGGACGAAACGGCCAACATTGAAAAACAATCAATTGTTGCTTCAGCATGATAACGCTCGTCCGTATATTGCTAAACCAGTGCAAGCAGAAATTGCAAAACAGAGGTGGGCCATATACAGAGATCATCGCTCTTTCCACCTTTATAAGTGAGTCACGGAAAAAATTATCATTGACCGCCACCGGGAATCGAACCCAGGGTCTTCCAGTTACGTCTTCCAGTTAGAGGTGGGCTGTTCTTCCGCACACTGCTTGCAGTCCGGATTTGGCACCTTCCGATTTTCATGTTTTTGGTTCCTTGAAGGATAGTCTTTGTGGCCACCACGAAGTGCATGGACAATCTGCAAAGCGGTTGTGGGTCAATGGATTCGCAACACCCCTGCTGATTTCTTCGCTACCGGAATGAATCGACTTGTTGTTCGGGAGGAAATGTATTGTACTGAACGGAGAATAAACTGGAAAAGTGACTTTGACTGTTCGTATCACTGTATTACATATGTGAGTATCACATTTATGCATCCTGTATTTTTTATTTCTCTACTGTAATTCATAGGAATAAAAATCCGGATACCACTGGGACACCCCTCGTACTTTGAATTCACGTAAGTTTTCTAACTTTTCCATTTCTTTGTTAAATTTGATTTCATTCATTGCTTAATTGCCGTACTGTGTATTATGCAAAAAAATTTTCCCAGCGAAGAGTTCACTAAGGGGCGTTGAAGTGGCACTTCGCATCTTAGCGCAAACATGCCTTGAGTCGGCTCTGGTTAGCTAGTTGTAAAATAATTTCGTGAGTAAATTGCTCTTATGTTACAGCTGTGAAAGTCCGCTTCGTTAAACACTTGAAGCGGAGCAAAAATGTCGCTCACCGGCCAGCAGTCGGACCAGAAAGCCGATACATTCCTGAATACCAATGGGACAATGTCATTTGTTTCTTTCGACAAGCGAATTACCACGTTGCTATTAGATGAGAGTTCTCCTCCCCTGGAACAGTAACATTAAATGAAGTTTAACGGCGCAGAGACGTAACTCATAAAAAATATCTGCTGTGCTGTGTCACGCCTCCTCATGCATAAGGAATAAGCACTTGGAAACTTCTTGTACAAAGGGGAGGAAGTTAATGATTCCACTTTTTTTCTTCTTCTTCTTCTTTTCTGCTATCGTCCCCTAGAAAAAAGCACACCAGCAAAATATGGAAGAGCGGCGGCAGAAGTGAAAGGAATTTGCAGCGTAGAGTTGCGAAGGTTGTGTTGGTTTGTGGTTATGAAGCCCGAGGCTTATTTTCTTCCCCCTGACTTAGGACGCATCCTTCCTCTTCGCCTTTGTCTTACAACAACATTCCTTCGCGCTCCCATTATTTCCTTTCCTACACTAACTGAAATTTACGAAAATAACTTCTGATAGTACTAAGTGATTTCACTAGAAATAGCTACAAATTGCCTTTTTGGCAATTTCGATGGCTCCAAACGAAAATCTGCTGTTGCCCCCCCCCCCCCCCTTTTTTTTTTCTTTTTTTGGTTTTGTTCGGTGATTTACCGTTTCTAGTAATCACAAGTTTCCTTCCCAACAAATTGAGTCTGTGATTGTTTTGATCGTTTAGGCCAGCGTAGCGATAAAAATTGCCGTGTCCACCTCGTATCTTGTAATTATATTTCAAACCGCTTAAATTCGGCAATAGAAATCAGAAAGATCGTAATATGAGATACAAAAACGTGTGTGTGTGTGTGTGTGTGTGTTTCAGACACTTAAAACACCAACAATTTTCTCGTTGTAGACAGGAATTATCAGCCGGTACCCTTTATCATAAAAGAGCAAGGCTCCATAAGACCGCCGTTTTCAGGGGTCGCGGATTTTAATCACATGCCCATTTATTTATTTTTTTTAATCTGTAGTATTTTGAAAATAAATAAAATCACAGAAAAATGAAAAAAATATTTTTTTTTATTTCGTATTATTGAGAAAAAAATAGGTTATTCAAATCTGATTGAAAATTGATGTTTTAACGATGAAGAACCATGCTCGTTTTTTAGTTCAAAATATCCTTAAGGGAGCGCAAATTAATATTTGAGGTCCGCCGAATTACAAAAAGCGGGTCTGAACCGGTGAACTCCAAGGTATAGTGTGTCCCACTGGCTACTTTCCCCAAGTTTTTATTAATAACATCGTGAATAATTACAGTAATTGAATGATATTTGGTACGAACATACCTTCATCCATGGAAAACAGAACCATATCATACGAGACGTTGAAAGTGTCCGCCTTGTGCATCGAGACAGGCTTGAGCACGAGACTCCATATTTCGGAAAGTTCGTGCCAGTTGCTCCAGCCTAATCGCTGCCACTGCCTCGCAGATGTTGTTCTTCAATGCCTCAAGGGTTGTCGTCTTGTTTTGATACACCACTGATTCGAGATACCCTTAGAGAAAGAAATCAGGGGGTGTTAGATCAGGTGATCGAGGTGGTCACATTCCTTTAGAAATCACACAATCTCCAAAGAATAACTCGATTTCAGCTATACTCACATGTGATGTATGGCAGGTTGCCCCATCATGTTGAAAATATCCAGTGGTCAGGTCTTCAGGGTGCAGTTGCTTTACAAATGCCTGAAAATTTTCCATGTAGACGGCTGCTGTGACCGTATCCTGAAAGAAGATGGGCCCAATGATCCGCCGACGTCACAGTTCTTGGAGAGCGCGTGATTTCTGAAGAAATGTGGTCACCTCGATCTCCTGACTTAACACCCCTTGATTCCTTTCTATGGGAGTATCTCAAATCAGTGGTGTTTCAAAGCAAGCCGACAACCCTTGAGGCACAACATCTGCGAGGCAATTGCAGCTATTACACTGGAGCAACTGGCGCGAACTTTCGGAAATATGGAGCTTCGTGTTCAAGCCTGTCTCGATACACATGGCGGACACTTTTAACATTTCTTATGCTATGGTCTGTTTTTCATGGATGAAGGGATGTTCTTACCAAATATCATTCAATAACTGTAATTATTCACGATATCATTAATAAAAATTTGGTACAATAGAGAATGGTACATCCTGTACTTCAGTTGATGTCTTCTGGGATCTGTTCGCAGATCCTCGGTGAATCGGGAATTACACTGAAGTAACAAATTACTAGGAACACCTACGTACTAACGTGTTGGGCTGCCCATGTCACAGACTGGATTTGATGCGGAATGGATTCGACGAGGTTCTGGTACGATTCTTCAAGTACGAGTATATCCAGCCATGGACATGTGATGGGGTCCGTTAGTTGCCGAATGTTCGCTGTTGAGGATTTCTGGTACAAGTGCTCTTTCAATCTCATCCCACATGTGTACAATTGGGTAAAGATCTGGAGATTGTGTGGATCATATTAACGCTTTGAATTAAAAATGTTGTGTAGACCCCCACAATTTCCAGATCTTTACCCGAGAGAGAATTGTGTGATGATCCGAGTCTTGTGACAAGACTCATTACCCTGCTCTCTATCAGGAAACATAATGTGCACGTACAAGTGTGTTTGGTCCTCAGTGATAGTAAATGCTACTTGGTACCAAAATTCTTTTCGAGAGGTCGCGATGGAAACAGGCCCCAGACAATTACACAGCCTCCACCAACTTGTGCAGTTAATGCTAGGCAGCAGGGATCCACCGATTCGTGTTGTTGACGTCATATTTTGGCCCTCCCATTAGCGTGGACTAACTGAAAATGTGATTCATCGGACAAGGCGACCACTTCCAGTTCTCACGGGTCCATTTCTGTGCTCCATGCCCGCCGTAGACGAATTTGTTGGTTTGAGGAAGAGACGAGTAGTTAATTAAATAAGACATCTACTGTTTTATAGCCTATTCGCGCTAATGTGCAGCGTGCTGTGTATGCTGAAGTTCTCCACTCGATGCCGCTGTTGTACAGCGCGGTTACATTAAGCAATAGAGCTCATCTGTTACATCGTAGAATCTTCCATAGACACCGTTGCTCTCGAACATCGACCAGTCATTTCTGTCCATAGTAAGACTGTTGACTGCTTTTTTGCTGTTTGCGCACCACTCATTGTACGGCCTCGATACAGCTGTTCTTGCATTGCCAAGAGGGTTTGACGTTTCTAAAATGCTTGTACCTTCGCGCCTAGCGCTCATTTCCATGCCTCTTTCAAAGTCACCTAAATCACGAGTCTTTCCCATATTTGCGTTATCTACTATTAACACACGTGTGAGAGAGGTCGAAAGATACACTATATTGACAAAAGTCACCGGACACCCATTCAAAAGCAAATGAACGGATCGCTGCGTTGTTAAGATGCGCAGTACGGCTGCAAACTGTATAAAAACAAGCCTACAGCTGACCGCGATCATATCGCACTGTGAGGTTGAGTGAAAATGTCGCAGCGGGAGAGATCTGACTTTGAGAAAGGAAATATATTTGGGTGTTATATTAGTGGGTTGTCCATAAGAGAAACCAAAAGGCGTTTAAACATACCCAAGTCAACGGCTTTGGATGTACTGAATAAATGGAAGACACATGGCGTGCCTGAAGCAGCAAGACGTACCGACAGACCAAAGAAAATCAATGATAGAGGACTTCGAAGCCTCAGAAGAGTCGTTACATCTAATCGACGGACTACTGCACAAGACCTCAGTGTACAGGTGAGGAAAATGCTGGAACCTTGGTTTGGTATGTATACACGTACCATTCGCAGAGAACTTCATTCCATATGTTACCGTGGTCGTGCGGCTGCTCATAAGCCTTTCATCTCCACTCGGAATGCTACTCGTCATTTAGCACTGTGTTAAGAACATTTATCGTGGACAGTAAATCAACGGAAACCAGCCCTATGGACTGATGAATGCAGATACAAAATCCATCAGTCTGATGGCAGTGTGTATGCATGGCGGCAGCGGGGGGAACGCTATTTACCACGGTGTACTGTTCCTACGGTCAAGTTTGGTGCTGGCAGTGTACTCGTGTGGAGGTGTTTCTCGTGCTATGGACAAATATGTTAACCAGCACGTTTACCTCAATATTCTGGACAATTATGCCCTACCACCACTGTGGCAATACTATGGATCTGAGCCTTGTTGGTACCAGTAGGATAATGCACCGAGCCATAAAGCAAGGACTGTTATGGCGTGGTTTGACGATAATTCCGTATCGTGTGTGGACTAGCCAGCACAGAACCCTGATCTTAATCCCACTGAGCACCAATGGGATAAATTAGAGCGCCGCATAAGAAGTTTGGAACCAACTGCTAAAGCAACAGTTAGAGACAGCATTGTGTACTGAATGGAAGCGCATACCAATCAATGTGCTCCAAAATCTTGTCGAAAGCATGTCTCGAAGGGTCAGCGCATTCATTAAGGCCGAAGGTGGACCGACACCGTACTAATGTATGTCAATAAGTGCTATGTTGTGTTTCTTTTCTAGGTGTCCGGTGACTTTTGTCAATATAGTGTACATGTCAAAGAAATAGTTGAGGAAGTTGTAATTTCAAATAGTTTAGGTTGTCCTAGAATTATTTTACTAAATTAGTAGTTAATGTTTCTGTCTTCTCGCTGCTCTTTCTGTTTCCTAACTATTCCCTCTTTCGTATTTACTTAATTCTACGTAACTACCCTTTCATTTTACTTCGCAATTCTAGTCCAGGAGACACGACAAAAAGTGATCCATCTCAATCATCATCCCGCCAGCTTTGTCGTCCGTCAGTTCTTCTTTTTCTGGACCACCGTTTCAGCCTCTCCCATTAGCTCGAAGACGATTCTCCGACGCCTCCTGAGCAATAAACTAATTTAGCTGTCTCGAGTGCTTTTCGAATCGCACATTATTGCAGCGTACGCCCATGAAACGATAAAATGTACTTAATGTCCTCTGGAACGGCTCTTCAATACAAAGCAAGACTGCCTGGGAACATCTTTTTTACAACTCTAATTACCGATACTCCCTGAAATAGCGTCTTCGAACATTTCCATGCTGACTGACCTTACTTGGAAAATAATTAATTCTAAAACCCTTTAAAATCTAAACATACGTAACACTCACGTCTCAATTCTTTACTGTCTGAGCTGTTTATAAATCCATCTGATAGTATCAGAGCTGACTACGTAAATGTGGATGGCACGTGTCTGGTTGATGTTGGGAGCTCCTAATAATTTGCTACTTCAGCGTATGTTCAGCCATCCAAAAGACCCAGAAATGTAAATACCGTACTGACTATCAGTGGCAAATGATGTTTGAATGAAAATTTTTACCTGCTGGATATAGACCAATTTTGCATTCAGCAATGCACCTTTTCGTCCTACTAGTTAGAACAGAAGAGATCAATCCAGCAGTGGATTGATAATGGTGGCAATGATGATGTATAAACACAGTCGTGTCAGAAAAATAACAGCACCCCCGGAATCACAGTGAACCCGCCCAGGCGCGTCACAGAGTGCACGTGACAAGGTCGACCACACGGAGATATAAGCGGCCGAACAGGACAGATGATACATAGTGTGTTACGTGAGCACAATGAGCAGATGGAGTGATTTGACTGACGTTCAAAAAGGAATGATCATCGGCTACCGCGTTAAGGGTGGAAGCATCTCAGAAACAGCAGACTTCGTGGGCTGTTCGCGAGGTGCTGTAGTAAGGGTGTACCAAGAATGGACCGCTGGCATACTGAGCACCTCCCGACGTCATAACTGTAGAGCCCCAAACACCATTGACCCCAGGGTAAAACGTCATCTCCGTCGACTAATGAAGGGCAATCGACGCACAACAGTGCAGCAATTGACCAAGCAAAGGAACGCCGGGACACCTAGGTACGTGTCCCCGATAACGGTAGAGCGAACCCTGCTACGCATGGGTCTCTGAAGTCGACGCAGCGTCAAGACGCCCACGTTAACCCAGGTCCATTGGCAACGACGCCTGCAGTTCGTATGGGACTACCGTCCGTGTACCGTGGAGGAGTGGAAAAGGGTTGCCTTCTCCGATGAATCGAGGTTTCTACTCTACAGAAGTGACGGGCGGTGGCAGTGCGCATATCTGGGGGATGTTTTTCTGGTATGACCTGGGACCGCTGGTATCACTGGATGGGTTCCTGAACGCCAATGGCTACCTGTCCATCCTCGCTGGCCACATGCATCCCTTCATGTTGGATGTTTTCCCTGGTGGTGATGGTGTCTGACAACAGGACAATGCGCCGTGCCACGTCGCTAGGGGGTGCGTAACTGGTACCAGGAACACGACAGCGATGTCTCCGTTCTCCCTTGGCCGGCGAATTCGTCCGATCTCAATCCCTTAGAGCACTTGGATCGTCAGGTACGACGTGCCGACGCACAACCACGTCATCTCTAGGACCTCCTTGCTCTTCTGTAGTCCGAATAGTCACGTGTGCCACAGGCAACCTTTCAGGGCCTCAATGCGTTCATGCCATGCCGTCTCGACGCTGTCATTCGGGCCAAGGTTTCAAAATCGCTTTATTCTAATTTATCATAAGAAAACATAAAGAGGGAGACGTACAGTATTGGGCATCTCACTGGGAAATAATACAAAACTGTTAAAAACATGATGGTATATACATTGCAATGACAATGGGGATGAATAACAAAATGCTGCAAGCAAAGCTTATTGAATAAAAAAATTGCAGAAGTGACAAAGAGAAACACATCGTGTCACATGACATTGGCTGGGCATGATTTACAGGATAACACAGGCGAAACAATAGTACACAATTAGAAAAAGAACAGCACAAACACCGCCGTGAAGGTAAAACATTACATACATGAGATAAAAACACAGCGTGCACAATTGTGCAAGTTATTTAACGAGGGCACCAAAGCAACATAATACAGGCGGGGTGAAAGTAAGTAATGTACACGAGTAAGCATGAAAATACACTGAGATGGCATTAGCATTCACAATTCAACGGTAGTGTGGATTGCACGAGTCGTAGAGTGGAGGAGGGCCACCAGGGTGCCACGGAACTCAGCAAAGGAGGTGTAGAATGTCCTAGGGTTCTGATAGGTGTAGCAGTCCAGAATCAATCGCAAACCATGGAGCGGCCGGCGCCCAGGTAGCATAGAAGGTGGCTTCTCGACGACTGGAAGAAGCCGACTGGTACTCCAGGCGGAGTCGAGAAAGCAATCGATCTTGAAAATGGCACAAAAGTGCTGCGCTGGCCTGGTGTAAAGAGACCGGCGAGGAAATGCTGCGGAGTTGTTGAAGGTATACGTAAATAACGTGTTTAACCAGCACGAAAAGATAGGCACATACTGAAGGAAGAGTTGTAGGTGGATGAGCCCGCAGAAGAAGATGTCTGTAGGCAGTGAACGGAAGATCTTGAGAACAAGAGCGACTGGCAATCCGGAAAGCCTGGTGGAGGAGAGGCATCAGGATGGGACAGTAAAGGTAGACGTGAGAAACGTCTGCCTCCTGTGCGCAGAAGGAGCAAAGAGGGGAGGAGAGAAGAGACATGCGAAAGAGAAAATACGGAACAGGGAGGCGATTATGCAAAAAGAGCCAGTGGGTATTAATTTCAAGAGGGGCAGATAAGGGTGAGCGGGCAGCGGCCCAGACAAGAGGAAGAGAAGCAGGGGAACCTCCAGAATAGAAAGCGGTGAAGGGGTGGCAAGGTGCACTAGAAAACGATAAAGAGATTTAGAGGAGAGAGAGGAGAGAGGAAGAACCGAGTTTGTGAGTCGGAGGAAAAACGGCAGCGGAAGAGGGGCAGAAAAGACAGAGACGAGACCGGTGGGGGAGACAAGATCAGGGAAAAGCGAAAGAAGTGCAGTTAGCAGAGAGTCATAGACCAAATGGGCGGATGGGGACGAGAGAATAGCAGGGGGAGGCCAGAGAGCGGGCGCCAGGATAGATCCGAGTTAGTGAGGTCTTGTACAGTTACTACACCTGCTCGGAGCCAAGAGGGGAATGAAAAACAGGGGAGATGGGGGGGATGAACAAGGGAGTTGAAGAAGAGGGGTTCAGAAAGAAGCTCTAGAGTTGAAGAGGGAGGGAGCGAATGAGGGGGAGAGAGCGAAGGTGAGTGAGGGCTTCAGAATATGCAGGTGGGAGTTTGGAGGGGGGAAAGGACAGCAATCCATGAGAACTAAAGAAAGAAAAGAAAAATGTGGGTTACGCAAGGAGGCAAGAACGTCACGTACCTGAACTGCGGAAGCCACTGGAGCCGTGAAAAGGTGAATGAAGTTGATCACTCGGCTTGCTTTGTAGCACAGCGGGACATCAGGTAGGCCAGCACCACCATAGGAGGGAGGAGCACAGAGCTTGTGGACGTTAATCCAGTGATGACCCGCCCACATTACTCGAGTAAGGCAGCGTGTAACCTCCTGGAGACAGAAAAGCGGGGTCGTAGATGCAATCCAAGAATGCTTGCAGATGGACAGAAGGTATGTCCTGGTGAGATTTGCACGCTGGTAGTAGGACGTACAGAACTGCGCACGACACCAGAATGCAGCTGTGCGGAGGAGGCGAGGATGGAGTTCCGAGCGAGTTGCACTGGATGTAGCTTGTGGTGCGCCTAAGTGCACACCCAGGAAGCGTTGGGTAGTGGATGACCATGTGGCCCCCCATGGAGCATCCAAGCGATTGGACCACGACCCGCACCACAATCCAGTGCTCTTAGAAGTATTCAGTTCAGCTGCAGAACATGAAGCATATGCGGAGAACAAACGACGAAGCAGTTGGAACTGTGAGTCGCTACGAATGCAGACGGTGATGTCATCTGCATAAGCAGAGTAAATGACTGAGTGATGCCGTGAGCTGGCAACTGGTGGTGGAAGTTGTGCTAGAAGAGATGTTTGCAGAGAGCGTAGAAAAGGCTCGACGGCAATCGCAAACAGTTGACCAGAAAGCGGGCAGCCTGACGAACTCCCCGCTTGAAGGGAACATGTGCTGTGAGAAAAGATGCCGTCTTGACATGGAAAACGGCGTCCCGGTAGAGGAGAGAAGAACGGAGACAAATTGTGGAGGAAAGCCAAAGTGTAGCAGGGTTTGTGTTAAATAGGCGTGTGAGATATTATCGAAAGCGGAACGGAGGTCTAAGGAAAGGAGAGCAAGAGGTTCAGAATGAGTCTTGGCAAGATGAATGAGATCGCGAAGAAGTTGAACATTGGAGGGAAAGAGAACGGCCAGGAACAGTATAGGTTTGAGAGTCAGCAAGGATGTGAGGGAGGATAGAGTTTAGTCGACGGGAAAGAAGCTTAGTATAGAGTTTATAATCTTGATTGAGAAGGTGGTTATGCAGCCTCTGGCGCTATGGAATGCAAATTTGTTCAAAGGTTTTTGTTTATTCACTTAATTTGCTTTTTCTATATATATACATATATATATACATATATATATATATACACATGTACATGTACGTACAAACTATAAAAGCGTGACTGTACTCGTATATACATACCGTACACAAGCACTGTGTCTCCTGTTTAAGCACACGTATATAAAGTATGTGCGTGTGCGTGTTTCAGTGTGGATGAATGTACTGTAAATTTTTCATTTACTGTATTTGCTTTTCGCATCAGCCGCCCCGGTGACTGATTTGTCAGAGGCAAGGACTTGTGTCTAATCGTCCTTTTTCTCCGAATCAGTGGTCCCAAATTAGAAACTATGAGCTCTGTAACCCAGTTGCCCACAGGAGTCTTCTTCAAAAGGAGGACGGGCAAATTACCTGTCCGGTGCAATCATCAGACAGGACTGACTAAGTTCCGATTTCTCAATAATTATATAAATAAAATGAAATTAACAATGGTATTCTACAGTGTATCTAATAAAATGTCTTATAAAAGTTAGTTTTTGGAAGATATAATCTATAAAGAAGATAACTCTCCCGCAGCTGACAAATCTTTTTCAAATAATACGCTGCGAGAATAATTTACACCTAATTACACGTAGAGAATCGGTTCCCGGTGGATCCGTAATTCTAGATCAAAAGCTGAAAAGCACTGGTTATTCAACTTGAAAGTCAGTGCAGTACACGTAGTTAAAATAACTGAAATGCACAAATTTCAGCATAAACACGAAACACTATGGTATCCAACAACAGCCAAACAGGAGTATCTGTGAATGAACATTAAAAAATCTAATGAATATTAATAAACAGTATGCTAACATTATTACCAACGGAACATTAATAAACACTACTGCCAACAGCCCTAAAATTGTAATGCCTCTTTCCTTTTCATCAAAGTGCAACTCGCCTCACCGGAACAATTCCTTATTTCTTTAAATAATAAATTCAGCCATATTTACTTTCCAAAATTGTGCTTCCTAACAATATTATTATTCATAGTTAAATAAAATTCTCTTCTATCTTATGATTTAAATATTTTATACACGTTTGATTTATTTAAAAAATTGTGCGTAATAAAATGATATTAGGATATTTCATATTATAGTATTTCATCTCATCGCTCTAATATAAAATGGAAACACCAGGGCCGGTAAGAAATGAAAATAACCGTGCCGATTTGCTAGTCCCAATCCGCCCTTCCTCCTCGAAAACAAACGTCGGTGCAATGCGCCCTAAAATTTCAGAGAAAGCAAAGGTCTCTTTATTTTGCTTTGAAAAATGAAACATGGAGAGATGATCTCGAATTATTAAAACGTATACCCAATCGTCTCCCTTCCGATCCACGAATTTAGAATTAAGGCTTCACATGAAAAAAAAACAAAAAACGAAATGTTTGTCTTGGAGTCTTTATAACTTCCGTCTCTCGACGTTCAACCAAATGTCCTGACAGCAGAAAAAAACGCAGATGTTCATCCGGCAGTATAGATTAAAACTGCACATATGAAAACATTTTCGGTACTAGACTGCTTTTGGTTGTAAAGCGTACAAAAAAATTCTACCAATATCGTGTTAAGCATTTTTTCTTTTTTTTTTTTTTTTTTCACTGGTGGTGTTGTGCGGGTCGATTAATAAAACTAGAAAAAAGGGGTATTTGAAATGTATCCCCAATTGAAAACTCGCACGCTTGCTAACCAAGAATGTGAAATAAGTGTTAGCAATGTTTTCAGCATTTGGCAAACGAACCACACTGCGGTGACCAGTTACGTAGCGTGGCGGTACTCCCCTCTCCTACTTCACCGCAAACATTATTATTAATTTCTTTTTTTATTGGAGGTTTAACAACCACCGTGTGGAAGAGCCAGTGCCGTAAGACAAACACAACATCCATGCCTCACAGGGATTCGAACCCGGACCCCTTTCGGACGAATGATCAGAGGCCATCGCTTAGATCACTGGGCCACCGGGTCGACGATTGAAGGTTTAACGACTACCGTGAGCAACTCAATGGGCTATAAGCAGTCGCCCGTCCCTAACTTAGGGCCACTGATTCCAGGGAAGGGAGAGAGCCAGTGCCGTAAGACAAACACAACATCCATACCTCACAGGGATTCGAACCCGAACCCCTTTCGGACGAATGACCAGAGGCCATCGGTTAGACCACTGCGCCACCGGGTCTGCCAAACATTATTTTCAAGGCCCTTTTACCAAAATCTGTTTGCTTTCGATTTCTGAAATTTTAAAATCCACATTATTAATTAGGTTTTATGGGCGTTTTAATAATTTAAATGCTTTGGAACCTACTGACAATATTCCCTCTAAGTGGCCATGAGCAATGGGCACCAAACCCAATGAGCTGGGCAATCATCAAAACCACTTGGACCAAAAATTTTATTTTCTCAGCTTCTCTTACTAATGCAGTAGAAGTTGGAACTTGGATTGGAGCCCTTATTTTTGCTAACTCCCTATTTTTATCACGGTTCTTTCCGCAATTTCATTTTAAATAAAAATAATATAAAAAGCATTTCATTAATTAAAATTTTTATTTTATAAAAAGTGAGAAACTCAAATTCACTTCTAGAATAAAAACACTGGACAAACTGTCTTTCGACGTCTTTGATGTTGGAAGAAATCTGCCTTGTTATCTGACAAAGTTTTGAGCAAAACCTTTTTACCAGAGGACCGGAATGCCTTTCCCCTGCATGGGTGCATTAGTTAGTACAATGAACTTGGTTACGGTTTGCTGTGATTCGCTGATGTGTTGTTTTGAGAAGACGCAATATCTGCCTCTTTCTCGGCGTGGAAAAATCACTTATCCACGTTCTCGTGTTCACTACCCTATCTGCTCGCACGAGGCTACTTTGCAAGAAGTCTTGGAGAATGAAGAAGACAATGAGCTGAACTTAGAAGGAGACGAACGGCATTTAAGAAAAGTGTTGTTTTGACTTTTGAGAGCCCGAATTTTATTTATTTATTATTATTTTTGCAGGGAATCGATTTTCGATTTATGAAAATTAATTACGGATATGAAAATTTTAATCTAAAATGTTTTTTGCGTGGAGGAAGTTAAGTCGCTGCGCGAGGGAACACTGTCTACTGGTATTTTTCATAAAATTGAAATTATTGCCATTTATTGGGGTATAACACAGATGTGCACGTTGTAATTAAAAAGATTGCCCTTGCTTCATACCAAAACGAAAAAAAAACTAAAAAAATATGTAATACTTAATTTAAAAGTCAATCATGTAATGCAAATTTTGTTCTTTTACAGAACTAAGGTCAGCCTTTTTAAAATGGCTCAAAATCACACACGCAAATTACTCGTATTTACTCTTGAATATGAAAAACGCATGTAATATAACTCTACAATGTTTTACACATAGTAAAAATTTTCTTTTGAGACTGTTAAGTATAACAAAATAACGAGGTCTCTTTTTCTACGTACCCGCGAAGAACATCTATTGGTTCATTATATTTTGAAGGATGTGTATTTATGTGAAAACAACTGCAATACACATAACACCTAATCCTCATTGGTATAAAAATTTCATTCACTGTACTGATATTTCTTTTACATTTTCTTGTTAGTATACATGTATGTGGCTGTGAAAAGCGGTCTTACCGTCTCGTGAATATCTGCTTTCCCATCATACAGTTCTTATGAATTAAAACCGCGAAAAAATTATTTCTAAATATTTTACTTACTTGCTAAAAAGGAATATTGCTTTTCTTTTTCATGTTTCATTCGAAGCTGCGGTCAAAAATTCTTGACAATTTGTTTAACTAGTTTCACATGGTGTTTCACGGCTAAGAAGCTAGAGATCCTCTTCGCCGTGATGCCCGCCTGCCTGCAGTGTGGGGCTTGCTGGGACTATCAGTACGCCCCCGGTAATAGCTCACTCAGTGGAGGTGGCCGGGGAGGCCGGGCCCTCCTCATAAGGTATCACTCGGTTCTTCATTATTAGCTGCTTACTTTTTAAACTGTATTGTTTACATTTCTAAATTTGGGCCGCCGACTTCTCCAAATTATTGAGGGGGGGGGCAGGCGTGAAGAGATCAGACGTGCGAGGGGCATGTCTCTTCCATTGTCAGAAGGAAAATAAAAGGGGGGGCAAAAGAATAAACTTTGAGATTCGACTTATATTTTAAAACGCAATGTAATTGCTCATCAGCAAACCAACAAGGAAACAGAAATATTCTTTTGATGAATATTAATATTTTGAAAAACAAAATTCAGCCTGTGATTTTATAAAAATATCCAGAAAGATTTTATTTCCAAAGTATAGTAAAAAATGAGAAATTAGGTGGTTTACTCAAACAAAGAACAAAAAGCGCAAAAAATAAATAGATAAATAAAGGCGTTAGAGATTATACGTTTCTGTATTTTATATATTTTATTTTTGATAATTGTTTTAAGCATTTACCACATATCGCGAGAACATGTCAAACTCTATTAACACGTGGCTGGCAATCCAGATTGTTATCAAATCAGCAATGCTGAGATTGGGAAAATTTTTTTATTCATTTTGTTATTTATTAATTTTTTGGAAATAAATCGCTTTGGCCTCATAAGGTGGAACAAGTTTCACCTTATGAGGCTAAAACGATTATTTAATTAAACAGGATCAAAAATATTGAGTGGGCACTTCCCCCCCTGGTGAAATTATTGGAGGGGCAAGATTCACCTCCCCCGCCCTAGTCGGCGCCTATGTTCTAAATACATATTTTACGAATCGTTGGGAAAGCACTTCAATATGGTGGAGACATTTTTATCGTTTTCCTAATATTCTGGGACATATATTCTCCGGGATATTTTTATTTGCATGTTGAACACCCCCATAAGGAAATCTTTGGTGCGTTACAGCCACACTGTGATGTAAACATCATCATGAAGAGCAGGGCCGGCTGGACCATAGGGGCAATCGGGACGGTCGCCCGGGCCCCGCAGTTTAGAAAACAAAATAATTTTCGGTAAAAAAAATTTAACTACATTTTTTTTTAACTTTTGGGGTGCAAGGCCCTTAAAAATATATTTTTGAAGTTTTTTGTTTGTTTCCAATCTCCCCATTTTTGAATACGTTATCTCCCCCCTCCCGTGTTCGTCGTACGGACACTGAGATTTGCAGATTCGATATGATTTTTGTAATCACCTTAATCTTTTCCGCATTCATGAAATAGCAAATTAAATTTTATCATTTTGTGGTCCCCTACTTTTATATATCCAAAAATTGTGTGTGAAAACCTGATACTTAAATTAAAGGAAATAAAAAGAACAATATCCAAGTTACTGTCGGACTACATATGGAGGCCACTTTTCCATCCAACATTACAAGAAATTGAAAAAAAAAAAAAAAAAAAAAAAAAAAAAGGCAACTTTCATATATGAACGCGTATAAAAATTTAGAATGTCACTAATTTGTCAGTTACTCCACTGTGCGTTAAAAATCAATCACTAAACATGTATCCGGGGAAAAAACTGTTTATACCAAATTTTGAAAGATGACAATCCGATTTTTGCCGTAAATGTGACAAGGATAGTAAGTCAGATAATATCCGAAAACTTGAAAATTTCATCGTCCTGGAGCGGGACTCGAATCCGTGTCTCCCAGATAGCGCCCGGGTATGCTAACCACTACACCACCCAGAACGACCAAGTTTCAAGTTTCCGATTTACCATCCTTATCACATTTACGCCAAAAATCGGATTGTCATCTTCAAAATTTGTATTCTATGGCGTAATCCCGTATTTCTTTCATGACTGTTTATACCAATTTATTTTAGAGGGATCCTTATTATATTTCCTATACAAAAATATTATCAATGAGAAAATATCCGCTAAGAAGGTATCTTTTTATCATTTTGTGAATAAGCTGTTATAAGAGTCCCAATGCAACCTAAACCTCTTCTCACGGGAAAGAAAATCGTAGATTTTAACACTGTTTACTCTCTCTCTTTCTCTATCTCTCCCTCTCTTTCTCTCTTTCTCTATTTCTCTTCCTCTCTCTCTCTCTTTTTCTCTTCCTCTCTCTCTTTTTCTCTTTCTCTCTCTCCTTCTCATTTTTTCTCTTTCTCTCTCTCCTTCTCATTTTTTCTTTTTCTCTCTCTCCGTCTCACTTTTTCTCTTTCTCTTTCTCTCTCTCTCTCTCTTTTTCTCTCTCTCCCTCTTTTTCTCTCTCTCCCTCTCTCTTTCTCTCTCTTTCTTCCTATCTTTCTCTATATCTTTCCCTCTCTCTCTTTCTCTATATCTTTTCCTCTCTCTCTTTCTCTATCTCTCTTCACTCTCTTCCCTCCTCTATCTATTTATCTTTCTCTCTCTCTCTCTTTTATCTCTCTCTGTCTCTCTCTCTCTCTCTCTTTTATCTCTCTCTGTCTCTCTCTCTCTCTCTTTTATCTCTCTCTGTCTCTCTCTCTCTCTCTCTCTCTCTCTCTCTCTTTTATCTCTCTCTCTTTTATCTCTCTTTTATCTCTCTCTCTTATCTCTCTCTCTCTCTCTCTCTCTCTCTCTCTCTCTCTCTCTCTCTCTCTCTCTTTTCTCTCTCTCTCTCTCTCTCTGAACTTTCAGTCCGTATTATGGTCTTCTTCTTAAGCTTAAAGCAAATACTTCTTTGAGATAATCGTTTTGTCTTTACGGTAGTGTTCATGTGTCTTCCTCACGAACGATAATTTTCAGAAACGACTTTATTAAAATATGATATTTATTTTTTAGTGCCCACAATGAAATTTTGCTCTGTGCCCCGCAATGAAATTTCTCCCAGGGCCCCCGCAAGAGCTCCATCCGGTCCTGATGAAGAGTGCTGATGTTTATAGTGTGACGGCAAAATACTTTTATTTCAGTAAGAAACCTTAAACAAGTATTAAAATTCTTATTACGAATTCACGAGCATTAACTGAAATTTGTTTTTGAAGATCAAACCTTGTCGGCACTGATTTGCAAATCAGTTACCTGTCTTTCTGCGCTTCTCCCATTCCAGTTTTCCGAGAAGGCGGAGGTGCCGCCATCTATCGACACAAAATTGTTTTGTTGACGACGACCTTTCTCTTTGATAGCTACTTGCGGCAGGTTACAAATTGCAGTTCCTTTAATTACAATCATTTAGCATCACAGACAGCGACATAACGAAAAATTAATATATCAAAAACGGCACCGTCAATTACAGTTGCTCTTTTATATTGACATGCCAATGTTTTCAGAATTCCTTGCAGCTATATGAACATTACACTGAGTTTATCACTTAATGTATCGGCAATTTGTGGCATAAACCCCGACTACAGTTGTACATACTTCTCTTCCACTTTTTTTTTTTATTTTTTTTTTTTTGGATTCGCATACGTGCGGGATTTTTTCTAAAGCTTTTGATACACTTCGCAGCAGCGCCTTTTCCATTTCTTTAATTTACAAGCTTTTTATCTATGTTACCTAATTCACACATTTTGTTCCATAAACATTTCGTGAAATGTATTATATATATTTTTTATGCTGAATTCAAAAATAACCGAATTTACCTGTCACCTACCGTTACCAAACGACACGCAAATTTTTATGAATAGCATTACACATGGATGTGCATAAGGGAGCAGTGTTTCTTTCAGGAATTTTGGAGTGGGGGTGGGGGCAAATGGAGCCTTACAGGGGGTCAAGTTTTGCATTTGCATAGGAAAGTTTTGCAGGGTGCACAGGAAAGTCCCTTTAGCCTAGAATAACTTGCCAACGGAGAGAGGTACAGTTATGCAAATGAGATAACGGAAAGCGATTACGTAAAGCGATTACGCCCGATCGAATGCAACCAATAGCAGCGCACCTAGTGGCGAAATGCGGAAGTTAGCCATTGCAAATCTAAAACGAAAAGACATAGAGCAAATTTTCCAATGACAAAGTTGTAGAGCATCAATTAGTTAGTACAAAACACAACATTTGTTTCACACGGATAAGATAAATTGTCCCCTGAATACCCTAAAATGTCCGAAATCGATGCGCAGTCTTTTGTGTAAACGTTTGAAGGGAACAGACATAGGTACGAGCAAATACACATAATTTATTGCATAAATGCGTACTTATGGCAATACAGTTTGATGACGTCAGACAAAACAAAAACAAAAAAGGCAAACTGGCGCACAGTGATAAAAAGTTAACGTCGAGTATGTTCGAAGAGTTCGCCATTGCCCACGATACAAATTTGTATTCGTGAAAGTAACTCTGCATGCACATTCCTCAGCATGGAAGGTGTCACACTCTTGCCAGCATATGTAACACGGCGACGTAGATACAGCAGACTTGTAGGCGCTGTTGCATACACCTGATTTTTTTATATAACCCCAGAAATCCAAGCTCGCCATTCTCACACAGCGTACGTAGACCTAACCTTCTGATCAGGGTACATCCTGCTACTTGTTTTTATATCGTAGGTACGGTATAACGTCACAATCTGCATTTGCATACGGCTACATTTGCGAAATGTGAATATGCAGATTAGAATCGTCACGCATCGATTTCAGACATTGTAAGGTATTCAGGCGACAATTTATCTTATCCGTCTAAAACAAATGTCGTTTTGCACTAATTAATTGATGCTCTACAACTTAGTGGTTGAAAATTTTGCTCTATCTCTTTTCGTTTTCGATTTGCAATGGCTAAATTAAGCATTTCGCCACTAGGGGCGCTGCTATTGGTTGCATTCGATTGGGCGTAGTCACTTTACTATACCGTTACCTCACTTGAATAACTGTACCTGTCTTCGTTCGCAAGTTATTCCAGGCTAAAGGGACTTTCCTATGCACCATGTATATATATATATATCATCATCATCATCATTGTCAACCATTATCAATCCACTGCTGGACGAAGGTCTCCCCAAGTTTCCTCCACAACGGTCTGTCTTGTGCCAGTCTCCTCCATGTCACTCCCGCATACTTTCGAATTTCATCCACCCATCTCCCATGTGGTCTTCTTCTGGGTCTTTTCCTGTCCCATGGAATCCAATCTAAAATTTCGGCTGTCCATCGATGGTCTGTCGTTCTAGCAGTATGTCCATCCTATTACCATTTCAGGAATTTAACTCTGATCATGATGTCTTCCACTCTTGTCATTTTTCGGATCCACGAGTTCCTCTTCTTATCTCTCCTGGTTACACCAAGCATGCACCTCTCCATGCTGCTTTGAGTTGTCTGCAGCCTTTGTACGTCTCTTTTAGCTAAGGTCCACGTCTCTGCACCATACGTAAGCACTGGAAGGATGCATTGATCAAACACTTTTCTTTTAAGACATAATGGTATATTGCTCTTGAAAATTATGCTGTTTCTTCCAAAAGCTCTCCAGGCAAGTTTTGTACGCCGATTAATTTCTTCATCAATGTGACCCTCACTTGATATCTGCTGTCCAAAAGAAACGTACGTGTCTGTTATCTCCAGCTTTTCTCCATCAATCGATAAATCTTCACTTCTTGAAAAAGCACTGAACATCACTTTTGTCTTCTGAAAGTTCATTTTTAATCCCACTTCTTTACTCTTGTCAGCAAGTTCCTGAATCATACTCTGGAGCTCTGATGGCGTAGTTGCAAAAATGACTACGTCATCAGCAAAACGAAGGAGGGTTAGATAATCTCTATTAATCCTTTTCCCCTTGTTTTCCCAGCTCAGCGACTGAAAGACACCCTCCAATGTGGCATTGTAGAGCTTCGAAGATATGGTGTCACCTTGTCTCACTTCCTTTCCAATTTTTATGTGTGTTGTATTCTCAAACACCCGAATCTTTGCACTTGCATTTTCATAGATGTTATTAATAATATTAATGTATGCATCTTCAATACCGCAGGATTTCAGAGCCATTGTAACTACTGATGGTTTCACCGAATCAAAGGCTTTTTCATAATCGATAAAACCATGCACAATGGAAGTTCATATTCCCTCGCTCTTTCAATTAGTTCTCTCAGTACGTGGATATGATCTATTGTGCTGTAGCCACTCCTGAATCCAGCTTGTTATCTCGGTTGAGCCATGTCCAGTGTTACCTTCAAGCGGTGTGAAAGAACTTTAGTGAAGATTTTATAAACCACTGATAGGAGGATGATAAATCTGTAGTTCCTGAGATCCTCAATATCCCCTTTTTTATGTAGCAGGATCATTGTAGCGTTATTCCAATCCTCAGGAATCTTCCCTTCATTAAGGCGTCGAGTGAAAATTTGGGCGAGTACTGTTTCGATTTCTCCACTTGCTTCTTGTATGATGTCTACAGTAATTCCATCTTTTCCTGGAGTTTTTCCCCGCTTCATGCTCTTGATTGCATGTGCAACTTCTGCTGGGAGGACTGGAAGAACTCTGGTACTGGTACCTTTCCCGATGTCTGGAGTACATGTATCATCCCTTTCATATAATTTGGAGTAGAAATCTTTCACTCTTGTCAAAATTTCGCCTCTATTTCTTGTTACAGAACCATCTTCTTTTCTCAGAGCCATAATCTGATTTCTTCCCTTACTAAGATGTCCCTTTGATATCTTTAGGCTTTGGTTGTTTTCAATTGCTTTCCTCAGTAGTTCACAGTTGAATTTCCTTACGTCTTCGGTGATACTTTTTCGTACTGTCTTGCATAGCTCTATATATTCCACTTTGGAAGTCACATCTTCTTTAGTTGTCCTCATCTCTCTTCTTTTTTGCATCAACATTTTCGTTTTTCTTGATAATTTATTTACATGCAACTTGTTCTTAGACCCAGCTAATTTTGTTGCTGTTTCCATAAGAGCTTTGGTTACTTTTCTGTTAATTTCAGAAATATCCACTTCTTCCGATGTTAGGCCTTCTAAAGCAGAGAATCTGTTCTTCAGTTCCAACTTGAAGGTATTATGGTGTTTTTTAAGGTTGGTTATGTCAATACATTTTGTTTGTCTTATGAGCTTGCCACGTTCAAGTTTAGAGTTGAGGTGCATCTTACATCTCACCAATCTATGGTCAATACCTGTGTTGAACTTGTTTATCACACTGCATTCTTCTATGACGAATTTTTTGTTACACATAATAAAATCAATTTCACTTGTCGTTCCATTTGGATGTCTCCATGTCCATTTCCTGTGTAGCTTTTTCTTGAAAAAGGAGTTCAAGATGAAAAACCCTTCTGCCTCTGCAAACTCAACGAGAGTATTTCCACGCTGGTTTCTGTTGCCGTGACCGAATTTACCTACTGAAGTTTCATTCTGTTGCCGTTGCCCTATTTTTGCAATGAAATCTCCCATAATTATTTTCAAGTGCTGCTTACCTTTATTATTTAGATGATGAATTTCCTCATAAAATTCTTCAATTTCTTCTTCAGGATGACTTGTGGTGGGTGCATAAGTTTGAATAATCTGAGCCTGGCATCTTCTCGAGATTTGGATAACGAGTCGTGCAGCTCTGTCAGAGGAACTTTCAACTTCTACAACTTTATCCTTCAGTTTCTTGTTTATTATAAATCCAACACCACTAGTTCTGCCAGTATCTGTCCCGCGATAGTAGAAGAGATGTCCACTTTTCAGTTCAATGAGATCTTCTCCTTTTCTCCTTACCTCACTTAACCCGACGATGTCCCACTTGATCCTTTGTAGTTCTTCTTCCAATTCAAGAAGCCTTGAATCAGAAGATAAGGAGCGTCCATTATAGGTAGCCGAGGTCAGCATCAGATGGCAGCCTAGTCCGGTCCTCCGGGGATTCTTAGCACCCTCTGCCTTCATGTTGCACTGGCCGCTGCCTTGGCCAGGTACATTCCAGCTGCCGGAGACTGAAAGCCAAGATTTAAGTTGTGCAGTCATTTTGGAGGGGTTTGGCATTACCTCACCATATATATATATATATATATATATATATATATATATATATATATATATATATATATATATATTAAGAAGAGACAGAAGCAAACAATTTTTTAAATCATACCAAAAGCAACATAGAAAAACTCATATACTGACAGGTATGAGTAAAAAGAGGATAAAATAATAGCAAACTGAATGTAGAAAGTGTCGAGAAATCTGAGCCTTGGCTTTATCAAGGAACAGCAAAACTCTGCATTTTCTCATTTCCACAAAGACCTAGTTGAAAATGGGTGACTGCAAAGCCATAGATGCAAGTAATGAGCCCACCAAAAAATTTTTAAATATCATAACCTCCTCAGAGTTGCATGACAAAACACAAGATAATATTATTTTTGCATGCTTCTATAGCTTTCCTGGCCCAACCCATGCTCGTCATCTGCTACTAGAAAACAGAAAAACGATTACAAAAGAACACAAGTTGTGAGAGTGACTGAATGAATCAAAAGGATTCTTCAGCAATAACACATTACCAAGTTACCTAGCCGCCTAAGAGAGAATTTAAACAAGAATAGCAATACTAAAGTACTGCAGATTCTTATGCTTTGCAGTGAAAAACCGCTTATTCAAAATGCCATATAATAAAAAATAATATATTTTTTAAAAGAATAGATTCCTGAAAGAAAACTGTAATATTGAACCCCCTACTCCTCAACAACTGACATCACAAGAACAAAAATTAAAAAATTATAATAACAAACTAAAAAAATGCTTTGTGAGGATTATATGACGTTAACAATTAGTTGCAATATATACAAAGTATTCCCATAGATATTAATAGTTATGATTTTGAGAACCTATATACTAATCTGCCTCTATCAGATATCATCACGCTGTATGTAGAATTTAAGTTTAACCAAATTGTTAATGTAGGAGCTTGGAACTCTTATCTCAATTGCAACATAAACAATAACCATATTTTATATAATAATACTTTCTATAAGCAAGTAAACGGTATCCCTATGGGAATATCTCCTCCTCCACAAGTGTAGCAAATCTATTCCTGTTCTTTAAAGAATATAAATTCATTAAAAATAGCTCCTCATGCTCAGATAACTACCTTTACACTTTCAGATATATTGACGATTTGCTTTGTATAAATAATTCAGAAGTTATAGAAAGTGATTTTGCAAATATCTATCCTAGCTCTCTTAACTTATGTAAAACCAATCACAGTAATCAGGAACTAGAGTTCCTAGACTTAAGCATTAAACTTAACAGAGGTAACCCATCCATCAGCCTTTTTTGATAAAAAATTCAATTTTCCTTTCAGAGTAATTAAATATCTGCACTGGAACAATAACATCTCAACTAAAGTAAATGAGAATGTACTAATTTCTCGCGTACTTAGAATATCAAGAATTTGTAGCAACAATTTGGACTCCAATAACCACATTAGAATACTATTAAACTGTTTTCTAGAAAACAAAATTCCAACATCTTTCATCAAAAGAACTTTAAGAAAAATTATTCTGAAAAATAGATTAAAGTTGGCAGATATGTTTTAATTTCTACACAATTAATAAAATGATTCTGGCCAATGAAAGCCTTTTTTGGAAGCTGGTCTGGAGGATGCATATTAACTGCAAAAAGGAACCTTAGTGCTATGGACAGGACAGTCCTATTACAAATAAAAAAATAAAATAATACTGATAAAATTACACAAAAAAACTTTAAAATTTGATTATAAAATAAAATAAAAATAAATAAAAAGAAAATTAGGTATTCACTCACTAGAATAACTAAACTAAAAATAGCAAAACTAGCGTTAAAAAATAGGATTATGAATTGTCTGTAGAAGTTCACTAAGGTAATTAAATACATATCATCATCATCATCATTGTCAACCATTATCAATCCACTGCTGGACGAAGGTCTCCCCAAGTTTTCTCCACAACGGTCTGTCTTGTGCCAGTCTCCTCCATGTCACTCCCTGCATATTTACGAATTTCATCCACCCATCTCCCATGTGGTCTTTTTCTGGGTCTTTTCCTGTCCCTTGGAATCCAATCTAAAATTTCGGCTGTCCATCTATGGTCTGTCCTTCTGGCAGTATGTCCAGCCCATTGCCATTTCAGAGGATTTAACTCTGATCATGATGTCTTCCACTCTTGTCATTTTTCGGATCCACGAGTTTCTCTTCTTATCTCTCCTGGTTATACCAAGCATGCACCTCTCCATGCCACTTTGAGTTGTCTGCAGCCTTTGTATGTCTCTTTAGTTAAGGTCCACGTCTCTGCACCATACGTAAGCACTGGAAGGATGCATTGATCAAACACTTTTCTTTTAAGACATAATGGCATATTGCTCTTGAAAATTATGCTGTTTCTTCCAAAAGCTCTCCAGGCAAGTTTTGTACGCCGATTAATTTCTTCATCAATGTGACCCTCACTTGATATCTGCTGTCCAAGATAAACATACGTATCTGTTATCTCCAGTTTTTCTCCATCAATCGATAAATCTTCATTTCTTGTAAAAGCATTGAACATCACTTTTGTCTTCTGAAAGTTCATTTTTAATCCCACTTCTTTACTCTTGTCAGCAAGTTCCTGGATCATACTCTGCAGCTCTGATGGGGTAGTTGCAAAAATGACTACGTCATCAGCAAAACGAAGGTGGGTTAGATAATCTCCATTAATCTTTATCCCTTTGTTTTCCCAGTTCAGTGATTGAAAGACATTTTCCAATGTGGCATTAAAGAGCTTCGGAGATATGGTGTCACCTTGTCTCACTCCCTTTCCAATTTTTATGTGTGTTGTATTTTCAAACAGCCGAATCTTTTTGCACTTGCATTTTCATAGATGTTATTAATAATATTAATGTATGCATCTTCAATACCGCAGGATTTCAGAGCCGTGGTAACTTCTGATGGTTTCTTACCTCCGAATCAAAGGCTTTTTCATAATCGATAAAAGCCATGCACAATGGAAGTTCATATTCCCTCGCTCTTTCAATTAGTTCTCTCAGTACGTGGATATGATCTATTGTGCTGTAGCCACTCCTGAATCCAGCTTGTTCTCTCGGTTGAGCCATGTCCAGTGTTACCTTCAAGCGGTGTGAAAGAACTTTAGTGAAGATTTTATAAACCACTGGATAGGAGGCTGATAGGTCTGTAGTTCCTGAGATCCTCAATGTCACCTTTTTTATGTAGCAGGATCATTGTAGCATTGTTCCAATCCTCAGGAATCTTCCCTTCATTAAGGCATCGAGTGAAAATTTGGGCGAGTACTGTTTCAATTTCTCCACTTGCTTCTTGTATGATGTCTATAGTAATTCCATCTTCTCCTGGAGCTTTCCCCCGCTTCATGTTCTTGATTGCATGTGCAACTTCTGCTGGGAGGACTGGAAGAACTCTGGTACCTTTCATGATGTCTGGAGTACATGTATCATCCCTTTCATATAATTTTGAGTAGAAATCTTTCACTCTTGTCAAAATTTCACCTCTTCATCTTGAATTCCTTTTTCAAGAAAAAGCCACACAGGAAATGGACATGGAGACATCCAATTGGGACGACAAGTGAAATTGATTTTATTATGTGTAACAAAAAATTCGTCATCGAAGACTGCAGTGTGCTAAACAAGTTCAACACAGGTAGTGACCATAGATTGGTGAGATGTAAGATGCACCTCAACACTAAACTGGAACGTGGCAAGCTCATAAGACAAACAAAATGTATTGACATAACCAACCTTAAAAAACACTATAATACTTTCAAGTTGGAACTGAAGAACAGATTCTCTGCTTTAGAAGGCCTAACATCGGAAGAAGTGGATATTTCGGAAGTTAACAGAAAAGTAACCAAAGCTCTTATGGAAACAGCAACAAAATTAGCTGGGTCTAAGAACAAGTTGCATGTAAACAAATTATCAGGAAAAACCAAAATGTTGATGCAAAAAAAAGAAGAGAGATGAGGACAACTAAAGAAGATGTGACTTCCAAAGTGGAATATATAGAGCTATGCAAGACAGTAAGAAAAAGTATCACTGAAGACGTAAGGAAATTCAACTGTGAGCTAGTGAGGAAAGCAATTGAAAACAACCAAAGCCTAAAGATAGCAAAGGGACATCTCAGTAAGGGAAGAAAACAGATTATGGCTCTGAGAAAAGAAGATGGTTCTATTAAATACATATAAAGGTTATTAAATACACTGCATGTGTATTTGATAATATTTTTCATGTATTCTGGAGAGTTAATTCTACTCTATCTGAACAAAGAGGGCTACATTCTTAGTTGTATATTTCTGTTGTTAAAATCTCCGCGGGTATGATCTTTTTCAGTGTGTAGAAGCCTTCAGACCCCCCCCCCCCCCCAGCATCTAGGGACTGGCCAGGGAGAAAGTTAGGGGAGAAAGTTCGGCCATGTTTTTTGGTAGTGGTGGCAGAAAAGAAGCATAAAAGGTAAGCTCTCTTCTTTGTTCTTGTAGTTTGGGAGTTCCAAGTTCAATTTATGAACTTTTTAAGCAGTTATTTTCTATTTTTCGCATCAGGCAATTAGGTGCAAGCAAGTCTATTAACTTTTTGTGTTTTTTTTTCTTTCACTTTACTTGGAAACTTAGCGAGTTTTTTAGGGCACTTAGTCAAAGTAGCTGGCCGTTTTATTGTTCTTGTAGTCAACGATGTGTTTACAATGTCGGTAAGAACGTAATAACTACATTTTTATGCACTTAAAGCACTCCTGGAATACTTTGTATGTATTACAACTAATTGTTAACGTCATATAATCCTCACAAAGCATTTTTTTTAGTTTGTTATTATCATTTTTTTATTTTTGTTCTTGTGATGTCAGTTGTTGAGGAGTAGGGGGTTCAATATTACAGTTTTCAAGATAAAAACGGGTAGTAATACATATTCCATGCCCTTCGATACCAGGATGAAAATACCAAGTTTTTTATTGGCATGACAAAGAGGTCCTTTGCGACTCGTTTGTCCGAACACAAAAGAGACGTCTTGAAGAATAAATCGTCCACTGCCCTATCTAGGAGGTCATGACATCTTCTGCCTCTCCAAAATGGGCCGATTTGCAACAGGTTGCTCCATACACTACCGCCAGAGGTACAGCCATCAGGGAGTCTCTGGAGATCTTGTTTAGCAATGATGTCTGCGACGATGACGTGTCAATGGAGCTGCCTTTGATATGGCGCATGTTCCTGCGTACCTCTCGTAAAAGGACCTGATTCCTCTGTTTCCGCACGTGCCGTGATGTCATGTTTTTATACATTTTTGTATTTCACATGCATATTTAAATTTTCTGTACATTCATTTAGATTACTAACGTTGTTCCAAAACCAGGTCTAAGTCTGAAGAAGGCACCCGTAGGTGCTGAAAGCTTGCAACCTTTTGTTTGCTGTCTTATGCCAATAAACGGATTTTTATCGTTCTATACTTAATGACAGTTTTCTTTCAGGAATCTATTCTTTTAAAAAATATATTATTTTTTATTATATGGCATTTTGAATAAGCGGTTTTTCACTGCAAAGCATAAGAATCTGCAGTACTTTAGTATTGCTATTCTTGTTTAAATTCTCTCTTAGGCTGCTAGGTAACTTGGTAATGTGTTATTGCTGAAGAATCCTTTTGATTCATTCAGTCACTCTCACAACTTGTGTTCTTTTGTAATCTTTTTTCTGTTTTCTAGTAGCAGATGACGAGCATGGGTTGGGCCAGGAAAGCTATAGAAGCATGCAAAAATAATATTATCTTGTGTTTTGTCATGCAACTCTGAGGAGGTTATGATATTTAAAAAAAATTGGTGGGCTTTTATTACTTACATCTATGGCTTTGCAGAAACCCATTTCCAACTAGGTCTTTGTGGAAGTGAGAAAATGCAGTGTTTTGCTGGTCTTTGATAAAACCAAGGCTCGGCATTCTCGACACTTTCTACATTCGGTTTGCTATTATTTTATCCTCTTTTTACTCATACCTGTCAGTATATGATATTTTCTATGTTGTTTTTTGTATGATTTAAACATTTGTTTTTGCTTCTATCTCTTCTTAATAGTATGTGAATTCTGAATTTTCATAACTGCTGAGTTGCGCGTCTTGATCTTCAGGTTTTTTTGCAAATTTCGTTTTAAATTCTTAGGTAATATCTTTTGTTTTTGACTCTGCTCTTATATATATATATATATATTTATATATATATTTATATATATATATATATATCATCATCATTGTCAACCATTTTCAATCCACTGCTGGAGGAAGGTCTCCCAAGTTTCCTCCACAACGGTCTGTCTTGTGCCAGTTTCCTCCATGTCACCCCTGCATACTTTCGAATTTCATCCACCCATCTCCCATGTGGTCTTCTTCTGGGTCTTTTCCTGTCCCTTGGAATCCAATCTAAAATTTCTGGCTGCCCATCGATGATCTGTCCTTCTGGCAGTATGTCCAGCCCATTGCCATTTCAGGGATTTAACTCTGATCATGATGTCTTCCACTCTTGTCATTTTTCGGATCCACGAGTTCCTCTTCTCATCTCTCCTGGTTACACCAAGTATGCACCTCTCCATGCTTCTTTCAGTTGTCTGCAGCCTTTGTATGTCTCTTTTAGTTAAGGTCCACGTCTCTGCACCATACGTAAGCACTGGAAGGATGCATTGATCAAACACTTTTCTTTTAAGACATAATGGCATATTGCTCTTGAAAATTATGCTGTTTCTTCCAAAAGCTCTTCCAGGCAAGTTTTGTACGCCGATTAATTTCTTCATCAATGTGACCCTCACTTGATATCTGCTGTCCAAGATAAACGTACGTGTCTGTTATTTCCAGCTTTTCTCCATCAATCGATAAATCTTCATTTCTTGTAAAAGCATTGAACATCACTTTTGTCTTCTGAAAGTTCATTTTTAATCCCACTTCTTTACTCTTGTCAGCAAGTTCCTGGATCATACTCTGCAGCTCTGATGGGCTAGTTGCAAAAAATGACTACGTCATCAGCAAAACGAAGGTGGGTTAGATAATCTCCATTAATCCTTATCCCCTTGTTTTCCCAGCTCAGTGACTGAAAAACACCCTCCAATGGGGCATTAAAGAGCTTCGGAGATATGGTGTCACCTTGTCTCACTCCCTTTCCAATTTTTATGTGTGTTGTATTTTCAAACAGCCTAATCTTTGCACTTGCATTTTCATAGATGTTATTAATAATATTAATGTATGCATCTTCAATACCGCAGGTTTTCAGAGCCATTGTAACTGCTGATGGTTTCACCGAATCAAAGGCTTTTTCATAATCGATAAAAGCCATGCACAATGGAAGTTCATATTCCCTCGCTCTTTCAATTAGTTCTCTCAGCACATGGATATGATCTATTGTGCTGTAGCCACTCCTGAATCCAGCTTGTTCTCTCGGTTGAGCCATGTCCAGTGTTACCTTCAAGCGGTGTGAAAGAACTTTAGTGAAGATTTTATAAACAACTGATAGGAGGCTGATAGGTCTGTAGTTTCCGAGATCCTCAATGTCACCTTTCTTATGTAGCAGGATCATTGTAGCGGTGTTCCAATCCTCAGGAATCTTTCCTTCATTAAGGCATCGAGTGAAAATTTGGGCGAGTACTGTTTCGATTTCTCCACTTGCTTCTTGTATGATGTCTACAGTAATTCCATCTTCTCCTGGAGCTTTTCCCCGCTTCACGTTCTTGATTGCATGTGCAACTTCTGCTGGAAGGACTAGAGGAACTCTGGTACTGGTATCATTCATGATGTCTGGAGTGCATGTATCATCCTTTTCAAATAATTTGGAGTAGAAATCTTTCACTCCTGTCAAAATTTCGCCTCTATTTCTTGTTACAGGACCATCTTCTTTTCTCAGTGCCATAATCTGTTTTCTTCCCTTACTGAGATGTCCCTTTGCTATCTTTAGGCTTTCGTTGTTTTCAATTGCTTTCCTCACTAGTTCACAGTTGAATTTTCTTACGTCTTTAGTGATACTTTTTCGTACTGTCTTGCATAGCTCTATATATTCCACTTTGGAAGTCACATCTTCTTTAGTTGTCCTCATCTCTCTTCTTTTTTGCATCGACATTTTCGTTTTTCCTGATAATTTATTTACATGCAACTTGTTCTTAGACCCAGCTAATTTTGTTGCTGTTTCCATAAGAGCTTTGGTTACTTTTCTGTTAACTTCAGAGATGTCCACTTCTTCCGATGTTAGGCCTTCTAAAGCAGAGAACCTGTTCTTCAGTTCCAACTTGGAGGTATTGTGGTGTTTTTTAAGGTTGGTTATGTCAATAGATTTTGTTTGTCTTAGGAGCTTGCCACGTTCAAGTTTAGAGTTGAGATGCATCTTACATCTCACCAATCTATGGTCACTACCTGTGTTGAACTTGTTTAGCACACTGCAGTCTTCTATGACGAATTTTTGTTACACATAATAAAATTAATTTCACTTGTCGTCCCATTTGGATGTCTCCATGTCCATTTCCTGTGTGGTTTTTCTCTTGAAGAAGGAGTTCAAGATGAAAAACCCTTCTTCCTCTGCAAACTCAACGAGAATATTTCCACGCTGGTTTCTGTTGCGTTGACCGAATTTACCTACTGAAGTTTCATTCTGTTGCCATTGCCCTATTTTTGCATTGAAATCTCCCATAATTATTTTCAAGTGCTGCTTACCTTTATTATTTAGATGACAAATTTCCTCATAAAATTCTTCAATTTCTTCTTCAGGATGACTTGTGGTGGGTGCATAAGTTTGAATAATCTGAGCCTGGTATCTTTTCGAGAGTTGGATAACAAGCCGTGCAGCTCTGTCAGAGGAACTTTCAACTTTATCCTTCAGTTTCTTGTTTATTATAAATCCAACACCACTAGTTCTGCCAGTATCTGTCCCACGATAGTAGAAGAGATGTCCACTTTTCAGTTCGATGAGATCTTCTCCTTTTCTCCTTACCTCACTTAGTTCCACGATGTCCCACTTGATCCTTTGTAGTTCCTCTTCCAATTCAAGAAGCCTTGAATCAGAAGATAGGGAGCGTCCATTGTACGTTGCCAAGGTCAGCATCAGATGGCAGCCTAGTCCGGTCCTCCGGGGATTCTTAGCACCTTCTGCCTTCATGTCGCACTGGCCGCTGCCTTGGCCAGGTACATTCCAGCGGCCGGAGACTGAGGGCTAAGATTTAAGTTGTGGAGTCATTTTGGAGGGGTTTGGCCAAAACTCACCACGCTGGCCAAGCGGGTTGGTGAGTGTGGGATAGAATTTCCTCTAATCCCGATGGTATAGTTATACCGCTATTATATATATATATATATCATCATCATCATCATTGTCAACCATTATCAATCCACTGCTGGACGAAGGTCTCCCCAAGTTTCTTCCACAACGGTCTGTCTTGTGCCAGTCTCCTCCATGTCACCCCTGCATACTTTCGAATTTCATCCACCCATCTCCTATGTGGTCTTCTTCTGGGTCTTTTCCTGTCAACTTGGAATCCAATCTAAAATTTCGGCTGTCCATCGATGATCTGTCCTTCTGGCAGTATGTCCAGCCCATTGCCATTTCAGGGATTTAACTCTGATCATGATGTCTTCCACTCTTGTCATTTTTCGGATCCATGAGTTCCTCTTCTTATCTCTCCTGGTTACACCAAGCATGCACCTCTCCATGCTTCTTTGAGTTGTCTGCAGCCTTTGTATGTCTCTTTTAGTTAAGGTCCACGTCTCTGCACCATACGTAAGCACTGGAAGGATGCATTGATCAAACGACTTTTCTTTTTAAGACATAATGGCATATTGCTCTTGAAAATTATGCTGTTTCTTCCAAAAGCTCTCCAGGCAAGTTTTGTACGCCGATTAATTTCTTCATCAATGTGACCTCACTTGATATCTGCTAATCCAAGATAAACGTACGTGTCTGTCATCTCCAGCTTTTCTCCATCAATCGATAAATCTTCATTTCTGTAAAAGCATTGAACATCACTTTTGTCTTCTGAAAGTTCATTTTTATCCACTTCTTTACTCTTGTCAGCAAGTTCCTGGATCATACTCTGCAGCTCTGATGGGGTAGTTGCAAAAATGACTAAGTCATCAGCAAAACGAAGGTGGGTTAGATAATCTCCATTAATCTTTATCCCCTTGTTTTCCCCAGCTCAGCGACTGAAAAACACCCCCTCCAATGTGGCATTAAAGAGCTTCGGAGATATGGTGTCACCCCTTGTCTCACTCCCTTTCCAATTTTTACGTGTGTTGTATTTTCAAACAGCCTAATCTTTGCATTTGCATTTTCATAGATGTTATTAATAATATTAATGTATGCATCTTCAATACCGCAGGTTTTCAGAGCCATTGTAACTGCTGATGGTTACACCGAATCAAAGGCTTTTTCATAATCGATAAAAGCACATAATAATGGAAGTTCATATTCCCTCGTCATTTCAATTAGTTCTCTCAGCACGTGGATATGATCTATTGTGCTGTAGCCACTTCCTGAATCCAGCTTGTTCCTCTCGGTTGAGCCATGTCTAGTGCTACCTTCAAGCGGTGTGAAAGAACTTCTTTAGTGAAGATTTTATAAACTACTGATAGGAGGCTGATAGGTCTGTAGTTTCCGAGATCCTCAATGTCACCTTTCTTATGTAGCAGGATCATTGTAGCGGTGTTCCAATCCTCAGGAATCTTTCCTTCATTAAGGCATCGAGTGAAAATTTGGGCGAGTACTGTTTCGATTTCTCCACTTGCTTCTTGTATGATGTCTACAGTAATTCCATCTTCTCCTGGAGCTTTTCCTCGCTTCATGTTCTTGATTGCATGTGCAACTTCTGCTGGAAGGACTGAGGAACTCTGGTACTGGTATCTTTCATGATGTCTGAGTGCATATATCATCCCTTTCATATAATTTGGAGTAGAAATCTTTCACTCTTGTCAAAATTCTGCCTCTATTTCTTGTTACAGAACCATCTTCTTTTTCTCAGTGCCATAATCTGTTTTCTTCCCTTACTGAGATGTCCCTTTGCTATCTTTAGGCTTTGGTTGTTTTCAATTGCTTTCCTCACTAGTTCACAGTTGAATTTCCTTTACATCTTCAGTGATACTTTTTCTTACTGTCTTGCATAGCTCTATATATTCCACTTTGGAAGTCACATCTTCTTTAGTTGTCCTCATCTCTCTTCTTTTTTGCATCAACATTTTGGTTTTTCCTGATAATTTGTTCACATGCAACTTGTTCTTAGACCCAGCTAATTTTGTTGTTGTTTCCATAAGAGCTTTGGTTACTTTTCTGTTAACTTCAGAGATGTCCACTTCTTCCGATGTTAGGCCTTTCTAAAGCAGAGAACCTGTTCTTCAGTTCTAACTTGAAGGTATTATGGTGTTTTTTTAAGGTTGGTTATGTCAATAGATTTTGTTTGTCTTATGAGCTTGCCACGTTCAAGTTTAGTGTTGAGGTGCATCTTACATCTCACCAATCTATGGTCACTACCTGTGTTGAACTTGTTTAGCACACTGCAGTCTTCTATGACGAATTTTTTGTTACACATAATAAAATCAATTTCACTTGTCGTCCCATTTGGATGTCTCCATGTCCATTTCCTGTGTGGCTTTTTCTTGGAAGAAGGAGTTCAAGATGAAAAACCCTTCTGCCTCTGCAAACTCAACGAGAGTATTTCCACGCTGGTTTCTGTTGCCATGACCGAGTTTACCTACTGAAGTTTCATTTGTTGTTGCTGTTGCCCTATTTTTGCATTGAAATCTCCCATAATTATTTTCAAGTGCTTGCCTTTATTATTTAGATGACAAATTTCTCATAAAATTCTTCAATTTCTTCTTCAGGATGACTTGTCCTAGGTGGGTGCATAAGTTTGAATAATCTGGAGCCTGGTATCTTTTAGAGAGTTGATAACAATGTGTATTTTGTCAGAGGAACTTTCAACTCTACAACTTTGTCCTTCAGTTTCTTGTTTATTATAAATCCAACACCACTAGTTCTGCCAGTATCTGTCCCACGATAGTAGAAGAGATGTCCACTTTTCAGTTCGGATGAGATCTCCTTTTATACCTCGCTTGACATGTCCTACTTGATCCTTTGTAGTTCTCTTCCAATTCAAGCCTTGAATCAGAACATAGGAGCGTCCATTGTAGTGCCAAGCCGTCAGCATCAGATGAAAAGTTTGGGTCCAGTCCACTCAAGTATTCTAGCATTTCCCCATGTCGCACTGACCGCTGCCTTGGCCAGGCATATACCAGTTGCCGGAGACTGAGGGCCAAGATTTAAGTTGTGGAATCATTTTGGAGGGGTTTGGCCATAACTTCACGCTGGCCAAGCGGGTTGGTGAGTGTGGGATAGAATTCTCCTCTGATCCCGATGGTATAGTTATACCAGGCTATGGGCGGCGGTCAGAGCCCCTTTAGTGGGAACAGGATGCACCACGAGAAGGCGGGGTTGACATTTGTCAAGGAGAGGCTGTGATGCTACGCATCACCTGACCTTTGCATCCATATATATATATATATATATATATATATATAATTTTTATGGATGTAAAGTCAGGTGATGCGTAACTTCGGCTCTCCTTGACGAATGTCAACCCCGCCTTCTCGTGGTGCATCCTGTTCCCACAAAGGGCTCTGACGACCGCCGATAGCGGTATAACTATACCATCGGGATTAGAAGAAATGCTATCCCACACTCACCAACCCGCTTGGCCAGCGTGGTGAGTTATGGCCAAACCCTCCAAAATGATGCCACAACTTAAATCTTGGCCCTCAGTCTCCGGGATACAGCTGGAATGTACCCTGGCCAAGGCAGCGGCCAGTGCGACATGAAGGCAGAGGGTGCTAAGAATCCCCGGAGGACCGGACTAGGCTTCCATCTGATGCTGACCTCGGCTACGTATAATGGACGCTCCCTATCTTCTGATTCAAGGCTTCTTGAATTGGAAGAGGAACTACAAAGGATCAAGTGGGACATCGTCGGGCTAAGTGAAGTAAGGAGAAAAGGAGAAGATCTCATTGAACTGAAAAGTGAACATCTCTTCTACTATCGTCAGATAGATACTGGAAGAACTAGTGGTGTTGGATTTATAATAAACAAGAAACTGCAGGATAAAGTTGTAGAAGTTGCAAGTTCCTCTGACAGAGCTGCACGACTCGTTATCCAACTCTCGAGAAGATACTAGGCTCAGATTATTCAAACGTATGCACCCACCGCAAGTCATCCTGAAGACGAAATTGAAGAATTTTATGAGGAAATTCGTCATCTAAATAATAAAAGCAAGCAGCACTTGAAGATAATTGTGGGATATTTCAATGCAAAAACAGGGCAACGGCAACAGAATGAAACTTCAGTAGGTAAATTCGGTCACGGCAACAGAATGAAACTTCAGTAGGTAAATTCGGTCACGGCAACAGAAACCAGCGTGGAAATCCTATCGTAGAGTTTGCAGAGGCAGAAAGGTTTTTCATCTTGAACTCCTTTTTCAAGAAAAAGCCACACAGGAAATGGACATGGAGACATCCAAATGGGACGACAAGTAAAATTGATTTTTATTATGTGTAACAAAAAAATTCGTCGTAGAAGACTGCAGTGTTCTAAACAAGTTCAACACAGGTAGTGACCATAGATTGGTGAGATGTAAGATGCACCTCAACTCTAAACTCGAACGTGGCAAGCTCATAAAACAAACAAAATATTTTGACATAACCAACCTTAAAAAACACCATAATACCTTCAAGTTGGAACTGAAGAACACATTCTCTGCTTTAGAAGGCCTAATACTGAAAGAAGTGGATATTTCTGAAGTTAACAGGAAAGTGACCAAAGCTCTTATGGGAACCAGCAACAAAATTAGCTGGGTCTAAGAACAAGTTGCATGTGAACAAGTTATCAGGAAAAAACCAAAATGTTGACGCAAAAAAAGAAGAGAGATGAGAACAACTAAAGAAGATGTGACTTCCAAAGTGGAATATATAGAGCTATGCAAGACAGTACGAAAAAGTATCACCGAAGACGTAAGGAAATTCAACTGTGAACTAGTGAGGAAAGCAATTGAAAACAACCAAAGCCTAAAGATATCAAAGGGACATCTTAGTAAGGATAGAAAACAGATTATGGCACTAAGAAAAGAAGATGGTTCTGTAACAAGAAATAGAGGCGAAATTTTGACAAGAGTGAAAGATTTCTACTCCAATTTATATGAAAGGGATGATGCATGTACTCCAGACATCATGAAAGGTACCAGTACCAGAGTTCTTCCAGTCCTCCCAGCAGAAGTTGCACATGCAATCAAGAACATGAAGCGGGGAAAAGCTCCAGGAGAAGATGGAATTACTGTAGACATCATAAAAGGAGCAAGTGGAGAAAGCGAAACAGTACTCACCCAAATTTTCACTCGACGCCTTAATGAAGGGAAGATTCCTGAGGATTGGAATAACGCTACAATGATCCTGCTACATAAAAAAGGTGACATTGAGGATCTCAGGAACTACAGACATATCAGCCTCCTATCAGTGGTTTATAAAATCTTCACTAAAGTTCTTTCACACCGCTTGAAGGTAACACTGGACATGGCTCAACCGAGAGAACAAGCTGATTCAGGAGTGGCTACAGCACAATAGATCATATCCACGTACTGAGAGAACTAATTGAAAGAGCGAGGGAATATGAACTTCCATTGTGCATGGCTTTTATCGATTATGAAAAAGCTTCTTTTGATTCGGTGAAACCATCAGCAGTTACAATGGCTCTGAAATCCTGCGGTAAATGAAGATGCATACATTTTTATTATTAATAACATCTATGAAAATGCAATTGCAAAGATTCGGCGTTTTGAAAATACAACACACATGAAAATTGGAAAAGTAGTGAGACAAAGTGACACCATATCTCCGAAGCTCTTTAATGCCGCATTGGAAAATGTCTTTCAATCACTGAACTGGGAAAACAAAGGGATAAAGATTAATGGAGATTATCTAAGCCTCTTTCGTTTTGCGGGTGACGTAGTCATTTTTGCAACTACCCCATCAGAGCTGCAGAGTATGATCCAGGAACTTGCTGACAAGAGTAAAGAAGTGGGATTAAAAATGAACTTTCAGAATACAAAAAAGTGATGTACAATGCTTTTACAAGAAATGAAGATTTATCGATTGATGGTGAAAAGCTGGAGATAACAGACACGTACGTTTATCTTGGACAGCAGATATCAAGTGAGGGTCACATTGATGAAGAAATTAATCAGCGTACAAAACTTGCCTGGAGAGCTTTTGGAAGAAACAGCATAATTTTCAAGAGCAATATGCCATTATGTCTTAAAAGAAAAGTGTTTGATCAATGCATCCTTCCAGTGCTTACGTATGGTGCAAAGACTTGGACCTTAACTTAAAGAGACATGCAAAGGCTGCAGACAACTCAAAGCGGCATGGAGAGGTGCATGCTTGGTGTAACCAGGAGATATAAGAAGAGTAACTCGTGGATCCGAAAAATGACAAGAGTGGAAGACATCATGATCAGAGTTAAATCCGTGAAATGGGAATGGGCTGGACATACTGCCAGATGGACAGCCGAAATTTTAGATTGGATTCCAAGGGACAGGAAAAGACCCAGAAGAAGACCACATGGAAGATGGATGGATGAAATTCGAAAGTATGCGGGCGTGACATGGAGGAGACTGGCACAAGACAGACCGTTGTGGAGGAAACTTGGGGAGACCTTCGTCCACCAGTTGATTGATAATGGTTGACAATGATGATGATGATGATATAATTTTTAACAACTATATTTATATATATAGAAGTAACTATTATATATCTCATACAGGGGCGCATTTAGAGGGGGCCAGGATGCCTTGGCATCCCAGAGAAGTGTTTCATGTTTGTTTGTTTTTTCGATAAAATGCGACTTACATTAGAAAAAAATGCCGTAATTTAATAAAAATGTATCAACTTACATTAGAGTAAAATGCTTTAATTTTTCTTCTATATTCCATTAACTTTAATTTTGTTCTGGTGGAATTCATATTTTGTCCCCCCCACCCCCCGAAGAAAAATTCTGTATACACCCATAACATAGTAATTACTTTTTCAAACATTTCAAGAATAACAAACTTTTTTCTGCTAAACGAGAGGCGGTTCGGGGATGGCGGCCGGCTGGAAATTTTTATCTAATAAAATACATTTAACACACTTGATCCTGAATCACGATTCCCAGACAACAAGGTATGATTAGTTTACTTATTATATTTTGAAGAACAGCGTGCGTCGTAATATACGTTTTAGCAAAATAAACTATAATACTAGAACAAATATTAAAAATAATATAATTGGAGAAATATTAGTAGCATAAAAAAGAAACGAAAATTTCTTTTTCATCATAGCCTGAATTTATTAACATTTGGCTCGGTAACCTAAAATGTCTCCGGGGGGACGAATGGTCGTTTCAGGGAAGGTTTCGACCCCCCCCCCTTCCCCCGAATGTATGCCTGAAAGAAACACTGGTGGGGAGCAAGAGATTTCCAGGGAAGGGCACATGGCCTTCCCTGGAAATCTGTCTATGCTGTTTCTGTTCTTGGAAGGTACTACAAAGATTTATGCGATACCAATAATTTTGATTACTGATTTTTCTATTGCAGTTCCGGATGTATGTGTATGCTTGAAAAATAAAAATGAAGTTAGGAATTTACAATAGAAGTGGACAGAATAATACCGAATAATTTTTGTATTGAATATTGGGGAACAGCGGACATATCTACCGTCAGAGACGCCCTTAGCAGCCGCGGGGTCCTTGCTTTAACACACACACACACACACCCTCCCCTCACACACTAGACATAAAATATTAACTAGACTTAAAACATAGTTTATTATAGTTATCATTTAAAAGTTTTTGAAGACTGCTGATATTTTGTAAATGTCTTAAATGATGTAGATAAAACAAGAACACTAGCATACGTCCTTCTCTCACAATGGCTCCGTCTCTACCTATTATGGGATATTATTGAACTCACCTTATAAGAACTGGACTTTTCTTGCTTTTATCCCAGCAATTGAACAGGATAAAGCAAGCAAATAAATATCAAAATTTATTTTGCTTGCTTTATCCTGTTCAATTGACAAAGTTGCCAAAGACATCAATATTTCTTGAGATATGACAGATCTTAAATAAGATTTAATCAGCTTCAAACGTGGAAAACTTCTTTCTACGCTTGCCACCGTTACTGAAACAGTAAGTAATATCCTGCAGGCGATGAAGGCATTAGGGAAAGGATTCTGAATTTTATTCATGTATCTTAAAGCAGCGGCTGCAGTTTTGACATCAGACGGAAGTAACTCACGTAGCACAACTTTTTCGATAACTATCAGTGCACGGTGCACGTTGAAAGATATGACTTCAATACTAATGTTTCGCTAGACATAATATTGTAGTTTGCTGCCGATATTTAGGTAAATATAAATTCAACAATCAATATTAAAAACAGAAGGATAATTAACTGAGACGGAGCTTAAAGAACAAGATTAGAATAATTGAAAACAAGAAATTCGCTCCCTCGCACTTTCTCCTTCCCTCTCTTATTTTCTTTTTTTTTTTTTTTTCTTAGTGTGTGAGCGAGCCCCCCCCCCCCCCCCCAAGCGCGGGGCCCTGCGCGACCTCACCCTAAGGGCGGCTCTGTCTACAATATGGAAAAGTATGAACGCGAAAGAATGAAAAATACTATAACATCCCCTTCACCAGCCCAGTTGCGGACTCGCGATTCATAAACGTACCTGGTAGCAGATTTTTTGTGGCTCACACTTTGGTAAAAATTATGTAAGTACTCCATCTCTAAAATAAACGGATACGCCAGCATCACCATTGCCTATTTAAAACATAGTTTCAACACAAGTCTAAACACTATTGCACTGTTTGTGTTGAGGCAATGATTAATATTTCATTAATGTTTCTGGACTGCGGCATGAAATATCCTTAGTAAAATTTTACATCATAACTAAAACAAAGAAACGTGGTAGGTTCTCTAAGAGAGACTGTCAAATATATTTTTCCACTCTTGAGAATTTGGAACTGTAAACATTTCTTTGCTTTTAATGAGCAAGGAAACCCAAATGCGCCATAATTAAAGAATTTTCTGAAGACTTATCTATCATAAGCGAAATACTTACGAAGAAATAACTTTAAAAAAAATTAAAATTTCAAGAATTTCAGTGCAAATTTATAGAGAGAAATTTATGGGCGAGAAAATTAATGTTTGTTTAATTATCTTCAAACGGGAAAGGCATTTTTGTTGTAGCTGAAACAGGCACTTTAAAAACTGCAGTTCAAGAAGCCGTGGAACTGTGTGCCCCAAAAGTAGTAAAACAGATGCAGACTCCGTTTAAAAGATAAAACAAGAAAGATGACACCGAATTTTCGGGTGTAATAAGCACGTCTTTTGAATCCGTTCTGACGCAAATTAAATTTATCAAAGCTATTCAAAGGCAATGGAACCGGTATGGAAAACAATAGTATCTGACGGAAGAAAGAAGTTTTTCAATCGGGTCTTTAATCCCTCAGATATTGGTGTAAACGGAATCTTGAGTTTACGAACTCTTAGAAACAGAGTTATGGACAAAAATAAGTTGTGACTTTACGTCCCCTGGTGGGAAAACCATGCATTATTTTAGGAAGAAAGTATTCTCAAAAGGTTTATCCATATGAGAGGTATCAGTCCAAGAAAAAAATTTAGTCGAGTTTTCAGGAGCCCAGATTTTGCTACAAATACATCAGAAGCAGAAATTAACACTTATGACCCCTGATGGCCAAACCCTTCTTTACAAAACATTAGAAATTATGTGAAAAATATTTTCCGTCAGGTCTTGTATGCGATACAGCAAGAATTTTTCAAATCGGAGTTTTAGGAGCAGAAAACGCAATTTACCTTTACGCCCCCTAGCGGAAAGTCTATGAATTACTTGAAAATTTTGAATTTTTAGGAAAAACATGTCACACTAGAAACATTATCCAACAAAGAAGGGATTTTTTAAATCGGACTCCTAGAAGGCGAGATATTGACAAAAATAAGATATACGTCTACACCCCCTGACGCAGAAACCATGCACTATTTTAAGAAAAAAATGTTTCTAAAAGGTTTGTCGACACGAGTAGTTCGGTCTACAAACGACGTTTTTTTCAATCGAGAATTTAGAAGCTCATATTTTGCTGCAAATACATCAGAAGCGGAAATTAAGGTTTACGCACCCTGGTGGCCAAACCATTTTTTTTTTACAAAAATTAGAAATTATATGCAAACGATTTTCCATCAGGAGCTGTATCCGGTGCAGAAAGATTTTTTCAAATTGGAGATTTAGAAACAGAGATATAGGGAGAAACGCAATTTAGCTTTACGCCCCCTAACGGAAAGTCTAATAATTACTTGAAAATTTTAAAATTATATGAAGCACATGTAATACTGGAAACACTATCCAACAAAAAAGGAATTTTTCAAATCGAACCCCTAGAAGTAGAGATATTGACAAAAATTAGATATACATCTACGCCCCTGGCGTAAAAACCATGCACTATTTTAAGAAGAAAATGTTCCTAAAAGGTTTGTCGACATGAGTAGTATCGGTATACAAACGACGTTTTTTTAATCCAGAATTTAGAAGCTCATATTTTGCTGCAAATACATCAGAAGCGGAAATTAAGATTTACGCACCCTGGTGGCCAAACCATTTTTTTTACAAAAATTAGAAGTTATGTGCAAACGTTTTCCTATCAGGACTTGTATCCGGTGCAGAAAGAATTTTTCAAATCGGAGATTTAGAAGCAGAGATATAGGGCGAAACGCAATTTACCATTACCCCCTAGCAGAAAGTCTATGAATTACTTGAAAATTTTGAAATTATATGAAAAACATGTCACACGGAAAACACTATCCAACAAAGAAGGAATTTTTCAAATCGGACTCCTAGAAGTAGAGATATTGACAAAAATAAGATTTACATCTACGCCCCTGGCGGAGAAACTGTGGGATATTTTAGGAAGAAAGTATTCCGAAAAGGTTTATCGATGTGAGTGCATCAGTCCACGAAAGAATTTTTTCAATCAATATTTTAGAAGCTCAGATTTTATGGCAAATACATCAGAAACAAAAATTAACTCTTACGCCCCCTGGTGGCCAAAGTATTTATTACCAAAAATTATAAATTATATGCAAAAGATTTTCCATCAGGAGGTGTATCCGCTGAAAAAACGATTTTTCAAATCGGAGTTTTAGGAGAAGAGTTATCGGGAAAAAATGTAATTTACTTTTAAATTACATAATATATGCGTAATTTGAAAATGAAACTATATCTAAAATACTCTTCGACATAAATGGAATCGAAAGATAAAATAATTTTTTCAATCGGATGTTTAGAAGCAAATATGTGGATTAAAACGTAATTTTGAATTTGACATCATCTGCATTTACGCCCCCTAGCGGCAAAATTGTGCATCGTAAAAAAAAACGAAATGAAGGATCATCACTTGCATATTTCAAGCTTCCGAATGCAAAAAGAATTTTTCAAATCGGAATAATAGTTGCAGAGATTCCGTGGGTACAGACGGACGGACGGACTGACGGACGAACGGACGGACGAACGGACGGACGGACGGACAAACCGATAACAGAAGCATGATCTTTTTTTACAAAAGACGTGCTAAAAAAATATGCACGTAAAGCAACCCAAAAAATTTTACCCTAGGATTAACCTCAGTTCACTTACGTAGACAGCGAATATCGCGAGTTTCTATCTTATAGATTTAAATAATTGATTCCCGAGATTACAAAAGAACATTTTTTTATTGATTTCATGCTGTTATGTTGATAGTAATTTTGCTTATATTGATCATTCGACTGCAATTAATGAAAGCTGGTTGAGATACAGAAAATCAGTCAAAAAGGACAGAGCTTAGGTTAAGTCTGGGGAGGGATTGCATGAGAAACATCGTTCTTTTTTTCTTCGAAGTGGTAAACAAACTTTTTCTTTTCAAAATAACTTGATTTTCTTCTATAGAACGATATAGAAATGTTTTCCTTAGTTGGTATAAGGTTTACCACCCCAGAATACGAGGCCCACTGGGAGTTTTCCCTTAGTGCGCCACTTAGGCATAAGTGCCATATACAGAAGAAGGGAAGGGATGCGAGCAGGTCCGGAGCAAGCTTTTCTTATCTGGGGCGCCAAACTTGAAATTCCGCCCCTTCGAATTCAAATGTCATACCCACTTCCACTGAAATATTATGTAGTTTTTACTTTCTCACACCTCCGTTAAGAAAAGTATTATGTTCCTCCAAAATGCCCATTTCCGGTTTTTGACATAATTTTACTAAAACTGCAAAGACTACGTAAATAGCCAAGAGCCAATAGTTGTAAATATTAAGCAAAAAATGTAAAGTTTATTTGAATGCCGACAACACAGCTTGCCGCAGAAATGAAGAATGATAAACCAGCCAGCACATAACGAATGAGTATCGTAACAATATGAAGTTGCTTTCGGGATAGGGCTTGGAAAAATTCTGTTCAAGCTTAACCCTTTAACGACGATTACCCTAAAATCTGGTATCCCTCTAAATACCATAACGCCCGAAATTGTCTGTTGTTTCACTTCTTTGTTTAGTAACAACAATGGTGACTGACAGTAATTCCTGCTGATCCCCACCACAGTATTTGTCATTTTCTTTGTAGGACTTCCGTCCACAGTGAGTAGAGTTTAGGTCCCAGCCACCTACAGCGAGATCGCCTTTTGGGCAGGACACAGAAACGGAAGGAATGAGAGCAGGTCTAGCGACTTTGACAGAACAGTTTGTAGTGAGATTAGAGTACAGTAGATGGCGCCACCGTACAAGTACGATGTTGCACTTAGAGGGGTGAGAGAATTTCAAGGGGGACATAGGAAAGGATACCCATTTAACCAGTGGGTCCAGCCTGGAGGCCGTCACTTAACGTGCCCGTCCGATGCACGGCGGATATTCAGCGATTATTAGTAAATCACACCATCTCTGAAAGATCAGCCCAGGATCGAACCTGAGGACCTTGCATTGATAGTCTGACTCGCTAACCACTAAGCCATCTCCTGCTGATCCTTCATACATCGTGCAAATTTAAAGAACAGGTAAGGTTAGGAAATCTGACTCACTGTATACAGCCGTTTCGGGCAGCTATGGTCGTTTATATGTACGGGCGTTTTGTGAGTTATGGTCGTTAAAGGGTTAAACGGTCAGAGAAACTTTCTGTGACAGAGCACAAATGACGAATTAGCTCTTCCTCCTTCCAACATGTTCAGAAAAGTCACAGAGGTTAAGCATATCTGCATATTATTTTTACACCTATGAGCCATTACATTATGACCCCCCCCCTCTCAGCCTAATGAAATCAGCGCGCCTGAAGACCGAACTGTGGCGCACGTGAAATAATTAACAGAGCAGGATATACACAACTAGAGGACCGGCTTTTAGTTAGTAGAGTGTTCGGAGTCAGAATGGGAAAAGTTGCCGATTTATCGCAGTTTGATAAAGGACATAAATTGTGATGGCACGGCGCCGCGGAACTACGATCTTGAAAACGGCATGCCTTGTGTGTTGTTCACAGACCTCTGTGGTGACTATGTATCAAAAGTGGTGTACAGATGGCCAAACGACGAGCTGTCGTCAAGTCTTGTGTCGTCCGCAGCTCACCGATACCAGAGATGGGCGAAGACTGTTGCGCATTGTTCACAGCAACCGCAGGGCCACAGTGCGACAAATCACCCTCATCTACAACAGTGGTGATCAGAGCAATGTGTCACAGCACACAGTTCTGCACATGAGTCTGCGCAGCCGAAGACACAGCAGGGTCCCCATGCTCACTGTACGTCATCGCCAACAACGCATGAAATGGGCCCAAGAACATCGAGATTGGGCCATGGATGATTGGAAAAAAGTGGCCCGGTCTGACGAATCAAGATTCCTGGTGCGTCACGTAGACGGCCGAGCGCGGATACTCCGATTACCAATGGGCGCTATGGCACCTGGATGCACTGTTAGGCGGAAACAGGCTGGCGGGGGAGGTGTTACGCTGTGGGCTATGTTTTCTTCGGACACTTTAGGCCCCATTATCCCGATAGCACAATCCCTGACAGCTGTCAGGTATCTGAACATCGTTGCGGACCAAGTTCACCCATTCATGGCAACCGTATTCCCTGCTGGTGATGGCCATTACCAACAGGATAATGCGTCATGCCACACTGCCAGAATCGTCAAGGAGCGGTTCGAGGAACATGCGCTTTTCTGTTAATTAAGTGGGCACCAGATTCGCCTGATATGAACCCAATCGAACATTTGTGGTTCGACTTGGAAAAGCGGGTTCACGCTAAATCACCACCACGCCGAAATGTACGGGAACTGGAGAACTTGCTGTTGACATTATGGTACCAGATATCCCAGGATATCTATCGCCACCTCATCGAATCGATACCTCGCCGAGTGGTCGCTGTTTTGCTGGCTAAAGGGGGTCCTACAGCTTATTAAGTAGGTGGTCATAATGTAATGGCTCGTCGGTGTATATACCTCCACCCGCTGTTTTGGACAATTCCTTTCATGCATATGCTGAGTTCACACTTCACAGTGCCGGTATTTTCAGTGATGTAAAAGGGCATTAGCGCTGCTTAGTCCTTCTACATTTTTAGTCTTTCTAATACATTTTTGTTCCTTCTAGCCTTGCTTAGTCCTTCTAATAGTGCCTTAACTAAGGCACTATTTTCTGCTTGGCTTAGCGTTGCTATGGCACTTTTGCAGGTTTGATGGGAAGAGAAGCAGGTCAAAAGAAATCTTTTAGATGACCATGTAAGCAAAAACAGCGATTGCGATGTTTTATATGCGAACATATTCGTGTGTTAAACGGAAATTTGTATTACTGGATGAGGCTAGACAGTCCGTTCACGCAGTAGAGAGTTTCATGAATCACAAGAATTCTAATGTAAAAAGAATAGTAACTCAAGACAGCAATATTCAAAATGACGTCATAGGAGGTGGCTTATCCTTGTATGTAAATCTTTACTGCTAAGATGGGAATCAACAGAGAAAAATTAAGTAGGCACGAAGGCTGAGTGACAGGTGTTTACGGTTGGTTTTTTGTTGATTTTTTCTACTAAACTCTCCACGGGCTTTAATATACATATAGTAACTACCCTGAGACCATTCCATGGCTACTTACGGGTAACACAAAATGAAACCCTGGTGGCCGAGTAGTCAGAGGCGTTGGCTCCTGCCTAATTTCTGGAGATTATCCCGGATCAGACCCAGGATGAGACATGGTCATGGAGCATGCCCGTCCTACGATCGTGGCTCTCTCTCTCTCTCTCTCCTCCCCAGAATCAGGAACGCGCGACTGCCTATGGTGCTAGGTGCACAAGGTTAGTAGATGACAAGGTTATACGCATCCGGCACTTCCGGTGATTACTTTGTGACGTCATTGTCCAAATCGCCATCGTAAGGCTACTTAATCTCCACGTTTTTTTGTATCTGTACCATAGCAGCGTGCTTGAATTATTATTCGTAAACCAGCTGGAATAGTCTTCATAAATTCTACCACGTTTTTTAATGCATAATGTTTTAAATTTTTAATTTAAAAAAAAGGGGGAATATTACCGAGATGCTTTTCCTATTCTGCATAGAGAAATTCTTTAGTATATATTACAATAATATGTCCTGCTGTGCGTTTTCCCTTCTAAATTTATATAAAAACAGCAAAAATTTTAAAGTATAACAGTTATCCCGCCCTTTACGAAACAAAAATGTACGGGATGTATTTTTGAAATCTCCGCTACTAAAATATTCACATGTCTGTGGATTTCTTCTGTATTTAATGTAAATGTGCTTTTGCATATGCTTTTGTGCTGTGTTTGAGTTATTGTTGACAAGACATCTTCCTCCATAGCTGCTGTTGGATCTACGATTCACATGTTAGGACGGTGATGTCACTCAGTGACATCAGGATTATTCGTTTGCTAGGTGCACACGGTAATCGTTAAACCCCGAAACAGAACCAAAAAAAAAAAAACAGCAAAAGATATATTTTGCGTTGTTTTTTTAGTCACATGTATCTTTTACTGGCACCCCGTAATCTTAGGAATTGATATTATTCACACTGAACATTTGAAAGCGTTTAGAATGACGTTCACGTTAAGGCAGTTGTTTTCTTTAAAAAATAAAAAGGAAAAGTGTTTTGCAGATGACAATCCGATTTTAGGCGTAAATGTGATAAGGACGGTAAGTCAGATAATATCCGAAAACTTGAAAATTTTCATCGTCCTGGAGCGGGACTCGAAACCGCGTCTCCCAGAAAACGCCCGGGTATGCTAGACACGGGTTCGAGTCCCGCTCCAGGACGATGAAAATTTTCAAGTGTTCGGATATTATCTGACTTACCATCCTTGTCACATTTACGCCAAAAATCGGATTGTCATCTTCAAAATTTGTATTATGTATATGGCGTAATCCCGAATTTCTTTCATGATATTTCTTTCAGGAAAAATGTTGTTCTTAGCATGTAACTCGCACGTAACATTATTTCTTTTGTTAACCCTGCTGCGTAAGGGACTCCGATCCAGACGGATGGTCACTGCACCTATGCTAACGAAGGTACATTGGAAGAAAAGACTTACATTAGCACGGCAGTATCGGTATTGGACCTCCGCTGATTGACAAAGGATTGCCTTCTCCGATGAGTCACGTTTTCTGCTTCATCGAACGGATGGACGTCGGCGTACAAGGCGAGAAACATCGGAGAATAAACACTCTTCAACCATTGTTGGCAGAACACAAGCTGGTCTGGGGAATGTTTTCGTGACATTCTCTGGGTCCACTCGTACCTGTGGAAGGCACTATAGACCGAATTCGTTATGAATCCATCTTTGCAGACCTCATACACCCATACATGCTGATTGTCTTCCTTGGGGCGGATGGGATCTTCCAGCACGACAATGCAACGCGTCACACAGCTAGAAATGTCCGAGAGTGGTTAAAAGAGCACGATGAAGATGTCAAAGTACTTCCCTGTCTCCTAATTCCCCAGACTTAAACTCAATTGAGTATCTGTGGGACCACCTCGATCGTGTTGTTCACTCTATAGATCCTCCACCACGCACCCTCCAGCAGTTGTTAGATGTACTGCAGTCAGCATGGCTCGAACTACCTGTGAACACCTTCCAGCACCTTATTGAGTCACTCCCAGCCCGTCTAGCTGCTGTCCGTGCTGCACACGGCTGTTACTCTGGATATTAGCTGGAGGTCACAACAATGTGACTCTACGTCTACTAGCGGAAGAATTTCGCACAATGGAAAAGTACAGAATAGGCGAAAAGTATTCTTTATGGCAATATCTATGCTAAGGAAAAAATAGCGTTTGAAATACGTCTCCTGGAAACAGAGATAGCGACAAAAAGGTTTTGACCTTCAAATCCCCTAGACGAAAAACTGTACATTATTTAAAGAGGATATTGCTCCCTAGCTTTATCGTAGCGACTGGCATACAGTAAAAAAAAATTATCAATAGGGTTTTTAGAAGCGGAGATACAACTGCAAACAGAAGTACACAAACACCACCTAGCGACATAACTGTGAACTACAAGGCTCCTCAACTACAAAATGTTCCACAAGGTAAATGGTATCTGGTGTTAAAAGAATTTTTTAAATCGAGCATTTAGAAGAAGTGATATTGAGAAAAACAGATTAAATATTCTTTTGGGAAGGAAATAACACAAAATGTTTTCATAATTAGTAGTATCTGGCCGAAGAAGAATTTTTCAATCGGGTTTTTAGTCCCGCTGATATTGTTGTAAATGGGAACGTGAACTTACGTCCTCTAGTGGCACACCTATGCGTTAAGAAAAATTTGAGATTATGTGAGAAAAATTTCGCACCGTAAACGCTTTCCGACAAAGAGGTAATTTTTTTTAAATCGGATCCTTAGAAGCAGAGATATCGACAAAAATAAGAAGTACATCTACACCCCTGGCAGAAAAACTATGCAATATTTTAAGCATCCTTAGAAGCAGAGATATCGACAAAAATAAGATGTACATCTACACCCCTGGCAGAAAAACTATGCAATATTTTAAGCAGAAGATATTCTCAAAAGGTTTTCACAGGTGAGCGGTATCTGTCCAAGAAAAAAAATTCAATCGAGTTTTCAGAAGCTCAGATTTTGCTGCAAGTACATAAACCAAAATAGAAATTCACGTCCCCTATGGTCAAATTATTCTATCACAGTTAAAAATTTTGTCGTAGGTTGCACCAAAAAGTGGTGTTGCACTAGCTGCACCATTTTCTGAGAAAAGATACAACATCGTGTTTTGCAAACAAAACCCAACAACATGGTTCAACTTTGCACCACGTTATGATACAAGGTTGTACCACATTATGGTGCAAGGTAGCACCATGTTGTTGGGTTTTGTTTGCACCACAGAATGGTGTATCTTTTCTTAGAAAGTGTTGCAACTGGTGTAGGGCGTTTTGAACTGTCGGTGTTTTGATTGTCGGCGTTTTGACCAGCACCCCTTTTTGGGGTAACCTGCCACAGAATTTTCAACAGTGTAAACAAAAAATTAGAAATTATATGTGAAACATTTGCCACTTGAAGCTATAACCAATGCAGAAAGAATTTTGTAAATTGGACTTTTAGAAGCAGGGATATTGGGGTTAACGCTATTTACCTTTACTCCCCCTAGGGGGAAATCTATGCACTACTTGAAAAAGAAACTGTAGTCAAAATAGCCTTCGTTCAAACAGAAGTCATCGCTCTTTCCACGTTTATAAGAGAGTCACGGAAAAATTCTCGTCGGCCGCCACCGAGAATCGAACCCAGGGTCTTCCAGTTACGCGCCGGACACGCTAGTCGTATGGTTTGGCAGTTAGTCGTATGTGAGTCTGGATAATTCGAGGCCGCTGTGGTCCAGTGGAAGCATGTCCGGCACGTAACTGGAAGACTGGGTTCGATTCCTTGTTGGCGGCCGATTACAATTTTTCCGTGACTCACTTAGCAGCGTGGAAAGAGCAATGACTTCTGTTTGATGTTCTTAATCCACGTCAATTGTGTGTATTAAATAGTCTTCGTTGTAAATGGAATCGAATGAAAGGAAATTTTTTTTTTCCAATCGGGTATTTTGAAGCAAATGTATAGAATAGAATGTATTTTGAATTCGATATCACCTACATTTACGTTCTCTAGGCGCGAAGTTGTGCATCGGACAAAAAAAAAATTGAAACTGAATGCAAAGAGCATCGTTCTCACATTGCATGGTCACTCACTTTGGGGTACACTGATGTGATCCGAAAATGTCTGATGAACAGACAGGGCCGGTCTTCAGAATAGGCAAGCAAGACTGCTGTAGGGTCTGTCATTTCTAGGTACCAGAGAATTTTAATCACACGTTGATTTTTTTATCTATATCTATTATCTCTCTCTATGGATAAACTATATCGATATCTAATTTTCAGTCTGAATTATTGTTAGAAACAAGAAATAAATTTAAATAGCTAAAAAGATAAGTAGTCGAAGTATGTCTTTTCGTTTTCCCTTCTCTCTCTATTCATTATTTTTCTTTTAAGGGAAATTATATGAAAACATCTTTTCCCATTCTTTCTGTTTCACTTACTGACTACAGGAATTTGTAGTCTATAAAAAACATCGGCAGATGAAAGTTTTTTTATTTGAATGAAAAGCAGAACATTTCAGATTGGCAAATTTAATTGAATTACAGTGTGTGTGTAAGTGTGTGTGTGTGTGTGTGTGTAAGTGTGTGTGTTTAAGTGTGTGTGTGTGTGTGTAAGTGTGTGTGTGTGTGTGTGTGTAAGTGTGTGTGTTTAAGTGTGTGTGTGTGTGTGTAAGTGTGTGTGTGTGCGTGTGTGTCAAAAAACTTAATTATTAGGGGCGACCTTGTCAATCTTTGCCTAGGGCAGCGAACGCACGGCTTGTGAACAGATTTATAAAACTTCATACGTAAAGCAGTACAACACATATCATACAGATATGTATTCATTACGTTGTTGAAGGAAACCGAAGTTCTACTGGATATAAATGTTATATCTATAGGTAAAAAAAAAAGTGGCCAGCTGTATACCATATCAGCAGTTTATACATAAGTTTCAAATCGGATTATACATAAGTTTCAAATCGGATTATACATAAGTTTCAAATCGGATTATACATAAGTTTCAAATCGGATCAGTTTATACATAAGTTTCAAATCGAGGGGTGTGTGAAAACAAAGCGTCATTTGCTGGTAATAGGATTCAAACCCACGGCTCTCTTCTTCGGAGTAGACTGTTTTACCGATTGAACTACACCAAAAAAGCTTATTGCTCTAACTTTGCCGTCTTGACATGTACGTCACCTATGAGGTAGGTACGTCACAGGTGTTGAAAAATATTGGGGTTGGATGGAGGGGGGGGGATAAATTTTTTGAAGGTTGAAAATTTGTGTAGTAAAATATTTCGTCTTTAAACCTAGAATTGAAAATAGGTTAAACTTCAAAAAATGAAGAACTGTTGAATTCTTTATACGTTGTTAAGAATGGTTAAAAATGGAAATCATTTTTTCAAAAGTATACACGGTTATTTCGTTTTTGTGTTGCCTTTGTTTTTTTTATTTCTGATGACTAAATGCTTTCCTGAAAAAGGCAAAAGCAGCTAAGTATTAGCACGGGTCGCTGAAACAATAGATATTAATATTTTAACAAATCGTGTGCATGCTGAAATGATTCAGAAGTATGTACAGTAAATCTGTGACAGACTAAAAGGAAGAGATGTGCACATACACTTTGTGATCACAATGACTGGCTTTAAACAAGAAAAACTTAAAGGGAAACATAAAACTGCTATATACATACTTCAAATATAAGAAAAAGATAAACGATAGAAGATACAGTCAACTCCCGATTATCCGCGATAGTGTGTGGCATTTTATAATTTTTATAAAAAAAAATAAATTATTCTATAAATTACACGCATAACATAGTGCTATGTTTTATTCAGACTAGTAGTTATCATTGCAAGCATAATACATACTGAAAAGTTACCTGTTTAAATCTTCTTAAAATAATCAGTTACTTGCTTCTGTCTTTTTACGGCAAAACATTTTTGTTTGATTCGGGACTGCAGTCGGAGCAAAACCAGCTTATCAGCTAATAACGCATCGTCTTGTCCTTCAAGGTACTTGAGCAGGCCGTCGACATGTTGCAATGCTGATTCGTGATTCACCCGTAGCTGTGAAATCTCCTCCTCTTCTTCTTCAGTTCCGTCGTTTTCATCTGCTATTCCTCTAAATACAGGGCGTTTCAAAATGAATGGAACAAACTTTAAAGGGTGATAGAACGCACCGAAACAAGCACTTTTCGTCACAGAATATATGGTCGCAAGTTACGCGATTAGGCTCTGGAGGGTGCTTTCCGTTTCCCCACACACGCCGTCTTTCGCAAGGCAAAGACCCATATCTTTTACCGGAACGTCTGGATGGGGGAGGACGTATCTTATTTTCCTTCATCAACTCTTGCCTGAATTGATCCAGCATGTACCAGCAGCAGTCCGCCGTTAAATGTGGTTCCTGTATGATGGAACGCTAGCTCATTTCAGCACTCAGGTGCGTGATTACTTGAACGTTTCCAGGCCAATGGATTGGCCGAGGTGAACCCATCACTTGGCCCCCACGATCACCAGATCTTTCCCCTCTGGATTTCTTTTTATGGGATCATCTTAAGTCCTTAATGTACGACACTCTCATTGGTTCCAATGAGGAACTCGTCGCCAGACTTTCAGTCTCTACTGCAGCTGTTCGGGAAATGCCTGGTATTTTCCACAACATACGGGCATCTTTGCGTCGACGACGCGAAGCGTGTATCAGAAGTGGCTGTTGCCCTTTTGAGCAGCTTTTGCAAATGCAATTAATTTCAGTATTTACTTATTAATGTTTGCAAATTTGATGTAATTTTGTGATGTCACGTTTTGTTTTTTTATTTTGTCTGCAATAAAGCTTTGTTTTGATTTGTTGTACCATTCCTGTCTTTGCGTTGCGAAAGACTGCATGTATGGAGAAACGGAAAGCGCCATCCAGTGCCTAAACGCGTAACTTGCAACCATGCATTCTATGACGAAAAGTGCTGGTTTCGGTGTGTTCTATCACCCCTTAGAGTTTGTTCCATTAGTTTTGAAATACTTTGTATATTAATTATATGTTCGTCAGTTAAATGTTCAAACCCAGGTCATGTATGTTGCAGTCCAGCTATTTGGCGTTATTAAATTCATCAACGTTTTCCTCTCCGGTAACCAAGTTTAGTAATTTGGTTAGTTCTATGTTAGTATTTTTTTTTTCAGAAGCGCAATTTCCATCAGAGAGAAGTTTTCTCCACGAGCTACTGATAGTGATGGGTTCAACTGAATTCCAGGCGCTTGCCATGTCATAGATAGTCAAGAATTGAATAGCCTTGACAGAAAGTCTATAACTCGCATCCTTCTTCAATTCTTTTTTGTAATAAAATATATTACCTCGACTAGAAAAACATTACCAATGTTTTAGCTACTAAAAAAACTACTACCGCAAAGTCGCGTCGCTGATAATCCGCAACGCGGTGAAACTGCTCGCGAATAATCAGGAGTTGGCTGTACTTCAAAGTAAAGCTGAGAAATTCGTGTGAAAGCTAATTGCTATTGACAACTGCGTAATACCTTCAAATAGAGGGATGTCAAGATATTTTATGTGGGTGTCTGAAGAAATTTGGGGGTGTTGGAGGGGTTTGGGGTGTATAAACCCTCTACCGTATTTAGTCGACGCAAGTATGTACACTGCTGATCTTTTACCTTCTTCGACTGTCATATATACCTATTATATATACATATATACACTATTATTAAAATGAAAATATTTTTGTGCTATTATTTCTTCAAAATTGAAAAAATGATGCTTTTATGATACACTTTCTCCATCACCTTTCCTATGATTTTTTCTTATGCATATTTATAAGATGAGAACGAATTTCCCCGCGAAACATTTGCATAAATACCCATTCATGAAAAAAAAACTCCGAGTCTGAGTTTTTATAAGTCTAAAAAACATTCGCACACATACACATCACATCTCTGAGCCCTGCCATGCATCATGCATAACATTATTACACAAAGTCTTTCGCTTGCTACCAGCGAAAAATTCATAATTGACACCAAGAAAGTCTTCTTGATGCATTTAACAGCAAAGTATCTGTCAGACGAGAGAATGGAAATACGTATGCGACGGAAACAATATGAGAACTTATTTTTCTTCGGCCTAATTTTTTTTTCACGGCGCAAATATGCATGATGAAGTAGCATAATCAAGTAAAAACCGCCCGCGGCGTCCGCACGAGGTAGGGTGGGATTTGTCGCGGGTAAGAGCTCGTTAGTGATTAGCTGTCCGCGTTGTAGAATTCACACTGTTAGCTTCAGTTGAAAAAAAAAGCAATAATAATAAATAAATAAATGAAAAAAAAAAAGCGTAGAAGTGTTTGAAATGAGAGGAGAATTACGCTCTTGGTCCATTGAAAATCACCGAAGTGTGCAACCCACCTCTAATGCATTAACAATCGGAACCTGGGCACCGTCGCGCGCTACGCTTTTCTAAATCTCCCGAATCTTCTTCATCCCTGACTTTTGCAATCCTACATGCCACGAATAAGACCACCAAACAATGGAGGATGTTCCCTGTTATTCGCACAAAGCGCAACAATGAATCAGTCGCGATCACATTTGTTGTAGGAGGTGATATTCTGTTTCAAAAGGAAATACTCGATGAACGTTCTTCAGGCTTTTGTAGCACCACGTGAGAAAACACAGGGAGGTATCGATGAATGAATAGAAAATTCTCCAGACTTCCTGAGTTTGAAAAGTAAACCTGCGGAAATAATTAGCAGTTTCCAAGTCTCACTTTTATTCTGATTTCTTTTATTCACGTGGATTGTTTGACGAATGCGAGAAGACTATTTTCTTGTGAATTGAATTCTCGCTCAAACTCAGGGGTGTGACATAAATATAATGGAGTTGAATTGTATCGAAAAAATTCGTTCTTTTTTTTTTTTAAGAATTTGGAGTGGTTCTTATTAAGGTACTTTCAAATTCTGATTCATACCATCGTGAAAGCGTTAGACGATGCAACAGAGTGATAAGAATGCGTTATTCTTAAGGATGGTTCACATGACGAAATGAAAAGTTTCTGTAGCATAAAAGTAGCACAATTCCATTTACACTTTTGCTTTTGATTTAGCACTTCAAACCACCGTACGATTCTTTTTTTCCTGTTGTAATACGAGAAACATTCAGGAGGTTTTCTGAACATTTTTATTAAACTGGCAAATAATATGGTCGTTGCTACCCGGGGGGAGGACAGGGAGGAGGGTTCTCCCAGAATTCTCATTCCAAGGGGCGTAAATTCATACTGTGGGGATGTAAAAAAACAGAAGTTGCAACTAGAAAGAAAAGTTACACCTTTCAGTATTTCCTTTTTAAAAACTGCAGTTAGTCTCATACAGTGTTCCACGCAGCTAACCAGAGTACAGAGTAGCATACACTTTGTCGTGTGAACATTTCATTTCCATGAAGGGAATTTTCCAAAACAGCGAATGGAGGCATAGAAAACAATGTGCTGATAAGCCTACCTCCATGACTTTTCCGAACATACACATGTGTATTGTTGGTATGAAGAGCTAATTAATCAATACTCAAAAGGCGCATATAGCCTATTAAATCCGAATTAATAACGAGGAACAGTACACCAATTAAGTAGTAAATATTGCCACTACACTAGTGATCCGATTTATTGGCGTAGGAAATAGACATATAAGCGTTTCCAAGCTTTCGCTTATCAACCAGATCCCTTTTTCAAGGAAGTTAGACAGAGACTGCAAACTGAAAAATAGAACGCATTAACAATTTGAACGCGGGAACTTGACTTGACAATAAATAGATACGACGTTATATTCATTTAAAGATACGAGACATCACCTTGGTTGCACGTGCGGTATCCTGGTAGGGCGACGGCGTTCCTTGAAGAATTGGTTCCAAATTCGTGGCAACTCGAGTGAGACGCAATCATTGCAAGTATCGCTGTTGGTAATGATCTCCAAGGTTTCCCGAATGGCTGTACATTATTGAAAAGTCATCTGGTTAATGTACGAAAGCTTGGAAACGCTTATGTGTCTATTTCCTACACCAATAAATCGGATCACCAGTACAGTATTACTATTAAATCCGTTTTATTTTGTGGTGTAAGAAGCACAAAGATTCGTCAAGCTTTCGCACTCCACTGGGAGGTTTTTTCAAGGCAATGGTAGACATGAAAATGAAGAGAATTGGATTACGTAAGGAACAAAGATTATTTTTCAAAATAACATGGGTGACATCACGAGCATATTACACAAATTTTTAGCAGGCAATTATACGGTGCGTAGCGATGTGTTTCCGTCTTTTGATGTAGCACTTCAAACCACTGTGCCATTATACGGTGCGTCGCGATGATGACAAAAAAAAAGAATTAAAAGATAGAAACACATCGCGACGCACCGTATAATTGTGTGATAAAAAATCACGTAATATGCTCGTGATATCACCCACGTTATTTTCAAAAATCATCTTTGTTCCTTACGTGTTCCAATTACCTGCATTTTTATGTCTACCATTGACTTGAAAAGATCTCCCATTGGAGTGCGAAAGCTTGGCAAATCTTTGTGCTTACTACACTACAAAAATAAACGGATTTAGTACTCTATATGCGTCTCTTGAGTATTGACAGTCTGGTGTATTTATAATAACGTTAGAGCTAATTAATCATTTGTGGTCTGTTGCGGAAAGTTCTCTGAGGTTTAACCTTAAACGGAATTTTTCCAAGGCCTACCCCTAAAGATTCTTGACCGCCCCAGTGGTCTAAGCGATGGCTTATGACAATTCGTCCGAGAAGGGTTCGGGTTCGAATCCCGGTGATGCATGGATGTTGTGTTTGTCTTACGGCACTGGCTCTCTCCCTTCCCTGGTACCAGCGACCCTAAATTAGGGACGGGCAACTGCTTATAACCCATCGAGTTGCTCACGGTGGTCGTTAAACCTTCAATCAAAAAAAAAAAGCTTCTTGCTATTTGTGAGAGCAGGCGCATTATTTATGCACAGGAACATAATGAACCGAACATTATGCCTATTATATTAGGAAAGCATGCATTATTAGAAGAATATTATGTTTATTCAATTTCATGCTGATGTGTGTTCGGACGGACTTAGGATGAAGTATCCATATACATATGTGTAATTATTAAATGAACTCAAAATGGTTTAAATGTATAACAAAGCAATAGATTGTTCCAGAACATTTTTACAAGGTATTGGTGTATGGCAAAGAGATTCTGATATTCTCACGCTCTGGGAAGCTCGATGCCGTTCCCAAACAGATAGGCATCAGCAATTAAGCAAACGACATCCGCTAGTATTGTCAACAGAGAGCAGACGCCTGAATGTCTGGGAACCTATACTTTACTCATTGTATCCATGTAGAAGTATGCATTATATTCGATGTCTTTTGTACTTTGCGGAAAGTTAAGTCTGTCAAATAGTCAAAGAGAATACCGCTAATGGGATATCAGATGTACCGGTCACCTACTGCAGAGAGCGAGCAATTCGTAAACAGGAAGGGCGAGGCCGGTTAACGGAGAAAGAGACGCGCTGGCTATCGTGTCGTCGACGCCAGCAGAGAGAGAGCAAGAAGGGAGTGGGACGCCTCAGGGCAGGAGAGCGCACGGGACGGATGCGCAGCGCCGACGAAGTCGGGAGAGGTAGGCGCATGAGATGACTGAGTGCGTTAGTCTCTTTTCGGGAATTGCAGGAGCAAGTTCTTCGGGAGACAGGACTCGATGTGTTTTCAGGTTGCACGGGCACCCAGCGTTATGGGTCCGGGAGTTCAGTCGATGTACTGAACGGTGTTAAAGTAACTTTGCGAAGATAAGTTTTCAAGCAGTGAAACAAGTCCCTGACTTAGGGAATCTCACGTGCTTTATTTAATTATCCAGGAAGGGATAATTCCACCGAAACAGCGTAGACTAAGTGCAGAGCGGAGTTAGATAGGATTCGGAGATAGGAATCATCATCGGGAGATACAGGTCGCTTCTCGGACGAGAAGGACTCTCTCCCAAGCGTAGGAACGTATTATCGTGATAGAGACGTCAAGTTTTCTTTGACTATTTACCAAGTCTGCATTAGTTGAGGGACGTTTGATCGACATCCAGAAAGCGGTATTTCTACGGACAGACTGACTTTCCAACTTCAGTTTTATCCATAATAAATTTGTTACCTTGAAACAAATCATCCTGTTGTTATTTTATAGCATGAGTAATTTCTACTTAGAGTTTCAGCAGTCTCAATCCACCTCCCTGATTCGCAGATAATATATTATAGAAAAGCAGGGAAGGTTTCGTCTGTTCACTCAATCAGAGTTTGGGTAAGTTCTTAGAACGAACCTTTGAAACATTTCTATTGACTGTGAGATGAGCCTATAGCATGGACGCCACAGAAGTATAATTGTTTGGGGGCGGGTCCACATAGGAGATAAGCACGTTCGCTCTCACACTATTGTTACGTTTTTATCCGATGATCATTCGTTCTGTGCTAGTTTGTTTTTCATTCTGCATTTCTGTGGTGTTGTCGAAGTTCACATAACATTTACATTTTTGCTTGGTATTTACAACCTGTGGTTCTTGGGTATTTATCTGGTTTTTACATTTTTAATAAAATTATGTTAAAAACCTGAAGTGCGATTTTTGAACGATTATAATATTTTCCTTTAATAGCAATGTGTGAGAAGGTAAAAACCACATATCACTTGAGTAGAACTCGAAGAGGCGTAATTTTAAATCTCGCCCTCCCAGATAAGAAAAGCTTGTTGCGGTTCTTTGTAAGAGTCAAATGAACAATGAGAAAGTGATATGTCTGCCGTCGCAGTTCAACTGGAAGAACAGCAACTCCGGAGTAGGAAGATGTAGGTTCGAATTCACTCTGAACGAAAAAGGAAGGATTCCCTGGTCGTGAGAACTAAAAACAATATTATGGTTCTTCCGCACAACGTAAGAATATAATAAATTGATACTTCTGAAATTAAATGGTCGCAGAGTGGTCGACTGTCAGTTGACCTCCTGCTGAGCAGTTTCGTGCACCTGCCATTCTTGGGAGGTAAGGGGGGCTGAGGTGACAATTATGTGCGGAATAAAACAGGCTTATTGGCTATTTGAGCTTCAGTTAGCCTATGATTTAAGGATGGAATGGGCAAAGCAGAGGATCACAGGCTCTTTGAACGTGTTATGGTAAGCACACAGGACAAAAAATTAGTCGCCCGTGGAAGAACTTAACCTAATAACGATTGACGGCGCCTGTTTCTTGCCTTCATAACAACATGAATCCGGTGTGTTAGAGACTCCACGAGGTTGTGGATGTGTTGAACATCGATTTGCAGACACTCGTACGCCAATTGGTCTCCCAAAGTTCCGCCAGATTACGTGGATGTCTATTCCGGCGTTTCACCTTCTGTTTCAAATGATCCCAGAGATTTTCAATGGGATTTAAATCTAGAGATTTGGCAGGCCAGTCGAGGTGAGGCAGTGTTGCTGATTGTTCGACATGACACTCAGACACAAATTTAGCCCTTTGCAGACGGCAATTGTCGTCTTGCAAGACAGGAGTGGCAATGTGATGCTGCTTCTGGAGATATAGGGCAAAGGGCAACACTTTGTCATTCAGAATGCTGAGGTACGCATGTAGGATCAAATTCATCGTCACTGCAACGAGAGGGCCCATTTCGTGGTACGAAAAACATCCCCAAAACATCAAAAAACTCCCTACACCTTGAACAACACTTTCGACACAATCAGGATTAAAGGCTTCATTGGGCCTGCAATACACTCGTCGCCTCCCATCATTGGAGTACAAACGATAACGAGACTCATCAGACCAAATTACTCGTTTCCAATCTTCCGTAGTAAAGTTTTTGTGCCTATGAGCCCATTGATAACGTGCGACTTTGTGACTTGCTGTTAAAAGAGGCCTCTCCCGTGGCACTCTGCTCCAGATGTCCATCGCATGCAGTTCTCGTCGCAATGTCCTTTCGGAAATTGGTTGGAGTTGACTTTCACTGACTGTTTGGAGCAACTGTTGCCTGGTTTGAAACCGATTTGCAGTTAGGTTGGTTGGTTGGTTGGTCGATTTTTATGGCGCAAGGGCCATGTTTGGCCAAAGAGCGCCAGACAAAAGACAGACAAACAAACAGTATTAAAAACGTGCTATGAAGCTTAAAATATGGCTGATCAAATAAAACTGAAGAATGAGAACGATGAAAGGGCTAAAAAAGATAATGAAACAAACAGTACTAAAAACATGATACAAAGATTAAAATCTAGCTGATTCAGTAAAACTGAAAAATGAGTATGATGACAGGGCTAAAATCTAGATACGTTTAAAATAGTCAATTTGTTTAAAAAATGAAAACACAGCAACAGTATTGCAGTGGTCATTTAGCAGCCGCTGCAGTGGAGCGGCGTCCTCGTTCAACAAATGAGAATGAAAGAAATGAAAACGTACATCACGAAAACGAACACAGGTACACAGAAGTTGAGTGATGGTGAGTCGGCAATTGCACGTCTCACACATCGGCGCATTGTCGCCACACAGCAAAAAGCGGTGAGTGAAACGACAATGCCCAATGCGGAGACGCGCAAGCACCACTTCCTCCCTACGGTTCCGACGATATGAGGATTTCCAGACTTCAAGATTAGGTTTAATACGATGCAGCTTATTTTCCACCTGTTGGTCCCACAGACCCTGCCACGTTCGCTTGATATAGTCGCGAACGATAAAGCGGAAAGCCCGGTGAAACAGTGGAAAGGGTGTGACGACCAAAGAGGAAGCAGATCTAGCAGCCGCATCAGCACACTCGTTACCCGAGATTCCAACATGTCCAGGAATCCAGCAAAACTGAACTTGAAAACCGGCCTCGAGCAAACGACGAAGCAACCGTCTCACATCCAAGAGAAAAGGATGGTCACGGCAATCCGCAGATGAGAAGGACTGCAAGACACTTAAAGAATCCGTATAGACCATAGCACAATGATGAGAACTTGACTGAACATGGAGAAGGGCGAGATACACAGCATGCATCTCCGCCGAAAACACCGTGGCCTCAGCTGGGATCCGCGCTACTGAAACGTCATCAACACAGACAGCCGCGGATCCAACAACTCCATGCATCTTGGAGCCATCAGTGAAAATGGGAGTGTAGTCAGAATTGAGGTCACGGTGCTCAGCGAAGAGCTGCTGGTACACCGACGCAGGGGTTGAGGATTTATCGAAAGATGTAAAGGTGGTATCGACCATGACACTAAGTGGGTACCATGGAGGATCCCCAAAGCCCCTGGTCTCTCCAACAAGTGACAAGTCGAGCCCTACATCACGGGCTACGGCCGCCATACGAAGACCGAAGGTTGAAATGCACGAGGGCCGGTTCCCGAATAAACGAGCATGCTGGGGATGAAACACTGCATCGTATAAAGGATGGTCCGGAAGTGATCTAAGTTTCAGGTAGAATTGAATAGACAGCTGCAGACGGCGTAATTCAAGCGATGGTTCGTTCGCGTCAGCGTAAAAGCTGGGAATTGGAGATGTTCGAAATGCTCCCGAACAAAGACGCAGTGCTTGATGGTGAATGGTGTCCAAAGGCCGGAGAACGAAACGACGAGCAGAGCCATACACGATACAACCATAATCCAGTTTCGACCGTATTAAAGAATGGTAAATGCGAATTAAAGACATCCTGTCTGCGCCCCACGAGACTCTCGAAAGGATCTTAAGAATAGATAGAGCCCGCAGACAGGAAATCTTGAGCCGCCGAACGTGCGCACGGAACGTAAGAGCACAGTCGACGGTCAGACCAAGGAACTTGGTCTCCGGCAAAACTGGTATGGCTGCACGGTCTAAATACAGCTCGGGGTCAGGATGGAGGCCACGCCTCCGGCAGAAATGGACACACGCTGTCTTGTCAGGAGAAAGAACGAAACCATTGCTATTCGCCGCTTTAAAGATCTGATTAATTGCAGACTGCAACTGCCTTTCAATAAAATGCATGCTTGATGACGAGCAGAAAATGTGCAAGTCATCCGATTTGCAGTTACTAGGCGTGAAACATGGCGACGATCCCTGTTGGTGAGAATCGTTTTCCGGCCACAGTTACGTCGCTGATTTTCAGTTGACTGCGAATCACACCACTGTTTGTAAACCCGCTGGACAGTACGCTTCGACCATAGGCGTAACCACTTCGGGCTGGGGGCGGGTCAGGACCACCCAGAGTTTCAGCATTGGGGATCCTTATATATCATCATCATCATCATCATCATTGTCAACCATTATCAATCCACTGCTGGACGAAGGTCTCCCCAAGTTTCCTCCACAACGGTCTGTCTTGTGCCAGTCTCCTCCATGTCACCCCTGCATACTTTCGAATTTCATCCACCCATCTCCCATGTGGTCTTCTTCTGGGTCTTTTCCTGTCCCTTGGAATCCAATCTAAAATTTCGGCTGTCCATCGATGATCTGTCCTTCTGGCAGTATGTCCAGCCCATTGCCATTTCAGGGATTAAACTCTGATCATGATGTCTTCCACTCTTGTCATTTTTCGGATCCACGAGTTCCTCTTCTTATCTCTCCTGGTTACACCAAGTATGCACCTCTCCATGCTGCTTTGAGTTGTCTGCAGCCTTTGTATGTCTCTTTTAGTTAAGGTCCACGTCTCTGCACCATACGTAAGCACTGGAAGGATGCATTGATCAAACACTTTTCTTTTAAGACATAATGGCATATTGCTCTTGAAAATTATGCTGTTTCTTCCAAAAGCTCTCCAGGCAAGTTTTGTACGCCGATTAATTTCTTCATCAATGTGACCCTCACTTGATATCTGCTGTCCAAGATAAACGTACGTGTCTGTTATCTCCAGCTTTTCTCCATCAATCGATAAATCTTCATTTCTTGTAAAAGCATTGAACATCACTTTTGTCTTCTGAAAGTTCATTTTTAATCCCACTTCTTTACTCTTGTCAGCAAGTTCCTGGATCATACTCTGCAGCTCTGATGGGGTAGTTGCAAAAATGACTACGTCATCAGCAAAACGTAGGTGGGTTAGATAATCTCCATTAATCTTTATCCCCTTGTTTTCCCAGCTCAGCGACTGAAAAACACCCTCCAATGTGGCATTAAAGAGCTTCGGAGATATGGTGTCACCTTGTCTCACTTATTTTCCAATTTTTACGTGTGTTGTATTTTCAAACAGCCGAATCTTTGCACTTGCATTTTCATAGATGTTATTAATAATATTAATGTATGCATCTTCAATACCGCAGGATTTCAGAGCCATTGCAACTGCTGATGGTTTCACCGAATCAAAGGCCTTTTCATAATCGATAAAAGCCATGCACAGTGGAAGTTCTTATTCCCTCACTCTTTCAATTAGTTCTCTCAGCACGTGGATATGATCTATTGTGCTGTAGCCACTCCTGAATCCAGCTTGTTCTCTCGGTTGAGCCATGTCCAGTGTTACCTTCAAGCGGTGTGAAAGAACTTTAGTGAAGATTTTATAAACTACTGATAGGAGGCTGATAGGTCTGTAGTTTCCGAGATCCTCAATGTCACCTTTCTTATGTAGCAGGATCATTGTAGCGGTGTTCCAATCCTCAGGAATCTTTCCTTCATTAAGGCATCGAGTGAAAATTTGGGCGAGTACTGTTTCGATTTCTCCACTTGCTTCTTGTATGATGTCTACAGTAATTCCATCTTCTCCTGGAGCTTTTCCCCGCTTCATGTTCTTGATCGCATGTGCAACTTCTGCTGGAAGGACTGGAGGAACTGTGGTACTGGTATCTTTCATGATGTCTGGAGTGCATGTATTGTCCCTTTCATATAATTTGGAGTAGAAATCTTTCACTCTTGTCAAAATTTCGCCTCTATTTCTTGTTACAGAACCATCTTCTTTTCTCAGTGCCATAATCTGTTTTCTTCCCTTACTGAGATGTCCCTTTGCTATCTTTAGGCTTTGGTTGTTTTCAATTGCTTTCCTCACTAGTTCACAGTTGAATTTTCTTACGTCTTCTGTGATACTTTTTCTTACTGTCTTGCATAGCTCTATATATTCCACTTTGGAAGTCACATCTTCTTTAGTTGTCCTCATCTCTCTTCTTTTTTGCATCAACATTTTCGTTTTTCCTGATAATTTATTTACATGCAACTTGTTCTTAGACCCAGCTAATTTTGTTGCTGTTTCCATAAGAGCTTTGGTTACTTTTCTGTTAACTTCAGAGATGTCCACTTCTTCCGATGTTAGGCCTTCTAAAGCAGAGAACCTGTTCTTCAGTTCCAACTTGAAGGTATTATGGTGTTTTTTAAGGTTGGTTATGTCAATAGATTTTGTTTGTCTTATGAGCTTGCCACGTTCAAGTTTAGTGTTGAGGTGCATCTTACATCTCACCAATCTATGGTCACTACCTGTGTTGAACTTGTTTAGCACACTGCAGTCTTCTATGACGAATTTTTTGTTACACATAATAAAATCAATTTCACTTGTCGTCCCATTTGGATGTCGCCATGTCCATTTCTTGTGTGGCTTTTTCTTGAAGAAGGAGTTCAAGATGAAAAACCCTTCTGCCTCTGCAAACTCAACGAGAGTATTTCCACGCTGGTTTCTGTTGCCGTGACCGAATTTACCTACTGAAGTTTCATTCTGTTGCCGTTGCCCTATTTTTGCATTGAAATCTCCCATAATTATTTTCAAGTGCTGCTTACCTTTATTATTTAGATGACAAATTTCCTCATAAAATTCTTCAATTTCTTCTTCAGGATGACTTGTGGTGGGTGCATAAGTTTGAATAATCTGAGCCTGGTATCTTTTCGAGAGTTGGATAACAAGTCGTGCAGCTCTGTCAGAGGAACTTTCAACTTCTACAACTTTATCCTTCAGTTTCTTGTTTATTATAAATCCAACACCACTAGTTCTGCCCGTATCTGTCCCACGATAGTAGAAGAGATGTCCACTCTTCAGTTTGATGAGATCTTCTCCTTTTCTCCTTACCTCACTTAGCCCGACGATGTCCCACTTGATCCTTTGTAGTTCCTCTTCCAATTCAAGAAGCCTTGAATCAGAAGATAGGGAGCGTCCATTGTACGTAGCCAAGGTCAGCATCAGATGGCAGCCTAGTCCGGTCCTCCGGGGATTCTTAGCACCCTCTGCCTTCATGTCGCACTGGCCGCTGCCTTGGCCAGGTACATTCCAACTGCCGGAGACTGAGGGCCAAGATTTAAGTTGTGGAATCATTTTGGAGGGTTTGGCCATAACTCACCACGCTGGCCAAGCGGGTTGGTGAGTGTGGGATAGAATTTCCTCTAATCCCGATGGTATAGTTATACCGCTATTGGCGGTCGTCAGAGCCCCTTTAGTGGGAACAGGATGCACCACGAGAAGGCGGGGTTGACATTTGTCAAGGAGAGGCTGTGATGTTACGCATCACCTGACCTTACATCCCATATATATATATATACAAGTATGTATATATGAGGATCCCCGACGTAAACATTTTGAAACATTGTTACGCCACTGGCTTCGACATACCAACTAACTGAACGACTTCATTCACCTTGTGTCCGTGGGCATGGCCAAACAGGATGGCTGCTTTTTGCCACTCAGTAACGTCTGTCTCACGACCCATATTGCAGACTAAATTCAAAACACACGTTTGCTCTGCACCACTTCACGAGACAGAAGTGATCCTGTAGACCAGTGTTTTTCAACCTTTTCACAGATTGTACCACTTTTAGGACATAGCAATATTCGAGTACCACCAGTGGCTTAGCAAGGTGTAAAAAACTTGATAACCAAAAAAAAAGGAGAAAAGTGATAAAGTACGCCCACTTACCACAATTTTAATGGGAAACTTGTGCCTGTTTCTCTGACATTAATCTTTGCACTCGTGGCTGGAGAGTGCTTACTGATAGAATGAAGTCAGACTCCAGCTGAAGACAGTTCCTTTTCTTAGTTTTCATACACGCCAATAAAGAAAACGCCTTCTCGCACAAGTATGTGGAACCAAATGGCAGTAACGCTACGATTGCTTTTCCCCCACTTTCAGGTACAGTTTTACAACTTGGCTCCAGAACTAGGTCAGTGTTTTTTCATTAAAAGTTCCTTCAAATTGCGGTCTGATGTCAATTCCAGAAGTGTTTCTTGGTCTTTAGAGAGGTCAGAGTTCACAGCATTGTCCATAATAAAGGGCGATGCAACCCAACGAATTCCAATATCACATGCTCTTGACACGTATGGAAGATACAACGACGCAAACTCCACATGCAATTTTTCCAAGTGATTTTTGATGGCAGTTTCAATATTTTCGGTGTCAACAACAGAATTTAGTTCAATAAAGTCTGACACATTGGGAAGCCAGACGGCGAGGAGGAACCCTGTGGCATGTGATTGGGGAAACGTAGGCGGGTAGGGGTGGAGCCGACGAATCAGCCCAGAATAGACACTTTGACCTTGAAGTTTCCTGGCTTTTCTTATATGTTCTCTGGCTATTTTGAGCGCAACAGGGAATGATGAATCATGGGTTGAAAGCCTTTCAGCTCCTCCACGGAAAATGCGGAAGCAAGTCCACGGCAAGTCTTTCCAAACCAATGAAAAAGATGTGATGACCCATGCGTTTAACTGCGTTTCACATTCAAAACGCTGAGAAAAGTGTAATGGTATTTATCTTGTCTAGGACGATGTCGCGTACTACCTGTGGTACGCGTACCACCGGTTGAAAAGCGCTGCTGTAGACCGCGTCAGTGCTATTTATCTCCCAGCAATGCAATCACGACGCCCTGTGTGCAACCGGTAACTTCTTACTGTCATTTCTGTTAGGGGTGAATAATTTTTTGTCCGGTGTGCTTATTTGAAGTCAAGCATCCCCCAAACGGCTGTCCTTTTTTTGATTTTCACACACAACCTTAGCAAGGGTTTACCGCGAATGATGCGATACGCATAAAAATTCCAACAACGGAAATCCTGTTGCCAAAAACATGGTGGAACAAAGAACACAAAAGGAGACTGGCGAAAACCTTGCAAGCGAACAGAATGGCCAAAATCCGCCAGTTACCGCAGAATTAAATATTGGTGTGCCGAATTCGTCTTCGAATTCCCCACGTATTGGGCCATGTCGCCGGAGGTCGGGTCACCCTGCTCTCGCCCATCACTGAGCATCCGCTAGACTGTACTGTTCCAGCTTGACATGAAGGACCATGGCTTCATGAGGGTGACCCCAGGTCTGCACTCCCCCATCGGATCGATGCAGTTTGAATCTGAATTCATCACTCAAAGGCTATCCGCTTCTAGTCAGTCCTCTGTGGTCCAGTATCAATGTTATCGATGTTTCATTCCTTTGTGGTCTAGTATCGATGTTTTATTCCTCTGTGGTCCAGTATCGTCGATGTTGGCAAGGCGTTGAGCCAGGTATCGTGCCGTTAATACTAGAGCTCTTGTGGGCCGGCTGCTCCCGAATCCTAGACCTTTAAGATTACGTTGCACTGACATGGCGACTTGATCCGCTGTTCAGATCGGTGGTGATTTGTGATATTGACTTGAGCCTATTAGTTCAAACAATGCGACCCAAACGGAAGTACACCACGAGCTCTCAAGATTGGTTCACCTCGGCTATTCATTCGGGAGCTTGTTCTTTTGTCAGAATTTTCGTATTCCCGAAACATTCTGGATTCTGTAGCACCGGAAAACCTCAGTGTGTAGTCTACTTCCGAGATGGAGTGACACATCGAGCGGGCAATCTGCTCTCTGTCAAAAGTATCCAAATCACACGTCTTACCCATCACGCCTGAATTCGATCTCCCCAATATATTGGGGAAGATGTGGGGATGGCTGTATCTAACCTCAGTTTCTGCCGGGCATGCGCGATAATGCGGTAGTAGCAGCCAGACATTTGCATAACTTCTGCTATCTCTAATTCAATGGCATTTCACTTTATACATCACATACTGCCAGAATTCAGTGATAACAAAGTTTACGTACTGGTATCTAACCATTTTCTTCATTTTGGAAATCGGGCACGTCCGAAATCCAGTACCAACAAATCCAGATAGATTTCAATCACAATATGCGTAACACTCTCCAAACAGCAATCTGTTCATTCAATATTAACTGTTTTTTTTACAGGAATAATAATCTAAGAATCGCTCGCTCATGTCAACATTAATCATCTGAACTTAGCATTCGTTTATTTCATTGCGAATCGCTCGACTGTAATTGAATATCGCTGCCACATCCCACTGCTCTCTCTTCCTAACATTGAATACCGCTTTCCTAATATTGCACTCTGAACTCTTTTTCCAGCCGTCTTTATCTAGGTACGTTGCTTGCGGTTTGACCCGCTGTCAGAATTTCCAATTTCAAATTCATCGAAAGCGACTCTGTGGCGTTAAGTCAGAAAATATTTAAAGTGAAGAAATCAACTTTACATAAGAGCAGAAGAACTCGAAAAAAAGAAAAGGTTAGATTAAAGGTATATGTCACGCACAATAAGAAATCTCTCTCTCTCTCTCTCTCTCTCTCTCTCTCTCTCTCTCTCTCTCTCAACCTTTTAAATTATTATTATTAATACTAAAATGGTGCCTTTCCACTACTCCCCACACATCCGCTCGGAGAACACCCGCCACTTAACAGAATAGTGCAACACAGAATTTAACGAAAAGTTAATTTTATGCAACAAAATTTATGTAAATTCCGAAAAATTCAAATACGTTTTTATTCAAGTTCCATAAAATCTCATATAGTTGCATTCGCCATGTGTTCTAACTGCCTAAATAGTTTGGGGGGCCTTAAGGGTGGCCTCAGAGGGAAATTGGGTGGGCCGAAACCCACCTTAGTCCACCGCGCCTCTCTGGGTTTGGAATCAAAAATTCACAGTGATGACTGCTACTTCTATTCGTGTAATGTACATGGATACGAGGGTCATTCAAAAAGTAACGAGACTAATTTTACCTGGAGCAGAAGTGTAATGCAGTAAACATACACTTACATACTTTCGAAGTATTCTTCCTCTAAATGAATGCACCGGTCCCATCTTTCTATCCACTTCAGGAAGGTGAGTTTGAAACCCTTCCTCGACATGTTGTTCAGGACACCCATCACAGCATTTTTCAGTTCAATATTTGATGCAGACCGACGCCTACGAAGTTATTTTTTCACTCTAGGGAATAGGTGAAAGTCACACGGCGCCAGGTTCGTTGAACACGCAGGGTGCGCCATCATTTCAATGCTTAGATCTTGGATAACCTGCCAGGTAAGTAAAGCACGATGTGCAGGTGCAGGGGCATTATCTTGATGCAAAATCCAACCTGCTTGTGCATGTCCTGGGCGTTTTGGGGATTTTTTGTTCTTTAGACGACCTTTGAGAACTTTAGTATAATAGACACCGGTGACATTTTTCGCTTATGGAACAATATGGTCATACACAATTCCCTCTTTATCAAAGAAAACCAGATTCATAATCTTCCTTGCACTTGCTTGAACCTTTGCTTTCTTAGATCGAGGACTCGTGGGTGTTTCCATTGGGTCTTGGGTGCTCTGTTGTTTTGTTTCTGCATCGAAATGGTGGAAAAATGTTTCATCACATGCAACGACTCTATCCAAAAAGTGTTGCTCACGTCGTAGCTGGCAATTCGGTTTGTGACAAGTGATAACACGACTTGCCTTGTATTCATCCGTGAGCAAGCGGGGAATCCACTTTTCAGCAACTTTTCGTACCGCAAGTGGTTTCTCACAAAGTCATCAACGGAACCAATGACTGCATTACATTAGCAACCTCCTCAATGCTCATTCGGCGGTCTTCGCGCACGAGTACTTCAGTGGTATTGACATTAACCTCCGTAGTCGATGTCAAAGTCCTGGCGCATCTTCCAGACACTCTTCACCATTCACAAATTTCTTGTGCCACTCGAAAACTCTTGCACGGGACAGAGCATCTTCCTTATAGACTGTAATAATCATTTCGTGCGTTTCTGTGGCTGTTTTATTCAAACGCACGCAACATTTTATAGCTGCTCTTTGCTCCAGTTTTAAATCATACTGGGTTACAGAAACACGGTTGAACTCTACACCGTCTACTACAAGAATGAACCAGCGGAGCGCTGTAATGACGCGTCGTCACGTGAATGACCTCGCAGATGTACCGACACAAGCAGCCACATTTTTGCTATTTGACAACCTACTGGGTGGCGTATATTCTAATTTAACTTTCATTTTTATTTCCTTTTCCTATGTAAATTTGAGTTTGTTCTCTTTTGCACTTTTCAATCGTAACGTGATATCTTCTCTCTCACATGAATGAGGTTGGCAACAGTTTTGAGGTCAGAGAGAGTGACGTATGAATGTGATAAGAACGATACATAAAAAGGACGATGCAGCAGTTGCTTAGTGTGTGTGTGTGTGTGTGTGTGTAGATAGATTATACGATAGGTAATTAAGGTATTATGTGTGAAGAGTAAAACTCTCAGTGCTATATTTTTGATTTCTTCAAATATTGCTGGACCAATAAAAGGTTATCGTAAGTTTGACTTCTGTATATGTTTCGTCTGGCCGTAAAACCTTATTTGAGCTATCACGTGCAACTATTGCATCGTATTCTCATTTAGTTCAACATTTCCTTAGTCATGGTTTTATTAATAGGCATAGCGTAACACCAATCGCGTACACGAAAAAGGGTTACGTTAAAACTGTTTTATGCATTATCTACCCAAAGGGCTATATCATTGTGTGAAAAAACCTTATGTGACGCAGTGAAACTGAAATCATACGTGCAATGTATTTGCAACATCTTCCAAACTCAGACAACTTCTGATATGTAATGTTTGATAGACATGTTTAATTACTTTATACTTCTGAGTCACTGACGTGTTCACTTATATGACCTCAGGAGTAGTGTTTTTATTTCCTTCGCACCAAATACTCAACACTTTGCAAATTATTGGATGAACTTAGGAAAGCTTCATTCTATTTATCAAATTATTGGTTGAACCTATGAAAGCTCCATTCTATTTATCAAATTATTGGTTGAACCTACGAAAGCTTAATTTTATTTATCAAATTATTGGTTGAACCAACGAAAGCTTAATTTTATTTATCAAATTATTGGTTGAACCTACGAAAGCTTCATTCTATTTATCAAATTATTGGTTGAACCTATGAAAGCTTCATTCTAATTAATCAAATTATTGGTTGAACCTACGAAAGCTTCATTCTATTTATCAAATTATTGGTTGAACCTACGAAAGCTTCATTCTTTTTATCAAATTATTGGTTGAACCTACGAAAGTTTAATTTTATTTATCAAATTATTGGTTGAACCTACGAAAGCTTCATTCCATTTAATCAAATTATTGGTTGAACCTACGAAAGCTTCATTCTATTTACCAAATTATTGGTTGAACCTACGAAAGCTTCATTCTATTTATAAAATTATTGGTTGAACCTACGGAAGCTTCATTCTATTTATAAAATTATTGGTTGAACCTACGAAAGCTTCATTCTGTTTATCAAATTATTGGTTAAACCTACGAAAGCTTCATTCTATTTATCAAAATATTGGTTGAACCTACGAAAGCTTCATTCTATTTATCAAAGTTATTGGTTAAACCTACGAAAGCTTCATTCTATTTATCAAATTATTGGTTGAACCTACGAAAGCTTCGTTCTATTTATCCAATTATTGGTTGAACCTACGAAAGCTTCATTCTATTTATCAAATTATTGGTTGAACCTACGAAAGCTTCGTTCTATTTATCAAATTATTGGTTGAACCTACGAAAGCTTCATTCCATTTATCAAATTATTGGTTGAACCAACGAAAGCTTCATTCTATTTATCAAATTATTGGTTGAACCTACGAAAGCTTCATTCTATTTATCAAATTATTGGTTGAACCTACGAAAGCTTCGTTCTATTTATCAGCTTGCTCAGTATTAAAATACAAAGCAAAGAGTAGCCTAATACACTGCTCAACAGTGAAATTGCTCCGCCGTCACGGTGGCGCAGTGGTCTGAGAGCTGGCTCTTGACCATTCGTCTGAGATGGGTCCGGGTCTGAATCCTGGTCGGCCATTGATGTTTTGTTTGTCTTTTGGCACTGGCTCTAGTGCCCCTAAAATTAGCGACGGGCTACTGCTTATAGCCCATTGAGTTGCTCACGGTGGTCGTTAAAGCTCCAAACCAAACCAAAAACCAAATTGCTCCATCCAAAAGGAATCGGCGTCTGGGCATACAAATTTGCAGGTGTGTAAATACAGGTGGGATATGCAAATCATTCGAGTATGCAATCAATCGTGTGAGATAAAAGCGCAGAAATGAGCCTACGAAGCCATACCTTGCCCCAGTTCGTACGGAACAAAAGCACGGGACGTGGAGAGCAGCTACAGCATTCCCAGGATCGAAGATGCCTCGTCGCAAACCCTATCACCAGCTAGACTTAGGCGCTCAAGCCTCCGTTAATCTGGTTCATCGATTAGCGGAACTGCGCTGTCCATGTTCAGCAGGATGTCAAAACAGTTGAACGCTGTTAGTGGTTGCAAGAAGGCACCGGCAGTCACCGTAGCGGGACCGGTGCCGTCAGAAGGACGTCAGAACACATCGATCACGGTATATTTCGTCAGGAAATTTCAGAGACACAAGCTACTTCTCAGAGCATTCGACGGGCTGTTGCGGGGACTGTGGACATTTCTCACACGACACGCACGACACGGGCGGTGAATTTGCGGAGGTAGGTCGGGTCCCGGGATCCATTGCGTCGACTGCTATCTTATGAAGTGGGTAGACCTCGGTGGCGACAGGAATGGCGCCACTTTGTGTTCAATGAGGGGTCCCGATTCTATCTCGGTGCCGACGATAGACGAGTCCGCATCTGGCGACGTCGTGGACACATGGTTCGTTTCGGAGGGTGCGGGGTTAGGAAGGATCCAGCTGCTGTCCACGAGGAGCAGATTGCTCCCCAACAGAGCATCCGCGTACGGGGTGGCATTAGTTACAATAACTGGTGACCTCTAATAAGCATAACGGGCACGGTGATAGTTTTGAGGTACGTGGATGACGTTTTCCAGTTCGTGTTATTGCCATTTCTCAGTGGTATCCCGGAGGCCGTTTTCCAGTTCGTGTTATTGCCATTTCTCAGTGGTATCCCGGATGCCGTTTTCCAGCGAGATAACTTTTTGCCACACACATTGCTAACATCTACCGAGCGTGCCTACAATGAAACTGAACGCTGTTGGCAACAGTAGTTTCAAGAAGGCGCCGATATCTCTTCTGTGGCCAGAGAGATATTCGGACTTATCGCCCATTGGGCATGTGTGATACCTGATTGGATGACGCTTGCAAGCCTCTCCTTGGCATTTCCAGAATGCTGCTGAATTATGGAACCAGGTAAACCTTGCGTGGTTTAGGGGCAGATCCAGGATTTTAGTGAGGGGAGGGGAGGCATAGATGTAGGAAATAACCGGAGACCTTTCTGATATTTTCTCGCAAAATGAAAAACTGTATGTCTATAAATTTACCATATTTCCCGCAAATCGCTAAGTTCATCATGGGATGTCAACTTTCAAGTATCAAAAGTTCTAGTCAGCGGTAGTGTTGCCAAAATAATGAGTATGCAGCGTGAGATTGCCGTACGGAAATGGAAAATACAAATCTCCATTAGTTCCGAATGATAAAATCGATCGTTGACATCTTCCAATTAAGTTACGAAAGTAATTTAGTTTTAAGTAATACCTTCTTTCACGAAAAGAAATATTCAATTTCTTATTTTAAAAAAACTAACAAATCGAAGCTTTTCTTTGGTTCTTGACAGGGCTGGGTTCTTGAGGGACGAAGCGCTCCTCCTACGCCTTCCTTCTGGATCCGCCCCTGGCATGGTTCCAGATATCCCAAGATACCATTAGAGTGCTGTATCACTCCATGCCGAGCCGTGTGTCTAATTGCACTGCACAACATGGTGGTCACACAAAATATTGACTGCTGTTACGTGATCCTGTCCTGTAGAATGCCAAACTGATACACTTCCTTAGAAATTGGTCGACACATTACTGACTTCAGATACTCGAAGATTATACACTACATACACTGTTAGAAATTTTCTGGTAGGTTGCACCAAAATATGGTGCTACACCAGCTTCACCAGTTTCTGGGGGAAAGATACACCATTATATGGTTCAAACAGAACCCAACAACATGCTTTGTACTACGTTATGGTACAAAGTTGCACCACATTATGGTGCAAAGTTTCACCATGTTGTTGGATTTTTGTTTGCACCATACAATGGTGTATCTCTTCTCAGAAGGTGGTGCAGCTGCTATAGCACCACTTTTTGGTGCAACCTACCACGAAATTTACAACAGTGTAATAACACGTACCTAATAACGCGTTGATCCACCTTTCTGTGCAGTCACGGCCAGTAGAAAAGATTCTTCAAGGGGTCAAACATCATCCATGTGTAACTTGACCCATATCTGTTGCAGCAGCTCCATCAGTTCATGCTCATTTCGAGGAGGAGTATCAGCAGTTCTCACACCCCGCTCTAGCATATCCCCCAAATGTTCGTTTGGGTTACAGTCAAGGGAGTTTGGGGGCCAAGGCAATGTGGCGACTTCGTTGTCGTGTTCCTCCAACTACTCAGTAGTTATACAAGCCCGATGACACGGTGCGTTTTCCTGTTGAAAGATAGCACTGTTGTCCGGGCTAACCTCCTACAGATGTGGATGGAGATGAGGTTAGGAACAGATCCGTAGGTTTTTTTTATTGGTGTAGGAAAACAAATTGATACGGCCAAGCTTTCGCGCACAAACGTGTGTCTTTGTCAAGGCTGATAAATATCTAACTAATGCGGAAAGAATTGTGGCCACACTTCTCGGACAATAACATTGAATGATGTCACGAGATCAGATGACCTCTATCGTGAGCCACACTTCTCGGACAGTAACAGTGAGTGACGTCACTAGATCATGTTACCTCTCTCGTGAAGACGATAAATAAACAAACCAGATCAGAGCGCTTCAGGTGAGCCGCGGATGGCTTAGTGGTTAGGGATTCTGACTAACGATGCAAGGTCCCCAGGTTCAAGCCTGAGCTGATCTTTCGGAGATGGTGTGATTTACTAACAATCGCTGAATATCCGCCGTGCATCGGACGAGCACGTTAAGTGACGGCCCCCAGGCTGGACCCACTGGTTAAATGGGTATCCTTTCCTAAGTCCCCCCTGAAATTCTGTCACCCCTCTATGTGCAATATCGTACTTGTACGGTGGCGCCATCTACTGTACTCTAATCTCACTACAAACTGTTCTGTCAAAGTCGCTAGACTTGCTCTCATTCCTTCCGTTTCTGTGTCCTGCCCAAAAAGCGATCTCGCTGTAGGTGGCTGGGACCTAAACTCCACTCACTGTGGACGGAAGTCCTACAAGAAAATGACAAATACCATGTGGAGCGCTTCAGGTCTTCTATCGTGTAGGACGTTCTGTAAGTCGGCGGTGATCATGTATATCCAGCATTTGATTCTAGTTAATTATCGACAGGGAAGATCTTACTTGTGTACATAATGTGTGTTATTAAAGCATATTTGTTATACAGTATTTACACCAATAAACGGATTCGCATCTTCCAAATTTGTATTGCCACTGTGTTTTTGCTTCTGTTTTTGTTTTTCTTTCTTTCTTTTGCTTATCGTAATCTAAATTTCATTTTTGCGGTGACGGACATGTCCTAAATGTTCAAGTCTGTGTGACATTGCTTTTCAGCAATGAGAAGTTCAATGACATAAGCCTGCAAGCGATAGTACAGTGTCGCAAGTTTCTCCAAACTGCAGAAACAGTTCAGCTTTCCAAAAAAAATTTCGAGATATTACATTATTACAACGGCCGTTCCATAAAAACTGAAAGTAAAATCACACAAAATGAAAAAATATAGGTAAAGTAAAATATATGTTATTCTTTCTCAAATTATCTTCCTATGTATGATATGCAACGGTCCCATCGTTCAGTCTTCTTTCCAAAGCATGTGCGAAGGCATTTTGTGGAAGCTGCTTTAGCGACCCCTGTACAACTTGAAGAATATCAACATCATGGTTGAATATTGTGCCACGAAGCTTCCTCCTTCATTGTTGGAAACAACCAGAAATAGCACGAGGTGAGGTCAGGACTGTAGGTAGGCTGCGGCATGATTTAAATAATGAATTTCGCAAGAAACTGTTGAACACAAGCAGCCACATGTGGATGGGCGTTATCATGGTGTAGGGTCCACTTGCCCGCCAGTTCCGGTTGCTTAATCGATACGTGTCGTCGCAGACGCTTCAAGACTGAAATGCAATACTGAATATTGACAGTAATTTGTGGAAGAACGGCATGCTGGTAGACAACACCTTTATGATCAAAGAAAATTATTATCATCATCTCCCCAGCTGATTTGGTTTGCCGGACTTTTTCGGAAGAGGTGAGCCTGTGTGTTTCCAGACATTCGTTACGCTCTTCGTAAGGGTGTCAAAATAAAGGACCCATGTTTCATCGGCTGTTATTACTCTGTTTAGAAAGTTTCGATCCTTTGCAATCATTTGTTTCCACTCATGACACCTGAACTCAGTCTAACAATTGTTCTCGCGTCAGGTGATGAGGTACCCATCTGAAACCCACAAAATGCAGCAGTAATTTGTCGCGTTGAATGCGGAATGCCGACGTTTTTGAAATATTAGTTGACGCCGCTATGTGATCACACGTCATTCGTCGATCTTCTTGCAGGATTGCCCAAACAGTGTTAACAATACGCTCCGTAACAACACTTTCAGGTCGACCAGGTCTAACAGCGAGTTCTGCCGACAAACGCCTTTTTTGAAATCATGGTTCCATCTAAAAATCGTTGACTCACCCAAACATTTATTTGTAAGCTTTTTTTCATTAAATCAACTGTTTCTACAGCCGTTTTACCCAAATGATAGCAAAATTTTAATCAAAATTGTATTTTTCGCATTTCACTTCTTAACTCTGAATCATTCACCTCCATAGCGTATGGCGAAATGCAAACGTACCTTAAACATGAAATAAATCATGAAAGAAATACGGGATTACGCCATATAATACAAATTTTGAAGATGACAATCCGATTTTTGGAGTAAATGGGACAAGGATGGTAAGTCAGATAATATCCGAAAACTTGAAAATTTTCATCGTCCTGGAGCGGGACTCGAATCCGCGTCTCCCAGAAAACGCCTAGGTATGCTAACCACTACACTAAAAATTTTCAAGTTTTCGGATATTATCTGACTTACCATCCTTGTCACATTTACGCCAAAAATCGGATTGTCATCTTCAAAATACCTTAAACAACTGCGCAATAACAAAACCAGAATCGTCTGCCACGGCTAATAACTGTTGCCATAGATACTTCCTTAATTCAGTTAGTCGTCTGCGTGGTTATTTTCCCCCTTCGCACTGTTGCCAACTCAAAAAAAATTACTCTCAGTTTTTATGGAACGGCCTTTGTACATTTCTAGATATACTACTTTGTTCCATTATTACATTCCGAGATATATTACATTATTTTTAATTACGTGATCAAAAAAGTATGAAAATCATTAGCAGAAAATTCCCGAAAATGTAAAAACAAAAAGGCAAAGGAAGGTGCTGCATCAGTCGTGAAAGGGTTCATTAGATGTCGGTGGAACAATTAAAATTAAGTAAGGGATGGTACTTAGAAATCACTCTGCGAACATGTTGCAACAGTATATTTCACATAACTGTACGTTATAAATATATCTGATTTCCTTTGGTATGCTGCCTTTGTTTGAGAATTTTTATTATCAATTCTGAAACGGCTATGCAAGATTAAAAAATAATATTTTTCTCTTTTTTTTTTCTAACTCCTGATAGGACTTTCAAAGCAGATTTAACAAACTTTTCTTTCAGGCGAAACAAGATGGGGAAAATATAAAAGTCTTGGTGTGAAGCTACTGTTTTGGTGAGGGTTTTCCAATCAAGTTTCTTCAGAATTCAAAAAAACAAATAGCAAACTGGTCTGGTACAGCTTCGCGTAAGTGGAGATGAAAAAGCCTATCAAACAAGAATTCCGAATTTCTAACTCAAAGCCAAAAACTACATGCAAAGAACTTTTTATTAAGTTTTTAGCATTTTGTAGAACTTTTATGATAAAGACGCCTGAGTTGTGAATTTTGTTTCCAAACGGCCTCTCGCAATTCACCCTCTAAACCTAAAAACGCATTTATTTAGACAGTTCGAATCGCTGCAATATGCGCCACCTGTGGCGCATATTGCACCTTTTAATCGCTCCTTCTCTCTCTCTCTCTCTCTCCCTCTCTTCAGCTAAAGTCGGAGAGTGCTAAATCAATGCAAATCCATTCTCTCTCTCTCTCTCTCTCTCTCTCTATGAATTTCTTTGTTGTTTTTTAATGGCACGAAATTTGTTTCAGTGCTGTCTTGCGGAAGTAATCCAATTCGAAATCCGTGGAAGCCAACATGCTTCGTTTACTACTCCGAAAGATAAAGAGAACAAGGGACCAAGTAAATGTGTTCAAACTTTCTGTTGATGACATTGTACCCAAAAGGCATGTCGTTCACTCATCATGGAAGAGACTTGCTTCTTCCCACTCCTTCTCATATACTCAATTGCAGTTGGCTGCGAAGAAAATTGCAAAGATCCAGGATAATGCGTCAAGTCGTTAGCGAAATATCTCGCATAACTGCCTCCTGGTTCTAGGGCAAATTTTTTCCTCCTGGTTTTTTCCCTTGTTTGACGTGGGTGAAGCTAATCAGGAGACGAAGCCCCGTTAAGAAAAGAAGGCTACATCTTCGCCGCACAACCCCGCGGTGTCATCATCACCAAACTCTTCGGATCTTTGCTTCTCTTTTAGTACAAGAAAAGGATAAGTTTCCTCCTCTTCCGCATCAGTAGATGTCCCGAGATGTGATGGATCGGAGACGGGAGAAAGAGTCAGCCTGCGGGCACCTGGTGCTGAAGGATCAGTTTCGCTCATCTTCATCCTCCTTTTCAGTGTTACGCCGTTCTCGTCTTCATCTGTGAGAAGGAACCAGATTAGATGAACATCGCCGGATCCCGTTTGCCTCATTACGTGCCACCTTTCACCTACCAAAGGCAAATCTAATACTTTCCTCTATAGTGAGGATATTGCATAGGATATAGCTTCTTCGCTTTTCTTCCGCCTTCTAATAAACATACTCTCTCTCACTCTCTCTCACTCTCTCTCTCTCTCTCTCTCTCTCTCTCTCTTTTTCTGCGGGATATATAGTGCATCAGTCACGCTCTTTTTGTGTGTGCTCCTATGAATACAGGCATTTGTCCCTGCGTTATCTATATATCTGTCTGTCTCTAAATATAACGTTTTTACTTTTCTCAGATTTATTCTCCTTTCCTTTTTCGATAATCACATTGTTTCTCTCTCAGTTCTGAGATGTTAGACACAGTTTTTCGGTATTTGCTTTTCCGTTTATACCTATTATTAGGTAACAGATGCACTCTTTTTGTGCATACTTTCCAATAACTATCGGTTTATTTAAAATTACATTCTTTATATATATATATATATATATATATATATATATATATATATATGTGTGTGTGTGTGTGTGTGTGTGTGTGTGTGTGTGTGTAAGGTCAGGTGATGCGAACATACTACAGCCTCTCCTTGACAAATGTCAACCCCGCCTTCTCGTGGTGCATTCTGTTCCTACTAAAGGGGCTCTGACGACCGCCAAAAGCGATGTAACTATACCATCGGGATTAGAGGAAATGCTATCTCACACTCACCAACCCGCTTGGCCAGCGTGGTGAGTTATGGCCAAACCCCTCCAAAATGACTCCACAACTTAAATCTTGGCCTTCAGTCTCCGGCAGCTGGAATGTACCTGGCCAAGGCAGCGGCCAGTGCGACATGAAGGCAGAGGGTGCTAAGAATCCCCGGAGGACAGGACTAGGCTGCCATCTGATGCTGACCTTGGCTACATGTGACGGACGCTCCCTATCTTCGGATTCAAGGCTCTTTGAATTGCAAGAAGAACTACAACGGATAAAGTGGGACATCGTCGGGCTAAGTGAGGTAAGGAGAAAAGGAGAAGATCTCACTGAACTGAAAAGTGGACAACTTTTCTATTATCGAGGGACAGATACTGGCAGAACTAGTGGTGTTGGATTTATAATAAACAAGAAACTAAAGGATAAAGTAGTAGAAGTTGAAAATTCCTCGGACAGAGCTGCACGACTTGTTATCCAACTCTCGAGAAGATACCAGGCTCAGATTATTCAAGCTTATGCACCCACTACAAGTCATCCTGAAGAAGAGATTGAAGAATTTTATGAGGAAATTCGTCATCTAAATAATAAAGGCAAGCAGCACTTGAAGATTATTATGGGAGATTTCAATGTGAAAATAGGGCAACAGCAACAGAATGAAACTTCAGTAGGTAAATTCGGTCACGGCAACAGAAACCAGCGTGGAAATACTCTCGTAGAATTTGCAGAGGCAGAAAGGTTTTTCATCTTGAACTCCTTTTTCAAGAAAAAGCCACACAGGAAATGGACATGCAAATGGGACGACAAGTGAAATTGATTTTATTATGGGTAACAAGAAATTTGTCATGGAAGACTGCAGTGTGCTAAACAAGTTCAACACAGTTAATGACCATAGAATGGTAAGATGTAAGATGCACTTCAATGCTAAACTCGAGCGTGGCAAGCTCATAAAACAAACAAAGTGTATTGGCATGACCAACCTTAAAAAACATCATATTACTTTCAAATTGGAATTGAGGAACACATTCTCTGCTGTAGAAGGTCTAACGTCCGAAGAAGTGGACATCTCTGAAGTCAACAGAAAACTAACCAAGGCTCTTATGGAAACGGCAACAAAAATAGCTGGTACCAAGAACAAGTTGCATACGTACAAATTATCAGGGAAAACAAAAATTCGGATGCAAAAAAGAAGAGAGATGAGGATAACCAAAGGAGATGTGACTTCCAAAGTGGAATATATAGAGCTATGCAAGACGGTAAGAAAAAGTATTATAACGAAGTAAATTTCTCCGTCATTTTTGGTCTACGCCGGGATTCGAACCCGGATCCCCTCATTCCGGAATAAGTCACTCTACCAATTGAGCTACGCGGACGTTTTATTCTGATTCCTATCTGCCTTTATGTCGTGTGCGTCCTTCTGGCAGGTACGTCACATCTCCTGGTACGTTACAGTATCACTGAAGACGTGTATAAGGAAATTCAACTGTGAGCTAGTCAAGAAAGCAATTGAAAACAACTAAAGCCTAAAGAGAGCAAAGGGACATCTGAATAAGGGAAGAAAACATATTATGGTTCTGAGAAAAGAAGATTGTTCTGTAACAAGAAATAGAGGTGAAATTTTGACAAGAGTGAAAGATTTCTACTCAAAACTATACGAAAGGGATGATACACGTACTCCAGACATTACGAAAAGTACCAGAGTTCTTCCAGTCCTCCCAGCAGAAGTTGCACATGCAATCAAGAACATGAAACGGAGAAAAGCTCCAGGAGAAGATGGAATTACCGTAGACATCATACAAGAAGCAAGTGGAGAAATTGAAACAATACTCGCCCTAATTTTCACTCGATGCCTTAATGAAGGGAATATTTCTGAGGATTGGAACAATGCTACAATGATCCTGCTACATAAAAAAGGTGATATTGAGGATCTCAGGAACTACAGACCTATCATCCTCCTATCAGTGGTTTATAAAATCTTCACTAAAGTTATTTTACACCGCTTGAAGGTGACACTGGACATGGCTCAACCGAGAGAACAAGCTGGATTCAGGAGTGGCTACAGCACTATAGATCATATCCACTTACTGAGAGAACTAATTGAAAGAGCGAGGGAATATGAACTTCCATTATGCATGGCTTTTACCGATTATGAAAAAGTCTTTGATTCGGTGAAACTATCAGCACTTACAATCGCTTTGAAATCCTGCGGCATTGAAGATACATACATTAACATTATTCATAACATCTATGAAAAGATTCGGCTATTTGAGAATACAGCACCCATTAAAATTGGAAAGGGAGTGAGACAAGGTGACACCATATTTCCTAAACTCTTTAATGCCAATTGGAAAATGTCTTTCAATCACTGAACTAGGAAAACAAAGGGATTAAGATTAATGGAGATTATCTAACTTACTCTCGTTTTGCTGATGACGTAATCATTTTTGCAACTACCCCATCAGAGCTGCAGAGTATGACCCAGGAACTTGCTGACAGCAGTAAAGAAGTGGGATTAAAAATGAACTTTCAGAAGACAAAAGTGATTGATGTGCAATGCTTTAACAAAAATGAAGATTTATCTATTGATGGAGAAAAGCTGGAGATAACCAATACCTACATTTATCTTGGACAGCAGATATCAAGTGAGGGTCACATTGATGAAGAAATTAATCGGCGTGTAAAACTGGCCTGGAAAGCTTTTGGAAGAAACAGTGTAATTTTCAAGAGCAATATGCCATTATGTCTTAAAAGAAAAGTGTTTGATCAATACATACAAAGGCTACAGACAATTCAAAGATGCATGGAGAGTTGCATGCTTGGTGTAACCAGGAGAGATAAGAAGAGGAACTCGTGGATCAGAAAAATAACAAGAGCGGAAGACATCATGATCAGAGTAAAATCCCTGAAATGGCAATGGGCTGGACATATTGCCAGAAGGATAGACCATAGATGGACAGCCGAAATTTTAGACTGGATCCCAAGGGACAAGAAAAGACCCAGAAAAGAAGAACACATGCGAGATGGGTGGATAAAATTCGAAAGTATGCGGGAGTAACATGGAGGAGACATATATATGCTGATTGTCCGCCCCAGGGAAGACAATCAGCATGTGTACGTGTACGTGGTCCGCAAGGATAGGTTCATAACGAATTCGGTCCACATTGCCTTCCACATGTACGGGTGGAAGCCGAGAATGCCACGAAAACATTCCCGAGACCATAACACTGCTCCCACAAGCTTGTGCTTTTCCAGCGATGGCTGAAGAGTGCTTGTTCTCCGATGTTTCTCGCCTTGTACGCCAAATTCTATCCGTTCGATGAAGCAGAAAACGTGACTCGTCGGAGAAGGCAATCCTTTGCCAATCCGCCGAGGTCTAATTCTGATACTCCCGTGCTAATGTAAGCATTTTCTGACGATGCACCTTTTTTAGTGGTCCATCCGTCTGCATCGGAGCCCCATACGCAGCAGGGTTCGCTGAACTGTCGTTTTAGACCTACTTCCGGTAGCCCCCTGTTTCATTCGGCCAGTGAGTTGCTCCATTGTAGCATGTCGATCGGCCCTCACGCATCTTCGAAGCCGACGTTCGCCGCTTACATCAATGGCACATCGTGCTCCGCAGTTTGCAAGTCGCTTATTCGCAATGGTGCCATTTCTTCAATCACGACACACTTTAACCACAGCAGCACGCGAACAGTTCACAAAATGCACTGTTTCAGAAATACTGCCACCGTTGGCCCGAAAAGCCGATAATCATCCCTTTCTGCAAATCTAATAAATCCTTCCTTTTATCCATGACAGCAACGTGTGGTATGATAGCAACGTGGGGTCATCCATCCATCTCCCATGGGGTCTTCTTCTGGGTCTTTTCCTGTCCCTTGGAATCCAGTCTAAAATTTCAGTTGTCCATCGATGGTCTGTTCTTCTGGCAACAAGTCCAGCCCACTGCCATTTCAGTAATTTCACTCAGGTCGTGATGCCGTCCACTCTTGTCATTTTCCTTATCCACAAGTTCCTCTTCTTATCTTTTCTGGTTATACCAAGCATGCATATCTCTCCATGCTTCTTTGAGTTGTCTGCAGTCTTTGTGTATTTTTTTTAGTTAAGGTCCATGTCTCTGCTTCATACGTAAGCACTGGCAGGATGCTTTGATAAACACTTTCCTTTTAAGACGTAATGGCATACTGCTCTTAAAAATTGTACGGTTTCTTCCTAAAGCTCTCCATCCAAGTTTTAAACAGCGATTAATTTCTTCAGCACTGTGAACCTCACTCTTGATATCTGCTTCCCAAGATAAATGTTGGTATCGTTTGGTTCAAGCTTTTCTCCATCAATCAATAAATCTTCTTTTCTTGTAAAAGCATTGTACATCCCTTTCGTCTTCTGAAAGTTCCGTTTTAATTCCACTTCTTTACTCTTGTCAGCAAGTTCTTGTATCATACTCTGCAGCTCCGAAGGGGTAGTTGCAAAGATTATTACGTCATCAGCAAAACGAAGGTGAGTTAAGTAACCTCCAATAATCTTTATCCCTTTGTTTTCCCAGTTCAATGATCGAAAGACATTTGGCAATGTGGCGTTAAAGAGCTTGGGAGATATGGTGTCACCTTGTCTCACTTCCTTTCCAATTTTTATTAGTGCTGTATCCTCAAATATCGGAACCTTTGCACTTGCATTTTCATAGATGTTATTAATAATGTTAATGTAGGCATCTTCAATACCGCAGGATTTCAAAGTCATTGTAACTGCTGATGGTTTCACGAAATCGATGGCCTTTTCATAATCAATAAAAGCCATGCATAATGGGGGTTCATATTCTCTTGTTCTTTCAATTAGTTCTCTCAATACATGGATATGATCCACATAACTGTAGCCATTCCTGAATCCAGCTTGTTTTCTTGGTTGAGTCATGTCTAGTGTTACCTTAAAGCGATGTGAAAGAACTTTATTGAAGACATTATAAACCACTGATAGGAGGCTGATGGGCCTGTAGTTCCCGAGATCCTCAACGTCACCTTTTTATGTAGCAGGATCATTGAAGCATTGTTCCAATCCTCAAGAATCTTTTCTTCATTGAGACATCTGGTGAAAACTTGGGCTAGCGTATCTTCTCCTGGAGCTTTCCCCCGTTTTATGTTCTTAATTGTATGTAACTTCTGCAGGGAGGACTGGAGGGACTTTGGTACTGGTACCAGTCGTAATGTCTGCAATAGATGTATCATCCCTCTCATGCAGTTTTGAGTAGAAATCTTTCACCCTTGTCCAAATTCCGCTTTTATTTCTCTCTCTTTATATATATGTCTAATATATATATATATATATATATAATATAAAATATATATATATATATATATATATATATATATATATATATATATTCTATAAAGAAGATACCTAAGCAAAAAAAATCTTCTTTATAGAATGTGAATTCTGAATTTTCAAAACTGCTGCGTTGCGCGTTTTGATTTTCAGGTTATTTTGCACCCTTCGTTTTAAATTCTAAAATTTTTTCCTTAGTCTTCAGTTTTGCTCTTAAGTATATATATATATATATATATATATATATATATATATCATGGGATGTAAGGTCAGGTGATGCGTAACATCACAGCCTCTCCTTGACAAATGCCAACCCCGCCTTCTCGTGGTGCATCCTGTTCCCACTAAAGGGGCTCTGACGACCGCCAATAGCGGTATAACTATACCATCGGGATTAGAGGAAATTCTATCCCACACTCACCAACCCGCTTGGCCAGCGTGGTGAGTTATGGCCAAACCCCTCCAAAATGATTCCACAACTTAAATCTTGGCCCTCAGTCTCCGGCAGCTGGAATGTACCTGGCCAAGGCAGCGGCCAGTGCGACATGAAGGCAGAGGGTGCTAAGAATCCCCGGAGGACCGGACTAGGCTGATATCTGATGCTGACCTTGGCTACGTACAATGGACGCTCCCTATCTTCTGATTCAAGGCTTCTTGAATTGGAAGAGGAACTACAAAGGATCAAGTGGGACATCGTTGGGCTAAGTGAGGTAAGGAGAAAAGGAGAAGATCTCATCGAACTGAAAAGTGGACATCTCTTCTACTATCGTGGGACAGATACTGGCAGAACTAGTGGTGTTGGATTTATAATAAACAAGAAACTGAAGGATAAAGTTGTAGAAGTTGAAAGTTCCTCTGACAGAGCTGCACGACTTGTTATCCAACTCTCGAAAAGATACCAGGCTCATATTATTCAAACTTATGCACCCACCACAAGTCATCCTGAAGAAGAAATTGAAGAATTTTATGAGGAAATTTGTCATCTAAATAATAAAGGTAAGCAGCACTTGAAAATAATTATGGGAGATTTCAATGCAAAAATAGGGCAACGGCAACAGAATGAAACTTCAGTAGGTAAATTCGGTCACGGCAACAGAAACCAGCGTGGAAATATTCTCGTTGAGTTTGCAGAGGCAGAAGGGTTTTTCATCTTGAACTCCTTCTTCAAGAAAAAGCCACACAGGAAATGGACATGGAGACATCCAAATGGGAAGAAAAGTGAAATTGATTTTATTATGTGTAACAAAAAATTCGTCATAGAAGACTGCAGTGTGCTAAACAAGTTCAACACAGGTAGTGACCATAGATTGGTGAGATGTAAGATGCACCTCAACACTAAACTGGAACGTGGCAAGCTCATAAGACAAACAAAATCTATCGACATAACCAACCTTAAAAAACACCATAATACCTTCAAGTTGGAACTGAAGAACAGGTTCTCTGCTTTAGAACGCCTAACATCAGAAGAAGTGGACATCTCTGAAGTTAACAGAAAAGTAACCAAAGCTCTTATGGAAACAGCAACAAAATTAGCTGTGTCTAAGAACAAGTTGCATGTAAATAAATTATCAGGAAAAACGAAAATGTTGATGCAAAAAAGAAGAGAGATGAGGACAACTAAAGAAGATGTGACTTCCAAAGTGGAATATATAGAGCTATGCAAGACAGTAAGAAAAAGTATCACTGAAGACGTAAGAAAATTCAACTGTGAACTAGTGAGGAAAGCAATTGAAAACAACCAAAGCCTAAAGATAGCAAAGGGACATCTCAGTAAGGGAAGAAAACAGATTATGGCACTGAGAAAAGAAGATGGTTCTGTAACAAGAAATAGAGGCGAAATTTTGACAAGAGTGAAAGATTTCTACTCCAAATTATATGAAAGGGATGATACATGCACTCCAGACATCATGAAAGATACCAGTACCAGAGTTCCTCCAGTCCTTCCAGCAGAAGTTGCACATGCAATCAAGAACATGAAGCGGGGAAAAGCTCCAGGAGAAGATGGAATTACTGTAGACATCATACAAGAAGCAAGTGGAGAAATCGAAACAGTACTCGCCCAAATTTTCACTCGATGCCTTAATGAAGGAAAGATTCCTGAGGATTGGAACACCGCTACAATGATCCTGCTACATAAGAAAGGTGACATTGAGGATCTCGGAAACTACAGACCTATCAGCCTCCTATCAGTAGTTTATAAAATCTTCACTAAAGTTCTTTCACACCGCTTGAAGGTAACACTGGACATGGCTCAACCGAGAGAACAAGCTGGATTCAGGAGTGGCTACAGCACAATAGATCATATCCACGTGCTGAGAGAACTAATTGAAAGAGCGAGGGAATATGAACTTCCATTGTGCACGGCTTTTATCGATTATGAAAAAGCCTTTGATTCGGTGAAACCATCAGCAGTTACAATGGCTCTGAAAACCTGCGGTATTGAAGATGCATACATTAATATTATTAATAACATCTATGAAAATGCAAGTGCAAAGATTAGGCTGGTTGAAAATACAACACACGTAAAAATTGGAAAGGGAGTGAGACAAGGTGACACCATATCTCCGAAGCTCTTTAATGCCACATTGGAGAGTGTTTTTCAGTCGCTGAGCTGGGAAAACAAGGGGATAAAGATTAATGGAGATTATCTAACCCACCTTCGTTTTGCTGATGACATAGTCATTTTTGCAACTACCCCATCAGAGCTACAGAGTATGATCCAGGAACTTGCTGACAAGAGTAAAGAAATGGGATTAAAAATGAACTTTCAGAAGACAAAAGTGATGTTCAATGCTTTTACAAGAAATGAAGATTTATCGATTGATGGAGAAAAGCTGGAGATAACAGACACATACATTTATCTTGGACAGCAGATATCAAGTGAGGGTCACATTGGTGAAGAAATTAATCGGCGTACAAAACTTGCCTGGAGAGCTTTTGGAAGAAACAGCATAATTTTCAAGAGCAATATGCCATTATGTCTTAAAAGAAAAGTGTTTGATCAATGCATCCTTCCAGTGCTTACGTATGGTGCAGAGACGTGGACCTTAGCTAAAAGAGACATACAAAGGCTGCAGACAACTCAAAGAAGCATGGAGAGGTGCATGCTTGGTGTAACCAGGAGAGATAAGAAGAGGAACACGTGGATCCGAAAAATGACAAGAGTGGAAGACATCATGATCAGAGTTAAATCCCTGAAATGGCAATGGGCTGGACATACTGCCAGAAGAACAGACCATAGATGGACAGCCGAAATTTTAGATTGGATTCCAAGGGACAGGAAAAGACCCAGAAGAAGACCACATGGGAGATGGGTGGATGAAATTCGAAAGTATGCAGGGGTGACATGGAGGAGACTGGCACAAGACAGACCGTTGTGGAGGAAACTTGGGGAGACCTTCGTCCAGCAGTGGATTGATAATGGTTGACGATGATGATGATGATCTGTCTTGTGCCAGTCTCCTCCATGTCACCCCTGCATACTTTCGAATTTCATCCACCCATCTCCCATGTGGTCTTCTTCTGGGTCTTTTCCTGTCTCTTGGAATCCAATCTAAAATTTCGGCTGTCCATCGATGATCTGTCCTTCTGGCAGTATGTCCAGCCCATTGCCATTTCAGGGATTTAACTCTGATCATGATGTCTTCCACTCTCGTCATTTTTCGGATCCACGAGTTCCTCTTCTTATCTCTCCTGGTTACACCAAGTATGCACCTCTCCATGCATCTTTGAATTGTCTGTAGCCTTTGTATGTCTCTTTTAGCTAAGGTCCACGTCTCTGCACCATACGTAAGCACTGGAAGGATGCATTGATCAAACACTTTTCTTTTAAGACATAATGGCATATTGCTCTTGAAAATTACACTGTTTCTTCCAAAAGCTTTCCAGGCCAGTTTTACACGCCAATTAATTTCTTCATCAATGTGACCCTCACTTGATATCTGCTGTCCAAGATAAATGTAGGTATTGGTTATCTCCAGCTTTTCTCCATCAATAGATAAATCTTCATTTTTGTTAAAGCATTGCACATCAATCACTGGATCATACTCTGCAGCTCTGATGGGCTAGTTGCAAAAATGACTACGTCATCAGCAAAACGAAGGTGGGTTAGATAATCTCCATTAATCTTTATCCCCTTGTTTTCCCAGCTCAGTGACTGAAAAACACCCTCCAATGTGGCATTAAAGAGCTTCGGAGATATGGTGTCACCTTGTCTCACTCCCTTTCCAATTTTTATGTGTGTTGTATTTTCAAACAGCCTATAATCTTTGCACTTGCATTTTCATAGATGTTATTATAATATTAATGTATGCATCTTGAATACCTCAGGATTTCAGAGCCATTGTAACTGCTGATGGTTTCACCGAATCAAAGGCTTTTTCATAATCGATAAAAGCCATGCACAATGGAAGTTCATATTCCCTCGCTCTTTCAATTAGTTCTCTCAGCACGTGGATATGATCTATTGTGCTGTAGCCACTCCTGAATCCAGCTTGTTCTCTCGGTTGAGCCATGTCCAGTGTTACCTTCAAGCGGTGTGAAAGAACTTTAGTGAAGATTTTATAAACCACTGAAAGGAGGCTGATAGGTCTGTAGTTTCCGAGATAATCAATGTCACCTTTCTTATGTAGCAGGATCATTGTAGCGGTGTTCCAATCCTCAGGAATCTTTCCTTCATTAAGGCATCGAGTGAAAATTTGTGCGAGTACTGTTTCGATTTCTCCACTTGCTTCTTGTATGATGTCTACAGTAATTCCATCTTCTCCTGGAGCTTTTCCCCGCTTCATGTTCTTGATTGCATGTGCAACTTCTGCTGGAAGGACTGGAGGAACTCTGGTACTGGTATCTTTCATGATGTCTGGAGTGCATGTATCATCCCTATAATGAATTAGCTTTGTTTATCTTTTTGCTAAGCTAATTATTATGAATGAATAATGCTCTAAGCTTCAAAATAATGAATTCCCAAAAGGGTGTTGTTACTCGTTAATTATGAACTTAAACAAAGTCTCAACGCTGGTTATTTATATTAAGTAATCAAAGTCATAAACCTAACAGCCAGACAGAGGTCTGACAAAACTAAGAATTGAAAAAGACTGAACTTACAGAACAACTTGTTTATTATGATGACTCCTGGTCAACTAAGGCACTCATATATCACTACTACATAACAACACACTGCAACGCAACGCAACACCAACTACACCAACAACACTCAACTCCAACGCAACAACACAACTACAACGCAACAACACACAACTACAACGCAACAACACACAACTACAACGCAACAACACACAACTACAACGCAACAACACAACCCACACTTCTCGATGAACGCGCCTATATACGAGCTACCACCACGTCATGACTTACACTCATTGCCAGATCTCATTCAGCGGGTGAAATAATATTCCGTTCAGTAGGAAGATAATTTACATAGGAAAATAAAATAACCAGAGATAGTAAAATCAAAAGGAAAGTGAATATAGAGTATACGTTACATCATCTCCCCCTTAATTTTTCTTCTTTTTTTTTTTTTTTTTTTTTTTTTTTTTGGTTTCCGAAAAATCTATCAATTTTGGAGTGTAAGTCTTACATTTCGATGATTGACGTTTCTCGATCTTTTTTTTGATTTGTTGTTTGGTGGTAGCCGTATTTACATTATCAACTTGGCATAACAATTTACGAATCTGTATTCGACTGTGAAATTTGTAGTGTAGAACAAACCAAACCTGCATCGGCATACTTTCCTTTTATTCTGCCTAGCAGGAATCACTTTTTTAATTTCAAATTACGTGCGCCTCATTCGTGGAAATACATAACAACTGTATCAGCAGCGAAGATTGCCTGAAGCTGCCTAACAGTAACAATTTTATTATTTTCATTTCAAATTACGTTTGCCTCATGCGTTGAAATACAGAACAACTGTATCAGCAGCGAAATTTACCTGGAGCTGCCTAACAGTAACAATTTTATTATTTTCATTTCAAATTATGTTTGCCTCATGCGTTGAAATACAGAACAACTGTATCAGCAGCGAAATTTACCTGGAGCTGCCTAACAGTAACAATTTTATTATTTTACCCCTAAGCACATAGATATATACAAAAAAAGTGGATTAGTAGATGGACATAGAAGAAATATAAAAAAAACACACACATATATACACAAAAAGAATGCATAGGCCCACACGAAAAAAAGAAATTCTGACACGCCAACTGGTCGAGCAGGAAAAACAATAAACTGAGAAAAGAACCTGTCCACGAGAACTTACTTATCTCGAGGACGCATAAAAAATTCTAGTGCGAAAACGTTTTCCAGGCCTAATGGGACTGGGGAAATCAGGTGGCTTGGATCTCTTCCGGGACGGTAATGGAACATCGGTCTGTTGTCGGTCAGGAATCTGGCGGTCTGGAAATCCCTGCGGCTGAGAAGAACGGTCAGGAACGTCAGAAGTCTGGCGGTCCGGAAATCCCTGCTGCGGCTGATAGGAACGGTCAGGAGTCTGGCGGTCTGGAAATCCCTGCGGCTGAGAAGAACGGTCAGGAACGTCAGAAGTCTGGCGGTCCGGAAATCCCTGCGGCTGAGAAGAACGGTCAGGAACGTCAGAAGTCTGGCGGTCCGGAAATCCCTGCTGCGGCTGATAGGAACGGGCTCCCCAGGCTTTGGATATGAAGTCCCTTGATGCTGGGGCCCGTTGTGTCCTTCCAGTATCTTTTTGGAGGGACGTGTCTCCGGCCACATCGCTTGTTTTCGTTTACGCCCACGGGGCATGATAGTAGTAGCAGGCATCGGCCCTGTTTGCCCTGAACGGAGGTTCCAGGGGCGAAACCCGGGCGGATGCAAAGATTTCTGCCTTCGTCGCTGTTGCGGCGAAGCAGATTGGGGAGACAAGTGACGTTTGCGCCCAGCTTTTGGTGGTGCTGGACGGTGTGGAATATTAAATGTTGGATTCATAACTGACAAATCCGAAATGTCCGACGCCTCTGAGTCGCTGCTGTAATTCAGCGGTCGTGCAGGGCGATGTTTGGATTTGCCTATAGGAATACTTTCCGATGAGGTATTCAAAGAAGAAGTATCCCGCGTTGGTGCAGAGTGAGCCGGAAACGGCGCAGCAATAGTCTTGGCAATGGTTGGAGGGAAAGGAACGATACTAGTATTCGACGAACGCGAATCGAGCCTTGGTCTCACGGGAGAATCAGGTTGCGGTTGTAGAAACTCGTCTGGAGGGGGAGGGTGAAGGAAAAATCACTGGTGATTCGTCAAAAATGTTCGGTGGGTCGTCCACAATTTCTGGCGGTTGAACATGAGATATAGATTCTTGAGTCTGTGGAACAGAAGGTTGAGTAGGATTGATAATGAACTCGATATCCCGTTCGTGATACTTGCGACATTGATCAACATGTACATATTGAAAATTGTTGTTCGGTTTCTCCAGAACAATATTATTTTCAAAGACATTTGCCACCCGATATGGACCTTCGTAGCTGGGTGCAAATTTCTTCACTAAAGTATGCGAAACAGAAGACTGGAAGTGCGTTTCCACGAGAGTGAGATCTCCAACGACAAGATCTGGTTCCCTACGCCTAGAATTATAATATCGTGCTTGAGCCGCTTGTGCTCCTAGCATTGCAACACGAGCTTTTTCTGCCATAATGTGTACTGATTGCGGAGTTGGTCGCTGGTTTAGTTCGTCGATAATCCCCGTTAAATTTTCAAAAGGGGTTTTAATTTTGCGACCCAGAAAAAGTTCTGCAGGAGTAATTTTAGTAGACTCGTGGACAGACGAGCGGAGGGCGAACGCAAAAAGTTCTAAATGGTCATCCCATCTTTCATGGTGGTCCATTACGAAAGTCGCAATCATTTTCACTAGCGTTCGGTTAACGCGTTCTGCAGGATTACTCTGGGGATGATATGGGGAAATGAATTTATGTTTAATGTGTAATCTCGCACACATTCTTTCAAAAATGTCAGAAATAAATTGAGGACCATTATCCGAAACTACTTTATTAGGTGCACCATATCTAGAAAATACTTCATTAACTAAGACATTACAAATAATCTCAGCCGTAGCGGCTTTAATGGGAAAAACTTCAACCCATTTAGAAAAATTATCAGTTAGTACTAAAACATAACGAGCTTTATTTTTAACAGATAATGGATAAGGTCCCAATAAATCTATGGAAATAATATCAAATACATGAGAACTTGAACTAGATTTCAAGTGACCGGCCGGCCTTACATTACGGTAATTATTAATCTGACACAAGTGACATGATTGAACGTATGCGAGCACACTTTGGTACATGCCAGGCCAATAGGCAACATCCCGCAATTTACAACGGGTCTTGCGAATACCTAAATGGCCTGCAAGAGGTTTGTCATGAAATTCATTTAAAAGAGCCATTCTAAGGGTTCGCGGAATACATGGGCGAAACTCTGCCCTAGTAGTCCGAGACTTTGTATAATAAAGAAGACCCTCTATTACTTCAAAATGTTGTGACCTTCCAGCCAGAGAAGGATCACTTGGTAGGGGCGAACCCGCAAGCAAAAAATTGTAAATATCCCCAAAATCTGGATCATTTATTAATTCTGCCATTATCTGCTCTCTGGATGTGATATCAGCTATCAGAAGTAAAGGCTGACATCCAGGAGTAGTTTCGGTGGGGACCCCACTAATCGGAACGCGAGATAATGCGTCCGGTAATTGATTCTTATTACCTGGCTGATACGAAATTTTGATATTGCTCTCTTGTAACTTCAGAGCCCACTTCATAAGTCTTTGAGATAGGTGCTTAGCAGAATTCAAATACTGAAGGGCAGAATGATCCGTAATTATGTTAACTGTCAATTCGTTAAGATAACATTGAAATTTATTCAGTGCATACACAACAGCAAGACATTCACGTTCCGTAGCTGAATAATTGCGTTCAGCTTTGGCTAAAGTACGAGACGCAAAAGCTATTGGATGCCCAGCTTGTGACAAAACGCAACCAAGACCAACTCCGGATGCATCAGTATAAATATCAAATTCTTTAGAATGATCCGGGAAAGCCAACACCGGAGGCTGAGTCAATGCAGACTTCAGTGTTTCGAATGCAGCGTTAGCTTCAGGTGTCCAAATAAACTTCTTGTATTTACGCTTTAAAGCATACAATGGCTCACATATTGTAGCATAAGCGGGGACGAACTGCTGATACCATCCGGTCATTCCCAGAAAGCGGGATAGTTCTTTTGCTGTTTTAGGCCGAGGAAAGTCAGCAATAGGCCTAATTTTTTCATTATCAGTGAATAAGCCGTGGGGAGTAATTTTCAACCCCAGATATACAATCTCGTCCCGCGCTATCTGGCATTTACTAGGTTTTAACGTCAAGCCAGCATTGTATATAAGTTGGAACACCTGTTTGAGCAGAGAAAGGTGCTAGTCAAAAGTCTCTGATGTGATAATAATATCATCCAAATAGACATGCACATGGGGACCCAGGACAGGTCTGAGAACCGTGTCCATAAGCTTTTGGAAAGTAGCAGGTGCAGAAGCTAAACCAAAAGGCATACGTAAATATTCATAGGCCCCAAAAGGAGTCACAAAGCCTGTTTTATCGACCGAGTCCGGATGTACTGCCACCTGCCAATATCCACTCGCCAAATCCAAAGTTGACATCCATTTGGTTGACGACAAGTCATTTAGAATATGTGACATGACAGGTAGGGGATAATTGATTGTTTTTGTGACTTGGTTGAGTTTGCGAAAATCTGTCACGAAACGAAATTCATTTGGTTGTTTCTTTGGAACCAAGAAGGCAGGAGCCGCCCAGGCGCTTGTTGATTCCCTGATTATGCCCTGCTTAATCATTTCGGCAATTTGACGTTGCATTTCCTGTTTTTTATGTGGAGCACAAGGGTAAGGTTTCGTCGCAATGGGTTTCGAACCATCAGTGTCAATAACATGATAAACCACCTGTGTGAAACCAGGTTGATCCGAAAATAAACCAGGGCTTTCCTGTAAAAGGAGAGAAAGCTGGTCTCGTTGCCCCTCATTCAATTGGTCACTCAACAATAAACTCGTAATATCTACAGGAACCGTCGGAATCATTTCGACAGGTTCCGGAAAGGAAATCACATGTTGCACAAAATTCAAAGTTATTTGAAACTTGTTAATAAAGTCCATACCCATGAGACATTTCACGGGTAGCTCGTCTATAAGCAGGAAAGAATGTGTAAAACGAGCTTTTCCCAGCCCTAAAGATAATGTGACAGTTCCTGAAATACTGAAGATTTCGTTATTTGCACCTCGCAATTACTGCGTTGCAGGCTGAACATGTATTGCAGAAAAAACATCATTGCAAAACTTTGTATTTAGGGCTGATATCTCAGACCCAGTGTCGAACTTTGTCTCGACAATAACGTCTTCAAGTGTCAAGAATACATCAGGCAACTGAGGAGTTTGAACAGTCACTAATACTGTTTTAGGGTCAGGATGTTTGGTATCAGGAAGCAGGACCGACCCTTCGTCTACTTCCTGTGGAAGTTTAAAGGAATTCTGGTGGTGTTATCATGTGGTCGGAAACCTCGACCCTGCCGGGTATCGGGAAAATTTTCACGATAAGGAAAATTGCGTGCACCCTGCGTCGGGAACTCCGCGTGTCTGTTGAGATTTTCATTTTCGTTACGTCTGCCCTCAGCACGGGCAGAAAAATTATTATTGCCCTGAGCATGATAACGTTCCGAATGCTGCTGAGTGGAACGGGGTCGAGCATACTGTGCATTATGACGATACCCCGTAGCTTGCTCCGAAACTCGTTGCTGGTTCGCCACTCTTCTGTGTGGTGGAACGTATGAAGCTTGGGTGGGCACGTGTGTATGCTCGCGCTGAAAGTTTTGTCTATTATGCCGCTGAGGGTTTTCGGAATAAGCCTCGCGGGGTTCCCGAGCATGGTGAGTTGCAGCATGTTTGCCATGTCGCTCTTCATACGTGCGTATGAGGCGAAGGCATTCATGAATAGTGGTAGGGTGTCGAACCTCAAGAAAATCTTGCAAGAATGGGTCGAGCTGCTGTACGAGGGTATCCAACATGTCAACATGACTGGCATGTGGATCCCATAGATTATATAAGCGTGTAGTTTCCAACGCAAATGCAACAGGGCTATCATTGGGACCTTGCTGACGAGAAAACAGCTGTTGAGCAAGGCTAGCTCGACTGAGGCCGAAAGGAAAGACCTCCAAGAATTCTGCACGGAAATTCTCATAATGAGAATCCGGGTTCGACCCTCGCCACTGCCGATACCAGGTCTTGGCGGTATCTCTCAAGCAAGTTCCGGCAATTTGGACCTTGCAGTCTTCCGGAATATTATATAAATCAAAATGGTCTTCCAGATCTTCGAGGAACTTTAAAGACCCCTCCAAACCATTGAAATAAATTGTTCCTGCATGCGGCACGAAATGAGCAAGCATTCTGCTTCGCTGAGAGGATTGAACTCCCTCAGGTACGACCCGCGACTCAGAGTAATAAGAAGCTGGTGCATTACGAGATGGTGAAGAATGCTTGGGTATGTGTAGATTATTCATATCCAAGTCAGAGCCACAGGCTTCGTACAAATTGTCCAAACAAACACCATTACCCTCGAGACTTGCCGGAAGGTGGAAATTTGCAGTTGTCTCAGGTAAGGAAGCCATGGGTAATAATAGTCCCTGTTCGGGCGCCAATTATAATGAATTAGCTTTGTTTATCTTTTTGCTAAGCTAATTATTATGAATGAATAATGCTCTAAGCTTCAAAATAATGAATTCCCAAAAGGGTGTTGTTACTCGTTAATTATGAACTTAAACAAAGTCTCAACGCTGGTTATTTATATTAAGTAATCAAAGTCATAAACCTAACAGCCAGACAGAGGTCTGACAAAACTAAGAATTGAAAAAGACTGAACTTACAGAACAACTTGTTTATTATGATGACTCCTGGTCAACTAAGGCACTCATATATCACTACTACATAACAACACACTGCAACGCAACGCAACACCAACTACACCAACAACACTCAACTCCAACGCAACAACACAACTACAACGCAACAACACACAACTACAACGCAACAACACAACCCACACTTCTCGATGAACGCGCCTATATACGAGCTACCACCACGTCATGACTTACACTCATTGCCAGATCTCATTCAGCGGGTGAAATAATATTCCGTTCAGTAGGAAGATAATTTACATAGGAAAATAAAATAACCAGAGATAGTAAAATCAAAAGGAAAGTGAATATAGAGTATACGTTACATCCCTTTCATATAATTTGGAGTAGAAATCTTTCACTCTTGTCAAAATTTCACCTCTATTTCTTGTTACAGAACCATCTTCTTTTCTCAGTGCCATAATCTGTTTTCTTCCCTTACTGAGATGTCCCTTTGCTATCTTTAGGCTTTGGTTGTTTTCAATTGCTTTCCTCACTAGTTCACAGTTGAATGTTCTTACGTCTTCAGTGATACTTTTTCTTACTGTCTTGCCTAGCTCTATATATTCCACTTTGGAAGTCACATCTTCTTTAGTTGTCCTCATCTCTCTTCTTTTTTGCATCAACATTTTCGTTTTTCCTGATAATTTATTTACATGCAACTTGTTCTTAGACCCAGCTAATTTTGTTGCTGTTTCCATAAGAGCTTTGGTTACTTTTCTGTTAACTTCAGAAATGTCCACTTCTTCCGATGTTAGGCCTTCTAAAGCAGAGAACCTGTTCTTCAGTTCCAACTTGAAGGTATTATGGTGTTTTTTAAGGTTGGTTATGTCAATACATTTTGTTTGTCTTATGAGCTTGCTACGTTCGAGTTTAGTGTTGAGGTGCATCTTACATCTCACCAATCTATGGTCACTGCCTGTGTTGAACTTGTTTAGCACACTGCAGTCTTCTATGACGAATTTTTTGTTACACATAATAAAATCAATTTCACTTGTCGTCCCATTTGGATGTCTCCATGTCCATTTCCTGTGTGGCTTTTTCTTGAAGAAGGAGTTCAAGATGAAAAACCCTTCTGCCTCTGCAAACTCAACGAGAGTATTTCCACGCTGGTTTCTGTTGCCGTGACCGAATTTACCTACTGAAGTTTCATTCTGTTGCCGTTGCCCTATTTTTGCATTGAAATCTCCCATAATTATTTTCAAGTGCTGCTTACCTTTATTATTTAGATGACAAATTTCCTCATAAAATTCTTCAATTTCTTCTTCAGCATGACTTGTGGTGGGTGCATAAGTTTGAATAATCTGAGCCTGGTATCTTCTCGAGAGTTGGATAACGAGTCGTGCAGCTCAGTCAGAGGAACTTTCAACTTCTACCACTTTATCCTTCAGTTTCTTGTTTATTATAAATCCAACACCACTAGTTCTGCCAGTATCTGTCCCACGATAGTAGAAGAGATGTCCACTTTTCAGTTCGATGAGATCTTCTCCTTTTCTCCTTACCTCACTTAGCCCCACGATGTCCCACTTGATCCTTTGTAGTTCCTCTTCCAATTCAAGAAGCCTTGAATTAGAAGATAGGGAGCGTCCATTATACGTTGCCAAGGTCAGCATCAGATCGCAGCCTAGTCCGGTCCTCCGGGGATTCTTAGCACCCTCCGCCTTCATGTCGCACTGGCCGCTGTCTTGGCCAGGTACATTCCAGCTGCCGGAGACTGAGGGCCAAGATTTAAGTTGTGGAGTCATTTTGGAGGGGTTTGGCCATAACTCACCACGCTGGCCAAGCGGGTTGGTGAGTGTGGGATAGAATTTCCTCTAATCCCGATGGTATAGTTATACCGCTATGGGCGGTCGTCAGAGCCCCTTTAGTGGGAACAGGATGCACCACGAGAAGGCGGGGTTGACATTTGTCAAGGAGAGGCTGTGATGTTACGCATCACCTGACCTTACATCCCTATATATATATATATATATATATATATATATTGTATGTGTACATATCTGTACAACCTTTGAGATAGTGTGCTGGAGGGCACAGTATAGACCAAACTGTGTACCAGGACAGCATTCAACTTCATTTTTTAATTTTCTGCTGGAGGTGACATTTTTTATTTTGTTAGAACAGCTGTTTTGGCACAAAATGAAAACATCTCTAAAAATGACTTCTGGGGCAAGTCCGTCTGGAAAGCACAAGGCGATGACTTTAGAGAGATGAGTTCCCTCTGTTTGTGACGTCACTTCCATTCTACACTGCCTGATACGTCGGTGTCGTGTGTTACGTCATACATGAACGTTGGAAACCAATCAGAAGCCTTGGCTTCCGCATGACGTCACTAAAAGAGGGAACTCCTTTCTCTAATGTCATGGCCATCCGCAGAAAAGAAAGGCTGTTCCATCTGAAGCACTGGTCTTAGATTCTTAGTTGTGAGGGTTTTTATAGACAGATAGAGTCGTCAAAACAGAAATTGTTTTTTTTTCATAGGCCTTATGATTTTTACAATGCGATGAAGTATATTATAACTTGTAACGTTTTTTTACGTAGGACTACGTTTAACTCCGCGGATAGTATGGGTCGACTTACGGCCGACCGCCTGTGACAAAAATAGGTCCCGATTGAAATCATTATAAGCGTTGAAAATACGTGCAGTTCACTAATCGTGTTAGCATATTCGTAAACAGCATGGAGTCCAATTCGCGTACTGCGCAATACATCGTGCGCGCGGAGGAGATGATAAAATATTTCTGGGTGTGTCGCCGCGTTTGACTCAGTCTATCTCGGCAACGCGACTGGGCGCGGTATCGTTTTAAACCTCTCGACGAGATCTATTCAAATATACGAAGAACTTTTCGCAGTGGTTTGAACTGAACATTTAAAAAATTGTTTTTCTTGTGAACAGATGAACACTTTTGACTATATCGCGATTTATCTGGACAATCGTGAGTGCAAAACAAACGTGCGTGGATCGTTTTTAGATCTATTCAAATATATAAAGAACGTATCGCAGTGGTTTAAATCAAAAATTTTAAAAATTGTTTTCGTGTGAACGGGCCAACATTTTCGACAATGCCGCGGAATTCGCAGAATGAACGCAAACAAAGTAGGAGAAAATCAAAACGAGAGACAAGAGCAAGTGTTGAGGAACGTAAGAAGCCCAAGAAGACTGCAGCCCAACGAACTAGAGAGTATCGAAAACGCCTGAAAGCAGTCGCTGCTTGACAAGAATCCAAGACACCGATCGTAGTCCTACATTTCAAACTGACGGCTCAATCAGAACTGACCCTACCTGTTGTTGTTTTTTTGTTTCGCCACTAATTCGACTTTTAAATAAATCGTTATCAAGGAAATCTTATCTTCCCTTAAAGCATAAATCTTTCAATAATATTTAACATTTTGAAATTCCGTTTATGTGTTTTAAGCCCATCCCTAGAAAAACGCATAACGGAGGTTTAACTGCACACTTAGAGAGCTGAGAGGATGCATGTCCTGTGATTTTCTGGTCACTGGTAGCCAGTGTCGTATCCACGTTAGGGTTAGTTGGGTCCACCACCCACCCCTTCGTCTACGAATCGGCGTTTTCATTTTAAAAAATAAAAGTTTTGATGGAAAAGAAATGAAACTTAAATTTAAAAAAAAAGCTCAATTTAAACTAAAGAGAAAAATACAAAAAAAAAAAAAGTTCGATTTTTTTAATCGGTGAAGTACCGGGATAGCGGGAGATCCATCACGAGGCAGAAGTACGTATTCTACGTCGAACCAGAAGGCAAATCGATCGTTGTGATATTATGAAGGACCTCTCCGGAGGAATATTACCGCATTCTCAATCCCCATTTCTTTTCTTTTTTTTTTTTTTTTTTTGATTCTGTCACAAACCAAATTCACGGCCGACTACTCAAGCACAAACCAATTTTGCAAAGTTTTATGTGTCTTTTGCCAAATAAGACAGGTTTTACCATAAAGCAAGAAAATGGCTCCATAAAACTTATTGGAAAATACGGACGTATTCTTGATTGTAGTAATGAGTGCCCATATAGGGGGGGGGGAAGAGGGAGAATTTGCCCTCCCTGGGAATCGAACCATGCTCTTTCTGTTGTTGTACGATACTACAGAGATTTTCGCGATGCCATTAATTCTGATTGCTAATTTATCTATAGAACTTCTAGATTTTCAAATGCCTCGCAGCAGCATCCACCCTTAAATTTATTAAATATGGCTTTACGAGATTCTCCTTCAAGAAAATGAGAGATTTTATGGAATATCCAGTAGGTTATGTTTCCTTCACAAAAATGTGAATTTAAATGTCTCTAAAAATATCGAAGATATCCCGATTGTGGGATATGATTACTAAACATAACACAAATGCATTGTTGAGGCGCTCTTACTAAACATCTCAATACCTACAAATTTTAAAGATGTGAATCCGTTTTTTGGTGTAAATATGACATGGATGGCAAGTCAGATAATATCCGAAAACTTGGAAATTTCGTCGTCCTGGAACGGGAATCGAAACCGCATCTCCCGGATAGCGCCCGAGTCTTATATCCGAAAAAATTTCGTTTTCGGATATTATCTGACTTACCATCAGGGATGTCTCTAGACTTCGAAATCAGAATGGGCGACGGGTGTGCGAGTATTATTTTTGCTGAATCAGAATGGGCAACGGGTGGGCGAGTATTATTTTTGGTGAATCAGAATGGGCGACGGGTGGGCGAGTATTATTTTTGGTGAATCAGAATGGACGACGGGTAGGCGAGTATTATTTTTGGTGAATCGGAATGGACGACGGGTAGGCGAGTATTATTTTTGGTGAATCGGAATGGACGGCGGGTGGGCGAGTATTATTTTTGGTGAATCAGAATGGACGACGGGTAGGCGAGTATTATTTTTGGTGAATCGGAATGGACGGCGGGTGGGCGAGTATTATTTTTGGTGAACCAGAATGGACGACGGGTGGGCGAGTATTATTTTTGGTGAACCAGAATGGGCGACGGGTGGGCGAGTATTATTTTTGTTGAATTATAATGGATGACGGGTGGGCGATTATTATTTTTGGTATATCAGAATGGACGGCGGGTGGGTGAGTATTATTTTTGGTGAATCAGAATGGACGACGGGTGGGCGAGTATTATTTTTGGTGAATCGGAATGGACGGCGGGTGGGCGAGTATTATTTTTGGTGAATCAGAATGGACGACGGGTGGGAGAGTATTATTTTTGGTGAATCAGAATGGGCGACGGGTGAGCGAGCATTATTTTTGGTGAAGCAAACTTATTAACAATTTTATTTTTTTTTACGATGAACTGAAAGAACGAATTTGTAATGTTTTTCTTTTTTCTTTTAATTGAAGGTTAAACAACTACCGTAACACTCAATGGGCTATAAGCAGTCGCCCGTCCCTAATTTAAGGTCACTGGTTCCAGGGAAGGTAGGGAGCCCGTGCCGTAAGACAAACACAACATCCATGCCTCACGGGATTCGAGCCCGAACTCTTCTCTGACGAATTGTCATAAGCCAGCGATTAGAACACTGCGCCACCGGGTCGGCTTCAATGCTTTTCACTACCGTCCACAAAAGAATTCGTGCAATTCCGACCCTTTCCACCTGGACATATATATATATATATATATATATATATATATACATGGATCTGACTAGTTACTCCACTGGTGGAAGATAAAAGTGTTCGTAGAATGTCGCCTTCAACTTTTTGCTTGCTCTGGATGCATTGTCTTAAATTTCTTTTCAAAATTTTCCATTTTTTGCTTACGAGAATAGTACTGTACTTGAACAATTTATTTAAAAGGAAATGTCGCTTTTGTTTATCTAAATTTAATTTCAATGTTGTACCACGCAGACACAATAACTCCTCCCCAACCCCCTATTTAACTTCCTTCCTTCCAGCCACCGACATCCTCTACAAGGCAGTCGTCAACCACTTTCTGCACTTTCACTGTCCCGCGGCGCAGTGTAGCTTAATTTCCGTGTCAGAAACCCCAATTTTGTAAAGAAAAGAAACAGCAGAGCAATTAGTGATTACCATCCTCAATGAATTCTTATCCACCCTCCTCATTCGCCCTCTGCCCATACAAACATGAAAAAGAGGATTAAATTAAGGAATTGAAAGAGTGGAGAACAATTGAATTTTCATGGCCCTAGGGATGCTATTTTGATAACCTTTTTTGGAGACGTGAACAACGCACTTCCTAGGGGAAACTACGTAGGGCTACATGAAGTAAAACACAAGACCTATCAATACTTGGCGACTTCAGATTATATTTTAAGGTTAAGTATACTGAAGAAAAATGGCCCATTTTGAACTGGGTGGACGGCAGGGTGGGCGAGACAAATTTCAGGGTAGACTCAAGCCCACCCTCGCACCCCCTTGGCGACGTCCCTGGTTACCATCCATGTCATATTTACACCAGAAAACGGATTCACATCTTCAAAATTTGTATTGTGTGGTGTAATCCAATATTCCATTCATGATCTCAATACCTTTTTTTCGTTTCGAGATTTAAAGACTGCCATAAGTAACTTTTAGGGTTATAAGCTGTCGCTCTTCCCTAATTCGGAGCCATTGGTTGCTGTGGAGTTGCTGCCGTAAAAAATAGGTAAAGCGTTGGGAATTTCCAGTAAAAAAAGCGCAAATTTGCAGTAGAAAGTAACAATGAAATTTTCCGTTGCATATTGAAGAACAACGTACATACATATGTATAGTATGAAAACGCATGAAAGGAAAATAAATGAAAACTGTATCATCTTCTGCAGCAGCTATTCATTGAGATATCTCAAAATTTTCCCGATAAATTTGTCTTGTGTATTTTTTCGTACTTTATTACCAACTGAGTGATCTTTGGGTGGCTTCGGGACGCGTGTTACTCAGGTGGCCGAAATTATCAAACGAACGGCAGAAAATTTTCCTTATTGTCCTAATATGCTGTCTAATTTTATTTATCCACCTTTTCTTTATGCAGTTTTTGGATCTTCTGATTTCCACTTAAATTTATGTGTTGATAGTGTGGTAAAAATGGTTAGATAACAAGAATGCATAGCTAAAATTTACATACGGAGTTTGTATATGTTATTCGCACTTACAATTTCTGTTCGCCCCCTCCTGTAAACTAAGATAGGGGCGGGCGCCTATTTATGGTATAGATAAAGCTATTGGAGAACTCAAGTTGTGGTGGCGGAATATCCTCAATATTGAAAATATACCAAGAAATGATCTCAAGTAGAGAACTTTTACAAGTACTTATGGCATTGCCAGTCACCGCAGTAAGAGAACGATCACATTCAACGCTACGAGGACTCAAAACGTATCTTCGAAAAACAATCAGTGAAAATCGGTTAAATGGATTGGCAGTATTGTATGCTTAGAGAAATCACGCTTACAATTGATGCAGTACGTGATGAACTATCTTAAAAGAGCACGTCGAATCGAGTTGCGTTTGAGGTAAATCGAGAAATAAATAAAGGGTTTTCCAAAAGGGGATTTAGCATGTTGTTTTGTTATAAAAACAGAAATACATGAAATAAATCGTATTTCTTTATTTGAAATGAAAGTACCATCGATTACAATTAAATGTGGAAGACGGTGTCATTTAAATGTCCACCACGGCTACGTTAACAGGCATCGATACAAACATCATAATTTTGTATGACATTTTAAGCATTGGGACTTAATTTCGCTTATGGCTGCTCGGGTGTTATCTTTTAAGTGTGGCACGTTGTCTGGTTTGTTGACGTAAACTTTACTTTTCAAATAGCCCCAAAGAAAAAAGTCCAACGGTGTCAAGTCGCAAGGTCTTGGCGGCCAAGCCACATTGTCATTTCGTGAAATGACACGCCCAAGGAATTTTGTGCCCAATAACGCAGTGTTCTCTCGTTTTGTATGGCACGTAGCACCATCTTGCTGAAAATAAACATCAGAAATGTCAATTCCATCAAGTTGAAGCCACAAGAAATCTGTAGTCGTCACATGATAAAGCTCTGCATTCACTATAACAGCATTGCCACGACCATCTTTAATGAAAAATGGGCCGATGATTCCTCTAGACCACAAAATACACCAAACCGAACATTTTTTTTTTTTTTGCATACAGTGATTGTTGGTGAATAATGCGAGGATATTTCCCCCCAAATGCAACAATTTTGCTTATTGACACTGTCATTTAACGAAAAATGAGCCTCGTCAGTGAAGATGATTTTACGCGATAACTGCGGATCCGTTAATCTTTGTCCTAACATCCAAGTAACAAAATTCCTGCGTTGTAAATGGTCCGTTGCCTTCAGTTCTTGCGCTAACTGAATCTTATAAGAATGCAAATGCAAGTCTTTATGTAAAATTCTCCATAAATTATTTTGAGCAATGCCAAGTTCTTGAGAACGCCGTGGAATTGGTGTTGATGAGTCATATGCAACACTCGCACGTACAGCAGCAATGTTCTCAGCAGAACGTGCAGTTTTTGGTCTGCCTGAAGGTAGTTTATTGTGAACAGATCCAGTTTGTTCAAAATTTTGCACTAAGTTTTGAATTGCTTGTTCAAAAGGATGATTAACTGCACCGAAAAATTCACGAAATGTTGCGATGGGTTTCATTTATGGAACGTCCTTTTTCATAATAAGTTTTAATGATTTCAATACGTTGCTGTTGTGAAAGTGACGCCATAGTTTGACTTGTATAGGATTTCCTTTAGGGTAAATGAAATTCTACCTGAAGAAAAACACAAAAAATTATTTAGTTATCGGCATTCAAAATCCTAAAACCCCTTTTGGAAAACCATGTATTTCATACCGTAATAGGGACATTCTTTATTTTTAACATTTAATATTGCGTATACTGTGCATTGTTGGGGTATGAATCGACTAAAAATGTTAACTGATTAATCAAAATTCGTTAGTCGATTTATCGTTCCTTTAAAAAAATTCGCCGGCAACACTACTCCTGGGAAGATTTTTTTTTTTTTTTTTTTTGCTAAATCATCCCTATACAATCATCCTGTATACACCACTGCTGGTAACCAGTTGCAAATAGATCAAAACAGCATAATGACGCTCTGTTTTCCGTTTCCTTTCTTTCCTGTTTAGATTTGTAATCAGGTTAGTAATTACCAACTGAAAAGCGGAATGAAATTTGAGAAACCACTGAAGTCATCGTCGCACCAGTGAGAAAAGATTTTCGCGCTCGATCTCGCAGACGATTTTCCGCTGCGGTGGGACCTTTTAACTTCACCAGATTTCCGAATTAAACCACCGCGTTCTCTGAGCGAATGCAATCAGGGATCTGAAGCGAAAGCAGTCGCCATTTTCTGTAAAGGATTTGAAGTGAGCTATCAAAAAACAGAAAGAACGGAGGGAGGGAGGGAGGTATGGAGGGAGAGAGGAACGAGTAATGGCTTGTGCAGAACCGCGCAAGTCAAACAGCATTTACGTGAACTTAAAATTTTTGGATTAAACCGCGGGAACTGGAGAAGAATCTAATTGAGGAAAAGAGGAGAAATAGTTGGTGGATGACGAAACGAAACGCACGTCCTCTCCTTTCCATGACGGCAAACAATGAGGATAGACGGCCGCTCGACACTGCCTCTGCAAAAGAACAGATTGCTAGTGTGATGGAAAACTGGTGCGCGCGACGAACGAAAGAGAGAGGCAGAGAGAGAGAGAGAGAGAGCGTTTGGTCTTAATAACCGTTCTTCATTTCCCATCCACTTTCAGCTGAATCAAAAAGAATGGTAAGAAGAGCCAGGGTGGAAGGGGGACCCTCACTGGAGGACCTAATGAAACGTTTGCAATTACAAATGATTATTTTAACTGCACCCCCTTCCTTGAGGCTGTTTACCGGAGTACGTTGTAAGCCGACACAGAAGGCAAAGAATATTTTTTTACTTTGAAGCGTATTTCTTTACTTACAAGACTCTTTTAATCAGCTTTCTTGGTCTTCATAATACTCCGTTACTCTTTATTTCTTTTCTTCAGTTTTTCATGTCGTGCTCATTTCTGTGTGCTTTTTCATTATCTCACGTTTTCAACACGAAATCTTTGCCTTTCTCTTAGTTAGCGAGGATCTTTTTTTTTTTTTTTACTTTCTTTTTTCGTTTTTATGAGAGAAGACAAAATAATTATTATAACCCTTATTAAATTTATGAACAATCATCCAAAGCTTTTGCTGTCTCTAAAGACAGAAATACTTTCAATTCGGAATTTTTTTTTCTTTCCCTTGCAGATTAATCATCAAAAAGGAAGTAATTCTGACTTGATTGCAAGTTTTTTCATATAGATCTTTTTATTTTTTAAGTCATTTCAAAAAATGCCTTTTTTCCATTTCACTTTTTTTTTAAACCAAGTAAGTCTTAACAACAAGCGAGTAAAAGAAAAAGTGAATTCGACGCACTTCTAATTTGCAGTGATCTTGATAACAGAAAAATCTAACGAATTTTCGCTTTAATTCACAACGTAAAATAAAAAAAAATAAAAATCTGTTAGGAAAAATGATACTCATAATTGTTTTAATTCCTTCACGAATCAAATGCATAAATGGAATACCGAAGTAAGAAAAACTGTCTTTCAGACTTGAACAGCTAATGTTTTAGTTAGATCTGTTTGATCACACAAAAACAACTGCCGCAATTATTCCGGCGACGAATTACGCTTAGAAAGACCTTACTCCTATTATTACACACAGTAGAAACTGCTGTGGAGTAAGGAATGTAAAATACCAGTTTTCAGAAATCCTGAATTTTCATGAACAAAACCCATTCCATACTTCGAATATTTACACGAGGGTTTACCCAGGTTTTAATTAAAATCCTAAAACAAAAAACAACAAAAAAAAACACAGCAGTTTTGTGTGACACACCTCAAAAAATGGTTTCTTTTCTTTTTTAAGAAAAGTTTTTCGTGAACTATAGCATAAACGTTCCATTATTTGATGAGGGAAAGAAGCAAGAGTTTTTTTCTTCGATAAAAAAACAAAACAAGAGAGATGTATTAATGCATGAAAGAAAATTAGAATGAATAGCAAATAAAAAAAATTATGTTCTTAATGCTGTTAATCATCAGGAAAAAAATAAAAAATGTTGATGAACTATAAATAAAAAGTCATTCTTCCATGCTTAGAAAGCAAAATAAAAAGTTTTCATGCTCAAATAGTAAGCTAAAAAAAATCGTTCTTATATCACTGACAAAGAAAAAAGTTTTCTCACTTCTATTCGACATCAAACGAAATGAGTTTTGTTCTTACGCCTACATGAGTAGCAGCAAAAAAAGGAACTCTACTCTTGGCTGTACTGAAATCAGTATTTTGACGAACAATGTCGAAAATTGCAAACAGTAAGTTTCACTTTATGTTCCATAGTAAAAAAAAAAAGAACATTCTTCAGAAAACAACAGTTTAAAATTATAATCATTCTTCTACTTGATGCAGAGCAAAATATATATATATTTTTCGATGATTTACCATAAATTTTCATTCTCTGATGAATAGCACACAGCAAATAAATTGCTCTATTTTCGATAGTAACCAAAAACTGCGGTTATTCTTTCAATAGAGAGAATAAATTTCTATCCGTGGTTTTACATAATACGAAACAAGAAAGTTCTTGACTTAACTAACAGCAGCAGGAATTTTTATTCTTTGATTAATAGTAAACCAAAAAAAAAAAAAAAGAAAGGTGTCTTTTGATGTATCGTAAAGTTCTCGTTTTTCCATTGATTTCGTTAAAAAAAGTACTGTTCTTTCAGGAGTAATAAGCAGAAAAAAGATCTACTCTTCGGTAAATAAAAAGTAAAAAGTCTTTGTTTTTTTGTATTAAAAGCAACCGAAAAAATGTTCTGCTCTGTAATAACTGTAAGCAAAAACGTATTGTTCATAAAAAGTAAACAAGAAAAGTTATTGTTCTATGATCAATAAGTAGCAAAAATGTTGTAGCAGACGTTGTTTTTAATACATCACAGTGTGAATACTCAAGAAACGCATATAACGTATTAAATCCATTTATTTTTATGGCGTAGTAAGTACAAAGATTCGCCAAGCTTTCGCACTCCACTGGGAAGCTTTTCAAGGCAATGATAGACATAAAAATGCTATGTCTACCATTGCCTTGAAAAAGCCTCCAAGTGGACTGCGAAAGCTTGGGGAATCTTTGTACTCATTACGCCATAAAAACAAACAGATTTAATATGTGTGATGTGCCTTCCTCGCAGGACGCACATGAGATAAAGGCAGATAGCAGTGAGTGCACATGTCCGTGTAACTCAGTTGGGAGAGAGACTTACTCCGGAGTGAGGGGACCCAGGTTCGATGCCCGGCACGGACAAACTTATACGTTATATGCGTTTCTTGAGTATGTTCTAGCAGGTTCACTAAATCATAAACAGCAATTTTCGAAATTCTGTACAGTGTGATGAAACTTGTTTCTGATCACTTCGTTCACCGAACACTCGTCCGTCCATAATTTAGAGCCACTGCTGTAAGACAAACGCATAAGTTATGACTAGGGCAGTAATTCTGTCGCGGCGCGAAATTTAGGGGTTTTTCTGTAATTTCGCGGATATCAAATATGTCCGCGAATTTCAGATTTTTTACCTATTTTTGTCTAATTTCTATTATATTTTTTTGATTATTGTTTTTTTCATAATTAAATAATTTTAATACTGCTTTCTTCAGAACATACACGGAAAATATACCGCAAAGTAATGCTACTGGTAAGTCCAAACCAGAGCTTTAAATCTTGAATTACCTCTCTAGATTGTTCGTTACGAAGATACTCTTTTCGAACAAGCTTGACGGGTAATTCAAGGTCACATACACTCTGCTGAAGAGTGCACGCGCGGTCTTTCGTTATTTCCCCCGCTACTGTTGAATGACCTTTGCGACTTGCCGGACTAGTAAACTTGATGTCGTCAGTTGGGTTAGTAATTTTAGCTGAGAAAGCAGCTCACAGAAAAGAGTGTTTCGCAGACGCTTAGCTTAGAAAATTTGTGCTTTTGTGTTAGTAGTTTATGAAGTCTCTAGATATTGTTTGTTAATTTTGAGAATGAGCCACGTAAGTAAAATGAGTGCATCTGAAAGATGCAAGCAGGAACGTTTCATGTGAACAAAAATCTATTGTTCTGTTCGTGTTGCAACATACCAGTGGATTTTTCAAGAAAGGGCAGTTGTGAAAAGCATTTAGCAAGCAAGTTGCATGAAAAAAAGGTATGTCTGGACAGTCAACCGAAAATAATGCAGAAATGTGTTGATGAATTAATTGGGAAAAGAACTGCCCAAGAACAGCATCGCTCAAGGGAATTTTCGAAATTAACTGGTGCCTTTTGTGCAGCTAACATCCCACTTTAACCCTACATTAAAAAATTACTTGGAAAATTCGTTGAAAGATATTGGTGTAATTCCAAATGCAAATTAGAAGAGGAAATGTTATTTGCCGAAAATATATGATATTCACAAGCAACAAGTGAAAGATTTTTTTAAATCAGTATCCGGTGTAAGCATCGTAGCAGACGAAACAACTGATTCAGAAGATAGGTACATTTTGAATATTCTTGCTGTTCCATCAGCTGAACCGAATGTTGAAAGCTGAAATGAAGAAACCTCTTTGAATGCAATCTTCCTTGAGTGCATCACTTTGGAATCCGTAAATTTTAAAGCAGTGAACGAGGCAATACTTCAGAGTGTTAATAAGTATGAAATACCTTTTGCTAATATAACCGCTTTTACATGTCCAAAGCATGGGGAAAGATCCTGAAAGCCGTATTTTTGAATGGTGTTCACGTCACCTGCAATGCGCATTTTTTTAAATCTTTTGGGTGAAATTTGGCAGAATGTACACTGCTGGCCACCCAAAATGCAGCGCACCAAGAAGGAAGCATCCGATTGGCCTGAAATTCGCAGCATGTGTCGCCCGTAAGAGGACATACAAACGATTAGCATTGCAGGGCATATGCAAATCATGTGCGCCCGGCACGCCACCGAGAAGCACTATAAGAAGGGTGCACAGAAGGCGGGGTGTAAGTAGTAGTGGAAGTGTGTTGCGCTGCCGGACCTGTGCGTGGGAAGCTTCCTGATGCCTCGTCGCAGAATACGGCAGTCATTCCAGCACGTTTCGGAGTTCGACAGAGGACGAATAGTGGCTTATCGCGACAGCGGCTTATCGTACCGAGACATCGGCGCCCGTGTGGGACGACATCCAGCCACAGTGAGACGAGTATGGATTCGGTGGGTGCAGCAGGGACGGACGGACCGACGTGAGCGATTGTTGCAGCCGCGGCACACCACCGAACGAGAGGACCGGCTTGTTGTGCGGCGGGCATTGACGACTCGCACCGCCACATCACGATCGTTAGCGCACGAATTAGGGTGTGTTGCGCAACAACCTGTGTCAGCACGTATCGTTCGACGTCGTCTACAGGAGCGGGGACTTGTCGCACGGCGCCCATTGCTCCGATTACCATTGACGTTACGCCACCGGCGAGTCCGGCGGCAGTGGGCCGTTGAACGCCGCACCTGGACTACGGAATGGCACGACATTGTCTTCTCCGACGAATCCCGCTTCTGCCTGCAGCACCACGATGGTCGGATCCGCGTGTGGCGGCACCACGGCGAGAGACTGTATGACGCCTGCATTATGCATCGCCATACCGGTCCGTCGCCTGGCGGTATGGTTTGGGGCGCAATTGGATATGACACCCGCACACGTCTGGTACGCATCGCCGGTACACTTAACAGCCAATGCTACATCTCCTACGTTTTGGAGTCTGTAGTCCTCCCTTACCTGCAGAACCTGCCAGCGGCCACGTTTCAACAGGACAATGCGCGCCCCCACGTGGCACGCATCGTGCAACAATTCTTCACGGCCCACCAGGTGTCACTGCTGCCGTGGCCAGCCTGTTATCCCGATATGTCGCCCATCGAACACGCCTGGTCGCTGATCGGCAACCGAGTGGCCCGGCAAGCACCACCCGCGGCTCGCCTGATGAACTGTGGCAACGTGTGGAAGCATCCTGGACCGACATACCCCAAGCCCACATCCAAAGCCTCTTTCGTTCGATGTCGCTGCGTGTAGTGGCCGTTATTGCCAGCAATAATGGCTTCACGAACTATTGATGTTTGCGTGTTGCGCAAGTCGCACGGGCCTGTAAGCTCAATCGTTTCATCTTTGTATCTGTTGTTATATGTCCAGTAAATCTGGCTTTGCTATCTCGTGTCCTTCTTGGTGTTGCATTTTGGGTGGCCAGCAGTGTTTTTGAAAATGTTAACTCTTCAGTAGTTGCTGTCAAGCGTGCCTTCACAGCTTGTACCACCCGTAAAGGTCGTTTTAGACTATTTTTGCAAGAGAAGGGCAAAATACCTTGCTTACCACTAGTACCTGTGCAGATTAGGTGGAACAGTTGGTTTGAGGTCGTGCTTTTTCACTGCAAACATTTAGAAGACTACGCAGAGTTTTTTGAAAAAGAAAAAGACAACAGTAGCAGTTGAATTGTGGATAAAATCATTGGGTTTTGTAAAGATAGAGATTTAAAAGAAAATCTGAAGCAGGTTGAAGTTCATGCGTCATATATTTCCGGACAGCTCACTTTACTTGAAAAACAGCGAATTTCCGCGCACAAAATATATAATGAAATGTCGGACATCGCAAACAGTCTTCTTAGCAAGAATCAAGACTGCGATCACGTGGCTGCAAAAAGAGCTCTATCCACTTGTTTTCAAAAAATTAAGCATTATCTTTTGAAGATAAAAAGCATCGATTTTGTCAGCCAGCCGCTAATTTCTTCAAAGCATGTAGGGTGTTTGATCCCGATCAATTTAAGTCCTTGGACCTTTAAGACGACGAAGAATACTTGTTTGCTTTCAGTAACATTCCTATGTTCGAAGATGAAGACAAACTAAAATGTGAATTTTGTTCATATAAAGTGAATGTAAAAGAATTTCGTGTCAGCGTAGGCTTGCTAGATTTTTGGAATACGAAAAACGGTCGTTTTCCTAAGCTACATAAAGTCGCTATCCGTTGTCTGTCAGTACCCACAAACAGTGTCAACGCTGAACAATCTTTTTCTAAATTTAAAAACGTGTTACAGGACATAACAGGCACAGCATTAAAAAAGAAAACCTGTGTATGTACAATATAATGTATCAACATGTCGTCCACTCAAATGGAAATCTTGATCTCGTGTCACGGCGTTGATAACATTGTCAGAATTTGAATGGTTTATAAATGTATCAATTTAAAAAAACTTATAAAGTTAAAATGCTTATTTAGTTACGTACTAGTCATTTGTATTATTGCTTCGTAACTTGATGGTTGACTCTTTTTTTGGAAATATTAGTGTATATCATCGGCCGCGAACTTTTCGCGAAATTTCATAATTTACCCCGCGACCGCTCCGCGAATTTTGCCTTTTTTTCTCGCGATAAAATGACTGCCCTAGTCATGACCCCCAACCCAGGCTGAACTCCAACGACCAGCCATAATACCCTCGCATTCCAAATACACAGCAATACTCCACTCTCACGGATTAAAAGGGGCCGCGTTCCAAGACAAAAGCCTCAAAGCTGAGAAATGGTCTCTCCTGCACACCAGAGCTGAGGGCTCGGGCAGTAGAATATTTGTTGCGGTTCGGGCTCGGGCTGTAGAATATTTAATGCGGTTCGGGATCGGGCTGTAGAATATTTAATGCGGTTCGGGATCGGGCTGTAGAATATTTCATGCAGTTCGGGCTCGAGCGGGCTCAGGCTCTTAGAGAAAGGGAGAACGAGAGAATTTTTCTTATATACTGTATAAACTAGTGACCCGGCCCGGCTTGGCACTGTAGCAATTTAGAATTTACGGCAAATCTAAAGAGAGACGATTATTACGTTCAACAGGCGACTGTCTTTCTCTTTGTAAAGCCATTCTTTGTCTGCCATTTGCCAATCGAGATTCTGTTTCTTTGAAAGTTTCATTATGACGGGATAAACAAATTCTTTTAGCGTCCGATGTACTACGACCTATATTCGATTTTTGTCTCTGCATAATGTTTATACAATATTTAAATTTTAATTAAAGAGCTACTCAAAGAGATACATACGTGTGGACCAAAACAACTATGCATTTAATCTGTGCGAACGCCAATAAACCAATTCTCTTTCAGCGTCCGATGTAACTACGCATTTAGTCTGTGTGTGCGCCGATAAACCAATTCTTTCAGCGTCCGATGTAACAACGCATTTACTATGTGGCCTTACATGCTGTCTGACCTGTCGCCGCGCATCGTTGTTTAGGCAGTGGAAGCCACGAAAGAATGCGAACGGCGGTTTCTTCTTTGACTTGTCACTAAAATCGTTACTGATCGGCTCCCTTTTTTCGTAGATTAATATTTCATACACCTAAACCTTCCTCAACAAATGTTCTTTGAAATGGTGAAAACCGCATCAAAATCCGTCCAGCGATTCTTGAGATTAGCCGGAACAAACAGACAAACGCCTACCGGGGACTTTATTTTATACTATATGTAAATAAATGTGATTTTATATAATTTAGCAAATGAGACACTTTATAGTTGGTAAAGGAAATTCTTCGGCAACTGTTTCTGGTTATGGAGCGCGCATTCGAGATGGCTATTTTGTCCGGGCTTATGTACAAAATGCCATAGGCGGCAAAAATAGTGGGCTTTCTTCAGAGAAGGAAAAGCTTTTTCAAGAACTATAGATATTGAATAGTTGATAGCTAGCAGCCGACGATAATTTATCACCTACCTCCACGCTCTTTGATAATTCTATTTAGCAATGTACATATTGCAGCGCATTATGGCGCGATAATATTAGCATTATTTGAGGAACATAACAATTGCAGCACACCCCGATCGTTTTGGATGCCCGGCCGCACGAAGCACTTCAGGTGGAAAAGAACAGTCAAAGGAAATCAAACAGGTGCTCTATAAAAATAGATAGAGGTCCCTTTCCCACACCACATTTGAGAAATATATTGGTTAATTGCAGGAGGAGGAGAGAGTGGAAGTGTGGAAAAGAAGATGTTTTTTTATTAATGGTTGAACAACTTGGCCAGTTTTGGGGCTCGTTCGGACCCGAGCACTATCTTGTAATGTAAAACTCGGGCTCGGGCTCGGGCTGATATACCGCGTGCTCGGGCTCCGAAAATTGAGCCGGAACTCAGCTCTGCTGCCCACCCTTCGGTTCCTTCTGTTTGATGTTCCTTAATCCGCGTCAATTGTGTGTATTAATTAGTCATTCACAGGAAGACATTCCAGTCTTCCTGTGCCGCAGCTACGTTATTTAGGCTCAATTCCTTACATTCCAAGTGTGTCTTACAAACTCAAAAACGCCGCCCCGGTGGCGCAGTGGTCTAAGCGATGGCCTCTGATCATTCGTCCGAACGGGGTCCGGGTTCGAATCCCGGTGAGGCATGGATGTTGTGTTTGTCTTACGGCACTGGTTCTCTCCCTTCCCTGGAACCAGTGACCCTAAATTAGGGACGGGCGACTGCTTATAGCCCGTTGAGTTGCTCACGGTGGTCGTTAAACCTCCAATCAAAAAAAAAACAAAAAACTCAAAAACGCCCTCAAAAAGATGAACTACGGCGTCGGCATAAGGTCCCCTGCATCTTTGCATACTATACTAAAGAGAAATAGTGAAAAACCACCTCTCTCCTGCGAAGCAGGCGTTTATGCGATCCCCCTACAGTATCCGAACGGCTCTAAACGATACTACATTGGAATGACCAAGCGTTCGTTTGGAATCAGAGTCAACGAACATAAAAGGGACACAAAATACGGTAAAGTAGGCACGGCACTATCCAGAGAAGTCAAATTCAAGTCAGCTACTCCCATGTGGGATGATGTAAAGAAATTAGCTAGCTTCTCTACCCCTAAATGTACAGCCATTCGGGAAACCTTGGAGATCATTACCAACAGCGATACTTGCAATGATTGTGTCTCGCTCGAGTTGCCACGAATTTGGAACCAATTCTTCAAGTAACGCCTTTTCTCTACCAGGATCCCACGTGCAACCAACGTCATGCCTCTTATCTTTAAATGAATATAACGTCGCATCTATTTATTGTCAAGTTCCCGCGTTCAAATTGTTAAGCGTTCTATTTTTCAGTTTGCAGTTTCTGTCTAACTTCCTTGAAAAAGCCATCTGGTTGATGTGCGAAAGCTTGGAAACGCTTATGTGCTTATTTCCTACGCCAATAAATCGGATCACTAGTACAGCGTTACTATTTACTATTCATTCGCCTCCTAGTTATTTGTCCAGTTGCTGCTTAAAATCTTTGGTGAATCTCCAGCATTGTGCGGGGCTCCAAGAAGCAACTTGCCAAGTGGTTTGGCAGTTAGTCGTATGTGAGTCTGGAGACTTCGAGGCCTCTGTGTTGCAGCGGTAGCATGTCCGGCGCGTAACTGGAAGACCCTGGGTACGATTCCCGGTGGCGGCCGATGAGAATTTTTCCCTGACTCACTTATAAACGTGGAAAGAGCGATTACTTCTGTTTGATGATCAGTATGAATTCTGTTAAAGCACGAAACTGTAGCAATATTTTAAGGTCTTAATGGGTCCCTATGCTAAGACATCTGAATGGTTTGAGCAGGCTCCCGAAGGATTTGTGACGGAGAATGAGAATGAAGTCTATTAAAACACGAAACTGTAGAAATATGTTAAGGCCTTAGTTGGCCTCTAGGCTAAGACATCTGATCGGGCTATCAAGGCGACGATATCTGAGTAGGCTCCAACAGAACTTATGACAGAGAATCAGTATGAAGTCCGTTAAAACACGAAACTGTAGCATTCTGTTTGTGATAATTATAGTAGCGTGAATTCTCCTAACTAACAAATTACCTGCAAAGTCTTCATAACAAGTCACTGTATTTTCCGCTGTTCTCACAAGAGCAGGAGTTAAAAGCTTAAGATTCTTGGATTTTCTCTTAAAATTTTTAATAAATTAACATTGTATACTTTTCCTGGTGCATCTTTTTTGTTATGCAATGTAAAGTCACAGTGGATTTTGCCCATCAACGATTCCAAGTGCAAGTAGGGAGGTATGGGTGGATAGTAATCAGAAAGCTGAAACTGTCCGCCGACCATGTTGAATAACGACAGAAAACGTTTACCCTTTTTAGGCTAGAAGACGAACAGATTTTACTGCCTTGAAATCTGTCGGTCTTCTAGCCTCTGTTTGTGATATGGTGGAAATCATACGAGGCAAAACTAAAACTATGTTACCCTCTCTCTCTCTCTCTCTCTCTCTCTCTCTCTCTCTCTCTCTCTCTCTCTCTCTCTGTATAAATACAGTTGTATATGAGCTGAATATTATTTGCGGTGTAGAAGCACGCTTGCTGGGCCCTTGGTAATGGTGGGCTGCTAGGCTAAAGCCCCGATTTCGACCTCCTCTCGGTTTCTGAAGATCCTGTCCTTGAGGTAATTGCTAAAATGCATGAACAGTTGGAAATCGGTAGGTGCTAAGTCAGGCTAGTAGGCAGGATGTAGGAGGGTTCTAGCCTCAGTTCCTGTAGTTTCTGTTTCGTCATTTGTGACACGTGGGGTGTTGCGTTATCATGGAGGAGGATAGGAACCTTCCTGTTCCCAAAACATGGCGGTTTGGAACACAACTTCTGGTGCATTCGGTCAATTTCTTCACTGTATGTGACTGCGGTAATGCTTTCACCAGCATTCAAGAGCCTGTAGTTGTGTGACACCGTGAACAGTCCCCCACACTGTCAACAAAACCTTCTTTGGCTCCAACCTTGGTTTAGGATGTTGTTTTGTTGATTTACCATTTTTCAGCCACTGTTTAGATAGCTTATGGTTGTCATGTATAGCACTCACGTTTCATCACAGATTGCAGTGCGATCAAGTATGAACTCCGAAGCATCAGAAACAATAACAGTTCAACAATAACATCTCGAACTGTTATTGTTTCTGATGCTCCGTTAATTCATGTGGGACCCACGTATCGAGCTCCTTGATCTTACCAATTTTGTGGAGATGTTCGGAAATGGTTGATACTGTCACATTGTACTGTTTGGCGAGTTCTCTGACAGTGACGCGAGGATTTGCCTCCACATTTGCCTTCATAGCGTCGTTATCAATGACCGAATGTCGTCCTCGGTCCTCCTCGTCTTGTAGGCTCGTGACACCGGAAGGAAACTTTTCAAACCACCGACGAATAGTACGTTCAGATGTTGCCACCTCGCCCCATGCCTCGACTACATTACAAACGAAACTTTTCAAACCACCGACGAACAGTACGTTCAGATGTTGCCACCTCACCCCATGCCTCGACTACATTACGAACGAAACTTTTCAAACCACCGACGAACAGTACGTTCAGATGTGGCCTCCTCGACCCTTGCCTCGACCACATTACAGTTGGTTTGTCCCGCATTACGACCCAATTTGAACTCATGAAGCAGAATCACCCGCAACTCACTCCTTCTTAGCATGTTATACAGACCACTCTCACACGAGTAGCAACAACTGCAGCTAAACCGATTATGGCGTATATGTGGCGTCTTAGTTGCCTTCCGACTTGTATCAATGGCGCTGCTAACGAATTGGTCTGCAAGCATTGTGGGCAAGTTGAATGTGACTCTTCAGAAAATCGGCCATTATTTTCCGAACGACCTGATAACATCTATGAAACTATAAGTACAAAGATTCGACTGTTCAAGGACACAACACGTATAACAATTGGAGAGGGAGTGAGACTAGGCGACAGCATATCTCACAAGCTTTTCATTACCACACTGCGGAATGTCTTTCAGTCATTGAACTGGGAAGACAAGGGGGCAAACATTAGTAGAGATTATTTAACCCACCTTCGCTTCGCTGATGGCACAATCATTTTTGCAATTACCTCCTCAGATTCGCAGAATATGATCCAGGAATTTCCTGAGAAGAGTATAAAGGAGTGGGACAAAAAAAAAAAAAAAAAAAAAACTAACAGAAAATAGGATTGATGTGCAATGCTTTTACGAGAACTGAAGATTTAGCGATTGATGGAGAAAGAAAATCCAGAATTAGCCGATGCTTACATTCACCGTGGTTAACAGATATCAAGCGAGTATCACATTGATGAATAAATTAATCGGAGTATAAAACTTGGTAGGAGGGCTTTTGGAAGAAACAGTACAATTTTCAAGAGCAATATAGCATTATGTCTTAAAAGAAAAGTGCTCAATCAATGCATCCATCCAGGTTTTACGTACGGAACAGAGACATGGGCCTTAACTGAAAAAGGCATACAAAGGCCGCAGACAACCGAAGGTGGCATGGAGAGATGAATGCTTGGGGTAAGCAGGAAAGATAACAAGAGGAAAACATGAATCAGGGAAATGACAAGAGTGGAAGACATCATGATCAAGGTAAAGATTGTACAGTGGCAACGGACTGGACATAACTGATCAACATTGGACAACTGAAATACTAAACTGGATACCAAGGGAGACAAAAAAGACCCACAGATATTCGCGTGGGAGAAGTGTGGATGAAATTAGAAAGAATGCTAGAGTATCATGGATCAGAGTTGCTCAGACAGAATGTTGTGGAACAGACTTGGGGAGACCTTCATCTAGCAGAGGATAGATAACGGTTCATGATGACCATGATGATAGGTATACATCAAATCGGACCAGTTCCGCGCAGAAGTATGAGCGCAAAGTCAGTATGTAAATAACAGCATTCAATCTGATGCGAGAATTAGTGAGCAGAGACACTTTCGAAAAAAACTATTCCATTCTTCTGCTTTCTTTCTTCTTTTTTTTTTTTTAAGAAATCTACCTTGTGATTTTCAGGCTTTTCCGACTTCTTTCTGCAAAGATGGAAATGAATGATCTATAATAGCAATATGCATAATTAATACACATGAAAATGTTTTTAATTCCTAAAAGAATTTCGAAACTGTAATAAATAAACTACGGCTACGGGTCAAACACTTACATTTTACCTAAGATATAAGGAAGATTACACATTTACTCTACCTCAAAATCAGAAGAATGTATATCAAGCAGATATTTTCCACTTATAAACTCTGTCATTTCGAAATGCGGGCATCGCCCCTATTTTTTCCACCACGTAATTTGACTAACGCAGAAAACATCACCTCTCTTGATTTGCAGGTCTGCCTGCCGTTGATAAATGAACCAGAAAATCACTTGTCACCAAAAAAAAAAAAAAAAAAAAAATGAAGGGGGGAGGCAAATTTGGAAAAAAAACGAAAAAGAAGAGATAATAAAAGTGAGAGCAAAGGTATTGGAGCAGCGCTACAAAAAATCACCATCTAAAAACTATGTTTGTGACTCGCAATTAGCCCACGTTCAAGCACGTGCAGAAGATAAAAAGAAACAAAATTCCAGTTCGAACGAAAGTATTCCACGTGGGTATACATGCAACAAAAACAAAAAAAAAACCAGTGAAATGCCAGAAAGAAAAATGACTTGGAACAGAATGATACTTAAGTCAATTGACGCGGTATCACAATTTGGGGAAATCACCTCCCTACAACGGACAATTACGGACCTTCCAACAAGGACAACGGCAACCCCTCCTTTGCACGAAGAAGCAAATCATACTCTTGTTCCACAACCTATGAGGAACTATTAAGTTAAAACAATTGCGATTTTCGGGAAAATTGGAGGGCTCTTATATTTCCTTAGAAAACACAGGGCATCAAGCCGGTTCACAATTATATCACCACCAGAGAGAGAGAGAGAGAGAGGACTCCTTCTTTTTTAGTGTCTCCGTAATGACAACGGTTTAGGGGGAAGGGGAGGGAAAGAAGCAATGAATTTGGTGTTTGGAATCTTTCAGGGTCTGACACCGTACACCCCTAGAAACCACGGAACCATCCCGACATAAAGCACGCAGATATTTGGAGTCCGCGTCAAGGTAACTGGTAATTACCCAGTGATGAATTCACCAGACTCTCCCAGAGCGGCATTTCTTCGAACAGCAAGAAGTCTCACTTCCCCTATTGCACCTTTCCCCCAGCTGGGTTTTCTGTTATGATCGACCTACCTACCCTCCGTCCCCTCCTTCCTTTGCCTGTTGATCCGAGGAGTATTAATGGCTGACCAATTCATCTTGTGATAATAAGTAAGCGTTAGTCTGCACTCTCCAGAGAGGTCGGACGCTGGTATTCGCTACGTGCGTCAGACCTCCTCTTCTTCCTTCCTACCGTGAAGAAGAAGAAGAAGAGTCTTCCGAAACAATAATTGTGAACTGAAAAGCTCCCGCTTACCGCTTTAACAGTTTTTCCCTGCCCCCTTTACAAAGTCGCCAAACTGTATTTTTTTTTTTTGTGGTTTTTTCTATATCTTTTTCGAAACAGCTAAAATTATGGTAATCGCGGCAAGAAAATCTTGCAACCTGTTTAAAATGAATTTCCTAACATAACTGAGGCGATCTGCATCTTTAAAATCAGATCAAATCTAAGTTAAGGTAATTTATTCACACTTCAGGTAATACGAATCCTGGAAAGCAAAGAACTGCAATTCTTTTCAGGCTAAGGTTGAAACCGGCACCGCCGCCCCGGTGGCGCAGTGGTCTAAGCGATGGCCTCTGATCATTCGTCCGTAAGAGGCCCGGGTTCGAATCTCTGTGAGGCATGGATGTTGTGTTTGTCTTACGGCACTGGCTCTCTCCCTTCCCTGGAACCAGTGACCCTAAATTAGGGACGGGCGACTGCTTATAGCCCATTGAGTTGCTCACGGTGGTCGTTTAACCTCCAATCAAAAAAAAAAAAAAAAAAAAAAAACAGGCACATGCCGCTCCAGTGGTCGAGTGGTCTGAGGCGCTGGCTGTTGGCCATTCGTCCGAAATGGGCTTGGACCCGAGCTCCGAATAAGGCATGGCTGTCCCATGGCTTTTCTTTCCCCATGCCTGGAACCAGAAGCCCCAAATTAGGGACGGGCGACTACTTACAGCCTTATAAGAGCTGATCATAGTTGTCGTTTTTCGCTAAATAAAATGAGTGACAATAAACAGGAGCTGCACAGTAAAATTCCAAACTTGCTTTAACATTCCATCTGAAATGTTCGCTAAAAAAAAATTTGACTTACACTCTAGCTGAAATAGGCTCCGCAAAAAAGACGAAAACTTTCGCTGAAACGAGCTCCGCCCAAAAAAGCTTAATTTGATTTTTAAAAAGAAGAGAAGAGTTGTCAGGAAAATTTGAATTCGGCTGCTCTGGATTTTTATACTGTGTTGACTCCTAATTCGTTTTTTTTTTTTTTTTTTTTCCGTTCTTTTTTTATTGTTATTTTGCTTTTGTATTTTTGGTGTGTCGGGTTCTGGAAACTATGATACAAAATAGCGTTCTGGATTCTGGGAAACCAGTAACCTCATCCTATCCTTCCCCCTCCCACTGAGAAAAATATGTTCTAATTTCAAAGACTTACTACAGTGGTGTGCAAAAGTATTATTGCATCACCTGCAAAACTCGTGAATTTTTAAGTTCAACTTTTTTTAACTAGCTAATTTTCATAGTTATTTCATCATTTATATGTCATTAGATGTGGAATTTGATGGGGATTTCAAAAATGTCTTAGTTTTTTCCTGTAGCTACTTCTGTTCTTAAGACACATTACAAAAATCATCATCAACCATGAGCACAATGCACAATTCCTGTAGATGTCTGTTGCCATTTTAACTTTATTGTCCCACTGAAGTCTGTTCGTTGTAGCGTGGCTCAGGTCCTGAAGAGTTCCACCGTACCAGTCTTTAATATCGACAGCCCATACACGGCAAGGGCGTCCTCTTGTATTTTTTCCGTTCATTAAGCCAAACACCAATGTCTTCAACTTTCTGTCATTTTAAGCACGTCTTTTGTAAAAAAAGATCGTGCTTATGTTATCAATCCGTCCGTCTGTAGACACGATATCTCTGCAACTAATAGTCCGATTTCAAAATATATATATATGTTTTTTTTTTTGCATTAGGAAGCTCGAAATGTGCGAATAATGACCCTTCATTTTGATTTCTTTTATGATGCACAATTTCGCCGCTAGAGAGCGTAAATGCAGATGATATCGAATTCAAAATACATTTTATTCCATACATTTGCTTCTAAACATCCAATTCAAAAAATTCTTTTGCCTTTCAATTCTACTTATGGCGAAGATTATTTTAGGTATAGTCACGTTTTCAAGTTACGCATAGATTCTCCGCTAGGGGACGTAAAAGTAAACTACGTTTCCCCCGATTTCTCTGCTTCTAAAACTCCGATTTGAAAAAATCTTTCTGCAGCGTATACAGCTCCGGATGGGAAATCTTTCGCATATAATTTCTAATTTTCGGTATAAAACGGTTTGGCCACCAGGGGGCGTAATGTTAATTTCTGCTTCTGATGTATTTGCAACAAAATCTGAGCTTCTAAAATCTCGATTGAAAAATTATTTCGTGGACCAATACTACTCACGTCGGCAAACCTTATTTCCTTCTTAAAATCATGCATGGTTTCTCCTTAAGGGGGCGTAGATGTATATCTTATTTTAGTCAATATCTCTGCTTCTAATGGTCCAATTCTAAAAAAAAAAAAGCTTCTCTGTTGGGTAGAGTTTCCGGAGCGACATGTTTTTCATATAATTTCAAAATTTTCAAGTAATTCACTGACTTTCCGAGGGGAAGTAAGGGTAACTTGCGCTTTCCGTGATATATCTGCTTCTAAAGCTCCGATTTGAAAAATTCTTCCTGCGCCCGATACAGCTAATGGTGGAAAATTTTTGATTGCAATTTCTAATTTTTTATAAATATGGTTTCGCCACCAGGGGCGTAAGCGTTAATTTTTGTTTCGTAGGTATTTCCATCAAAATCAGAGCTTCTAAAATCTCGATTGAAAAAAAAGTCGTTTCTGGACCGATACTACTCATGTCGACAAACCTTTAAGGAACATTTTCTTCATGGAATAATGCATAGTTTCTACGCCAGGGGACGTAGATGTATATCTTATTTTTGTCAATATGTCTAATTCTAGGAGCCCGATTTGAAAAATTTCTTCCTTGTTGGATAGTGTTTCCGATGTGAAATGTTTTTCATATAAATTTAAAATTTTCAAGTAAATCATAAACTTTCGGCTAGGGGGCACAAAGGTAAATTGCCTTTTCTGCGTTATTTCTGCTTCTAAAATTCCGATTTGAAAAATTCTTCCTGCGTCGCATACAACACCTGATGGAAAATATTTTTCATATAATTTCTAATCTTTGGTAAAGAATGTTTTGGCCATTAGGTGGCATAAGTGTTAATTTTTGCTTCTGATGTATTTGCAGCAAAATCTGGACTCCTGAAAACTCAATTATTATTATTATTTTTTTTTTCTTGGAGCGATACCGCTCATATCGAAAAACGTTTTGAGAATACTTTTTTCCTAAAATAATGCATGGTTTTCCCTCCAGGGGACGTAAAGTCACATCTTATTTTTGTCGATATGTTTATAAGAGTCCGATTTGAAAAATTATTTCTGTGTTGGAGAGCGTTTCCGGTGCGAAATGTTTCTCTTAAAAATTCATATTTTTCTTAACGCATAAGTCTGCAACCAGAGGGCGTAAGCTCACGATTCCGTTTACAGCAATATCTGAGGGATTAAAAACCCGATTAGAAAACTTCTTTCTTCCGTCAGATACTATTGTTTTCCATACCGGTTCGATTGACTTTGAACAGCTTTGATAAATTTAATTTGCGTCAGAACGGATTCAAAAAACGTGCTTATTACACCCGAAAATTCGATGTCATCTTTATTTGTGTGTGTGTGTGTGTGTGTGTGTGGTTTAACGACCACCATGAGCAACTCAATGGGATATAAGCAGTCGCCCGTCCCTAATTTAGGGCCACTGACTCCAAGGAAGGGAGAAAGCCAGTGCCGTAGTAAGATAAACACAACATTCATGCCTCACCGGGATTCGAACCCGGACCCTTCTCGGAAGAATGGTCATAAGCCAGGGCTGCGGCACTGGGGTAGCAACAAGGTTTTGCAAAGATTGGGTTGAACAATGCGATTCCTAATTTGAATCACATCTTCAATGAGTTAAATTTTGGTTGTTGGTTTTTGATAGTTCATGCGATACTTTGAACCACAAATTTTCTATCGGGTTTAAGTCGGTGACTGTGGTGGCCAACCAAGACGCTGAACATTTTTTTTTTCTGAAACCACTTTTTCACTACTTTAGCACGATGACAGGGAGCATTGTCATCTTGAAAAATAAAATTGCCGTCATAAAGTCTTCTTCATGATGGTAGTATCTTGTTTTCTAATATCCAGATGCATTTCTGGGCATTTGCCTTACCAACGACAATATCGAGGTTGCCAACGCCATGACCTTAGATGCAGCTCCAAACCATAACCTTCACCGGGGGCTTAACAGTGGTCACTAAGCAACTTGGATGAAATTCTTCATTCTTGAATCTCTTTATATAGGCACTACTCTGATTCCCATTAAAGCAAAATTCTGATTCATCACTGAAAAGAGCATTTTCCTATTGTTTGGTTGTCCATGAGACATGCTGTTTTGCCCACTGAAGTCTACGCAGTCGTTTATTTGCAGTCAACAGTGGTTTACGCCTGCCTTTGCAGCCAGGCAAGTATAGTGAAGCAGCCTCCTCCTAACAGTAGATGTACTAACAGTAATATCAGTCACTTCAGCCCATCTCTGAAGCAATTCAGGTAAATTGAGCCTTCTGTCTGCCAAGCTTAGCTTTCTGAGCACTCTGACATGCCTGGTTGTAATGGATCTGGTCCTTCCACTGCGACGCATGTTTTTAACATCACCAGTGTATTTAACTTTCTTCAGTAGCCTAATAACTGTAGTTGATTACAGCCCAAAATAGTTGAAGAACAATTATTTTTACGTTGTCCGCTCTGAAGAGTTCCGCAGTTTTAACCATTATCGAGAATGTACATGAATTATACCCTAATAACAACAAGAAGGGACCACTACAATGTTCTACTATCGGATCAGAACAGATCATATGTAGAGGATTTTAGGAAGGGAGTGTTTGACCCCAGGTCTTAAACAGCCCTTAGAAACAGGAAACTAGGAGATTTTGACTAGAGCGCCCGATAGGAAAGTGTCACGGAAGGAAAGTAGAAAGGGTAGGAAGACGCCCTTATTTATTACCGAGGGGCCAGTACCCGGGGTCCGAAGGCTTAACGTGCCCATCCGACGCGCGGCGGATATTTAGTGGATCAAGCGTTCGTACCTGCTGGGATCGAACCTGAGGTCCTTTCCGTGGCAGTCACGAACGTTGCCCACTAGGACACCCGCGGCCCAACCCCTTGACCAGTAATCCATCCGCGGCCCTCCTTATAAAGGCTGGAGTAGGATTAAGATAGCATAAGGAAGCAGCCAATGGCTGTAACAACTGATACGCAGCAAACGTGAATTTTAATGTTTGTTAAACCCTATATTTTATGTCATATCTTAGGAACCAAAGTACCTACAGGAAAAACTAAAACATTTTTGAGATCTCCATTAAATTTCGCCTCTAATAAAATATAAACGATGAAATAACTATGAAAATTATTTAGTTAAAAAAAGAGTTAAACTTAAAAATTCACTGTTTTTGCGGGTGATGCCATACTTTTGCACACCACTTGTATTCCACTTCCCACTTCACTACGAAGAAAGAGCACTTACCAATGAAAAAAGGAAATAAACTAGAAAGGTATGTATTTCCCATCATACTGGTCAAATTGAAGGAATTTTGAACTATTATTTTGCTTTTACCTACGGCTGAACAGAAAATGACACATGAAATTAAACCGTTTTTAAAAGTTTTTTTTTTTTTTTTGCTTTAATAAATTGAATTTATGTGTATACTGTTTAAAAAAGCAAAGAAATTTTAACAGTGTCCGCAAAAACACACAGAATCCAGTATATATGTAACTGAAAATTTTGCATGCTTTCGAATCCAACTCCCCCCCCCCCCCTCTCTCTCATTTTTTATGGGAGCACAGCGGACTCCTTTTCTTTGTTTCAAGGATCCTCGTTCGTTCTCTCCTCTTGACCCTTCCCCGTCGCGTGGTCGTCCCACCTGTTGGACCTCTGTCTCTGTTTTCATTCTGTGACCTCTGCGGCAGGCCTTTGTCTGTCTGTCCTGGTTGCCCTTAGCCTCGGAAGTTCAAATGAACTCGCCGGCTTCTTGTTGCCAGATTTCCCCCGCATCCCCGTATGTGGGCACCGAACCTTCAGTTTACTTACCGCTCCCAGTACACGCTGACTTTTTTAATGAATGAAACGCCTCTCTCTGCTGCTACATACTAAGTGTATCAATCTATTACCAGCTTCCTTGAAACCTTTTTACAGCATGTATGCCACACCGCATACGAGCTGTAATTCGGGCTAAAGGAGTTCCAACCCGGTATTGAATAAAAGTTTCTAATTCAGGGGCGGATATGTATAGCAGTGCCGCACCGAGGAATTCTTGTGTGTGTATGGGGGGGGGGGTAGTATTTATATATGTATATATATATTTAGGTATGTGTGTATTTATCGATTATGAAAAAGCCTTTGATTCGGTGAAACCATCAGCAGTTACAATGGCTCTGAAAACCTGCGGTATTGAAGATGCATACATTAATATTATTAATAACATCTATGAAAATGCAAGTGCAAAGATTCGGCTGTTTGAAAATACAACACACATAAAAATTGGAAAGGGAGTGAGACAAGGTGACACCATATCTCCGAAGCTCTTTAATGCCACATTGGAGGGTGTTTTTCAGTCACTGAGCTGGGAAAACAAGGGGATAAAGATTAATGGAGATTATCTAACCCACCTTCGTTTTGCTGATGACGTAGTCATTTTTGCAACTACCCCATCAGAGCTGCAGAGTATGATCCAGGAACTTGCTGACAAGAGTAAAGAAGTGGGATTAAAAATGAACTTTCAGAAGACAAAAGTGATGTTCAATGCTTTTACAAGAAATGAAGATTTATCGATTGATGGAGAAAAGCTGGAGATAACAGACACGTACGTTTATCTTGGACAGCAGATATCAAGTGAGGGTCACATTGATGAAGAAATTAATCGGCGTACAAAACTTGCCTGGAGAGCTTTTGGAAGAAACAGCATAATTTTCAAGAGCAATATGCCATTATGTCTTAAAAGAAAAGTGTTTGATCAATGCATCCTTCCAGTGCTTACGCATGGTGCAGAGACGTGGACCTTAACTAAAAGAGACATACAAAGGCTGCAGACAACTCAAAGTAGCATGGAGAGGTGCATACTTGGTGTAACCAGGAGAGATAAGAAGAGGAACTCGTGGATCCGAAAAATGACAAGAGTGGAAGACATCATGATCAGAGTTAAATCCCTGAAATGGCAATGGGCTGGACATACTGCCAGAAGGACAGACCATCGATGGACAGCCGAAATTTTAGATTGGATTCCAAGGGACAGGAAAAGACCCAGAAGAAGACCACATGGGAGATGGGTGGATGAAATTCGAAAGTATGCAGGGGTGACATGGAGGAGACTGGAACAAGACAGACCGTTGTGGAGGAAACTTGGGGAGACCTTCGTCCAGCAGTGGATTGATAATGGTTGACAATGATGATGATGATGATGTGTGTATACGCACATAGTATATATATATATATATACTAAAAGCGAAGCAAGAACTTTTTTTTTTAAGAGACGAAAATTAAAATAAAACCAAGAACAAAGCAGATAAAGAAACACTCCAAAGAAACAAAAACTCCCGAAGCAACCAGAAGAAAAGAAAACCAGAAGAAAATAGGGATTGCAGATCAATGACTGATTCTCTTATGGCTTCGTCAGAGGCAAGCATGAAGAAAATCTCTCACGTATCTACAAAGACCAGAAAAGTGTGTGTTTCTCCTAATTTAGTTTGCTACGAGGACAAATTAAATTTAAGGTTAGATTCAACAAATGCTAAAAGTGGCAAATTACCCATGTATCAGCAAACTAAATCATATTGCCCAAACCAATCCAAGAGAATACTAGTAAACTACATTTTGAAGGAGGACAAACACCCACTACAACACAAAACAAGAGAGTAATATACTGATGAAAAGTGAAGAGCTATGCCTAAATAAAAAGTATACATATTCAGATAAATTTGTCCTGAAACTTTTAAATAATGAAAGAATATATTTTTTAAAAATACACTGGCAAACGGATCACGAGTATTAAAGCACTGTGGTAAAATGAGAGATGTAATCCATAGACCCAAGATGCAAAACTCAGAGAATTAAAAGAAAAGTCCAAAACACACATAAAAATTACCAAAGAAGTTAAGCTTAGGTCATCCCAAGAATTAACGAATATGCACACCACTTCTAAAATAAAATAGAACAACCATAATAATAAAAGATAATACGTATGTAAAACAGACTGTTGCTAGTACAAGGAAATTTATTTACATAAACATTGATCTAATCATTCAAATATAAATATACATACACTGAAGAGCAATTGAATTTGAGACAGCTGGCGTTATGCAAATGTGGCGCAGTGGGCGGCCTTGTAAACGGAAACGACATGACGTATGCAGCGATCCGACAATATAAGGAGTGATGCGACGGGAATCAGTAAGAGTCGGTCGCAGTATGGGTAAGACGAAGGATCTAAGCGCATTTGATCGTGGGAAAATTGTCGGGGCCCGACGAATGGGTCAATCCATCTCGGAAGTTGTGCAGGCACTGGGATTTTCACGAGCCACTGTGTCACGGGTGCACCGTGAGTACATCGCATCCAATAAAACCATCCCTGCAAGGGCCAACTGCCATGGACAACAGCGTGTGGATGAGTGGGGTCATCGTCGGCTAGCTCGCATTGTAACAGCGGATAGGCGGGCCACTGTGCAAGAAATCCCTCGGCAATTTAACGCTGGTGCACAAAAACGTGTAAGCAGCCACACCATCCAGAACCATCTCCTTGCTATGGGGTACAGAAGCCATCGTCCCACGAGGGTACCGCTGCTGACCGCACATCACAGGGTGCAAAGATTAGCATGAGAGCGGGAACATCGCCACTGGACCCTAGACATGTGGAAACATATCGCCTGGACTGATGAGTCGAGTTCACGTTGGTACATGCGGATGGCAGGATACGAGTACGGCGCAAGCCACATGAAGCGATGAATCCTTCTTGCCAGCAGAGTACTCTTCAAGCTAGTGGGGGTGGCATTCTCGTCTGGGAACTGTTTACGTGGACTGAAATGGGACCCCTGGTACGTGTGACATCGTCCCTCACAGGTCAACGTTACCGGGATATCCTAGACGACCATTTGCTCCCGTTTGTGCGTCTTCAACATCCCACTGGGGACCTCATCCTGCAACAAGACAATGCACCGTGCCATCGCTCCCGAATTGTATCCGAATGGTTGGATGAACACTCCACCGACGTGACTTCGCCTAGGTCACCTGACCTCAATCCCATCGAGCACATCTGGGATGCCCTCGAGAGAGATGTTCGAGGCTCTGACCCCCACCATCAAATCTTCGTGAACTGTCGGAGCTTGTTCAGGGGTCGTGGATATGTATGGCTTCCCAACGCTTCCGGTGTCATGTCGAGTCCAGGCCGAGACGAATCGCCGCCGTCATCAGGGCGAAAGGTGGTGCTACACGTTGCTAGACAGGTATCTCTAATTCAATTGCTCTTCAGTGTATATATGTATGTAAGCATGCAATATATCTATAGATATGTATACAATATGTATATATATATATATATATATATATATATACATATATAGTGCATTAGATAGACAGATATACATTAGATAGATTAATAAAAGAGTTGACGTACGGGGCTTTGGGCGAGGCTTAAGCCCCCCCCTAGGTGCGCTAGTGATGTATAGCATCGCTACAAATAAAAAAAAAGTATATAGTTGTAGCAGTAGCACGTTACAAAGCAAAGTAGATCGCAGGGAAAATTTACGCTACAAATCGTGCTACTCTTAATAAGTGTTTAAAAAAATATTCTTGAAATCATGTGACATTTTCCGATTTCCTGAAGCGTAATTGGCTGGAACAGGGGAGTCTGAGCGTGAACTGACAACAATAAGTTGCCTGCCTTTACTTACATTGTTGAAGCTAGCCAAAATGTTTCCTGGGAAATCTGGATTAACCTGCGAAGACAACTCGTACGAAGCAATCACGATAGGAGTTTTATTGAAGACCGTTGATTGCGGAATTGAGTTCTTTTATTCAAAGACTAGCAATTATGCCCTGTTCTCCGAACGGTGAATCTATCTATCTATCTATATATATATATATATATATATATATTTTGATTGGAGGTTTAATGACCACGGTGAGCAACTCAATGGGCTATAAGCAGTCTCACGTCCCTATTTTAGGGCAACTGGTTCCAGGAAAGAGAGACTGCCAGTGCCGTAAAACAAAAACAACTTCCATGCTTCACCGGGATTAGAAACCGAACCCCTTTCGGACGAACGATCAGTAGCCATCGCTTAGACCACTGCGCCACCAGGACGGCTATAATTTTTTGAACATAAGATTAAAGAAAGGTAAAAGTAATTAAGGGAAATAAAAGTACGATTACTTTAAGATCCGTAACTGTTTTACGATTTAGAATAGCGTCGTTACGTCAATGTATACGGTTTGACGTAAATCAGTAGCATGCTTTTTAAATCAAAATTTCTTGGAATTTTTTTACAGTATTTCAACGTTTCTGGCATAATTATCTGTTAGCCTATTAGCATTTTGGACAGTAAAGCTAAAACCTCCCTTTTGAATGTTTTGGTTTTCAGACTTTTTTTTTTTATTGTAGATTTAACGACCACCGTGAACAACTCAATGTGCTATAAGCAGTCGCCCTTCCTTTATTTAGTGTCACTATTTCCGGGGAACGGAGAGAGCCAGCGCCGTAAGACAAACACAACATCCATGCCTCACGGGGATTCGAACCACCCCTTTTGGACGAATGATCAGAGGCCATCGGTTAGACCACTGCGCCACCGGGGGCGGCAGACTTTTCTAAGTGTATGTAAAAGTGAATATTCCAAAGCTACCATTTTGATGTTTTTGGTTTTCGGACTTTTCTAGGTATCCGGACCTTAAGACCTATCAGCATGCCAATTTTCAGATCCCTAGCTCATTTAGAAGTGGTCGAATAATTTAGGAAAAGTTCAAGCAGACAATGCTCCAAAGCCGCCATTTTTATTTTTTGGTTTTAATTACCTTGGTATTTTCCCAGTCACAGCATATAGCTTCATTTAACGGTATTCCGAAAAAAAAAAAAATAGCAGAAGAAATTGCGACAAGACATATTTCGGCTATTTATCTTTTCAATTATTTTATTTATTTTTATTTTTAAAGACAATGCAAAATTGGAAATTTAATGAAGATAAAAAAAAAATCTACATGTGATTAAAATCTGCGGCCTCGCTCACTCATGCTGTCCTTATTCCTGCGGCTCATCCCAATGGAAAATTCTAGGTGAGCCCGGGTTCCGATGTTCCAGCTTCATTTCCGGTGGTACACTTTGTGGCACCTATTTCTGACCGCAGAAGGAGATGCGTAATCATAAACCAAAAGATAAACCGCTCGCTATAAGCGTAAAGTTTACCTTACAGAATACTCAAATCCGCGCTAGTAACTGAACGCTTTTTCCCTGAAGTGTCAAGTTTCCGGCACGGAATCCAGAACCAGGGACGTCGCTAACTTCGACATCAGGATGGGCGAGGATTATTTTAGATGGGGCAAGCTTGATAGCAACTCTTTTTGTGCGAAACGCTGAAAGAATGAATTTTTTTTTATTGACTTTTTTTTTTTTTTTTTTTGTCTTTTGATTGAAGGTTTAACGACCACCATGAGCAGCTCAATGGACTACGAGCAGTCGTCCCTCCCTAATTTAAGGAGAGAGCCCGTGCCGTAGGACAAACACAATATCCATGCCTCATCAGGATTCGAACCCGGACCCTTCTCGGACAAACGGTCATAAACCAGCACCAAAGCGAGTACAAGAGTAAGTGAGGGAACTTAACGTTAAAAACGCCGCCCCGGTGGCGCAGTGGTCTAAGCGATGGCCTCTGATCATTCGTCCGAAAGGGGTCCGGGTTCGAATCCCGTGAGGCATGGATGTTGTGTTTGTCTGACGGCACTGGCTCTCTCCCTTCCCTGGAACCAGTGGCACTAAATTAGGGACGGCGACTGCTTATAGCCCATTGAGTTGCTCACGGTGTTCGTTAAACCTCCAACCAAAAAAAAAACCGTTAAAAACGAGAACTTCGAGATTCAAGAATTCTCCGCTTGCAGCGCCAATTGAAACAGCGGCCAGGGGGTAAAACAGAATGCGCGGAATGCATTGTGGGAGCACATGCCTGCCGAGCTGTTGCGGACAAAACTTCTACAGCAACTTTCGCTTCTCTAAATAAGCTCATAGAATTCAATTTGGATTCCATACTATCAGCTTCACACAAGCTCCACGTGAGTTCGTCAACAATGACACGTAACTATTACAAAAGAAAGAAATACCAAAGAAAAACTTGCCGATCTTTTCGCTTTGGAAATCGAAAAAGGCTTAATTTGTACTCATCTGTAATTGAACAATCCTTAAAATGACAACGTTTTTTTACCATATTGATATACTAATTCATCAGATCGCATGCAAAACGTGCACTTCTAACCAAAGATCTGTAATCTGTTCCTACTGGTTTAGGACTATCATGTGACCATGTTGGTTTGCCCCCTCACCGCCAGATGGCGCTGAGGTTTCGGGGATCCACTATCTCCATTGGAGTTCCTACGCTTAGACCTCTGCGCCACCGGGACGGCTTAGTGCTTTTCACTACCGGCTACAAAGGAATTCGTGCAATCCCGACCCCCTCCACCTGGACACACATGCATACACGGATCTGACTAGTTACGCCACTAGAGTAAAATACAAGTGTTGGTAGAATGTCGCTTTCAGTTTATTGCTTGCTCTGAATTCATTGTCTTAAATTGTTTTTCAAATTGTTTTCTAATTTGCTTATGAAAATAGTACTGTACTTGAACAATTTATTAACTGTACTTGAACAGTTAATAAATTGTACTGTACTTGAACAATTACTATAGTACTGTACTTGAATAATTTATTTAAAAGAAAATGTCGTTTTTGTTTATCTAAACCAAATTTCAACGTTGTGCCACGCAGACACAATACCTCTCACTTCCTTAACTTCCTTCCCTTCAGCCAGCGACTTTGCCTTGCACTCCTCTCCTGCAAAATAGTCGTCAGCCACTTTCACTGTGCCCGAGCAGTCTTAAAAGCGCTATTGTTGCTTTAGACTTCACTTTCCGTGTTGGAATCCACTGCTTTTCAAAAAAAAACAAAAAAACAGAGCAATTAGTAGTCACCCCCTCAGTTAATTCCTGTCTACCCTCCTCGTTAGCCCCCCCCCCCCCCGCCCCCCGGTCATACATCCATGAAAAAGAGGCTTAAACTAAAGAAATGGGAGAGTGGACAACAATAATTGAATTTTCATGGTCCTTCGGATTCTGTTTTGATAACCTTTTTTAGAGACGTAAGCACTTCCTAGAGGAAAATACGTAGGCCTACATGAAATAGAACACAAGTCTTATTACTTGGCAAAATGCAGATTATATCTTAACGTTAAATATATTGAAAAATGGCACATTTTGAACTGGGTGGGCGGCAGGGTGGGCAACACAAACTTCAGGGTAGGCAAGCCCAACCCGCATCCCCTTGGCGACGTTCCCTGTCCAGAACCCAATGATTTTGCACGTACAATCTCATGTAGACAAGCTTCATTCTCTTCGCCTTAAAGACAGTGTAGTCTACTGTTAAGAAAATCTTTGCATTATAAGTATATGCAGTAGAAGATCCCGCAGGGGGCGATCGTTCCCCTATGGCTTTCCTTTTTTTTTTTTTTACTTTAAGAGTTTCCTTTAAAAATTCAAATATATAATTTCGCTGTGAATTTCAAAATGAAATAATCCGCTGTTTTCTAATAAGAGAAAAAAAAAACAGATGGCCGTCTATTTTGGAACGCAATTTTTTTTTTTTTTTTTAATTGGAATTTTAACGACCGCCGTGAGCAACTCAATGGGCTATAAGCAGTCGCCCGTCCCTAATTTAGGGTCACTGGTTCCAGGGAAGGGAGAGAGCCAGTGCAGTAAGACAAACACAACATCCATGCCTGACCGGGATTCGAACCCGGACCCCTTACGGACGAATGATCAGAGGCCAGCGCCTTAGACCACTGCGCCACCAGGCGGCTTTTTTTTTTTTTCAAAGCAGCGCTTAGGCTCTTGACTTTGAATTGCATTTTTTGAGGAACAAGAAGTCTTTGCTTTAATGGTAAATTAAGTTATTCGAGTTCGATAATAAAAATGAATGTATTTATTATAGTTCAGTTGATTTCGATGATTTAAGTAACCACGTGAACGAATCCCGGTCAGTCATGGATGTTGTGTTTGTCTTACTGCACTGGCTCTCTCCCTTCCCTGGAACCAGTGACCCTAAATTAGGGACGGGCGACTGCTTATATCCCATTGAGTTGCTCACGGTGGTCATTAAACCTCCAATGAAAAAAAAAAAAAAAAAAAAAAAAGAAAGATTGCATGGCATAAAAAAAAAAAAAAAAAAAAAAAAATGTTAGTACAGGTATCATTCGCTTTTCGAAAGTTCACCAAACAGAAATCATCGCTCTTTCCACGTTTGGTGTTCCTGATCCACGTCGAGTGTTTGTATCAATTTCGAAAGTTCACTTTACACCACTTTACGTTTAAGAAAGACCTATATTAGTACCTGTTATCTCTAACCGAAAGAAATCTTAAAGGGATATTCGCTTTTACGAAAAAAGGCGAAAAGCGAAAAAATGCGCTCATTTTGCAGCGAGCCGTTATGGAAGCAGCACGCACCCCGAACAGCGAGAGTGGCGCTGCCAAGCTCCTTCTCCGGGAACTACACTGAAGAGCAATTGGATTAGAGACAGCTGGCGTTATGCAAATGTGGCGCTGTGGGTGGCCCTGTAAACGGAAACGACATGACGTATGCAGTGATCCGACAATATAAGGAGTGATGCGACGGGAATCAGTAAGAGTCGGACGCTGTATGGGTAAGACGAAGGATCTAAGCGCATTTGATCGTGGGCAAATTGTCGGGGCCCGACGAATGGGTCACTCCATCTCGGAAGTCGTGCAGGCACTGGGATTTTCACGAGCCACTGTGTCACGGGTGCACCGTGAGTACATCGAATCCGGTAAAACCATCCCTTCAAGGGCCAACTGCCGTGGACAACAGCGTGTGGATGAGCGGGGTCATCGTCGGCTAGCTCGCATTGTAACAGCGGATAAACGGGCCACTGTGCAAGAAATCACTCGGCAATTTAACGCTGGTGCGCAAAAACGTGTAAGCATATTTGCAGCCTCACCATCCAGAACCATCTCCTCGCTATGGGGTGCAGAAGCCATCGTCCCACGAGGGTACCGCTGCTGACCGCACATCACAGGGTGCAAATATGGGCGCGGGAACATCGTCACTGGACCCTAGACATGAGGAAAAATGTTGCCTGGACTGATGAGTCGAGATTCACGTTGGTACATGCGGATGGCTGGATACGAGTACGGCGCAAGCCACATGAAGCGATGGATCCTTCTTGCCAGCAGGGTACGTACTCTTCAAGCTGGTGGGGGTGACATTCTCGTCTGGGGACTGTTTCCGTGGACTGAAATGGGACCCCTGGTACGTGCGACATCGTCTTTCACAGGTCAACGTTACCGGGATATCCTGGACGACCATTTGCTCCCGTTTGTGAGTCTTCAACATCCCACTGGGGAACTCTTCCTGCAACAAGACAATGCACCGTGCCATCGCTCCCGAATTGTATCCTAATGGTTGGATGAACACTCCACCGACGTGACCTCGCTTCCTTGGCCAGCTAGATCTCCTGACCTTAATCCCATCGAGCACATCTGGGATGCCATCGAGAGAGATGTTCGAGGCTCCTGACCTCCCTCCATCAAACCTTCGTGAACTGCGGAAGCCTCTTCTGGGGTCGTGGATCCGTATGGATTCCCAACGCTTCCGGTATCTTGTTGAGTCCATGCCGAGACGAATCGCCGCCGTCATCAGGGGGAAAGGTGGTGCTACACGTTACTAGACAGGTATCTCTAATTCAATTGCTCTTCAGTGTGCATTCAGCATCAAGCCGCCATAGCTTTGAACTATGTCTACAAGCGTCTGTGCTTTACCTCGATTTATTTTGTGAATCCATTAGCAAAATGTCTCCTAAGGTGTCAGAGATCTCGTAAGAGTGTTACGCTTAGCGTAACACTGGACGTAATTAAGCATTTCGATTGTAGTGAACGAAATAAAGACATTATCCGTGCGTTGAACTTGCCCGTCCATCATTCGTACTATTTACACACAGGGAGAAAGAATCTTGAAAGCTGCCGAAGTTACTACTGGCTCTACTGGTGTAGCAAAGTGTGGTTTCTTTTAGCGGCATCATAAGCGCCGACAACAGGGGGCGGGCAAGGTGAATCTTGCCGAGTGGCGCACCCAGGAAATCCTGTTGGAGGGGAGCTATATATATATATATATATATATAGTATACGTACACAATGTGTGACGTACGTTGGACGTGTGTCGCTCTTAATCTCTTTGGGGCTTTGGGAAGAAGACATGTAATAGAAGACACTATGTCAGGCACTGTAATTTTTTGAACATGCAAAATAATATTTTTGAATGTTTAATTTGTGACGTACGTCGCTCTTAATCTCTTTGAGGCTTTGTGAAGAAGACATCATGTAATAGAAGACACTATGTAATGTTTTGAACATGTAAAATAATGTTTTTTAATGTTTAATTTGTGACGTACGTCGCTTTTAGTCTCCTTGGAGAGGGCTTAAGCCTGCAAAGCCCCCTCAGTGGGTGCGCCAATGATCTTGCTCCTCCAATAATTTTATTGGAGGGCAGTTCCCACCCAATATTTTGGGTTCCGTTTAATTAAACAATCGCTTTAGCCTCGAGGCCAAAGCGATTTATTTTCAAAATATGAATAAATAACAAAATAAATAAAAACATTTTCTCCATTCTCAGCATTGTTCATTTGATAAGAAACTGGATTGCCAGGCTAGTATTAATAGCGTTTAACATGTTCTCGTGATATGTTGTAAATGATTAAAACAATTTTATCATAAATAAAATACAGAAACATATAATCTAGCGCTTTTATTTAACTATTTTTTGCGCTTCTTGTTTTTTATTTTAGTAACTCACCTAAACTTTGGAAATAAAATCTCTCTGGATATTTTTATAAAATCACCGGCTGAATTTTATTTTTTAAAATATTAATATTCAGCAAAAGAATATTTCGATTTCCTTGTTCATTTGCTGATGAGTAATTACAATTGTGTTTTAAAATATACGTCGAATCTTATAGTTTATCTCTTTGCCCCTTTTTTCTTCATTTTCCTCCTGACAATGTAAGAGACATGCCCCTCCCACGTCTGATCTCTCCACGCCTGCCCCCCCCCCCAATAATTTGGAGATGTCGGCGCCCCTGGTCAGCATCCAGTAACGGATAAAATGTGTATTTTTCAATATGCTGCGTATTTATCATATCACTCCTGCTTTTACTATATGATAGTGTTATTTTAGTTTTTATGTGTTATTTGGTATGATTTGGTAGGCTATTTTTGGGGTCTGAGAAAGCTCAGAATTTTTTCCCATACAAATTAATGGTAATTGCTTCTTCGCTTTAGCCCATTTAGGCTTACAAAAGGTTTCACAGGAACGCTCTACTTACGGATAGCGGGAGAAATCTGTATTTTGTTACTTATGAGGTATATTAAGAGATGGGTTGGAAAATACGTCACAGTTACTGTGACCGTTAGGACCAATGAAAAAAAATAACACTTCCAAATTCACTCATAACAATGTCACTGTTAGCCGTGTTTTGTAACAGTCACGGTTACCCAGTCACCATATCTAAAAAAATTTGTCTCCTTTTCTGTTGAAACATCATAGAGATCGCTAGTGATGCGAGCTTTTTTTAGCCACCCCTTTTTCCCATGCTTAAGAAAAATTTTGTTTTTGGCTTTTGCTGAACGTTTGCTTGTAGGTAAAGAAATCAAAACGAACCAATTGAAACTGTGATTTTTTCGCTGTTACAGGCGTGACGGTGATTCACCGTTCCGTTACTGCTCCGTCACTCCAGCTGTAACGAGTGATTTTGTCGTTGTTACAGGCGAGGCGGTGATTCACCGTTCCGATACTGTTCCGTCACTCCTGTCGTAACGAGTGATTTGGTCACTGTTACGGGCGAGACGGTGATTCACCGTTCCGTTACAGCTCCGTCACTCCTGTCGTAACGAGTGATGCTTTTGTCACTGTTACAGGCGAGACGGGGATTCACAGTTCCGTTACTGTTCCGTCACTCCTGTCGTAACGAGTGATTTTGTCACTGTTACATGCGAGACGGTAATTCATCGTTCCGTTACTGCTCCGACACTCCTGCCGTAACGAGTGATTTTGTTGCTGTTACAAGCGAGATGGTGATTCACCGTTCCGTTACTACTCCGTCACTCCTTTCGTAACGAGTGATTTTGTCGCTGTTACACGCGAGACGGTGATTCACCGTTCCGTTACTGCTCCGTCACTCCAGTCGTAACGAGTGATTTTGTCGTTGTTACAGGCGAGGCGGTGATTCACCGTTCCGTTACTGTTCCGTCACTCCTGTCGTAACGAGTGATTTGGTCACTGTCACAGGCGAGACGGTAATTCATCGTTCCGTTACTGCTCCGTCACTCCTTTCGTAACGAGTGATTTTGTCGCTGTTACAGTCGAGACGGTGATTCACCGTTCCGTTACTGCTCCGTCACTCCAGTCGTAACGAGTGATTTTGTCGTTGTTACAGGCGAGGCGGTGATTCACCGTTCCGTTACTGCTCCGTCACTCCAGTCGTAACGAGTGATTTTGTCGTTGTTACAGGCGAGGCGGTGATTCACCGTTCCGTTACTGTTCCGTCACTCCTGTCGTAACGAGTGATTTGGTCACTGTCACAGGCGAGACGGTAATTCATCGTTCCGTTACTGCTCCGTCACTCCTTTCGTAACGAGTGATTTTGTCGCTGTTACAGTCGAGACGGTGATTCACCGTTCCGTTACTGCTCCGTCACTCCAGTCGTAACGAGTGATTTTGTCGTTGTTACAGGCGAGGCGGTGATTCACCGTTCCGTTACTGCTCCGTCACTCCTGTCGTAACGAGTGATGCTTTTGTCACTGTTACAGGCGAGACGGGGATTCACAGTTCCGTTACTGTTCCGTCACTCCTGTCGTAACGAGTGATTTGGTCACTGTTACAGGCGAGACAGTAATTCACCATTCCGTTACTGCTCCGTCACTCCTGTCGTAACGAGTGATGCTTTTGTCACTGTTATAGGCGAGACGGTGATTCACAGTTCCGTTACTGTTCCGTCACTCCTGTCGTAACGAGTGATTTGGTCGCTGCTACAGGCGAGACGGTGATTCACCTTTCCGTTACTGCTCCGTCACTCCAGTCGTAAACAATTATTTTGTCATGGGTACAAGGAAGACGGTGATTCGCAGTTCCGGTTTTCTTACAGCTCCGCCACCGCTGTCGTAAACCGTGATTTTCCCATCGCTCCAAGTCGCCGTTGCATCCGTGGAACTGTCACTGTAACAGGAAAATCACTGTTAAGACCACTTGTAGTATATTACCATATCACCCCTCCCCCAACTCCGATGTTAAGGGCGGCTCGTAAATTTTCCCTTTTACGAGGAGAAAGTACAGGAAGACACACAAATGCATATATCATTGCGAAGATTGCACTCACATTCACATCACTCTTGGCACCACTGCTTCAAGAACAATGAAAATGCACAAAAAAATACAATGCTGGCCATTAAAAGTGCAACACAACGAAAGACAAGAGATATCAAAGCCATATTTATTGTACAGAAAGCAGATGGCACAAGGGTGAATCCATTACAAACACAGCACGATGAGACGAGAGGAACACATAACAATCATTATCGGGTGTAGCAACACTGGGCGGCAATTACACCTGCTACAACAACGAGGCATCCAGAAGAAGAGTCGTTGGATGTGTGTTCGGGAAATGTCCGTCCATGCAGCTTCGATACGATGGCACAGTTTCTCCGTTGTAGCTGGGAGTGGTCGCTGGCGTGCCAGTCGTCCAGCGATCATGGACCACACGTATTCAATAGGCAACATATCCGAAGACTGTGCGCGCCAAGGAAGACGTGGCACATGGTTGCGATCCAGAAAGTTTTGAACGTTGCGTGTCCCATGCGGTTGCGCATTATCCTGTTGGTAAATGGCACCAGACAGTCCCTGAAAATATGGTACAACAACAGACTCCAACACCTCAGTGATGTAACGATGGCTGTTCAACGTACCGGTAATGCGGACGAGGCGCTTGTGGGAGTGAAATTCAATGGCACCCAGTACCATAATGCCGAGTGCCGGGGCGGTATGGCGCAGCATAATGCAGAATTCACTCAGCCGGTCGCCGCGGTACAGCCAGACACGGATTCGTCCATCATGGTGCTGCAAACTGAAGCGGGATTCGTCGAAAAACACGGTGCTCTGCCATTCGTTCCTCCACGCGCGACGTTCTTGGCGCCATTGCAGTCGCAGACGCCGGTGTTGTACAGTCAGTGGTAGCCGAAGCAATGGGCGCCGTGCGATAGTCCCTCCGCTGCTGCAGAAGACGTCGAAACGCCCGTGCGGAGACTGGGTGATGTGTCACACACCCGAACTGTCCGGTTACGGTGGTCGATGCGGTTGTGTGATCCGTCAGAACCATGCGCCCCAAAAGTAGGTTCTCTCGTTTGGTGGTGTTGGGATTCTACACATCGGTGTGTTCATTGGATTATCACTCCCAGACGTCGAGCACCGACGTCTCGGAGTGATAATCCACAGTCCCGATATGCCACAATATCTCCCGCGATCGAAGTCGGAAACATGCTGGTAGGTTGTCTGTCCATCCGTCCGTCTGTACCCACGGTATCTCTGCAACTATTAATCCGATTTGAAAAATTCTTTTTGCATTCGGTAGCTTGAAATGTGTGAATGATGATCCTTTATTTCGTTTTTTTTTACCATGTACAATTTTGCCGCTGGAGGGCGTAAATGCAGATGAGGCCGAATTCAAAATTACGTTTTAACCCACATATTTGCTTCTAAACATCCGATTGAAAAAATTATTTTATCTTTCGATTCCATTTATGTCGAAGAGTGTTTTAGATATAGTTTCCTTTTCAAATTACGCATAGATTTTCCGCAAGGGGGCGTAAAAGTAAATAACATCTTTCCCGATAACTGTTCTCCTAAAACTCCGATTTGAATTCTTTTTTTCAGCGGATACATCTCCTGATGGAAAATCTTTTGCATAACATTTCGAATTTTTGGTAAAGAATACTTTGGCCACCAGGGGGCGTAAGTGTTAATTTTTGCTTCTGATGTATTTGCCATAAAATCTGAGCTTCTAAAATATCGATTGAAAAAATTCCTTCGTGGACTGATGCCACTCACATCGGAATATTTTCTTCCTAAAATATCCCAAGGTTTCTCCGCCAGGCGGCGTAGATGTATATCTTATTTTTGTCAATATCTCCACTTCTAGGAGTCCGATTTGAAAAATTCCTTCTTTGTTGGATAATGATTCTAGTGTGACATGTTTTTCCTATAACTTCAAAATTTTCAAGTAATTCATAGACTTTTTCCGCTAGGGGGCGTAAAGCTAAATTGCGTTTTTCCTTATATCTCTGCTTCTAAATCTCCAATTTGAGAAATTTTTTCTGCACCGGATACAGCTCCTGATGGGAAATCGTTTGCACATAATTTGTAATTTTTGTAATAAAATGGTATGGCCACCAGGTGGCGTAAGTCTTAATTTCCGCTTTTGATGTATTTGCAGTAAAATAAGAGATTGTAAAATCTCGATTGAAAAAAAAAGGCTTTTGTTGGCCGATGCTACTCATGTCGACAAACATTTTAGGAACACTATCTTCTTGAAATAATTCATGGTTTCTACGCCATAGGGCGATGATGTATATCTTACTTTTGTCAATATCTCTACTTCTAAAAGTCCAATTTGAAAAATTCCTTCGTTGTTGGATCGTGTTTCCGATGCAAAATGTTTTTCCTATAAATTCAAAATTTTCACGTAAATCATTTAGACTTTCCGCTAGGGCGCATAAAGGTAAATTGCGTTTTCTGCTCCTAAAACTCCGATTTGAAAAAATTCTTCCTGTATCGCATACAAGACCTGATGGAAAATATTTTTCACATAATTTCTAATGTTTTGTAAAGAATGGTTTAGCCACCAGGGGATCATAGGTGTTAATTTCTGCTTCTGATGTATTTGAAGCAAAATCTGGGCTCCTGAAAACTCGACTAAATTTTGCTTTTCTTGGACCGATACTGCTGATCCTTTTGCGAATACTTTCTTCCTAAAACAATGCATATTTTCCCCATCAGCGGACGTAAAGTCACATCTTATTTTTGTCGATAACTCTGTTTCTAAAAATTCGTAAGCTCATGATTCCGTTTTTTTTTTTTTTTTTGTGTGTGGTTTAACGACCACCGTGAGCAACTCAATGGGCTATAAGCAGTCGCCCGTCCCTAATTTAGGGTCACTGGTTCCAGGGAAGGGAGAGAGCCCGTGCCGTAAGACAAACACAATATCCATGCCTCACCGGGATTCGAACCCGGACCCCGTTCGGACGAATGATCAGAGGCCATCGCTTAGACCACTGCGCCACCGGGGCGGCGATTCCGTTTACAGCAATATCTGAGGGATTAAAGACCCGATTGAAAAACTTCTTTCTTCTATTGTTTTCCATACCGGTTCCATTGCCTTTGAATAGCTTTGATAAATTTAATTTGCGTCAGAACGGATTCAAAAGACGTGCTTATTACAGCCGAAAATTCGGTGTCATCTTTCTTGTTAATTCCTGGAGAGAGTAACATTCGTCACAAGCCCCTACTTAAACCCTCTGATGTACTGCTTCCACCGCTTCATGTCAAACAGGGGCTGATGAAAATCTTTGCAAAGGCTATGGACATATCTGTCAAACAGGGGCTGATGAAAAAAAGGCTGTGGACATATCTGGCTCAGGTTTCTTGCACTTAAAACAAACACTTCGCAATTAAGTGATGCAAAACTCAAAGAAGGCATCTTCGTTGGTCCTCAGGTACGGAAACTACTGCGTGATTCTGTTTTTACCGAAAAGCTAAACAGCACAGAGTTCTCAGCCTGGCAATCTTTCACATCTGTGGTCACGGGATTTCTGGGTAACCACAAAGAGGGCAGCTACAAACAGCTGATTCACAACCTTCTCAAGAACTATAAAAACCTTGGGTGCCGGATCTCTTTAAAAATACATTTCCTCCATTCGCATCTGGACTTCTTTCTTGACAACCCAGGAGCAGTCAGCGATGAACAAGGAGAAAGGTGCCTCCAAGATATCCGAACGATGGAGGAGAGGTATCAAGGCAGGTGGGATCCCTCATTGATGAGTGATTACTGTTGGTTTTTGCAGAAGGAGGACCCACGATACGTTTGAACTACTTGTACGGGTATAGGAGTATGTGTGTATATATTTACATTTGTGTTAATATTGTTTATTCTATTTATTTTTTCTTTTGTCGTCTCATATGCAGTGATATATGAATATGGTATTTATACTTTGTAACACTAATTCTATAGCTAACAAGACACATAAATGATGTAACACATTACGATGTGAAGCTGTAATGTACATCTTGCATTGTATATACACTATATTGACAAAAGTCACCGGACACCCCTTCAAAAGCAAATGAACGGATCCGCTACGTTGTCAAGATGCTCGGCACAGCTGCAAACGGTATAAAAACAAGCCTGCCACGATCATATCGCACTGTGAGGTTGAGTGAAAATGTCGCGGCGGGAAAGAACTCACTTTGAGAAATGAAAGACTGTTGGGTGCTATATTAGTGGGTTGTCCATAAAAGAAAGACGTTTAAAAAATACCCAAGTCAACTGTTTTGGATGTACTGAATAAGTGGAAGACACATGGCGTGCCTGAAGCAGCAAAACGTATCGGCAGACCAAAGAAAATCAGTGATACAGGACATCGAAGCTTCAGCAGAGTCGTTACAGCTAATCGACGGAGTATTGCACAAGACCTCAGTGTACAGGAGAGTAAAAATGTTGGAACCTCGGTATGTACAAGTACTATTCGCAGAGAACTTCATTCCATGGGTTACCGTGGTCATGTGGCTGCTCATAAGCCTTTCATCTCCACTTGGAATGCTACTCTTCGTTTAGCATGGTGTAAAGAACATTTATCCTGGACCATAGATCAATGGAAACGGGTCCTATGGACTGATGAATCCAGATACACGATCCATCAGTCTGATGGCCGTGTGTGGGTATGGCGGCAGCTGGGGGAACGCTATTTACCACAGTGTATTTTTCCTACGGTCAAGTTTGGAGCTGGCAGTGTACTCGTGTGGGTGTATTTTTCGTGGTATGGTCCCGGCCCATTGGTTATCGTGGACAAACCTGTTAACCAGCACGGCTACCTCGATATTCTGGACAATCATTCGCTACCAACTCTGTGGTTTGGCGATCATTCCGTGTCGTGTTTGGACTGGCCAGCACAGGGCCCTGATCTTAATCCCACAGAGCACCTATGGGATGAATTAGAGCGCTGCATAAGAAGTTTGGAACCAATGCCTACTCCTAAGCAACAGTTAGCGGCAGCATTATGTACTGAATGGAAGCGCATACCTATCGCTGTGTTCCAAAACCTTGTCGAAAGCATGTCTCGAAGGGTCAGTGCATGCATTAAGGCCGAAGGTGGACCGACACCGTACTAATGTATGTCAATAAATGCTATGTTGTGGGCTTATTGCACCCATGTTATGAAAACAAAGTTTTAAAATGTTGACTAATGTAATAGTTAATTATGATATACAAATTTACTGTTCAGACTGGGTCAGCTTCTGGATCCGTTTTTGAGCATATATAATGTATTTATATATCCTAGTCTAGGGGTGGATTGGGACGACCAAACCAGGCCGGTAATTTCAGTCTTGCGGTCCACTGTAACAACACATGTATCTACATACGTGCGTTCTTACAATATACTTTATAAATTCGCTTACGAAAAAAGATCTGTTAGATCCTAGATGAAAGAGAACTCTTGAATTTGTATTGTAAAACAAATTCAGTCGTGGGCAAATTTTAACAACAATTTATCACTGAAAGAATTTTAAAAACTCTCTCATGAATAAATGTCATCAAACCATATTCACAACGAGTTATTGTACCAGATAATTATTTTCCTTTGAGAAATTTTGTTTTGACAAGGAGGGAGGGAAATCACGAGTCACTTGGAGACCCCATTTCCCACTAAATCACAGTGAAGATCATCCTGAAAGGTGAAATGTGCACATGCCGCATAACAGTTTTCCTACGCAATACATTTTTATATTTATTTCGTAACTGATTACCTAGTGCGCAATGGCATTGGTATTTCCTCCTTGAAGTAGACCCCTTTTGATTGTCTCCCCATTATTTTGACCCATGACCCAGTAATGCGAAATCGTTATTTCTTTTCAGATGAATAAATGTATAGATGGGTCACGGATTTCGGATGATCTCTGCCGGAGAATCTCTTCGTGCTCTGTGTCAGTCGGTGGGTAAGGGGGTGATGATAATGTGCAATCACAACGGGAAGTAGTGCCCCTTTTAAGATTACAAAAGAAGGGCATGGCATACCAATGACCCTGGGCTCCAAGCAGGACCGTAGCAACCTTTTCTTTTTTTTCTGATAGGGCGAGATTTGAAATAAGGTTCCTTCGAGTTCAAAATTACGCCGCTTCGGGTCCAAAATTACGGCCCTTCGAGGTTAAAATTGCGCCTTTTCGAGTTGCACTCAAATAACACGTGGTGTTTACTTTCTCACACACCGCCGTTATAGGAATGTATTATGATCGTTCAAAAACCGCACTTCGGGTTTTTGATATAATTTTATTAAAAATGTAAAAACTTGGTACATACAAGAGCCACAGATTGTAAATACCAAGTAAAGTGTAAATGTTATGTGTACGCCGACAACACAGAACTCCACAGAAATCCAGAACGAAAAACAAACCTCAGAATGAATGAGAATCGGATAGTCAACGTAGCAATAGGAAGAAGCTTTAGGGATAGGGCTTGGAAAAATTCCGTTTAAGGTTAAACACTGGGAGAACTTTCTGCGACAGAGCACAAATGATAATTTAGCTCTTCGTCCCAACGACATGTTCGGAAAGGTCATGGAGGTTAGATATATCAGCATATTGCTTTCTAGGCTTCAATTCAGTGTTATGGAAAATTCCCTTAATGGATATGAGATGTTCATATACCTCATAGCAAGGGAGTACTGATAGCCCCCGGAACCCCCATATTGCGGGGGTGGGGGGGGGCTCGCGGCTTCGAGGGCCTCATGTCTCATTAAAAGGTTTTACAAAGTTTTTCATATGAAAGTGGTTTTAAAAATAGCAAGTAATTTCTGACGACTGATTTGAATGAAATGTTAGAAAGAAACCCCATTTTTGGCATTTTTTTTTCCAATAAATAAATTTTTGGCACTTTTTTTTTCAATAAATGAGATAAATATTTAGAAATATTTTCGCGGTTTTAGTTTATAAAAATTGGATGATAGGAAATCATCTTTTTTTTTTTTCAGAAGACTTGAGGCCCCTTTTTACACCCGTATACATGCATAACAAGACAATGTGAAAGAAATATCAGTTTAACGAACAAAATTTTTGTACCATTGAGGATAAGGTGTGATGCATTACTATTGTTTGCACATAACTACGCATCCTTCAGAATGTAAAATATGTTCTTTGCGGGGAAGAAGAAGCCGAGACTTGTGATTTTTTTTTATATATATATAACGAAGAGGAAAAAAAAATTGCTATGTGCAAAGCATTGTGGATATATGTTAAGTGTGGTTTTTACATTCATGAGTAAATAATTGAAATAGTTATTTTTTTTTATGCCACAATTCTTATTTTTCACTTATTTGCTAACTTATATTCTGTGTTTTCTTATAAATTGGAAAAGGTCACCATACGCTATCATACGACAGTTGAGTGTGTGTGTGTGTATGTGTGTGATGGTGGTGCTTTTCAAAGAGATGGCTAATTCTCTAAAAGAATAAAATTTGCAAGATATGCTTAACTTTTGCGGAAGTGTTTTGTAACACTCTGTATTTGTATAAAACGAGGGCAATAATTTTAATTACATCGCGAGCGTTTTGTGTTACACGAAATAAAGTGCAACAAATTTGGTTTTACGAAAATTTCCTGTAGGTTCCAAAGTACTTGCATTATTAAAATGCTCATAAAACCTATTAATAATATGAAGTTTGAAATTTTCAATGATTGAAGTAATAATACGGAATTAAAAAAATTTCCAAATAAATAATAATGTTAATGGAATTTAAAACTTCCGTTAATTGAAATCTAATCGATTTTCACAAAAGGGCCTCGAAGATATTTTTGCGGGGGGGGGGGGGGGGGAGTTTTTCAGGTACGCCACTGCCTCATAGGGTATGTTAACTCTGTACCCCGGTTAACTGCATGGAACGTTGAATAAATAAAGTCTTTAAAAAGGAAATTCTGAAAAGTGTAACTTTATTTTTAGTAACAATTTCTATTTTTTACATCCTCCAGAGCAGGAATTTACGCCTCAGGGATGTCAATTCTGGGAGGGCAACCGCCCTCCTACCCCCTCCCCGTTAGCTACGGCCCTGGCTCCGAGTCTGATGACCTAACTGCATTAAAAACTGGAATTTTGCGCTGTGAAATAAACATTCATATCCTCAAAAATTAAATGTTCAGAAATATGCATCACCAGAATTGATATCCCATCCGCTTGATTCTTTCAGGAATGCAGTCCGCAAAACCCAAAAATATGCTCTGAATTATTAGGAAACCCAGAAAACCTTCTAGATAACGAGAAGGTTCTGCCATCTAGTGGCCACTTGCGTTATTATAATCCCGCCTAATTCGAGAAATAGCAGAGGACACATTTTAAATTACGATCAATGATGATTTTTGCGTATGCAGCTCAGTTTTGCTTATATTAAAGCTAATAGTTATATATATATACGAATGTTGAAGAATGGGTTTCTGTACGCCAAATTAATGAGAAGACGATAGAAAGTGAACTCCGTTTATTAGGCATATAAACGATGAGAAAATAAAGAGATGGTAGCTTCCATGGGCGCCTGCAGGAAATTTTTCAAGGGGGGTCACGTGTAATTAATTAAGGTTTGGCTCAGTGGCGTAGGAACGCTTTTGATTTAGGGGGTACAAGCTCATGAACCTTACATCTCAAGGATTAAGACATCTATGGATGACCCCCTCCGAATTTTTTTTTTGGGGGGGAGGGGTTTAGTACATTAGAGTTTTTATAAAATACGTATACTGATCAGGAATTCATCCGAATGAACATTGTTATCATATTATTATTTATTATTACCATTATTATTTTTATTGCTGACAAAAAGTTCACATTATTAATTTCTTATCAGAAAATGAATGGAGAAGTTGGGGTTTTTTTGTGTTTTTTTTTTTTTTTGTGTTCTCTCTTTTTAAGTTTTGTACTTTTTTTTTCATTAAAATATTGAGCAGGGACAAGTCAACATTAGGATGAATTTCTGTCAGCAGGGTTTGGAAAAGAGGGATTTCTCAGGAAATGTTATATAACTCTTTACAAGAACGAATTAAATTTCTTATCATTTTTGTTTACGTTAATAAAGTAAAACCGCATTAAGATAAAAACTGCTCTACCCGCGAAGATAGTACCATTGAAGCATTATGACGTCTATATTAAAAACTTTGAACGATACATAGGCTGACAATTGATGTAAAAAGCACATTGGTCTGGTGCAAAGCTAAATGATGGTGGAAATATCGAGGAATTGGAGTTCTATGAGTGGTATGTGAAATCCGTAATGCACTTGTTGTATTGCTACAGATCTTAAGACAGAAAACAATTTTAGTGCCGGGGGAACGCTGAAATGTCCAGTTGTGCATTAATTTTTTTTTTTTTTAAAGTGCAGAAAGGACGACCTGATCAAGATGCATGGAATTTTAAGAGAAAAGAAACACTGATCACAAGTATGTTATCAAGCCCTAGCCCTACCATATGCTGTTTGAAGTTATTAACAAAAACCTCGCACTCGTCGTTTCCCTGCAGAACTAATTTGCTGAAGTTTCCCAGATGGTTGGCCAGTTTTCGGTGGATGAAAAGCCTCCCACTACAAGCTTCGGATATAAAAAAACAGATGACCCGTGATATTTCTTTGAAAAAAAAGAGAATAAAAAAAAAATAAGTAGCATATAAATTTTACAGTTCACTCTTTATGAATGATTGGTTTGCGTTTGCTCATATCTGGGGGGTACAGTAGATATTAATGTACCCCTCTCCAAAATTTGGGGGTACATTGTACTCCTGCATCCCCCCCGTTCCTATGCCACTGGTTTGGTTAATATGTAGAAAACAGTAATTCGTGAAAATGAAAGATTAATACTGTTACTATTACTACTACTTACTTACTAACTAGAACACTACTACTATTATTATTATTACTGTTATTATTAATTGATGCTGCTCTTGAAGAAAGTGTATTTTAGTAATAGTAATTTATTATCACGTACATTGGTAACTGTTTTCAAAATAATGAACAGTGTCGAGCAGGGCCACGCCAAGCGTTTTAAGTTCAGCACACACCACCCTGAGCGGAACTTGTTTGGGCATACTACCTTACGGTTTGCTAACCGCTTTCACGTTATCGTTTTCCAATTCCAAATTTCCAATAAAATTGGAATATTAAATTAAACGACCCAAACTCCATCTTCCCTTGTGGTCCAGTTCTGTGAGTGTAAAAAAAAAAAAAAAAAAAAATAAGAAAATAAAATAAAGGAAAAAATAATTCTACAGTGGGGTCAAGTGACCCCTATGATCCCCCTGTCGGCGCTTCATCAGACATTTATTAGTTAAGAACGCAGAAACAACTGGAAAATATATACTTCTAAGAATATAATCACAAATTCAAAATAAGCAAGACACTTGCACGATGTCACGAGTGGTTTGATCCCAGCTCCGGGTGCTCACGCGTTACTTCAGGAAGCCAGCCGGTGCCATATCAAAGGAAGGCTCGTGCTTAATATTTGTTTAACTGTTTCGTTCTTCCGTGAAATTGTGATGAGTTAGAAAACTCAAACATCACTTTCTGTTGAAATATCACCACTCTTTCCAACAATGACGATGGTAAACTCGATGACGAAAATACGTCGTTAAATGCGTAAATTGTTAAATTTGTTTTATATTGCCCCCCCCCCCTTTTTTTTTTTTGCAATAATTAACTCCTGACCCACCTGTAAGATTATAAAATTAAAGCAAAAGATTGTCAAAAACACCTTTGCGCTCTGACATTTTGTTTTATATTTTTTAACTATTAAGCTTTTTGCTTAGCTGTACGGTAATTCAAAAAGTTACATGTTCATGATTCTGGAGAGGATAACTTCTGAACTTTAAACAGTAAATTATCATTTCTACACGCAAAACGAAAATTATAATCTCTCTATTCTAAAAAAGTAAATGCTGCTGCCGCCGCCGCAGCTGTTTTAGAAATTCTGCGACACTCGCGCTTTCCTAGCTCGCACCACAAAGAGTATTGAACCCAAAAATATAAAATTTACATCGTTTGTAGAGAATCGTCCGGAGAATAGGCTTAAAATAAACCGTTTTCGATTCTGGCGATACTTCAAGACCTATTGTATCTCAAAGTTAAAGCAAGCAAAAAAAGTGCTTTCAGTTCGCGTTCCGGACACACTAACAGCAACAGAACCACGAAACTTTGTATGCATGTAGGGCCATGACCGAATTTTTGCACCTCTTCGCCCTTTTTTGGAATTTCAATTTAGTTTACGAGAAATTTAAATTTTTAAATTTCACAAAATTCTCTATTTCGCGATGGTATCCATTCTGTAAAACGTATATATGGCAAACTATAAATCATAACGCATTGCAGTTTTTACAGCATAAACTCACAACTATCATCCCTCTTTTACAAAAAAAAAAAAAAAAAGTCATTTTCTAAGTTTTAAGCATTTTTTAAAGACTCAAAGGAAATGAACGAACGGCCTACTCTGTCTTCATAGTTAACCACACAGGAAAGTTCTGGTCCCTGACCTGCTGCCATGGTGACACAGCTATTTTTAGCACTCTCTTCTCATTGGGTGAAAGAACAGGCTGATCAAACTGGTAATGAAGCAATGCTTAATGACGTAGCGATGCTTTTAAAGTTCGGCGTCTTCCGCCGACATACGTGAATACCTATGTAAATATAGGCTTTCGCCTTGTATATAAAAAGCAAAGAAAGAAAATGCGAGTGTGTTCGTCCGCGAATTGTTCAGCCACTTCTAAATGGCCTAGAGATCTGAAAATTTGCATGCTGATAGGTCTTAAGGTCCGGATACCTGGAAAAGCACGAAAAAAAAAATCAAAATGGTGGCTTTGAAACATTGTCTGCTTGAACTTTTCGCGAATTATTTGACCACTTCTAAATGACCTAGAGATCTGAAAATTGGCATGCTGATAGGTCTTAAGGTCCGGATACCTAGAAAAGTAAAAATAAATAAATAAATAAATAAATAAAATAAAAAAAATAAGGTACCTTTGGAACATTGTCTGCTTGAACTTTTCGCGAATTGTTTCACCACTTCTAAATAACCTAGAGATCTAAAAATTGGCATGCTGGTAGGTCTCAAAGCCTAGATATCTACAAATGCACGAAAATAAAAATAATTTTTTTTTAATAAAACGGCGCTTTGGAACATTGCCTGCTTCAATTGTTCTACCACTTCTACACCTAAAAAAATGTCTGAAAACCAAAAAATTCAAAAGGGTTGCTAAGCTTTACAGTTTTAAAATGCTGATAGGTTTAAAGATAATTTTGTCAGAATCACTGAAATGCTTTGAACATTTCAAATTTTGATTTAAAATTAAGGGGCGCCAAAGCCTGCTCCGTTTTAAGTCAAACTGTATGCATTGACGTCACGACGCTTTTCTACATCGTAAAACAGTTAAAGATTTTAGATTACTTTTCTTTCCCTTAATTACTTTTCCCTTTCTTTAATTTTATGTTCAGAAAATGATTTTATAGATTCACCGTTCGGAGAACGGGCATGATTGCTAGTGATTATAAAATAAAATAAAATCGGCTGCATGAATTGACACTTAGATCACTCAGATATGCTTTGACCGAATCCCATAGCCTTAAGATTATTAATAAAAAATTATAATTCTTAAATCTGTTGGTGTTTTTTCTCCATTTTTGCTCCCAAGAATTTTTTTTTTTTTTTTTTTTTTTTAGGTTAAACAACCACCGTGAGCAACTCGGTGGGCTATAAGCAGTCGCTTAAAAAAAAAAAAGGGGGGGGGGGTTAAAATGCTAAGTTTTTATTTATTTCTTCTGGTTTTTTTATTATTATTATTATTATTATTGGTTGGTTCGTTTGTTGCTTGTTTCGATGTTTAACGACTTCCATAAGCATCCAAGGTTCTTCCATTCTTATTTCAAAGCCATTGGTTCCAGGGAAGAGACAAAGCCAGCGCGTCACTATAGGTGCACCTCCATACTTCATCCAGGAACAAAGTTGAGCGATTAGCCAAAAGCCAGGGCCTCTGATCACTGCACCTCCGGTGTGTAAGGCAATATTAGATAACAGATCATATTTTAATGACGCATTTAATTATTATTATTATTATTATTATTATTATCTTCAATCGTATTGTTTCGTATCCTGAACCATCAGTTTGTTTATTTTTAAAGTAGTGTACCAAGCTTCTTTCAGTGCATCGTTAAAATAAAAGAACTATGTTATTGTTCTTTTTATTCCGGCACTCAGACTATGAACACGATATCTCCATTTCTACAATACTGAAAAAATTATTTTTGTGTTGAACAATGACAATCAAGGGCCCAAGTTTGCCTGCCAATTTCTGATTGTTCCAAAGGTTACTCGCTAGATAGCACTGATGCATATTTGCGTTTCACGTGATATTTGAAGACGAGTGTAGAAAATAATGTTTCCGGATCAATAGCGAAAACTATACCCAAAGTTTCACACATCATGAGTTTTTTTGCTTTTTTCCGGTTCAAAATTTCCCTGCTGGGAGGCATAAATGTGTATTGTTATTTGTTATGATAGTTCCGTTTAAAGAAAGACAAAAGAAAAATTAGGCAGAAAAAAAAGATTTTGAAGGTTTTTCGTATGTTTCAGAGGTTTCCTTGAGCCAAATTCCTTTGCTAGGCAGCGTAACCGTCACTGTACATTTGCCTTTCTCATGCACTTCTGTTTAATGAGGACAGGAATTATTTATTATTTGGGGGGGGGGATCTGCTGTAGGTGTTTTCAAGATGGTGTTCTTTTCTAGGTTTTATTATACAAGTTTTCTTTTCCAAATCTCTCTCTCTCTCTCTCTCTCTCTCTCCCTCTCCTTCTCTCTCGCTTTCTTTCTTTTTTTTTCTTTTTCCTAAGGGATACAGGCATTCGCCGATCCCTAATTAAGGACCATTAGTTCCAGGAAAGGGAAGAGCCAGCGAAATCAGACAAACACTCCACCCACTCTTCCTCCAGGGCTCGAACCCGAGCCCCGGGTGAAAATGTGGTTCAATATGTTGAAATAATGGTTTTCTATGGTATTCTATATATACCGTAAACAGTAAGGTACGGGAAAATCTCCCCCCCCCCAACACTTCGAGGCCCTTTTGCGAAAATCTATTAGCACTCAATTACTTAAATTTTTCATTCCATATTATTTATTAGGCTTTCTAGGCGTTTTAATAATTAAAATTCCTTGGAACTATTATTATTATCATATGTAAAGGATTTTAGAAAGGGAGTGTCGGACCCCAGGTCTTAAACAACCCTTAGAAATAGGAAGCTGGGAGATTTGGGCTAGAGTGCCCAATAGGAAAGCGACACGGAAGCGAAGCAGAAAGGAGGAGGAAGACGCCTTTATTTATTACCGGGGGGGCAGTACCCGGGGTCCGATGGCTTAACGTGCCCATCCGACTCGCGGCGGATATTTAGTGGATCGAGCGTTCGTACCTGCCTGTGATCGAACCTGAGGTCCTTTCCCCGGCAGTCACGAACGTTGCCCACTAAGCCACCTGCGGCTTTAATTCCTTGGAACCTACAGGTATTTTGCGTAAATCCTAAATTATATCACTTTTTTACTACGTGTAACACAAAGTTGCACGTTGTAATTGAAATACTTGCTTGAATCTTATGCCAATAGAAAGTACTAACAAAACAGTTACACCAAAGTTAAATATATCATGCAAATTTTATTCTGTTAGAGAACGAAGGCCAGCGTCTTTGGAATGCTTCACGATCACACTTTGTAACGTACACTCTAGATTGAGTTTCTTTTTGATTTTACTATCTCTTGTTATTTTATTTCCCTATGCAAATTATCTTCTCACTTAACGAGATATTGTTTCTCCCGCTGAAATATATGTGGCAACGAGTGTAAGTCATGACGTGGTGGTATGCAATATATATAGACGCGCTCAAGTATACCAGAGAGGTTCGTTGTATATATGATAGGTTCTTCCTAATTATTGTTATGCGATTCTACGAAAGTTCGGTCTAACAGTAGTTGTGTTATATTGGAGTGTGTATTGAGTAATACCAGGAGTTTCCCAATAAAAGGTTAAAAGTGAGTACGTTTTCTTAGTTCATTTTATTGTCAGACCTCTGTCTGGCCGTTAGGTCTATTTCATTGAGTGTTTGCGTTAAGTTCAGGGTATATTGTGTTTACCGCTCTAATAAGGAGCCTTCAAGGTACTAATGTACTAAAACCGAAGTTATATTACTGATATTCAAGATAATGAGGAACGCTGAGTAAGAATAATTCCATATTCTTGGAATTTATTGCACGTGAGTGTCTTACCTAAACAAACTCTAGCACTTTGATGATTAAGCTCACTTTAGCTACGTCAAGTAACCTTTCAATAACCCTAACGTGACTTAACGTGAGCTTTCCTGCACTACACCTCCAGCAGGAGAAATCTATTCATTATAACTTATAAAATACGTAATTTCATATGACAGTATCTAATGACATTTTCCAATTTATACAAAAACTAGCGACCCGGCCCGGCTTCGCACTGTAGCAATTTAGAATTTACAGCGAATCTAAAGAGAGACGATTATTACGTTCAACAGGCGACTGTCTTTCGCTTTGTAAAGCCATTCTTTGTCTGTCGTTTGCCAATCAAGATTCTATTTCTTGGAAAGTTTCATTATGACGGGAAAAACAAATTCTTTTAGCGTCCGATGTACTACGACCTATATTCGATTTTCGTCTCGGCATAATATTAATACAATATTTAAATTTCAATTAAAGAACTACTCAAAGAGATACTACGTATGGACGAAAACAACTACGCATTTAGTCTGTGCGAGCGCCGATAAACCAATTCTTTCAGCGTCCGATGTAATACGCATTTAGTCTGTGGCCTTACATGCTGTCAGAATGGCCACCGCGCATGCGCCTCGCGTCTTTTTCCCAATGAGCAAAAATGTTTCGTAAACCGGTCGCCGCGCATCGTTGTTTAGGCAATGGAAGCCACGAAAGAATGTGAACGGCGGTTTTTTCCTTGACTTGTCACTAAAATCGTTACTTCTCGGCTCCCTTTTGTCATAGATTAATGTTTCATACACCCAAACCTTCCTCGACAAATGCTTTATGGAATGGTGAAAACCGCATTAAAATCTGTCCAGCGATTCTCGAGATTAGCCCGAACAAACAGACAGACGCCTACCGGGGACTTTATACTATATATAGATAGATACAGAACATAAGTATGCAAATAAGTAACACACAGTTAAGAATTGTGGTGCAAAGAAAAAACTACTTAAATTATTAACTACTGAATATAAAAAGCACACTTAATATAATGCTACAAGTTTTTGTACAAACTGTAGTAAACATTTTTCTCTTGACTCTCATACAAAAAAATGACGCAGATCTCTGCTTCTCCTGCGATAACACCTTTCAGTTCATTATATTCTGAAGCATGCACAGTTACGTACAAACAATTGCGTTACGTATTACACCTTATCATCATTGGTAAAAACTTTTCATTCATTGAACTGATATTTCTTTCACATTCTCTTGTTAATATGCATGCATAGGAACTATTGCTATAATTGTGAGAAGGGGCCTCAGGTCTTTTAAAATAACTGTTTTCCGCCATCCAGTTTTTATACATTTTAACCACGAAAAAAAATAAAAAAATTAGTTTTCTTTTTAATACCTCTTCAAAACTGCAGTACAAAAATTCTGGTTATTTCTTCATTCATATGAAATTTCCGCAAAGGATTCAGTGAAAAGTTTTTTTCTGAGGATAGAGGCCCTCTTAGTCCCCCCCCCTACCGCGATTGGCTATCAGTACGCGCCTGACCGTAACAATTATTCCTTTCATAAACGACATACGGACAGTATTCAGCATTTTCGAAGCCAGCCCTAACATGATTATCCCTTCTGGTGGGTGATCAATTAGAGGGCGCGAACCTCTGGCTAACCCCTCTCAGTTGGGCCTGGGATCGAGTCTAGAATGTGGAACAGAATAGTGTTTGTCTGAAGTCACTGATTCTGCTCCTTATTTAGAACGATTAGCCCTGAATTAGAGCTGGCGACTACTTACAGACTTAATACTTATGGAGTCTCATTAAACCCCGAAACAAAACAAAAAAAGAGGGATGTTGACTCTTTTTTAGCACGTCTTTTATAAAAAAAGATCGTGCTTATGCTATCGGTTTGTCCGTCCGTCTGCAACTATTAGTCCGATTTGAAAAATTCTTTTTGCGTTGGGAAGCTTGAAATATGCGAATAATGATCCTTTATTTCGTTTTTTTTTACGATGCACAATTTCGCTGCTAGAGGGCGTAAATGCAGATGATGTCGAATTCAAAAATACGTTTTATTCCACATATTTGCTTCTAAACAGCCGATTGAAAAAACTATTTTATCTTTCGATTCCATTTATGTCGAAGAGTATTTTAGATATAGTTACTTTTTCAAATTACGCATAGATTTTCCGCTAGGGGGAGTAAAAGTAAATTACATTTTCCCCGATAACTCTTCTAAAACTCCGATTTGAAAACTTTTTTCTTCAGCGGATATACCTCCTGATGGAAAATCTTTGGCATATAATTTCTAATTTTTGGTAAAGAATACTTTGGCCACCAGGGGGCGTAAGTGTTAATTTTTGCTTCTGATGTACTTGCAATAAAATCTGAGCTTCTAAAATATCGATTGAAAACATTATTTCGTGCAGTGATGCCACTCACGTCGATAAACTTTTTCGGAATATTTTCTTCTTAAAATATTCCATGGTTTCTCCGACAGGGGGCGTAGATGTATATCTTATTTTTGTCAATATCTCTACTTCTACTAGTCCGAATTGAAAAATCCCTTCTTTGTTGGATAGTAATTTCAGTGTTACATGTTTTTCATATAATTTCAAAAAAATTTCAAGTAATTCATAGTCTTTCCGCTAGGGGGCGTAAAGGTAAATTGCGTTTTCCCTTATATCTCTGCTTCTAAATCTCCGATTTGAACAATTCTTTCTGCAGCGGATACAGCTCCTGGTGGGAAATCGTTTGCAAATAATTTCAAAATTTTGCAAAAAAAATGGTTTGGCCACCAGGTGGCGTAAGTCTTAATTTCCGCTTCTGATGTATTTGTAGCAAAATATGAGCTTCTAAAATCTCGATTGAGAAATAAGTGGTTTGTTGATCGATACTACTCATGTTGACAAACCGTTTAGGAACATTTTATTCTTGAAATAATGCATGGTTTCTACGACAGGGGACGTAGATGTATATCTTATTTTTGTCAATATCTCTACTTCTAGGAGTCCGATTTGAAAAATTCCTTTTTTGTTGGATAGTGTTTCCGATGTGAAATGTTTTTCCTATAAATTTGAAATTTTCAAGTACATCATAGACTTTCCGCAAGGGGGCACAAAGGTATGCGTTTTCAGCGTTATTTCTGCTTCTAAAACTCCGATTTGAAAAATTCTTCCTGTATCGCATACATGACCTGATGGAAAATATTTTTCACATAATTTCTAATGTTTGGTAAAGAATGGTTTGGCCACCAGGGGGCATAAGTGTTAATTTCTGCTTCTGGTGTATTTGTAGCAAAATCTGGGCTCCTGAAAACTCGACTACATTTTTTTTTCTTGGACTGATAGTGCTCATATGGAAAAACCTTTTGAGAATACTTTCTTCCTAAAATACTGCATGGTTTTCCCACCAGGGAACGTAAAGTTACATCTGATTTTTGTCGATATCTCTGTTTCTAAGAGTCCAATTTGAAAAATTATTTCTGTGTTGGAGAGCCTTTCCAGTGAAAAATGTTTCTCATATAAATTCATGTTTTTCTTAACGCACAAGTATGCAACCAGAGGGCGTAAGCTCACGATTCTGTTTACAGCAATATCTGAGGGATTAAAAACCCGATAGAAAAACTTCTTTCTTCCGTCAGATACTATTGTTTTCCATACCGGTTCCATTGACTTTGAATAGCTTTGATAAATTTAATTTGCGTCAGAACGGATCCAAAAGACGCGCTTATTGCACCCGAGAATTCGGTGTCATCTTTCTTGTTTATTATTACGCTGGAGTTTCATGTTTCATCCCACTACCATCACCCAACACAATACGCAGTCTGACTGATGAAAATACTGCTCATGTGGCCGGGCAGCCCTTGTGATGAGAGCAACATTTACGGCTACCGTCTGGCCATTCATTTGCAACTTTTGTAGCAGCTTCATTTACTACAGAAATCCGGCAGTAATTATCGGTCGTTTGGCCTTAGCCTAAGAATTGTTTATGGCGGTAGTTAAACCACAAAACAAAAAAATGCCTACTGCATTTACGCCCTCTAGCGGCGAAGTACATTGAAAAAAAAACCGGAATGAAAGAATCATCATTCGCATATTTCAAGCTTCCAAATGCAAAAAGATTTTTTTTTCAAACTGGACTAACGGTTGCAGAGATATATTTTCCACAGACGGACGAACGGACAAAGTGATAACATGAGCACGACCTTTTTTTTTTTTTTTTTTACGACCACCGTGAGCAACTCAATGGGCTATAAGCAGTCGCCCGTCCCTAATTTAGGGTCACTGGTTCCATGGAAGGGAGAGAGCCAGTGCCGTAAGACAAACACAACATCCATGTCTCACCGGGATTCGAACCAGCCCGGACCCCTTACGGACGAATGATCAGAGGCCATCGCTTAGACCACTGCGCCACCGGGGCGGCTCAAAAGGCATGCTAAAAATAACGACTAATGACCAAATTGTGGCCCGCTCTACAGCGCATGGAAACCGCGCATCGAGGAGAGTTTATCAAGAGCAAAGCTCACACGCAGGGACAAATCGTGACAACGGATTGCGATTGCATTAACCTCCGCGGACTGTGAGGATGCCTCGTCGTCGGATCCATGCACAGTGCGAGCAGTTGCGCAAGAGTGAGAGACGACATACAATTGGGCTAAGAAAGGCCGGTTGGTCATGTCGCCATTTCGCCAGGCACTTGAATCGGAGCGATTCGGCAATCGAACGATGTTGGCGCCAATGAGCCTAGGAGGGCACAACCCATCAGCTGCACTCGAGCAGTGGACGGCCGAGGGCAACGACAGAACGTGAGGATCGAGCGATTGTGAGAGTTGGACAAACAGAACCGAATTCGTCGCTCTCAACCATCTGTGTCCATGTTGCGTCGTTTACAGGTACGGAAGTGGACATCCGGATCGTTGCCATACGACTTGCAGTATGGGGACTACATTCGAGGAAATATAAAATTCAAGGTTTATATTAATTAAAATTTTATAGATATAATCGTTTGATCTGTAGCATGTTCAAATGATGTCATCACGTTCTGTTTTACAAAAGAGCAATAAGTTTCGCGATCTGACCAAAAATGCATGTCCTGATACCTTGCCCCTGTTTTCAAAATATAAACACACCGGACAAAAAAATTACGGAATTCTGATTGAAAAGTTAATATAAATATAAAGTTGATGAACGTAACGAATTGTATAAATATGGAGAGTGAAACTGCTGGATTATGATTGTAGATGTTTGTTTAAAGCATCTGTAGTATTCTGTATTTCCTTTTACAAGTACAACTATGGGTCGTAAAGGTAATGTTACTAAGTAGCAAAAGGGGCCCATTGTTTTTGGCCGTGAACATGATCATTCTTTGCAAGAGGTGGAGAAGTTTGTTGAACTGTCCGAGTCAACAGTCAGTGATGTCCATTTTCAATGGGAGAAGTTTGTTGGACTGTCTGAGTCAACAGTCAGTAGTGTCCATTTTCAGTGAAAGAAGTTTGTTGGACTGTCTCAGTCAACAGTCAGCAGTGTCCATTTTCAGTTAAAGAACTTTGTTGGACTGTCTGAGTCAACAGTCAGTAGCGTACATTTCCAGTGGAAGAAGTATGGAAGGCCGTGCCGGTGGCGCAGTGGTCTAAACCATGGCCTCTGATCATTCGTTCGAAAGGAGTACGGGTTCGAATCCCGGTGAGGCATGCATGTTGTGTTTGATTGAGTTGCTCACGGTGGTCGTTAAAATTCCAATTAAAAAAAATAACAAACCGGGATCGCAGGTATTTCGGACGATTATACAACTGCTGCACGTTTCCAGACTCGTCAAGAACTACTTCAACAGTACAATGCTGGACCCATCAAACCAGTCTCAGAACGAATACTACGGAAAGAACTGCATGGCTTGGGCATTTTCAGTCGTGTTGCCTGGATGCATCTGAAGTTAACTACTCTCTAGAAGAAAAATCGCCTTGCTTGGACAAAACAGTATCGCCACTGGACCATTGAATAGTGGCGATGAATAATGTAATCCGACGAATCCATATTCTGCTTGTATTCCAATGCTGGTCGCTCCAGGGTCATGCTGGAGGCTGCATTTAACCCAGAATGTGTCCAAAGAGCAGCGTAAAAAGGGAGATGGAAGTGTCATGTTTTGGAGCTGAATTTCAAGTACTAGAGTTGGACCATTCGTTGAGGTGTCCAATCGCATGAAATCTATGGATTATGTGCCATTTTTTAATAATGTATTATTGCCTTTTGTCTATTTTTTGGAACAAGACTGACACATAGTGGATCCTGTGTTTCAAGATGAGAATCTTGTCCATCCAGCTAAAATTGTGCTGGATTGGTTTGAAGAACATAAGAGAGACGTTCCACGTCTCAATTGGTCTTCAAATACACCGGATTTAAATACACCGTAATGTGCGTATATGGCCTTTGATGGATATCAAGGAGCCTACTGCGTGCCAGAAAAGCACTCTTCAGACTAGCACATAGCCCTGTACTGTTCACACCAGGCCCTGATTTACGGGAGGGCACACGGGGCACTTGCCCAGGGCCCCCGATTTTGAGGGGCCCCCAAATTTGAATTAAATGTGTACTTAGTTAATGGGAATTTTGTGTGTGAATATTTAAAATTTATTTTTTTTTACTTTTGCATGCTCATGAGTCATGTGTTTATAAATGTGGTACTTACACGCAGTGAGTTCGAGCTTCACGTAAACACGTGGCCATTAATAAGTTTCAGTGGTTTAATTTAAGGTGGCTATTGAGGAGGAGGATCGCTTCCATCGATTCACGTGACATTTTCTTGCTTCTCCGAATGCACCTAAACTCAACTGATCCTTCAACTTCCTGCACACGGCTTGTCGTTGTAACTGTAACCGCGAACGCGATGGCTTGGTGGCAAAAAACCTCCTTGCTTGGTTGTATTTTGCGTTGTGTTTCTTGTAGTCTGACGGAATGTTGAGTATATGTTAATTTTATATATAATCAAATTTAGTTAGTTGTTGAATTTTACTACTGGTGAGTCTCTTGAGTGTAATTTGTCTTTGGAAGCCAGTAATCTGACTTCAGAATCATCTAACATCACAGATGCTCCTAATTTGGGAAATCTTTTGAATTCATCTAATGAAGAGAGCACAAGTTCCACAATGAATGCAGTGGATCCTGCCTTATGGGGAGAAATTACAGAAGAAATGCGCGAATGCTTTTTGAGCAATCCACCAGTCCAAGATTTGAAGTTGCTGGCATTCACAGGGAAGGATATCTGTGGTAAAAAACGTTTCCTAACAGAAGGTAATTTTTTCAGAATAAAAATAAAATAATGAGAAGGTAAAACGCGACTGGCTTCTTTTATCCCCATCAACTTGTTTACTATTCTGCTGGATATGTAAATTGTATGCTAGGAGCACTACAGCATTAGGATCCACAGGTTTTTCTGACCAAAAGCATACAAGTGAACGTCTTACAGAGCATGAAAATTCACACATACACAGGTAAGCAGTGTGTGACTATTCATTACGCATGAATGCTTCTGCACGCATTGACTGTCAGATAGTTATGCAGTATCGGAATGAATCCAAGTACTGGCAAGATGTTTTGCATAGAGTTGTTGCAACAGTTAAGTATCTCTCAGTTCGTGAGTTGCCAATGTATGGTGATGATGAAACAATTGGATCAGTTCAGAATGGAAATTTCCTAGGCTGCTTAGAATTAATTGCAGAATTTGATCCATTCTTAGCTCAACACTTGGAAAAATGTGGGAATCCAGGAAGTGGCTTCCCACAAGTGGATTCACCAGTTACTTATCTTCAACATGTGTGGATGAATTTGTTGAATTAATGGCTGTACGTGTTTTTAATGTCATCACTGATGAAATAACAATGTCAAAATATTTTTCTGTCATAGTTGACTCTACTCCAGACATTACACACATAGATCAACTGGCTTTTATCATAAGGTATGTCAACAAAGATTGTGAAACAAAAGAACAGGTTTTCACATTTATTCCATTCCATGGACATACTGCAGAAAACATTACAAATACCATGATATCTTTTCTACAGGAGGCTGGCCTGGATATTGTGAATGTCAGAAGCCTAAGCTACGACAATTCCAGCAACATGTCTGGGAAGTATTCTGGTGTTCAAACACGCATTAGGGAAATCAATCCACTAGCGGAATATGTGCCATGTTCTGCTCACACTTTAAATTTAGTTGGTGTGAATAGCATAGATAGTTGTGGTAAAGTTCTTTCTTTTTTCACATTTTTGCAAAAACTTTATACTTTTTTTCTGCATCAACTTACCGTTGGAAGACGCTTCAGGAGAAAGTCCAGGAAGCACATGGAAATTCTTCACTCACACTGAAAAGTCGGTCAGTTACCAGATGGTGTGCAGATGCTGCAGCTACACGATCAGTGAGGAAAAATTATCGTGAAATAGAGAAAGTTTTAGTATTTCTGTCAGAAAATGTAGATGATTCTCCACAGACAAGAGATGAAGCAAAATCACTGCTGAAGAAAATGCGAACAATGGAAATATCGATCAGCACAGTAGTTTGGGACACAATACTTCAGAGATTAAACTGTGCAAATCAAACTTGCCAGAATCCAAAAGGAAATATTTCTGAAGTACCTAAAATTTTCCAGTCGTTAATTGAACTTATTCAGTTCGTGAGGGAAATTTTTTAAGTCTATGAAGAGGAAGCTAAAACATTAGTGTCTGAAAATGTGCAATACCATGGTCATGATTCCCGAAGAAGGAAAGTGCCCAAGAATAAACACCTAGATGAATGTAACAGTGAACATATAGAACTCAGTGCAAGGGATATATTTAGAACTCAGGTTCATTATGTGCTTTGTGATGCTTTAGTCACTCAGCTTTCTAGCAGAAAAAGTGCTTATGAAAATATAATGAGAAAATTTGAATTTTGTACAAAAAAAATCACGATCTGAATTTTTTGAAGGGGGCAAAAGCATTGCAGGAATACTATAACAATGATCTTGACGACCAGCTTGCAGATGAATTTTTGCAATTCTCAATGATGGGGGAGCATGCAACCATTCCCCAGATGGTGCAAACTTTGAAGCCACATTTTCGAACACTGAGACTGCACTTAGAATGTTCATGACATTACCGATTTCAAATTGTACAAGCGAGATATCATTTTCTTTGCTAAAAAGACTTAAAAATCCCTTACGATCAACCATGCGACAAACGAAACTGTCATCATTAGCTCTGCTGTCTTTGGAGAGTGATGTGACACAGTTTTTAAATTATGATTCTCTAATACATGACTTCGCATCTAGGACATGTAGAAGAAAAATATTCAACCCAACTGTTTCTTCCTGATATAGGAGGTAAATTTTCAATTCTTTTTATTCATTCCTAAAAATAAAGAATAGTAACTGAGTTATTACAAATAAAAAGATCTGGTGCCCCAAAACAGCACTTTGTCATCATATTGTCAGTTTTGTTCGACACTGGACAATTTATACATGTCATTATGTGCTCATTAGATTTTGGTAAAAATTGGGTAAATGTGTAGTTTAGCATCCTAAATTATTCGGTCGGAAAAGTTGTAAAATTTCTAAAAAGTGTGTTGTACAGATTCTAAAATATGCAATTTAAGGGGAAATGGTGAAAAAATTTCATCGTTAGAATGAATATTACAGATGTTTACTGAAATACTTGAACTCCAAGTATGACGAGGCAACAGATGCTGTGGGAGGCTTTAATTAACGCTGCGGCGTTGACATGAAGCTGTGCTCCGTTGAAAGGAAGGATCGCTGCAGCCAGGATATTCACAGGCGGAATAGTACAACAGGAACCGGGTACACTGTTGTCAGGAAAGGGTGTAGTGCTACGCTACAGAAATAGTTAATTTCGGTGTCAGTTCTTGACAACGCAATCGGACAGTTTCTTGTTTTTTTTCACATGGGATTCTTTGATGCTGAATGTATGAACTCATTTCTCTGTGCAATCGGACAGCTTCTTGTTTTTTTCACATGGGATTCTTCGATGCTGAATGTATGAACTCATTTCTCCGTGGAAGCTTTTTTTTTTTAATTTAGTAATCAAAGTTTCACTTTGAGACTTGCCATCTAACTTCTGTTAGAGAGAATGCGACACAACGTTTTTCTAGAAACAAGAAAGGCACGTGCATACTTACTATTTCGTATCACGGAATTACATGCCAAAGAACGAAGACAATCTCTGCATGTTTCTTTAAAAAGTGAGATAAAAATTACAAACTACATTCTTTAGCGTAGCAATATATTCTGTTACTCTTTCCTGACAAGAGCGTACCTGATTCCTGTTGTACTCTTCTGTCCATGAATTTCCCGCCGCAGCAAACATTCCTTTCAAAGAGCAAAGCTTCAGGTCGTCGTCGCAGCGTGTGTTTACTCATCCTACTTGGACTACTTGGAGGTAAGTTTTTCAGTAAACATCTTTAATATGCCTTTTTTTTTTTTTTTTACAACTTTTCTGACCAAATAATTTATGACGCCGAAGTACAACACTTTTACCAAAAATTGAACCGGACTAGGTGTTCCCCTCATCTTTTCAGATTATTATTATTATGTTTTTTTTTTTTTTGTATAACTCACTCTTCCCCATCAACACAAAATTTTATGTTTTGCAGTTTTCTGATATATTGATCATGATGCGCTGATTTGATCTTGGTAGAAACCGGGAAGCTGTAAGTAGGATTTCCCGTAGCACTTTTTCAATTTTTTATGCAGCTTCACATCTCTATTTATGAGGAAGTCCAGTGGAGGTCACCATGGATTTTTTTTTCTTGTTTTAGTTCACATTTTTTTGTTGGATACATTGTTCTCATGTTCTAGACGCAAGAATCAGTACATTGCAAGACCACAATATTCACTAAAATTAAGATGTCCATCCATTTTGTCATAGATATATTGTTATAGTTAGAATCTATGAGGGTCATTAACACCACAAACAACTGATCAACCAGTTGTCCCCGCACAGCCAGAGTTGTAGAAAAATAAAATGTATCTGCGTACACAGCTATTGAAACAGAAAACTCGCTGCCAACCCACAAACCATAACAATAGAATTAGATAATTTAAAGGAACATTAATAAAACAAATAATTATTAGAACATTACAGATTCCAATGAGGACAAAATAAGTACATTCCAATTGAATGTGCAGCAATGTGTGTAAAATGGACTTTTATGGCAAAATATTAAAATATTGGACGACGAACCTCATAAAAACAAGAGATTAATTAAAGAAAGTTTTTATATTCAGAAAAACAGTTCTATCAGTGAACCTTTAAAAATTATAAATATGATTTTCAACAAGTTAATTCAAAAAATACTGGACTTACAAAATGTATAAGGAAATTATTTTTATTTAATTGGCAACTGAAAGAGGAACCTGGCAATAAAATTTAAATTCTATGTAAACAAAACTTTTAATACAGTTCGTACACATTGAGAACAGGACTTGATAAAATCTAGAGGCCAGAAATGTCTGTAAAAACAAAAGAACTCAGAAAATGTGAAAAATAATTTTCTTCAGTTAAAATGGAATTAAGTATATTAATCTGAGTAAAGTGTTGAGTAAGTGTTTTAATTGCTGTATATAGGCCTAACATTTTTATTTTTTTAATCTACATGTAAAAACTATCTGCAAACCTGCTAATGATTTGGAAACTATCAGCGTACGCATGTACGTCTACATTCTGCTACTCTGCACACAGTGACTATTATTTGGTCGATAGAGAATAAGGAGGGGGGGCCGGAAATGTTTTGTGCCCTGGGCCTCGCATGTAGTAAATCGGGCCCTGGCTGACACCTGACAGAATATCTCCATGGCCTCATGTTGCTTGTGCCAAATGCATCATACGGATCCCGCCATCCATATGATGCAGACAGAACCTTCACTCGTCCGTTCAACCGACCTTTTCCCAGTCCTCAACGGTCCAGTGTCGATGATCCTGCGGCCAGTGGAAACGCTTCTTCGTGTTCTGCGCTGACAACATCGGTACTCGATATGGTTGTCGACTGTTGCAGACATAGTTCCATACGTGATGCGTTCGGAGATGCTCGCCATACCAACGTTGAATTATGCAGTGATTCGCCGGGTTGTGGCTCGTCTACTCTATTCTCGCCAGTCTTCTTTGAGCCCTCTGATCCACCAGCTGTTTTCGTCCACAGGACTGCTTATTGCTGAAGTTTTTCGCACGATTCACGGTAAACCCTTGCTACGGTTGTGCCCGAAAAGCTCAGGAGGACGGCTATTTGTGAAATGCTTGAACAGCCATGCCTGGCGCAAGTCACTCATTTGATCACTCGTTTTGCCCATTCTGACCCTCAATCGGCGAGTTTTGCCTAATTTACAGCGCGCTCAGGTGCCGCCTTATGTGTTGGAGTGAGACATTTATGTGACGAGGGGAGGTGTACGTGTATGTGTGTGTATGTGTGTGTGTGTGATCCTGAAACTGTCTGACAAGAGTAAAGAAATGGGATTAAAAATGAACTTCCAGAAAACAAAATTGATGTACAAAATTTTACATGAAGAATTGTCGATTGATATGGAAAAGCTGGAGATAACCGATACCTACATTTACCTTGGGCAGCAGATATCAAGCGAGGATCACATTGATGAAAAAATTAACCGGCGTGTAAAATTTGGTTGGAGTGCTTTTGGAAGAGGCATGGAGAGATGCATGCTTGGTGTAACCAGGAAAGATAAGAAAAGGAACTCGTGAAGAACAGACCACCGATAGACAACCAAAATTTCAGACCAGATTCCAAGAGACAGGAAAATAACCAGAAGAAAACCACGTGGAAGATAAGTGGTTGAAATCTAAAGAGCCTGCTGGAGCGACATGGAGGAGACTGGTTCAAGACAGACCGTTGTGGAAAAAACTTGCGGAGATCTATCTAGCAGTGGGTAAAAAATGGTTGACGATGATGATACAAGGTGTAGATATATGGGGGATGTGACCCCCCCCTTATCTGACGTTTTGATAGTTTCGTGTGAACGCTAAGGGTGCATGCGGTGCTATTTATTATATAGTCGGAGCTAAACGGTGATTGTAACAGGTAAGGGTCGAGACGCCGAGATTTAGAGCTCCCTGGGAAAAGGGAATGCTCATCGGATACAGAGCAAATAGTTGAAGTATACTAGAAACTGAGAACTTTGCGTGCTGTTCACGGGTTGTCGTAGTTAAAGTGCACCGAGAGTGGATGGAAAGAAGTACCAATGCATAACCGCTGGGTGGGTGTTTAACGGCCACGTCTGCTTCTTGCTCGGGGAGTGCTGCTGCTTGTACTGTCCGGAACGATAGGCGTGCTACATTGACACAACTGACCATGATCTGCAACCAGGGCAGCATAGAAGTATATTTACAGCCACAGTGTAACAATTCCTAAACCGAATGTAACTACGGTGTAAAGGCACGTTCATATCACTACATCGGCGACAGCGCAGCGACTGAAGTTTGCCATGAAAGACTGGGACCAGTGGCGAAGTGGGCTGTAACCGCGTTCCCTTAAGAAATTGGTGACAGGACATTTCCCTAAATAAAACAATTGTGAACAAAAATACGTAGAAATTTCAAAAAAAAAAAAAATTAAATGAACAAATGTGCTGCTGAGCTAACTATACGAAGGAAATTCGGGCTGGGCTCGCTGTTTATTTATCATATCTATAAATTCCATTCGCTGTTTGTGCAAGATGTTTATGTTTGAAAATTCGCTCTCTCTGATTTTGCAGTTCTAAGAGCTTCTGAACCGAGCCAAGAAAATTTATTCTTCGGACTCTTAGCTAACGACTCGTAAAGGATGCTCGCATTCGGCTGTTTTTGATTTTGTATCGTACTGTACGTTATAACTGGGGCGGAATCTTGAACCAGTAACAGTGCTGCAGCTAGCTTTAGGATACCGAAATCAAATTCATTCGTACTGGAAGTTCGGTACATAGCAGCTGAACAAGGCCACACTGACTTCAAGTGAAGACGGCATCTTCTAATTGTTTAAAGTGGTGTTTAACAGCAACGGTTTCTTTTGTAACTTAAACTTACAAAGGAGCACGACAGAGAGTGTTCGGTTGTAAGTTACCGGGGCGTATAGTTCTTGTCGTTTTGAAGCCGTATTATGTCGATGAACTGAATAATTACTAGGTACGCTTCGGAAGAAAAACCGTTAGTGAATTCCAAGTGTATTCACTATTTTTTATCTACGCAATTAATAAAAGCGAAACTTCTTCACTGACGTGTAACTGGATTTTGTGATATATTAGGTGTGCAACTTAATTCTCGGCCACAGGCACGACACGTTGACAGCAAATTATAGCAAATCGAATACGTACCTAATCAGGGAAATACTCCCAGTCGGTTGGATACACTTGAGCCATCGTTCAGGGAGCTGCCGAATGCCACTGCGGAAAAAAGACGGCTGCTTCGAGTTGATAAAGTCATCAGTACTTGTGTGGACCTTCTCGACAGAAGTGAAGTGCGTATCACTCAGGTGATGTTGCAGGGAGCGAAAGAGGTGATAATCCTACGGGGCGAAGTCTGGAGAATACGCCGGGTGGAACAATATCTCCCATCCCAGGTCGGTGATCGTGTGTTTAAAGTCGTTTTCGCGGTGCGAGGACGCGCGTTATCCTGAAGCAACAGGACCGATCTTCTGCCCTTGCCGGTGTATGGCCTTTTCGCCTCCATTGCGTCGCTCACACAAATGAGTTGCTGACAATAACGCTCAGCATTGACCGTTTCACCAGGTTTGAGCAACTCAAGGTGTACGACACCGCGCTGATCCCATCATATGCACAGCAACAACTTCCTGGTATGGATATTCGGTTTGGCGGTACTGGTGGTAGGCTGACCTGGATAAACCCACGATTTGCGCCGCTTAGGATTATCGTAGAGGATCCACTTCTTATCACAGGTCAAAATCTTGTGGAGGAAATCCTTCTTCTTGAATCTGGAGAGCAAGGACACAGCAACATCGTAGCGCCTGAACTTGTTCGCAGCTGTGAGTTGGTGGGGCACTCAATTTCCTTGTGAATCCGTCCAAGCTTGTGCAGGCGCTTTGCAACGGCTTGCTGTGTTACTCCGAGTTTCTGGGCGAGCTCTGACTGTGTGCGACAGGGATCCGCGTCCAACAGTTGTTCCAGTTCCTCATCGTCAAATTTCTGTGGCTGTCCCGGACGTTCTGCATCACGAAGATCGAAATTTCCCTACTTAAACCGCCGGAACTTCTTACACGTACTGTAGGACACAGTAGCCTCACCCAAAGCAGCACAAATCATTTTCTGGGCTTCCGCGGCACTTTTTTTCAGCTGAAATGCAAACAGGAGGCAGTGTCTTAAATGTTACTTCTCGAACGACATTGCTTACACCGTCAACTTTCGTTCCTTCTGTCTCTACAGCTTTGAGCGGAAAGCTGTTGTATGGCGCTGCAATCAGCCGTTATCGCGCAGAGCTATTTGCATTTGCCGACGTTCTATGATCGCGTGTCGTTAGGGGCCGAGAATTAAGTTGCACACCTAATAGTTGCCTGTCCTGAATTTAGGACCATTGGTACCAGGGAAAGGAGAGAGTCAGTGCCGTAGGACAAACACAACATCCGTGCTTCACCGGGATTCGAACCCGAACCCCTTTCAGACAAATGTTCAAAAGCCATCGCCTTAGACCACTGCACCACCGGGGCGGCTTGATTGCCTTGTGATACGTGCTTCTGTATAACTATCCACGTCTCTCTTCAACGAGCATGCCGCCCCGGTGGCGCAGTGGTCTAGGCGATGGCCTCTGATCATTCGTCCGAACGGGGTCCGGGTTCGAATCCCGGTGAGGCATGGATGTTGTGTCTGTCTTACGGCACTGGCTCTTTCCCTTCCCTGGAACCAGTGACCCTAAATTAGGGACGCGTGACTGCTTATAGCCCATTGAGCTGCTCACGGTGGTCGTTAAACCTGCAAATAAAAAAAAAAAAAAAAACGAGCATGTGCGTTACCGGATGTGACGTCACGAAACTTTGGCCGCGTATATCTCCGGAATGCGACGTCCGATCGGACAACGGTTTTCGGCTTATTTCTCCCCGAGAAATCGTCTCGTCCGGTAGGTTTATTGTGCGGTCGATTCTGATCACCTTATATATAAAATGGGGCGACTAGAAACAATATCCCACGCGACTATGCGTTGCACGCTAGCACGGATGGACCACAAGAGCAGACGCCTTATACTCCACCTCCTAACAGTTCGCAAACGTAACCGGCCGCCCCGGTGGCGCAGTAGTCTAAGCGATGGCTTCTGATCATTCGTCCGGGTTCGAATCCCGGTGAGGCATGGATGTTGTGTTTGTCTTACGGCACTGGCTCTCTCCCTTTCCTGGAACCAGTGGCCCTAAATTAGGGATGGGTGACTGCTTATAGCCCATTGAGTTGCTCACGGTAGTCGTTAAACCTCCAATAAAAAAAAACAAAAAAACGTAGTCGAATCTACTGATTTTGGCGCCAGCACCATACCGGCTGTACTTGGCATGAACTGACGTGTGATACAACTTATAAACGCAGGATGCTACCAGGAATTGCTTGCGAGCCATGTCATCACCTCCTAATAGCTTAGCAGGCCCGCGCACCGATTTGTGACGTCACTAGAGTAGTCCGTAGTCGCGGAGAGGAGCATTACGGCGATGTGCGAACGAACGCGTCTTTACGTACACGAACTAACCAGGTCGTGCGTTCTTTTAGAGTTTCACTGCATTTAAATAAGAACTTGTGTGTTAGTTTTCAAATAACTGCAGAGTTAACAAGTTTGTTTAATAATCTTTTAAAATACAGAAGAAAAAGAAATTGCAGCGTAAAATTTAGCGTAGCAATAATTTCGACTTGAAAGGGTAAGCAACACAGATTCGTCAACTTAATGAAAGCATCCCTGTCATTTCACTGGAAGTGATAAACCATTTCTATAATCGAAATTATAAACTGTTGTCGTAGTTTCACTTGAAGTTATAGTATCTTTATAGTTAACCGAACGATTCCTGTACTTGTGAACTAATCGTTCTTGTACTTGAAAGATTAGTTTGAGGGTCCATTACGAAGTATCGCCGTCGTTTCAAAAGATGTCGATTGACATATTTAAGGAACCAGATTTTTCATTCATTGCAAACTTATGACTATGAAAATTTTAATAATGAAATAATTCCTTTAGTGAAAATGTATTTTATATGCAATCCGTGATCACTAATATATAAAAAAAGGTAAAGAAAAACTGAATTTTTTTCTGTGTTTTTTAATTATTACCAAAGGCTCAATAAAACACGTTTTAACATACATACAGTGAATTGCTGCTTGATCTACTGATTGCATCAAATAAATTAAGATTTCAAGAAAATTATGCAATTGCTACGATATTAAACGTACAATAATGACATAACAAGTTTTCCTAATTTTAGTACCATCTAGTTACGTGTTTGGACAACTTCATTTTGATAAGCAAATGTAAAGTTTATAATTTTTGTCTTCCAGAGCACTATTTCAAAAAAGTTACCTTGTCAAAGTTCAACACATCTGTATTAAGTATATTAGTAGCATTAAGCAAAACTATTTGGAACCACAATATAAGCATTTCTTTTTATCTGCAAAAATACAAGTAACTTATTGGCAGAAATTTCCTGAAATTTGATTTTCAAGAAGTATTCAGCAAAACTGCCAATGTACATATAATTATGGTTGTGTAGTTCTTTGTGTATCACAAGCACAATTTGATTATGTGTCCGTTAGCTGTTCCTTGAAGAATTTCAAAGACACGTTTCTAAGAAAATCTGAAATTTGTTCCAATAATTTCTTAAAGTATTTTTTTCAGATAAATTATTATATTTTTTGAGAACGTGACAAATGCACATGCAGTTATTGTACTGAATAAATCTAAGCGATTGTTTTGGTACTATAGGATGTATTTTAAAAGATGTACATGTTTCATTATAAACTGACTAACTTGATGTACCATTTTCTCAGAAACTATAAAAAGCAATGGTATAAAATTTTGCACAAATGTTTTGTCATTGCTGAAGCTATTGAAAAAGATTGTTTTTTCCTTTTTTTATGATTTTGGTTTCAAAATAAATTCTATGAAGGATTGAAGAAGTTTTTCCCCATACAAAAATTGACACCCACCCTCACGTTTGGAAGCACACTTTCCAGTAGTTATCGGATAATATGAGATATATTAGTTCCAGTTATTATTGCTGTAGCTTGTGAAGACACAGTGCAGGAAGTCTGGAAACAGATAAGTCTAGATAAATGAATAAAAAGTTGATCTCTCATTTTAAGCAAATATTTAAAAAAAAAAAAAAAAAAGAAGCGAGTATATATTTCTACTTGTATTTTAAAAATCTTGTTTGTTTAGAACATAGTTTCCACAATATGTGGATTCATGTCGATCCACGTACTTTTCTTTCTCTTAAAAATAACAATATCCAAGGCTTAAAAATACCATGCCCGAGATGCCCAGAGCATGTAAATCATTCGTCTGGGCAGGTAAATAAAACATCTAATTGCCTGTGCATGGTAACTAAATTTTAAAATAAAAAAGTTTGTAATAAAATTTCCTACTACACAAGAAAAAAAAGACAGTCATCACATGTCGTGTTTCATGTCATTGTTAATTAATGGAAGTTGTATTATTGTTACGAAGTACCAAGGAAAGAGTAATATCACACCTTTAATTATGTTATGCTCTACGCCCAGAAATCGGAAACCTAGTTTTGCTCCAAATTTTGTTTATAATCAACAACAGTATGCATGCCTCTGATGTAACTGACCTCTCATGTTTAGTGACAAAGGGAGACAACTTTAACAAAAGGAACATGGCAGAATCACTAAATTTCCGAAACACCAGTTTCATCATCGTACCATTTCATACCAATTTTAGCATCAGCATCTTAAAAATTGATATACACACGTTTGTGCATTGAACATTTGTAATACAGACCCTTAAAATGGAAGTGCAAACATGTTAAAACAGTTCATATTTTTAACTTAAAAAAAATAGGGTTCTGGTTTGTTATCTTAAAAGATACATTTTCCTGCGCATCCAGCTTTTACTACCTGGGCAAGTAAATAATTTCTTGCCCAGGTAGTACTGATATATTTCACCTAATTTTTAAGAAATTGAATGGTTCTGATAAATTCCCATCCTACCACAGATAGAGCATACACACTGCTCACACGAGAGTTCTTCAATGTGTTGGTTTGTAGAAAAATGCTTCAAAATCTTTAAACGGACATTTTAAAGGCAAACTTACTCCTGAACTATGTGTGAACTTCTGTTTTTGTGCATTCATATCTAATTTTTGCTGTCTATACTTGATTCAGTGTTTGTGTTCCTTTAGTAATAAATATTAAAAATGATAATTCAATGCAATTCTCTATGTCTGCAAACACAACAGATGTATTTCACATAACAACAAGGCCTTAGCATTTATATAAAGGACATAGGCATGTTAGATGTGTACATGACATACATATATTTCGTATAGGCTATAAGTATTTTACAAGCATTTGTGCCCAGAAATAGGGACCCCAAAAAAGTTAATCTGGCGCTGCCTAAACACTTAAATAACTAAGTACGAATGTATCAACATATTACTCTTGGGATCAAAAACATGCAACCTTTATCATTCTGTGTCCATAATAAAAAAAAAAAGTTTAAAATCCCTTCCTAAATATACATATTTTACTTTGAACTTATTTGATACATTGGCAAAAACATGTTATGGGTTACTATAACAACACAAGTAATCTATTCTTTCCATTACAAACATAAATTTCATTTTTCAAAAATCTTTTCAGTGCTTTGACTTCCCGCTGTGAGATGCATTAGATTATAAAATTAGCCAAATTTAAATTTTCTAGCTCAAAATTTTTATTTTACGAGTAGTTTAAAATAAGGTTAACAAAAGGTTTCCACGTACCTTAGAGTTGAAAATTTTCACGCTTTATTGCTGTAATCCATTTTGAGAACCTCCCCATTAGTAGGGAATTTGAATACTTTTAATATTCCTCTATGAAAATAAATTTAGTTGACAATTTGACAACAACAACCACGCACATCCGTAGTCACGCTTACACAGAGTGAGCAAGCTCATGCATGCTCGACCACCCACCACGGACATCAGCCTACTCTCCCCTACGTCACGCAGCTTCCGGCGTTCGGTACGCCGGGCCTTCTAAGCTATTAGGGGGTGATGGCCATGTACACCTCACAATGTTGTACCGCCACTCAGAGCGAAATGGGTTGCTCGATGATGTAATGCGCCTCTAAACTCGGTTGATCTCAACCAAATTGAACATTTGTGGAATGTTGTAGAACACCAAATGAGGCAGCTGGATAAACCATCGCGCTCCACACAGGAACTGTGGACAGCAATATTGATTTGAGGTTCCCACACACACCTCGTGGAAACGGACGTTATCCGGGCGAAAGGAGGGCCCACTAAGTATTAGGTAGATAGTCGTAATTAAGTGAACACTCAGCGACTGTTTCGTGGTTTAATGCCCACCATAGGCAACGTTAAGGTTTATAAGTAGGCGCCAGTCCCTAATTTGACAGCCACTAGTTCCAGGGAGGGGGGACAGAGCCAGCGCCGTATATCAAACATAACACCCATACTTAACCTCGGAGTGGAACCCGGCCCAGCTCGCAAAACTAGTCAGAAACACACGCCTCTGACCACTCGATCATCGCGGTGGTAAAAAATCAGAAGTGCGGCAGGGTTGTTTTTTTTTTTGTTTTTTTTTTTGTATTGTGAGTTTAACGACCACAATGAGCAACTCAGTGAGGTATAAGCTGTCGCCCGTCTCTAATTTAGGGCCACTGGGTTCAGGGAAAGGAGAGAGCCAGTGCCAAAAAACAAAGACAACATCCATGCTTCGGAATTCGAACCCGGACCCATCTCCGACGAATGTCAGAAGACTTAGACCACTGCGCCATCGGGGAGGGGGGGGGGGGCATAGCAGGTTTTTTTTTTTTTTTTGATTGGAGGTTTAACGACCACCGTGAGCAACTCAATGGGCTATAAGTAGTCGCCCGTCCCTAATTTAGGGTCACTGGTTCCAGGGAAGGGAGAGAGCCAGTGCTGTAAGACAAACACAACATCCACGGCTCACCGGGATTCGAACCCGGACCCCTTACGGACGAATGTTTTTTGTTTGTTTTTTTATTGGAGGTTTAACGACCACCGTGAGCAACTCAATTTAACGACCACAATGAGCAACTCAGTGAGTCATAAGCTGTCGCCCGTCTCTAATTTAGGGCCACTGGGTTCAGGGAAAGGAGAGAGCCAGTGCCGAAAAACAAAGATAACATCCATGCTTCACCGTAATTCGAACCCGGACCCGTCTCGGATGAATGTCAGAAAACTTAGACCACTGCGCCATCGGGGAGGGGGGGGCATAGCAGGGTTTTTTTTTTTTTTTTGATTGGAGGTTTAACGACCACCGTGAGCAACTCAATGGGCTATAATCAGTCGCCCGTCCCTAATTTAGGGTCACTGGTTCCAGGGAAGGGAGAGAGCCAGTGCCGTAAGACAAACACAACATCCATGCCTCACCGGGATTCGAACCCGGACCCCTTTCAGACGAATGATCAGAGGCCATCGCTTAGACCACTGCGCCACCGGGCGGCGATAGCAGGTTGAAAACATAACATTAGTTATTCCTTATGTTGCTATTATGAGAAAAAAATAATTTCGAAAAAATATTCTGGCAATTGCGAGGCTAAACTTTTTTTTTTTTACTGGTGAACAAAGTTCATAGAACGAACAAGCACAACTTGGACATTTTATTCGTAAACTTCCAATTCAAGTAAAAATACTTTTCAAAATTAAGACAGACCGTTTTATATTTTATTAGTAAAAACCCCACCTGAAGCGATATTTATATGTAATCCGTTTTATTGATATAACAAATAAAATACGTAGTTCTTTTGTTTCGCCAATAAAAACGGATATTTTTCCATGGTGGGGGCGGGGATTTAACGACTACCGTGAGCAACCAATCGGCTACATGCAGTCGCTCGTCTCCAATTTGGGTCCACTGGTTCCAGGAAAGAGTGTCAGTGCCTTTAAGACAAGCACAGCAGCCATGCCTCACTGGGATTCGAACCCAGACCCATTTCGGAGAAATGGTCAGAAGCCAGCGCTTAAACCACTGCGACACCGGGGTAGTATAAAATGGATTACTTAAAGCTTACTTTGGTGTATTTCGCTATTAAATATTATATTAAGTGATAGTGAATTAATATACAGGGTGGTCATAAAGTAACTTGGCTTACTTACGAGCCTCTAGTGACCACAGCTTTTGACGAATTGGGATGAAATTTGGTATTTAGACGTTTCAAAATATGCGCTCGAGATTTATCCAAAGAAAATGAATCGTGCTCTCACGGTTACAGCTCACGAATTATGGAAACTTTCAATGACAACACCCACTTTGTAATATCTCATTGTGATCAGCACTTTTTTTTTATTGGAGGTTTAATGACCACCGTGAGCAACTCAATGGGCTATAAGCAGTCGCCCGTCAATAATTTAGGGACACTGACTCCAGGGAAGGCAGATAGCCTGTGCCGTAAGACAAACACAACATCCATGATTCACGGAATTCGAACCCGGGCCCCTTTCTCAGACGAATGGTCATAAGCCATTGCTTGGACCACTGCGCCACCGGGTTGGCATGGCACTTCAAACGAGATGAAAAGTAACAACAAAAGGGGAAAGTAAAAAAAAAACGCCGTCACAATTACTTTTGTTTACAAATGCTCGATGTGTCTGCCGTCACAGGCAATGACAAATTGCATGCGATGAATCGTAGACATTACCGAAGCATGCAACATGTTACATGGAATATGAATAACCTCTCGTTGAATGGCTTCTTTCGGGTCAAAGTTCTTGGATTATCTTTGTACACTTTTGATTTCAGAAATCCATTGGTGTTAGATCTGGAGACCGTGGTGGCCATGGAAATGCGAAATGCCGAGATATAATTGTTACCGAAGCGCTGTTCTCACAATTGTTTGACACATTTGCTGACATGTGGCGGAGCACCATTTTGCATCCAAATGACGTCAGATATTACATGTCGTTGCTGCAGCTCTGGAATGACGTAATCCGTTAACATTGCTGCGTAGCGAGCACCCCTTACAGTACATGTCCGTAACTCGTGAAGGGTCACTTGTTCAAAGAAGTAGGGGCCTAGAATGAAACTGTTTGTGAAGCCGCACCACACAGTCACCCTGGCTTCCTGTGGAAGAGGTAACAAATCATGGGGATGTTTGTCTGCTCAATACACACAATTTTCAGAGTTCACTTTGCCAGTTAACGTGAAATGTGCTTCGTCAGTCTACAATACGTGCAGTGGCCAGCTGTTGTCCCCGTCATATCTTATCAAAAATGCATTCGCCAATTCCAAACGTAGCTGTTCGTCACCCTCTTGTAACATTTGGACTCAATGGTATCGGTACGGGAGCACCGATGGAAAAATCTTTAAGACCGTAGTTTTAGGAACATCCAGAATGCGAGAAGCACCTCGTGCAGTTGCACGACGACCGTCATTAATCGTGTGATGCACTTCAGCAACAAGTTCAACTGGAGTGGAACGTCTTCCAGCTCGAGGTCTATCGCATGTGCATCCCGTTATCTTCAAATTTGCGCAACAAGTACCGCACAGCTTGAATAGAACATGGACTCCGACGTAAATTATGGATTCGACGGAAAACACGCAACGCCTCTGCAGCATTACAACTATTAATATAATAGAGCTTGACCAGTTCACCACGTTGTTTAGCGGAAACTCTCATCTTGTTCTCCCTACACGTACAGACACGATACTGACTCAACGTCCAGCAGTCAATGCTATTTATCGGAACTGGTTGCGAAGACGTGAAGACAAACTGTTTTCGCCAATTAGATGTTTCGTGATAGGCGACGGTGACTCATGCAAATGATGTGCATCATCACTGCTGCAGACACAATGCAAATGAGTGACGAAAGGATGTTACCGTTGTTGTTTTTTTTACTTTTTTCCTCTTTTGTTGTTACTTCTCATCTCATTTGAAAGTGCTATTGCTCAGTGACTTTTAGGGCTAGAAACTGTTAACGCCATTTGTGGTTTTTTAAGGTGCTGATAACAATGAGATATCACAAAGTGGGTGTTGCCATTGGAAGTCTCCGTAATTCGTGAGCTGAAACCGTAACCGTGAGAGCACGATTCATTTTCTCTGCATAAATCTCGAGTGCATATCTCGAAACGTCTTATTTTATTTTTTTTTAATTGAAGGTTTAACGACCACCGTGAGCAACTCAATGGGCTATAAGCAGTCGCCCGTCCCTAATTTAAGGCCACTGGTTCCGGGGAAGGGAGAGAGCCAGTGCTGTAAAACAAACACAACATCCATGCCTCACCGGGATTCGAACCCGGACCCCTTTCGGACGAATGATCATAAGCCATCGCTTATAGACCACTGCGCCACCGGGGCGGCTGAAACGTCTAAATCCCAAATCTCATCCCAATTCGTCAAAAACTGTGGTCACTAGAGGCTCGTAAATAAGCAGTTACTTTATGACCACCCTGTACATATTTTTTTTTTATTGAAGGTTTAAGGACTACCGTGAGCAACTCAATTGGATATAAGCGGTCGCCCGTCTCTAATTTTGGTTCACTGGTGTAAGACAAACACAACATCCATGCCTCACCGAAATTCGAACCCGGACCCTTTCTCGGGCGAATGGTCATAAGCCAGCGCTTTGACCACTGCGCCACCGGGGCTGCGAGAATTAATATAATATCTGTCATCGGTATTATATTAATTCTGAAAATTATTATAAACTTAATATTCATCTCATAGATTTACGAACTAAATGTGAATTTTGAAAATGGATACACAAATTTCATAACTGAAATTAAATAAAAAGATCCTTATCGAAATCTAAGCAACGTGGTAACTCATACACCAGTATTCTTTTAATGTGCAGCATAAACCCGTTCATTTCTAGAAAACCTCATGGTTGCAGAACAATTAAGAATGCAGACAATATTAAGTGTGTTCCATACGTTTTTATTACTAAAATACCATTAAGCTGGTTTTTGACATACACCATGCAACAAGTTGTGTTTTACAATATTTACAATTGGAGAACAACCACTAAGAACACACTTCATGGAAAGCAATTCCAACACACACACACACACGCACACATACGTGTCCTGTTTTACAGGAACTCCACTTTTCACAATAGATACAGCAATACAAGAAACAGTAATAAATGCATTGGCAGTGGCAAAAAAATACATCAAATGCCTTAAGCATGCATTATCAAAACACAATTGTTTTATTTGAGACCCATAAAACAAATGTTTTCATACACATTTTTTTTGGCCCAAATTGTTTTTTTGTTTTTTTTTCTTTTTTTAAGTAGAGGAAAGTGTATATACATTGGAATGACAACTACCTACTGTCTTTAAACATCTGTGTCTTTTCCGTTGAATTTGAGAAAAGTCATAAAAAAGTGGAATTTATTTTTAATATTCTATTTTTTCACAATTTTATGCAGTTCTTTAGAATTTATTACAAATCCGTGGAAGTCCACCACGCAGCGCATCAATAATAATAATAAAAAAAAACATAACAAAACAACTTCACTGGAAAGTTGAAATGATACGGACTGCATGTAATTAGCATGATTAAAAAAAACCAGCAGTTATCTGAATTGATTCCAGGCATAAGCGAACTTGCACTTAGTTTTTAAGCAAAATTACTGTATAAAATTTCAGCATATACGATAATGCATATGCTGATAGATCATGCATTACAGTATTACGTTATACGGTAATGCATGATCTATGAAATAAAAAGTATTCTTTCAAACCTATCATTTATCTATTGATTTTTTTTCTGTTGCGCTGCACTGCCGATGGAGATTTATACCTTTAAGAAATTTATTTACAATGGTTGAAATACAGTGATTTATTTTAATTTACAATGATTTTGCAATGGTTGAAATAAAGCGCAATACTTCAACTGCTTTACAACACAAAATATATTTGTATTAACTTTAAAGTAATGTATTGTCCAAATGTTCTTTTTAGCCATTTTTAGAAACATACATGACTGAAAAAATAATTTTCAATGCAACTGAAGAACATGTCACAAATCAAATCAAATAATGAACAGTACTGGTTTAAAACAGCTTTCAGAACCACATACAAACAAGCCTAGTAGTTTTACAATGCAATATTTCCATTTTTGAACGGCAGTTTTTGTACTATGATTTTAAGTATCAATACAAACAAGCCTAACCGGTTTTACAAAGCAGTATTTTAATTTCTTCATGATATATATATATATATATTTCTTTTTTACTGAAACATTGTATTTTTTTTTTTTTTTTGATTGGAGGTTTAACGACCACCGTGAGCAACTCAATGGGCTATAAGCAGTCGCCCGTCCCTAATTTAGGGTCAATGGTTCCAGGGAAGGGAAAGAGCCAGTGCCGTAAGACAAACACAACATCCATGCCTCACCGGGATTCGAACCCGGGCCCCGTTCGGACGAATGATCAGAGGCCATCGCTTAGACCACTGCGCCACCGGGGCGGCCACATTGCATTCATAGGTGAAAATGGAGAAATAAGAAATTATGTTTAAAATAGCTAGCATATTCTTCAAAAACACAAAATTGGCTTACCAGGTGCTTGAAAATTATATACTGGTCACAGAACAAAATTTACAAATTTTAGCTTACACATGAGACACTTCAGCACAAGAAATGCACCACACACACACACACACAAAGATTACGAATAAATGAACAAGTTTCTAAAGCTGCCAATGGTTCAATGCGCACACTTTTACTTTTTGTATGTCTCACATACTTTTGCAGAGTTTAAATACATTACTTTTATGTGAAATAGCAGTGCTCACAGATATTTCATCACATATGCAGAGTTGGAATGGGCAAAACGAGTGATATGAGCAACCTAGAACGTGGCATGGCATCAGGGATATGAGCAACCTAGAACGTGGCATGGCATCAGTGATATGAGCAACTTAGAACGTCTCCCAAGCGGCATAACTTTTGGGTTGATTTCGACCATCTCCCAAACGGCATTCCTTCTGGGTTGATTTTGACTATCTCCCAAACGGCATTCCTTCTACGTTTTTCATGCACGTCCATATAGCAAAGATTTGACGAGAATAGTCTTTGTGGAATAACTTTTTTTTACGGGTCTTTTAGAGGTTATATTTAATGAAAGTTGGTTGTCAAATTTTCGAACTAAAGCCTAGTTCGTCATCAGGACTATGTCACTGGAGAAGTTGCTGCCACTCAATTGGAAGAGACCATCCGCAATTATCGTTAATTGTGGTACTTCTTCTTCTTGCTATTTCGATCCCTTCTTCTAGTTTTCTCTTTACTAAGTTTGACTGGTGGGCGATTATTTTCACTGAGTCCCAATTTATGGAGTGTCCACTTGCTTGTACATGTCTGTCTAGCCCTGTTTTGTTCCCAATGTTCCTAATAGCTGCTTGGTGTTCTTTCATTCGGACCTTAATACTTCTCCCTGTTTCTCCTATATAGCTGAGTCCGCAGTTACAGTCGATGCAGTAAATTACTCCTTCCTGCAATTGGATGTCCAATTCTTTCTGCTTTAAAGCTGGCAGGAATTTCTTTATTTTGTTATTAAGATCTGGAGCTAGCCTGATATTATATTTTGCTCGATCCTTTTCAGTTTCTCGAAAAGTCCCTTGTGGTACGTAATTTTGCTGGTGAATTTGAAGTTGGTTTTTTCCTGCTTCTTTTTTGGCACTTGTTTAAATATTTTCTCAACATATGGGGAGGGGTAATTGTTTTCTGCCAACATTTCCTTTAATTCTTCTTTGTGAAGATCTTTTTGAGAAGCTGAAGAGACCAGGATTTCAATTTTTTCCAAAAATTGTCTCGCTGTATTCGATTTAATATAATCAGGGTGGAATGAGCAGAAGTCTAACATCTTCCCTGTGTTGGTGGGTTTTCTAAAAAGCTGAGTGAATATTTTCCCTTCTCTTGAGGTCAAGGTTAAATCCAGGTAATTGATGCTATGGTCTTTTTCCTGTTCCAGGGTGTACTTCAAGGTATTTTCTAGTAAGTTAAATTCTTCCAGAATCTGAGAGGGTAGAGATTGGTCCACAGTATCTACTATAATTAGGACATCATCCATGTACCTTACATAGAGAGCAAACAAGGAGGGTTGTATAAGGATTTTTGCCTCTAGTTTACTTATATAATAATTTGCTAGCAGAGGTGCTAGTGGAGAACCCATTGCAAGTCCTGAAGTTTGCTTGTAATATTTCTTTCCAAACTGGAAGAAATTATTCTTGAAGGAAAATAGGAGCAGTTCATATATGCCAAGTAGTATTTCTCTATTGTGATTATGGAATACTATTTTTTCCGCAAGGTCATCTGCAATGAATTCCAGTAGGAGGTCCAGGTTAATGTTGGTATACATAGAGACTATATCCAGGCTTGCCATTACTGGATGAATTAATTCTGGCAAGTTGTCCAGTTTTCTTTTTAGCTGCATGGAATTTTTAGTAGGTAGGGAGGAGAAGGGAAAATATCTCTGAGGTGACCAAGCAAATAATAATTAATGTTGGAGAGTGGCGAATTTCTAGTGTCTATTATAGGTCTTATTGGATGGCCTTCTTTGTGAACTTTTATCGTACCATAGATCTGTGGAATTCTTGACTGGATTTTGGAGAAGTTTTTGAAGAGCTCATTAAGCTGTTTTTTATTTCTTAAAGAGCTGATTAATTTCTTAAGATTTTTTACAGTTTGATCTATAGGATTACCATTGAGTTCTTCATAATAAGGCTTGCTCAATTCAGCTTCCATTTTATTGTAATACTTCTCTTTTTCTACCAATACCAAAACTTTGCTCTTATCTGCTCTCAGTGCTACTACTTTATCATTGGCTTTGAATTTTTTAAGGTCAGTAATGGCACTTCTATTAAAATTGTAATCAACTTTTACTGGCTTTTTTACAAATTTTGAGACGCAGTCTGAGAATTCTTTCCTTAAAGTAACTGCTGTATTTTCATCTTCTCTTTCTACCTTACTACAGATGCTTTCTAAATCAATCAGTATACGTTTTTTATCAAGTGTTGCGGAGGAAAGGTTGTAATTATATCCCTTATTGAGGAGATTAATCAGGTTTCCATCTACTCCTTCTTCCGTCAGATCCATGACATGTTTGTTAGTGGTGGATGGTATTAACTGTGGGCCAGGTGCTGTAGACATTAACTTTGGACTTAACCATTTATTTTCTTTAATTTTCAATTTTTCCTTAAACTTTTTGTTTTTATCTCTCACTGCTTTAGCTAACCAATTATCAATATTTTTCTTTTCTGCTTCCGGAATTTCACCTAATGAAGAGGTCCAAATACGAGCTTCTATTCGTTCGCATTGCTCAATAGTTTTGAATTTATTACGAATCGCGCCATTCACCGTTTTTAGTTCTATATATAGTCTGACACCAGACTTCAAAATCATGGTGGGCGAGTATTATTTTTGTGAATGGACACCATACTTCAAAATCATGGTGGGCGAGTATTATTTTTTCTAAGGCGTTTCATATCAACTTTATTTATGAAACATTGAAAGAATTTGCAATGCTTTTCCTACAGGCTGCATAGGTGTTCGTGACCCTCACCCCGGGCCATAGCGAGGAAGAATTATCGGTAATCGGGGAGGGTTCCGATTTTGAAAATTAATTTTCACCTTATGTTATACATAATTAAAAAAAAATTCTCTGTCACATTTTATTTGAACACGAAATTCCTCTATTTAATACTCCCCATTTTTTTCAAATACTGACTTACATGCTATATACTACTTGCACAAGTATACGGATCTATCTACTCTCCCTTTGTTTTAAGTACGGCATTTTGGGGAGGGTAAAACTCCTCCTTGGCTACAGCCATGCCCCCCCCTATAATCACTCAAGCTTTTGCACTTTTTGGAATACAAAAGAATCCAAAGTGAGTCTTTTTTTCTTTTCGTTGTTGCTGTTAATGTTCCAATTTTTTTCATCCATTTCTAATAAAAGCTAAAGAGACGCATACCCATATAATAAACATGACACACTGCCACACTAGCACCTGTAACACGCACTGTTTAAAAGAAAATTTCATGCCTCGGAGAACGGTCTTAAATTAAAGCAAATGCTTTTGTGGATTAGGATTGACAGGAAAATAAGGACACGCAAACAATACTTTTCCTCTCCTTAACTCCTTTCCTTCAAGCCAGCAACCTTGTCTGCACTCATCTCTTCCAAAGCAGTCGCCAGCCACGTCCTGCTCCCTAACTACCCTAGGGAAGACTTAAGAGCTCTGGGTAGCTTTAGACTCCACTTTCTGTATTGGAATCCCCTATTAATAGCACAAAGAAACAGCAGAGCAACTACTAATGGTCCCTCTTGTTGAAAATCTATTCACCCTTTTTATTTGGCCCTGATCAGACTAACTTTAAAAAAGACTTAAATTGAGGATTTGGACGAGTGAAGAACAATTGAATTTTCATGGCCCTGCGGATGCTATTTTGGTAACTTTTCTACGAAGTAAACAAAGCACTTCCTAGGGGGAAATGCGTAGAGCTACACGACGAAAAACGCGACTAATTATTACTTCGCAAAGTCCAAATTATATTTTAAAGTTAAAAAAAAAATGGCACATCTTGAACTGGGTGGGCAAGAAATAGCGCACGCTCGCACTCCCTAAGGTCCCTGTCCGACACGCAAAAAAAGAAACTTCTCAATCTTGTGGACTAAAACAGCTAGTGGCCAACCACCATACAGGCTGACGATGTTGTCTGCACGGAACACGAAAGAGCGTCTCCAATGGGCGCAGGAGCATCGATGCTGCGTATCCGAACATCGCGTCCAACAAAATTCATCCCCTCGCGGCTGTTTGAGAACCATTTTATCATCCAACAGATGGACACGACTGGCAAAATAATACACCTGCTCACAAGAGCATTCAAACGAGTTCTCCTCTTGTTTCAATGACCTGTATAGTCCCCGGATTTAAACCCCATCGACAATCTCTGGGACGAGGTGGAACAGGCTGTTCGCTAAGAGATGTGCCGCCGTCCAATTTGCAAGAATTGCGCGACTCAATCATTTATGCATGGTTCACTATTCCTGCAAAACGCTTCCAGAATTTGGTATGCTCCACGCACCAACGAATTCAGGCTGTTCTGCAAGCCAAGGGCTACGCAACATATGATAATAGCAGTAGCGTAGCCAGATATTTTTTAAGGTTGGGGGGGGGGGGGTCCATTGATTTGGTTGGTTCAATATACTCCATGTGGGAATAAGCCCAAAACCTTTAAAAGTCAAAATATTACTGAGAAAATTTTTTTTAAATATATATATGCATATACATCACTTTAAATTTGCACTCAGTCCCACTAAAGGAAGGGCTGAACCAGAGAAGCCCCCCCTTCCGGCTACTAAGTTGGTGTACCTAATAAATTGGCACCTCAAGAGTGAGAAAGTACCAAACAAGATAAGCTCGAAAAGCAAGTTCAATATTAATTTTGTTTGTGGTGGTTTAATGAACCCCTAAAATAAGAAAGTCACCCTATCGTAGCTGAAAGCTACAGGCTCCAGTGCTGTCCTGATCAAGTGGTCACCAGAAACAATAAACTTGCGAAGAGTGACAACCAAGAAAAGAAGATAATCAGAACCATGGGCATATGGGGAGTACTTGCCCTCCCCTGGAAATCTGACTTTCTTTTATGAGAAGGTAAAACAAAGACTTTCATTATAACACTTATTCCAATTGCTAGTTTTTATGTTGAACTTTTGGATGCATACGTACGCAGTAAAAACAGAAATAAATGCTGGGAACTAACAGTAGAAAGTAATATTGAATTTTTTTTTCATTCAATGGTGCAGAGCACATATGTACACAGTATGGAAAGGCATGAAATGTGGAGAAATGAAAAATGATACCATCTTCTGCAGAATGAAGATCTTCTAACGTTTTTCCAAAACTTTCTCTTGAGGCTATTTTTTGCTGGACTGATTGATGATCCCTGGGATTTTATGGTGCATGGGACACAGGTGGCCAGAAGGTACAAAGCTCAAAAGAACGATGAATATATTTATCTCGTTATTGTCCCAACAAGCAGTCCAATTTCATTTAGCCATCCCTTTTATGTAGTTTTTGGGTCTTCTAAATAGTTTTCAACTGTTTGTTTGTCTTGCAGACACGTGTGGTAGAAAGGGTTAGATAATGTGAAGGCACAGTGGAAATTTGCATGAGGTGTTCATGTATGTTATTTGCAGCTACAATTTCTGTTTGCCCCTCCAGAAAACCAAGCTATGGGTGGCCCATGATCACAACCATAGAAGAGCAGAACACCCCTGGCTCACTTGGGATTTGAGAACAGGACTAATGAGGAAAATCATGAATAAATTGCAACCTTGTAATTAAGTACTATACTATTCATAATGTTATTAGAGCCACACCACAGCCTGAAATTTACTGTTTTCAAACTTCCCTATAATACAAAATGCAGTTGTGGTTTGAATACACTACAGCTGCAGTTAGAAGGAAGATTTGAACCACCTCAGGGTGATAGAAAACAACAGAACAAAAGAAGTTTATTATTTTCAAAATTAAATTTGGACATACGTTGACCAAGGATCAACAGTATGGGATATTTTATTCAGCACCACAAGCATTACTCCAAATATCATGTTTCCCAAGACAAAAAAATTAAAGTTTAAGTTATGTGATTACCAGTTCTTTTTTCCGTTCATTAGTTACCAAGTGTAAAACACAGTAATTTTTTTTGAGGAAAAGGGGAACTCAGTACTCCCATGTAAATGAAACATGATATGCTTCATCATGCAAAATTCGGTAACACATAAATTCATAATCATAAGGCAAGTACGGCATGATCTACAAAGGCCGTTCCATAAAAACTGAGAGTAATTTTTTTGAGTTGGCAACAGTGCGAAGTGGAAAAATAACTATACAGATGACTAACTGAATTAAGGAAGTAACTATGGCAACAGTTATTATTAGTAGTGGCAGATGATTCTGGTTTTGTTATTGAGAAGTTGTTTAAGGTACGTCTGCATTTTGCCAATACAACTATGGAGGTGAGTGATTCAGAGTTAAGAAGTGAAATGCATTGTGCGATAAAATTTTGCTATCATTTGGGTAAAATGGCTCAAGAAACAGTTGATTTAATGAAAAAGCTTCAAAGATCAATGTTTGTGTGAGTCAACAATTTTTAGATGGCACCATGATTTCAAAAAAGGGTGTTTGTCGGCAGAACTTGCTCCTAGGCTTGGTCAACCTGAAAGTGTTGTTATGGAGCATATTGTTAACACTGTTTGGGCAATCCAGCAAGAAGATCAACGAATGACGTGTGAAGAGATAGCAACATCAACTAATATTCCAAAAACGTTGGCATTCTGCATTCTACGCAGCAAATTACTGCTGCATTTTGTGGGTTTCAGATGGGTACCTGATCACCTGACCAGAGAACAATTGTTAGCCAGAGTTCAGGTGTATCATGAGTGGAAACAAACGACTGCAAAGGATAAAGGATCCAAACTTTCTAAACATAGTAATAACTGCCGATGAAACATGGGTCCACTATTTTCAACCCCTCACAAAGCGTGCGACGGGTGTCTAGAAACACACAGGCTTGCCTCCGCCGAAAAAAAGTCTGCCAAACCAAATCCACTTGGAAGGTAATGATGATAATTTTCTTTGATGGTGTAGTCTACCAGCATGCCATTGCTCCACAAATTACTGTCAATGCTGAGTATTACATTTCAGGCTTGAAGAGTCTGTGATGACACATATTGATTAAGCGACCGGAACTGGTGGGCAAGTGAACCCTACACCATGATAATGCCTGCTCACATGTGGCTGCTTGTGCTCAACAGTTTCTTACGAAATGCAGTGTTGAAATCATGCCACAGCCTGCCTGTAGTCCTGATCTCGGCTTGTGCAATTTCTGGTTGTTTCCAACAATGAAGGAGAAGTTCCGTGGCGCAATATTCAGCACAGATGCTGATGTTATTCAAGCTGTACAGGGGTCGCTAAAACAGCTCCCACAAAATGCCTTCGCCACATGCTTTGAAAAGTGGACTGAACGATGGGACCATTGCATATCATCCAAGGGAAGATACTTTGAGAAAGAATAACATATATTTTACTTTACCTATATTTTTTCATTTTGTGTGATTTTACTCTCAGTTTTTATGGAATGGCCATTGTATATATGTGATGCAGAAAACACCACACCTTGATTACTAAAATCTGCAGAACGTAACCAACTGTACAAACTAATGACGAAGAAACAAAGTACAAATAATGGAAAGCTGTTCATAATTCAATACATTTTACTGTTACACTGTATCATAAATTACTTAAACCCACAACTTCTTTTACTGTACGAACATTCCTTGATTTTCAAAAAATTAACATTCTTGCAGCCTCAATAAGGAAATATGGCGAGTTTTACTAAGCATGATACTACTACACAGTAGAGTATCAAGATATAACATTACAGAGTGAAAGTAAAACTTCACATAAATGCTGAATTCTTATATTACAATGAATGATGCTTTTTACAGCTCTTAAAATACAAAAAAAAAAAAAAAAGAGTTAGGCAAATTAATCGTTTCTTGTTAACATGCCCACAACCATTTGCAATGGTGGTTAAACTGTACAATTTTACAATGCTTAACTATATCGAATATTTAGATTCTTAGAATCTTACTAACATCTTTCTCATTACCTCTACATTTGCTCCATCACTCTCACAATAGTAAATTTACAGTAATAAAAATCAAAGATTACAAAGACAAAGAACACTTGTCATTTTGGGATGTTAGTGTAAGTTCACATTGCAACTAATGGTGTATGCAGTAATACACAATTACACTACACACAGCCTCACTTGTACATAAATATTCAAGAATTCTGTGCAACATGGAATTTAGTTTTAAATGTAGCTTTTATGTACCCACAAATTCACAACAGTCAAATGTTGTGGAAACTAAGGAGTACCTCTAGAAATTTTAATAAATATTTGCTTGGACATATTTTAATATTAAAGTTTACATTTTTTATGGTTGTAACATTATTATACTCACAGCCCCATTACATACTACTGATGAACTTCAGCAAAGCATCAACCCTCTGAAGTGCTAAACAGCTGATCAGCAAACTTAAGATTTACCTCACACAGACACATTGTTAATGTCTGGATCTAGACAGTTTGTAGCTACTTGGAAAAGTTTTCATCACCAGAGATTTTAAAATCTAACTTTTTAAAACACTTAAAATAGTATCTCATTTTCAAAGTTAAAATACACTTCTTCATCATACAAAACTGAAAGTAGTGTTTTAGCAGCACATGACAGCAAAACATTTTTAATTCATCCTGATAAAAAGGAAAGAGTAGCTAATGCTTTCTATATTTATAAAAAACAAACACATAAGGCTTAATTTCATTATGTAGAAAACAGATTTCCATAAAAATAAGATTTTTTTTAATCAACCCTAACATACTGCATGCTGGTTAGGTCATGAAATTAGCCATGCTTACAAAGAAATCACTCCAAAATGCAGAAGCTGTGAATCATCAATTTCAACACAGAAGCTAATGGTTTTTTACCTTACATGAAAACCTGAAATTTTAACATACATAAAATTCTTTTTAGGTAGATAAAGAAATATAGGTAATTCAGAATAGCGTTTAAATGTGAAAAAAATAACAATAATAAAGGATAAAGAATTACAATTTCACATTTTGTTTAATTATTACTGTGCAAATATGCCAGATTGCTAAAAAATGAAAGAAAATTTTTTATAGGATCAAAACAAACAGGACATGGTGTTTACAATTGCAAAAGGAATTGACTGGGCAATTTCACTTTAAATCCAGGCTTTAGCATGCAGGTTTAAGCCCACCTAAAATTAGTGATAACAACATGAAGTGTTCAGAGACTACTCCTGGTAAAGTAAAAATGGGATAATCCATATAGGATAATGTACTTGGATCTTTAACACCAACAATTTAGTATACATAATTTCAACCACTTTCAGTAAGATCTTTTGGTGGCATACCAGCTTTAGTAATACTGATAGAAAGATTACATGTGCTGGGGTGGGTCTTATTTATAAAACTGTCCTCAAACTTGTAAATGAAATGTTTCTTACTTTTACAAACCTTATTTACAAGCCAGATTACATGTGGTGAACCTTATTTACAAGGAAGATTACATATTGTGGATCTTCTTTACAAGTCTGTTTTCAGATTTGTAAATAAGATGCGCTGGACCTTTCTGACAAATATTACGAATGCTAAATCTTATTCACCAGGAAGATTACATGTAGTGGATTTCATTCACAAGGAAGATTACATGGGGTTCATTTTATTTACAAGGAAAATGTGGTAGGTCTTATTTACAAGTAAGATTTCATGTGGTGGACCTTCTTAGCAAGTCTAATTTCCTATGAATATTACAAGTGGTGGATCTTATTTACTATGAAGATTACAAGTGGTAGAACTTATTTACAATTTTTATAACCAAGCAAAGATTACATACATGTCTTGGATCTGATTTACACAACTCAATTATCACACTTATAAATAAAATGTGCTGAAATAAAATGTGTCTTACATACAAATCTTATTTACATGAAAGGTAACATGTGGTGGATTCTTTTTAAAAGGAATATTACATGTGGTGAAATTTATTTACCAGTCTGTTCTCAGATGTAAATAAGAAGTACTGGATCTTTCTTACAAGGAAGAGATTACATGAGGTGGATTTTATTTACAAGGAAGATTACATGTGGTGGATTTTATTTACAGTGAAGATTAGATGTGGTGGATCTTATTTACAGTGAAGATTACATGTAGTGGATCTTATTTACAGTGAAGATTACATGTGGTGGATCTTATTTACAGTGAACATTACATGTAGTGGAGCTTATTTACAATGAAGTTTACATGTAGTCAATCCTATTTAAAGTCTGTTCTCAGATTTGTAAATAAAATCTACCACATGTAATCTTGCTGTTGGTGTGACTAAGGCTGATGTGCAGCTAAAAGATCTTAATAAGAAAATAAATTATTGAAATTATACATTATGAATTACAAGGGTGAAAGATCCATCGTCATTTTTTTTAATATTACATAAACTTCTCTTATTTGATAGCACAATGATGTACTTATCTGCAAGACTGGAGAATTTAAAGTACAATGTAATTATTTGTTTTTGCTCCCAATTTTCTCACTATCCACAGTTTTCCTTCTCGTAATTTCTTCATAGACCAAACACGTGAGCAGCACAGTGCTCACTTCTTCACTTCTGCATTTCATTTTTTAGCTTCTGTGCTGAAATGAAATGGTGGATTTTATAGTCAATGGAATGCTTACAATAATTTTTTAGAATAGATTCACCAGGCATGGGGCAACATGCCTTCAGCATACAGTGTGTTGAATGCACATTGAAGCCATAATACTGAATATTAATTCTTGAGCCTGATGAGAAGAGTTCCACCCTCCATAATCTCCACACACACACACACACACACACACACACACACACACATTACTGACTGTAGCTTACCTCAAGAAACTGTTTCTATGAAACATATAGAACCCTAAAAAAAATGTGCCTTGTATAAACATTATTCAAAAACTACAAAAATAAACTTCAACAATCACATACAACAAAGATATAAATCAAATTTACGTGTAATTAAGAACTTAAATTTGTTATTTCCCAATAAAATATTCTTGGCAAATCAGCATGTATATATTTTTTTTATTGTTTCATTTAAAATGTTGCTTTATGGTCAATAGGTATAAACTGTTTCCAGGATTATAAGTAAATTCATATTCTGTTTAGTAACGACCATGCCATAAATGTCACTAGTATAATATGTTTGTAATATGCTATCACATAGGCACTATAGAGAAAATGTCAGTTTATTCAAAGCAAAATTCTACTCTCATCACAGAAGCATATATAACAAAAAATAATACACTGCAGCACATACAATTTATTTTTAATTCAAAACTGCCTGCCCCAGATACATAGCCAATGGAACTAAATGCAGTTAACACAACACACACATTAATTGTCATTCATAAGCACAAAAAGCAATGTTCATAATTTTTTGGGGAGGGGGAGACAATTGTAATATCAGCACTGCACACATAGAAACAATAATTTACCCTTATTTTTAAACATAAAACCACAGCTTTATTATAACAGCAAGATAATAATACCATTAGTGGCATCCCCCCCATGCGACTTAAATTCAAAAATCAGTACAGAACAAGAAAAAAAATCAAATGTACACACATGGACTGCCTATTTTTCTGTATTTCTAGAACAACCTCACTTTTTCATAACAACATTGGTAAGTTTTGTTTCCCACTAACCATGATGGCTCTTCTCATGGCATTTTCACAAATGCACATGAACACCTTAAAATCATCATGAAACAACTTACGAAAGTTTACTGGAATACGAAGACAAACTATGTGTCTCATAAATATATGCTGCTTATGGTTTGTAGGAAACAGCATCAACAGCTCCATGGAACCATGTAAAACCTTCAGAACTTTGATAATGTAAATTTTCTGCATAACAGTCTGACATTTCGAGTTCCTAAGAATTTGCTAAATTGTGAACAGGGCCGGATTGAACTTTTGCGGGGCCCAGAGCGAAATTTCATATAGAGGGCCCTATGAAATGAATCTCATAGTTTAATGAAATCATTGTATGAAAAATGAAAATAGACAAAAATTATCATAAAGGAAAATGATTATCTCAAATTACTGTGAGCTTAAGAAAAATACCATCATATGGATTGAAAATTCAGAGAGAGAGAGAGTAAACAGTTTCTTTGTGATAATTTTCGTGTATTTTATTTTTCAGAGACAGGGACAGACAGACAGGTAGAGTGTGTGAGAGAGAGAGACAGACTGACAAACAGAGTGGGAGAGGGAGACAGACAACTGACAGAGAGAGAGAGAGAGAGACATTGAGTGGGAGAGAGAGACAGACAGACGTTGAGTGAGAGAGGGACAGACAGAGTGAGAGAGACAGAGAGATAGACAGACATTGAATGAGAGACAGACACAGACGTTGAGTGAGAGAGGGACAGAGAGTGAGACAGACAGACAGACATTGAATGAGAGAGAGACAGGCAGACAGAGAGACAGACATTGAGTGAGACAGACAGACAGAGAGAGACAGACAAATAGACAGAGAGAGAGAGACAGACAGATAGACATACATTGAGTGAGAAAGACAGACAGAGAGACGGGCAGACAGACAGACAGGCAGACAGACAAAGAGAGAGAGAGAGAATAAAAAGTGCTGAAATCTACGACTTTCTTTCTGGAGAGGAGGAAGTTTAGGTTGCTTTATTATCTTAATAAAAATTTTCCTACAAAATGATAAAAAAATAGCTTTAATTAATCTGCGTAGCGAACATTTTTCCATAGCAAACATTTTTGCGTATTGAATAATAATGATCCCTCTTAAATAAATTCGTATATGTATATTTTTTTCCTGGTACACGTTTTAGTGATTGATTTTTGATGGAAAGTTAAATGACTGGTAAATTAATGACTTTATTCACCTCGTATATGCGCTCATGTATAAAAATTGCCTTATTTATTTATTTGTTTATTTCCAACACTGTTTTTAAAGTCACTGAACGATTGGCCTCCATATATAGCCCAGATACAACTTTGATATTCTTATTTTTTTTATTTCAGTACCAGGTTTACACACAAATTGTTGAGTATATAATAGGAAGTCACAAAATGTGATGAAATTTAATTTCTTATTTCATGAATATGGAAAAGTTTAAGGTTTAAATAAGTTGGAAGGGGGGGGTACAAACTGAAAAATAAAATATAACAAGTTAGTAAAATTATGCAATGCATTGATTATGATATGCTTTCCAACATACCAGAAATGGCACACAGACGAACTCTCCTCCCAACCCTGACTATTGATCAGATTCGTTCAGTATACCTCCGGAACAACATACTAAAGTTTTGTCACAATAGAAATATTTTTACTCAAGTTATTACTCAAGTTATGAGGATAATGGCTGTGAAATAAATCCCACTCATGTACCATGACCTTTGATCCCATTTCGATGATATTAAATATAATTGGTTTAGTATACCTCTGGACCAACATACTAAAGTTTTGTTGCAATAGAAGCATTTTTACTCAAGTTATAAGGATAATGGCTGTGGAATGATTCTCGCTCCTGTGCCCTGACCTTTGATCCCATTTCGATGACATTCAGCATAACCTGTTCACTTTACTTCCGAAACAACGTGATAAAGTTATGTCGCAATCTAAGCATTTTTACATAAGTTATAACGCATAAGGGCTATGGAATGAATCCCGCTCCTATGTCCTGACCTTTGACCCCATTTCGCCTTTTTTCAATAGGGTTCGTTCCCAGGTTGTCCCCTACCACATACTAAAATTTAATTGAAATTGAATAATTTTTATGCGAGTTATCGGGTGGACAGACAGACAGACAGACAGATGGACAAAGCTGGAGCATTTACGCTTCTTCAACCTACGGTTGGAAAACGTAAAAATATATTTTTGAGGGTCTGCGCCCCAAAACTTAAAAAAATATCAATAAATATAGAGAATTCTAGCAAAAACAATTTGGTTTTTGTTTTGTAAAGTGCGGGGCCCCGTGAAGACGCGAGGCCGGGGCGACCGCCCGGTTGCCCCTATGGTCCAGCCGGCCCTGATTGTGAATCTATGGAAAATGCCACTTTACTGATGTACATTAGCACTGTTGGCATTTTTACTATGTAAAATTTATAAATTTTTGTGAAAAATCATAATTATTTCAAATGTGTTATGTCCAATGTAACTAAAAGTTTGTCTTTTCAGACATTCCTTACTTCATCTCACCACACTTGGCCATCAGGAATATGATCACAATGTTGTTGTTGTTTTTGTTTTGTTTTTCTCTCTGACGTTAAAAATCTGCAAACATTTTGTATCAATAAAATATTATATTAAAAACTTTTTTTCTCATATATTTACTTTAAAAATTAAAATATTACTAAATTGATAACCAATCTTGTATTTAAGTTTTAGCCATTACAGTATACGGTTCCAGAAGTTTTAGCCACTAGAAGTTAAAAACATATGGTTTACAAAATGATGACATCCCACCCAGGTTTGTGAAGTTTATGAACACATGGCTTCACAAGTGTCCAATGACATCCCAGTTTCATATGCACTATTAGAGTGTTTACAGTAATCATTGTCTCTACAAAGTGACTGGGTGAAAACGAACACAAAGAACCATTTTCTCTTATTTTCTAATCTTAATAGCTTTTTAAAAATATCATTATCATTTTTAAGAGCCCTAAAAGAAAAAAAAAAGATTTTTTACATTAATTTTTGCCCTCTCACTTTTTGGAGACAACTAGTACATACGAAACTGGGATGTCACTGAACATTTGTGAAGCCAAATGTCAAAATAATTTGGGCACCAACTTCACCAAATTATTTTGACAGTGGGGTGGGCAGACATGAAGAGATCAGATGTGGGAGGGGCACATCTCTTCCATAGTCAGGAGGAAAATAAAAAAAGGGGGCAAAAAGATAACTACAAGATTAGACATATATTTTAAAAAACAATTGTAATTGCTCATCAACAAATGAATAAGAAAACAAATATTCTTTTGCTGAATGTTAATATTTTAAAAAAATAAAATCAGCCTATGATTTTATAAAAATATCTAGAGAGATTTTATTTCCAAACATTTATAAAAAAAAAAAAATATGAGAAATTAGCACAGTTACACAAATAAAGAACGAGAAGTGCCAAAAATAAATAGATAAATAAAAGAGCTAGAGATTATACATTTCTGCATCTATTTTTCTTTTATGTTTTATAATTGTTTTAAACATTTACCACGTCACGTGAACTTGTCAAACACAATACAGGGCTGGCAATACAGTTTTTCATCAAATGAGCAATGCTGAATATGGAGGGAGGGGGGGGGCTTACTTATTTTGTTATTTATTAATTTTTTGAAATAAATCACTTTGGCCTCACAAGATGGAGCTTGGTCCACCTTATAAGGCCAAAGCGATTAATTTATTAAACAGGATGAAAAATATTAGCTGAAATGAAAAGACTTAGAAACATTATACATTTAAAGAGAGGTTTCATTGCCAACTTGCAGTGCTTAGCTTATGACTCACATCTTAGGCTTGCCAAAGAAACCCACCCAGCAATTTTAGATCATGCATTGACTATCACTGCAGCTAAGGCTTCCACTTATGAAAATAACCTCATCTCCACTTATGTGCACAAGCTGTGTCAACTGGTTGCTTGCAAGATTGATTCATGAACCTCAACTTGTGGAAGTGACACTATCAGGACTAATGCTTCGTTGGTTCAACCTTTTATTAACTTAAGTGCAAAACCTTTGAACACTCTGCAACAAAAGGCATCAAAATATGCCTATCCTTCTTCAAATGTTAATCCTTTTTCATGTGTTACCGCAGGTTGAGAACATTGTTCACCATCTCTCCCAGCAGACACAGGAGGCTACTCGCCACAAAGTGGCAGAAGTTCTACATGCTGCTAATACTGCCCCTAGGAAGAGGGTTAATTCTTCCACACATATGGATAAGATCAAGCAACTCCATATCCTGCGTTGAGATTCTGATTTGGCAGTGGTTCGAGCTGACAAGACCCACCAGGTTGTCATTCTTGATCGAGTAGACTATTCGTCAAAAATGCTAGCAGCTATTGACTCTATTCCCCATTCCTCTTGTATTTCCCACCCCACTCAGGCCACTGTTACTGCGTTGAGCAAACTTAAAGCCCTTCTGTCTCTTCCTTCATTTGATCTCGTAGTTTTATATGCACCCCCGGGCCTCATGTTCCCCAATTATTTGGTAAGATCAAAACTCATAAACAGGGGAACCCTATCCGGCCTCTTGTTTCTGCATTTGTGAGTCCAACTCGCCCCTTAGAAAAAGCTCTGGCACAGAGTCTTGCTCCATTACTTTCTTCCCCTTGATTTTCCGTTTCTTCACCTGTTGATGCCCTTCCTGGTATTCGAGCCTTCTAAGCCGACTGTTCCTCTTTCCACATGTTTTCCCTAGACATCGTTTCCCTTTTCCCTAACATACGGTCCCCATTGTATATGATTCAGTGGCTTCCAAACTAGACTTCTGGACGTCCTCAATCCCAAATCAATTCCATTCTTTGCACTTTGTCTATGCCCATTCCTTTTTTTAAGTTTAATGGTAATATTTTTTTGACAATTGGCCTTGCTTTCCCTTATCCCCTGTCCTGGCAGAGATCTTTCTCCAAGACCTTGAAGAAAATGTATTACAATCTTGTCCCCATAAACCTTTATTGTTTTTACGTTATGTTGATGACGTTCTTGTTTTTTGGCCCAATTCATGTAAAGATATTACCGATTTTGCCTTACGGCTTTCTTCAAGGCATGAGGCCATAAACTGTTAAATTGAAGCCGAAAGGGAAGGGGTTTTACCTTATTTAGATTTTTCCTTGTTTAGGGAGGAGGGAAACAGCACTCTTACATTCTCAGTTTATCGAAAACCCACTTCTATTCCTTCACTTATCCCGTTCAATTAATCTCACCCACTTTCCTACCGGCTCTCTGCTTTTTGCTCATTGATTAAGCAAGCCATCACACATTCTTCATCGACCATTCGTCGAGATGCAGAATGTGACTATATTCGGGGACTTGTACTTTGTTTTGGTTACCCTGATTTTCTTGTTACCAGGCTAATTAAGAGTTCTTTGAGAGGACTGTTTTCATAATACCTAGAGAGCAGAAGATTTTTCGTTTTGTTGGTTCACTACCTTTCGTTTCAAATTCGGCATATCTTTTGAGGAACATTTGTAAAAAAATACAATCTAATACAATCTAAATACAATCTAAGTTTCAGAATCAAAACACAGAATACCATGAACGTCATACAGAATGACCGGGACTCTGTCCTAACTGAAGATCAACATGGCATATATGCCATTCCTCTACAGGCTCTTGAACAGGGAATAAACAATAATGTCTACGTGGGCTCCACAATTAGAACTGTTAAAAAATGTATGTATGAACACAAGTACAACATCAAGACCGGTTCGTTGACCACTGCTTTGTCAAGACACTGTATCGACAGAACTTTCACTCCCATGTGGGAAGATATTACATTACTTGACTCTCATAAAACTAAGTCTGCAGTTCTGATGGCAGAGAGTCTTCACATATATAATCTGGGCAGTGGTTGTTGTAATGATGACACTCCCATGCAGATCCCACTGCAGTGGAAGTTATTGCTGAATTCCGTTTCCGAACACAAGCAAGCCAGACGGGAACAATCACGAAGGGAGGTGGGGGCGGTGAGGGGGATGGTTAGCTGCAAAAAAATATTGGGGGGAGGAGTGCGTGTGTGGGGTAGGGGGAGATGGCTGTGCTGTTTTTAAAATATTCTGGGGGATGGGAGGCAGCTGAGCTGAGGGAGGGGGAAGAGGAATTTTATCCTTTTTTAATGTTTATATTTCTTGTAATATATGTTATTATGTGCTGTCGTCTCAGTTCACAATCTTTGAAAAAAAAATTATGTCTCTGAGCTTGCCCAGAACAACTCAGACACTTTGTCATCAACTATATATCGTGTTTGTGATGCAGCTGCAGTACTTCTGCCATCTGAATAAGGAACTCTTGGAGTTCGGAAAGGTCTCGTGGGTTTTAGTGTCACTTTTATTTTTTATGTGATTTTAGAACTCAATAAAAATATTTTTTGTGCTCAGATGGCTTATGTTGTTTTTGGAGTAGATGATTTATAATAATAATGATCCACTAACAAACTGAGTCCTGTGCTTACCTAGTATGATTTCCCTGGTGATCTAACACACATAACCCATGACCTCATGACTTTGTCTCTTCTCCCCCTAAAATGTGATGGCATACACTTTCTACATGTTGCATCAAACAAACAACTAAATGTCAAGGCTGAATGGCCACCCCGGTGGAGCAGTGATCTAAGCTCTGGCTTATGCCCATTCGTCTGTGAATGGTCCGTGTTCGAATCCCAGTGAGGTGTGGATGTTGTGTTTGTCTTACAGCACTAGCTCTTTCCCTTCCCTGGAACCAGTGACCCTAAATTAGGGATGATCGACTGCTTATAGCCCATTGAGTTGTTCATGGTGGTCATTAAACCTTCAATTAAAAAAAAAAAAAAAAGGACTGAATGACTCATTTTTTGTCAAATAGGCATAGTTGAATTGCTAAGTCATCACTTTCTTAATAAAGGCAATCAATTTAAATGGCCTACTAGACATTTCACTGATTGTGTCTAAAAAGAAAAGAATACTAACCACCTTGAAAAATAACACATTGCGAAGCGAAGCTACGAACTTTAGCCTTTAATCCTACAAGAATTTGAAAAGTGTTACCTTGCGTTTTCTTCTGACAGTTTCCACTTCTTTAAAGCACTTTCTTTTCAAGATCATGCTGAATTTGGAAACAGAAATATGTATTAACCATGTTGAATTTGGGAAGCAGAAATATTAATCACAAATAGTCAAATTTGCCTTTGCTTTGCACATTCTTAAAATAATAATAAAGAGATGAATAAATATTCTTAGCTCAATTCTGGAATGACAGTGAACTAACAGGGGAGGGATAAAACAGATAATCTATCTACAAAAGGATCAGTCCGTGCATGACGTTTATTGTGGTACAACAATTTTATTTCTTTAACATTAATTTCACGTATAAAATAAGCTTTCACTAACACATACCAGGACACAAAAATAAGGAGTTCACATTAAGTGAATTCATGTAAATCATATAATTATCCTCAATATCATATGCATACAAAATTTCAATTTTTCATATGTACACAATGTATTTGGAACATGTTTATATCAAAAAGAAATAAAAAAAAAAAAATCTTGTCATTGGTCATGCTTCCTAAAACAATTTAAAATATCAAACATCTAAATACAGTAGAAACAGCAATGTGAGAATCATTTAGAAAAACATGACATAGTATGTCTGAGACATGACAATTATTGGAAATACTGGGATGTCATGACTAGCTGCACAAGTGAACTGGTACATGCACATAGTAGTACCAACAAAATTATCTGCTTCTTCCTTCACGTACAATAGGGTGGAGCAAAAAACATTTTTTTTTTTTGAAACGTCACCATGTGCAATAGTTGCGATTTTGTTACTGAAAGGATCCCCCGAAATATGGATGACATTATTCGATATCTTAGGCTTCCCCAAGAACTTCAAAGTTTGAAAGTTATAGGGAAAAATGCTTTAAAAACACCCGCTTTCTCCATTTTGTAAATATAAGAAATTACTGTGTCACTATGTTATTTAATATCACCTTTGAGTGTATAAACACGGGTAAAAATATAGCATACATGAGTTAATTTCTTAGGCTTCCCCAGATACCTTAAAGTATGTAATTTTTTGCCAAAAACGGCATGATAAGAAGCATGGCAACTTATGTTGTTCGACAGCAGCCTTACCGTTATCAATTTGGGCTTAACGTTAACAATCCCCCTCTTATACTTTCTAGAAACCTCGTGTTGATTTTCAGAAGCATAACTTGAGACCTTGCGCTCTCCTTTGTTTTTGTAACTTCCTTCACCTCTCCCCACCACTTCCCTTACAGCGCAGCTCTCTTTACAAACTCGCTGAGTCATCTTATCATAGTTGTACAGATCCTTTTGGAAGAGAGTGTTGACGGGCAGTGCGTCATAATGATGCAACAGTTTCTTTCACTCCTAGTGACTCTGATGGGGGTACCAGCATTTTCATTTTGTCGTTCAGCTACTTAAGATGGCTGAAACAAGAAATAAAGCTGATTGCCCAATCCTCGGGAGTTATAAGAAGATGCATGAAAATGTGTTGCCTATGCACGAAGATGTAATGCGCCATTACTACCTTGTGAGGAATACTCTTAGGCAGGAAGGTGCAAATTATGAGCCTGCTGGAGCAGAAATAGCAGGTATTGTCGCGGACAAAGTGCTGAGCATATGGAAGAAAGCATCTCTTCCGACATCGCTCCACAAATCAGTTGTAAAGCGTATTACAGCATACAAAACTGAAATCCAACTGCAGAAAAAACATGATGCAAGAATGGATGAAACGTACTAGAATAAGGTTGAACAATTCCGTGCAGATTCACAACGTATCTTTGACATATGCTCGGGCAAGTGCAAATGTTTTAGAACCTGCAAATGCAGCTCTGCAAAAAAAAAGCACCCTTGAAAGAGCGAGTCTTTCTAATAAGCCAGAGAACAAATAGAATAGTGATAGTAGATGGGCTTGACGCAAAAGCAATCAGTGTACTGAAGAAAAGATCTACTCGAAAGAGTGATAGGGAAGATCATGTCCGTAGGAAATTACAGAAAACTGTCATCACTGAAATCGGCCCTGCGAGTCGAAGATGATACTTCAGAAGAGGATACAAATACTAATTCTGCAGCGAAACCGGACGAGCCGAGTCCTAGTCATTTGTTGGCCTCGGAGAAAGATTATGATATCACTCTTCAAAACCTAGGCGTCAAATGACACTGTCTGCATTTTCTAGAAAGTGCGATAAGCTAAGCGAGGCATCGGCGACTTAGCGGCAGTCGATCTTGCGTCAGCATTGCTTCATGATGTAAGTGAACAGGTTCAGTCAAAAGAATGTAATGCACCTGTTATTGGCCTGCATAAAATACGACGAGAAAGGAAAATGACCCGTCAAACAATTCAAGATGAGGTAAACTTGACTGGACGCAAGATTGTAGCGCTGAAAAAAGAAGGGATGAAACTCTTACGAATACACAGACAGATGGCACAAACGAAAAGAATGTGGCACAAATAAAAGAATGGGAGAAGCATATTACACTTGTTGAAGAACCGGGTTCGGTCTATTTGGGACATTTTGCACCGAAGAGCAAGAGTGCAAAGGACATTTCTGACGGTATCTTCAGCTTATTGGACCAGAAGGCCTTTGACTTGTCGGAGTTAAGTCTTTATTTGAAGTGACGGGGAAGTGACTAATACCGACACAAATGCAGGTATAATTAGGCGCATTGAAGAGAAGCTCAATTCTCACGTGCACTGGATTATATATCAACTTCATTTTAATGAACTGCCTTCACACCACTTCACTGAAGCACTCGAAGGGAAAACATCAGGTCCAAGAGGATTTAGTGGATTTATTGGAAAGCGCTTGAAGACATGTGCAAACCTTCCTATCAATGTTAATTTCCAGAAAAGTGAATTTTCGTTTCAGTTCGACATAAACTTTGGAGATCTTAGCTCGGATCAACTTTATTTGTGGGAAATTTGTAAGGCAGTCTCTGCAGGTGATTGCCCACAAGATCTGGCAAATCGGGATCGAACACTTGAACATTCCCGTTGGCCGACCCTCGAAAATCGCATTCTATGTTTGTATGTTGGAACTAGTGATCCAACACCACAACTTGTCTCATTAGCCATCTTTGTAATGAAAGTACATGCACCATCGTGGTTCACCATCAAATGTAACGGTACCTGTAAAGATGGTCCAATAAATTTGCAGCTTTTTATATCTCGGTTTCAGTATCTTCCAGATAATTTAAAAAATATTGTAAAAAGAGTCGTCCAAGACAACATGTATTTTGCCCATGCAGAAAACTTGCTTGCTGCAGTGTTGTTTGATGACAGAAGGTATGTCCGTGAGCTTGCTGTTCGACGCATCATGAAGGTGAGGAAATCTTCCGAAGAAACAACTATCATCAAGAAGTTTCGGATTCCCACGCTGAATTTCCAGAGCAATGATTACATCGACCTAATTGACTGGCAAGAGGGTATTGTATTGTGACTGAACCTCCCATCACACGGAAATGGAAAGACGATGAGTTTCCGGAATTACTACAGTCGGATAAATATCCAAGTTCTTGCCACGAATTTACAAAAATGCCCTGCCATTCTCAGGCAGTAGACAGGATGGTTAAGATTGTAACAGATTCTTCTTCTCATGTGTGCGGCCTAAAAAGATGGATTCACCAGAGTAAAAATTTTGAACAGGAAGCTGCTGCCAAGTTTTGAAAAAAAGTTTGATTTCCAAGTTAAATAAACTCACTTCTCAAGTTATACTACTAGATAAGGCTGGTGTCTATCATATTTACACAACTTATGCATTTTCAGAGAAATATGACAAAATTTGAGCTCTTTGGGGAAGCGTAAGAAATTAACTCACGTCTGCTGAATTTTTACCCGTGTATATACACTCAAAGGTGATATTAAATAACATGGTGACACAGTATTTTCTTATATTTACAAAATGGATAAAGCGGGTGTTTTTAAAGCATTTTTCCCTATAACTTACAAACTTCAAGGTTCTTGGGGAAGCCTAAAATATCGAATAATGTCATCCATATTTCAGGGGGTCATTTCAGTAATGAAATTGCAACTATTGTACATGATGACGTTTCAAATTTAAAAAAAAAAGTGTTTTTCGCTCCACCCTAATGTACAAACAGTAGAACAAGAAAGCAATAAACAAGTTCCATTTCTTCACTTAGTACTGCAATGAGGAAATAAGCAAAATCAATTATCAAGTTCATAGACCTTATATAGCAAATCTTATTCTAGCGGACTCCAAGCATCTGTACACTCATAAAATAGCATCCATTAATAACTTAGTGAGAAGATCATTTACACATTCCAGCAAAATAACGTTTAAAGAAATAAAATTACACTGGATTTTAAAAACAGTGCAAAAAGTTTCAGATGTCAAGAACAAATTACAAACCAAACAATACATAATTTCAAACACACACACACAAAAAAAAAAGGAAATAAAAATAACCACAACAAATTCTCAGGAAGAACTGTACACAACACAAAGCAAAATAAAACTATAAAACAAAATTTAACAGAAAAGGATTGGATAATAGTCTTAAAGTAAACTTATCAAAAATGCCCTTTTGAAAAATATGGGTAAACCCAACTTCCTAAACAAATGCAGCATGTACAACATTCCAACACAGTAAATAAAAAATATTAAAAAAATCTGAATATATAAGGAAGCACTAAGAGAACTGCATGAAATATACATAGATTGGATCAGTATAAAGGAAACTGGGGAAAATATGGAAAAAATTAGCTTAATAAAATTTTACAATAATATTAACTTTGAAAACGAAACATATCATGCAACATAATACAGCAAATGAAATTACACTGGCCAGATCAATTACAAGACCTGTAATTTCAACTGTATCCATAACAAGAATATAACCTTACGAAGAGGTTGAAAGATCCACATTAGAAAAGAATCAACTCGATGAAATCTAAAATGCCAAAAACTGACTAAAATTATATGCCAATGGATGTCATAACACCAACAAATAGAGTGCAAATAGTGCATGTGCAAGTGATGAGAGCAAGAGATCTGGAGAAATTATAACTGCACTTAGTACAATGCTTAAGTGGCCATGAGGCCTTGTGATGCCCAGCTTTCACCCTAAGGGCAAAGCAGGTTGCCTACACTTTTGATAACCTTACTGTGCAATACAAATAATGAACTATGAACCTTAATTAAGCAATGTGAATAGTGCTATACAATACGAGCCTTACTATATAACAATGAACTGTGGCTTTAACCCTTTAATGACCATAACGCCCAAAATGCATGCACATACAAACGACCATAGCTATCCGAAACGCCTGTCAAAGTGAGTCAGAACTCCTACCCTTACCTGTTCTTTAAATCTTTATAACCTATGAGGGATCAGCAGGAATCACTTTCAGTTACCGTTGTTATTAAACAAAGAAGTGAAACAACAGACAGTTTCGGGCTTTGTGGTATTTAGAGTGATTCTAGATTTTAGGGTCATGGTTGTTAAAGAGTTAATTAAACAATGTGAAATAACTTTAGCCAAATTGTTTTGGTGATTTCTTTAAGTGTGTTTCATTATCAAGATTTTTAAATCTCCTGCAATACAGAGGATACAGTTAAATCCCAGATCAACCACCTCAAGATATTCCAAGTTCAATTCTTCCAACTAATTAAGTTACATCATAAACCTTAGAATTATTGCAATAGCAGAACAGTGACTAGCACTCAATGAACTGTTACACATACCTCCAGCTTTGACATATACACAGTCGAGTCACATAATTGTGACCACCAGCTAATATCCAGAATAACAGCTGTGTGCAGCACGGACAGCAGCTAGACAGGCTGAGAGTGACTTAATAAGGTGCTGGAAGGTGTTCACAGGTATGTGGGACAATGCTGACTGCAATGCATCCGACAGTTGCTGGAGGGTGCGTGGTGGAGGATCTATAGAGCGAACAACACAATCGAGGTGGTCCCACAGAACCTCAATTGGGTTTAACTCTGGGGAATTAGGGGGTCAGCGAAGGACTTTGAAGTCTTCACCATGATCTTCCAACCACCCTCGGACATTTCTAGCTTTGTGACATGTCGCATTGTCGTTCTGGAAGATCCCATCTGCCCCAGGGAAGACAATCAGCATGTATGGGTATACGTGGTCTGCAAGAATGAATTAATAACGAATTTGGTCCATAATGCCTTCCACAGGTATGAGTAGACACAGAGAATGCCACAAAAACATTCCCCAGACCATAACTGCCTCCACTAGCTTGTGTTCTTCCAGAAATGGTTGAAGAATGTTTGTTCTCCGATGTTTCTCGCCTTATACGCCACCGTCCATCCATTCGATGAAGCAGAAAACGTGACTCATCGGAGAAGGCAATCCTTTTGCCAATCAGCAGAGGTCCAATTCTGATACTGCCGTGCAAATGTAGGCCTTTTCTGCCAATGCACCTTCGTTAGTATAGGGGCAGTGACCATCCGTCTGCATTGGAGCCCCAAACGCAGCAAGGTTCGCTGAACTGTCATTTTAGACACACTTTCAGTAGATCCCTGGTTCATTCGGCCAGTGAGTTGCTCCACTGTAGCATGTCGCTCGGCCCTCACGCACCTTTAAAGCCGATGTTCACCTCTCACATCAATGGCAAGTTGTTTTAATGCAATGAATGATAGTCATGCATACTTTTTTACCAGGACCACGAGGAAAGCACAGAATGCAAGGGTTTTACTCAAAGAAGCTCCCTATCTTTTTATCACTGCCCACTTATGTTTTTATCTTTTTCATGTGAGCTCAAGAGATCAGATTCCTTATAGTGAATTAGTGGCTTTTCAGCATGGAAGTCAACTGTCTTGCAATTTCTTGAGTGATGAATAAAAAAAATGTTTACACAACAATGAACCTTTGTGCAACTATTATATATCATGAACATGTTTACCAAAAATGGGAGCAGTCTAATATCCTAGACAAAAAAAAAAAAAAAACAACGATCTCTTAACAAAAAAGCTAAAACTTATCTCAGTTGTTTTATATGATTTTATACATGAGTAGATAATATGAGAACCAAAACTGAACATAACACATATATAAAACAATGACAAAACAATGCATACAGTTGATAAAATAACTGAATAGGGCATAACAAACCCTAGCTGTAAAGTGGCTAGAAAATAAATAAACAAGGTAAAAAATTTTAACGGAACACGAAATCAGAACAAAAGGACTTCTGATTTCATCCCAAAAAACAATTACTAAATCAGCTTTAACAAAAACTAACAAAACTTTCAGCGAGATGTATCAAGATTTTGGAATTTGATGTGCAAGTATGCTTTGTTTGAAAAAAGCATACATTATTAATTGTTTTGAAAAAATTAAAAACAAAACAATTCAGCCAACTGCTTTCATACTGTGGTAGAAAGCAGAAAGTGAAAGCAGTTGTGGACACACACTACAGCTAAGCATATCCAATCAGCTATTACCACCTTCTGACAAGTTTCCACTTCTATATAAGTACTTACAAACTTTGTTTCCCAGTTCCCACATGATCTGGTAGATGGTAAGAGGAAGGCAATCCTCAACAAAAGTACATTCATATGAAGAAGTAGAGTTACTAAAATAGGCAGTATACTGATATCATCTTCAGCCTCATAGAGTAAACACTGTCCAAACAGCAGAGCTGCATGTCCACAACATCTAAAACAGATTGAGTAAGTGCCTAAAACCAATTCATTTCTGCACAATTTGTTGCATGCAAATGTACAGTGTACAGGTCACAGGCATAACAAAACAACAACACTGTGCAGAGTAATAGTGTATCAAGTTTACTCTCTATCTGTTTTCAAAACTGCTAACTCACGATTTCATTCAACTCCCTGTTCAAAAATCTCAAGTGTGTGTGTTACCACTATTTCCATTTAACAGACAAAATAAAAGCATGAAAATTGTGCACTACAAAAATTTTAAAACGTATAGAACCTCTTGTTCATGTTTAACTTTTATCTCATCTCTTGAGAAAAGTAATCCTTTCATCTCCCAGATAAATACAGCAACAACAAAAAAAGGTGTACACTATGAAAAATGTACTGAAAATCTTCATGATGCATACAAAAAATGCATGGAAAATCTGAAGGGGAGGGGGTGTCACTTTTATCTTTTAAGCATAAACAGAATTTTTCAAACTTTTAGAAGCATAGCTGTCATGACATTACAGATAGAAATTAAAAAAACAAAGGGTATGTTATGCAAAACCAGTAAATATATGAAAAATCTTAGACATGTTTAACTCTGGCACGGAAATAATGTTTACAATATGACTGAAAAGTCGAGACATTTGCACTGACAGAGTAATAAATTAAACACTTTTTTTTTCACATCCATACTTAAGTCAAAAGGCAGGCTACAAAATATGAAAATGAAACAATGTTGGAATCATCATAAAGAACACTTAATCAACATTTTGCCAATATAAGGGAAAATGTATCCCTTCAAAAAATCTCACACTTCTCTGACTGAAATGTAATTACACCAAAAACTTCATTTCCTATAGTCAGCACAAAAGGCAAATAAAAACTATTCAACAAGGCACCCAGATTGGGAAAGGTGAGGGAGGGGAGGTGATGTAGCTGCTATAATACTATGAAGCCAAGAATAAAGAACTAGGCTTTTCAAATCTAAAATATAACTCATACAAGTTTGGAAAAAAGAAATTTGAAAGTGTCAAAACAATATTTATTGAGAAAATAAAGAGATACAGAGTGATGCTAATTGTGACCTACATATTTGTCTTTTGGAAATTACTTACTCAAGAAGAAATTAAAAGCAACAAAAGCCACAGAAAATCCCAAAAGTAGTGAAAATATATGTCTTCCATATTAGATTCAGAACCTAATTGATGGGATTACCACAATAGACAATGAAAAGAGAAGCTTGGGAAATACAAACTTCAAATCTGAAATTAGAGTATCATCTACGTTGAATGGAACAATGGACCATTCTATAACACAATGAAAGTCCATACATGATGTTGCTGTTTCAGGAGATATAGGAACATCAGTTTCCTACAGTTTAATGCAACTTCTAACACAATAATGCATTATTTACCTCCATTAAAATCTGTTAAGATAACAAGCAATAACATAACAAAATGAATGAAATAAACTTTGTTCAATAATGTGCAGTTAAAAAAAAAAATTAACGCCTGTCAGTATATTTACACAGAGTCAAAAGTGCCCCCAAAAGAACTTGAAGTATACTATTGACAAGTGCAAAATACCTGATTTCTAAGCCTTTGTATGCTGATAATAAAGCTACATGTTATAACCATATATTTCTGCTTATGTTTAAGAAAACCTTTCCACTGAAGGTTACTAATATAATTGAAGGATTGTTCACTTTCCTATATTGATAGCAATTATTAAAAAAAACACAACTCAACTGTGATTTTAAGGAAGACACTGGACATGACAATGCTACCAATTTTTTGAGTTCATTAAATTAATTCTCAGTTCATATGCCATCTAGCATCCAAGGCAACAATTTAACAAAAATATTTCATGTTCAAAGATGAATGGTATTAAAAACCAAGAATATGGGTCAAACTAATAAATGTGTGACATACTCACACATACACAAATAGTGATGTTTTCTTTTGTGTTTTAAGTGCATGTTAAACCAGGGGCATATATAGAATTTTTTTTTTCAGGGAAGGGAAGGGGGTCGACCAAAGATGGAAGTTTTTGAAATCTGTCAGGCCAAAATCAAAGTTAATGAAAAACAGAAGAAAAAATTAAGGAATTATTTTCTATTGTAAGTTGATGCAGTTTTATTTAATTAAAGCACTTTTTCTAATGTAAGTTGCATTTTAACAAAAAATGAAACACTTTCAGGGGGAGAATGCCACCTAGGCCCCCTTTCTAAATACACCCTTGTGTTAAACTATTTAATTATTTATATGTACACATTTGTATATCATGTGCGATGATAGATCTAACATGTTTTAGTCAGGAAACACATTATTTCAAAACAAACCTGCTGTGGTTACATTAGTAGCATACATCTGAGTGCCCTCAAATAGTTCAAATAGCAATTTTTTTAAATATGCATAAAATCTTTACAGTCAATCTAAGCTATTAACCACACAATTCAAACTTCCTTCAAATAACACATCCATGATATTTAAATTATCACCAGTCCACCAGTACTCCATTCAAATTACCTGGTGTACGAGGTAATCCAGCATCTCTCTTTTCCGATGAACTGTAATTTTGCACCATCCAGGCTATCAAACCACAATATATAGGGGTTGGACAGAATAATGTGAGCACCTAGGAAAAGAAGGTTTTGCATACCTAATAGGGTGTGGAACCACCTTTGGCATTCAAAACCACCCAAAACTTCCTTGGAATGGGCGCATACAAATCCTGGCTGGTGTTTAGTGGGATGTTACACCATTCTTCGTGTAGAAACTGCTCCAGGTCCTTGAGAGATGCAGGAGAAGTATAACTGGATCTTACTCTGTTTTCCAACACAGACCATAGTGGCTCAATTATGTTTAAGTCTGGTGATTGGAGAGGCCAAGGAAGGTGTGAAAGTTCATCCTCATGTTCCTCAAACCACGATTGGACATTCTGAGCTCTGTGAACTGGGCGTTATCATCTTGATAGATGGCATCCCCTGCAGGAAACAATGTCTCAGCCATTGGATGGACTTGGTCGGCCAAAACGGTTTCACACGTCCTGCCAGTTATCCATCCTTGCAAGGTGATCAGGGGACCTGCTGAAAACCATGATATGACCACCCAGAGCAGGACAGAACCACTACCATTCTGTACTGTCAGGAGCTGTACGCTTTTGATGGTGTTCTCCATACGTAAACACGTCCTACGACGGGGAAAAGTGTGAATGTGGACTCATCCGACAGCATTACATGCCTCCATGCATAAGCAGGCCCCCACACTGTATGCTGCTGGCACCACTTGATTATTTACAGTAAACAGATTGTGTTACTGAATTGCATGTATTTTACTGGTCACCATGTAATATCTCTCAGAAAATTTGAAAATTGCTCTGGCTTGGAGCAGGGAAATGTAATTTTCAAGTTTTCTGAGCTAATGCAATTTTCAAATTTTCTGAGAGATGTTACATGGTGACCAGTAAAATACATGCAATTCAGTAACAGAATATGACTGCTATGAATAATCATACATAACATAAAGCATCTAAACTACCAACTACTACATGTATCCAAATGCATTCCACACAATATAACTTAACATTAAAACTATCCACAAAAAAATGTTGCAACGTGTTATAGAAGTTAAAATTAAACACTCAAATAACAAAAGGATATGTTTATACACACAGCCACATCTCGATACATCCATTTTTTAATGAAAGTTCAGTACACAACACACAAAGAATTTTCACAACTCCCTAGTTTTGAAACAAAATTCTCAATCACAGGATAGTTTTTTCTTTTTAATTCCCAGGAGCTTGTTCCTCAACTTACACAAGTTGTTTTGTTTGTTTCTGGTTTAATGACCACAGTCTCTAAGGGCTATAAAGCAGCCACCTTTTCTTAAATTAGGGCCACTGGTTCCAAGGAAGGGAGGAATCCAGCACCATAAAGTGAAGACACCAAACATGCCTCATCTAGGACTCAAACCTAGGATAGCACATATGACTAGACAGAAATCTACATCTTCTTCACATCCTTATATTCTGATAACAGTTTTAATTAGAGGAAGGTGCCTAAAATGCAAGGGCTAGACACCCCCACCCCCACTCCCACCCCTCGCCGTTGGTATAGCCAAATTTTTGATAAATTTAAAACACTAAAACAGACGAAACCTTTTTTTAAAGCATTTTTAAAAATAATAAGAAATTAATGATTGATTGTATCAATTATTTTTGTTGTATTTTAGTATCTTGTACATTTACTAAAATGTTTGACAGCCTTGAAGGAGGTAAGGATTTTTCTTAGCCCCCCCCCCCCCCCCCCCCAAAGTACTCATATGAGCACCACTGCTAATGTGCAATAGTTCCCTAACATCTACACCTCGATTCTGATCACAGTAAGTGGTGAATTCTACTGGAGACTGTCTCAGATATGCCTCCAGAAGGTTCATTATGAAGTTGGACAGCATGCAGTGATATTGTTTTTAAAAATATTTCAATTTCAAGTTTTTTTGAAGTGTTTGTGCTAAGTGGAGTTTTTTGCTTAAAGGTGTGTGGATGTCGCTATCATATTTAACTATTCTTATTTGTTAAAAAATTATCAATAATTCATGACAATTTGTTTTATTTCAAACTGAACGTGGTAACCATGAGGTGAGATTTTTCGTGCACGATGGCTAGCTCCTAATACGCAATACAACGGGGAACCAAATATGAGACAGTATCACATATTAGGTTATCTAGCACTATTGGAAACTCATTCTCTTATGAGTAATTATAATGTATTTGTTCCAGTAGAATGAGTTACATGATATTGTGTCATGATTTCCACATTTGCATATTCCCACATCCTTTGTACTTTATTACCCTTCTACTTATCCCTCATCCTTTGTACTTTATTACTTCTGTTTGTTCTAAAATATCTTTTTTAACTATGCTTAACTTTTTGGCACCAGTGTGTTTTTCTGTTTTTTTCAAGCTGCAAGATGCATCAAAGAAATAGAAAGAAAGGTACATTAAGTCAAAAATGCAGTAAGACTTGCCTGACAAATCATTTATAGTTATGTATGAGCTTTGCCTCACACATGATTAACAATTTATTCATACAAGTGGATGTACGCATGAAATGTTATCACTGGGATCACAAAGGCTGTGGAGTTGAAGAAAAAAATTTTGTGTCCTGAGTTTACTAAATTGGGCCGCAAATAGTGTAAAATGTTGACTAGTAGAGAGAAATACTTAACAGTGTAACAACCATTATTTTTAGTTCTTATATTAACCAATATTAGAAACTTTTCTAACTGTCCCATATCAGGACAACTTTTCTCATTTCAGAAAAATTGACTTGTTTGTATTTTCTTAAAGATAATATCTTACTGTTTTGTAATGCAAATTCAACTGTTCAGTAATGCAAATTCAATTAATGTATTGTAAAATGTAATGATGACATACAATAAGACATTTCAAAAATAAATTTGTTTCCAAATTTAGCTTCTAAATATCAAATTCAGAAATTGTGTCTCATATTAGGAATCTCTCCTTTATAAACTTCAACACCATTATTTTCTGATTTCTGACAGTGGCGAAAGCTGAACCCACTCTGGAGATGAAAACAATCAGGTTTTTTTGTTTTTTTCTTTCTTAATTTACATTTATAGAAAGAAGATAGCGAAAGTCTAATCCAAAAAATGTTTTTCCTCAAAAATAGACAAAAATTCATACAAACTTCTTTTCAACATGCTAGGCTAAAGTATTAAATACTTCAATATCTATAAATATTAAAGTATTTAATACTTTAATATTTACAGATATTTAAACACTCATACTTCCTTAAAAGCACTTAGGGGGTCAATGAAAGAAGCTCCTTTGTACTCATGTGGAAAAACTGCCCTTTTCGGTGTGTACTTAACAGTAAATAAAACAAAAGGTGATAACATTTCGAAATCAACTATTTTGTTTGTTAATGGTTTCTTGCACAAGAACCACATTAAGCTCAAATATGTGGTAACATGTTAGAGATAAATACGTCAGATCAACTTTCATCTTCTATGTGTCATTTTATTCTAATTAGTTCCATCTTTAATTTATGCTACAATATAAAATAAAAGCATAGATATACTGCTCGACATAGAAATTGCTCCACCCAGAAGGAGGTGTGTTACAAACATGCAAATCGCAGGGCAGGTGTACTCACTCCAGATATGCAAATAATGTTAAACCAGAGCCAATGACGTCACACGTTCACGAGATAAAGGTGCCAGAAGCAACAGGGATAGTAATGTGTGGTCACTGGTGGAAGTGTTGCAGATGTTTCAGATTTGTTGTTTGTGCTAAGAAACTGTTCAGTGAAGACCAAAAATGATGGGTGAGTGCCATCGATAGGTTTATCACCATCTAGATGCATTTCAGAGAGGAAGAATGCATGAACTGTTGGACGGTGTTGGAAGCAGGTGCTACAAGAAGGCAAGAAGGTCCGTATGTGCGTCGAAGCGGCAGTAGTGCAGTCTGACAGAAGTCAGCAATCAGCAATGCCTGAACTGGTGGATTGTTCGACATGCTCGTTCGGCTTCAGAAAGCACTGCAGTCGATATTCAGCATGCTGTGTCATTGGCCATGGACGTTGCCATAACGACCCAAACTGTAAACTAAAGGTTACATGTGGCAAACTTGCACAGTGGGCAACCATTACATCAACTGCCAGCTATCACAGCGCTCATCTGTCTTGGTGCCGAAGTCATGCGAATTGGGATCCCGAATGGACAGCTGTGGTCTCCAGTGATGAATCGCTTCCTGCCTGGGGGCTGACGATTGACGCATTCATGTCTGGCGAAACCCTAGTGAGCGGACGGGTCCCGGTTTCATTTGCAATTGCCACACTGCCTATCAGGCAGGCATCATGGTAATAAGTGCTATTGTGCATGACAGAAGGTCACCTCTTGTCTGCATCACAGGCACACTGACAACTGCACGATACGTGAGAGGTTCTGCAGCCCATTTTAATACCGATCCTGAATGGCCTACAGCACCCCATTTTCCAGCAAGATAATGCCCGTGTACACACCGCTTGGGTCACCAGACAATGGATGCAACATGTTCAAACACTGCCATCACCAACAAGATTGCCCAATTTATCCCCAATCGAAAACCTGTGGGACCACATCGGATGTCGTTTGCAATCGAATCGGCCTACGCACGATCTCGATAAATTATGGCAGCAAGTGAACCGTACCTGGTGTTCCATTCCTCAGGACGATATCCATGACTGTATGACTCATTGCCACGTCATATTGCTGCCTGTATTGCCATCGCAGCAGTGCAACCACTTACTGAGGTGTAGCCATTGTGCTACATTATCACATCAAATAAACACTGTACATGGCTGAAAATAATATCAAGGTAAACCCTTATGCATTCCTATTTGCATGGTAAATTTCACCTCTTTATCCTCACTCCTTCTGGGTGAGTCAACTTCAATGTCGAGCAGTGTATTTCAGAAAAATGCTTTTTAACAACTCCCATGAGCATAAATGGCAAGGATGAGTCACAGAAAAGTCCTAGCTTTAATTTATGCAGTAACAAAAAATTAAAACACAGATATTTCACAAAAGTGTTTTTTAATAACTCCCATGGACATAAATGGCAAGGATGAGCCACACAGGAAAAAAAAAACAGAATTTACATTTATTTCATTTTTCCTGTAACCATTCTGAGTTTATCAAAAAAAAAAAAATGAACTTTAGTTTATTTGTTTTTTGACAAAGTCATTTAGAACATGTTTGCAAATTGTGATGATCATATTACTAGAAATTAAATCCATTTCTGCCTTCATGACACACAAAAGATATTATTTTAAAATGCATTCATTCCCAAAAATATTCAAAAACAAAAAAATTCAACACTTTTTCCCCAGAACACAAGATTTAACAAAAACAGATATGTCTCTCCTTCCTTCCTTACAGTCTTCTGAAAAATAATACAGATTTGGTTTGAAAAGAAATTTAAACCAAAGATTGAGGGAAATGTACAGCTAATAAGGTTCAGAACAATTTCCCACATTTGTTCTCAACACAGATGCAGCTGATGTGCCAGTTGTGCCTAGAGTTACATCAAGACCTGCCAACTTTCAAGAATTGAAATCCGTAAAAAAGTTCACTGAATGTTTAATCGATATGTCAGACCGACTAATGTATTGAACGTACTGATGAAATGCATCGAGCATATCGATTAAAAATTTATTCATAATCATATCAATTTCATATGCTATGCAAATAAAATGTTTGGCAGTATTTCTCGCTTATAACGATTAAAATGCAGTCAAAACATAATTAAGTCATCAGTGTACAATCATTAGGCTACATATGTGAAAAAAGAATTGATTTGTAACCCCAAAATTATAGCTATAAGCAATATATTGCAGTGACTTTCTACTTTAAGTTATACATGCTTTTGAACTTAAATTTTTGTGTCAGTGTGCAAAAATACCTCAAAAAAAAAAAAAAACCCTATTTCCTCTCTCTTTCTTTTTGTAGTTATCGCTAACCTTAATCATACAAAGTTTATTTCCGAGTCTTTCCAAATTGGATGAGATAAGAGAGGGTTGGAAGAAATTATGTTCAGGGCAGTTGGAAACATGCAGGTGCTGTAGTCCTTTGAAATAATTATTTTCTCTTCGAAAAATGTTTAGGTAATATACAGGATGTCCGAGAATTATTGCACACATTACAAAATTATGTACAAAAAAAAACTATGAGCATTGTCTGTTTTTCTATGTCACGTATTACTAACACGGTTTCTATATTTTTGTTTTGCAGAATTGTTATTCCCAGAATCCGATAGATGGCACTAGGTGTGGCCTGATGAGGAATGTATGAGAAAGGCGCAATCAGTAGTCATGTCATCTGTATAGCAGAAGGTGATGTGTGTGTTATGGCTTGCGGAATTAAAGTCTGTCATTAAAGTTAAAAGACGGTACAGTTTAGAGTATGGTCGTAATCCTCCGTCAATGAATTCAATTAAGCGGTGGATGAAACAGTTTAAAGAAACTGGCAATGTGGAACATCATGAAGGAGCCGGTAGGCCTAGCGTCAGCAATGAGATAGTTGACCAAGTTAATGAAAGTTTCCGACAAAGCCCCAGGAAAACCGTTCGTAAAGCAAGCAGAGAACTGTGCATTCCGAAATCGACAGTCCACGATATCTTGCACAAGAAATTAAAGTTTCATGCTTATAAAATTCAAAATAGTGCAAAAGATGCATGTAAATTATCATACTCTGTGATACGATTTTGCTGTGGATATGCTGAATCGAGTGGAAAATGACGAAAACTTTCTCAGTACTGTAATTTTTAGTGATGAATCCACATTTCATGTATCAGGTACTGTGAATCATCACAACTGTAGGATTTGGGGCAGTGAACCACTTCATGCTGCTATTGAACTGGAACGCGATTCTCCAAAAGTTAATGTGTGGTGTGCCCTATCAAAAACAGAATTGATTGGCCCATTCTTCTACTGCAAAAAAAAAACCAAATGGTGATATTTACTTGGATATGCTAGAAAATTTTGTTATACCCCTGATAAAAAGATATGACAACGTCGTTTCCCAACAAGACTGCGTGCCTCCGCATTGGTCAACGTGTGTACGTAAGTGCCTAAATGAGCATTTCTCCAACAGATGGAATAGGCGTGGTGGTCCCGTTCCGTGGCCTCCTCGCTCTCCAGATCTAACTCCACTGGATTATTTCATGTGGGGTTATGTGAAAGATTGTGTCTATCAGACACCTTGCACTGATTTGCAGTAACTGAAGAAGTGTATCACAGCTGCTATTAATTCCATAACTCCTCAGATGCTTGCCAATACATGGCATGAAATCAAGTATCGCTTGGACGTACTACGAGAAACCAAGGGATCTCACATCGAAATTTATTAACTTGTGTAGTTACATTGTAAGTTAGTACAGTCAGTTTCTTTCTATCTGTTTAATGTTTTGTTTTATATAATTTTGTAATGTGTCCAATAATTCTCGGACACCCTGTATATTATATATAAATGACCCTAAATCTATTCTGAAAAAAAAATCCGTAAAATAGGTCGCCCTGTAAAATAACCATAAAACAAGTACAATTTCCATAAATTTTACAGGTAAACCATAAAACTTGGCAGGTATGTACATCCCGCTAGTTCAAACTGCTCATACAACCAACTACTATTTCCAATGCTTTTTCTACCAAAATGTTCTGGGTAAGGAAACACTTCAGTGATCACCTATGAATGAAAATGTAATTTTACAATTGATAATGAAACTGAAAGTAATTTTTATAAAAAATACAGTCTATATAATTCAATACTGATATTACATCATTTTTTATGGGGGTTTTTTTCAAACAATTTTTCAGCACAACGGTGTACATAATACTCTATTTTATAAGGATCAAAAGACTATCCTGGAATTATTTTATTGAGTTCAACCATTTAAAATGGGGATAGTGTCAGAAAACTGAAAAGAAACTCCTGCAAAGATAACAAACTCCTTTTGTAGTTTGATTAGAAATACTTATATAAGTATAAAGCTTTTTCACTTTATCTGAAGACAAAATGCAAGTGAAAAAAGTACACATTTCTATAAAACTCAATAAGAAATTGATATGTATCCTTAGGAATCACTTCGAGTGTGAATAAAAATAGAGCATGCAGTAATCATACATGAACATCTTTTAAATAAAAAAATTGTGACTGTGTTAACATTTTCAGCCATAAATTTCCAATATATATAACAAATTTATTAAATGAAATCAACTAAGTGAATTTCTATTTGAGTTTAATTGATAAATTTTTGTCTGAACAATCATTTTTATTGGAATTAAGAAGGATATCACAACAGTACTGCGCTTGATACCACTATAATGAATTCACAAATGTAAAAATGTCAACAGTGATTCAAAAACAAAGTACAAAAAAATGGAAAAATTAAAGTGTGCAACAAATCTCCACATGTGCAGGATGTGTGTATGAGATCATTACTTGTGAAGTTTCACTAAGTTCCTGCCATGTTGTTGTTTTTAGAATATGAATCTACCAAGGTAATTCAATAAATAAAGTAACAGGATGTCCTGCATCAAAATTTTTAACATGCCAGCATAGAGTAAAACTTCATGTGCATCCATCCCTAAAGAACCAGGAACATCACTTCACCACCAAAGGGCACTGTGCCCATTTGTTTACTAGGAACAATTGCTGAAAGTGGCAGCATTTTTTATCAACACTGGTTCTTCGTATATAGCATGTTGCTACAGTGGAATTATATCAGCAATTGATGAAAGTATGCAGCAAATGTGTTATGTCACAGAAGCAAGTGTGGAAATGGTGCAGAGACTTTGCAAAGGGCAGGACATATTACGACAAACCTTATCCTAACGACCACCATTCGACAGAACACTATACTACAAGCGGATACTCTCATTCAGACAACAAACACATTACAGTGAAAGAACTTGCATATGAACTGCAAATGGCAGTGAGTAGTGTTGATGGTGTTGGGCTTGACCAGCTGCATTATTGGGAAACTTGCATGAGATGGGTGTCTATGAATCTTGCAACAGAACATAAGGAGAGATAAATGGGTCTGTCTCTCACAAACATTTGATACACTATTATCAGCAAAGTTAGGTGTTTTTTCAGCACATTATCACCAGAGATGAAACTTCACTGCATCATTTGACACCAGAAAACATACAAGCATCCATCATCATCACCTGCCAAAAAAAATCAAGATATTGCTATCTAGCTGAAAAATCATAATATTTATTTTTTTCAGCTGAAAAGCATCTTGACTTTCAGGACTCCCTGACAGTCCCCTGAAGAAATAGGGGTAACCATTGATTGATTACCTGGAAATGTAAAGATTGATTTTCTGGAATATGCTGCAAGTGTAACAAACTGAATGGTATTGTCAGATGCTGAACATGTGGTACCGTGCCATTCACAGCAAAAGACCTGGGTTGCTGAGCAGCAATGCCACACTACATATAGCCCAATGCGTGGCTGAGTGGTTTCAGCAAAGTGATTGAAAAGTTTTTGAGCATCCCACCTATAGCTCTGACCTCACACATTGTGATTTCCATCTGTTTGGCCCTCTCAAGAATTTCTTGGACCCTGAACATTTTTTTACAGATACACACTGGGACAACTATGTAAATGCATAAATGTACACACTGGGACAACTACGTTAACACATAAATACCTTCAATATGGCACAGTTTATGTGCATATTTGAGTATTCAATATAACACACTGGGACAGGTCATAAAAACATGGCTGCACGAACTGGAACTCAATTTCTTTTCTGATAGTATGCATGCCTTACCATCACAACGGAACATTAAATTTTTTAAATCGCTATGGTAATTTTGAGGAAAATTAAAGAGCATAAGCAGTTTACCCTTGCATGCATTATATACTCTGTTCAATTCAGAAATGCTTCTGAAAAAGATCTGTTGCCTTATTTTCTGAACAACCCTTGTACTACGATCTCTTGATAAAAATGTCAAGAATTCATAAAATAAAAAGTGTTTTCAGTGTTAAAAAATAAAGCAAACTGCTATAAATATCTGGTGTCACTCTGTTACTCTCATGAGAGAATCCATTTTCACTCTTTGCTGTCTTTGTCTGGCTGTTGTTGAAGAATTTATTGTTTCAATCATCAACAGTGAAAAATTGTGGGCATACATTACTAAAGAAATATCTCATACATTAAAACAAATAATGTTAAATAATACACTGAAGAGCAATTGAATTAGAGACAGCTGGCGTTATGCAAATGTGGCGCTGTGGGCGGCCCTGTAAACGGAAACGACATGATGTATGCAGCAATCCGACAATATAAGGAGTGATGCGACGGGAATCAGCAAGAGTCGGACGCAGCATGGGTAAGACGAAGGATCTAAGTGCATTTGATCGTGGGAAAATTGTCGGGGCCCGACGAATGGGTCACTCCATCTCGGAAGTCGTGCAGGCATTGGGATTTTCACGAGCCACTGTGTCACGGGTGCACCGTGAGTACATCGAATCCGGTAAAACCATCCCTGCAAGGGCCAACTGCCATGGACAACAGCGTGTGGATGAGTGGGGTCATCGTCGGCTAGCTCGCATTGTAACAGCGGATAGACGGGCCACAGTGCAAGAAATCACTCATCAATTTAATGCTGGTGCACAAAAACGTGTAAGCAGCCACACCATCCAGAACCATCTCCTCGCTATGGGATACAGAAGCCATCGTCCCACGAGGGTACCGCTGCTGACCGCACATCACAGGGTGCAAAGATTAGCATGGGTGCGGGAACATCGCCATTGGATCCTAGACATGTGGGAAAATGTTGCGTGGACTGATGAGTCGAGATTCACGTTGGTACATGCGGATGGCACAAACCACATGAAGCGATGGATCCTTTTTGCCAACAGGGTACTCTTCAAGCTGGTGGGGGTGGCATTCTAGTCTGGGGACTGTTTACGTGGACTGAAATGGGACCCCTGGTACGTGTGACACCGTCCCTCACAGGTCAACATTACCCGTATATCCTGGATGACCATTTGCTCCCGTTTGTGCGTCTTCAACATCCTACTGGGGACCTCATCCTGCAACAAGACAATGCACTGTGCCATCGCTCTCGAATTGTATCTGAATGGTTGGATGAACACTCCACCGATGTGACCTCGCTTCCTTGGCCAGCTAGGTCCCCTGACCTCAATCTCATCGAGCACATATGGGATGCCATCGAGAGAGATGTTTGAGACTCTGACCCCCCCCCCCTCCATCAAATCTTCGTGAACTGTGGAAGCTTGTTCAGGGGTCGTGGATCCATATGGCTTCCCAACGCTTCCAGTGTCTTGTCGAGTCCATGCCGAGACAAATCGCCGCCATCATCAGGGCAAAAGGTGGTGCTACACGTTACTAGACAGATATCTCTAATTCAATTGCTCTTCAGTGTATCTTGGCCATCTCATCTATTTAATCATTCCACAAAATTAAAATCCTTTCTGGGAAGTAGCCTTAGCATTTACATAGATGTGTCCTGGCATCAGTTAAGTTATTTCAAACTGTATTTAAAATAGCTTTGCTGAGTATCAATATACACTGAAGTGCCAAATGTCATGGGATAGCTGCATGCACATTTTGAACTGGTACTGCCATCAAAAAAGGCTTTGACGCATGCCACAATTTTTATCAGTTGCAAGGTATAATCTTGTGAGTCAGGTTGAACAATCGCCAGTAGGACTATGGTAAGCCAACATGAATTATCGAAGTTTGAAATAGGCATGGTAGTGGGAGCCAGATGGATGGGACATACAATTTCAGAAGTTGTGCAAACATTCAATATTCCTTGATCCACAGTGTCACGTGTGTACTGAGAACATCTCATGGAAGACATTACCACCCACCGTGGACATCATAATGGCCGACCACGGGTGCTGAATGACTGTGACCAGGGGACTCTGACCAAGATTGTCCATGCTAATAACAGACAAGCGACATTGGCTTCAATAACATCAACCTTCAATGCAGGAGGTACCAGATACATATCCATCAGGTCAGTGCAATGTAATTTAGCATCCATGGGGTATGGAAGCAGAAGACCAACCAGCATGCCTTTGTTTACATCACATCTGACACTGCGCCTCACCTGGGCTCGTGAACACGGCAATTAGGCCCTGGAAGACTGGCAACGTGTGGCGTGGTCCGATGAGTTACGCTACCAGTTGTTGCAAGCTGATGGTAGGGTTTGGGTGTGGTGCAGACCCCATGAGACCATGGACCCAAGCTGTCAACAAGATACTGTGCAAGCTGGCAGTGATTCCATACATGTGTGGGGTGTCCTTACATGGCACAGTTTGGGTCGTCTGGTCCTCATAAACACGTCATTAACCAGTAATAGCTTTGTTGCTCTGCTGGGTGGCCACTTGCAGCACTTCATGAACTTCATGTACCCCAACAATGATGGGATTTTCTAGGTGGACAATGCACCATGTCATTAGGCCCAAATTGTCCAAAATTGCTTTGAGCAGCATTCTGGACAGTTCCGACGGATGGTGTGGCTACCACGTTCGCCCAACATGAACCCAATAGAGCACTTATGGGATGTGGTGGAAAGGTCCATTTGCACCCAAGATCCTGCACCTACAAATACCAAGGAACTGTGGGTGGCTATTCAGATGGCATGGCTCAATATCTCTGCAGAAGTCTGGCCACTTGTGAATCGATACCAGGTTGAGTTGCTGCACTTAGCCGGGCTAGAGGAGGTCCTACATGATACTAGCTATGTATCCCACGACTTTTGGAACTTTAGTGTATATGCAATCGTGGACAAAAGTCCTGCACCAGAAGACCGAAAGTCAATTTTTGATGTTTGAAGTCAACTTATATGTACAGCGTAATGGTAAAGTCAAGAATACATATTATACATCATTTTAAAGGAAATTTTATGTTGAATTCAAATATTTTTACAGAATGTTATTACTAGTAATAGAAGTGAAGTTACAAGCAAAAGTACAGCCTCTAGTCATAAAAAGCAAAAAATAGTGGAATTTGTGAAATTAGTGTACAATGCATTTAACGTAAAATTACTGTACAGTATATTATTGAAACTTGCAGGACACTTGAAATAACTTACCAACAAGCAAAATACATTTTAATATTTAGATGGATAACCATGGTTTCTTAGTAACAAAGTGCACCTTCTTGGCATGGAACTAATGAGCTTCTCTAGTCGTCCATTGGTGATAACGCAGTACCATACAGCTCTTACAGATTCAATTCATGCTGTTTTAGATGTGGGTCCTTGTCGACGGATCTTTTGCTTCAATCTCTATGGGATTAAGATCCGGTGACTGTGCCAGCCATTGAAGTTTTCTTATAACTTTTCAATTAAACCACTCGTCAACCAACTTTTGACAGATGGTGCGTTATCGCTGAAAGATAAAATTCCACAAACCCAAGTCTTGTGCAGATGGTAACAGTTTTGACTCTGAAATATCCACATATTTCGATCCATTCAATGTGCCATCAACAATGTGCAGACAGCCAACACCACTGGCTGAAATACAGGACCATAACATCACCAAATGTGGGTGCTTGATTGTTGGCTGGATGCAGCATGCCTTATATCTTTCATCAGCCCAACGACGTACATAATTATTTCCATTATTAGCGGAAATAGTAACAGTTGTTTCATCACTGAAAACGACATTTTTCCATTCATCAACAGTCCAATTCTTGTGTGCCTTGGCCCAAGCAATTCTTTTGAGCCATTGTTGTTCAGTAAGGAAAGGTTTTCATGCAGCTTTTTGTGCAGCTAGTCCATTTTCTTATAGCCTATGACGAACTGTACGTGCAAATGCAATAATGCTTACTTCATTCTCTCACTCATTTCTTAAACCAGTGACTGTTTTAAACCTTGATTTTAAAGAACGATGAATCAACATGCGATCATCACGTTCAGTACACAGCCTTGGTAGACCTGTTCTGTTTCTGTTTCCCACACATCCAGTTTCTGCAACTCTTTTAATGGTGCGCAAGACATTGGAATGATCACAGCCACATTTAATAGCAATTTTACAACTACTGAATCCAAGATCATGCAAAGTAATAACTTTTGTCCTGGTTTGAAGAGGCGGGACCAATTTTCGGATCTTTGACATTCCGAAATTCAAATATCACCAAGAATTCTGCATAAACGTCCATCAACTAACTCCAAGCAGCTGCGTTCTAAGTCGGCAAACGATTCTACATCCTTTTATATTTTCACTAGCAGAAGTCGGAAAAAGCTATAGTGGATTAGAGGGGCGTGAACGCTTTTTTAGAACTGGATTTGTGTTTCCTCACTTGCACATTTTAGCTTTAATTTCACTTCTGTTATTGGTAATAACATTCTGTAAAAATATTTGAATTCAGCACAAAATTTCCTTTAAAATGATGTATAACATGTATTTCTGACTTTACCATTACGCTGTATAAGTTGACTTCAAACATCAAAAATTGTCATTCGGTCTACTGGTGCAGGACTTTTGGCCACAACTGTATATATATGGGGCCGCAGATGGTCAATTGGTCAACATTCATGACTGCTACAGAAAAGTCTCAGGATCATTCCCAGGCACAGTAGCGCACCGACGGAGGGGGTCCAAAGGGTCCAACCCCCCTTCCCCGCCTTAAAAATAATAGCAATGACCCTAATATATTGTGCTATTACAAAAATAATACATAGTTAATTCATGCGTACTATATTGCATGCACAAGCAAGATATGTTCTTTAAATTAAGAAAAAAATAGTTAAAGAATGTGTATTCTTTGTGTCCTTGAGAGGAGTTTCTCCTGGAAAAACATGAGCTTCAGCTAGGACTTGAGTGTTAGTTCTACGTCTAAGGGGAGATGGGATAGTGACTTTCGCGGTATTCTAGTTATGCTGTTGCTTTAATAGGTCAGGGGTAGGCGATAAGGGATGTGTAACACTGTTGATACATGTGCTTGGTAAAAGAGCTTGTGACCTTGCTGAAGGCTGCAGTGACCTCTTATCCTTTGTCCTTCTAATGGCTATCCAGAAATGTTCTTGTTTTCGTATCAAACTGCTTCCTAGATATTCATCGAAAACATAGGACAGATGGACGGACGAACAGACACACAAAGTGCAAACATGATGCGACAGTTATGTGCAGTCCGTAAAAACCATTCACAAAATTTCAAATCTACCTCCAATGGTTAGCAAGATATTTAACAGAAATGGGTGGACAAAAAAGTGCTAACGTGGTGTTAGGTGCAAAAGTTACTTTCTGACCTTAAAGTCATCTTGTAAATTTCAAGTCTCCAACCTAGGAGGTTCAATGAAGTATTAGGTAAGTGTCCAATCCATGATAATATTTCTAGTAACCTAGTTATAGATAAATACTGATTTATCTATAACTAGGTTACCACCCCAGCCCCCTCCCCACACACACACACTTGCTTTTATAAGAACATATTTTCTGGACCGCCCACCACCACCCCCTTGTAAAAATCCTGGGTGCGCCACTGTTCAGGCAGGTACAAATGCTCGAACCACTGAATATACACCATGCATTGGATGAGCATATTAAGCTGTCCGACCCCATGTACTGCCCCTCCCCCCACCTCTGGCTATAAATAAGGGCATCTTCCTATCTCTTTCTACCTCGCTTCTATGCGACTTTTCTGTCGTGCACTCTAGCCCTGATCTCCCAGCTTTCTACTTCTACGGATTGTTTAAGACCTAGGGTCAGACACTTGCTTCCTAAAACCCTGTACATAAATACCTAAAATCTCTCAATATATATAGTGTTGGGCCATGGATGGCCTAGTGGTAAGCGTTTGTGACTGTCATGGAGGAATCTCGGGTTCGATCCCAGGCAGGTACGAACACTCGAACCAATCTGCCGTGTGTTGGATGGGCACATTAAGCCATCAGACCCCGGGTACTGGCCCCCAGGTAATAAATAAGGGCGTCTTCCTCCCCCTTTCTACCACACTTCTGTGTCACTTTCCTATCGGGCACTCTAGCCCAAATCTCCTAGCTCCCTATTTCTAAGGGTTGTTTAAGACCTGGGGTCAAACACTCCCTTCCTAAAATTCTCTACATATGATCTGATCTGATATACATAATGTTACTTTAGTTCTGTCTGCCTACTGGATGCCAATGACCAAATGACAATGAATGGTTTCAATAGGAAAAACCACTGTTGGGAAAGACTACTTTAAACAAATAGCAAGTCAGAACTTCTTTTTTTTAAGTTTTCAAAACAGTAGTATGCTACAAATTAAGCTTACGTACTTCTAACTGATCACACTCTACCCAAACACAGTTAGGCTATTAATATGGAAACTGACACAGCTCAAAAATTTATGTTAATTGTTCAAACAGTATGTTATAGGAATGCTTAATCATATTTTGAATGAAACGAAATTTTTTATGAAGCACCTGTTGTCAGCATTCTTTGCCTTTAAATTATTCCTTCTTTTTTCATCAAATATTTAAGTTTTGACACTCTGTCAACAACTAAGTGCATTACATTCACAGTAATATTTCATTATACACATGAACTTCAAATCCAATTATAACTGGTTGGAAGATCTCTGAAATGTTTAACATGGAAAAATGTTTCAATTCTGTCTATTAAAAGTTAATAAAAAAATCAGAATAACTGGATTTGAACTTTGTGGTAAATGTATAAATATCATCATTGCTTATGTGTACATTGCTCTAACACTTTGAAAAATTTATATAGGTAAAAAAATATGGAATAGAACAATACACACAAAGTACAAAAAAATCAATTTTACTAGAAAACAATATGTGATATTCAGTTCATACAATTAGCATGAATTTTGAGCAATCACAAGTTTACAGTGTGTCTAAACATGGCAGTGAATTTACTGCACCGAAAATTAAAGTTATACACAAGTATAAAAACAAATTTTTGTAATGAATATAGGTCTATGTAAATGTGAATGAACTATATCTCTCTATAGTTGTTTCAACGTACCATAATTTTTGTCATATAATCCACGGATTATTATTTGTTTAAAAAGTTATAAATTTATTCTCTGGGGAAAATATGTCATTTAAAACAAGTTAGTAAAATCATGCAATGATTTGATTATGATACACTTTCCAACATACCAGAAATCATAGGAAAATGCCTTGGTTTTGAGGGGACTAAACTATGGTGTAACGTTTGAGGTTCACATATATCAAAATTAAATCTCTTTGTGGCCGTGTTACCTATTTCTATTATCAAGAGCTACCACACACAAGCCGTTTTATAATTAAAAATCCCATCTAAATCGGGCAAATTTCTCAGAAGTTATCGTGCGAAAATAATGGCTAGCGAAACTCACGTATGTACACTGCCCGCAATTGCTGACAAAAAAACATTTTTGGTGGAACTGCTTCCAAAGTTATTACGGAACAACATATTGTACTTTGTCGCAATCGAAGCATTTTTAGTCAAGTTATGAGGATAATGGCTGTGGAATAAATTTCGCTCCTGTGCCCTGACCTTTGACCCCATTTGAATGATATTCAACAGAACCAGTTCAGTATACCTCTGAAACAACATGATAAGGTTTTGTCTCAATCGAAGCATTTTTACGTAAGTTATGATGCATAAGGGCGATGAAATAGATCCCGCTCCTATGTCCTGACCTTTGATCCCATTTCGTCTATTTTCAATAGGGTTCGTCCCTAAGTTGTCCCCTGTCCCCTACCACATACTAAAATTTTATTGAAATCGAACCATTTTTATGCGAGTTATCATGCAGACGGACAGACAGACAGACAAAGATGGAGCCTATACACTTCTTCAACCTACGGTAGGAAAGCATAAAAAAAGGCATTTCTGTTGTTGTCAGTAACCTTTCTTGAATCTTATTCATCAGTTTATGCTGTACTAACGTTCAGCAGTTCATGCCATACTAATTGAATTAGTTACTGTTTTGGTTGAAACATTTTCATAGATACAAAGTTGCCTGTAGTGTCTTAAGCGTTTTAGATGTGAATGCTGAAAAAAAAAAAAAACATGAATACAGTAAAATCTCGCATATTTCATCTAATGTCACCATGGTACCATCGAAAAATCGAATATTATGCATTATCAAAAACACTCGGCATTGGTTACCAATAATAGCTAAATAAAGGGAGTTTTAACGTAATATAAATTGGTTTATTCATTAAACTTACTAAGTATGTGTTAATAAATATAAGTACCTAATATGTACTACATATATACATAGTATGTATGAAGTAACTTATTTGCATGGTGTTTACACTGGTTTAACTGGAAGTTTGTGTTGGAGTAATTTTAATAGGCATCCATCATCAAAATAATACGCTTGAATTTTGTGGATGTCATCTTACCGACCACTGAGCAAGCTTTCAGTCTGATGTAAAGCTAACAGCTGGCTGGTGTTTCTTATGTTTTTGAATTCTGACTGGTTGGCATCTGTGCTATGGAAGAGGGAAACAAGGTATTGAGAATTTTATGTGACCTTGAACTTAACCACACAGGGATTGAAAGAAACTTACACAGGAGACACTGATTAACACAGTTCTGGATAAATGAGCATCAGTTAAAACAGATTTTACTGTATTTCCTGTTCACTCACTTTTTGAAGGATAACTCTTTATTCACTTAAAAGTAAAAATCCACACATTTTTGCCTACAGTTACTTTTTTTTTTCTTCTTACTTCTTTGGACTTCTGGGTCATCTGCAATTGCAATTTTTCTGTCCAAAATTACATTTCAAAATTAACATCTCAGGTGCAGGTTATGTGGAATTTTTTTCTCTGAATTTCATGGACTACCGATTATATGAAAGAAAAAAATTGTTTTCTGAATTTCATGGGTCTGTGGGTTATAAGAAGGAACTACAGAAACTACTTTTTAAAGATTTTGATGCTAACATACCTGAAGGAAGGAGTACAAGAATGCACTTTACAAAAAATCTGCCTTTGTTTTTAAATTAACAGTAATTATTTAAGCAACCCAGCTAGTTCCGTTACATTTCTCATCAAAACAGATACCACAATCAACTGTCATCCACCTTCCGTGCTTGCCGAGACTTTGGAAGATTAATTCATTAGTTTCTATCATGTGATTTATGCACGATAGGGAGGTACAGCATGCTATTGCACATAAAAACAAACTTTGTTGCAGCTCAAACAGAATTTGTTTTTCAAAGGTTACATGCACTTTTACACTAACTGTTAGAATAAATGCATAAAATTCAAATGTGTTCTTGGCATACTACTCTTTCTCTGAGCCAAAAGAAAATGAAGATTGGCTAGCTGTTTAATCTTGCAATATTGAGGCTTTACTATATAAGAGCCCTTCATACTAGCATTAAAACTTTTCTACAGTTCCACCACACTTTAGATGCATTCAAAAACACCGAACAAGAACACCATAATTAATCGAAACTTTGACAGTGATAGGTTAAAACAGAAATACCACTAAACCAGCATATTATTATTACAGAACATAAACATGACAAAACAGAAAAATTACTTTGGAAAAATGTTTGCTCACAAACTAGAGTACATTTAGTTATTTTCACATTACACAGGTTGGAAACGAATTCTTATCAGTGAATCTATCGAATTGTCAACCAATTATCAAGCTTGCAACAAAGACCCATCCATCAAAATTAACAAAATATGGGATAACTTTCTCACAGGTTTCACAAAAAATTAATGACCAATTAAAGTCTTCCGAAAATTTAACAGATTCTATACTCGGGGCAAACTTAACCTGGCAATGGAAGGAAGGCTACAGAGTGTATACTTCCACTGCATAAAATAGTTCTAGTCTAAAAGCTCGTACTCCAGCTTCAACTGGCACTTAAAAAGTATACAGATGTTCAATACGTTGTGTGTATGTGCATTTAAAAAATTCAGATCTCAGTTTCAGCGGCATTTCTAAAAAAAAAAAATACAAATGTTCGCGTTTTGTGACGTCACTGATCGTCCTCTGTGACAGCATTCTTCTTTGGGTCAGAGTTAAGCCGTCAACACAGGGGATATTTATTGCTGTGGGGGTTTGGAGGTCTTTAGCGGAAGGGTGATGGCGAGATAAGTGTTCCGAGGGCATTTCGCGTTTCTCCATCTTGATTGTTGTTTTAAAACACTCTTCTGTCTTTTCAGGTTTTTCCAATGGCATCTGCCGATCACTACCGGTCTACAATGTGCGTGGGAATTGGGGTGTGGGGAAGTACTGGGGATATGGTCAGGGCACGGTGACAGACAGCCCTGAGGGCCTGTGGGAGAAGCTCCCTCACAAAATTTCCGAGTGACGATTAATTACACACCATTAGTACGGAGTAATACTGGTAACTGGGAGTGAAAAGGAACCGCAGCCTTTGCCTCATTGCCAGGATAGGTTTGCCCCGAGTATAGCTGGGAGATGGCAGCACAAGACCACAACCCTGTGATAAGAGATTCAAAAGCTGGTCCAGAATGGAAAAACATATGCAATTTGATGGCTGACGAGAGCCCTAATGGCTGAAATCATGGTCCCATTATAGTTTCCTTTACTGTCATTTTTATAAGTATAATTGTTGATTCAAAAACTTTCTATAGACTACATTTTATTGTCAGCTGGTTTTACATGAGAAAATTAATCATCCTGACAGTATCATAATGTTTTGTTTTGAGTCTTAGAGAAAATGAAGAAAATTTTGGCATTTTAAAAATTATGAACAGGAATATCATTTCTACCCTTTTATAATGAATATGAAATAAATGCTTATGAAATATTCAAAATAACTACACTTCACTGAAAACAGAGAATGGGGGCATGATATTTAATGCTTTAAGAATGTACATAAATGTGATTCTACACAATCAGGAAGTAAAGACCTTATATGTTCCAAGTAACAAACTACATAAACCCAGATACTATGCAATTTGGCACACTAAAACCTTAACCTTTAGTAAAAGCAGTAAATTAACAGAAAGAGCTCACTTCAGCCTTTACATGTGCATATGGTGATCAATGTATGTAGTCAGAAGTGAGTCATACTCTCGTGAGTGTTTTAAAACGTGAGAATATACAGACAGCATACCTACTGTTATTTCGGAAGCCATACCATCACATTTTTGGGAACAGTACCACATAACAAACATATATCACACATTAATTAAATGATCAGATCATGCAGTACACCAGTATTGTTCAAACCCATAGGATTTTCTATTTTCCACAATATGTTTTTAAAAAATATCATTAAGATTTCCAACATATAGAAAGCTACATATAAATATCCAAAATCATAAATGAAAAACAGGAGTTTTGTAGAAAATTACAACAAAAAAGAAATAAAATTCATAAAAGCAATAAAAATACATCAACAATAATTTATAAATTAATTTACACCATGCCTAAAATTAAAAGAAGCATTTTTTCCATAAATAGTAACTGCCAATTTGAAAATCATTTGCATATAATTTTTGATTGAAAAACTAGCACTTCGACAAAAACAAATGAATATCAAATCAAAAAACAAGAGTGACTGGCTTCTTTAACATTTAAAGGTAGGGTTGGTATATATGACCCTTTGGCTACTGACAAGACAGATTAAACAGAACAGAATAGAATAACACACACACGGTTATAAAATGGGCCAGAAAATGCAGAGTGAGCCAAAGAAGTCAACTCTTCCTTGAGGCCACAAGCACATTGACTAGTACAAAAGCTGATCCCTCAAACAAAAAGCACACATTTTTTTTTTTTAAATGGCTGTTAGAAAATCCATGCATACTGAATTTTCAAATCAACAAGTCAGTATTGTTCTTTCACAAGCCATAATTTGTAACATAATTTTGGAATGATCAGCAGCACACCACATGTTGTTAATGCACTCCAGTTTTACTGGTGAACATTTCAACAAATACTTTAAGTTTAAAAAATTCCAACTCACAACAAATGTCAATAAAATTCATCACATTCAACCAAACATTAAATGTCTTAAACAGAAATGAAACAGTGAGGAGAATAATGGAGTTATTTCATTTTTAATGATTTCCATGAAAACAATACTTAATGCTTGAATTTGAATGCAGGAGCTACTTTTTCCTCATGCATATGTTGATATGATTTTCATGAATTATGGGTAAATATATCAACATTGAACAGGATATTTTTGCATACAAAAAACATTGCTGTATCACAGTTTTCTATACATATTGTTGCCATTGCACAGTTTATTACAAACAAGGTGAACATGAAATAATGTTTACACTTTGAAATCAAAGTTTTTTTATAATAATTTAACTTATTTCTGCTTTGCAAAGTCCTATTATTATGAATTGCAAGATTCTATTATTATCATAAAACAACCTTTTGTGAAAACAAATCTTGATTTAACAAGAGTATAATATAAATTTATTTAAACTTCTGCAGTTTAGAGGACACACTTTTTCCAAACCCTTTTTCACATTTTTTTTTTATGAGATTTGAATTCACTCTTGTGTATAGCACATTTTTAAATAACCATAAATTAGTCAAAGCATTAGCTTTTAACCCTAAATTGTGGTAAAAAAATATATCTCTTACCCTGTGGTCTTACTAATGCATCATAAAGACTAGCTAAGCTTGAGGTGAGTATGGAATGCAGAACAATCACACCAATGAGCAGCATAGCACAGTTCACCAGCAAAAATATTATTTACTTGCTTTGAAATTTAAAAAAAAAAAAAAAGATCAACAAAACAACACAAATATGAAACAGATGCCCAAAACCCTACAGTGGTGCACTGTAAAGCTCATCAATTTGATTACCTCTATATGTCACCCATATGAGTAGAAAAACAGGTTCCCAACTCTGACGTGAAGGCAGAACATTAGCAATCATCATTAAAAAAAAATCCAAAACACAAAAAAAATACAGACTGTAGAAAGTTTAACTCAAAACAACAGATTTACCAAATTTATAATAGATCTATGCAGGATGATCCACAAAAACAATAACAAAAATTCATTTTAAGATTTCACTTTGTTTACGCATAAAAAATTAAAAAGTCAAACATGAAATCACATGATTTTGAACATTTACCAGCTAACAGTAACTTTTAAATACTTTAAAATGCACAACATGCTGGATCTTCAGAACAAAAAGAAATAAAAAATGGATAGAAAAGCTTTCACTTAATTTCTTTTTCATTCATATCTCCTTGTGGCTGATAAACATGCATGGAAGTTCAGTGGAAATGTATGCCTCGAAATTTCGTTTTTTTGTGTCGAGTTAGGCCCAGTCATTTTATGAACTATGTAATCCCAGGTGATAAAAAAATATTGCATGCATAAACACATCTAATTACACAGCTCTGCTATGAAAATCTTAGTGAACAATTGGTATGTTATGAAAGCCTAAGGATGAAAATTTTTCAAGGTCATCCAACATCAAACTTACTTTACTTTCTCATGTGACATTTATTTAGGAACACATGAAATGACTCAAACACTTTTTGGCATATACACACATACAATGGCAATGCTAACAGAAGCAGAGTAACTCCGGAGAATGATCAGTTGTGAAAAACAAAATCAAAAAAGTTCTGTACCATGGCACCATTGATACTTTTATTTTTAACATGAAAAAAGAAATAAGCTAAAAAAAAAACAGCAATTCCACTCTTTTTAGATCGTGGTAATGTCTGAATTCCTTGTACTGCTACGATGATCAGCATGCCAACTTGCACAATACTGTTCAATTGAAGATCACAATTCAATTTTTATTTTTTTATTTTTTTTTTTAAAAATGGTATTTTATTTATGAGAGAAAAACAAGATTTCTAGGTGTATAAATGAGTTTGAAACACTTTTTGTACTGTTTTACTATCAACTTGTGCAGCATATATAACTTCTAGCAGTATGAGCAATTCAGAATGTGTACAATGTTTTGTAGAGATACGTAATAGGTTTTAAGCCTGCCAGGTTTCTTTTAATTACCTTATTCAGTTGAATGAATCAACTCTTGAATATTAAATCTTGAATCTTAAGAAGCCAGTAGATTTTAAACCTGAGTTCTTTATTGATATGCACCAGTCTCAGAGAAAAATTGAATTGTTTGCCTCCAAATGTAAAATTCTGTAGACTACCTTGATTTCATTACAAGATGATGTCTTCACACACAATGTCAACACTGCATAATATCAGTATTAAACAAAACAGTTTTACCTAGGGAAGTTCTATATGCAAAATTGAGAAATTTTATGATTTTCAATTGTAACAAAAATTTGAGAATGTTCTTTTTTTTTTTTTTTTTTTTTTGCAAATGAAGAAATAAGCTTACAATGATACAAGCAATATTCACAATGCTGGGCTTTTAAACATTTATACTGATACTGACAAATCACAGTGTAACTTCTAATTGCACAACAGTAGGCCTACAATTGTAAGTTTCTTAAACACGTTAAAAAAGTGATCTGATCTGTATAAAGCTATCATAACCTGCACCAAAATAATATTTGCCAGTAAAAATTTAAATTTAAATATAATAACAACTCCCCCCCCCCGTGTTAATGTTACTGCCACAAAAATTAATGTAATTAAACTGCTACAATAAGTGGTCCATGGCTAATTTTTATTTCAATAAGTAAAATAATCTTTTTTCAACATCAATAAGCAAATACATAGCATTCTTTCTTGAAAAAACAAAAAAACTTTATATATCGTCCTTCTGAAGTAAATAATAAATAACTGCCACTGAGCTTAGACCTTGCCATGAATTATGATGTTTGTAAATATACTTTGTCATTTTACAAACATCATAATTTCATGGCAAGGTCAGAAATCCTAATTTTTTTTTTTTTTTTTTTTATTGGAGGTTTAACGACCACCGTGAGCAACTCAATGGGCTATAAGCAGTCGCCAGTCCCTAATTTAGGGTCACTGGTTCCAGGGAAGGGAGAGAGCCAGTGCGGTAAGACAAACACAACATCCATGCCTCACCGGGATTCGAACCCGGAACCCGTTCGGACGAATGATCAGAGGCCATCGCTTAGATTACTGCGCCACCGGGGCAGCAGAAATCCTAATTTCAGTGTATTTATTTCATAATTTGAACAGTTTCCAAATTTCACTGTATTTATTGTTTTATTCTTTGCATATTTTTTATGGTCAATTATTTTTTTGTATGCCTTCGTTCAAATTTTCATAATGAGATCATTTATTTCATTAAAGAATAAAAAAAATAAAGCAAATGGCAAAAAAGCAGGGACCCTATCAACAAGGAACACTACTATGCACTTGATAAAAAAAAGCCATTAGGAAAAACATTAACAAATCATGGAGTACTCTACTGGAAGAGGTCCAAAATTACCATTCGAAAATTTCAAACAATAAAAATGACTATCTGGAAATTAACCAAATCATTACAAGATAAAAAAAAATATCTGAATGACTCTCCTTGCCCCCATCCAAAAAAAAAAAAAAGTGAAAATTTAGTAGTCTGGTAAGGAAAAAGTTGAAGTTTTTGCTGAATTAAAAAACAGTTTATGTTAAATAACATTAAGACATTCAAAAATGAATGAGGTCCATGTCATGCTAAACAGTTATTTAAGGGGCATCTTATTTCCAAATAATCTACATTTAATTCCCATACATACAGAGCACCACACATGGGTACACCTCATTTGAGGAATTTACAGGCAGAAAAAACACTGCCAACCTTATTTTTAACTATTACACCTCCATTTCTTAACAGAAAACCATACATTCCTATGCCTCTAATTTTTCATTATTTTTCTTTTTAACTTTCCAATCAGGGCATACTGCTTCCACATCCAACATTTCTATTTTTCCCCCACACAAAAGTCTCAGTAAACTACTGATATGGAACTAACCTATATTAGGGCCTTCTGATTAATTGATTTATAATGCTACTTCAGATCTGTGCTATTTACCTGACACTTGGAAAACAGCAGAACCATTTATCTTCCAAAGCTTAACAAAAATTATGCACTATCCAAAAAAACCATAGACGAATTTCTTTATTTCCAATTAAAGGAAAGTTTTCAGAAAAAATTATTTCACAAGAATACAACTTTGTGAAGATTTCCAGTAATACTCTATGAATATGGACATTTTAAAGAAAATAGATTAAAAAAAAAAAAGAACTCTCTGGCACACATATCCTTAACAGTCTTGTCTGCCTCTAAACAGGCTATTACTATTTTTCCCCTAATTATTTCTGTCCTATTTGGATTATTCTGTATCCTCTGATCATAGGCATAGAAGTTTTGCAAATCTCACAGAGCACATGCTCAAAAAAAATTCTAAATGCAACAGCATTAATGCACTAAATTTCTTACATTCTGCAATATGATTCTGTAATGTTTTATATTGGTACTAAACTGAACCATTTCTTGTATAGAAATTTTGGTGCTGAGCATGGTTTATATATCACATTTGCACACATGGGGTCTATTAAACCAGTGGTAAATTAATGAAGTTAAAATGACATAAAAAATGCTATTACTTTCACCCTAATGTTAAAAAATACATATTTTGGCAAAAATTTGCAAGTTAGATGCACTTGTTTTACCTAATTGTTTTTGCATGAGAACAGTTTTTTTTTACAATGATAATCAATGCTTTCCATCCATTTCAGATGACAGAAATCCCATTTCATGAAGTTTTTCTTTTTCTGTTTTTTTATTCATATGGATTCATTACATATGTTAAAGATCCAGACTCACGGTCGCCACTGGCGATAAGCTTCATCGTCGTGGCGACTAAAAATGTTTGATTAAATCGCCAATTCTGGCGACCTGTACGGGGAAAACATTTATTTTATTTAACTGGTATTGTACAGAATTTTTTTTTAACTTGTACGGAAGTCAGCCAACACCTTTTTCATTCTGCTTGAACAGCAGAAAAGAAAAAAAAAGTTTATAAAAAAGGTGAGGGCGTCGGTTTTTGATCACAAATGCGCCAAGGCTGATTTATGGTTGATCATAGGGGAACGAGGTTGCGGTGGGGATGAAAGCCGGTGGTGGACAGCTCAACTGTCTGCGTCATAAAAGTCCAACTGGGAGAAATTTTTATTTTAAAAAAAATCCTTTAATTTTTTAAATATCTGAATGCAAATTTAACAGTAACCAAGACACGTCAAAATAAACTCCCGTGTGAAATTTCGTCAAAATTCGATGAACACTTTAGAAGTTAAGTATTTTCTTTTTATTATTTTTAATGAATGTTCGCTGAAAGCCTGCATATTCCATAGGAAAATTCAAAAATTCGGAATCGGCATAGTCCGAATCTCCAGACAATTCCGGATTTTCGAGGTTGTACTGTAATAATATTTCCATACCTGCGAACTACTACGGAATGTCCGTAGTTTCTACGGATTAGTTGGCTGACCGGACCTCGCTGTCAAAACTACGGATTCTATTAATTTTCATTTTTTTAAAATATTTTTTTGTTTTATGATATGCACGAGATTCTTAAGTGGACTAGCGGGATTCCACGGGGTTTTTTTTTTTTTGTCATCATTTAGATCGTTCTCAGGATTAGCGTAAAACTGAAGACAATTTGCGGGTGGGTGGGTGGCTGGGGGAGTTCCGTCTGCAGACGGTATTTCGTGTCTCAAAACTTTCGAAAACGGTAGTTGAATGGAGTTACAATAATCGTATTTTTTTCTCCCGATGTTGCCTTAGTGTAAAGTTTTAATGTTAAATATGATTTTATTGCATAAAAGTATTTCAGCTTGAAACTGTAGGCAACAATGTGCGAAAACGGAGGTTAGATGCCGCAAAAATTTGCCCGTAATCTCAGACATTAGATTCTTCCGCGAAATCGAGGAACTCCGCCTTTTCGTTATTTTGGTCATTCGCAAGATCAATGAACCAGTGAACACAATTGGGGGGGGGGGCACGACACGTTGGAGGACGGAATTCCATCTTTACGAAAATTTCGAAAACGGAAGGTCGACGGAGTTCAGATTTTTTCCGCAATCGTAATTCCTTTTTCTCACGATGTTGCCTCTTCCCAGTATTATTGTTAAGCAATATTTAACTGCATAAATATTTGTATTTCAGCTTGAAAATAGCGGGAAAATTTCCAAAACCGGAAGTCGGACGGTGCAAAGATTTCTCCCGTAAGCGTACTCCCTCCCCGCGCAATGTTCCCACTCTCCTGCATTGTTTTATTACTTCAGTTTCAACTTTTAAGAATACTATAACTGAAATATGCGAAATAAAAACATACTGATATTATACTAAGCAATTTTATAAAAATAATTTAGTATGAAATATACAATTTGATTTTTTTTTTTTTCAAAGTTTGGCCACTGAGTTTTTTTTTATGGCCACTAACAATTTTGGTCTTCGCGGCCAATGTCTACTAGCAAAATTTGCAAGTCTGGATCTTTAACATATGTCAACAAAAGTCTATGATATTTTTATCAGGTAAGTGAATATCCATTTTGTTTACATTCATATGACTATCAAAAGCACTATCATTAATGGCAGATCCCATAGCAGAAAGTCCCTGGTCAGTCTGTGACAGATATCATTGTGCCACAAAATAATCTGCAGGTGGTCACTGTGCAAAATAACTACTAAATGCGGAAAACAATAAAAATTGCACAGAAATATTTTTCTACCTAAAAAAATGTCTAACCTAGGTACTACAGCAATTGCAATGTTAATTAGGATCAAGAACATTCTGGTCCTCTGTTTCTGGAATTTTGTCAGTATTTTCAAGGTGAAACACAAAGATTTATGGAATAAAATTATATTTAACGACAATAAAGCACACAGGCATCACTAGGAAAAAATTGTCATAAGAGGAGAAATCTTCACCCCATTCTACTTCTGTTTTTGGAGCATTTTTCTCCATTTCCCATCTCAAGTGCAAACATTTATGTAATTAAATGATGATTAAACAATAATACAGAAGCACAGCAGGTGGAGGTTATTAGAGGGAGAAATTTTTGCTCCATACAACTTTGATTTTCAGAAAATTTTCCTCCATTTTCAATTATTAAAGGGAGAAATTTTTGCTCCGTACAACTTTGATTTTCAGAAAATTTTCCTCCATTTTCAATCTTAAATGCAAACATTTATCTAATAAAATGATATTTAATGACCGTATACATGAGGTTGTCCAAAATAATGGAAACACCTCGCTGAAAACAGTGACTTTGGTATGTGCTGCTTTTTGAGTAAAACGAGCATGTAACTACAAGTTTTTTTTTGTAAAAAAGTGTTGCTTATAGTCTCAAGGGTCTGTGTGATTGCACTGAAAATTGATGTTAGCACAATTTCATTCCAGGTGAAAGCACAATGAGTGGCCCGTCGGAGTTCCAAAGAGGGCAGATTGTAGCAGCCCGTCTGGTTAGTGCGTCAGTAACCACAATTGCACAGGTATTGGGGGTATTGAGAGGTACCATGTCGAAGGTCATGATAGCATACAATGTTCACGGCACAACATCCTCTGCGAGACACAACTGTGGAAGGAAAACCAAACTCACTGCAAGAGACAGGAGGACATTAAAGAGGATTGCGACCGCAAGGAGGAATACCACGGCGATGAAAGTGACTGCTGAGCTTAATGCACATCTCCAAAACCCAGTGTCGACCCATACTGTGCAAAGGGAATTGCATACGCACAATATTGATGGCAGAGCTGCGATTGCAAAACCCCTGACGTCACAGGTGAATATGAAACGGAGACTACAGTTGTGCCAGGAACATAAAACGTGGATTGCGGATCAATGGAAACATGTCTTGTTTTCCGATGAATCAAGTTTCTCACTATTCCCCACCACAGGACGGGTTTATGTGTGGAGAAACATTGCAGAAGCCTACAACCCAGATTGTCTCCTTCCAACAGTGAAGCATGAGAGCGGTTCCGTAATGGTTGGGCCATGATCTCGTGGTCTGCAGCAGGTCCCATTATCACCTGACACGGACGGATCACTAGCGGTGACTATGTCACCCTTTTGGCAGACCATGTGCATTCAATGGTGCAGACATTGTTTCCGTCAGGGGATAGCACCTTTCAAGATGATAATGCCGTGATTCACAGAAGTCAAACTGTTCACTCATGGTTTGAGGAACGTGAGGATGAAGTTGCACACCTTCCTTGGCCAGCACAAACACCGGACTTAAACATCATTGAGCCCCTGTGGTCAGTGTTGGAAAACAGTGCAATCCCGTTATCCTCCTCGAGCGTCTCTTGAGCAATTGGAGCAGTTTCTGCAGAAAGAATAGTACAACATACTGCTTACGACCATCCAGGACTTGTATGCGTCCATTCCAAGGAAGATTCAAGCCACTTTAAATGCCAAGGGTGCTCCCACACCATATTTGGTGCATAACACCTATTGTTTCAAGGTGTTTCCACTATTTTGGGCAACCCCTGTAGGTCTGAGGGAATATCGCAAGAAAAATAATTCAAGATTACTGGGTTTCGTCAAACTTTCGTTTTCGGAAATTGTTGCCTCCATTTTCAAACCAAAACACAAATATTTATGCAATAAAATGATATTTAACAATATCAGATAATTCTCTCTTCAAGCATCGAGGGAAAGTCGGGAGAGAAAAAACTACGATTACGGGAGAAATTCTCACTCCGCCAAACTTCCGTTTTCAGAAATTTTGAAAGGCGGAAAACTTGCATCTATGATAGGGAGTCTGCAAGATGGTTTAATATGGTTCTGGGGATATCAGTTATAAGCCTAGAGGACCAAAATAAATGTGTGATGTGCGTCGGCCATCGCCGCGATTCTGCCACGAGGCTGAGTAAAAAATGAATCTGCAATGCACGTCGCTCATCGCTGCGATCCTTCTACTGGGATGAGTACAAAATAAATTTGCGATGTACGTCACCGCGATTCTTCTATGGGGATGAGTACAAAATAAATCCGCAATGTACGTCGGCCGTCGCCGCAATTCTGCTACGGGAATGAGTACAAAATAATTCTGCGACAAGTACTTCGCGAGAGAAAAAAAAAAAAAAAATTACGATTACAGGAGAAATTCTCACTACGCCTAACTTCTGTTTTCGGGAATTTTCAAAAGGCAGAAAACATGCATCTATGATGGGTAGTCCGCTAGATGGTTTTAATAGGGTTTTGGGGATACTGTTTTTGTCTGCAGGACCAAAATAAATCTGCGACGTACGCCACCCGTCGCCGCGATTCTGTTACGGGGATGGCAGATATCCTCCATTGCTGCCCCCCAACGTGGGGGAGTATAGCTGTGAAGTAACTCATGAAAGCAGAGCCCATTTAAGAGGGGGGTCTAGGAGGGCTGCAGTCCCGAGCCTCGCATTTTCAAAGGGCCCTGGAATTATGCAGGATACTTAAAGAATTGATAGAGCTCTACAGTTCGGTTTTATTTTGTTTTTGTTTTTTTTGCATATAACACAGCAAAAACTACGAGAAACTGCCTTATGAAAAAAAAAATTCTATTTCTTTCCCCTTCTTTAGGAGACCACAAAAGGTATCGTCGTGCCCCTTGTCCATCCTCAAATCTTTCGAAAGTATTACAGATTTTTTTTGTACACATCTGTAATTGGGGGAAATTTTCATGCATTAAGAATTTGTTTAAATCATGATATTTGGGACATATTATTTTGTCCACTACTTCGATATAATTTCAGCAAGATGAACCCCCTCCCCCATGGGGGTTAAAGCAGAACTGAAGTGGTGTCCATTTTATAACCATGCATGTTTACACTTTCTTGCTAACACTGATTTGTCCATGAATCATGAGATACACACTTCAATATGGCGGGTATATTTTTATGGCTTCCTCACCATATTTTCGGAATGTTTTCTTCTGGGTGTTTTTTTCGTGCACCCAAAGTGAAATCCTAGATCTGCCACTAATACTGGGGCCCCAAAATACTGTCCAGCCCCGTGTCTTCTTAAATAGGCTCTGCATGAAAGGTCACACATTTTGCAGCAAAGCAAAACCCAGAAACTGGCATGCTTTTTCTACAAAAACATGTCACGATAAGTTAAGCCTAACATGGTTAATGATGCAATAACAGATGATGGAAAACATCTGAAGCAGTCAGAAAGCAAATTACATGATAGTTTTGGGTTTAATGTATTCATTTGAAGGATTCTTACTCTCCTTTTCTCTGACTTCTGTTTATTTGTAGATGTTTCTCATCTTTTGTTGACTGCCATGGCCGGATTTATAAGGGGACAATTACCCTGGGGCCCCAACCAAAGGGGGCCCCTTTACACAAAAATATAATAATTAAAAGATGACTTTATTTTATTGAAATAAAAAAATAAAAATTATGATGAACGATTTTTAACAACAACCTACCTCTTAATTTCCATTACTACTATTGCTGCTGTATTTGAAATTTTGGTGTTTGTTCTATTATCATCGACGACGTGCAGTGTACGCTGACCAGTTATATAACTGTACACTGCACAAAGAAAATATAGTTATGACTATATTTTCTTCTTTTTGCTTCTTTTCAGATTGCAGTATGTCACGGAAAATTCAGCTGTCTGGGGCTCAGAAGAGAAAGGCTTCCAAAGATATAACGCACCATCCATTTCTTTACAGACACATTGTTTCCACTACATCAGTTGTGGGACACTATTATATCAGATCCAATTACGAGGGTCGTTCGATATATAAGTTTCCCTATACAGTGAACTTTTTATTTAGTAAGATACACATGAAAACGATATATGTCTGGATAGGTACATTCGTCACTATTTCTCCACAAAATTTCCACCAACGTTGAGGCATTTGTCCCAATGCTGCACCAATTTATTGAACCCCTCTGCACAAAAGTCTGTGCTCGGGCTCTTTCAAACTGTTCCAATGGTGACCTGGATCACAGCATCAGTTTGAAAATGGCAACCTTGCAACTCCCTCTTCAGTGTTGGAAAAACAGATGAAATTCTGACAGCATCAAATCAGGGTTGTAGGGCAATGGGGCAGCTGTTTCCACCTCAGTGCTGCAATTTTTGCCAGTGTTTGTGTAGGCGAGTATGAGCGGGCGTTGTCGTCGAGCAGGATGACACCAGCTGAGAGGAGGCCAGGGCGCTTGCATCGAATTACCACTTTCAGTTTCTCCAAGGTTTGACAATACCGAGCGACGTTGATCGTGTGCCCACGTTCCAGAAAGTCAATGAGCAGAATACCCCTGCCATCCCAGAACACTGTCACAAGCACCTTACCTGCCGATGGTGTCGCCTTGAATTTCTTTCAGACAGGAGACCCCGGATGTTTCCATTCCATCGATGTCCTTTTAAATTCGGGAGTGAATGAACGAAGGTCTCATCCGCTGTCACAATATGCATGAGGAAGGCATGTCTGTCTTTATGGTAGCGCGTTAGACCATCCAGGCTGCAGCCCATTCTCATCTGCCGAAGTTCTGGAGTGAGTCGATGGGGAACCCAATGTGCACAAACTGAGGCATCCCAAGTCCTCATGGATGATTTTGTGAGCTGTTCCAATGGAAATGTCCAATGTTCGCACCATGTCATGAACCTAGATCCTCCTGATTGCTTAAATCAGTCCATTCACTGCAGCGACAGTTTCGGGACTGCTGGCAGTGGAAGGACAACTGGATCGATCTTTGTCAAAAATATCCACTCTGCTTTCCACGAACATGTTGCACCACCTTCTCACCATTTCCACAGACATTACGGAATCACCATATACAGCAATGAGTTTCCTGTGGATGTCATTGAGTGCACAGCCATTTTCCCACTTGTACCGTATCATGGCACTCACCTCTTAATTACACCATGTTTCCACCTGCCATGCTGCCTGGCTCCTAATGACATGAGCCCGGTTTTTCCCCAGCTGCCTTCATTCCTCATAGCGCTGCGCCTGAGGGTTCTTGTCTAGAGGAGCAATGAGGATGGTTACGTGGCGGGGATGGATCACACTCCAGTGACATATCACACTCCAGTGACATACTCCAGTGACATAGTCCTGATGACGAACTAGGCTTTAGTTCAAAAATTTGACAACCAACTTTCATGAAAAATAACCTCTATAAGACCCGTAAAAAAGTTATTCCACAATCACTATGAATAGAGGTGCCATAAATGCATTTACAACTAGGATTAATTTCTGAGTTTGAGGGGCCCACCTAATCTGAAGTGCCTCATGCCCCACAAGATTTAAATCCAGTCTAGGTCACGGCCTATTCACAATGCTTTGAATTCAGGTAATCTTAAGTTCTGTTTACGCTATAAGCATAAACAAAACTTATTCCAGTAACTTTTTTGTTCATTTGGGAGTTTAACAACCACCGTGAGCAACTCAACAGGCTATAAGCAGTGGCTTGCATCTAATTTAGGGCCACTGGTTCTATGGAAGGGAAAGAGCCAGTGCCATAAGACAAACAGAACATGAAGTAAATCATTTACTCAAGGCTTTACCTAAATATATTTATTTGATTCTAGTTCCAGTTGAAGAATTTTTTTTCATTTAATCTTCCTTCCCTCTGAGTTCCTTTGTTTTTTTACAGACGTTTCTGGCCTCTTGATTTTAGTCAACGCCTGTTCTCAACATATAGAAGGATTATCAAAAGTTTTGTTTACTCTTGAAGAATTTAAATATTGTTGGCTGCAATATTTTATTAAATATTGTTTGGTTGGCTGCAATATTTTATTAAGTATTGTTGACTGCAATATTCAAATTAAATATTGTTGGCAGGCAACAATATTTAAATTCTTCAGGAGTAAACAAAACTTTTGATAATCCTTCTATACATTGAGAACAGGCCTTGACTAAAATCAAGAGGCCAGAAATGTCTGTAAAAAAACCAAAGCAGCTCTGAGGGGAGAAAGATTTTAAATGAAAACATTTCTTCAACAGAAACTAGAATCAAACAAACAGAACACCCATACCTCACTGTGATTCGAACTCAGACCCATCTCGGATGAATAACCAGAAGCCAGCACTTAGACCACTGCACCACTAGGATGGCCAGTTACTCTACAGTTACACCTGAAACTTCTGCCAGTTACACTTACAGTGTCAACAAAACTTATGATCATCTGAATTCAAAGCAAGCATTGCAAACATGCCTTGACCGTCAACATAAGACCAGAAATATCTACAAATAAACAAAAATCACAGAAAAAGGAGAATAAGAATTTTTCAACTGAACATAATTTCCATCTCAGTGATTCATTTTCTATTTAGTTTTGTGACCTGCCATTTACATCATAGGTTTGACCCCTCCCCCACATTAGGGAAGCATAGTTATGGAAATAACTATCATCTACATCAGTCTGCAGTTTCAGAAAGTATGCAAAACATTAACGAACTGGATGCCAGGCCTCTCATGGGCACATTAGTATAATGAACTAAATAAAACAAAAAACTGAAAAAAAGTACATGAAATATTACTTCCACCAACCGAAGTGTGAGAAAGCATAGACTATTTTCATAAAAAAGCACTTAGACCACTGGCAAAAATACTGCATAGAACAAGTGCATCTAGCTTGCAAACAAGTACCCATATTTTTATGCTGAGATGATTTATCATATTTTTCACACATCAATGTTTTCTTTTCTACCCGACTAGTGGATAATTACCGTATATACTCGCGTATAAGTCAAGAAATTTGGGACAAAACGAGAGCTTCAAAGTAATGGGGTCGACTTATACACGGGGTCTAAAAAAATCGTAAGTCCAAAAGTTCTTCCCGTGAGGCAAAAGGCAATCCATCCCAAAAGAAATAAAAATGCCGATGCGGTATTAATTACGAAATCGCAACCCTCCGAAAGAAAAAAAAAGAAAGAAAGAAAGAAAAAAACACCGATGTGGTAGAATTACGAAATCGCGACCCTCCGAATTTCTCCGCGCTTTGAAATTTGGGACAAAACGAGAGCTTCAAAGTAATGGGGTCGACTTATACACGGGGTCTAAAAAAATCGTAAGTCCAAAAGTTCTTCCCGTGAGGCAAAAGGCAATCCATCCCAAAAGAAATAAAAATGCCGATGCGGTATTAATTACGAAATCGCAACCCTCCGAAAGAAAAAAAAAGAAAGAAAGAAAGAAAAAACACCGATGTGGTAGAATTACGAAATCGCGACCCTCCGAATTTCTCCGCGCTTTGAAAAGTCTCCTCTCTCCTGGCTTTGCGTACCCACAGCGCAGTCACAGCCGCGCATAGAAAGCTCCGCCCTTCCGACTACCAGTTGATTGCGCTGACCTTCGACGTAACGGAGCCATGCGACAGCCAGTGTTAGGTGTTGCTTGTTCTTAATCGCACATGTTTTTCTTGTTCTTAATCGCACGTGTCTCGCTTCTCCTATTATGGGTGACACGAATTGTGCAAAGAAACGGATGTCCTATAACGCAGGATTCAAGTTGAAAGTGGTTTCTTTTGCAGAAAATACTAACAACTGTGCTGCTTCACGTCAATTTGGCATTAACGAAAAACTGATTCGAAATTGGCATAAAAAAACCGGACTTGGTGAAAATCCCAAAATCGCAAAAGGCGCGTGAAACGACATCTTTCCCAGAGCTGGAAAGTGCCTTGAATGATTGGATTGTGGGCTGCAGACAAAATGGTTACATTGTAACGCGAACTGGTATACGTTTGCTAGCAATGGAGCTCGCAAAAGATGAAAAGTTTGCAGCCGCAAATGACACTTTTCGTGCGTCACCAGGTTGGTGCACAAGATTCATGCACCGCTATGGGTTGTGTCTACGCCAGCGCACCAAAATTGCACAAAAGTTACCTCGTGACCTCGAAGCAAAGATAATGGAATTTCAAAAGTATGTAATTCAAAAGAGAAAAGAGACTGCTTTTGAACTTTCCCAAATAGGGAACATGGATGAAACCGCCATGTGTTTCGACCTTCCTGGAAATAAGACGGTGAACCAAAAGGGCGAAAAAAATATCTTGATCAAAACGACTGGCCACGAAAAATCCAGTTTCACGTGTGTTATTTCCTGTTTGGCCGACGGCAGTAAGCTACCTCCGGTAATTATTTTCAAACGCAAAACTCTGCCGAAAAGCATTGTCTTTCCGTCTGGTGTGCTCGTTCGTGCCCATGAAAAAGGATGGATGAACGAATCCGGAACAATTGACTGGTTAAAGAATGTGTGGAACAAAAGGCCAGGTGCACTTTTGAGGAAACCTCTTTTGGTGTGGGATATGTTTGTTGCACACCGTTGTGCAGAAGTGAAAAAAACTGCAGAAAATTCAAAAACAACTCTTGCTGTCATCCCAGGTGGGTTGACATCTGTTCTTCAACCACTAGATGTCTGCCTTAATAAGCCCTTCAAGGACAATGTGCGGAGGTATTGGGCAGATTGGATAAGTTCCGATTTGCCGACTGAAACCAAGGGCGGAAATCTAAAGAAGCCGGATATCGTTTTGATTGCGCGACGGGTCAAGGATGCATGGGATGCGATACCTGCGGAAATGGTCATGAAATCATTCAAGAAATGTTGCATTAGTAACAAACTTGATGGCACAGAGGATGATGAGATTTTTATGAGTGATGATGACAGTGATTCTGATGACATGGGCATAGATGGGAATACTGATGTTTATGATGACGCGCCGATGACGGAGAAAGACTTTTTTGAACTGTTTGGCGAGCCTGACTCGGAATCGGATTTTGAAGGGTTCCGATGAAGTTTTGGGGTGTGCAAATTAAATTTAGTATTATATATATAATTTTTTCCATTTTCAAATGTTTTTGAATAAATTCATTGAAATTTTTTTCTCATTCCGGGATCGACTTATACGCGAGTTTCCGATTTCTTACGATATTTTCCTCTGAAAGTGGGGGTCGACTTATATGCGAGTATATACGGTAATCAATTTAAACCATTCTGTTATACAAGCAGCTCAAACTTTCATATTGTACAATATGTAGGGGAGACCTGTGTACCTAGGGCCACTTTTTTTAATGCAGAAAAACTTAAACTGATATGTACATATGGTTACACTATTCACTTCCCATTAGAATTTGTATAAATTCTTAAAATAATAAATTATGCCACATACAATATTTTTTATGAAACTTTGAAAATGGCCCTAGGTACAAGACCTCATTGTACCTAGGGCCGGTAGCTCTTGTACCTTGGGCCATTCCCTGAAATTTAGGTAATGAATAGAAAACACACACATCAATTTTATTAAACAAACAAAAAATATAAGATAATACATAAGTCAGAAATTGATTGTATTAAAATATAATGTTTAAAAATACATTTATTTTTATAACTTGGAAAACAACTAATCAACTTGTCACTAACTACCCATATAGCAACTATTTAAATTGCACTAATGTTCCAAAGTATTAGTATGTAAGCTATATACATGGATTAAGTATTTTAATGAATCATTCTACGTTATAATTTGAAAAGCTGATTCCAAAAGTAAGCTGCAGACATTGGCGCTCTGAGCCTCCAACGGTTCTTGGTTTAGGCAATTTGTAGAGGATATTTCTTTTCTCAATTTCATAAATAATATCTTTATCATAGAGAAACTTATTTGAATGTGCAATGCATTTCAGGTATTTAACACTATATTGTTCTTCTGTAACAGCAGTTATTTCTGCAACATAAAAGTGTTGAGTTTTTTTCCCTTCTAATTTTGTTAAACAAAAATCCCCCTTTTCAATTGTATCACTTATTTCAGCTACTGGAGAACTTGCATCACCAGAAGAATCTACAATGTCTGATAATTCTTCAGATGAAGTTTCCTCAACACTTTGAAGCACAGATTTTGTCATGATTTTTCTCTTCCTTTTGGCCATTCTAATTGTATGTTGTGCTTCAATTTCTTTCTTTTCTGTAGTGTCTGTGAGGATTCTGCATCTCCCTGGTTTTCGACCTCCTCTTTTGGAAGTACAAGGTTTGGCTTTAGGAAAGGGTTGAACCTGTTCAGGTGTAACACATGAAACAGAGTTTGGCGTAGAAGGCTTACAAAATTCAGCAGAAGTGCCCAGTTCCAACGCTGTTGACACACTTTTTTCAACAGGCAAACCATTACTTTGGGCTATTTACAGAATGATCAGGTCTGTCAGTCACATTTGAACTTAAATATTCATCATCAGTGAATATATTTTCATCAACTGGCCATACACCAGACACACGAAAACCCGCTTGGATGTTTGCAGGAGTAAATGCCTAAGGATATGATTTACCAACAATCTCTGCTATGTCATAAATGGTGATTGGTTTCCCTGGATTTGTCTGCATCCAATTGCTACATGCTGTATTGTAATATTTTTTAAATGGTCCAAATACACCTCTGTCTAAAGGTTGAAACTTATGGCTGGTATGTGGAGGAAATGTCAGTAGAACTATGCTATTTTCTTTAGCCAAAGTGACTGCTTCAATAGTTAAATGACTTTCATGATTGTCCATGAGTAACAGCACTTGTTGATCAACTGAACATTTGGCATGGTTAATGAAATGCTTCAAAAATTCAACAAATTTTTCGGCATTTGACCAACCGCTAATGTGTGATGTTCCCACAGTTCCTGGAGGTGCACCTTTCAGCATATGGTTTTGAAATTTAACTCTTGGGAAAATCATAAGAAGAGGGACGGAATTTCCTATTGCATTAACACTGCAAATTATAGTTACATTAGTTCCTCGTTCGCCAGAAGTCATGCTGCCAACCTGTCTTGCGCCTTTTGGGGCTATAACCTTGATTGGTGTATGCACTGTTGTAATGCCTGTTTCATCTACATTATAGATACATTCAGGCAAAAACTGGTATTTAGATAACACCTCCTGATACTTTGCAAAAAAATAAGCAATGTTTGTTTTATTGAAACTGGTAGCTCTTGCTAAACTTGTAGCTTGGGGCTTTCTTAGTGAAAGTGCATTATTATTTCTTTTCATAAAATCGTAATACCACTGCTCACCAGCTTGATCATTTTCATCCCAGGAAGTAGGATATTTTTTTTTATTTGCTTTTGCATACTCAAAAGCAAGCTTTTTTACCTGTGGTTTTGACAATCCATAATGCATATTACATGCAATGACAAGGTATTGAACGAGAGCATTCTCTTCGTCTTCAGAGAACACCGTCCAAACAGCACATCTGTTCGAATATGCATAACTTAATTCTGTATTTCCTGAATTAGTCTTCCTACAAAAATCAACATGTCTTTGCAGTGTTGTTCTGGATACTCCAAACTGTCGTGCTGCAGTCCGAACTGCAACTCCATCATTCAGAACAGCTGTTGTAGCCGCAGTTACATTTTCTGCGTTAGGTTTTGACCGCTTTATTCCATCAGGATTTCTAGGCATCTAAAAGAACAAAATTTGTTAAAATGCAGTTCATTTTATTAAGTGCCTAATATATATTAAAAATAAGAAATATTAAAAACTGAGAACAGAACATTTTACTGAACTCCAGTAGCAACACTCATCCTAGTAACTAAATGCATAAATATAACTTAAATAAATCAAAATGGTCCAACAAAAAAAGCTATTTTCCTATCTATTATTATGGAAACTTTTTAAATAAGATAAACAACATGAAGAATATGACTGCATTGTACCTAGGGCCATGGACCTAGGTACAAGGCAACTATGTGGCCCTAGGTACAAGACTGGGTGATTTCATACAAAATGGCTTCTACTGAAAAACCTACATTGAAAGGTGGTTTATTTGCTATGTCATTTAGCACTTCAGATTACAACTAAAATTAGGTGCTGTAGTTAAAAGAAAAGTACTTGACTTACCTTTGTAAAATAGTAGAAGAGATGAGCTGCAAAACTTTACTTCTATGCATACAAAACAGTTTTCCACCTGTAACTTCTCACAGCTTCCTCCTCCTAGAATTCAAAATGGCTGCAAAAATAACAATTGGTGTTTCCACTCACCCAACTGAGTAATAAAACTTAGACCCAAATATTATTCAAATAAAGGGAGATGGCCCTAGGTACACAAGTCTCCCCTACTTATAAGTGTAACAAGGCCAACTGATTATACATATATGTTGCAAATCTTGCAGTCTATTTTGGAACAGTTATACAGTAGAATAGAACTTAGTCTGTCATCTCCTAACTTTCACTGCACATAGTGCTGACAGTTGTTACTAATGGCATAAGAATTATTGATGGCATTAGTCATTCATTCTTGCGAGTTCACTCGTCATTCTCACAAGTCATTCGCAAATGCTCTCATTCAAATGAATGGTCATTCACTTTGGATCCACTCTCAGGCAGTTGTCTAACAACACTCACTGAGCAAATTATTCATTGCTCTGAAGCGCCTGCAAGTGCGAGACCAAACGAAAATTGGCAAACTGCCTGAAAAAGCACATCTCTGCCATTCACGATTCTCACTGAGCACAAGTGCATTCAGAGCGTTTTTTGGCAAATCACCCAAAAGTGCTTAGAAGACTCATTCACAGTTCATTCGTGAATGAATTAATCTCCGCTAATGGCAAATGATAAATGAATGGCATTCATGTATCATTTCCATTCTTAAGTTTCACCGTTATTTCCAAGCTGCTTGCTGACTCACATAATGGTGGACAATTATTAATTCTTGATATTAATTTTCTTGGCTAGCCTTCCGATTATAAGTGCATCAATAGTTTCGTTAACGGGGTTATGAAACTAGAAATTAATAATGTTATTTATTATTCAACCTCTCATTTCAACAAAATAAATCTTATCATTCTTTATAGAAATCTACATTCTAATTCAAGCAAAAAAATTGCAGGAAATGTATGAAACTACTTGATATGCTGACAATTGGAACGTTAGCCCTTTTCTTATCGGGAATTCGTTTCGAAACTCATCAGGGCATAAGAAAGTTAAACCTGCTGTGACTTTACTGTGTGTTGTAGTAATGATGAATTGAATTACCATTCACAATGAAGTCATTCATTAAGAACAAATCATTTATGAGTGGTCCATCTTATATATATATATATACGAGGGTTGTACCGAAAGTAATACAAAAGTGGGCATAACTTTTTTATTAACTGACAGAGGTCATTCAAATTGCACATGTTGGTCGAGTAACTGTTCCTCTATAGTAACCCTTCTTTTTCATTCACCATCATCAACCATAGGTACAATTCCTGTAGGTGTCTGTTACCATTTTAACTATATTGTTCCACTGAAGTGTGTTCATTGCAGAGTGGCTCAGGTCTTGAAGAGTTCCACTGCACCAGTCTTTAATATCGTCAGCCCACACATGGTGAGGGCATCCGAATGTCTTTTTCTGTCATTTTCATTCTGCAGATGCGTCCAAAGAGTCTTAGATTTCTCTCTATGATTCTTTGAAACAGGGTCTCTTTTAGTTGTATTCTTCTGTACACTTCTTCATTTTTTATCTTCTGGGTCCATTCGATTTGCAAGATTTTATGAGAGCATTTTCTTTCAAAAGCAAGTATCCTTCTCTCCGATTCCTTTGTCAATGTCCAAGTCTCGCATGCATATAGCATCTTCTTCATTGCAGGTAAATAATGGATTCCATGCAGAAGCAACATACCATCATTGAGTTCTTGACGAAGGATGGGCGCAGGATGTCCGACATCCACAGAAGGTTACAGAATGTTTACTGAGATGACACTATTGACAAGAGCAATGTGCACAGATAGATGAAGTTTAAAGAAGGGAAAACCAGCATTGAAGACAATCTGTGAGCTTGTTGTACAACTGAACTATGGTCACAATGCCATACAGAAGATGGTGGAAAATTTAAGGGTATTGGAGAGTGTGTGCAATGGGTACCTCGGCAGTTGACAACGATTTGAAGAAGAGAAGGGTGGAAGTCTGCTCTGATCTTTTGGATGCATTTGAAGCCAAAGAAGACACTTGTTTTTTTATTTTTTAATCTGGTGACTGGGGATGGAACGTAGGTGTCATCCCCAGTCACCAGATTACAGTCCAGCAACGAAGAATCAGTCCATGGAATGGAGTCACACCTCTTCACCAGAGTAGTAGAATATAGACGTACACGCGTACGCTGTGCGCTGATAGTTTCCAAATTATTAGCAAGTTTTGCAGATAGTTTTTTGCTTGTAGTATAAAAATTATAAAAAATGAAAATGTTATTTACAGCAATTAAAATACTTATTTAGGGACTTTACTCAGATTAATATACTTAATTCTATTTTAACTTGAAGAACTTTAAATTATTTTTTCACATCTGAGTTCTTTTGTTTTTACAGACATTTCTGGCCTTTGGATTTTATCAAGGCCTGTCCTCAATGTTTAGGTACTGTATTGAAAGTTTCATTTACATGGAAAGAATTTAAATTTTATTGCCAGGTTCCTCTTGCAGTTGCCAGTTATTAAATTAAAAATCACTTCCTTTTGTACTTTGTAAGTCTAGTATTTTTGAATTGACTGGTTGAAAATGCTATTTATAATATTTGAAGATTCATTGTTGGACCTGTTTTTCTGGATATAGAAACTTTAATTACCATAGTATCTTGTTTTTATGAGGTTCATAGTCCAATATTTTAATATTTTGCCATAAAAGTTCATTTCACACACATTGCTGCATATTCAGTTGTAATGTACTTATGTTGTTCTCATTGGAATGTGTAATGTTCTCATTATTTATTGTTTTATTAATTTTTCTTTAAATTATCTTATTCTGTTGTTATCGAGTTTCGCTCTTAGCGGGTATGCAGCAAGTTTTCTGTTTCAATGGTTGTGTACGCACATACATTTTATTTTTATACAAGCTCTGCTCTTCACCAAGGCCTAAGAAGTTTAAGAGCCAGCGATCAGTACAGAAAGTCACGGTGACTGTTTTTGGGATGACATGGGTGTCATTCTCCTCGATTTTCTGGAACGTGGCCGTATCATAACCAGCGAGCGGTACATTGAGACACTCAAAAAGCTTAGAGAAGCCATAAAGAGGAAGAAATCGAACAAGAATCTGAAAAGGATCCACATTCACCATGACAATGCAAGACCACACACATCTTTGGCAGCAAATCAGGCTGGTCGTTGGTCCCCCATCCACTGTGCAGCCCAGATCTGGCACCCTCAGACTTTCATCTGTTCGGTCCAATGAAGGGCAGTCTTTGGGGACAACAATTTAATGACACAGATGAGGTGAAAGTGGCTGTGAAGAAGTACGTACAACAGTCCACACCTGAATTTTTTCAAAGAGGATTTGAGAGTTGGGTTCAACGATGGCGCAAATACATCGCTAGTGATGGAGACTATGTTGAGTAGTGCCTTTGTATAGAGAAAGAGTTACTCTGCAAACATGTTCAATTTGGACGACCTCTGTCAGTTAATAAAAAATCTGTGTGCACTATTGCATTACTTTCGGCACAACCCTCTCACAAAGCCAAGTGAGAAAATGCAAGTGTTTCCATCCACAAATTGTTCGGCCATTTTTAAATGACCTAGAGATCTGAAAATTGGTATGCTGATAGGTCTTAACATCTGTATGCCTGGAAAAGTCCACAAACACAAAAACTCGAAATGGCGGCTTTGGAACATTGCTTAAATTTTTCACGAACTGTTCGACTACTTCTAAATGGCCTAGAGATCTGAAAATTGGCATGCTGATAGGTCTTAAGATCTAGATAACTAAAAATAAAAAATAAAAATCGTAGCTTTGAAATATTGTCTGCTTGAATTTTTCTACCACTTCTACACTTAAGTCTGAAAACCAAAAAATTCCTAGGGGTGGCTAGCTTAACTGTTTAAAATGCTGATAGGTTTAAAGATAATTATGCCAGAAACCTTGAAATACTGTAAAAATTCCATGAAATTTTGATTTAAAATTAAGGGGTGCCAAATCCTTCTCTGTTTTAGGCTAAACCAGATGCATTAACATAATAACCCTGTTCTAAATTGTAAAACAGTTACAGATCTTAAATTATTTTTCCCTTTCTTAAATTTTACATGCTTGAAAAAATAATTTATAGATTCATCGTTTGGAGAATGGGGTATGACTGCTAGTCACTAATAAGAATGCCATACTTCTTAAAGAACTCAGCATAGTTAGTTAATTACCATAATCATTTTTTGGAACAAAATTCTCCTTTACAAGCATAACATAAATAATTTTTGCTACACAAGAATCAAAACTGAAGCAGAATTCTTTACACACACAATAGTCACATTAACAGAACCAGTATTGATCTAAGAATTTACACCCAACCACTTTAAGACATTAGAACAGTTGGTTTCTTCTCTAGTAGGCACAATAAAATATCTAAAAAATGTGTACCATCTAACAGACATTGAATCCCCAATGTCTGGCAGATGTCACAGCTAATGCCTGATTTCAGTACAAGCAAAACCTGAGGGAGTTATTTTTTCAGATGTTTTTCTATTGTATGCTGTCCACTGTAAAAGAAATAAACTGTTCTGATGTTAGAACATTAAGCATTTTCTACAAAAATGAAAAATCCACTTCACAGATATCAATATTTGGGCTATTTTTTTTTTCAAAAAAAAAAAAAAAAAGACTCTTTAAAGGAATTATGTGCATGTTTAGACACCAACATATTTGTGTGAACCTGCATCACAAAAAATTTAATCTTTTTTTCTTCATATAGATTGCTGTGTATGTTTTGTATAATGAGCATTGAAATCGTAGATTCTTCGGAAACTCTTGTTGCATATATCACACACATACGGCCTTTCTCCTGAGTGGATCATCCGATGAATCTGCAGATCACATTTCTGAATGAATGCTTTGCTACAAACATCACAGACATGAGGTTTTTCCCCAGTGTGAATTTTATAGTGCCGTCGAAGAGCGGACTGTTGGGAGAAATTCTTCCCACACACATCACAGATATGTGGATTCTCTCTCTTAAGAACTTCATGTTCTGGATGAATTAAATAATGGTTCTTTAAATCAGAAACTTTGCTGAAGCTTTCACTGCACATTTCACATGCATGAGTCTGGTCTGAAGAATGCAGTAAATAGTGATTCTGGAGGTCAACAATTCGCTTGAAGCCCTTATTACAAATGTCACACATGTAAGGCAGCCTTCTGGTATGTATCATACTATGCGTCTGGAGTGCGACTTTCTGAGTAAAGCTTTTACTACAGACTTCACAAACATACGGTCGCTCCCCTGTATGAATCAGATGGTGATTCTGTAGAGCATACTTCTGAGTAAAGCTACGCCCACAAACTTCACAAACATACGGCTTGTCACCAGAATGAATCAACATGTGGCGGCGAAGCACCCCTTCCGTCCGAAACCTTTACCACAAACGTCACACACATGTGGACGATCACCAGAATGAGTTGCGGCATGAGATCGCAGGTGATCGATTCGCCGAAAACTTTTGCCACACTGGTTGCAGATATGAGGAGAGTCCCCAGCATGAAGTGACATGTGGACGGAAAGATCGGATTTGCGAACGAAACTCTTATCACAAAAGCTGCATATATAAGATGATTCAGTGGTATGCATATGGCTGTGCTTTTGAAGCGTATGCTCATATGCAAATACTTTGCCACAGGTTTCACAAACGTATGGTTTTTCACCCCTATGAGACATATAATGGATCTGCAGTGAAGACTTGCGAGTAAAACATATAAAACAAATGTCACATACGTGCACTTCCACAGATATGTTGAGATCCATAATGGGCATATTTGTGTCTTTGAATACATCTAAGGCCATCTTTGAGAATTCAAAAATACAAGCTCTTATTAAATAAATTACGCAAGATCAAGGTAGATTTATTCTGTAACAAAGTGGAAAGCAATTTCTTTTTAAACAAATATCAAAAATATCCTAGTATAATGAAGTCATACCAAAATTTACCCGCTTGTTTAAAATGTAGAGATTGCTATAACAATGTTACATCCACCCATAATTTACCTTAGTATTTTTTTTTTCCATTACCAACTTCTCTGTACTACCATAAGCACTTTTTTTTTTTTATATTTTCAGAGTTGACTTTACCTTAAATTATAACATGTTTTGCCGAGGGAATTTGTTACGTCGTATTCCATGTAAGTCAATATAACACCTCATACTGCATTACGTTTCGATTTGCATACTGTAAAAAACCCAAAGTATGAATCTTACTACCAATCGATCGACTCAAATTCAACTCAGCTTCTTACTTCAATTCGATCATTACTTTTTTCATTCCGCTTACATTACATCGGACATTCGATAGTTTATCGATAAACGTTCCTTAATGAAATTCAGGATCACAGAAATACAAAATAATATCAGTAAAGTTTTGTACTTTCATCGATTTAAAATTAATCGTAAATATGATGAATGTAGGAATAAGAGGAGACCTTGGAGGAGACCATGGAGGTAGGAATAAGAGGAGACGCTGTCGCCAACTCTGCCCATGCTAGCAAAGTGAAGCCGTGTTTGTACGACTTCCGTGGTGAAAGTAGTACCGCCAGCTTTGGCGTGCTTACCCTCAAGATGCAAAAGCAGACGATTTTCCGTAGGAAAGCATTAGTAAGACCCTGTTCGTTTTCTTAAGATTTTACATTGTCTTAAATTATAAGCGAAATGGAAAAGCAGTGGAATAGGTTTAAGAAACTCTTAGGTTTACATGAAAGGAATTTCAGTATAAAAACTTAGATTTTCATGGAGGAAAAGAGATCTAAAAAAGGGTCTTCCTAACGACTAAGGCGTATATGAACTGACGAAGTAAAATGTGTTTATACTAAACATAATTTTATAAAGCGTTTAAAATCTTTCTCTGTCTTAGCAGATTATCGTAAAATATTGTTTATCATAGAAATTGTAACGGTCGAGCTTCAGAGAATTTGTATTATGAGTGAAATTTTCAAAAGATCGCACTTTAAAGGGAGGGAACACTTCTGCCATGTTGCCAGGAGGAAAATTAAAGTAAACAACGCCATTCCACGTATGTTTTACTTGATGAACAATTATGATTGTTCTTAAGCAAATAAACAAGGAGAGGGGGAACAATATTCCCATTGTACATTATTATTTAAAAAAACAAGAATTCATGAAATATCTAGATTTTATTTCCAAGCCTTTATAGAAAAAATGGGGTATCTGGGAGCTTGTTCAAAGAAATTTAAAAAATCAGACTCAAAATATGACGTTGCTGTGCCTTCATTTTATTTTTTATAATTGCTTTAATTACTTGACTGATTTTTGTTTCTTCTAAAGTAGGTAGGAAATTCCAACTGGTTTGGTTAGAACTGTGGTGGGCTTCAAAGGTATGAATATAAATAATTTTAAAACTACAGGCCTTAATAGGAAGAAAACTTTTTTTCGAGGGGGGGGGGTAACTTTTTAAAGGTTTCAGTTTCAAAATATAGCAAGAAAGATACAATTTATTAGTTTGTGGAAATAGGATTTACAAGTCCTGTAGATAGTAAAGGAAATCTGTCTTGATAAAAACAGATTTGCATAAGCAGCAGAAATAATTCCTACTGTTAGATCTCTTTTAAAATAAATCCAACTGCATTCAAAATGTTATACTTCTAATACACATCACTATTAACAGAGGCACATTCATAATGCAATAAGTTCATAGCTTTTAAGTAGTAAATGAAACAAACGTGTGTATATAACAAGAATTTTTATTTTGGTTTTTGAAATATACATATACCATTTATGAGCAAGGTTATATTTATTAATAAAGAATTCATTGAGGATAAATCCTGCAGTTTGTTGCTAGCACAACATATGTTCAAGAATAGGAAGAACTGATCACATAAGGTGTGGTTAATCAACACAACAACATGATTCATTTTCTCTCTAATGACAGAGAACATTGTTAACGGCAACCGATATGCTAATGCACATTTAACCTACATTTTAATGTCACAAAAATTAATGGATAATTAATCAGAAGTGTATGGAAAATATAGAAGTGCAAATTTTCTGCCATCAGAAACTAAATCATCTTTAGTTTTCACTGTTATCCATGTAGCATCTCCTGTACCAAAATCTGATTTCCAAAACTAATGCTGACCTTTTAAGCTAGAACTTCTTATGACAGCCTATTTCATCTGATTAGTTAAGTAATAAAGTTTTCACTCAAGTAATTTATTTGTTTATCATAACTATACATTTTCATATATTGCAATTAATATCTTTATAATTTTATGCTGTTATATTTTTACTTCAGCTGAATTCAAGATTTCCCCCATTTCTATCATCAAAAAGCTTAGCGGTGAGTTGCATTTTACACTCATTATGTACATTGTAAGCTGTAGAAAATATGTCAGCAGCCTAATATCATTTCCTAATGGGGGTTCAATATACCTCTAGTTACACAAAACAAAAGAGAATGAGCTAGCTAGAACATGAAGAAATGTTATTATGAGTTGATGCCCACATACATATTAAACTTCTTGAAGTCATTTTTATATATGAGAGAAAACAAAAGCATACCCAACAGTATTTGTAGCTGGGACTCAGCTTACTGCTGCAATTTGCACCATTAAAGACAAATGTTTCTATGGAAGCAAATCCAATACAAAACCCTTATCTCAAATAGTTAAATCTAATCTTCAGTAACATTCACTAGCAGCAAAATGCTTTTTTTCACATCCAATGAGTGCCGCACCAGGTATGAGTGTCTTTTCTCTTAAGAGGCTTAGTCCTTCAGTCTTAATGGGAAAACAAAAAATGAAGGGTGGAGGATGCATGGATACACAACAAGAATACCAAATAATATAAAAATATATATATACAATATAGGAAATCTGTAACAACTATCAAATTATTGGGTACAAGATATTTACACTGATGTGCAAAACAGTACAGACTAATTACACCGAGCTAATCAGAACATGAACTGTGAGCAAATAAACCGCAATACATATTTGAATGTTTCAGCTACCACAAATACCTGGGCTTTAAAGAAATTATAATCTGTTAATAAAACAGAGACAGATCATAAGCTCGATAGACAAAACACACGTGCCACACCCACTGTGCAAGGAATGGCCTTTTGGCTACATTTCACCGATTTTACCAAAAAAAAGTATGATATGATGTAAAGGAAGAAAAGGTAACAAGAAGGACTTTAAATGTCAACAGAAAACCAAACGGGAAAGTTTAATTAGAGCATTAATGCTGTAATTAATATTAGACAGAAAAAGCAGATTATTCATGAGAGAGTTAAAATGCACGAAAACAATGTTTAATCTCAGAACACATACATTCATTACAGAATAGCAATTAAATCAGGTAAAGAAAACATTTGATACCAGAAGTGAATGAAATATATTTGACTGATAGCTTATTTATGGAATATCAAGGTAACTGATGATCCTATAAATGTTTACTGCTCTGTAAAATGAATAAGAAAACATGAAGTTTCAGAATACCAAAAATGTGCAGTCACTAGAAATGGGGTGGCAGAAGAGAATCAGATCTTTTTTTGGAATGAACAGGAAAGATAGGCAATTTAGAGATGTATGATTGCTGTGTTAATAATTATAATGTATTTCCATGTATTATGAGAATATTTCTTCAAAAATCAAAATGTGCCTACATATGTTTACAGGGTCATAGCTTGAGAGGAGCCAGAAGTGCAAATCTTCACTGTAAGGTACTCATGTTTGGTCACTTTCAAATGTTTCCTTGTTCATTTTGTCTCTTACTTCTATGAGGATGTAACAGACACGTAACTCTCAGCATGGCAACGAGGCTTAGGAACGTAAGTGAAGGACAGCCAGCTCGTTTAAATGCTGGTGCCTTACTTTGAAACTTTAACTTCCTAGTACAAAATGCGGTTTTTGGAAAAAAATTAAAGAGATTGAAGGAAAAGATCCTTATGTGCTGAATGCAAGTATGTTCAAAGGTGATGCGAAAAGTTTTTCGAAAGTGCAAATAGTAAATATTTTCGATTACTTCGTCTTTGGTCTAAGTGCCTTTACCGCAGAACAGTTCGAGTCATATATAAGTTTCGAAGAATATAACAATTTCTCGTCGTCGGTATTCTTTTACAGGGTTATTTAGTACGATCACTAATTCTTTTTTTTTTATTGGAGGTTTAACGACCACCGTGAGCAACTCAATGGGCTATAAGCAGTCGCCCGTCCAATTTAGGGTCACTGGTTCCAGGGAAGGGAGAGATCCAGTGCCGTAAGACAAACACAACATCCATGCCTGACCGGGATTCGAACGCGGACCCCTTACGAACGAATGATCAGAGGTCAGCGCCTTAGACCACTGCGCCACCGGGGCGGCATCACTAATTCGTGAGTAATCAGTAATTTATAGAAAGAATAGGTACGCTGCCTTAATAAGTAAGGTTCTCTTCCCTCGCAAGTGCGGAGACCTGAGTAAAAAAAGATAGGGTTTCTTTCTTTCCAAGAATCGCTGATTTTGGATAAAACTCACTCTTGAAAGGTTCTATGCCTTTTTGAGAGTTTAACTCTTCAAAATAAAGTGTCTTTTTAAGCTCTGGGAAGCGATTTCCAAGCCTTAGAAAAAGGAGAAAAATATATTTTTTTATTTTTTTGTTTTCGTAAAATTGTGGTAAAAAAAATATAATTTTGCTGGGATTTGTGCCCTGTAATCTATTTATCCGTAAATAAATTTAGCAGCATAACACCGGCCTATAAACAGACCTCAGACCTAGACACCAAAAACGATTTTACTTAACCAATAATTTTAGCCTTTATTTGCATTTTCCCGAAAAAGTGTGCTTCAGCTCCAGGTAAAAATCCAGGTGTCCACTAAAAATAAAATCAACGGTAGTTTGGGGAGGAAATAGCATATAGAACAAAGTAGTAAACTAAAAAAAACCAACATCGACAGCCAAGTGACCTTAAAAGTGAAAAGCCGAAAACTCGCAAAAAACGTTAGTCAGGGGAACGGTGTGCTCGAAATCTAAAAAATACAGAAGAGCCAGAGATTTGATTCTGACTAAAAGTCAGATTTGCTAACAAATTAACTTTTAGCCGTATAAAAAGTTTCAACACCCCCTAGATCAACCAGGAGCTTTCTGAAAAGAAGTCCCTGGAGAAGAAAAAAACACGTGCACAGAAGTGTCGATTGGGGACCGAAGCGTTTATTTAAGAAATATTTTGACTAAGAGACAAACTCTAAAATATGTTCTATAAAAAAATAGTCAGTAGCAATAAACCTACGCAGAAAAACAGCCAACACCTTTTAAATTAAACTTGAAAACTTTGAATCAACCAATGAAACGCCTGGCCCAATAATTGCAAACACTGCACTCCAATAGCGTGCGAACAAGTGAAAGATTGATTCTCTGCTTTACCAGAAATCACTGATTTCTGTATAAAACTAACGTTTAAAAGATTCTCTGCCTTTGAAGAGTCCAACTCTTCAATAAAAAGTGTTTTATAAACTCTGGGAAGCAATCTCCCTTCGTTTGGCATATAAGCTAATTTTTTTCGGTACTGCCTTTAAAGACAGCAGCTAGTAGCCTGAAAAAGATTTACGGTCTCGATTTCCTCTATTACCGTAATCCATAATGCCACAAAATCTAGGTATTTTGGCTTTAAATTTTTATAAACACCGAGCGCTAATCATTCCAATTCCACCTTTACACACTAAGTGCAGGACAGCCAGCTATGATTGTAATTCAGGAACTTGCAGGGACTGTTGCCACCTCACTAAAACTTGTCGATGACATCACGTGCTACATCCAAGGATGTTAGATTACTGGAGACACCACTCCTATCCACGCAGCATTGCCAGCCATTAGTCACCGTCCGTGCTGCAAATGACGTCATGAGCAGGCACGACGCAGCCGCAGAAAAGCAGCTGCTTTGAAACCAATGGAACAAAAGCTTCTAAGCGTATAAACAGATAAAATGAGTAATTCAATAATCTTTATTAATGGTACACAAGCTTACTGTTTTATCAACGGCATAATTTAGTTCGTTTTTGCCAGCTTGTGATGTCACACCACAGATTAGCTTTAACCTATGGCGGCAGAGCCAGTGGTGTCTCCAGTAATATAACCCGTAGCACGTCAAAACATCGCGCGACGTAACATCGGAGGTCAAAACATCGCTGTGACAAAACATCGCGGACACAAAACATCGCAGGTCAAAACACGGTGGTCGTTAAACCTCCAATCAAAAAAATAAATAAAAAAAAAACCATCGCGGTGACAAAACATTGCAGGTCAAAACATCGCAGCTCAAAACATCGCAGGTCAAAACATCGCAGCTCAAAACATCGCAGGTCAAAACATCGCAAGCCATAACATCGCGAGCCATAACATTTCAGGATCGGGCATTAATTAAACGGCTTTTTTCTTTTCATTTTTTTCTTTTGTATTTTTCTAAACATTTTATCTTTGGTAGGAAAAATTCGTTCAGACACTGATTTCATTTGCGGAAGACTAGTATGTGGCACTTATCAAAATATTTCAGGAGGGGGCACATATTAATCTCTCATCTCATACAAAATTTTCGTAAAATCTACAGTTTTCAATTTAGAACCACCAAATTTGGTGTACTAACTCACGGTGCTCTAACTTAGACCGTAGACGGTTTTGGGAAGTGTTCGTAGCCCGGGGTCGAGGGGCCCCCATACAATATTTTCGTAAAATCTAGTTTTCAATTTAGAACCACCAAATTTGGTATACTATCTCATGGTGCTCTAACTTAGCACGTAGAGGGTTTTTGGAACAGGTGGGGTCGAGGGGCCCCCATAGAAATTTTTCGTAAAATCTACAGTTTTCAATTAAGAACCACCAAATTTGGTATACTACCTCAATATGCTCTAACTTAGACCGTAGACAGTTTTTGGAAGTGGTCTGAGCCCGGGGTCGAGGAACCCCCATAGAAAATTTTCGTAACATCTACAGTTTTCAATTTAGAACCACCAAATTTGGTATAATATCTCATGGTGCTCTAATTTAGACGGTAGAGGGTTTTTTGAACGGGTGGGGCCCCGGGATCAAAGGCCCCCATACGAAATATTCGTCAAATCTACAGTTTTCAATTAAAACCACCAAATTTGGTATACTATCTCATGGTGCTCTAACTTAACACGTAGAGGGGTTTTGGAACGGGTGGGGGGCCCCTACAAAATTTTCGTAAAATCTGCAGTTTTCAATTTACAACCACCAAATTTGGTATACTACCTCATGGTGCTCTAACTTAGACCGTAGACGGTTTTGGGAAGTGTTCGCAGCCCGGGGTCGAGGGGCCCCCATACAATATTTTTGTAAAATCTGGTTTTCAATTAAGAACCACCAAATTCGGTATCCTTGTGGTGCTCTAACTTAGACCGTAGACAGTTTTTGGAAGTGGTCGGAGCCCGGGGTCGAGGGCCCCCCCATAGAAAATTTTCGTAACATCTACAGTTTTCAATTTAGAACCACCAAATTTGGTATACTTCGTCATGGTGCTCTAACTTAGACCGTAGACGGTTTTTGCTTTGAAAGGTAGGGGCCCTGCGTCAAGGGGCCCCAATGCGCAATATTCGTAAAATCTACAGTTTTCAATTTAGAACCACCAAATTTGGTATTATATCTCATGGTGCTCTAATTTAGACGGTAGAGGGTTTTTGGAACGGGTGGGGGCCCCATACGCTATATTCGTCAAATCTACAGTTTTTAATTTAAAACTACCAAATTTGGCATACTTCCTCATGGTGCTCTAACTTAGACAGTAGAGGGATTTGGTAACAGGTGGTGGTCCGGGGTCGAGGGGCCCCATACAAAATTTTCGTAAAATCTACAGTTTTCAATTTAAAACCACGAAATTTGGTATAATATCTCATGGTGCTCTAACTTAGACCGTAGAGGGTTTTGGGAACGGGTGGAAGGCCCGGGGTCGAGGAGTCCTACAGAATTTTTTTCGTAAAATCTACAGTTTTCAATTTAGAAGCACCGTATTTGGTATATGCTCCCTCATGGTGCTCTAACATAAACCGTAGACGGGTTTTGGAAAGGTAGGGGGCCCGGGGTCGAAGGGCCCCCGTACGCAATATTCGTAAAATCTACCGTTTTCAATTTAGAACCACCAAATTTGGTATACTATCTCATGGTGCTCTAATTTAGACGATAGAGGGTTTTTGGAACAGGTGGGGGCCGGGATCAAGGGGGCCTCATACGCAATTTTCGTCAAATCTACAGTTTTCAATTTAGAACCACCAAATTTGGTATACTATCTCATGGTGCTCTAACTTAGACCGTAGAGGGTTTTTGGAACAGGGTTCGGGGTCGAGTGGGCCCCATATAAAATTTTCGGCAGTTTACAGTGTTTCTTCAAATTAAAGTGCAGTTCTCGCTTGCCTTACGTAGAACGTTTTCTCGAAATTGTTTGGAGTTTCCAATTCTACTCTCAAAAAAAAAAATATATATATATGCCAAGAAACGGCGATCTTTTTCATACCCCCTTCCCCCTCGTTGAACTTTTGTGGGCAGTTGCCGTAAACTCGTATGAACCGGCATGAAAATTCCCTGGCAAACAAAAGATCTCCTTCCCGTCATTAGGCACTTTGAAAAACTGCCACACATAATTCGCAAACTGGAAAAACTGACACACATTCAAAGTGTTCCTCGGAGAAACAGCAATTTGTGCTCGGTCCCTTAATGAAAAGCATGTGGCAGTTTTCCAAGTTGCTGAAAGATGTGTGGCAGTTTTCGTGTGTGACGGTTTACCGGAGACCAAGAAATTTAGAAAGTTCTTTGGATCGAATTAAAACTTTAAATTAAAAAAAATCCCGTATCAGCGGCGGGGTAGATTTGATTTAGGACGAAACAAGATAGTAATTCCGCAACTTCATGTATGTTTGAAATGTGAAAAGATGAAGGAGAGTAATAAGACTGCAGGAAAAAATATCTGATCTTGAAAGTGTACTAGGTGCTTTAAAGAATGAGAAACGCGAGATTATTAAATATCTCTGCACAAATCAGAAATACATACATCATTACAAGGTTCTGGTCAAAACAAATTATCCAACTCAAGAAGCAATTGAAAGAAATTAAGAGAAACTATAGTACGCTGGAATGATTAGGTAAAGGTATCCATGATATATTTACGACGCCCAAATGATCTTACGGAAGGAAGCAATGGATAAAATGGGCACCTGAAGATGTATCGAAATGCACCCTAATAAGAGCTCTCTTTAGAAAAATCATACATGACTTCTGGAGGGGGAAAACATTATTCCATTACTTTGAAAAGATGGTGCGCAAAATTCACCCTTAATCCGGGAATTCAACACGATGTCCTATTGTTGATGGGGGGCGGAAAGCTAGGAAAGTTTAAATCGCTATGTAAAGCTTTATGTTTTAAGCTTTGACGAAATTCGTATTGACTCTAGGCTATACTACGACACCAGAATGGACAAAATTTTTTGCCCTTTCAAGAAAGCCAATTTTTCTTAATCCGAGGATTATTATCGCAATGGAAGCAGCCAATATTCTTTAACTTACAAATGAAAAAAATATTGCTTTTTTTTAATAAATCAAGGTTTGGAATCTACTGGGGTTGAACTAAAAGTTATTTCTGACTTGGGATGATGCAATACGTTGCGGAGAGAACTTGAAATTTTTATGTACAGGTCATTTTTCGATAATCCTTTTTTTCAGGGGTCAAAAACATGGGTATTTGTGATAATTTTAGCTTTTAGATCTTCGAATATGAAACATTCTGCTTAATGATTTCAAAACAAATATCCTTCTGCTTTAATGTGTTTCAGCGATGTTCGTTTGATTTACTGGGGTGTAAACATGGATTTAATTCCTTCCCACGCTTGCTTCGTGCGCTTAGATATCGGAGGGGATTAGATTACTCTTGCGAAGAGAGATGGCACCGCAACTATGCCACAGCCTCCCTCTTCGGGAAGCAAAGTGTGCTTCGCTAAAAGAACCAGCCTTTGTACCAATAGCTCTGAGTTTTTACGCTCTTTTACCTCCTCCACATTGCGCCGTTCTGTGGAACAGTAGCAAAACAACCACTCCACCTCCAGATGTTTACTTGCTGCGGTTTACTTTTAAAGACCAAACCCATTGTCCTCGTTTAAGGAAGTAGTCTCGTGGGGAAGGAATCACAATGCGATGGGCACATACTAAGATTGCTTCCCTCCTGAACAAGGGGGGTGAAAAACTTAACCATACCAATGCTTCTTCATTAGTTCCACCGCTCAAATCCACATGGCTTTGGGAATTGTGAGCTATTCTTACAGATCAAATGTCACCCAGTGGCGAGGCGCATTTTTCCGTTTTGTGGAAAAACAAATTTTAAGTCAAAAGCCGGAAGAACAATTTGCCACAAAATAAATGTTTTGTTGCAATTATCTTACCATTTATTAATCAATACATGAAGCAAACTATTGATCAGTCAATAAAATGAAATTAATAAATTAAAAATAAAGGTCCTTATCATTCGCTGAAAATAACTTAAAAACAGTATTTCATGACTTAAAGGAACTGCAACCACATAAACTTGATACTTTAATTGAATCCTTACTGGATGTTTTTCACTTATATAACAATAGACAACACAGGCGCCGACTTGAAAAATTATTGGGGGTTCCGGAATTTTTTAATCGAATTACCAATTCATTTTTCAGAGTATTTAAGTCTAATTTAAATTTCATTCAGTGAGATTATCTGGCACAATAAGACGCCTGAAATGCTAAAATGAAGCAAATTATAATTAATTACAGATTTGTTTTTTCTCTAGATAATTATTTATTTCATTTATTTTGCTTTTGTAGGCGCGGCATTATTATATACAATACACAGATACTATGTGAATTTTCAACTCAATTGTCTTATAAAAGTAACTAAAACACGTAAAATATATTTTAAGGTTTTTTTTATCACTTTTAAAAATTCCAAAATTTTTTTCTTCAAATGATTTCTGAGTTTAAATAGGAGGTTAGAAGGGAGAGGACATGACATCAGCCCAATGACGTACGTTTTCCGTGGGCTCTACTTCGTATCAGCTGTGTATGACCAGGATGCTCAACTTGGGCTTCTTCTGTACATATACTATGGGGAAATCATTGACTTTGAAGAGGTTTCAGAGGCACTTGTGCATCATGTACAGTCAGGAAAAAATGCAAGCCGCCCCGGTGGCGCAGTGGTCTAAGCGATGGCCTCTGATCATTCGTCCGTAAAGGGTCCGGGTTCGAAACCCGGTGAGGCATGGATGTTGCGTTTGTCTTACGGCACTGGCTCTCTCCCTTACCTGGAACCAGTGACCCTAAATTAGGGACAGGCGACTGCTTATAGCCCATTGAGTTGCTCAAGGTGGTCGTTAAACCTCCAATAAAAAAATGAGACCGATATGTATATGCACATTACTAAAAATTTGCAAAAAGTTACAGAAATACTGTTTAATATTTTCTAAAAAAATTAAACAAAATTATGCTTCGTCGAGCGGAAGTGCATATTGCGTATTAACCAATAATGGCCTTGCTAAAGCTGTGGGAGCCTTGTTGACCTTCAGGGTATGCTGCAGAAAGTAAGAGACGGCCGATATCAACCTGTGCTCTAGCACAGGTCTTCAGCAATTGGTCTTCAGTAAGTGACGTCCCGCCACTGAACCTCCCCACCCGGAGGGCCCAAGAAACCAGATGATCAGACTTGGCTTCACCAGCGGTTGCTGATGCCATCTTCTCTCTCTTCTAACCTTCTTGTTTCCTGACTGCCTGAAGATAGGGCGGATCAACTGACTGTACAGCATATTTCTACCTTTATCACTAAAGAGTTCGAGCTGGCGGTTTGCGGGCAGAGCCCAGAGCTCGAGTACGGGTTCAAAGCCTGTTTTCCCATCAAGGGCAAGGGAGGTAGGGTCCACTGGGTGGCAGATGTGGAGCCCAAGGCCTTCAAGCACTTGGTGAGGCGGAAGACACTGAACTTGGGTTGGTCAGTGCTCCGCCTAAAGGAATTTTTGAGGGAGATCGGGTGCTTTCGGTGTAATGACTTTGGTCATTTCCGAGGCGGCTGCCCCGGGACAGAAGCAGGGTGCGGCAATTGTGGTGAAGTTGGGCACCAGCGCCACCAGTGTGCAGCCGCACCGAAATACAGTAACTGCAATGCTGCAAATGCCAAGTTCCGCCTGAGACTGGACGTCTCACACTCCAGCTTCAGTAAGACATGCCCTAGTCTTATTAGGGAACTTGAGCTAAGGAAGAGTCGAGTCAACTATTGTTGACGGATGGTAGTACCCTTGGAGGTACGCAGCTCTCGACATTGAGTTTTTCGGTCTATTGACCAAGGTGTTTGAGATGACCCTGGCCAGGGGTCATCACCACAGCACTGGCCCTAGCGCTGTGGAAAATGTTGTTTTTGTGATGTGTTTTAATATTTCTCAGTGTTTGAATATTGTGAGAGGGGTGCATGAGACCCTCATGGTGAGGTGTGCATGTGTTTGTATTTACTCAGATACCTAATAAAGGACATTTGTCCCAAAGATACTCGCGTTGCGGGCGATCTCCCGGCCACGAGATGGGATTTTCTTGAAGGGTTGCTAGCCCCAACTGCCCATGGCACGTCGCACACACGGGTTGTGACAGAGGGGTGTAGGGTACCGGTCCCGTGGGGGAGGCAGATCTCCACGGGTCTCTAGACCGAATCTGTCCGAGTGGAGGACTGTTGTTTCCGGTGACTGACGGGCTGGCTATTGCAGCGCCGTCAGGGATCCTTGAATTCCAAAACTTTCGAGAGAGTTCAACGTTTCCCTGCGAAGTCAACACTTTGACGATGCAGGTAAAGTCATCAGCTAGTGTTACCTTTATCACTATGACTCGAATAGGTTCTCGTCTCCGATCGTAGGGCTAGACTTTTGTATTTTGTGGGAACCCAGACAAACCGAAGAATTTTCTAGAGGAGGCAGTTTTAAATGCTCTTAAACAACGGTACTTGAGGTATTGTCTGTCGCGTCAAATTTTATGAGCACGAACAAACACTAATTCTTTTTTGAGGCACAATAAACAGTCCGAGGGGTAAATTTCTATACACACTTTTTATATATAGTAAACGGAATGAATAATAAAAACCTTGAAGAATTAATAACGAAAACCAAAATTTATGCACATATGCGTACGTGTATTTTTTCCACGAAATACGCGCAAAAATATTAGGGGTTCGAGGAACCCTCAACAAAATTATTGGGGGTTCAAAAACTGTCTCGAATCTACGAAGTCGCCGCCTATGCTAGACAATATAAATATATTTACACACAATGTTGAATAATCCAATAATGGATCCCGGGAGATTGGTACCCTGCAAATTGGTGCCCAGCAAACTCGTACCCATGCAGTTTCGTTCCCTCCTGTTCTGTTTTAATGCCTGATTTTCAGGATTTGGCATCATCTTCACCTCTTCTAACTATTCCGATACATTTTCCCCTCTTCAAATTCGTAAATTATTTCAGAAATTGAAGCAATCACGGCATTTTCCTAAAATTGAATTTTAGAAAACTCGTACCCGGGAGATTGGTACCCTTCTGTTAGTGAGACGTTACGGGGACATATACAAATTGCATTAAATGAAGGTCTTTGCTCTTTGGTGATTGTCGTTGTTGAACAGCTGTTCTCTTGGCGGAAAACTACTATTCTTTCTTCCACCGTTAGCAAAACACACCGCATAAAATTCCTACACCTTAGACACAGAGTCTCCACTTTATTATGACCACCTGACAGTTTTAAGCAAATGAGCTATGACTGCATGCTGTTGCAGCCAGAGGGCGAAGTTAGTATAAAAAGGGAAACCTTACGGCTTGCGACAGTAGTAGAAGGGATTTTGGGGTGACGAGATGGGTAAAAAATGCGATTTGACGGACTTTCAACGTGTGATGATTGTAGGAGCTCGGAGCCATGGAGCGAGGATCACCGAAACCGCCGCATTCGTGAAATGTTCCAGAGCAGCTGTTGTTAAAGTGTTTAAAGACTGGACTGTCAGCCAAAAAACTGGGTCTCTACGTGCAACGTGTGGACGTCATCGACTAGTGACTGCTCGGGCGGAACGGAGAGTGTCCAGACTGGTAACAGACAACAGAAGGGCAACAGTGCAGCAAATTACAGACCATCTTAATCAAGAATTCTCTCAAATGATCTCTGCACGCAGTGTTTGCCGTACACTGCATCAGATGGGACATGGCAGCCGAAGCCCTGCTCGAACACCTTTGCTGTCTGCAGTTAACAAGAGAAAACGTCTCCAGTTTGCACAGGAGCACAAGGATTAGGCAGTCGATAATTGGAAACAAATTATGTGGTCCGATGAATCACGTTTTCAGTTGCACCATGCCGATGGCCGAGTGAGAATTTGGTGGAAACAGCACGAAAGCATGGACCCCAAATGCATTGCTACAACCCTTCAAGCTGGTGGAGGCAACGTTATGGTTTGGGGAATGTTTTCCTGGCATGCTTTGGGCCCTTTAATTCGTGTTGATCAACGTCTGACTGGCACTTCATATCTAAACATCGTTGCGGACCAAGTGCATCCTGTCATGTGGATGGTTTATCCCAATGGCGATGGCTACTTTCAACAAGATAATGCGTCCTGTCATAGTGCTCGTATTGTACAGAATTGGTTTCAGGAACATGCCAGTGAGTTTACTTTGCTTAGGTAGCCCCACAATCTCCAGATCTCAACCCCATTGAGAATTTGTGAGATGAACTTGAACGAGCCCTCAGGCAGCTGGATCCACAACCCTGTAATCTCACACCCTTGGAAAATGCTATTCATCAAGCATGGTCTCAGATTCCACAAACCACCTATCAACATCTCGTGGAGTGCATGCCACGAAGAATCGACGCAGTGTTAAAGGCAAAAGGTGGCCCAACGGAGTACTGAGGGGGTGGTCATAATAGTGGCCAGCACTCAGTGTATAAGGGAATGTATACGCAAATTGCATTTCGTACTAGATTTGTTAAAGTGTAGGAGTTATTATAGTGGCATAAAATTATAATAGGAGATCCCTACTTACATAAAATGGCATGTAAGATCCGGTCCACCATAAACCGCCAAACAGGAAGACTCCCACATGTTTTTCATTAAGGGGCCGGGCACGAGTTGCTGTTCCTCCGAAGGGCACTTCGAATTTGTGGCAGTTTTCCAAGTTTCCGCATTATGTGTAGCAGTTTTCCAAAGATACATTGATATACACACTGAACTTGGTGGACAGATACATACAGTATAGACATTCTGTGTTTCAACGACAGGAATGTACATAGGTGAACTAGGAACTCAGTAAATAAACCTCCGAAAGACAAACGCAAACAACCATGCATTGCCCGCCCTCCGTTGGGCGAATGACCAGAAGCCATCGCTTAAATCACTGCGCCACCGGGATGGCCGTAGGACAAACACGACACCCATGCCTTACCGGGATTCGAACCCAGACCCCTCCGTTGGGCGAATGATCAGAATCCATCGCTTAGACCACTGCGGCACCGGGGCTACTCCTCAAAGAGATCAAGAGCGACGTATGCCACAAATTAAACATGCAAAAATATTATTTTACATGTTCAAATAATTGCATATATATATATATATATATATATATATATATATATATATATATATATATATATCATCATCATCATCATTGTCAACCATTATCAATCCACTGCTGGACGAAGGTCTCCCCAAGTTTCCTCCACAACGGTCTGTCTTGTGCCAGTCTCCTCCATGTCTCTCCCGCATACTTTCGAATTTCATCCACCCTTCTTCCATGTGGTCTTCTTCTGAGTCTTTTCCTGTCCCTTGGAATCCAATCTAAAATTTCGGCTGTCCATCGATGGTCTGTTCTTCTGGCAGTATGTCCAGCCCATTGCCATTTCAGGGACTTAACTCTGATCATGATGTCTTCCACTCTTGTCATTTTTCGGATCCACGTGTTCCTCTTCTTATCTCTCCTGGTTACACCAAGCATGCACATCTCCATGCTTCTTCTTTGAGTTGTCTGCAGCCTTTGTATGTCTCTTTTAGCTAAGGTCCAAGTCTCTGCACCATACGTAAGCACTGGAAGGATGCATTGATCAAACACTTTTCTTTTAAGACATAATGGCATATTGCTCTTGAAAATTATGCTGTTTCTTCCAAAAGCTCTCCAGGCAACTTTTGTACGCCGATTAATTTCTTCACCAATGTGACCCTCACTTGATATCTGCTGTCCAAGATAAACGTACGTGTCTGTTATATCCAGCTTTTCTCCATCAATCGATAAATCTTCATTTCTTGTAAAAGCATTGTACATCACTTTTCTCTTCTGAAAGTTCATTTTTAATCCCACTTCTTTACTCTTGTCAGCAAGTTCCTGTATCATACTCTGTAGCTCTGATGGGGTAGTTGCAAAAATGACTATGTCATCAGCAAAACGAAGGCGGGTTAGATAATCTCCATTAATCTTTATCCCTTTGTTTTCCCAGTTCAGTGATTGAAAGACATTTTCCAATGTGGCATTAAAGAGCTTCGGAGATATGGTGTCACCTTGTCTCACTCCTTTTCCAATTTTTATGTGTGTTGTATTTTCAAACAGCCGGATCTTTGCACTTGCATTTTCATAGATGTTATTAATAATATTAATGTATGCATCTTCAATACCGCAGGATTTCAGAGCCATTGCAACTGCTGATCGTTTCACCGAATCAAAGGCTTTTTCATAATCGATAAAAGCCATGCACAATGGAAGTTCATATTCCCTCGCTCTTTCAATTAGTTCTCTCAGTACGTGGATATGATCTATTGTGCTGTAGCCACTCCTGAATCCAGCTTGTTCTCTCGGTTGAGCCATGTCCAGTGTCACCTTCAAGCGGTGTGAAAGAACTTTAGTGAAGATTTTATAAACCACTGATAGGAGGCTGATAGGTCTGTAGTTCCTGAGATCCTCAATGTCACCTTTTTTATGTAGCAAGATCATTGTAGCGTTGTTCCAATCCTCAGGAATTTTCCCTTCATTAAGGCATCGAGTGAAAATTTGGGCGAGTACTGTTTCGATTTCTCCACTTGCTTCTTGTATGATGTCTACAGTAATTCCATCTTCTCCTGGAGCTTTTCCCCGCTTCATGTTCTTGATTGCATGTGCAAATTCTGCTGGAAGGACTGGAAGAACTGGTACCTTTCATGATGTCTGGAGTACATGTATCATCCCATTCATATAATTTGGAGTAGAAATCTTTCTCTCTTGTCAAAATTTCGCCCTTATTTCTTGTTACAGAACCATCTTCTTTTCTCAGTGCCATAATCTGTTTTTTCCCCTTACTGAGATGTCCCTTTGCTGTCTTTAGGCTTTGGTTGTTTTCAATTGCTTTCCTTACTAGTTCACAGTTGAATTTCCTTACGTCTTCAGTGATACTGTTTCGTACTGTCTTGCATAGCTCTATATATTCCACTTTGGAAGTCACATCTTCTTTAGTTGTCCTCATCTCTCTTCTTTTTTGCATCAACATTTTGGGTTTTCCTGATAATTTGTTCACATGCAATTTGTTCTTAGACCCAGCTAATTTTGTTGCTGTTTCCATAAGAGCTTTGGTTACTTTTCTGTTAACTTCAGAAATATCCACTTCTTCCGATGTTAGGCCTTCTAAAGCAGAGAATCTGTTCTTCAGTTCCAATTTGAAGGTATTATGGTGTTTTTTAAAGTTGGTTATATCAATACATTTTGTTTGTCTTATGAGCTTGCTACGTTCGAGTTTAGTGTTGAGGTGCATCTTACATCTCACCAATCTATGGTCACTGCCTGTGTTGAACTTGTTTAGCACACTGCAGTCTTCTATGACGAATTTTTTGTTACACATAATAAAATCAATTTCACTTGTCGTCCTATTTGGATGTCTACATGTCCATTTCCTGTGTGGCTTTTTCTTGAAAAAGGAGTTCAAGATGAAAAACCCTTCTGCCTCTGCAAACTCTACGAGAGTATTTCCACGCTGGTTTCTGTTGCCGTGACCGAATTTACCTACTGAAGTTTCATTCAGTTGCCGTTGCCCTATTTTTGCATTGAAATCTCCCATAATTATCTTCAAGTGCTGCTTACCTTTATTATTTAGATCACGAATTTCCTCATAAAATTCTTCAATTTCTTCTTCAGCATGACTTGTTATGGGTGCATAAGTTTGAATAATCTGAGCCTGGTATCTTCTCGAGAGTTGGATACCGAGTCGTGCAGCTCTGTCAGAGGAACTTTCAACTTCTACAACTTTATCCTTCAGTTTCTTGTTTATTATAAATCCAACACCACTAGTTCTGCCAGTATCTGTCCCACGATAGTAGAAGAGATGTCCACTTTTCAGTTCAATGAGATCTTCTCCTTTTCTCCTTACCTCACTTAGCCCGACGATGTCCCACTTGATCCTTTGTAGTTCCTCTTCCAATTCAAGAAGCCTTGAATCAGAAGATAGGGAGCGTCCGTTATACGTAGCCAAGGTCAGCATCAGATGGCAGCCTAGTCCGGTCCTCCGGGAATTCTTAGCACCCTCTGCCTTCATGTCGCACTGGCCGCTGCCTTGGCCAGGTACATTCCAGCTGCCGGAGACTGAGGGCCAAGATTTAAGTTGTGGAGTCATTTTGGAGGGGTTTGGCCATAACTCACCACGCTGGCCAAGCGGGTTGGTGAGTGTGGGATAGCATTTCCTCTAATCCCGATGGTATAGTTATACCGCTATTGGCGATCGTCAGAGCCCCTTTAGTGGGAACAGGATGTACCATGAGAAGGCGGGGTTGACATTTGTCAAGGAGAGGCTGTGATGTTACGCATCACCTCTGCCATTACATCCCATATATATATATATATATATATATACTAAAAAGCAAAGCCGAATACATAAGAAAAACTTTACAATTTAAAACGAAAGTTGCAAAACATCCTGAAGATCAAAACGCGCAACGCAGAAGTTATGAATATTCAGAATTCACATTCTATTAAGAAGAAACTGAAGCTAAAAATTTTTTTTAACTCATACCAAGTACAACATAGAAAAGGTTATGTATTTACCGGTGTGAGTAAAAAGAAAAAAAGAACAACTGAATGCAGAAAGTGTCGAGAATACTGAGCTTTGGCTTTATCAAGGACCAGCAAAAACTCTGCATTTTCTCACTTCCACAAAGACCTATTTGGAAATGGGTTTCTGCAAAGTCATGGATGCAAGTAATTAACCCACCTAAAATATAAATATATATGTCATGTCCTCCGCAGAGTTGTATGACCTAGCTTTAGTTAACAATTTAGATTGTATCCATAACTCTCCTGGCCCGACCCATGCTCTTCTTCTGTTACTATTAAACAGAAAGAAGATGATTATAGAAAACTCAAATTGTAAGAGTGACATAATTAACTAGAAATAATGTTCAGTAATTAACAAATAGTCAAGTTCGCCTAAGAGAGAATTCAAACCTGAATATCAATACAGAAGTATTACAAGTTCTTAAAGCACAGATTCTTGAAAGAAAACTGGATTATAAAAACCCACTACTCCACTACTTCTGACTACACAAAAACGAGAATAAAGTAAAGAAAATAATAAACTAAAGAAATGCTTTGTGAAGGTTATGTTACATAAACAATGTACAAAGTATTTCAGAAGTGCTTTAAGTGCATAATTAAGTAGTTAATAAGTCCTTAACTGCATTGAAAATACAGCGCAGACTACAAGCACAACGCATCGGGCGGCTGCTTAGCCTTAGTTCCCTAAAAAACGCGCAAAAATACCAAGAAAAGTAAGAGTTAAAATACGCAAAAAAGTTGATAGACTTGCTAGTGTCTAAAAACTTAAAGCAAGAAAAGAAAAAATGTTCAAGAAGTTCAAATATTGAATCCGGAATACCTAAAAACCAAAAGACAAAGAAGAGAGCTTACCTCTAATGCAACTTTGCTTCTTTCACACTAGAGGAAACATGGCGGACTTTTCTACCCAAACTTCCAAACACCCCTGCCCCTCCCAATTCGCTGGGGGGCAGTGTGGGTGGGGCTCAAGGCCTCCACACTCTGAAAAAATCCTACTCGCGGAGAATTTCAACCGGAGAAAAAATATATATGATTAAGATTTTGGACCTGTATGATCAGAAAGAGTAGAATAAACTCTCCAGAATACATGAGAAATATCATGAAATACACAAGTAGTGTATTTAATAACCTTTGCATGTATTTAATCACCTTAGTGAGCTTCTATAGACTATTCAGAATCCTATTAATTTTAATGTTAGTTTTACTATTTTTAGTATAGCTATTCTGGTGAGTGAATAACTAGTTTTCTTTTACATTTATTTTTATTTTCTTATATAAACAGATTTTTAAGTTTTTTTGTGATTTTATCTATATTATTTAATTTTTTTATTTTTAATAGGACCTTCTTATCCATAGCACTAAGGTTCCTTTTAGTAGTTAATACCATCCTCTAGCCAACTTCCAAAAGGCTTTCATTGGTCAGAATCATATTATTAACTGTGTAGAAAATTAAAGCAGATCTGTCAACCTTACTCTATTATTCAGAATAATTTTTCTTAAAGTTCTTTTAATGAAAGAAGGAGGAATTTTGTTCTCAAGAAAACTGTCTAAAAGTATATTAATGTGGTAATTGAAGTTTAAATTGTTGCTGCAAATTCTTGAAATTCTAAGCACCTGAGAAATCAGTACATTCTCAATTACTTTGGTGGATATGTTATTATTCCAGTGTAGATATTTAATTACTTTGAAAGGAAAATTAACTCTTTTATCAAAGAGGCTAAGAGATGGGTTACCTCTGTTAAGTTTAATGCTTAAGTCTAGGAACTCAAGTTCCTGATTACTGTGGTTGGTTTTACATAAATTAAGAGAGCTAGGATAGATATTATCAAAATCACTCTCTATAACTTCTGAATTATTTATACACAGCAGATCATCAATATATCTAAATGTGTAAAGGTAGTTATCGGAGAAAGTGGAGTGATTTTTAATGAATTTATATTCCTTAAAGAACAGGAATAGATTTGCAATACTCGTGGATGTTGACGTTCCCATAGGGATTCCGTTTACTTGCTTATAGAGAATATTATTAAATAAGATAGTTAAAAAAAATTTTTAGCTTCAGTTTCTTCTTAATAGAATATATATATATATACACACACTATCTACCAACAAGTAATTGGACACCCCTGCAATCGACGATATCAGCGGTCCTGATACACGTCACGGCTGCCGCCGCCGCCGTTAAATATCGTGTGGGAAACAACAACGCAACCAGTCGCATGCAAGATGCCACGCAGTTCGGAACTCTCTGATTTCGAGAGAGGTGTAATCGTCGGGTAACACAGAAATGGCCGATCCATACGTGACATATCCAGCTGTTGAAGTACCCAAAATCGACAGTGGCCTACGTGATTGGCAACTGAAAGATGAGACGTGACTGTGGGAATGTGCCCCGACCCGGCAGACCCACAAAACTGGGAGTTAGAGACTGACGGGTTCTGGCCAGAGAAATTCGGAAAAACCGCACCAAATCGATGGGTCACATCCGCGAGGAGTTTCAACAGGCATGCGGGTGTGCTCTTTCGATGAATACCATCCGCAAGGAAGCCCATCTGCTCGGTTATCATGGACATGCTGCCACCCACAAGCCTTCGATCACCAAGTCCAATAGCGCTGCTCAGCTAACGTGGCGCAAAGAACGTCGACAGTGGACCGTTGAACAGTGGAAACAGGTTCTCTGGAGTGACGAATCAAGGTTCATCCTCTACCGTTCTGATGGCAGGGTCTGGGTTTGGCGTCTGCCTGGAGAACGCCTCCCGCGGGAATGTATTGTGCCAACTGTGAAGTTCGGCGGCGGTCGAATTATGATATGGGAATGTTTCTCCTGGTATGACACGGGACCCTTGGTCTCAATTCCCGGTAGACTCAACGCCGAGACCTACTGCACCATTTTGGATGACCATGCGCTTCCTACGTTGTGGCAGTTTTACGGGGTGGACCCATGTTACTTTCAGGATGACAATGCCACCTGTCATGTTGCGAGGTCCACCATGGCTTGGTATGGTGACAATTGGGTTAATCGAATGGACTGGCCTACGCAGAGCCCGGACCTTAACCCTATCAAGCACCTCTGGGACGAGTTGGAGCGTCCTCTTAAGGGATGCCCCCACCGTCCGAAATCGGTGAAGGAACTGACCTGTCTTCTCCAAGCCAAGTGGAAGAAAATACCGCTAGCCGTCGTACAACGCCTGGTTGAGAGTATGCCCCGGAGGGTGGCAGCTGTAATGGCCGCTCGTGGAGCCTTCACCAACTACTGAAGGTGAATAAACTTCGTTTTCCTTTGCTATCACAGATGTGCAATTACTTGTTGATAGATAGTGTATATAGTACTTCAAAGTTCTCGTATATAAACTATAGGCGTACAATATATATCATCATCATCATCATTGTCAACCATTATCAATCCACTGCTGGACGAAGGTCTCCCCAAGTTTCCTCCACAACGGTCTGTCTTGTGCCAGTCTCCTCCATGTCACTCCCGCATACTTTCGAATTTCATCCACCCATCTCCCATGTGGTCTTCTTCTGGGTCTTTTCCTGTCCCTTGGAATCCAATCTAAAATTTTGGCTGTCCATCGATCGTCTGTTCTTCTGGCAGTATGTCCAGCCCATTGCCATTTCAGGGACTTAACTCTGATCATGATGTCTTCCACTCTTGTCATTTTTCGGATCCACGTGTTCCTCTTCTTATCTCTCCTGGTTACACCAAGCATGCACCTCTCCATGCTGCTTTGAGTTGTCTGCAGCCTTTGTATGTTTCTTTTAGCTAAGGTCCAAGTCTCTGCACCATACGTAAGCACTGGAAGGATGCATTGATCAAACACTTTTCTTTTAAGACATAATGGCATATTGCTCTTGAAAATTATGCTGTTTCTTCCAAAAGCTCTCCAGGCAACTTTTGTACGCCGATTAATTTCTTCACCAATGTGACCCTCACTTGATATCTGCTGTCCAAGATAAACGTACGTGTCTGTTATCTCCAGCTTTTCTCCATCAATCGATAAATCCTCATTTCTTGTAAAAGCATTGTACATCACTTTTGTCTTCTGAAAGTTCATTTTTAATCCCACCTCTTTACTCTTGTCAGAAAGTTCCTGGATCATACTCTGTAGCTCTGATGGGGTAGTTGCAAAAATGACTATGTCATCAGCAAAACGAAGGTGGGTTAGATAATCTCCATTAATCTTTATCCCTTTGTTTTCAAAGTTCAGTGATTGAAAGACATTTTCCAATGTGGCATTAAAGAGCTTCGGAGATATGGTGTCACCTTATCTCACTCCTTTTCCAATTTTTATGTGTGTTGTATTTTCAAACAGCCGAATCTTTGCACTTCCATTTTCATAGATGTTATTAATAATATTAATGTATGCATCTTCAATACCGCAGGATTTCAGAGCCATTGCAACTGCTGATGGTTTCACCGAATCAAAGGCTTTTTCATAATCGATAAAAGCCATGCACAATGGAAGTTCATATTCCCTCGCTCTTTCAATTAGTTCTCTCAGTACGTGGATATGATCTATTGTGCTGTAGCCACTCCTGAATCCAGCTTGTTCTCTCGGTTGAGCCATGTCCAGTGTCACCTTCAAGCGGTGTGAAAGAACTTTAGTGAAGATTTTATAAACCACTGATAGGAGGCTGATAGGTCTGTAGTTCCTGAGATCCTCAATGTCACCTTTTTTATGTAGCAAGATCATTGTAGCGTTGTTCCAATCCTCAGGAATTTTCCCTTCATTAAGGCATCGAGTGAAAATTTGGGCGAGTACTGTTTCGATTTCTCCACTTGCTTCTTGTATGATGTCTACAGTAATTCCATCTTCTCCTGGAGCTTTTCCCCGCTTCATGTTCTTGATTGCATGTGCAACTTCTGCTGGAAGGACTGGAAGAACTCTGGTACTGGTACCTTTAATGATGTCTGGAGTACATGTATCATCCCTTTCATATAATTTGGAGTAGAAATCTTTCACTCTTGTCAAAATTTCGCCTCTATTTCTTGTTACAGAGCCATCTTCTTTTCTCAGTGCCATAATCTGTTTTTTCCCCTTACTGAGATGTCACTTTGCTATCTTTAGGCTTTGGTTGTTTTCAATTGCTTTCCTCACTAGTTCACAGTTTAATTTCCTTACGTCTTCAGTGATACTTTTTCGTACTGTCTTGCAGAGCTCTATATATTCCACTTTGGAAGTCACATCTTCTTTAGTTGTCCTCATCACTCTTCTTTTTTGCATCAACATTTTGGTTTTTCCTGATAATTTGTTCACATGCAATTTGTTCTTAGACCCAGCTAATTTTGTTGCTGTTTCCATAGGAGCTTTGGTTACTTTTCTGTTAACTTCAGAAATATCCACTTCTTCCGATGTTAGGCCTTCTAAAGCAGAGAATCTGTTCTTCAGTTCCAATTTGAAGGTATTATGGTGTTTTTTAAGGTTGGTTATGTCAATACATTTTGTTTGTCTTATGAGCTTGCTACGTTCGAGTTTAGTGTTGAGGTGCATCTTACATCTCACCAATCTATGGTCACTACCTGTGTTGAACTTGTTTAGCACACTGCAGTCTTCTATGACGAACTTTTTTGTTACACATAATAAAATCAATTTCACTTGTCGTCCCATTTGGATGTCTCCATGTCCATTTCCTGTGTGGCTTTTTCTTGAAAAAGGAGTTCAAGAAGAAAAACCCTTCTGCCTCTGCAAACTCTACGAGAGTATTTCCACGCTGGTTTTTGTTGCCGTAACCGAATTTACCTACTGAAGTTTCATTCTGTTGCCGTTGCCCAATTTTTGCATTGAAATCTCCCATGATTATCTTCAAGTGCTGCTTACCTTTATTATTTAGATCACGAATTTCCTCATAAAATTCTTCAATTTCTTCTTCAGCATGACTTGTTATGGGTGCATAAGTTTGAATAATCTGAGCCTGGTATCTTCTCGAGAGTTGGATACCGAGTCGTGCAGCTCTGTCAGAGGAACTTTCAACTTCTACAACTTTATCCTTCAGTTTCTTGTTTATTATAAATCCAACACCACTAGTTCTGCCAGTATCTGTCCCACGATAGTAGAAGAGATGTCCACTTTTCAGTTCAATGAGATCTTCTCCTTTTCTCCTTACCTCACTTAGCCCGACGATGTCCCACTTGATCCTTTGTAGTTCCTCTTCCAATTCAAGAAGCCTTGAATCAGAAGATAGGGAGCGTCCGTTATACGTAGCCAAGGTCAGCATCAGATGGCAGCCTAGTCCGGTCCTCCGGGGATTCTTAGCACCCTCTGCCTTCATGTCGCACTGGCCGCTGCCTTGGCCAGGTACATTCCAGCTGCCGGAGACTGAGGGCCAAGATTTAAGTTCTGGAGTCATTTTGGAGGGGTTTGGCCATAACTCACCACGCTGGCCAAGCGGGTTGGTGAGTGTGGGATAGCATTTCCTCTAATCCCGATGGTATAGTTATACCGCTATTGGCGATCGTCAGAGCCCCTTTAGTGGGAACAGGATGTACCATGAGAAGGCGGGGTTGACATTTGTCAAGGAGAGGCTGTGATGTTACGCATCACCTCTGACCTTACATCCCATATATATATATATATATATATATATATATATATATATACTAAAGAGCAAAGCCGAATACATAAGAAAAACTTTACAATTTAAAACGAAAGTTGCAAAACATCCTGAAGATCAAAACGCGCAACGCAGCAGTTATGAATATTCAGAATTCACATTCTATTAAGAAGAAACTGAAGCTAAAAAAATTTTTTAACTCATACCAAGTACAACATAGAAAAGGTTATGTATTTACCGGTGTGAGTAAAAAGAAAAAAAGAACAACTGAATGCAGAAAGTGTCGAGAATACTGAGCTTTGGCTTTATCAAGGACCAGCAAAAACTCTGCATTTTCTCACTTCCACAAAGACCTATTTGGAAATGGGTTTCTGCAAAGTCATGGATGCAAGTAATTAACCCACCTAAAATATAAATATATATGTCATGTCCTCCGCAGAGTTGTATGACCTAGCTTTAGTTAACAATTTAGATTGCATCCATAACTCTCCTGGCCCGACCCATGCTCTTCATCTGTTACTATTAAACAGAAAGAAGATGATTATAGAAAACTCAAATTGTAAGAGTGACATAATTAACTAGAAATAATGTTCAGTAATTAACAAATAGTCAAGTTCGCCTAAGAGAGAATTCAAACCTGAATATCAATACAGAAGTATTACAAGTTCTTAAAGCACAGATTCTTGAAAGAAAACTGGATTATAAAAACCCACTACTCCACTACTTCTGACTACACAAAAACGAGAATAAAGTAAAGAAAATAATAAACTAAAGAAATGCTTTGTGAAGGTTATGTTACATAAACAATGTACAAAGTATTTCAGAAGTGCTTTAAGTGCATAATTAAGTAGTTAATAAGTCCTTAACTGCATTGAAAATACAGCGCAGACTACAAGCACAACGCATCGGGCGGCTGCTTAGCCTTAGTTCCCTAAAAAACGCGCAAAAATACCAAGAAAAGTAAGAGTTAAAATACGCAAAAAGTTGATAGACTTGCTAGTGTCTAAAAACTTAAAGCAAGAAAAGAAAAAATGTTCAAGAAGTTCAAATATTGAATCCGGAATACCTAAAAACCAAAAGACAAAGAAGAGAGCTTACCTCTAATGCAACTTTGCTTCTTTCACACTAGAGGAAACATGGCGGACTTTTCTACCCAAACTTCCAAACACCCCTGCCCCTCCCAATTCGCTGGGGGGCAGTGTGGGTGGGGCTCAAGGCCTCCACACTCTGAAAAAATCTTACTCGCGGAGAATTTCAACCGGAGAAAAAATATATATGATTAAGATTTTGGACCTGTATGATCAGAAAGAGTAGAATAAACTCTCCAGAATACATGAGAAATATCATGAAATACACAAGTAGTGTATTTAATAACCTTTGCATGTATTTAATCACCTTAGTGAGCTTCTATAGACTATTCAGAATCCTATTAATTTTAATGTTAGTTTTACTATTTTTAGTATAGCTATTCTGGTGAGTGAATAACTAGTTTTCTTTTACATTTATTTTTATTTTCTTATATAAACAGATTTTTAAGTTTTTTTGTGATTTTATCTATATTATTTAATTTTTTTATTTTTAATAGGACCTTCTTATCCATAGCACTAAGGTTCCTTTTAGTAGTTAATACCATCCTCTAGCCAACTTCCAAAAGGCTTTCATTGGTCAGAATCATATTATTAACTGTGTAGAAAATTAAAGCAGATCTGTCAACCTTACTCTATTATTCAGAATAATTTTTCTTAAAGTTCTTTTAATGAAAGAAGGAGGAATTTTGTTCTCAAGAAAACTGTCTAAAAGTATATTAATGTGGTAATTGAAGTTTAAATTGTTGCTGCAAATTCTTGAAATTCTAAGCACCTGAGAAATCAGTACATTCTCAATTACTTTGGTGGATATGTTATTATTCCAGTGTAGATATTTAATTACTTTGAAAGGAAAATTAACTCTTTTATCAAAGAGGCTAAGAGATATGTTACCTCTGTTAAGTTTAATGCTTAAGTCTAGGAACTCAAGTTCCTGATTACTGTGGTTGGTTTTACATAAATTAAGAGAGCTAGGATAGATATTATCAAAATCACTCTCTATAACTTCTGAATTATTTATACACAGCAGATCATCAATATATCTAAATGTGTAAAGGTAGTTATCGGAGAAAGTGGAGTGATTTTTAATGAATTTATATTCCTTAAAGAACAGGAATAGATTTGCAATACTCGTGGATGTTGACGTTCCCATAGGGATTCCGTTTACTTGCTTATAGAGAATATTATTAAATAAATTAGTTAAAAAAAATTTTTAGCTTCAGTTTCTTCTTAATAGAATACATATATATATATATATATATATATATATACACACTATCTACCAACAAGTAATTGGACACCCCTGCAATCGACGATATCAGCGGTCCTGATACACGTCACGGCTGCCGCCGCCGCCGTTAAATATCGTGTGGGAAACAACAACGCAACCAGTCGCATGCAAGATGCCACGCAGTTCGGAACTCTCTGATTTCGAGAGAGGTGTAATCGTCGGGTAACACAGAAATGGCCGATCCATACGTGACATATCCAGCTGTTGAAGTACCCAAAATCGACAGTGGCCTACGTGATTGGCAACTGAAAGATGAGACGTGACTGTGGGAATGTGCCCCGACCCGGCAGACCCACAAAACTGGGAGTTAGAGACTGACGGGTTCTGGCCAGAGAAATTCGGAAAAACCGCACCAAATCGATGGGTCACATCCGCGAGGAGTTTCAACAGGCATGCGGGTGTGCTCTTTCGATGAATACCATCCGCAAGGAAGCCCATCTGCTCGGTTATCATGGACATGCTGCCACCCACAAGCCTTCGATCACCAAGTCCAATAGCGCTGCTCAGCTAACGTGGCGCAAAGAACGTCGACAGTGGACCGTTGAACAGTGGAAACAGGTTCTCTGGAGTGACGAATCAAGGTTCATCCTCTACCGTTCTGATGGCAGGGTCTGGGTTTGGCGTCTGCCTGGAGAACGCCTCCCGCGGGAATGTATTGTGCCAACTGTGAAGTTCGGCGGCGGTCGAATTATGATATGGGAATGTTTCTCCTGGTATGACACGGGACCCTTGGTCTCAATTCCCGGTAGACTCAACGCCGAGACCTACTGCACCATTTTGGATGACAATGCGCTTCCTACGTTGTGGCAGTTTTACGGGGTGGACCCATGTTACTTTCAGGATGACAATGCCACCTGTCATGTTGCGAGGTCCACCATGGCTTGGTATGGTGACAATTGGGTTAATCGAATGGACTGGCCTACGCAGAGCCCGGACCTTAACCCTATCAAGCACCTCTGGGACGAGTTGGAGCGTCCTCTTAAGGGACGCCCCCACCGTCCGAAATCGGTGAAGGAACTGACCTGTCTTCTCCAAGCCAAGTGGAAGAAAATACCGCTAGCCGTCGTACAACGCCTGGTTGAGAGTATGCCCCGGAGGGTGGCAGCTGTAATGGCCGCTCGTGGAGCCTTCACCAACTACTGAAGGTGAATAAACTTCGTTTTCCTTTGCTATCACAGATGTGCAATTACTTGTTGATAGATAGTGTATATAGTACTTCAAAGTTCTCGTATATAAACTATAGGCGTACAATATATATCATCATCATCATCATTGTCAACCATTATCAATCCACTGCTGGACGAAGGTCTCCCCAAGTTTCCTCCACAACGGTCTGTCTTGTGCCAGTCTCCTCCATGTCACTCCCGCATACTTTCGAATTTCATCCACCCATCTCCCATGTGGTCTTCTTCTGGGTCTTTTCCTGTCCCTTGGAATCCAATCTAAAATTTTGGCTGTCCATCGATCGTCTGTTCTTCTGGCAGTATGTCCAGCCCATTGCCATTTCAGGGACTTAACTCTGATCATGATGTCTTCCACTCTTGTCATTTTTCGGATCCACGTGTTCCTCTTCTTATCTCTCCTGGTTACACCAAGCATGCACCTCTCCATGCTGCTTTGAGTTGTCTGCAGCCTTTGTATGTTTCTTTTAGCTAAGGTCCAAGTCTCTGCACCATACGTAAGCACTGGAAGGATGCATTGATCAAACACTTTTCTTTTAAGACATAATGGCATATTGCTCTTGAAAATTATGCTGTTTCTTCCAAAAGCTCTCCAGGCAACTTTTGTACGCCGATTAATTTCTTCACCAATGTGACCCTCACTTGATATCTGCTGTCCAAGATAAACGTACGTGTCTGTTATCTCCAGCTTTTCTCCATCAATCGATAAATCCTCATTTCTTGTAAAAGCATTGTACATCACTTTTGTCTTCTGAAAGTTCATTTTTAATCCCACCTCTTTACTCTTGTCAGAAAGTTCCTGGATCATACTCTGTAGCTCTGATGGGGTAGTTGCAAAAATGACTATGTCATCAGCAAAACGAAGGTGGGTTAGATAATCTCCATTAATCTTTATCCCTTTGTTTTCAAAGTTCAGTGATTGAAAGACATTTTCCAATGTGGCATTAAAGAGCTTCGGAGATATGGTGTCACCTTATCTCACTCCTTTTCCAATTTTTATGTGTGTTGTATTTTCAAACAGCCGAATCTTTGCACTTCCATTTTCATAGATGTTATTAATAATATTAATGTATGCATCTTCAATACCGCAGGATTTCAGAGCCATTGCAACTGCTGATGGTTTCACCGAATCAAAGGCTTTTTCATAATCGATAAAAGCCATGCACAATGGAAGTTCATATTCCCTCGCTCTTTCAATTAGTTCTCTCAGTACGTGGATATGATCTATTGTGCTGTAGCCACTCCTGAATCCAGCTTGTTCTCTCGGTTGAGCCATGTCCAGTGTCACCTTCAAGCGGTGTGAAAGAACTTTAGTGAAGATTTTATAAACCACTGATAGGAGGCTGATAGGTCTGTAGTTCCTGAGATCCTCAATGTCACCTTTTTTATGTAGCAAGATCATTGTAGCGTTGTTCCAATCCTCAGGAATTTTCCCTTCATTAAGGCATCGAGTAAAAATTTGGGCGAGTACTGTTTCGATTTCTCCACTTGCTTCTTGTATGATGTCTACAGTAATTCCATCTTCTCCTGGAGCTTTTCCCCGCTTCATGTTCTTGATTGCATGTGCAACTTCTGCTGGAAGGACTGGAAGAACTCTGGTACTGGTACCTTTAATGATGTCTGGAGTACATGTATCATCCCTTTCATATAATTTGGAGTAGAAATCTTTCACTCTTGTCAAAATTTCGCCTCTATTTCTTGTTACAGAGCCATCTTCTTTTCTCAGTGCCATAATCTGTTTTTTCCCCTTACTGAGATGTCACTTTGCTATCTTTAGGCTTTGGTTGTTTTCAATTGCTTTCCTCACTAGTTCACAGTTTAATTTCCTTACGTCTTCAGTGATACTTTTTCGTACTGTCTTGCAGAGCTCTATATATTCCACTTTGGAAGTCACATCTTCTTTAGTTGTCCTCATCACTCTTCTTTTTTGCATCAACATTTTGGTTTTTCCTGATAATTTGTTCACATGCAATTTGTTCTTAGACCCAGCTAATTTTGTTGCTGTTTCCATAGGAGCTTTGGTTACTTTTCTGTTAACTTCAGAAATATCCACTTCTTCCGATGTTAGGCCTTCTAAAGCAGAGAATCTGTTCTTCAGTTCCAATTTGAAGGTATTATGGTGTTTTTTAAGGTTGGTTATGTCAATACATTTTGTTTGTCTTATGAGCTTGCTACGTTCGAGTTTAGTGTTGAGGTGCATCTTACATCTCACCAATCTATGGTCACTACCTGTGTTGAACTTGTTTAGCACACTGCAGTCTTCTATGACGAACTTTTTTGTTACACATAATAAAATCAATTTCACTTGTCGTCCCATTTGGATGTCTCCATGTCCATTTCCTGTGTGGCTTTTTCTTGAAAAAGGAGTTCAAGAAGAAAAACCCTTCTGCCTCTGCAAACTCTACGAGAGTATTTCCACGCTGGTTTTTGTTGCCGTAACCGAATTTACCTACTGAAGTTTCATTCTGTTGCCGTTGCCCAATTTTTGCATTGAAATCTCCCATGATTATCTTCAAGTGCTGCTTACCTTTATTATTTAGATCACGAATTTCCTCATAAAATTCTTCAATTTCTTCTTCAGCATGACTTGTTATGGGTGCATAAGTTTGAATAATCTGAGCCTGGTATCTTCTCGAGAGTTGGATACCGAGTCGTGCAGCTCTGTCAGAGGAACTTTCAACTTCTACAACTTTATCCTTCAGTTTCTTGTTTATTATAAATCCAACACCACTAGTTCTGCCAGTATCTGTCCCACGATAGTAGAAGAGATGTCCACTTTTCAGTTCAATGAGATCTTCTCCTTTTCTCCTTACCTCACTTAGCCCGACGATGTCCCACTTGATCCTTTGTAGTTCCTCTTCCAATTCAAGAAGCCTTGAATCAGAAGATAGGGAGCGTCCGTTATACGTAGCCAAGGTCAGCATCAGATGGCAGCCTAGTCCGGTCCTCCGGGGATTCTTAGCACCCTCTGCCTTCATGTCGCACTGGCCGCTGCCTTGGCCAGGTACATTCCAGCTGCCGGAGACTGAGGGCCAAGATTTAAGTTCTGGAGTCATTTTGGAGGGGTTTGGCCATAACTCACCACGCTGGCCAAGCGGGTTGGTGAGTGTGGGATAGCATTTCCTCTAATCCCGATGGTATAGTTATACCGCTATTGGCGATCGTCAGAGCCCCTTTAGTGGGAACAGGATGTACCATGAGAAGGCGGGGTTGACATTTGTCAAGGAGAGGCTGTGATGTTACGCATCACCTCTGACCTTACATCCCATATATATATATATATATATATATATATATATACTAAAGAGCAAAGCCGAATACATAAGAAAAACTTTACAATTTAAAACGAAAGTTGCAAAACATCCTGAAGATCAAAACGCGCAACGCAGCAGTTATGAATATTCAGAATTCACATTCTATTAAGAAGAAACTGAAGCTAAAAAAATTTTTTAACTCATACCAAGTACAACATAGAAAAGGTTATGTATTTACCGGTGTGAGTAAAAAGAAAAAAAGAACAACTGAATGCAGAAAGTGTCGAGAATACTGAGCTTTGGCTTTATCAAGGACCAGCAAAAACTCTGCATTTTCTCACTTCCACAAAGACCTATTTGGAAATGGGTTTCTGCAAAGTCATGGATGCAAGTAATTAACCCACCTAAAATATAAATATATATGTCATGTCCTCCGCAGAGTTGTATGACCTAGCTTTAGTTAACAATTTAGATTGCATCCATAACTCTCCTGGCCCGACCCATGCTCTTCATCTGTTACTATTAAACAGAAAGAAGATGATTATAGAAAACTCAAATTGTAAGAGTGACATAATTAACTAGAAATAATGTTCAGTAATTAACAAATAGTCAAGTTCGCCTAAGAGAGAATTCAAACCTGAATATCAATACAGAAGTATTACAAGTTCTTAAAGCACAGATTCTTGAAAGAAAACTGGATTATAAAAACCCACTACTCCACTACTTCTGGCTACACAAAAACGAGAATAAAGTAAAGAAAATAATAAACTAAAGAAATGCTTTGTGAAGGTTATGTTACATAAACAATGTACAAAGTATTTCAGAAGTGCTTTAAGTGCATAATTAAGTAGTTAATAAGTCCTTAACTGCATTGAAAATACAGCGCAGACTACAAGCACAACGCATCGGGCGGCTGCTTAGCCTTAGTTCCCTAAAAAACGCGCAAAAATACCAAGAAAAGTAAGAGATAAAATACGCAAAAAAGTTGATAGACTTGCTAGTGTCTAAAAACTTAAAGCAAGAAAAGAAAAATGTTCAAGAAGTTCAAATATTGAATCCGGAATACCTAAAAACCAAAAGACAAAGAAGAGAGCTTACCTCTAATGCAACTTTGCTTCTTTCACACTAGAGGAAACATGGCGGACTTTTCTACCCAAACTTCCAAACACCCCTGCCCCTCCCAATTCGCTGGGGGGCAGTGTGGGTGGGGCTCAAGACCTCCACACTCTGAAAAAAATCCTACTCGCGGAGAATTTCAACCGGAGAAAAAATATATATGATTAAGATTTTGGACCTGTATGATCAGAAAGAGTAGAATAAACTCTCCAGAATACATGAGAAATATCATGAAATACACAAGTAGTGTATTTAATAACCTTTGCATGTATTCAATCACCTTAGTGAGCTTCTATAGACTATTCAGAATCCTATTAATTTTAATGTTAGTTTTACTATTTTTAGTATAGCTATTCTGGTGAGTGAATAACTAGTTTTCTTTTACATTTATTTTTATTTTCTTATATAAACAGATTTTTAAGTTTTTTTGTGATTTTATCTATATTATTTAATTTTTTTATTTTTAATAGGACCTTCTTATCCATAGCACTAAGGTTCCTTTTAGTAGTTAATACCATCCTCTAGCCAACTTCCAAAAGGCTTTCATTGGTCAGAATCATATTATTAACTGTGTAGAAAATTAAAGCAGATCTGTCAACCTTATTCTATTATTCAGAATAATTTTTCTTAAAGTTCTTTTAATGAAAGAAGGAGGAATTTTGTTCTCAAGAAAACTGTCTAAAAGTATATTAATGTGGTAATTGAAGTTTAAATTGTTGCTGCAAATTCTTGAAATTCTAAGCACCTGAGAAATCAGTACATTCTCAATTACTTTGGTGGATATGTTATTATTCCAGTGTAGATATTTAATTACTTTGAAAGGAAAATTAACTCTTTTATCAAAGAGGCTAAGAGATGGGTTACCTCTGTTAAGTTTAATGCTTAAGTCTAGGAACTCAAGTTCCTGATTACTGTGGTTGGTTTTACATAAATTAAGAGAGCTAGGATAGATATTATCAAAATCACTCTCTATAACTTCTGAATTATTTATACACAGCAGATCATCAATATATCTAAATGTGTAAAGGTAGTTATCGGAGAAAGTGGAGTGATTTTTAATGAATTTATATTCCTTAAAGAACAGGAATAGATTTGCAATACTCGTGGATGTTGACGTTCCCATAGGGATTCCGTTTACTTGCTTATAGAGAATATTATTAAATAAGATAGTTAAAAAAATTTTTAGCTTCAGTTTCTTCTTAATAGAATATATATATATATTCTATCCTTTTCTATGTTGTATTAGGTGTGAGTCAAAATTATATATGTATTTTTTTGCTTAGGTATCTTCTTTATAGAATGTGTATTCTGAATTTTCAAAACTGCTGCGTTGCGCGTTTTGATTTTCAGGTTATTTTGCACCCTTCGTTTTAAATTCTAAAATTTTTTCCTTAGTCTTCAGTTTTGCTCTTAAGTAACTAATTTCAATTTATTATTTAGCAGCTCATGCGCAAATTCTAGTTGAAATGTTTTATTATTATTATTATTATTTTTTATTACTATTTTATTCACTTGAGGTTTTTTTCTTTTTCTAATTTTTCTTTTTAGTATGTTTTGGATGCGGCTTATTGGAGTGTAGTTTATACTCGAGTTTGGTCTTTTTCTTGGACTGCTTATTTCTAAAAGTTTTTCCTAGTTGGTTTGCTCAGAATTTGTAACAGATGAAGAGCATGGGTCGGGCCATGAAGGTTAATGGATGCAAGCGAAATTGTTAACTAGTGCTAGGTCATGCTACTCTACGGAGGACATGACTTATATATATATATTTTTTAACTATTTTAGGTGGGAATGTTACTTGCATCTATGGCCTTGCAGAAACCCATTTCCAACTAGGTCTTTGTGGAAGTGAGAAAATGCAGAGTTTTTGCTGGTCCTTGATAAAGCCAAGGCTCAGTATTCTCGACACCTTCTACATTCAGTTGTTTTATTTTATTTTTTTATCTTTTCTCCTTTTACTCACACAGGTAGATACATAACCTTTTCTATGTTGTATTAGGTGTGAGTCAAAATTATATATGTATTTTTTTGCTTAGGTATCTTCTTTATAGAATGTGTATTCTGAATTTTCAAAACTGCTGCGTTGCGCGTTTTGATTTTCAGGTTATTTTGCACCCTTCGTTTTAAATTCTAAAATTTTTTCCTTAGTCTTCAGTTTTGCTCTTAAGTAACTAATTTCAATTTATTATTTAGCAGCTCATGCGCAAATTCTAGTTGAAATGTTTTATTATTATTATTTTTTTTTATTACTATTTTTTTCACTTGAGGTTTTTTTCTTTTTCTAATTTTTCTTTTTAGTATGTTTTGGATGCGGCTTATTGGAGTGTAGTTTATACTCGAGTTTGGTCTTTTCTTGGACTGCTTATTTCTAAAAAGTTTTTCCTAGTTGGTTTGCTCAGAATTTGTAACAGATGAAGAGCATGGGTCGGGCCATGAAGGTTAATGGATGCAAGCGAAATTGTTAACTAGTGCTAGGTCATGCTACTCTACGGAGGACATGACTTATATATATATATTTTTTAACTATTTTAGGTGGGAATGTTACTTGCATCTATGGCCTTGCAGAAACCCATTTCCAACTAGGTCTTTGTGGAAGTGAGAAAATGCAGAGTTTTTGCTGGTCCTTGATAAAGCCAAGGCTCAGTATTCTCGACACCTTCTACATTCAGTTGTTTTATTTTATTTTTTTATCTTTTCTCCTTTTACTCACACAGGTAGATACATAACCTTTTCTATGTTGTATTAGGTGTGAGTCAAAATTATATATGTATTTTTTTGCTTAGGTATCTTCTTTATAGAATGTGTATTCTGAATTTTCAAAACTGCTGCGTTGCGCGTTTTGATTTTCAGGTTATTTTGCACCCTTCGTTTTAAATTCTAAAATTTTTTCCTTAGTCTTCAGTTTTGCTCTTAAGTAACTAATTTCAATTTATTATTTAGCAGCTCATGCGCAAATTCTAGTTGAAATGTTTTATTATTATTATTATTTTTTTTATTACTATTTTTTTCACTTGAGGTTTTTTTCTTTTTCTAATTTTTCTTTTTAGTATGTTTTGGATGCGGCTTATTGGAGTGTAGTTTATACTCGAGTTTGGTCTTTTCTTGGACTGCTTATTTCTAAAAGTTTTTCCTAGTTGGTTTGCTCAGAATTTGTAACAGATGAAGAGCATGGGTCGGGCCATGAAGGTTAATGGATGCAAGCGAAATTGTTAACTAGTGCTAGGTCATGCTACTCTACGGAGGACATGACTTATATATATATATTTTTTAACTATTTTAGGTGGGAATGTTACTTGCATCTATGGCCTTGCAGAAACCCATTTCCAACTAGGTCTTTGTGGAAGTGAGAAAATGCAGAGTTTTTGCTGGTCCTTGATAAAGCCAAGGCTCAGTATTCTCGACACCTTCTACATTCAGTTGTTTTATTTTATTTTTTTATCTTTTCTCCTTTTACTCACACAGGTAGATACATAACCTTTTCTATGTTGTATTAGGTGTGAGTCAAAATTATATATGTATTTTTTTGCTTAGGTATCTTCTTTATAGAATGTGTATTCTGAATTTTCAAAACTGCTGCGTTGCGCGTTTTGATTTTCAGGTTATTTTGCACCCTTCGTTTTAAATTCTAAAATTTTTTCCTTAGTCTTCAGTTTTGCTCTTAAGTAACTAATTTCAATTTATTATTTAGCAGCTCATGCGCAAATTCTAGTTGAAATGTTTTATTATTATTATTATTATTTTTATTACTATTTTTTTCACTTGAGGTTTTTTTCTTTTTCTAATTTTTCTTTTTAGTATGTTTTGGATGCGGCTTATTGGAGTGTAGTTTATACTCGAGTTTGGTCTTTTCTTGGACTGCTTATTTCTAAAAAGTTTTTCCTAGTTGGTTTGCTCAGAATTTGTAACAGATGAAGAGCATGGGTCGGGCCATGAAGGTTAATGGATGCAAGCGAAATTGTTAACTAGTGCTAGGTCATGCTACTCTACGGAGGACATGACTTATATATATATATTTTTTAACTATTTTAGGTGGGAATGTTACTTGCATCTATGGCCTTGCAGAAACCCATTTCCAACTAGGTCTTTGTGGAAGTGAGAAAATACAGAGTTTTTGCTGGTCCTTGATAAAGCCAAGGCTCAGTATTCTCGACACCTTCTACATTCAGTTGTTTTATTTTATTTTTTTATCTTTTCTCCTTTTACTCACACAGGTAGATACATAACCTTTTCTATGTTGTATTAGGTGTGAGTCAAAATTATATATGTATTTTTTTGCTTAGGTATCTTCTTTATAGAATGTGTATTCTGAATTTTCAAAACTGCTGCGTTGCGCGTTTTGATTTTCAGGTTATTTTGCACCCTTCGTTTTAAATTCTAAAATTTTTTCCTTAGTCTTCAGTTTTGCTCTTAAGTAACTAATTTCAATTTATTATTTAGCAGCTCATGCGCAAATTCTAGTTGAAATGTTTTATTATTATTATTATTTTTTTTATTACTATTTTTTTCACTTGAGGTTTTTTTCTTTTTCTAATTTTTCTTTTTAGTATGTTTTGGATGCGGCTTATTGGAGTGTAGTTTATACTCGAGTTTGGTCTTTTCTTGGACTGCTTATTTCTAAAAAGTTTTTCCTAGTTGGTTTGCTCAGAATTTGTAACAGATGAAGAGCATGGGTCGGGCCATGAAGGTTAATGGATGCAAGCGAAATTGTTAACTAGTGCTAGGTCATGCTACTCTACGGAGGACATGACTTATATATATATTTTTTTTAACTATTTTAGGTGGGAATGTTACTTGCATCTATGGCCTTGCAGAAACCCATTTCCAACTAGGTCTTTGTGGAAGTGAGAAAATGCAGAGTTTTTGCTGGTCCTTGATAAAGCCAAGGCTCAGTATTCTCGACACCTTCTACATTCAGTTGTTTTATTTTATTTTTTTATCTTTTCTCCTTTTACTCACACAGGTAGATACATAACCTTTTCTATGTTGTATTAGGTGTGAGTCAAAATTATATATGTATTTTTTTGCTTAGGTATCTTCTTTATAGAATGTGTATTCTGAATTTTCAAAACTGCTGCGTTGCGCGTTTTGATTTTCAGGTTATTTTGCACCCTTCGTTTTAAATTCTAAAATTTTTTCCTTAGTCTTCAGTTTTGCTCTTAAGTAACTAATTTCAATTTATTATTTAGCAGCTCATGCGCAAATTCTAGTTGAAATGTTTTATTATTATTATTATTTTTTTATTACTATTTTTTTCACTTGAGGTTTTTCTTTTTCTAATTTTTCTTTTTAGTATGTTTTGGATGCGGCTTATTGGAGTATAGTTTATACTCGAGTTTGGTCTTTTCTTGGACTGCTTATTTCTAAAAGTTTTTCCTAGTTGGTTTGCTCAGAATTTGTAACAGATGAAGAGCATGGGTCGGGCCATGAAGGTTAATGGATGCAAGCGAAATTGTTAACTAGTGCTAGGTCATGCTACTCTACGGAGGACATGACTTATATATATATATTTTTTAACTATTTTAGGTGGGAATGTTACTTGCATCTATGGCCTTGCAGAAACCCATTTCCAACTAGGTCTTTGTGGAAGTGAGAAAATGCAGAGTTTTTGCTGGTCCTTGATAAAGCCAAGGCTCAGTATTCTCGACACCTTCTACATTCAGTTGTTTTATTTTATTTTTTTATCTTTTCTCCTTTTACTCACACAGGTAGATGCATAACCTTTTCTATGTTGTATTAGGTGTGAGTCAAAATTATATATGTATTTTTTTGCTTAGGTATCTTCTTTATAGAATGTGTATTCTGAATTTTCAAAACTGCTGCGTTGCGCGTTTTGATTTTCAGGTTATTTTGCACCCTTCGTTTTAAATTCTAAAATTTTTTTCTTAGTCTTCAGTTTTGCTCTTAAGTAACTAATTTCAATTTATTATTTAGCAGCTCATGCGCAAATTCTAGTTGAAATGTTTTATTATTATTATTATTTTTTTTATTACTATTTTTTTCACTTGAGGTTTTTTTCTTTTTCTAATTTTTCTTTTTAGTATGTTTTGGATGCGGCTTATTGGAGTGTAGTTTATACTCGAGTTTGGTCTTTTCTTGGACTGCTTATTTCTAAAAAGTTTTTCCTAGTTGGTTTGCTCAGAATTTGTAACAGATGAAGAGCATGGGTCGGGCCATGAAGGTTAATGGATGCAAGCGAAATTGTTAACTAGTGCTAGGTCATGCTACTCTACGGAGGACATGACTTATATATATATATTTTTTAACTATTTTAGGTGGGAATGTTACTTGCATCTATGGCCTTGCAGAAACCCATTTCCAACTAGGTCTTTGTGGAAGTGAGAAAATGCAGAGTTTTTGCTGGTCCTTGATAAAGCCAAGGCTCAGTATTCTCGACACCTTCTACATTCAGTTGTTTTATTTTATTTTTTTATCTTTTCTCCTTTTACTCACACAGGTAGATACATAACCTTTTCTATGTTGTATTAGGTGTGAGTCAAAATTATATATGTATTTTTTTGCTTAGGTATCTTCTTTATAGAATGTGTATTCTGAATTTTCAAAACTGCTGCGTTGCGCGTTTTGATTTTCAGGTTATTTTGCACCCTTCGTTTTAAATTCTAAAATTTTTTCCTTAGTCTTCAGTTTTGCTCTTAAGTAACTAATTTCAATTTATTATTTAGCAGCTCATGCGCAAATTCTAGTTGAAATGTTTTATTATTATTATTATTTTTTTTATTACTATTTTTTTCACTTGAGGTTTTTTTCTTTTTCTAATTTTTCTTTTTAGTATGTTTTGGATGCGGCTTATTGGAGTGTAGTTTATACTCGAGTTTGGTCTTTTCTTGGACTGCTTATTTCTAAAAAGTTTTTCCTAGTTGGTTTGCTCAGAATTTGTAACAGATGAAGAGCATGGGTCGGGCCATGAAGGTTAATGGATGCAAGCGAAATTGTTAACTAGTGCTAGGTCATGCTACTCTACGGAGGACATGACTTATATATATATATTTTTTAACTATTTTAGGTGGGAATGTTACTTGCATCTATGGCCTTGCAGAAACCCATTTCCAACTAGGACTTTGTGGAAGTGAGAAAATGCAGAGTTTTTGCTGGTCCTTGATAAAGCCAAGGCTCAGTATTCTCGACACCTTCTACATTCAGTTGTTTTATTTTATTTTTTTATCTTTTCTCCTTTTACTCACACAGGTAGATACATAACCTTTTCTATGTAGTATTAGGTGTGAGTCAAAATTATATATGTATTTTTTTGCTTAGGTATCTTCTTTATAGAATGTGTATTCTGAATTTTCAAAACTGCTGCGTTGCGCGTTTTGATTTTCAGGTTATTTTGCACCCTTCGTTTTAAATTCTAAAATTTTTTCCTTAGTCTTCAGTTTTGCTCTTAAGTAACTAATTTCAATTTATTATTTAGCAGCTCATGCGCAAATTCTAGTTGAAATGTTTCATTATTATTATTATTTTTTTATTACTATTTTTTTCACTTGAGGTTTTTTTCTTTTTCTAATTTTTCTTTTTAGTATGTTTTGGATGCGGCTTATTGGAGTGTAGTTTATACTCGAGTTTGGTCTTTTCTTGGACTGCTTATTTCTAAAAAGTTTTTCCTAGTTGGTTTGCTCAGAATTTGTAACAGATGAAGAGCATGGGTCGGGCCATGAAGGTTAATGGATGCAAGCGAAATTGTTAACTAGTGCTAGGTCATGCTACTCTACGGAGGACATGACTTATATATATATATATTTTAACTATTTTAGGTGGGAATGTTACTTGCATCTATGGCCTTGCAGAAACCCATTTCCAACTAGGTCTTTGTGGAAGTGAGAAAATGCAGAGTTTTTGCTGGTCCTTGATAAAGCCAAGGCTCAGTATTCTCGACACCTTCTACATTCAGTTGTTTTATTTTATTTTTTTATCTTTTCTCCTTTTACTCACACAGGTAGATACATAACCTTTTCTATGTTGTATTAGGTGTGAGTCAAAATTATATATGTATTTTTTTGCTTAGGTATCTTCTTTATAGAATGTGTATTCTGAATTTTCAAAACTGCTGCGTTGCGCGTTTTGATTTTCAGGTAATTTTGCACCCTTCGTTTTAAATTCTAAAATTTTTTCCTTAGTCTTCAGTTTTGCTCTTAAGTAACTAATTTCAATTTATTATTTAGCAGCTCATGCGCAAATTCTAGTTGAAATGTTTTATTATTATTATTATTTTTTTTATTACTATTTTTTTCACTTGAGGTTTTTTTCTTTTTCTAATTTTTCTTTTTAGTATGTTTTGGATGCGGCTTATTGGAGTGTAGTTTATACTCGAGTTTGGTCTTTTCTTGGACTGCTTATTTCTAAAAAGTTTTTCCTAGTTGGTTTGCTCAGAATTTGTAACAGATGAAGAGCATGGGTCGGGCCATGAAGGTTAATGGATGCAAGCGAAATTGTTAACTAGTGCTAGGTCATGCTACTCTACGGAGGACATGACTTATATATATATATTTTTTAACTATTTTAGGTGGGAATGTTACTTGCATCTATGGCCTTGCAGAAACCCATTTCCAACTAGGTCTTTGTGGAAGTGAGAAAATGCAGAGTTTTTGCTGGTCCTTGATAAAGCCAAGGCTCAGTATTCTCGACACCTTCTACATTCAGTTGTTTTATTTTATTTTTTTATCTTTTCTCCTTTTACTCACACAGGTAGATACATAACTTTTTCTATGTTGTATTAGGTGTGAGTCAAAATTATATATGTATTTTTTTGCTTAGGTATCTTCTTTATAGAATGTGTATTCTGAATTTTCAAAACTGCTGCGTTGCGCGTTTTGATTTTCAGGTTATTTTGCACCCTTCGTTTTAAATTCTAAAATTTTTTCCTTAGTCTTCAGTTTTGCTCTTAAGTAACTAATTTCAATTTATTATTTAGCAGCTCATGCGCAAATTCTAGTTGAAATGTTTTATTATTATTATTATTTTTTTTATTACTATTTTTTTCACTTGAAGTTTTTTTCTTTTTCTAATTTTTCTTTTTAGTATGTTTTGGATGCGGCTTATTGGAGTGTAGTTTATACTCGAGTTTGGTCTTTTCTTGGACTGCTTATTTCTAAAAAGTTTTTCCTAGTTGGTTTGCTCAGAATTTGTAACAGATGAAGAGCATGGGTCGGGCCATGAAGGTTAATGGATGCAAGCGAAATTGTTAACTAGTGCTAGGTCATGCTACTCTACGGAGGACATGACTTATATATATATATTTTTTAACTATTTTAGGTGGGAATGTTACTTGCATCTATGGCCTTGCAGAAACCCATTTCCAACTAGGTCTTTGTGGAAGTGAGAAAATGCAGAGTTTTTGCTGGTCCTTGATAAAGCCAAGGCTCAGTATTCTCGACACCTTCTACATTCAGTTGTTTTATTTTATTTTTTTATCTTTTCTCCTTTTACTCACACAGGTAGATACATAACCTTTTCTATGTTGTATTAGGTGTGAGTCAAAATTATATATGTATTTTTTTGCTTAGGTATCTTCTTTATAGAATGTGTATTCTGAATTTTCAAAACTGCTGCGTTGCGCGTTTTGATTTTCAGGTTATTTTGCACCCTTCGTTTTAAATTCTAAAATTTTTTCCTTAGTCTTCAGTTTTGCTCTTAAGTAACTAATTTCAATTTATTATTTAGCAGCTCATGCGCAAATTCTAGTTGAAATGTTTTATTATTATTATTATTTTTTTATTACTATTTTTTTCACTTGAGGTTTTTTTCTTTTTCTAATTTTTCTTTTTAGTATGTTTTGGATGCGGCTTATTGGAGTGTAGTTTATACTCGAGTTTGGTCTTTTCTTGGACTGCTTATTTCTAAAAAGTTTTTCCTAGTTGGTTTGCTCAGAATTTGTAACAGATGAAGAGCATGGGTCGGGCCATGAAGGTTAATGGATGCAAGCGAAATTGTTACCTAGTGCTAGGTCATGCTACTCTACGGAGGACATGACTTATATATATATATTTTTTAACTATTTTAGGTGGGAATGTTACTTGCATCTATGGCCTTGCAGAAACCCATTTCCAACTAGGTCTTTGTGGAAGTGAGAAAATGCAGAGTTTTTGCTGGTCCTTGATAAAGCCAAGGCTCAGTATTCTCGACACCTTCTACATTCAGTTGTTTTATTTTATTTTTTTATCTTTTCTCCTTTTACTCACACAGGTAGATACATAACTTTTTCTATGTTGTATTAGGTGTGAGTCAAAATTATATATGTATTTTTTTGCTTAGGTATCTTCTTTATAGAATGTGTATTCTGAATTTTCAAAACTGCTGCGTTGCGCGTTTTGATTTTCAGGTTATTTTGCACCCTTCGTTTTAAATTCTAAAATTTTTTCCTTAGTCTTCAGTTTTGCTCTTAAGTAACTAATTTCAATTTATTATTTAGCAGCTCATGCGCAAATTCTAGTTGAAATGTTTTATTATTATTATTATTTTTTTTATTACTATTTTTTTCACTTGAAGTTTTTTTCTTTTTCTAATTTTTCTTTTTAGTATGTTTTGGATGCGGCTTATTGGAGTGTAGTTTATACTCGAGTTTGGTCTTTTCTTGGACTGCTTATTTCTAAAAAGTTTTTCCTAGTTGGTTTGCTCAGAATTTGTAACAGATGAAGAGCATGGGTCGGGCCATGAAGGTTAATGGATGCAAGCGAAATTGTTAACTAGTGCTAGGTCATGCTACTCTACGGAGGACATGACTTATATATATATATTTTTTAACTATTTTAGGTGGGAATGTTACTTGCATCTATGGCCTTGCAGAAACCCATTTCCAACTAGGTCTTTGTGGAAGTGAGAAAATGCAGAGTTTTTGCTGGTCCTTGATAAAGCCAAGGCTCAGTATTCTCGACACCTTCTACATTCAGTTGTTTTATTTTATTTTTTTATCTTTTCTCCTTTTACTCACACAGGTAGATACATAACCTTTTCTATGTTGTATTAGGTGTGAGTCAAAATTATATATGTATTTTTTTGCTTAGGTATCTTCTTTATAGAATGTGTATTCTGAATTTTCAAAACTGCTGCGTTGCGCGTTTTGATTTTCAGGTTATTTTGCACCCTTCGTTTTAAATTCTAAAATTTTTTCCTTAGTCTTCAGTTTTGCTCTTAAGTAACTAATTTCAATTTATTATTTAGCAGCTCATGCGCAAATTCTAGTTGAAATGTTTTATTATTATTATTATTTTTTTATTACTATTTTTTTTCACTTGAGGTTTTTTTCTTTTTCTAATTTTTCTTTTTAGTATGTTTTGGATGCGGCTTATTGGAGTGTAGTTTATACTCGAGTTTGGTCTTTTCTTGGACTGCTTATTTCTAAAAAGTTTTTCCTAGTTGGTTTGCTCAGAATTTGTAACAGATGAAGAGCATGGGTCGGGCCATGAAGGTTAATGGATGCAAGCGAAATTGTTACCTAGTGCTAGGTCATGCTACTCTACGGAGGACATGACTTATATATATATATTTTTTAACTATTTTAGGTGGGAATGTTACTTGCATCTATGGCCTTGCAGAAACCCATTTCCAACTAGGTCTTTGTGGAAGTGAGAAAATGCAGAGTTTCTGCTGGTCCTTGATAAAGCCAAGGCTCAGTATTCTCGACACCTTCTACATTCAGTTGTTTTATTTTATTTTTTTATCTTTTCTCCTTTTACTCACACAGGTAGATACATAACCTTTTCTATGTTGTATTAGGTGTGAGTCAAAATTATATATTTTATTTTTTTGCTTAGGTATCTTCTTTATAGAATGTGTATTCTGAATTTTCAAAACTGCTGCGTTGCGCGTTTTGATTTTCAGGTTATTTTGCACCCTTCGTTTTAAATTCTAAAATTTTTTCCTTAGTCTTCAGTTTTGCTCTTAAGTAACTAATTTCAATTTATTATTTAGCAGCTCATGCGCAAATTCTAGTTGAAATGTTTTATTATTATTATTATTATTTTTATTACTATTTTTTTCACTTGAGGTTTTTTTCTTTTTCTAATTTTTCTTTTTAGTATGTTTTGGATGCGGCTTATTGGAGTGTAGTTTATACTCGAGTTTGGTCTTTTCTTGGACTGCTTATTTCTAAAAAGTTTTTCCTAGTTGGTTTGCTCAGAATTTGTAACAGATGAAGAGCATGGGTCGGGCCATGAAGGTTAATGGATGCAAGCGAAATTGTTAACTAGTGCTAGGTCATGCTACTCTACGGAGGACATGACTTATATATATATATTTTTTAACTATTTTAGGTGGGAATGTTACTTGCATCTATGGCCTTGCAGAAACCCATTTCCAACTAGGTCTTTGTGGAAGTGAGAAAATGCAGAGTTTTTGCTGGTCCTTGATAAAGCCAAGGCTCAGTATTCTCGACACCTTCTACATTCAGTTGTTTTATTTTATTTTTTTATCTTTTCTCCTTTTACTCACACAGGTAGATACATAACCTTTTCTATGTTGTATTAGGTGTGAGTCAAAATTATATATGTATTTTTTTGCTTAGGTATCTTCTTTATAGAATGTGTATTCTGAATTTTCAAAACTGCTGCGTTGCGCGTTTTGATTTTCAGGTTATTTTGCACCCTTCGTTTTAAATTCTAAAATTTTTTCCTTAGTCTTCAGTTTTGCTCTTAAGTAACTAATTTCAATTTATTATTTAGCAGCTCATGCGCAAATTCTAGTTGAAATGTTTTATTATTATTATTATTTTTTTTATTACTATTTTTTTCACTTGAGGTTTTTTTCTTTTTCTAATTTTTCTTTTTAGTATGTTTTGGATGCGGCTTATTGGAGTGTAGTTTATACTCGAGTTTGGTCTTTTCTTGGACTGCTTATTTCTAAAAAGTTTTTCCTAGTTGGTTTGCTCAGAATTTGTAACAGATGAAGAGCATGGGTCGGGCCATGAAGGTTAATGGATGCAAGCGAAATTGTTAACTAGTGCTAGGTCATGCTACTCTACGGAGGACATGACTTATATATATATATTTTTTTAACTATTTTAGGTGGGAATGTTACTTGCATCTATGGCCTTGCAGAAACCCATTTCCAACTAGGTCTTTGTGGAAGTGAGAAAATGCAGAGTTTTTGCTGGTCCTTGATAAAGCCAAGGCTCAGTATTCTCGACACCTTCTACATTCAGTTGTTTTATTTTATTTTTTTATCTTTTTCTCCTTTTACTCACACAGGTAGATACATAACCTTTTCTATGTTGTATTAGGTGTGAGTCAAAATTATATATGTATTTTTTTGCTTAGGTATCTTCTTTATAGAATGTGTATTCTGAATTTTCAAAACTGCTGCGTTGCGCGTTTTGATTTTCAGGTTATTTTGCACCCTTCGTTTTAAATTCTAAAATTTTTTCCTTAGTCTTCAGTTTTGCTATTAAGTAACTAATTTCAATTTATTATTTAGCAGCTCATGCGCAAATTCTAGTTGAAATGTTTTATTATTATTATTATTTTTTTTATTACTATTTTTTTCACTTGAGGTTTTTTCTTTTTCTAATTTTTCTTTTTAGTATGTTTTGGATGCGGCTTATTGGAGTGTAGTTTATACTCGAGTTTGGTCTTTTCTTGGACTGCTTATTTCTAAAAAGTTTTTCCTAGTTGGTTTGTTCAGAATTTGTAACAGATGAAGAGCATGGCTCGGGCCATGAAGGTTAATGGATGCAAGCGAAATTGTTAACTAGTGCTAGGTCATGCTACTCTACGGAGGACATGACTTATATATATATATTTTTTTAACTATTTTAGGTGGGAATGTTACTTGCATCTATGGCCTTGCAGAAACCCATTTCCAACTAGGTCTTTGTGGAAGTGAGAAAATGCAGAGTTTTTGCTGGTCCTTGATAAAGCCAAGGCTCAGTATTCTCGACACCTTCTACATTCAGTTGTTTTATTTTATTTTTTTATCTTTTCTCCTTTTTACTCACACAGGTAGATACATAACCTTTTCTATGTTGTATTAGGTGTGAGTCAAAATTATATATGTATTTTTTTGCTTAGGTATCTTCTTTATAGAATGTGTATTCTGAATTTTCAAAACTGCTGCGTTGCGCGTTTTGATTTTCAGGTTATTTTGCACCCTTCGTTTTAAATTCTAAAATTTTTTCCTTAGTCTTCAGTGTTGCTCTTAAGTAACTAATTTCAATTTATTATTTAGCAGCTCATGCGCAAATTCTAGTTGAAATGTTTTATTATTATTATTTTTTTTTATTACTATTTTTTTCACTTGAAGTTTTTTTCTTTTTCTAATTTTTCTTTTTAGTATGTTTTGGATGCGGCTTATTGGAGTGTAGTTTATACTCGAGTTTGGTCTTTTCTTGGACTGCTTATTTCTAAAAGTTTTTCCTAGTTGGTTTGCTCAGAATTTGTAACAGATGAAGAGCATGGGTCGGGCCATGAAGGTTAATGGATGCAAGCGAAATTGTTAACTAGTGCTAGGTCATGCTACTCTACGGAGGACATGACTTATATATATATATTTTTTAACTATTTTAGGTGGGAATGTTACTTGCATCTATGGCCTTGCAGAAACCCATTTCCAACTAGGTCTTTGTGGAAGTGAGAAAATGCAGAGTTTTTGCTGGTCCTTGATAAAGCCAAGGCTCAGTATTCTCGACACCTTCTACATTCAGTTGTTTTATTTTATTTTTTTATCTTTTCTCCTTTTACTCACACAGGTAGATACATAACCTTTTCTATGTTGTATTAGGTGTGAGTCAAAATTATATATGTATTTTTTTGCTTAGGTATCTTCTTTATAGAATGTGTATTCTGAATTTTCAAAACTGCTGCGTTGCGCGTTTTGATTTTCAGGTTATTTTGCACCCTTCGTTTTAAATTCTAAAATTTTTTCCTTAGTCTTCAGTTTTGCTCTTAAGTAACTAATTTCAATTTATTATTTAGCAGCTCATGCGCAAATTCTAGTTGAAATGTTTTATTATTATTATTATTTTTTTTATTACTATTTTTTTCACTTGAGGTTTTTTCTTTTTCTAATTTTTCTTTTTAGTATGTTTTGGATGCGGCTTATTGGAGTGTAATTTATACTCGAGTTTGGTCTTTTCTTGGACTTCTTATTTCTAAAAAGTTTTTCCTAGTTGGTTTGCTCAGAATTTGTAACAGATGAAGAGCATGGGTCGGGCCATGAAGGTTAATGGATGCAAGCGAAATTGTTAACTAGTGCTAGGTCATGCTACTCTACGGAGGACATGACTTATATATATATATTTTTTAACTATTTTAGGTGGGAATGTTACTTGCATCTATGGCCTTGCAGAAACCCATTTCCAACTAGGTCTTTGTGGAAGTGAGAAAATGCAGAGTTTTTGCTGGTCCTTGATAAAGCCAAGGCTCAGTATTCTCGACACCTTCTACATTCAGTTGTTTTATTTTATTTTTTTATCTTTTCTCCTTTTACTCACACAGGTAGATACATAACCTTTTCTATGTTGTATTAGGTGTGAGTCAAAATTATATATGTATTTTTTTGCTTAGGTATCTTCTTTATAGAATGTGTATTCTGAATTTTCAAAACTGCTGCGTTGCGCGTTTTGATTTTCAGGTTATTTTGCACCCTTCGTTTTAAATTCTAAAATTTTTTCCTTAGTCTTCAGTTTTGCTCTTAAGTAACTAATTTCAATTTATTATTTAGCAGCTCATGCGCAAATTCTAGTTGAAATGTTTTATTATTATTATTATTTTTTTTATTACTATTTTTTTCACTTGAGGTTTTTTTCTTTTTCTAATTTTTCTTTTTAGTATGTTTTGGATGCGGCTTATTGGAGTGTAGTTTATACTCGAGTTTGGTCTTTTCTTGGACTGCTTATTTCTAAAAAGTTTTTCCTAGTTGGTTTGCTCAGAATTTGTAACAGATGAAGAGCATGGGTCGGGCCATGAAGGTTAATGGATGCAAGCGAAATTGTTAACTAGTGCTAGGTCATGCTACTCTACGGAGGACATGACTTATATATATATATTTTTTAACTATTTTAGGTGGGAATGTTACTTGCATCTATGGCCTTGCAGAAACCCATTTCCAACTAGGTCTTTGTGGAAGTGAGAAAATGCAGAGTTTTTGCTGGTCCTTGATAAAGCCAAGGCTCAGTATTCTCGACACCTTCTACATTCAGTTGTTTTATTTTATTTTTTTATCTTTTTCTCCTTTTACTCACACAGGTAGATACATAACCTTTTCTATGTTGTATTAGGTGTGAGTCAAAATTATATATGTATTTTTTTGCTTAGGTATCTTCTTTATAGAATGTGTATTCTGAATTTTCAAAACTGCTGCGTTGCGCGTTTTGATTTTCAGGTTATTTTGCACCCTTCGTTTTAAATTCTAAAATTTTTTCCTTAGTCTTCAGTTTTGCTCTTAAGTAACTAATTTCAATTTATTATTTAGCAGCTCATGCGCAAATTCTAGTTGAAATGTTTTATTATTATTATTATTTTTTTTATTACTATTTTTTTCACTTGAGGTTTTTTTCTTTTTCTAATTTTTCTTTTTAGTATGTTTTGGATGCGGCTTATTGGAGTGTAGTTTATACTCGAGTTTGGTCTTTTCTTGGACTGCTTATTTCTAAAAGTTTTTCCTAGTTGGTTTGCTCAGAATTTGTAACAGATGAAGAGCATGGGTCGGGCCATGAAGGTTAATGGATGCAAGCGAAATTGTTAACTAGTGCTAGGTCATGCTACTCTACGGAGGACATGACTTATATATATATATTTTTTAACTATTTTAGGTGGGAATGTTACTTGCATCTATGGCCTTGCAGAAACCCATTTCCAACTAGGTCTTTGTGGAAGTGAGAAAATGCAGAGTTTTTGCTGGTCCTTGATAAAGCCAAGGCTCAGTATTCTCGACACCTTCTACATTCAGTTGTTTTATTTTATTTTTTTATCTTTTCTCCTTTTACTCACACAGGTAGATACATAACCTTTTCTATGTTGTATTAGGTGTGAGTCAAAATTATATATGTATTTTTTTGCTTAGGTATCTTCTTTATAGAATGTGTATTCTGAATTTTCAAAACTGCTGCGTTGCGCGTTTTGATTTTCAGGTTATTTTGCACCCTTCGTTTTAAATTCTAAAATTTTTTCCTTAGTCTTCAGTTTTGCTCTTAAGTAACTAATTTCAATTTATTATTTAGCAGCTCATGCGCAAATTCTAGTTGAAATGTTTTATTATTATTATTATTATTTTTATTACTATTTTTTTCACTTGAGGTTTTTTTCTTTTTCTAATTTTTCTTTTTAGTATGTTTTGGATGCGGCTTATTGGAGTGTAGTTTATACTCGAGTTTGGTCTTTTCTTGGACTGCTTATTTCTAAAAAGTTTTTCCTAGTTGGTTTGCTCAGAATTTGTAACAGATGAAGAGCATGGGTCGGGCCATGAAGGTTAATGGATGCAAGCGAAATTGTTAACTAGTGCTAGGTCATGCTACTCTACGGAGGACATGACTTATATATATATATTTTTTAACTATTTTAGGTGGGAATGTTACTTGCATCTATGGCCTTGCAGAAACCCATTTCCAACTAGGTCTTTGTGGAAGTGAGAAAATGCAGAGTTTTTGCTGGTCCTTGATAAAGCCAAGGCTCAGTATTCTCGACACCTTCTACATTCAGTTGTTTTATTTTATTTTTTTATCTTTTCTCCTTTTACTCACACAGGTAGATACATAACCTTTTCTATGTTGTATTAGGTGTGAGTCAAAATTATATATGTATTTTTTTGCTTAGGTATCTTCTTTATAGAATGTGTATTCTGAATTTTCAAAACTGCTGCGTTGCGCGTTTTGATTTTCAGGTTATTTTGCACCCTTCGTTTTAAATTCTAAAATTTTTTCCTTAGTCTTCAGTTTTGCTCTTAAGTAACTAATTTCAATTTATTATTTAGCAGCTCATGCGCAAATTCTAGTTGAAATGTTTTATTATTATTATTATTTTTTTTATTACTATTTTTTTCACTTGAGGTTTTTTTCTTTTTCTAATTTTTCTTTTTAGTATGTTTTGGATGCGGCTTATTGGAGTGTAGTTTATACTCGAGTTTGGTCTTTTCTTGGACTGCTTATTTCTAAAAAGTTTTTCCTAGTTGGTTTGCTCAGAATTTGTAACAGATGAAGAGCATGGGTCGGGCCATGAAGGTTAATGGATGCAAGCGAAATTGTTAACTAGTGCTAGGTCATGCTACTCTACGGAGGACATGACTTATATATATATATTTTTTAACTATTTTAGGTGGGAATGTTACTTGCATCTATGGCCTTGCAGAAACCCATTTCCAACTAGGTCTTTGTGGAAGTGAGAAAATGCAGAGTTTTTGCTGGTCCTTGATAAAGCCAAGGCTCAGTATTCTCGACACCTTCTACATTCAGTTGTTTTATTTTATTTTTTTATCTTTTCTCCTTTTACTCACACAGGTAGATACATAACCTTTTCTATGTTGTATTAGGTGTGAGTCAAAATTATATATGTATTTTTTTGCTTAGGTATCTTCTTTATAGAATGTGTATTCTGAATTTTCAAAACTGCTGCGTTGCGCGTTTTGATTTTCAGGTTATTTTGCACCCTTCGTTTTAAATTCTAAAATTTTTTCCTTAGTCTTCAGTTTTGCTCTTAAGTAACTAATTTCAATTTATTATTTAGCAGCTCATGCGCAAATTCTAGTTGAAATGTTTTATTATTATTATTATTTTTTTTATTACTATTTTTTTCACTTGAGGTTTTTTTCTTTTTCTAATTTTTCTTTTTAGTATGTTTTGGATGCGGCTTATTGGAGTGTAGTTTATACTCGAGTTTGGTCTTTTCTTGGACTGCTTATTTCTAAAAGTTTTTCCTAGTTGGTTTGCTCAGAATTTGTAACAGATGAAGAGCATGGGTCGGGCCATGAAGGTTAATGGATGCAAGCGAAATTGTTAACTAGTGCTAGGTCATGCTACTCTACGGAGGACATGACTTATATATATATATTTTTTAACTATTTTAGGTGGGAATGTTACTTGCATCTATGGCCTTGCAGAAACCCATTTCCAACTAGGTCTTTGTGGAAGTGAGAAAATACAGAGTTTTTGCTGGTCCTTGATAAAGCCAAGGCTCAGTATTCTCGACACCTTCTACATTCAGTTGTTTTATTTTATTTTTTTATCTTTTCTCCTTTTACTCACACAGGTAGATACATAACCTTTTCTATGTTGTATTAGGTGTGAGTCCAAATTATATATGTATTTTTTTGCTTAGGTATCTTCTTTATAGAATGTGTATTCTGAATTTTCAAAACTGCTGCGTTGCGCGTTTTGATTTTCAGGTTATTTTGCACCCTTCGTTTTAAATTCTAAAATTTTTTCCTTAGTCTTCAGTTTTGCTCTTAAGTAACTAATTTCAATTTATTATTTAGCAGCTCATGCGCAAATTCTAGTTGAAATGTTTTATTATTATTATTTTTTTTTATTACTATTTTTTTCACTTGAGGTTTTTTTCTTTTTCTAATTTTTCTTTTTAGTATGTTTTGGATGCGGCTTATTGGAGTGTAGTTTATACTCGAGTTTGGTCTTTTCTTGGACTGCTTATTTCTAAAAAGTTTTTCCTAGTTGGTTTGCTCAGAATTTGTAACAGATGAAGAGCATGGGTCGGGCCATGAAGGTTAATGGATGCAAGCGAAATTGTTAACTAGTGCTAGGTCATGCTACTCTACGGAGGACATGACTTATATATATATATATTTTTTAACTATTTTAGGTGGGAATGTTACTTGCATCTATGGCCTTGCAGAAACCCATTTCCAACTAGGTCTTTGTGGAAGTGAGAAAATGCAGAGTTTTTGCTGGTCCTTGATAAAGCCAAGGCTCAGTATTCTCGACACCTTCTACATTCAGTTGTTTTATTTTATTTTTTTATCTTTTCTCCTTTTACTCACACAGGTAGATACATAACCTTTTCTATGTTGTATTAGGTGTGAGTCAAAATTATATATGTATTTTTTTGCTTAGGTATCTTCTTTATAGAATGTGTATTCTGAATTTTCAAAACTGCTGCGTTGCGCGTTTTGATTTTCAGGTTATTTTGCACCCTTCGTTTTAAATTCTAAAATTTTTTCCTTAGTCTTCAGTTTTGCTCTTAAGTAACTAATTTCAATTTATTATTTAGCAGCTCATGCGCAAATTCTAGTTGAAATGTTTTATTATTATTATTATTTTTTTTATTACTATTTTTTTCACTTGAAGTTTTTTTCTTTTTCTAATTTTTTCTTTTTAGTATGTTTTGGATGCGGCTTATTGGAGTGTAGTTTATACTCGAGTTTGGTCTTTTCTTGGACTGCTTATTTCTAAAAAGTTTTTCCTAGTTGGTTTGCTCAGAATTTGTAACAGATGAAGAGCATGGGTCGGGCCATGAAGGTTAATGGATGCAAGCGAAATTGTTAACTAGTGCTAGGTCATGCTACTCTACGGAGGACATGACTTATATATATATATTTTTTAACTATTTTAGGTGGGAATGTTACTTGCATCTATGGCCTTGCAGAAACCCATTTCCAACTAGGTCTTTGTGGAAGTGAGAAAATGCAGAGTTTTTGCTGGTCCTTGATAAAGCCAAGGCTCAGTATTCTCGACACCTTCTACATTCAGTTGTTTTATTTTATTTTTTTATCTTTTCTCCTTTTACTCACACAGGTAGATACATAACCTTTTCTATGTTGTATTAGGTGTGAGTCAAAATTATATATGTATTTTTTTGCTTAGGTATCTTCTTTATAGAATGTGTATTCTGAATTTTCAAAACTGCTGCGTTGCGCGTTTTGATTTTCAGGTTATTTTGCACCCTTCGTTTTAAATTCTAAAATTTTTTCCTTAGTCTTCAGTTTTGCTCTTAAGTAACTAATTTCAATTTATTATTTAGCAGCTCATGCGCAAATTCTAGTTGAAATGTTTTATTATTATTATTATTTTTTTATTACTATTTTTTTCACTTGAGGTTTTTTTCTTTTTCTAATTTTTCTTTTTAGTATGTTTTGGATGCGGCTTATTGGAGTATAGTTTATACTCGAGTTTGGTCTTTTCTTGGACTGCTTATTTCTAAAAAGTTTTTCCTAGTTGGTTTGCTCAGAATTTGTAACAGATGAAGAGCATGGGTCGGGCCATGAAGGTTAATGGATGCAAGCGAAATTGTTAACTAGTGCTAGGTCATGCTACTCTACGGAGGACATGACTTATATATATATATTTTTTAACTATTTTAGGTGGGAATGTTACTTGCATCTATGGCCTTGCAGAAACCCATTTCCAACTAGGTCTTTGTGGAAGTGAGAAAATGCAGAGTTTTTGCTGGTCCTTGATAAAGCCAAGGCTCAGTATTCTCGACACCTTCTACATTCAGTTGTTTTATTTTATTTTTTTATCTTTTCTCCTTTTACTCACACAGGTAGATGCATAACCTTTTCTATGTTGTATTAGGTGTGAGTCAAAATTATATATGTATTTTTTTGCTTAGGTATCTTCTTTATAGAATGTGTATTCTGAATTTTCAAAACTGCTGCGTTGCGCGTTTTGATTTTCAGGTTATTTTGCACCCTTCGTTTTAAATTCTAAAATTTTTTTCTTAGTCTTCAGTTTTGCTCTTAAGTAACTAATTTCAATTTATTATTTAGCAGCTCATGCGCAAATTCTAGTTGAAATGTTTTATTATTATTATTATTTTTTTTATTACTATTTTTTTCACTTGAGGTTTTTTCTTTTTCTAATTTTTCTTTTTAGTATGTTTTGGATGCGGCTTATTGGAGTGTAGTTTATACTCGAGTTTGGTCTTTTCTTGGACTGCTTATTTCTAAAAAGTTTTTCCTAGTTGGTTTGCTCAGAATTTGTAACAGATGAAGAGCATGGGTCGGGCCATGAAGGTTAATGGATGCAAGCGAAATTGTTAACTAGTGCTAGGTCATGCTACTCTACGGAGGACATGACTTATATATATATATTTTTTAACTATTTTAGGTGGGAATGTTACTTGCATCTATGGCCTTGCAGAAACCCATTTCCAACTAGGTCTTTGTGGAAGTGAGAAAATGCAGAGTTTTTGCTGGTCCTTGATAAAGCCAAGGCTCAGTATTCTCGACACCTTCTACATTCAGTTGTTTTATTTTATTTTTTTATCTTTTCTCCTTTTACTCACACAGGTAGATACATAACCTTTTCTATGTTGTATTAGGTGTGAGTCAAAATTATATATGTATTTTTTTGCTTAGGTATCTTCTTTATAGAATGTGTATTCTGAATTTTCAAAACTGCTGCGTTGCGCGTTTTGATTTTCAGGTTATTTTGCACCCTTCGTTTTAAATTCTAAAATTTTTTCCTTAGTCTTCAGTTTTGCTCTTAAGTAACTAATTTCAATTTATTATTTAGCAGCTCATGCGCAAATTCTAGTTGAAATGTTTTATTATTATTATTATTTTTTTTATTACTATTTTTTTCACTTGAGGTTTTTTTCTTTTTCTAATTTTTCTTTTTAGTATGTTTTGGATGCGGCTTATTGGAGTGTAGTTTATACTCGAGTTTGGTCTTTTCTTGGACTGCTTATTTCTAAAAAGTTTTTCCTAGTTGGTTTGCTCAGAATTTGTAACAGATGAAGAGCATGGGTCGGGCCATGAAGGTTAATGGATGCAAGCGAAATTGTTAACTAGTGCTAGGTCATGCTACTCTACGGAGGACATGACTTATATATATATATTTTTTAACTATTTTAGGTGGGAATGTTACTTGCATCTATGGCCTTGCAGAAACCCATTTCCAACTAGGTCTTTGTGGAAGTGAGAAAATGCAGAGTTTTTGCTGGTCCTTGATAAAGCCAAGGCTCAGTATTCTCGACACCTTCTACATTCAGTTGTTTTATTTTATTTTTTTATCTTTTTCTCCTTTTACTCACACAGGTAGATACATAACCTTTTCTATGTAGTATTAGGTGTGAGTCAAAATTATATATGTATTTTTTTGCTTAGGTATCTTCTTTATAGAATGTGTATTCTGAATTTTCAAAACTGCTGCGTTGCGCGTTTTGATTTTCAGGTTATTTTGCACCCTTCGTTTTAAATTCTAAAATTTTTTCCTTAGTCTTCAGTTTTGCTCTTAAGTAACTAATTTCAATTTATTATTTAGCAGCTCATGCGCAAATTCTAGTTGAAATGTTTCATTATTATTATTATTTTTTTTATTACTATTTTTTTCACTTGAGGTTTTTTTCTTTTTCTAATTTTTCTTTTTAGTATGTTTTGGATGCGGCTTATTGGAGTGTAGTTTATACTCGAGTTTGGTCTTTTCTTGGACTGCTTATTTCTAAAAAGTTTTTCCTAGTTGGTTTGCTCAGAATTTGTAACAGATGAAGAGCATGGGTCGGGCCATGAAGGTTAATGGATGCAAGCGAAATTGTTAACTAGTGCTAGGTCATGCTACTCTACGGAGGACATGACTTATATATATATATTTTTTAACTATTTTAGGTGGGAATGTTACTTGCATCTATGGCCTTGCAGAAACCCATTTCCAACTAGGTCTTTGTGGAAGTGAGAAAATGCAGAGTTTTTGCTGGTCCTTGATAAAGCCAAGGCTCAGTATTCTCGACACCTTCTACATTCAGTTGTTTTATTTTATTTTTTATCTTTTTCTCCTTTTACTCACACAGGTAGATACATAACCTTTTCTATGTTGTATTAGGTGTGAGTCAAAATTATATATGTATTTTTTTGCTTAGGTATCTTCTTTATAGAATGTGTATTCTGAATTTTCAAAACTGCTGCGTTGCGCGTTTTGATATTCAGGTTATTTTGCACCCTTCGTTTTAAATTCTAAAATTTTTTCCTTAGTCTTCAGTTTTGCTCTTAAGTAACTAATTTCAATTTATTATTTAGCAGCTCATGCGCAAATTCTAGTTGAAATGTTTTATTATTATTATTATTTTTTTATTACTATTTTTTTCACTTGAGGTTTTTTTCTTTTTCTAATTTTTCTTTTTAGTATGTTTTGGATGCGGCTTATTGGAGTGTAGTTTATACTCGAGTTTGGTCTTTTCTTGGACTGCTTATTTCTAAAAAGTTTTTCCTAGTTGGTTTGCTCAGAATTTGTAACAGATGAAGAGCATGGGTCGGGCCATGAAGGTTAATGGATGCAAGCGAAATTGTTACCTAGTGCTAGGTCATGCTACTCTACGGAGGACATGACTTATATATATATATTTTTTAACTATTTTAGGTGGGAATGTTACTTGCATCTATGGCCTTGCAGAAACCCATTTCCAACTAGGTCTTTGTGGAAGTGAGAAAATGCAGAGTTTCTGCTGGTCCTTGATAAAGCCAAGGCTCAGTATTCTCGACACCTTCTACATTCAGTTGTTTTATTTTATTTTTTTATCTTTTCTCCTTTTACTCACACAGGTAGATACATAACCTTTTCTATGTTGTATTAGGTGTGAGTCAAAATTATATATGTATTTTTTTGCTTAGGTATCTTCTTTATAGAATGTGTATTCTGAATTTTCAAAACTGCTGCGTTGCGCGTTTTGATTTTCAGGTTATTTTGCACCCTTCGTTTTAAATTCTAAAATTTTTTCCTTAGTCTTCAGTTTTGCTCTTAAGTAACTAATTTCAATTTATTATTTAGCAGCTCATGCGCAAATTCTAGTTGAAATGTTTTATTATTATTATTATTTTTTTATTACTATTTTTTTCACTTGAGGTTTTTTTCTTTTTCTAATTTTTCTTTTTAGTATGTTTTGGATGCGGCTTATTGGAGTGTAGTTTATACTCGAGTTTGGTCTTTTCTTGGACTGCTTATTTCTAAAAGTTTTTCCTAGTTGGTTTGCTCAGAATTTGTAACAGATGAAGAGCATGGGTCGGGCCATGAAGGTTAATGGATGCAAGCGAAATTGTTAACTAGTGCTAGGTCATGCTACTCTACGGAGGACATGACTTATATATATATATTATTTAACTATTTTAGGTGGGAATGTTACTTGCATCTATGGCCTTGCAGAAACCCATTTCCAACTAGGTCTTTGTGGAAGTGAGAAAATGCAGAGTTTTTGCTGGTCCTTGATAAAGCCAAGGCTCAGTATTCTCGACACCTTCTACATTCAGTTGTTTTATTTTATTTTTTTATCTTTTCTCCTTTTACTCACACAGGTAGATACATAACCTTTTCTATGTTGTATTAGGTGTGAGTCAAAATTATATATTTTATTTTTTTGCTTAGGTATCTTCTTTATAGAATGTGTATTCTGAATTTTCAAAACTGCTGCGTTGCGCGTTTTGATTTTCAGGTTATTTTGCACCCTTCGTTTTAAATTCTAAAATTTTTTCCTTAGTCTTCAGTTTTGCTCTTAAGTAACTAATTTCAATTTATTATTTAGCAGCTCATGCGCAAATTCTAGTTGAAATGTTTTATTATTATTATTATTTTTTTTATTACTATTTTTTTCACTTGAGGTTTTTTTCTTTTTCTAATTTTTCTTTTTAGTATGTTTTGGATGCGGCTTATTGGAGTGTAGTTTATACTCGAGTTTGGTCTTTTCTTGGACTGCTTATTTCTAAAAAGTTTTTCCTAGTTGGTTTGCTCAGAATTTGTAACAGATGAAGAGCATGGGTCGGGCCATGAAGGTTAATGGATGCAAGCGAAATTGTTAACTAGTGCTAGGTCATGCTACTCTACGGAGGACATGACTTATATATATATATTTTTTAACTATTTTAGGTGGGAATGTTACTTGCATCTATGGCCTTGCAGAAACCCATTTCCAACTAGGTCTTTGTGGAAGTGAGAAAATGCAGAGTTTTTGCTGGTCCTTGATAAAGCCAAGGCTCAGTATTCTCGACACCTTCTACATTCAGTTGTTTTATTTTATTTTTTTATCTTTTCTCCTTTTACTCACACAGGTAGATACATAACCTTTTCTATGTTGTATTAGGTGTGAGTCAAAATTATATATGTATTTTTTTGCTTAGGTATCTTCTTTATAGAATGTGTATTCTGAATTTTCAAAACTGCTGCGTTGCGCGTTTTGATTTTCAGGTTATTTTGCACCCTTCGTTTTAAATTCTAAAATTTTTCCTTAGTCTTCAGTTTTGCTCTTAAGTAACTAATTTCAATTTATTATTTAGCAGCTCATGCGCAAATTCTAGTTGAAATGTTTTATTATTATTATTATTTTTTTTATTACTATTTTTTTCACTTGAGGTTTTTTTCTTTTTCTAATTTTTCTTTTTAGTATGTTTTGGATGCGGCTTATTGGAGTGTAGTTTATACTCGAGTTTGGTCTTTTCTTGGACTGCTTATTTCTAAAAAGTTTTTCCTAGTTGGTTTGCTCAGAATTTGTAACAGATGAAGAGCATGGGTCGGGCCATGAAGGTTAATGGATGCAAGCGAAATTGTTAACTAGTGCTAGGTCATGCTACTCTACGGAGGACATGACTTATATATATATATTTTTTTAACTATTTTAGGTGGGAATGTTACTTGCATCTATGGCCTTGCAGAAACCCATTTCCAACTAGGTCTTTGTGGAAGTGAGAAAATGCAGAGTTTTTGCTGGTCCTTGATAAAGCCAAGGCTCAGTATTCTCGACACCTTCTACATTCAGTTGTTTTATTTTATTTTTTTATCTTTTCTCCTTTTACTCACACAGGTAGATACATAACCTTTTCTATGTTGTATTAGGTGTGAGTCAAAATTATATATGTATTTTTTTGCTTAGGTATCTTCTTTATAGAATGTGTATTCTGAATTTTCAAAACTGCTGCGTTGCGCGTTTTGATTTTCAGGTTATTTTGCACCCTTCGTTTTAAATTCTAAAATTTTTTCCTTAGTCTTCAGTTTTGCTCTTAAGTAACTAATTTCAATTTATTATTTAGCAGCTCATGCGCAAATTCTAGTTGAAATGTTTTATTATTATTATTATTTTTTTTATTACTATTTTTTTCACTTGAGGTTTTTTTCTTTTTCTAATTTTTCTTTTTAGTATGTTTTGGATGCGGCTTATTGGAGTGTAGTTTATACTCGAGTTTGGTCTTTTCTTGGACTGCTTATTTCTAAAAAGTTTTTCCTAGTTGGTTTGTTCAGAATTTGTAACAGATGAAGAGCATGGGTCGGGCCATGAAGGTTAATGGATGCAAGCGAAATTGTTAACTAGTGCTAGGTCATGCTACTCTACGGAGGACATGACTTATATATATATATTTTTTTAACTATTTTAGGTGGGAATGTTACTTGCATCTATGGCCTTGCAGAAACCCATTTCCAACTAGGTCTTTGTGGAAGTGAGAAAATGCAGAGTTTTTGCTGGTCCTTGATAAAGCCAAGGCTCAGTATTCTCGACACCTTCTACATTCAGTTGTTTTATTTTATTTTTTTATCTTTTCTCCTTTTACTCACACAGGTAGATACATAACCTTTTCTATGTTGTATTAGGTGTGAGTCAAAATTATATATGTATTTTTTTGCTTAGGTATCTTCTTTATAGAATGTGTATTCTGAATTTTCAAAACTGCTGCGTTGCGCGTTTTGATTTTCAGGTTATTTTGCACCCTTCGTTTTAAATTCTAAAATTTTTTCCTTAGTCTTCAGTTTTGCTCTTAAGTAACTAATTTCAATTTATTATTTAGCAGCTCATGCGCAAATTCTAGTTGAAATGTTTTATTATTATTATTATTTTTTTATTACTATTTTTTTCACTTGAATTTTTTTCTTTTTCTAAATTTTCTTTTTAGTATGTTTTGGATGCGGCTTATTGGAGTGTAGTTTATACTCGAGTTTGGTCTTTTCTTGGACTGCTTATTTCTAAAAAGTTTTTCCTAGTTGGTTTGCTCAGAATTTGTAACAGATGAAGAGCATGGGTCGGGCCATGAAGGTTAATGGATGCAAGCGAAATTGTTAACTAGTGCTAGGTCATGCTACTCTACGGAGGACATGACTTATATATATATATTTTTTAACTATTTTAGGTGGGAATGTTACTTGCATCTATGGCCTTGCAGAAACCCATTTCCAACTAGGTCTTTGTGGAAGTGAGAAAATGCAGAGTTTTTGCTGGTCCTTGATAAAGCCAAGGCTCAGTATTCTCGACACCTTCTACATTCAGTTGTTTTATTTTATTTTTTTATCTTTTCTCCTTTTACTCACACAGGTAGATACATAACCTTTTCTATGTTGTATTAGGTGTGAGTCAAAATTATATATGTATTTTTTTGCTTAGGTATCTTCTTTATAGAATGTGTATTCTGAATTTTCAAAACTGCTGCGTTGCCAGTTTTGATTTTCAGGTTATTTTGCACCCTTCGTTTTAAATTCTAAAATTTTTTCCTTAGTCTTCAGTTTTGCTCTTAAGTAACTAATTTCAATTTATTATTTAGCAGCTCATGCGCAAATTCTAGTTGAAATGTTTTATTATTATTATTATTTTTTTTATTACTATTTTTTTCACTTGAGGTTTTTTTCTTTTTCTAATTTTTCTTTTTAGTATGTTTTGGATGCGGCTTATTGGAGTGTAATTTATACTCGAGTTTGGTCTTTTCTTGGACTGCTTATTTCTAAAAGTTTTTCCTAGTTGGTTTGCTCAGAATTTGTAACAGATGAAGAGCATGGGTCGGGCCATGAAGGTTAATGGATGCAAGCGAAATTGTTAACTAGTGCTAGGTCATGCTACTCTACGGAGGACATGACTTATATATATATATTTTTTAACTATTTTAGGTGGGAATGTTACTTGCATCTATGGCCTTGCAGAAACCCATTTCCAACTAGGTCTTTGTGGAAGTGAGAAAATGCAGAGTTTTTGCTGGTCCTTGATAAAGCCAAGGCTCAGTATTCTCGACACCTTCTACATTCAGTTGTTTTATTTTATTTTTTATCTTTTTCTCCTTTTACTCACACAGGTAGATACATAACCTTTTCTATGTTGTATTAGGTGTGAGTCAAAATTATATATGTATTTTTTTGCTTAGGTATCTTCTTTATAGAATGTGTATTCTGAATTTTCAAAACTGCTGCGTTGCGCGTTTTGATTTTCAGGTTATTTTGCACCCTTCGTTTTAAATTCTAAAATTTTTTCCTTAGTCTTCAGTTTTGCTCTTAAGTAACTAATTTCAATTTATTATTTAGCAGCTCATGCGCAAATTCTAGTTGAAATGTTTTATTATTATTATTATTTTTTTTATTACTATTTTTTTCACTTGAGGTTTTTTTCTTTTTCTAATTTTTCTTTTTAGTATGTTTTGGATGCGGCTTATTGGAGTGTAGTTTATACTCGAGTTTGGTCTTTTCTTGGACTGCTTATTTCTAAAAAAGTTTTTCCTAGTTGGTTTGCTCAGAATTTGTAACAGATGAAGAGCATGGGTCGGGCCATGAAGGTTAATGGATGCAAGCGAAATTGTTAACTAGTGCTAGGTCATGCTACTCTACGGAGGACATGACTTATACACTGCCGGACAATTGCTAAGGACGGATGACAATAGCAAAGATAGCAACCATAAAATGGAAGGCAGGAAAATGTGGAAATTAGCATAAGTGCGGAATACAGTAAGACGTGTAGTGCGTATGCAAATTTTGGATTGCCGAACTTGTTCGTGACGTCATAGCGCTAAGAGATAAAAAGGATTTGACGCGTATTGACCGTTGTTGTTCAAACGCAAAGTTGAAAGGGAAAGAATCAATTGACGAACTTGCAATTTTCAGTATGTCTTCCTGACATCACCTAGATGACTTTACGCGTGGCCGTATTATTGGCAAGATTAAAGAAGGGTGAAAAATAACAGATGTTACCAGGGTGTTCGACGTCCGCCACAGTGTTGTTTCAAGGCTTTGAAATCATTTCAAACAAATGGAGATTGTAGCAAATGTCACGGGGGAGGTCGTTTTCGCAGTACGACACCTGCAGAAGATCGGTACATAGTGCTATCAACAAAAAGACGAAGGCGCAGCTCAGCTAGTGAGGCAGCAAATCGGTTTATGGCTGCTACTGGCAAGCGGATCTCCCGAAAAACTGTCGCCAGACGTTTGCATTAAGGGGGAATATACGCCCGCCGTCCTGTTGTGTGCATCCCATTGTCCAGACGTCACCGTACCGCCCGTTTGCAATGGTGCCATCAACATCGCAATTGGACTGATAACAACTGGTCTGCTGTCCTCTTCTCAGATGAGAGTAGATACAGTCTATCGTCTGATTGTCTACGACAACTGATCTGGCGTGATAGTGGTACTGCATATTGTCCAGCAAACATACAGGAACGGGACCGATATCCGACGTGTAGTGTCATGGTATGGGCTGGCATCATGATCAATGGCCGTACGTCACTCTATGTCTCTATGTACTTCCAACTGGGACTATGACTGGCCAACGATACATTAATGATGTTCTGCTACCTCATGTTCGCATGTTCCATGGTGCTGTCGGTGATAGATTCATTTTCATGGACGACAACGCAACATGTCATCGAACAGTCGCTGTCCAGGAGTATCTTGAGAGCAAGGATATTCAACTCCTCGTATGGCCAGCACGTTCTCCAGATCTGAATCCCATTGAAAATGTGTGGGATGCTTTGGGGAGGAGTCTTGCTGGTCGCCAATGCCCTCCAATAAACAAGGACACCCTCATCCGTGCACTGACAGAGGAATGGGATAAATTACCCCAACAGCTGCTTGATAATGTTGTGCAAAGCATGACACGACGTGTGGAATCTTGCATCGCCCTCCATGGTGGCCATATCCCGTATTGACATCTTACGCCGGAACGCCTGCGGACGGTAATTGCATTTTTTTCACGTTTACGTATTCTGCACAAAATGGCCTGTTTGTCCCTTGAACACGTTCCAAAGCCTTCTGGATTTCAGAGCACAATAAATTGTCTTTCTTGTAATGTCCTGGCATTCTGACATTATTTTATTTCACTTGGCATCCAACCGCACTTACTTTTTTATGCGCTATATAGCCGTTTATGATCCGTCCTTAGCAATTGTCCAGCAGTGTATATATATATTTTTTAACTATTTTAGGTGGGAATGTTACTTGCATCTATGGCCTTGCAGAAACCCATTTCCAACTAGGTCTTTGTGGAAGTGAGAAAATGCAGAGTTTTTGCTGGTCCTTGATAAAGCCAAGGCTCAGTATTCTCGACACCTTCTACATTCAGTTGTTTTATTTTATTTTTTTATCTTTTCTCCTTTTACTCACACAGGTAGATACATAACCTTTTCTATGTTGTATTAGGTGTGAGTCAAAATTATATATGTATTTTTTTGCTTAGGTATCTTCTTTATAGAATGTGTATTCTGAATTTTCAAAACTGCTGCGTTGCGCGTTTTGATTTTCAGGTTATTTTGCACCCTTCGTTTTAAATTCTAAAATTTTTTCCTTAGTCTTCAGTTTTGCTCTTAAGTAACTAATTTCAATTTATTATTTAGCAGCTCATGCGCAAATTCTAGTTGAAATGTTTTATTATTATTATTATTATTTTTATTACTATTTTTTTCACTTGAGGTTTTTTTCTTTTTCTAATTTTTCTTTTTAGTATGTTTTGGATGCGGCTTATTGGAGTGTAGTTTATACTCGAGTTTGGTCTTTTCTTGGACTGCTTATTTCTAAAAAGTTTTTCCTAGTTGGTTTGCTCAGAATTTGTAACAGATGAAGAGCATGGGTCGGGCCATGAAGGTTAATGGATGCAAGCGAAATTGTTAACTAGTGCTAGGTCATGCTACTCTACGGAGGACATGACTTATATATATATATTTTTTAACTATTTTAGGTGGGAATGTTACTTGCATCTATGGCCTTGCAGAAACCCATTTCCAACTAGGTCTTTGTGGAAGTGAGAAAATGCAGAGTTTTTGTTGGTCCTTGATAAAGCCAAGGCTCAGTATTCTCGACACCTTCTACATTCAGTTGTTTTATTTTATTTTTTTATCTTTTCTCCTTTTACTCACACAGGTAGATACATAACCTTTTCTATGTTGTATTAGGTGTGAGTCAAAATTATATATGTATTTTTTTGCTTAGGTATCTTCTTTATAAAATGTGTATTCTGAATTTTCAAAACTGCTGCGTTGCGCGTTTTGATTTTCAGGTTATTTTGCACCCTTCGTTTTAAATTCTAAAATTTTTTCCTTAGTCTTCAGTTTTGCTCTTAAGTAACTAATTTCAATTTATTATTTAGCAGCTCATGCGCAAATTCTAGTTGAAATGTTTTATTATTATTATTATTTTTTTATTACTATTTTTTTCACTTGAGGTTTTTTTCTTTTTCTAATTTTTCTTTTTAGTATGTTTTGGATGCGGCTTATTGGAGTGTAGTTTATACTCGAGTTTGGTCTTTTCTTGGACTGCTTATTTCTAAAAGTTTTTCCTAGTTGGTTTGCTCAGAATTTGTAACAGATGAAGAGCATGGGTCGGGCCATGAAGGTTAATGGATGCAAGCGAAATTGTTAACTAGTGCTAGGTCATGCTACTCTACGGAGGACATGACTTATATATATATATTTTTTAACTATTTTAGGTGGGAATGTTACTTGCATCTATGGCCTTGCAGAAACCCATTTCCAACTAGGTCTTTGTGGAAGTGAGAAAATGCAGAGTTTTTGCTGGTCCTTGATAAAGCCAAGGCTCAGTATTCTCGACACCTTCTACATTCAGTTGTTTTATTTTATTTTTTTATCTTTTCTCCTTTTACTCACACAGGTAGATACATAACCTTTTCTATGTTGTATTAGGTGTGAGTCAAAATTATATATGTATTTTTTTGCTTAGGTATCTTCTTTATAGAATGTGTATTCTGAATTTTCAAAACTGCTGCGTTGCGCGTTTTGATTTTCAGGTTATTTTGCACCCTTCGTTTTAAATTCTAAAATTTTTTCCTTAGTCTTCAGTTTTGCTCTTAAGTAACTAATTTCAATTTATTATTTAGCAGCTCATGCGCAAATTCTAGTTGAAATGTTTTATTATTATTATTATTATTTTTATTACTATTTTTTTCACTTGAGGTTTTTTCTTTTTCTAATTTTTCTTTTTAGTATGTTTTGGATGCGGCTTATTGGAGTGTAGTTTATACTCGAGTTTGGTCTTTTCTTGGACTGCTTATTTCTAAAAAGTTTTTCCTAGTTGGTTTGCTCAGAATTTGTAACAGATGAAGAGCATGGGTCGGGCCATGAAGGTTAATGGATGCAAGCGAAATTGTTAACTAGTGCTAGGTCATGCTACTCTACGGAGGACATGACTTATATATATATATTTTTTAACTATTTTAGGTGGGAATGTTACTTGCATCTATGGCCTTGCAGAAACCCATTTCCAACTAGGTCTTTGTGGAAGTGAGAAAATGCAGAGTTTTTGCTGGTCCTTGATAAAGCCAAGGCTCAGTATTCTCGACACCTTCTACATTCAGTTGTTTTATTTTATTTTTTTATCTTTTCTCCTTTTACTCACACAGGTAGATACATAACCTTTTCTATGTTGTATTAGGTGTGAGTCAAAATTATATATGTATTTTTTTGCTTAGGTATCTTCTTTATAGAATGTGTATTCTGAATTTTCAAAACTGCTGCGTTGCGCGTTTTGATTTTCAGGTTATTTTGCACCCTTCGTTTTAAATTCTAAAATTTTTTCCTTAGACTTCAGTTTTGCTCTTAAGTATATATATATATATATATATATATACACACTATCTACCAACAAGTAATTGGACACCCCTGCAATCGACGATATCAGCGGTCCTGATACACGTCACGGCTGCCGCCGCCGCCGTTAAATATCGTGTGGGAAACAACAACGCAACCAGTCGCATGCAAGATGCCACGCAGTTCGGAACTCTCTGATTTCGAGAGAGGTGTAATCGTCGGGTAACACAGAAATGGCCGATCCATACGTGACATATCCAGCTGTTGAAGTACCCAAAATCGACAATGGCCTACGTGATTGGCAACTGAAAGATGAGACGTGACTGTGGGAATGTGCCCCGACCCGGCAGACCCACAAAACTGGGAGTTAGAGACTGACGGGTTCTGGCCAGAGAAATTCGGAAAAACCGCACCAAATCGATGGGTCACATCCGCGAGGAGTTTCAACAGGCATGCGGGTGTGCTCTTTCGATGAATACCATCCGCAAGGAAGCCCATCTGCTCGGTTATCATGGACATGCTGCCACCCACAAGCCTTCGATCACCAAGTCCAATAGCGCTGCTCAGCTAACGTGGCGCAAAGAACGTCGACAGTGGACCGTTGAACAGTGGAAACAGGTTCTCTGGAGTGACGAATCAAGGTTCATCCTCTACCGTTCTGATGGCAGGGTCTGGGTTTGGCGTCTGCCTGGAGAACGCCTCCCGCGGGAATGTATTGTGCCAACTGTGAAGTTCGGCGGCGGTCGAATTATGATATGGGAATGTTTCTCCTGGTATGACACGGGACCCTTGGTCTCAATTCCCGGTAGACTCAACGCCGAGACCTACTGCACCATTTTGGATGACCATGCGCTTCCTACGTTGTGGCAGTTTTACGGGGTGGACCCATGTTACTTTCAGGATGACAATGCCACCTGTCATGTTGCGAGGTCCACCATGGCTTGGTATGGTGACAATTGGGTTAATCGAATGGACTGGCCTACGCAGAGCCCGGACCTTAACCCTATCAAGCACCTCTGGGACGAGTTGGAGCGTCCTCTTAAGGGATGCCCCCACCGTCCGAAATCGGTGAAGGAACTGACCTGTCTTCTCCAAGCCAAGTGGAAGAAAATACCGCTAGCCGTCGTACAACGCCTGGTTGAGAGTATGCCCCGGAGGGTGGCAGCTGTAATGGCCGCTCGTGGAGCCTTCACCAACTACTGAAGGTGAATAAACTTCGTTTTCCTTTGCTATCACAGATGTGCAATTACTTGTTGATAGATAGTGTATATAGTACTTCAAAGTTCTCGTATATAAACTATAGGCGTACAATATATATCATCATCATCATCATTGTCAACCATTATCAATCCACTGCTGGACGAAGGTCTCCCCAAGTTTCCTCCACAACGGTCTGTCTTGTGCCAGTCTCCTCCATGTCACTCCCGCATACTTTCGAATTTCATCCACCCATCTCCCATGTGGTCTTCTTCTGGGTCTTTTCCTGTCCCTTGGAATCCAATCTAAAATTTTGGCTGTCCATCGATCGTCTGTTCTTCTGGCAGTATGTCCAGCCCATTGCCATTTCAGGGACTTAACTCTGATCATGATGTCTTCCACTCTTGTCATTTTTCGGATCCACGTGTTCCTCTTCTTATCTCTCCTGGTTACACCAAGCATGCACCTCTCCATGCTGCTTTGAGTTGTCTGCAGCCTTTGTATGTCTCTTTTAGCTAAGGTCCAAGTCTCTGCACCATACGTAAGCACTGGAAGGATGCATTGATCAAACACTTTTCTTTTAAGACATAATGGCATATTGCTCTTGAAAATTATGCTGTTTCTTCCAAAAGCTCTCCAGGCAACTTTTGTACGCCGATTAATTTCTTCACCAATGTGACCCTCACTTGATATCTGCTGTCCAAGATAAACGTACGTGTCTGTTATCTCCAGCTTTTCTCCATCAATCGATAAATCCTCATTTCTTGTAAAAGCATTGTACATCACTTTTGTCTTCTGAAAGTTCATTTTTAATCCCACCTCTTTACTCTTGTCAGAAAGTTCCTGGATCATACTCTGTAGCTCTGATGGGGTAGTTGCAAAAATGACTATGTCATCAGCAAAACGAAGGTGGGTTAGATAATCTCCATTAATCTTTATCCCTTTGTTTTCAAAGTTCAGTGATTGAAAGACATTTTCCAATGTGGCATTAAAGAGCTTCGGAGATATGGTGTCACCTTATCTCACTCCTTTTCCAATTTTTATGTGTGTTGTATTTTCAAACAGCCGAATCTTTGCACTTCCATTTTCATAGATGTTATTAATAATATTAATGTATGCATCTTCAATACCGCAGGATTTCAGAGCCATTGCAACTGCTGATGGTTTCACCGAATCAAAGGCTTTTTCATAATCGATAAAAGCCATGCACAATGGAAGTTCATATTCCCTCGCTCTTTCAATTAGTTCTCTCAGTACGTGGATATGATCTATTGTGCTGTAGCCACTCCTGAATCCAGCTTGTTCTCTCGGTTGAGCCATGTCCAGTGTCACCTTCAAGCGGTGTGAAAGAACTTTAGTGAAGATTTTATAAACCACTGATAGGAGGCTGATAGGTCTGTAGTTCCTGAGATCCTCAATGTCACCTTTTTTATGTAGCAAGATCATTGTAGCGTTGTTCCAATCCTCAGGAATTTTCCCTTCATTAAGGCATCGAGTGAAAATTTGGGCGAGTACTGTTTCGATTTCTCCACTTGCTTCTTGTATGATGTCTACAGTAATTCCATCTTCTCCTGGAGCTTTTCCCCGCTTCATGTTCTTGATTGCATGTGCAACTTCTGCTGGAAGGACTGGAAGAACTCTGGTACTGGTACCTTTAATGATGTCTGGAGTACATGTATCATCCCTTTCATATAATTTGGAGTAGAAATCTTTCACTCTTGTCAAAATTTCGCCTCTATTTCTTGTTACAGAGCCATCTTCTTTTCTCAGTGCCATAATCTGTTTTTTCCCCTTACTGAGATGTCCCTTTGCTATCTTTAGGCTTTGGTTGTTTTCAATTGCTTTCCTCACTAGTTCACAGTTTAATTTCCTTACGTCTTCAGTGATACTTTTTCGTACTGTCTTGCAGAGCTCTATATATTCCACTTTGGAAGTCACATCTTCTTTAGTTGTCCTCATCACTCTTCTTTTTTGCATCAACATTTTGGTTTTTCCTGATAATTTGTTCACATGCAATTTGTTCTTAGACCCAGCTAATTTTGTTGCTGTTTCCATAGGAGCTTTGGTTACTTTTCTGTTAACTTCAGAAATATCCACTTCTTCCGATGTTAGGCCTTCTAAAGCAGAGAATCTGTTCTTCAGTTCCAATTTGAAGGTATTATGGTGTTTTTTAAGGTTGGTTATGTCAATACATTTTGTTTGTCTTATGAGCTTGCTACGTTCGAGTTTAGTGTTGAGGTGCATCTTACATCTCACCAATCTATGGTCACTACCTGTGTTGAACTTGTTTAGCACACTGCAGTCTTCTATGACGAACTTTTTGTTACACATAATAAAATCAATTTCACTTGTCGTCCCATTTGGATGTCTCCATGTCCATTTCCTGTGTGGCTTTTTCTTGAAAAAGGAGTTCAAGAAGAAAAACCCTTCTGCCTCTGCAAACTCTACGAGAGTATTTCCACGCTGGTTTTTGTTGCCGTAACCGAATTTACCTACTGAAGTTTCATTCTGTTGCCGTTGCCCAATTTTTGCATTGAAATCTCCCATGATTATCTTCAAGTGCTGCTTACCTTTATTATTTAGATCACGAATTTCCTCATAAAATTCTTCAATTTCTTCTTCAGCATGACTTGTTATGGGTGCATAAGTTTGAATAATCTGAGCCTGGTATCTTCTCGAGAGTTGGATACCGAGTCGTGCAGCTCTGTCAGAGGAACTTTCAACTTCTACAACTTTATCCTTCAGTTTCTTGTTTATTATAAATCCAACACCACTAGTTCTGCCAGTATCTGTCCCACGATAGTAGAAGAGATGTCCACTTTTCAGTTCAATGAGATCTTCTCCTTTTCTCCTTACCTCACTTAGCCCGACGATGTCCCACTTGATCCTTTGTAGTTCCTCTTCCAATTCAAGAAGCCTTGAATCAGAAGATAGGGAGCGTCCGTTATACGTAGCCAAGGTCAGCATCAGATGGCAGCCTAGTCCGGTCCTCCGGGGATTCTTAGCACCCTCTGCCTTCATGTCGCACTGGCCGCTGCCTTGGCCAGGTACATTCCAGCTGCCGGAGACTGAGGGCCAAGATTTAAGTTCTGGAGTCATTTTGGAGGGGTTTGGCCATAACTCACCACGCTGGCCAAGCGGGTTGGTGAGTGTGGGATAGCATTTCCTCTAATCCCGATGGTATAGTTATACCGCTATTGGCGATCGTCAGAGCCCCTTTAGTGGGAACAGGATGTACCATGAGAAGGCGGGGTTGACATTTGTCAAGGAGAGGCTGTGATGTTACGCATCACCTCTGACCTTACATCCCATATATATATATATATATATATATATATATATATATACTAAAGAGCAAAGCCGAATACATAAGAAAAACTTTACAATTTAAAACGAAAGTTGCAAAACATCCTGAAGATCAAAACGCGCAACGCAGCAGTTATGAATATTCAGAATTCACATTCTATTAAGAAGAAACTGAAGCTAAAAAAATTTTTTAACTCATACCAAGTACAACATAGAAAAGGTTATGTATTTACCGGTGTGAGTAAAAAGAAAAAAGAACAACTGAATGCAGAAAGTGTCGAGAATACTGAGCTTTGGCTTTATCAAGGACCAGCAAAAACTCTGCATTTTCTCACTTCCACAAAGACCTATTTGGAAATGGGTTTCTGCAAAGTCATGGATGCAAGTAATTAACCCACCTAAAATATAAATATATATGTCATGTCCTCCGCAGAGTTGTATGACCTAGCTTTAGTTAACAATTTAGATTGCATCCATAACTCTCCTGGCCCGACCCATGCTCTTCATCTGTTACTATTAAACAGAAAGAAGATGATTATAGAAAACTCAAATTGTAAGAGTGACATAATTAACTAGAAATAATGTTCAGTAATTAACAAATAGTCAAGTTCGCCTAAGAGAGAATTCAAACCTGAATATCAATACAGAAGTATTACAAGTTCTTAAAGCACAGATTCTTGAAAGAAAACTGGATTATAAAAACCCACTACTCCACTACTTCTGACTACACAAAAACGAGAATAAAGTAAAGAAAATAATAAACTAAAGAAATGCTTTGTGAAGGTTATGTTACATAAACAATGTACAAAGTATTTCAGAAGTGCTTTAAGTGCATAATTAAGTAGTTAATAAGTCCTTAACTGCATTGAAAATACAGCGCAGACTACAAGCACAACGCATCGGGCGGCTGCTTAGCCTTAGTTCCCTAAAAAACGCGCAAAAATACCAAGAAAAGTAAGAGTTAAAATACGCAAAAAAGTTGATAGACTTGCTAGTGTCTAAAAACTTAAAGCAAGAAAAGAAAAATGTTCAAGAAGTTCAAATATTGAACCCGGAATACCTAAAAACCAAAAGACAAAGAAGAGAGCTTACCTCTAATGCAACTTTGCTTCTTTCACACTAGAGGAAACATGGCGGACTTTTCTACCCAAACTTCCAAACACCCCTGCCCCTCCCAATTCGTTGGGGGCAGTGTGGGTGGGGCTCAAGGCCTCCACACTCTGAAAAAATCCTACTCGCGGAGAATTTCAACCGGAGAAAAAATATATATGATTAAGATTTTGGACCTGTATGATCAGAAAGAGTAGAATAAACTCTCCAGAATACATGAGAAATATCATGAAATACACAAGTAGTGTATTTAATAACCTTTGCATGTATTTAATCACCTTAGTGAGCTTCTATAGACTATTCAGAATCCTATTAATTTTAATGTTAGTTTTACTATTTTTAGTATAGCTATTCTGGTGAGTGAATAACTAGTTTTCTTTTACATTTATTTTTATTTTCTTATATAAACAGATTTTTAAGTTTTTTGTGATTTTATCTATATTATTTAATTTTTTTATTTTTAATAGGACCTTCTTATCCATAGCACTAAGGTTCCTTTTAGTAGTTAATACCATCCTCTAGCCAACTTCCAAAAAGGCTTTCATTGGTCAGAATCATATTATTAACTGTGTAGAAAATTAAAGCAGATCTGTCAACCTTACTCTATTATTCAGAATAATTTTTCTTAAAGTTCTTTTAATGAAAGAAGGAGGAATTTTGTTCTCAAGAAAACTGTCTAAAAGTATATTAATGTGGTAATTGAAGTTTAAATTGTTGCTGCAAATTCTTGAAATTCTAAGCACCTGAGAAATCAGTACATTCTCAATTACTTTGGTGGATATGTTATTATTCCAGTGTAGATATTTAATTACTTTGAAAGGAAAATTAACTCTTTTATCAAAGAGGCTAAGAGATGGGTTACCTCTGTTAAGTTTAATGCTTAAGTCTAGGAACTCAAGTTCCTGATTACTGTGGTTGGTTTTACATAAATTAAGAGAGCTAGGATAGATATTATCAAAATCACTCTCTATAACTTCTGAATTATTTATACACAGCAGATCATCAATATATCTAAATGTGTAAAGGTAGTTATCGGAGAAAGTGGAGTGATTTTTAATGAATTTATATTCCTTAAAGAACAGGAATAGATTTGCAATACTCGTGGATGTTGACGTTCCCATAGGGATTCCGTTTACTTGCTTATAGAGAATATTATTAAATAAGATAGTTAAAAAAATTTTTAGCTTCAGTTTCTTCTTAATAGAATATATATATATATATATATACACACTATCTACCAACAAGTAATTGGACACCCCTGCAATCGACGATATCAGCGGTCCTGATACACGTCACGGCTGCCGCCGCCGCCGTTAAATATCGTGTGGGAAACAACAACGCAACCAGTCGCATGCAAGATGCCACGCAGTTCGGAACTCTCTGATTTCGAGAGAGGTGTAATCGTCGGGTAACACAGAAATGGCCGATCCATACGTGACATATCCAGCTGTTGAAGTACCCAAAATCGACAGTGGCCTACGTGATTGGCAACTGAAAGATGAGACGTGACTGTGGGAATGTGCCCCGACCCGGCAGACCCACAAAACTGGGAGTTAGAGACTGACGGGTTCTGGCCAGAGAAATTCGGAAAAACCGCACCAAATCGATGGGTCACATCCGCGAGGAGTTTCAACAGGCATGCGGGTGTGCTCTTTCGATGAATACCATCCGCAAGGAAGCCCATCTGCTCGGTTATCATGGACATGCTGCCACCCACAAGCCTTCGATCACCAAGTCCAATAGCGCTGCTCAGCTAACGTGGCGCAAAGAACGTCGACAGTGGACCGTTGAACAGTGGAAACAGGTTCTCTGGAGTGACGAATCAAGGTTCATCCTCTACCGTTCTGATGGCAGGGTCTGGGTTTGGCGTCTGCCTGGAGAACGCCTCCCGCGGGAATGTATTGTGCCAACTGTGAAGTTCGGCGGCGGTCGAATTATGATATGGGAATGTTTCTCCTGGTATGACACGGGACCCTTGGTCTCAATTCCCGGTAGACTCAACGCCGAGACCTACTGCACCATTTTGGATGACCATGCGCTTCCTACGTTGTGGCAGTTTTACGGGGTGGACCCATGTTACTTTCAGGATGACAATGCCACCTGTCATGTTGCGAGGTCCACCATGGCTTGGTATGGTGACAATTGGGTTAATCGAATGGACTGGCCTACGCAGAGCCCGGACCTTAACCCTATCAAGCACCTCTGGGACGAGTTGGAGCGTCCTCTTAAGGGATGCCCCCACCGTCCGAAATCGGTGAAGGAACTGACCTGTCTTCTCCAAGCCAAGTGGAAGAAAATACCGCTAGCCGTCGTACAACGCCTGGTTGAGAGTATGCCCCGGAGGGTGGCAGCTGTAATGGCCGCTCGTGGAGCCTTCACCAACTACTGAAGGTGAATAAACTTCGTTTTCCTTTGCTATCACAGATGTGCAATTACTTGTTGATAGATAGTGTATATAGTACTTCAAAGTTCTCGTATATAAACTATAGGCGTACAATATATATCATCATCATCATCATTGTCAACCATTATCAATCCACTGCTGGACGAAGGTCTCCCCAAGTTTCCTCCACAACGGTCTGTCTTGTGCCAGTCTCCTCCATGTCACTCCCGCATACTTTCGAATTTCATCCACCCATCTCCCATGTGGTCTTCTTCTGGGTCTTTTCCTGTCCCTTGGAATCCAATCTAAAATTTTGGCTGTCCATCGATCGTCTGTTCTTCTGGCAGTATGTCCAGCCCATTGCCATTTCAGGGACTTAACTCTGATCATGATGTCTTCCACTCTTGTCATTTTTCGGATCCACGTGTTCCTCTTCTTATCTCTCCTGGTTACACCAAGCATGCACCTCTCCATGCTGCTTTGAGTTGTCTGCAGCCTTTGTATGTCTCTTTTAGCTAAGGTCCAAGTCTCTGCACCATACGTAAGCACTGGAAGGATGCATTGATCAAACACTTTTCTTTTAAGACATAATGGCATATTGCTCTTGAAAATTATGCTGTTTCTTCCAAAAGCTCTCCAGGCAACTTTTGTACGCCGATTAATTTCTTCACCAATGTGACCCTCACTTGATATCTGCTGTCCAAGATAAACGTACGTGTCTGTTATCTCCAGCTTTTCTCCATCAATCGATAAATCCTCATTTCTTGTAAAAGCATTGTACATCACTTTTGTCTTCTGAAAGTTCATTTTTAATCCCACCTCTTTACTCTTGTCAGAAAGTTCCTGGATCATACTCTGTAGCTCTGATGGGGTAGTTGCAAAAATGACTATGTCATCAGCAAAACGAAGGTGGGTTAGATAATCTCCATTAATCTTTATCCCTTTGTTTTCAAAGTTCAGTGATTGAAAGACATTTTCCAATGTGGCATTAAAGAGCTTCGGAGATATGGTGTCACCTTATCTCACTCCTTTTCCAATTTTTATGTGTGTTGTATTTTCAAACAGCCGAATCTTTGCACTTCCATTTTCATAGATGTTATTAATAATATTAATGTATGCATCTTCAATACCGCAGGATTTCAGAGCCATTGCAACTGCTGATGGTTTCACCGAATCAAAGGCTTTTTCATAATCGATAAAAGCCATGCACAATGGAAGTTCATATTCCCTCGCTCTTTCAATTAGTTCTCTCAGTACGTGGATATGATCTATTGTGCTGTAGCCACTCCTGAATCCAGCTTGTTCTCTCGGTTGAGCCATGTCCAGTGTCACCTTCAAGCGGTGTGAAAGAACTTTAGTGAAGATTTTATAAACCACTGATAGGAGGCTGATAGGTCTGTAGTTCCTGAGATCCTCAATGTCACCTTTTTTATGTAGCAAGATCATTGTAGCGTTGTTCCAATCTTCAGGAATTTTCCCTTCATTAAGGCATCGAGTGAAAATTTGGGCGAGTACTGTTTCGATTTCTCCACTTGCTTCTTGTATGATGTCTACAGTAATTCCATCTTCTCCTGGAGCTTTTCCCCGCTTCATGTTCTTGATTGCATGTGCAACTTCTGCTGGAAGGACTGGAAGAACTCTGGTACTGGTACCTTTAATGATGTCTGGAGTACATGTATCATCCCTTTCATATAATTTGGAGTAGAAATCTTTCACTCTTGTCAAAATTTCGCCTCTATTTCTTGTTACAGAGCCATCTTCTTTTCTCAGTGCCATAATCTGTTTTTTCCCCTTACTGAGATGTCCCTTTGCTATCTTTAGGCTTTGGTTGTTTTCAATTGCTTTCCTCACTAGTTCACAGTTTAATTTCCTTACGTCTTCAGTGATACTTTTTCGTACTGTCTTGCATAGCTCTATATATTCCACTTTGGAAGTCACATCTTCTTTAGTTGTCCTCATCACTCTTCTTTTTTGCATCAACATTTTGGTTTTTCCTGATAATTTGTTCACATGCAACTTGTTCTTAGACCCAGCTAATTTTGTTGCTGTTTCCATAAGAGCTTTGGTTACTTTTCTGTTAACTTCAGAAATATCCACTTCTTCCGATGTTAGGCCTTCTAAAGCAGAGAATCTGTTCTTCAGTTCCAATTTGAAGGTATTATGGTGTTTTTTAAGGTTGGTTATGTCAATACATTTTGTTTGTCTTATGAGCTTGCTACGTTCGAGTTTAGTGTTGAGGTGCATCTTACATCTCACCAATCTATGGTCACTACCTGTGTTGAACTTGTTTAGCACACTGCAGTCTTCTATGACGAACTTTTTTGTTACACATAATAAAATCAATTTCACTTGTCGTCCCATTTGGATGTCTCCATGTCCATTTCCTGTGTGGCTTTTTCTTGAAAAAGGAGTTCAAGAAGAAAAACCCTTCTGCCTCTGCCAACTCTACGAGAGTATTTCCACGCTGGTTTTTGTTGCCGTAACCGAATTTACCTACTGAAGTTTCATTCTGTTGCCGTTGCCCAATTTTTGCATTGAAATCTCCCATGATTATCTTCAAGTGCTGCTTACCTTTATTATTTAGATCACGAATTTCCTCATAAAATTCTTCAATTTCTTCTTCAGCATGACTTGTGGTGGGTGCATAAGTTTGAATAATCTGAGCCTGGTATCTTCTCGAGAGTTGGATAACGAGTCGTGCAGCTCTGTCAGAGGAACTTTCAACTTCTACAACTTTATCCTTCAGTTTCTTGTTTATTATAAATCCAACACCACTAGTTCTGCCAGTATCTGTCCCACGATAGTAGAAGAGATGTCCACTTTTCAGTTCAATGAGATCTTCTCCTTTTCTCCTTACCTCACTTAGCCCGACGATGTCCCACTTGATCCTTTGTAGTTCCTCTTCCAATTCAAGAAGCCTTGAATCAGAAGATAGGGAGCGTCCGTTTTAAGTTGCCAAGGTCAGCATCAGATGGCAGCCTAGTCCGGTCCTCCGGGGATTCTTAGCACCCTCTGCCTTCATGTCGCACTGGCCGCTGCCTTGGCCAGGTACATTCCAGCTGCCGGAGACTGAGGGCCGAGATTTAAGTTCTGGAGTCATTTTGGAGGGGTTTGGCCATAACTCACCACGCTGGCCAAGCGGGTTGGTGAGTGTGGGATAGCATTTCCTCTAATCCCGATGGTATAGTTATACCGCTATTGGCGGTCGTCAGAGCCCCTTTAGTGAGAACAGGATGTACCACGAGAAGGCGGGGTTGACATTTGTCAAGGAGAGGCTGTGATGTTACGCATCACCTGACCTTACATCCCACAATACATATATATATATATATATATATATATATATATATATATATATATATATATATATATATATATATATATATATATATACACTGACGGAAAAAAATCCCAACACCAAGAAGGGGCTGTGTTAGATAAACGACAGTTGGTAGGCGGTGAGAGTACATCTGTAAGATGACGTGTATGCAAATTTCGCGCTCGGCGCATACGTGTGGCGCTAGTAACGCCCCTCGGAGCATGCAAAGTAGGTTTGCTGTAAATACGCGCTGTAACGTTCGTGAGCGTTAGTTATCGTTGAGATTCGACGTAGGGCGTTGATGTTAGTCAAGAATGACTTTAAGAAGACGAAGAAGCCATTATCAACAGCTCACAGAGTTTGAACGAGGTCGTGTAATAGGGCTACGAGAAGGTGGATTTTCTTCCGCAATATTGCAAAACGACTTGGCAGGAATGTAGCCACTGTGCATGATTGTTGGCAGCGGTGGTCAAGGGAAGGTACTGCCTCAAGAAGAACGGGTTCCGGCCGGCCACGTGGCACTACTGAGAGGGAAGGCCGCAGTGTACGGCGTATGGCCATGGCTCATCGTACCGCGTCTGCGGCATCAATTCGAGCTGCAGTTGCCACCACAGTGACACAACGAACTGTTACAAATCGGTTTCTTGAAGGACAGCTCCGAGCCAAACGCCCTGTAGCGTGCATTCCACTTACTCCAAACCACTGCCGTTTGCGACGTCAGTGGTGTCAAGCTAGAGCTCATTGGAGGACGGAGTGGAGATCTGTTGTGTTTTCTGATGAAAGCCGGTTCTGCCGGGGTGCCAGTGGTGGCCGTGTGTTGGTTAGAAGGGGGCCAGGTGAGCGCCTGCAACCAACTTGTCTGCGGCCGAGACACACTGGACCTACACGTGGAGTTATGGTCTGGGGAGCAATTTCCTATGACAGCAGGAGCACTCTCGCGGTTATCCCACGCACCCTGACGGCACAGTTGTACGTCGGTCTGGTGATTCAACCTGTTGTGCTGCCATTAATGAACAGCATTCCAGGGAGTGTTTTCTAACAGGATAACGCTCGCCCGCATACCGCTGTTGTAACCCAACATGCTCTACAGAGTGTCGACATGTTGCCGTGGCCTGCTAGATTACCAGATCTTTCACCAATCGAGCACGTATGGGACATCATTGGACGACAACTCCAGCGTCACCCCCAACCAGCATTAACCGTCCCTGTTATGACCGACCAAGTACAACAGGCATGGAACCCCATCCCACAAACTGACATCCAGCACCTGTACGACACAATGCATGAACGTTTGCGTGCTTGCATTCAACATTCTGGCGGTTACACCGGTTATTAATGTACCAGCATTTCACATTTAAAATGGCTCTTCTCGCGCTTACAATAAGCTGTGATCTTGAAACCTTAATCGATTAAATGTGTTACCTATACAAATGTATTGCCGCCATTTCATTCCTCTACAACTACTTTTTCGTGGTGTTGGGATTTTTTTCCGTCAGTGTATATATATGTATACACACACACACATTGTGTACATATGCAATATATATATAGCCCCCTCCAACAAGAATTCCCGAGTGCGCCTCTGCCTAGGCCTAGACCTTTTAAACAGTTTATATTCTGCTGATGTGACATTCATAAAGTTTACATATGAACTCACCTTAATAATATTGCGCTTTTACTTAGGCACTAAATATTAATTCGTAGGCCCTAGGCCTAGGCCTTTTAAACGGTTTTTATTTTACTGATGTCACATTCACAACGTTTGCATATCAACTCATGTTCATAATATTGAGCTTTTACTTAGGCACTAAATATTAATTCATAGCCCCTATAGGCCTTTTAAACAGTTTTTATTCTACCAAACTTTATTGAAAATTCCTAGAAAGACCTAGGCATAGGGCTTTGCAATTAATGTTTTGTGACCAAGTAAAAGAGAAACATTGTTTACTTGATTTGTAATGTAAATCTTTTTACTATGAGCTCCGTGGATTATAAATTGCAAAAAAGGCCTAGGCTTAGGGTCTGTTAATAAATGTTTTGTGCCTAAGTAAAAGTGCAATACTGTAACCTTGACTTGTTATGCAAACTTTCAGAATCTGAGCTCGGCGGATGGCTAGAAATGCCTAGGCCTAGTGCCTTGCAGGTAATGTTTCGTGGCCGAGTAAAGGAGCAACATTATTAACTGGATTTGTTATGTAAACGTTAAGAATATGAACACAATTATGCAAGCTTTAACTTGTCATGCAAACCTCATGAATATCAGCACGGCCGATTCAAATTTGCTGACAATGCTCTTCAATTTCGCCTGCCCTCAAAAGAGCTTCCAAGCCCCACAGCTTCCGAAGGGTTCGCTACAAACCGGATGGCGAAAATACCTTAAAGATTAAGAGAGACGTAGCTGAAAGGAAAGATGTTCACACAAGTGACCAGCCGATCGTCCGCTAGTGCAATAAAACAATCCCTCCTGTGTGAGGGGTGGGAACAAAGTGCTGTTGAACAAAGAACCACCGATAGGGAAGCTCATCTTTCAGGCATTTTTTCCGGCGTTCTAGCCAGGGCTGTAGAATACAAGGGCTGGGTCATAGGCTTCGGACTCACGGATCCCTACGAACGCCAGCGTGTGACGTCAGTATGTTGGAATGGAGCTGACCGCTGCACTGGATGACTGCAGTGAAGGAATGAAAGCTAACGAGCATTACAGTGCCTTTTGCAAAGAAATGTAGCAAATGATTCATTCTAGGTATTTAACAGACTTATATAAAAAAGTAAGAGATAAGGCGAGTTTAATTAATGACAAATGAAAGTTTTCATTACATTCACACAATACGTTTAAATTTTCAGGTCACAAGTTTTCCTGCCAGCATCTTGCTCCAGCAGATGTGTACATTAAAATATATTTGATCTGCGAGATTACACAAATAGATCATCTGAAGTGAACAGGTTTTTTTTTCCACGTTTCTTTTTCTGTTTAATTTATTAAATTTCGAAGAGTTATCTTAAAATTGCAAATTTGTTCGTATGCTTATTTTTCGTTTTTCCTTAAACTTTATTTGCGGTGTTTTCGTAGTAAGTCTTCGACGTCTTTCTAAATCAGTATTGTTTTTGTTTTGTTTTTTCACGTAAAGCAGTAATGTACTACTTTTAAGGTAACAACACAATGAAAGGTAACATAATATCCGTATTCATTTGTATACTCTTGTTAAACATCTATGAATTAATGAATATATATTTTTCTATAGTGGCCCCCACTTTGGTTAAACATCAGATGCCACATTGGAAAATGTCTTTCAATCACTGAACTGGGAAAACAAAGGGATAAAGATTAATGGAGATTATCTAACCCACCTTCGTTTTGCTGATGACGTAGTCATTTTTGCAGCTACCCCATCAGAGCTGCAGAGTATGATCCAGGAACTTTCTGACAAGAGTAAAGAAGTGGGATTAAAAATGAACTTTCAGAAGACAAAAGTGATGTTCAATGCTTTTACAAGAAATAAAGATTTATCGATTGATGGAGAAAAACTGGAGATAACAGATACGTATGTTTATCTTGGACTGCAGATATCAAGTGAGGGTCACATTGATGAAGAAATTAATCGGCGTACAAAACTTGCCTGGAGAGCTTTTGGAAGAAACAGCATAATTTTCAAGAGCAATATGCCATTATGTCTTAAAAGAAAAGTGTTTGATCAATGCAAGTAGTATATAGGGGTACTATGGCACACCCCAAAATCACATAAAAACCTCAAAATCAGACATTTTTTGATTTTTCAGACCTCAATAATCACGAACATTTTAAGGCTTTTTATGATCAAAAACACCATATTTTCATTAAAAATCATTGATTTTTGGGCATAAAATAGTCAAAAACATCAGATTTTTGAAAATTGAAGTTTTTACTCTGTTTTTTCATAAAAACAGACATCATAAAAACACGCATTTTTGATAATATTTGACGACTTTTTTGAACAATTGCAATCATTTTGAGCTTTGAATAGCTTTGAAAGTGATGAAATGATGGATTTAGTGATCAATAGAAAAGTTGTAAAACAAACTACTTTGCAAAGTCCTTTTTAAAAATGCATTAAAAAAAGGGGTACCCAAAATGGATACCCCTTATAGGAAGATTAAAAATTTAGGAAGATTAAACAAATTCAAGATTTAATTAAAAATATTACAAAGATTTAAACGAATTCAATAATATAAGGTTTTGTTATGTAGTACTTCATTTCTCTTTAAAGATATGTCCTATTTTATTTTCTGTTTCGGTAATTCTTCTTTTGAACCTCTCTCGATCAACTGCATATGTTTCCCATATACCTTTTCATTTCCTACATATATGACAACAACATTAGGATCGAAGTGAACTTTCATTTTAATAGAATTCGTTTTTTTAAGTTTTTACTAATTCATAATCATAATATAGATCATCAATTTTACCTCTGAATCTGAATATATAATTACCTTTATTAATTTTTTTAATTGCACTGTCAGATAGTTTTCCGTGACATTTTCTAAGATAATATTCTCTTTCTTCATCATTGACTTCTATTTTTGCAATAGTTGCATCTCCGAATTTCGTTTGGATTTTTTTCAGTGACATCAATTTATAATCTCCAGGATTCAAATCTTTTAATTTCTGTGTTTCTGTAAATAATCTGATGCTATTGAACTCATCCATTTATAAGATTTTATTTTTTTTAAAGGTTTTTGAATACATGTGATGAGAACTGTAAATTACAATAACTTACAAACTCATTTAAAATTTCTAATCCTTTGTTTTTAATTTCCTCGTTTTTTTCTTTTTTATCAATTATTCTTTTTACCTTTTTTAAATATTTATAAACTATAGTTAGAATATCTGAAAACTTGTAATTATCTCTATACATATGAATCAAGTCATCACAAAAATGAGCGAATTGAGATATTTCGTTACTATATTTTTTATCTGAAGAACAGTATAGAGCTCTAAGGTCACCCATTAAATCCATTTATAAGTTTTCATTTTTTGAAATATAATTCTTATAATGCATACATCTATACATAGAGCATCTGGGGCCTAAAATTCTTGGACATTTAGGTATATCTAAATCAACAGATGGAATATCTTCAAGCATCTCTTTTTCCATTACTCCTCCTTTATATGCAAATGTACCACCATAATTATGGTACAGGTTTTTAATATAGTTCTTTACCTCACAATTATTAATCCATAGTTCTTTGCTATTTGGATATCTTTTAAATCTCAGTCCATGCACATCTAAAACACACTTACGTACGATATTCAATTCTTGTTCATCTAATTTGCAGTCAGGTGTGAACACTGATATTGTTTCACCAATATTCAGTTTTGAGTGTACCCAACTTATCTCTCTTGCTATCTTACGATTTGGGAGCACAAATCCTTGAATATTTATAATCACAATTATATCATTCATTGTTTATATTTACTCACTTTTTTTAAATACATATCCAAAAGGTACAGTATTCAAATCATCTAGAATTCTTCTTTTATCAAATCCAAACATGTATTTCTTGTTCAGTGTATCTACAGCTATATTTCTATCTTTTTGTATCTTAAACTGATTATTTGATATTTCTAAGTAATCTGTTTCACCTGTTATTACTTTCATTCTATCATTGAAATTCAAAATATTTTCATTCTCATAGCTCATTTTAAATCCTTTAACTTTACCTTTTACAGTTCCATCATTTAGTATGTATCCATAGTCTTTTGGTGCACCAGCTATCCAGGATTTCATATATTTGTCCTCTCCCAATTCATCTGTCCATTCTCCTAACATGCATCCTGTTTTGATTTTATTAGTTCCATCATCTATATACACAACACTATCTGTGTCTTTATAAATCACTTTTTCACGTAATTTATCAAGCATTTTATATAATCTAATTCTAGCAGAACTAGTGGTGAAAGCTGCTATATAAACGTTAGTATTGAAGTTATTTTTAACATATTCATCTTTCATTTTATAAGTCATTTCTACACAGTCATCATTCATAAATATCATATTTAATTCTTTGAGATTATCATCTAATATAATTTTATAAAATTCATCTAAATCCATTACGTATTTAGTCTGTTTCATATTTTTTCTCTGTCCAAACTTACCCCATAATGAGTTCAAACATATCTTACTTATAAATCTCATTCCTGGATTTTTTTCTATTTTTTCTAATTTTATATCTAATTTCTTGTAAACTGTCTTCTTATATTCTTTTTCACTTTTAAAGTTTTCAGACCATTTATCATCTGTTTCTAATTTGATTTTCAAAAACATTTTAACGTAATCTCTAAATAGTTCATCAGTTTTATTTTCAAAATTCCAAACCTCATATATTCTTAAAATTTTATATCTTTTTTAATTGCTAAATTCATTTCATCAGTAGTCCATGTACTAGTGAAACATCTTTCGTCTCTTTTATGATTACACTCCTTATTTCTAATTTCAAAGCATTCTTTACATTTCTTTTTATCTACAACAGTTTTAAAGTGATTACATTTGATAGTTTTAGAACATGATTTACAAAGAGCAAACATCAATTTTTCATCTTTAATTGGCAACACTGGATGATATAAATTTCTAGGTGGTAAGACCTTACATTTGATGAAACCATACCATTCTTTATCAAATTTTTCAGGATTAAATATCTTAACAGGATGACCAATTAGATAATTATCAAAGTAATTTACAGTTGGATACAGTGAACATACATCAATATATCTACCTTTTTCATTATTTTTAAATTCATATTTCAATTTAGTAGGCTCACACCTACCCCCATAAAATGCATCTCTAGGATTTAAAGGTTCCACGAAATCTCTATTCCATTCATTTTTCATATATTTTTTAATTTCTTTATTATTATTAAAATCACATTCCCATATAACAATTAATTCATATCCAGCTTTTAAAATCTTCTTTTGAATCCTCTTAGTTCTTTTATATAAGTCTTTCATACATATCTGATTCTGTTCATTTATAGTTGATTCTCTATAACATCTATTACATCCATGCCAGTGACATCCATGAAATTGAAACACTGTGTTTTCATAAAATCCATCTACTTTATAAATTTTCTTACCTAATTTTAATTTTTTCTCTCCACCATTTAATGCATGTTGAATATTGATATTATTCTTTTTAGACAGATAATCTAACCAAGCAATTGATTTTTTACTATATTTGTCTTTTTGAATTGTATCATCATCTATGGCAATTGTACCTTTTTTTAAGAATTTATCTCTATAAATACTCATGCATACACCTGCTAGAGTTACATATTTAAATGGATCGATATTTGCGATTTCTAAGAATAATCTTCTCAATTCTAAACATCCTCTTCTTAAAATATCTACATCTGATCTACAGTATTTAACAAATTCTTTTTGAAAATCAAACGTATCGTTTTTAACAGTTTCATACCATTTTAAGAATTCATTTCTCTCTTCAGATTTCATAGAATCACATCCATAGTAATGTTTTTCAGGGTATTTACCTATATAATTTTGATTACATTCTTTATTAAAATAATGAGGAAAATAACCTTTTGCCATCTCTTCTAACCCAAATGTTTTTGGAAAATCTCTTAATGGAATCATAGTAAAATTGATTGAATCTATGAATCTTATATTATATCCAGATGCCTGCATATAATTGAGTTTATTTCCATTATATATAGTAAACACTTCTATTTTGTTTTTAAAACAGTATTTAGCTAAGAATTGAAAATCAAAGCCTTTACCATAATGAGCTAGTACAGTATATCCAAAATGTTTTTGTTGAAATAACCAATTACAAAAATCATTTTCATTTTCAAATATCTTTTCACTACCATCATACATTTGACATACAACTAGATTAACTTCATGAGTTCCTGTTTCTTGTTTAGTTTCAACATCAAAGAATATATATTTCTCAGTATATTCATATCTACATTTTTCACACCAATCTTTTCGATTTCTTGTTAACTTAGGACAATCATTTTCACATTTACCACCTTTAGCATCTTTACGTTTCATATAGCATTTATGATCATGTAATACATATTTCCAACAATTTTTACATCTCTTTTCACCACATACATGCTCTTTGGGTTTTCTCTCATATCGATTAATAATTCTTTTACATTTTAAACATTTCCATAGACATTTACATACACTAACACCTTTCTTATTTTTTCTTTTGTGGTTATCAAAACACTCCTCACCTTTAAATAATCGATTACATTTTTTACAAAATATCTCTTCACCATTACAGTTACTATCTGTTTTAAAACATCTATCACATTTGAGAGGACATCTGTGTTGATCTGATCTTTTATAGCTTATTTGACAATAATCACAGTAATTCTCTTTTCCTAAAAATCCTTTAACAGAAGTAATTACATCGAAATGATTTCTATTTTTCAATATGTAAATACATGTAGATTTATATTTACCACTATATATACGTTCATTAAAATTCTCTCTGCAAAATATATTTATCTGAATATCTAAGAATTCTTCAAATATTTTAACCTCTTCTAAGCAACATATTTCTAATGGAATATTGCATAGTTCATGTAATTTTACAGCTAATGATTTTTGTAAAACTCTACCCATTTTGATATATCTAATATCATTTTTTGATAATTCATTATGATTCAATTTATCACATAATAGCTTAGGATTTTGAATAGATAGAGCAGTTACAATTGATCTAGCTAAACATATGTTATCATCATTTTTTATCTGACAGATACTTCTTTTATTTTCTATTGTTTCATCATTAATTATCTTTATATGTTTTATAGCTTATTTGACAATAATCACAGTAATTCTCTTAATAATTCAATTACATTAAAATCAAATATACAATCAGTTATTTCTAATTCCTTATATTCAATTTGATCAGATAATTTATAAATATATAGCTCATAGGCATCCTTAGTATACATCATTTTATCATGAAATGGTTTATTCAGTTTAGGATTATATACAATTATATCTACTTTACCTTGAATTTTACCAATTGCTTTTCTAAATATATGTTGTAAAATATTGAAATATTGTTCAGGTTTAATGTTTACTCCAGCTACTCTATAATTCTTTCTATGTACCATATATTTTTTAATATATTTTCCTTTTGTTTCAATAATTTCATAATCAGGTTTAAATAATTTTTCAAGATTTACATCTGTTTTAATTTTCTTTTCTTTTCTTGGTTTCAGTTTGTTATCTTTGAATTTTAAGTTAAAAGAATCAAATAATTTTTTAATTCTATTTCTTCTCTCTGGATGATTAATAAATATTTTTCTTTTTCTATCTAAATATTCTGATGTATCTAATCCAAGGATATCTACTAAAACAGACTTATAATCACCTGTATTTCTAATATATTTTATCAACGATTTAATTAAATCATCTTTTTTTACATTTCGTTTTTTGATATTTAATCTTTTTAAAGCATTTCTAAGTTTCTGAACACTAATAGCATTCAGAGCACTTTTAAGATGCACAATAACAGGCTTCAAAGCTTTATCCATTTATTAGGGAGTAAATTTATAAAGGGATTTTCGAAATCAAAAAGTGATAAAAGCTAAACGACGTTTGTGCAATTCACTTCTTAAATGTCTTTGTTTATGAGTATAAGTATATTGTTTACCACAATCACAATTTATTTTTCTATTCAAAATTATACACTGACAAGATTTGCAAAAATGCTGTCTATCAACTTTACCATAACGATGTAGAACATAAAATTCATCAATAGGTTTTGTTTGTTTACAACTTTTGCATGTTTTGTTCTCCATTTATTAGGAAACAAATTTTATAAATACTTTGCTTTAAGCTGAAAAGCTTGCTGCTTTAAAGTCTTTCCAGATCTTTTCATTTTTTGGATTTATATTAATTTTAATATCATTTGATATATTATAATAGTCACAAATTTTTTTAATAAAATATACATATTTTAAATTTTTCTCATAGTACATAAAATCCAGGATGTAAGGTCAGGTGATGCGTAACATCACAGCCTCTCCTTGACAAATGTCAACCCCGCCTTCTCGTGGTGCATCCTGTTCCCACTAAAGGGGCTCTGACGACCGCCAATAGCGGTATAACTATACCATCGGGATCAGAGGAAATGCTATCCCACACTCACCAACCCGCTTGGCCAGCGTGGTGAGTTATGGCCAAACACCTCCAAAATGACTCTACAACTTAAATCTTGGCCCTCAGTCTCCGGCAGCTGGAATGTACTGGCCAAGGCAGCGGCCAGTGCGACATGAAGGCAGAGGGTGCTAAGAATCCCCGGAGGACCGGACTAGGCTGCCATTTGATGCTGACCTTGGCTACCTACAATGGACGCTCCCTATCTTCTGATTCAAGGCTACTTGAATTGGAAGAGGAACTACAAAGGATCAAGTGGGACATCGTCGGGCTAAGTGAGGTAAGGAGAAAAGGAGAAGATCTCATTGAACTGAAAAGTGGACATCTCTTCTATTATCGTGGGACAGATACTGGCAGAACTAGTGGTGTTGGATTTATAATAAACAAGAAACTGAAGGATAAAGTGGTAGAAGTTGAAAGTTCCTCTGACAGAGCTGCACGACTCGTTATCCAACTATCGAGAAGATACCAGGCTCAGATTATTCAAACTTATGCACCCACCACAAGTCATCCTGAAGAAGAAATTGAAGAATTTTATGAGGAAATTCGTCATCTAAATAATAAAGGTAAGCAGCACTTGAAGATAATTATGGGAGATTTCAATGTAAAAATAGGGCAACGGCAACAGAATGAAACTTCAGTAGGTAAATTCGGTCACGGCAATAGAAACCAGCGTGGAAATACTCTCGTTGAGTTTGCAGAGGCAGAAGGATTTTTCATCTTGAACTCCTTTTTCAAGAAAAAGCCACACAGGAAATGGACATGGAGACATCCAATTGGGACGACAAGTGAAATTGATTTTATTTTGTGTAACAAAAAATTCGTCATCGAAGACTGCAGTGTGCTGAACAAGTTCAACACAGGTAGTGACCATAGATTGGGGAGATGTAAGATGCACCTCAACACTAAACTGGAACGTGGCAAGCTCATAAGACAAACAAAATGTATTGACATAACCAACCTTAAAAAACACCATAATACTTTCAAGTTGGAACTGAAGAACAGATTCTCTGCTTTAGAAGGCCTAACATCGGAAGAAGTGGATATTTCTGAAGTTAACAGAAAAGTAACCAAAGCTCTAATGGAAACAGCAACAAAATTAGCTGGGTCTAAGAACAAGTTGCATGTGAACAAATTATCAGGAAAAACCAAAATGTTGATGCAAAAAAGAAGAGAGATGAGGACAACTAAAGAAGATGTGACTTCCAAAGTGGAATATATGGAGCTATGCAAGACAACACGAAAAAGTATCACTGAAGACGTAAGGAAATTCAACTGTGAGCTAGTGAGGAAAGCAATTGAAAACAACCAAAGCCTGAAGATAGCAAAGGGACATCTCAGTAAGGGAAGAAAACAGATTATGGCTCTGAGAAAAGAAGATGGTTCTATAACAAGAAATAGAGGCGAAATTTTGACAAGAGTGAAAGATTTCTACTCCAAATTATATGAAAGGGATGATACACGTACTCCAGACATCATGAAAGGTACCAGAGTTCTTCCAGTCCTCCCAGCAGAAGTTGCTCATGCAATCAAGAACATGAAGCGGGGGAAAGCTCCAGGAGAAGATGGAATTACTATAGACATCATACAAGAAGCAAGTGGAGAAATTGAAACAGTACTCGCCCAAATTTTCACTCGATGCCTTAATGAAGGGAAGATTAATGAGGATTGGAACAATGCTACAATGATCCTGCTACATAAAAAAGGTGACATTGAGGATCTCAGGAACTACAGACCTATCAGCCTCCTATCAGTGGTTTATAAAATCTTCACTAAAGTTCTTTCACACCGCTTGAAGGTAACACTGGACATGGCTCAACCGAGAGAACAAGCTGGATTCAGGAGTGGCTACAGCACAATAGATCATATCCACGTACTGAGAGAACTAATTGAAAGAGCGAGGGAATATGAACTTCCATTGTGCATGGCTTTTATCGATTATGAAAAAGCCTTTGATTCGGTGAAACCATCAGCAGTTACCACGGCTCTGAAATCCTGCGGTATTGAAGATGCATACATTAATATTATTAATAACATCTATGAAAATGCAAGTGCAAAGATTCGGCTGTTTGAAAATGCAACACACATAAAAATTGGAAAGGAGTGAGACAAGGTGACACCATATCTCCGAAGCTCTTTAATGCCACATTGGAAAATGTCTTTCAATCACTGAACTGGGAAAACAAAGATATAAAGATTAATGGAGATTATCTAACCCACCTTCGTTTTGCTGATGACGTAGTCATTTTTGCAACTACCCCATCAGAGCTGCAGAGTATGATCCAGGAACTTGCTGACAAGAGTAAAGAAGTGGGATTAAAAATGAACTTTCAGAAGACAAAAGTGATGTTCAATGCTTTTACAAGAAATGAAGATTTATCGATTGATGGAGAAAAACTGGAGATAACAGATACGTATGTTTATCTTGGACAGCAGATATCAAGTGAGGGTCACATTGATGAAGAAATTAATCGGCGTACAAAACTTGCCTGGAGAGCTTTTGGAAGAAACAGCATAATTTTCAAGAGCAATATGCCATTATGTCTTAAAAGAAAAGTGTTTGATCAATGCATCCTTCCAGTGCTTACGTATGGTGCAGAGACGTGGACCTTAACTAAAAGAGACATACAAAGGCTGCAGACAACTCAAAGTAGCATGGAGAGGTGCATGCTTGGTATAACCAGGAGAGATAAGAAGAGGAACTCGTGGATCCGAAAAATGACGAGAGTGGAAGACATCATGATCAGAGTTAAATCCCTGAAATGGCAATGGGCTGGACATACTGCCAGAAGGACAGACCATAGATGGACAGCCGAAATTTTAGATTGGATTCCAAGGGACAGGAAAAGACCCAGAAAAAGACCACATGGGAGATGGGTGGATGAAATTCGTAAATATGCGGGAGTGACATGGAGGAGACTGGCACAAGACAGACCGTTGTGGAGGAAACTTGGGGAGACCTTCGTCCAGCAGTGGATTGATAATGGTTGACAATGATGATGATGATGACATAAAGTCCAATAATTTTAAAAATAAATCTTCTGCTTCCTTATTAAATTTAAGGTTACTTTTTCTTTTAAACTGATTAAAATATCTTATTCTACTAACATATCTACTTTTTAAATATTTATTATAATCTATATAATAACAGTCTTCCTCTTCATCATATTTCATTCTTTTTATTTGTTTCATTACTTTTTTAAAATTTTCAGGAATTTCAATTTGTTCTTCTTCTGAAGATGAATAAGAAAAGTAATTCGCTTCTTCAATATCATTATCCATTTATTAGATATCATTTTATTAAAAACTTTTTAGAACTTAGTTATTCTTTTAATAGCCTCTTTTAAATTATCAATAGTATGATCATTAACAATATTAAGATGATTAAATTTAGTTTCTATGTATGATATATTTTCTTTAACTCTGTTAAATAAATTAATAGAATTAGGATTATATTTTATTTCATATACTGTATTTAAATCTGGATACTTTATTTTTAAATTACCAATAGTTTTATTCATTTTATCTCTTTGACATCTGATTACATAATAAGGATAATCAGAGTTTTCTTTATTTTTCTGTATGATAGTAAACATATGAAGCTTTTTAGAATTAGCAGTTTTAGGTGTTATATCCTCTTCTACTTCTTTATATTTTTCATTTTCAAGTTTTAATTTTTCCATTTTTTTATCTTATTTAATTTCTTATTTAATTTTTCATTATCATTCTTGTATTTATCATTGAATTTTTTAATGTAATAGTCTTTAACAATCTTGTTAACTTTATCATAAAAATCGTTTGAAACCCAACAAGATATATTTAAAATTAATTCCTGCTTAACATATGTTCCATTAATAATATTCTTACCTGTTCCTTCTCTTATTTCATACATTTGATCATTTTTATGGCTGCCCGAATTCGGGCCACCACAATTTGTATAATATTTTATTAATTCTTGAGATTGTTTATTCTCTAACCATTTTTTAAATTTTTTACCACCTTGTTTGCATAATTTTGTAGCATTAAAGTATCCAGTATTTTTATCTATTATAATTTTAAAATCTCCAAATAGACCATACCAGTAATTATCTTTGATTTGTTCATAACATACATCTTTTAATGAAGCCATTTATTAGATATCATGTTATTAAATACTTTTTCACGTATATCTTATTTTAAATCGTTAATAATTCCTACCTAAGAAATTATATCTTTAAATACTGAAATACAGTTTTTTTCTTTCACATATAGATGGTAGCACAAGCAATTAAATCTCTTTCTTGCTTAGATGTAGTCATTACTGATAAGCTGCGAGCGAAAATGTTTACATAACCAGAGTTGAACAGCTGCCAAAATACTCTCCACGGCGCGCGATTATGTCCTCGGAAAGAAGCAGTTCTTCGTTACGTAACAACTTTGGATCATCGCCAAGTTTCTCTTGCTTGAAACGTAAATATATGTTTCAAGCAAGAATTTGTCGGCCTGTGTTGGCCGATTGGTAGCGAGTCAGGCATGCATGCAAAAGGTCTCAGGTTCGAATCTCGGTACGGTAGAATGGCTCCCTGTCCTAAACTTTGAAATCAGAGTTTGGGTTCACGGTAGAGCGTGTGCGTGAATAACATCTGATGGTAGAGAGTGTGTGCGGTGGAGGGTCGAAAGAGTTAACGCCCACCTGGCTGGCCAGGTACAAATAAATAAAAAAAAATGAAGCATAGACCCTCCACCGAAAGGGCGTTTTGCAAAAAATTTTCAAATTACAGCGTCAACCCAACTGTTAAATTCATCAGGATATCCCAACCATTTAACTAAGTATTTATTTCCTTTCTTTCTAATAATTTTTCAATCTTATAAACCTCATCTTTCTTATCATATTTAACCAGTTCCTTTTCATAAAATGTTCCTGTAATTTCTTCATTATTTAAATCTTTTATTTTATATGTCGGAGGATCTGTGTTCGGAAATTATATCGGAAATTATAAATATTTCTTCTGTAAATGTTGGAAGATAACCTTTCTTAAATTCTCTTTTATATTTTGAAATTCTTATTTTATCTCCTTTTTGATATTTTGGTTTATTTTTCTCTTTTTCTTTATACAAATTATTATAAACTTTTAATTCATTTTCTTCCTTACTTGCTTCTATAGGTGTCATTTTAATGGATCTATGATAAGAATTATTATAATTCTTAATTAATTTATCTAGTACATTTAACCACTTTCTAGTATTATTTGCTGTGAAATACTTCCACATTTTAGTCTTTAAAGTTCTATTGAATCTTTCAATAACAGCACATTTAATCTCAATATTCTCAGTTGTAAACCAGTGAATATTTTCATCCTTGAATAACTTTTGAGTTTGTTTATTTATAAACTCTGTACCCTTATCTGTTTGAAGTTTTTCTGGTTTTCTTTCTTTAAATATTTTTTTAAATGCTCTAGTTACCTCTTCACCTGTTTTTCTTTTAATCGGAATTGTCCAAGCATATTTACTGAATATATCAATCACTGATAAAATATAATTTGTGTCATTATTAAAGGATTTAAATTCTTGCATATCTATAAGGTCAGCTTGAAATTGGTCATTGACATGAGAAACATAAATTCTTCTTCTTTTAAATCTATGAATAAGTGGTTTATGTTTTGTATATACATCTTGTTCATGTAAAAACTCTTCTATATCTTTCCTGGGTAATTTAGTTTTTCTTTGTAATTCATTAATACCACAATAACCAGTTTCTGGTGTATAATAAATATTTTTAAGGTCTACGTCTTTAAAAAAACACTCTTTTTAGATCCACAAACTTTACACTTTCCTTTTGCCATCGGTCTTCCATTTTTAGCTACTGTTTCTTGAATATCTTTAGTTTCAGTTTTCTGTTTGCACTTTAAGCAATACATATAGGATGAAATTCCTAAACCAAATGTTTTCTTTGCTTTTATAATTGGTTTTATAACAGCTCTAGCTTGTTTCTCTCCTAATGGATAGAATCCACTTGTAGTATTTTCAATTGAATCTAAATCGTTTAAGAGTTCTTGATCAGCAATATGTCTCTGTTTAGTATCTTTAGTTTTACTATAAGCTACATCATGTTTTTTACAAGCTTTATCAACTCTGTTAATTCCTGGATCACCTCTTTTTAATCTCTTTTCTAATTTTGTAAATGGACCACAATACTGGTAACCAGGTATATGCATTTCAGGTGGATTTAATTTATCTTGTAACCATCCTACTATATCACCTCCTTGTAATTCCATTTATTTAAGTGTAAATCTATTTTACATATCTATAACCATTTAGTTGCGTTTGTTTTACATATTTCTCTAAAGGAAAATACTTCATATTTTTTATAAAATCCTCTTCTCTAACGTAAGCATCCTGTTCTGAAATTGAATTAGCGTTTATTAAATTTAATATCTGTTTATAAAATTTGTAAGCTTGTTTATATTCTTCTTTTCTCTCTGAAATATTTAGAGTTTTATCAACACCTTCAATGACTCCTGCTCCTAAAGAAAGTGCTGCTAAAGGAATAAATGCAAAAGCTGATAAACCTGAAGCACTAAATATAAATTTGCCTACTGATAGTGATATACTAATTTTATTATAGTAATTAAAACTTTTTCTGTATACATACATTTTCTTTTCTAAATATTCTTCCATTTATATAGGATCAAAGTTATGTCTGTATCTCATATGAGGATTTTTCAAATCTAACAAGAAGAAATCATAAGGTTTTTTAATACTTTTTTGATAAGGATCTATATTAAAATCACCATCAATTTCTCTAATAATTTGCTTAATTTCTCTGTGTTGAAGTTTAAAAAATATAAAGTAATCACAGTTTTTTCTTATATCAATAGGTGTTGAATAATAGGTCTGTGATAAATAAATAATGGATGCATTTTTCTTCCTACCTCTTATAAAAAGTTTTTCAATTTCGGTTTGATCTTTTTCTTTTACACAGTCATCAAAAATAACTAGATTTTTTAATGAAGGATCTAAGTCATCTACAGTAATAAATTCATTTATGTCTGAACTAAATAATGTTTCTTTCTTAAACTTTTTAAATAATTTTAACAACTTATTTTTATTCTTTCCCTTTATTTTTAAAATGTCTTCCTCTTCTATATCATCAAACATTGAGTAATTTTCTTGTAATTTAGAGTATTTAGGTTCGTTAATATCTTTTGCACATATGAATAATGCATCAAAATTTAAATGATCATATATTAAATTTAATAGTAAATTTGTTTTTCCACATCCTGAAGATCCTGTTATTAAAAGTTTAAAAGGATGAATAGGTAATATTGGATTTTGATTTGGATCTATAAATTCTTCTGGTTCGGAATAATCTTTTAGTTTAATGCTGCAAGGCTTAATCATATTTATTTAATAGAAATTCAGCATCTTCAATAAACATTTCAGCTTCAAATAATAAGTCTTCAGCTGGTATTCCTTGAGATAAATAACATTCAGCTAGATATAATGCCATTTCAGCAAAAGACAAATATTCTTCAATTTGTTCTTCCATTTATATAAGTAAAATAATTTGCTTGGAAGTAAAATAATTTGCTTGGAAGTAAAATAATTTGCTTGGAAGTAAAATAATTTGCTTGGAAGTAAAATAATTTGCTTGGAAGCAAATTTTCAGTTAAATAAATGAGTAAAGTGATACAAGATTTATTAAAATTAGCAAAAGTAAATGCTGAACTAAGAAAACGAAATAAGGAAAAGCAATTAGAAGATTTAGGATATGAAGAGGCAATCACAAAATTTCATAAACCTATAGTTGAAAAATTAGAATATCAAGATGTATCTAGAAAAGAAAATTTAAAAGCTATTCAACATGCAATTGAAGAACTTTCATTTCAACCAATTGCAGAATCTTCAAGAATTCCTGCCTTAGAAGATGTTGAAGAACCTATTTCAGATGCTAAAGAAATGTATGAGAGAGAAGCAGGAATTCATAAAATTAACTTAAACAAAAACTTGAATGTATCAGTTATTAAAAAAAGTTAGGATATGATTTACCTTCAGAATTAGTTAATAAATCTGATGAAGAGATTGATGAAAAAATAAAACAAGCAAATGAAAAAATCAGTGAAATCGGACGTCTAAAAGGTCCTCAAGTAAAAGCACTTAATAATGCTAAAGATGAAGAAAAAAAGAAAAAATTACAGAAAAAAATTGATCGTTTCGATTATAAAATGGCTGAGGTGCGAAAATATATTAGAGCATTAGAAGCTCTCAAAATGGGGAATTACTATATGGGTGAGGGTCTTAATATTTTAGATAAATTAACAGATAAAATATGTAAGGGAACTAAAAATAAGAAAGTATATAACCAAGTAGTTCAAATAGTAGATATATTATTGAAAGAGGGTAAAATGACTAATGAGCAAGTAAAACAATATTATTCAAAGTTTCTATCTTAATAAATGAGTAATTATATTGTATCAAGAATTTATTTGAGTGAAGGTCAGAAAAACAAATTAAAATCAGCAGTTAAGAAAGGTGAAGAAATTACATTGCAAATTGATAAAACTAAAAGTGCTAATCATGATATGTATTTAACAAAAACTCAAATTAATCAAATTAAAAATGGTAAACGAATAACTATAAGTAAGACACAATTAAAGAAAAACGGAGGTATTTTACCCTTTTTGATCCCTATCTTAGCTGCTCTTGGTACTGGTGCTTTATCTGGTGCTGCTAGTTTTGGTGTGAATAAAGCTTTAAGTAAAGTAACTGGATCAGGTTGTAAACCGAAAGGTTCACACCTTAAAAAAAAACATTCTGGAAAGGGAGTTCTTCAGAATTACGAGGTATATCCAATAAAACGATAGAACAAAATATGAAAGATGTAAAAGGATTCAGAGGTGTATTTACATCAGATTTATTACCTAAAACGATTAAGAAATTTGAAAGTGGAATTATTAATTTAGATATATCTACAGGACCTGGGACTCATTGGGTCTGTTATTATAATGATCCTAAATATAATTTTGTGGAATATTTTGATCCATTTGGAGAATATAAATATAAAGACATTAAATTGAATAACATTTTCATACCTAAAAATATTGTAAAATATCTTGAAACATCTAATAAAGGAATTAGATATAATTCGAGTTTTTTACAAGAACCAACATCTGTTAAATGTGGTTTTTATTGTATGAAATACATAACTCAAAGGAATAAAGGTAAATCACCTGTTGAAGTTTTATATTCTTTTACCCAAGAACCAAGTGGTTATAATGAAGATTTTGTGCTTAATAAATGTTAATTTTAGATTCAAAAAATTTTGAGAAATCAGAAGATTTTACAATTGAATATGTCCCTCCTATTCCTGTTAATGAAAATTCAAAAATAGCTTTAAAATCTATGTCTATGTGGGTTTCATGGAACAATATTGATGAAGAAAATAATACATTTAAGTATTTTGATGGTAGTTTATGGCATGAAATAACTTTAGATAATGGAAATTACACATTAAGGGAATTAAATAACTTTTTAATAAAACGATTTGGAGATGAACCACCAATTAAATTTAAAGCTAATTTCGCTACACAGCGCTTTATAATTGAATTAAAAGATGAATATAAAATTGATCTTAGAGAGAGTAAATTACATGAAATTTTAGGATTTGAATCAGAAATATATGAAGATAATCATCAAGAAGGAAAATATATGGCAAACATTTCTAGAGGAGTTGATGACATACACATTCATTGTGATGTAATTACAGGGACTCTATATAATAATATTAATTCAGATATTTTGTATTCCTTTACGCCATCTAATCCTCCTGGTAGTTTAATAAAAATTGATGAAATAAATCCTTTATTTTTACCCATTAATAGACGAAATTATATTCATAGAATTCGAATGTATATCACGAATCAAGATAATGAACTGATAGACTTGAATAATATGAGAGTTTTATATAGATTAATTTTAGCTTAATAAATGAATTATAACAAACATAGATTATATGCAAAACGATATGGTGGTAATATCTTCACTGAAGGAATTAAAACTTTTGGAAAAAAATATTAGAAGTTTTAGGTAAATCAGCAAAAACAGCAATTGAAGATAAAGCTAAAAAAGTTATTCAAAATAAACTTGAAAATATATTATCTAAACCTCCTGTAACTGTTAATGATATATTAGCTAAAACGAAAATTCAGGATGGATCTGGTTTGAAACGGTATAAATGAGTTTTTTATCCTAATAAATGGAAAAACTTTGGGACTTAAAAGCTATTCCAGATTATTATAGTAATAAAATTGCTAAGTATGAATATATAAAACATAATGAAGATAGTACTAATGTAAAAGAATCTGATCAATATAAGTTTACTATTAAAGATACAAATTCACCTATATTATATAGTAACGGTTATATATGCTTAGAAAGTAAAATAGTAAAAAATAATAATGATACTATAGGAACTGATAATGTTACATTTGTAAATGGTGGGAATCTGTTTAGATCCGCTTCATTAACTATAGGAAAAGAACAAACTGATTCTAATATTGAATGTGCTTCATTAATTCATCAAATTAATGGACTTATAAATTTCACAAAAGATTATTCCACTTCAGAGGCTACAAATATGATGTATTATGTTGATACATCAGAATCAGCTGATAAAGATAAAATAGTAATAGATGATCCTAATAAAGATGTAAAGAAAGGATCAGATATCAAATTAAAAGAAAATGCCTCTTATAATAAAGGATTTAGACAGAGATGGCTTTTAACAAAAAACAGTAATGTAATCAAATTTTGGATTCCTTTAAGACAACTGTTTGGGTTCCTCAACGATTTTAGAAGATTAATTTCTGATATAAAAGTTACATTTGAATTTCAAAGAAATAGTCATAATGATATGTTATACACAGATGTTGCAAATCCTAATTATAAAGTTATTATATCTGATTTTCAATTATGGTTACCTTATGTAGAGTTGTACCCATCCATTGAGGCTGAATTTAAAAGTATAGCTTTGAATTCTACACCTATTGAAATTACTTGGTGTTCTGCTTCAATTGAGAAAAGTAATCAGCAAACAACATCAAGTGGTGCATGTCATATAAGAACTACATCTGATGAGGTGTTAAGTGTTCTTGTCATTCCACAGTATGTAGAAAAAGAAAGCAATCAAAATCAGAACAATATGGTTTTTGATAATTTAGATCTCCTTGAATGCTGGATATTATGTAATAATAAAAAAGTTCCAGAAGAAATTTATAAAACGAATTTTAAAGATGGACAGTTAGATTATAATAGATGTTATTCTGAATTATTAGCAGCTGGATTAAATACTCATAATACTGAAAGTGGATGTCTTATAAGTTATGTAAATTATGCGAGATTGTATCCAATCTTTTATTTTAATTTATCTAATCATCCAGAGTATACTAATATTTCGAATTTAAGACTAGAATTTAACTGGAGATTAGGATCAAATCCAGGTAAACCATATAGATTTTATTTCATCGTGAATGAAACAAAAAGAGGATCACTTAATATGGCTAATAAGGAATTTAAAACTTTGAAAACTTTAGATTAAATAAATGAATTGGTACCCTTTTGGTTCGTCTTATGAAGAATTTGGAATTGGACCACCTGGACCTCCTGGAAATGGATTTAAATTAACAGATGATGGTAATTATGATATGGAAGAAAAAAATTTAAAAAATTGTAAAGAACCTATAGATGAACATGATGTTACTACAAGAGAATATGTTTTAAAACAAATGAGAGAGAATAATCTGGAAGTTAAAAATGAAATAGAAAAAAATATTAATGGTAGTTTTTCAGATTTTGTTCAAGAAACTGCTGTAAGAATAAGAGATTTAGATGCTGTACTTAAAGGTGAATTAAGTAATTTGGATCAAAAATATTTACATATTCAAGATGGGAATGTAATTAATGCAAAAGGTAAAAGAATAGGAAATGTTGCTGATCCTACAGCAGATAAGAATGCAGTGAATAAGAGGTATTTAGAAAACAATGTTTTAATTTTAAAAGATGAAAAGTTTGATGTTCAAAATAAAAGACTAGTGAATATTCCATCTCCTCAGGATATGTATGACGCAGTTAATAAAAATTACGTGGATAATCAAAAATTTTATGCAACAATTCAAGAAGATAAAAAAGCATATAATACTCTTGGTGCTATGCGTTACTGGGAAACAGTCGTTTTTATGAAATTTAGTAGCAATCTCCTTGACAGAAATATGAAACTGAGTGAAAATATGGATATGAAAATTACATTTTATTTACGTCCTAATTATACTAATGGGAAATCAGAAGTTTTAATTACACTTGGGGAGAATATATTATTTAATAGTGATGCGTACACAGATAAACCTTTAATACTCTTTGCATCAGGAAAAAAGAATGATGAATTAAGCATACAAGTCATGTCTTATTTAGAATTAAACATTTTTAAACCTTACTTAGAAATTGAAAAAATAACATTCCATTTATAAAAATTCATTCTATATAAATGGATAGGTTAATTAGGAACAATATTAATTGGGATTCATTTTCTAAAGAAAATGAACTTTCAGAAGATATAATTAGAAGTGTAAAAGATGCAGTAAATTGGGATTTAATATCAGAATATCAAAAATTATCTGAAGATTTTATTTCAGAATTTCATGATAAAGTGAACTGGGATAAAATTTCTCAATATCAGATTCTTTCTGAATATTTTATGAATAACAATAAATTAAACTGGTCTTTGATTTCTCAATATCAAACACTTTCTGAGAGTTTTATATTAATGAATATTGATAAATTAGATATGAGAAGAATTTCTATGTATCAAAAATTAAGTAATGATTTTATAAAAGAAAACTTTCGATTCTTAGACATGTCAATAATTCCAATAAAACAAAAATTAAGTGAAGAAACTATAGATTTTCTTAGTGATTTTATTGATTGGAAAGAAGTTACAAGAAACCAAGAATTAACAGAAGATTTCATTATGAAATATAAAGATAAAATTAACTGGTGTGATATTGTTATCAACAGAAAATTCTCTGATGATTTTATAAATGTAAACTATAAAAAACTTGTTGTGTATTTACTTGCAAAGATATGTCATAAAATTTAAATATTTTTTAATCTTCCTAAATTTTTAATCTTCCTATAAGGGGTATCCATTTTGGGTACCTCTTTTTTTAATGCATTTTTAAAAAGGACTTCGCAAAGTAGTTTGTTTTACAACTTTTCTATTGATCACTAAATCCATCATTTCATCACTTTCAAAGCTATTCAAAGCTCAAAATGATTGCAATTGTTCAAAAAAGTCGTCAAATATTATCAAAAATGCATGTTTTTATGATGTCTGTTTTTATGAAAAAACAGAGTAAAAACTTCAATTTTCAAAAATCTGATGTTTTTGACTATTTTATGCCCAAAAATCAATGATTTTTAATGAAAATATGGTGTTTTTGATCATAAAAAGCTTTAAAATGTTCGTGATTATTGAGGTCTGAAAAATCAAAAAATGTCTGATTTTGAGGTTTTTATGTGATTTTGGGGTGTGCCATAGTACCCCCTATATACTACTAATGCATCCTTCCAGTGCTTACGTATGGTGCAGAGACGTGGACCTTAACTAAAAGAGACATACAAAGGCTGCAGACAACTCAAAGTAGCATGGAGAGGTACATGCTTGGTATAACCAGGAGAGATAAGAAGAGGAACTCGTGGATCCGAAAAATGACGAGAGTGGAAGACATCATGATCAGAGTTAAATCCCTGAAATGGCAATGGGCTGGACATACTGCCAGAAGGACAGACCATAGATGGACAGCCGAAATTTTAGATTGGCTTCCAAGGGACAGGAAAAGACCCAGAAAAAGACCACATGGGAGATGGGTGGATGAAATTCGTAAATATGCGGGAGTGACATGGAGGAGACTGGCACAAGACAGACCGTTGTGGAGGAAACTTGGGGAGACCTTCGTCCAGCAGTGGACTGATAATGGTTGACAATGATGATGATGATGATGATATTAAATTAATATTTTTTTACATACGGTGCATGGAATTTCTCATGAATTTAACGCCTACGTTTTTTAACATCTCATTAACTACACCCGCGCTTTAAAGTTTCTCCTTATGCATTGAAGTAACTGACACTGAATGCCAGGTAAACAAGTAAAATTTTGCGCATATAGTCAGCTATTTGCCCTATTTTTTTTTGCTTCTCTTCGTTCCCAGAGGCAAAAGAATTAGTATTTTTCACCAAGGAAAATAAATTGAGACCCCCCCCCCCCCCCCCGAAACGGAGCTGCAAATTTTCCTTCCATAAAATACAATATTTATTTCACTATAGGGGAGAAGTGGTATTTTAATAATTTAATAGCAAAAAGATCCTCAGAATTTCAATTAAAAGGCTTCGAAGAAAATTTAAATGAACGAGAGGCATTCCTTTCGTATCGGTAGTTCTTTCAAGAAAAACACGTAGCTGCATTGCGTTCCCATAATTTCATTTTGGTAATTTACCATCATATATTATTAACATCACAGCCTCTTCTTGACAAATGTCAACCCCGCCTTCTCGTGGTGCATCCTGTTCCCACTAAAGGGGCTCTGACGACCGCCAATAGCGGTATAACTATACCATCCGGATCAGAGGAAATGCTGTCCCACACTCACCAACCCGCTTGGCCAGCGTGGTGAGTTATGGCAAAACACCTCCAAAATGACTCTACAACTTAAATCTTGGCCCTCAGTCTCCGGCAGCTCGAAAGTACCTGGCCAAAGCAGCGGCCAGTGCGACATGAAGACAGAGGGTGCTAAGAATCCCCGGAGGACCGGACTAGGCTGCCATCTGATGCTGACCTTGGCTACGTATAATGGACGCTCCCTATCTTCTGATTCAAGGCTTCTTGAATTGGAAGAGGAACTACAAAGGATCAAGTGGGACATCGTCGGGCTAAGTGAGGTAAGGAGAAAAGGAGAAGATATCATTGAACTGAAAAGTGGACGTCTCTTCTACTATCGTGGGACTGATACTGGCCGAACTAGTGGTATTGGATTTATAATAAACAAGAAACTGAAGGATAAAGTGGTAGAAGTTGAAAATTCCTCTGACAGAGCTGCACGACTCGTTATCCAACTCTCGAGAAGATACCAGGCTCAGATTATTCAAACTTATGCACCCACTAAAAGTCATCCTGAAAAAGAAATTGAAGAATTTTATGAGGAAATTCGTCATCTAAATAATAAAGGTAAGCAGCACTTGAAGATAATTATGGGAGATTTCAATGCAAAAATAGGGCAACGGCAACAATATGAAACTTCAGTAGGTAAATTCGGTCACGGCAGAAGAAACCAGCGTGGAAATACTCTCGTTGAGTTTGCAGAGGCAGAAGGATTTTTCATCTTGAACTCCTTTTTCAAGAAAAAAGCCACACAGGAAATGGACATGGAGACATCCAATTGGGACGCCAAGTGAAATTGATTTTATTATGTGTAACAAAAAATTCGTCATCCAAGACTGCAGTGTGCTGAACAAGTTCAACACAGGTAGTGACCATAGATTGATGAGATGTAAGATGCACCTCCACACTAAACTTGAACGTGGCAAGCTCATCAGACAAACAAAATGTATTGACATAAACAACCTTAAAAAACACCATAATACTTTCAAGTTGGAACTGAAGAACAGATTCTCTGCTTTAGAAGGCCTAACATCGGAAGAAGTGGATTTCTGAAGTTAACAGAAAAGTAACCAAAGCTCTTATGGAAACAGCAACAAAATTAGCTGGGTCTAAGAACAAGTTGCATGTGAACAAATTATCAGGAAAAACCAAAATGTTGATGCAAAAAAGAAGAGAGATGAGGACAACTAAAGAAGATGTGACTTCCAAAGGGGAATATATAGAGCTGTGCAAGACTGTACGAAAAAGTATTACTGAAGATTTAAGGAAATTCAACTGTGAGCTAGTATGGAAAGCAATTGAAAACAACCAAAGCCTAAAGATAGCAAAGGGGCATATCAGTAAGGGAAGAAAACAGATTATGGCACTGAGAAAAGAAGATGGTTCTGTAACAAGAAATAGAGGCGAAATTTTGACAAGAGAGAAAGATTTCTACTCCAAATTATATGAATGGGATAATACATGTACTCCAGACATCATGAAAGATACCAGTACCAGAGTTCTTCCAGTCCTCCCAGCAGAAGTTGCACATGCAATCAAGAACATGAAGCAGGGGAAAGCTCCAGGAGAAGATGGAATTACTGTAGACATCATACAAGAAGCAAGTGGAGAAATCGAAACAGTACTCGCCCAAATTTTTACTCGATGCCTTAATGAAGGGAAGATTCCTGCGGACTGGAACAACGCTACAATGATCCTGCTACATAAAAAAGGTGACATTGAAGATCTCAGGAACTACAGACCTATCAGCCTCCTATCAGTGGTTTATAAAATCTTCACTAAAGTTCTTTCACACCGCTTGAAGGTAACACTGGACACGGCTCAACCGAGAGAACAAGCTGGATTCAGGAGTGGCTACAGCACAATAGATCATATCCACGTACTGAGAGAACTAATTGAAAGAGCGAGGGAATATGAACTTCCATTGTGCATGGCTTTTATCGATTATGAAAAAGCCTTTGATTCGGTGAAACCATCGGCAGTTACAATGGATCCGAAATCCTGCGGTATTGAAGATGCATACATTAATATTATTAATAACATCTATGAAAATGCGAGTGCAAAGATTCGGCTGTTTGAAAATACAACACACATACAAATTGGAAAGGGAGTGAGACAAGGTGACACCATATCTCCGAAGCTCTTTGGAAAATGTCTTTCAATCACTGAACTGGGAAAACAAAGGGATAACGATTAATGGAGATTATCTAACCCACCTTCATTTTGCTGATGACGTAGTCATTTTTGCAACTACCCCACCAGAGCTGCAGAGTATGATCCAGGAACTTGCTGACAAGAGTAAAGAAGTGGGATTAAAAATGAACTTTCAGAAGACAAAAGTGATGTTCAATGCTTTTACAAGAAATGAAGATTTATCAATTGATGGAGAAAAACTGGAGAACAGACACGTACGTTTATCTTGGACAGCAGATATCAAGTGAGGGTCAAATTGATGAAGAAATTAATCGGCGTACAAAACTTGCCTTTAGAGCTTTTGGAAGAAACAGCATAATTTTCAAGAGTAATATGCCATTATGTCTTAAAAGAAAAGTGTTTGATCAATGCATCCTTCCAGTGCTACGTATGGTGCATAGACGTGGACATTAACTAAAAGAGACATACAAAGGCTGCAGACAACTCAAAGTAGCATGGAGAGGTGCATGCTTGGTGTAACCAGGAGAGATAAGAAGAGGAACACGTGGATCCGAAAAATGACAAGAGGGAAGACATCATGATCAGAGTTAAATCCCTGAAATGGCAATGGGCTGGGCATACTGCCAGAAGGACAGACGATCGATGGACAGCCGAAATTTTAGATTGGATTCCAAGGGACAGGAAAAGGCCCAGAATAAGACCACATGGGAGATGGGTAGATGAAATTCGAAAATATGCGGGAGTGACATGGAGGAGACTGGCACTAGACAGACCGTTGTGGAGAAAACTTGGGGAGACCTTCGTCCAGCAGTTGATTGATAATGGTTGACAATGATGATGATGATGATTTAGAAACATGTGAAATATGAAATCTGTTTTTAAAATCACGCACAGTTGAAATGTTAACTTACCGAACGAACGAAAACAAAAATTCCTGTTGTGTTCAGGCATCCGACTACACTTTAATTCCGAGAGCTTTGGGCGCAACTACTGGACTGCAACCACTTTTTTATCTTCTTCTCAGATTTTCTTTTCTGAAGTGATGCTTTTAGATTGAGATGTCGTAGCCTGATGAATGTTCTTACACGAGAATAAATTCTGATTGCATCTTTAGAAACTTGTGGGTATCTTTCTTCCAATATTCTCTTTAACTCTTTGGTAATCTGTTTTCCTTTGTGAGCCCTTTCTTACGTAAATCGCAATAAATATGGTTTCGACTTCTTCAATTGTTTTGAGCCAATCTGCTGTTGGTATAGTTAACCCTCCCTGTGAAATTAAATTGATCCAAACGGAGGAATCGAAATCATCACCTGCTTTATGTGAAACAGTGCCCAGAGAAGGATCTTTTTTCTCGAACTCAATAGGCAATGTATCCGGCCACATATTTGAGGGCTTCGTGTTCTGTAAAAGACATAAGGCAAGAACTTGAGCTGTTTTCATTAGCTTTGCACGACATTGGCACAGGTTCGTTACATAAATTTGTACACATCTGATCATCGGTCACATCATTGCAAGACAATTTAACAATTTCTTGGATATCTTTCTTTACGAAAGCGCTCTTAAGTAAATCTGCAGTCCGATAGCAATCAACTGAAGCAGGTGTTTCACAGGTGTTGACTTTGTCTGAAAGACCTGGTAATTTATTTGCCAAAGGCAATTTTTCAAACGACTGATCACTTCAACTGGAGAAGGATGGTCATAAAAATTTCCGATTCCTCTTATTTGACTAAATAAACTTTCAAGGGCATCTTGAGTCAAACGGGATGTCATAATGTAGGTTACTCCAATGGATTTCAAATCTGTGTGCAGTCCGAGAAGTGATGATATCGAAACCAGTATACTCTTTTGAAATGGCAATATCTTCTTCTTTCCAAACACTCTCATTCCAGATATCGCGTTACTCATAAGTGATAATATTTTTTGTCTTGTAACGTGTGATTCGATCCCAAAGGCTGCTTGCAGTGGCTTATTACTGGGTGGGTGTTGAAGACTACTGTGCATGACATCAAAAAACGAGTCCACCAGTTCAAAAAAATTCGAAGCTTTTTCATTGCCAGTCAGTAACTGATTTGCTTTTGCTGTTGTAGCGGAAAAAGGGTTTTGGCAGGCGCGACCTTTTGCCTTTCGCTGCCTGTCACATTTAAAAAACAGGGTTTTAATTTGTGACAAATTTTGAGCTCGCCGCGATCCTTTTCGAAAATGTCCTCTATAATTTTTGATGTTAGATGGGTACCATCTTCTAATACTAGTCCATTATCCAAAAAATGATTTCGAAGGAGTTTTGAGTAATGTTGAAGATCAGCGAAAACCCAAATACGTTTTTGTTCTTGATATGGATGAGTAAATGAGGATAATTCTAAGGAAATCTGAAGTTCTTTCCATAAAGTAGAACAACCTCCTAAATCAGAAACAATGGCTTTCACTTTTACGCCACTGTTTTCCACTGCCTTTATAACTGAAAAAAGTAATTCCTTAGTCATAGTCTTCTGAAAATCAAAAAACACTGGTTGTTTCCATGGAGACAGGATTCCTCTCGCCAACACAAACTGAACTCTAGAAAATGGACCTAAAATTTGATCTTCAGTGGCATCGTAGCACAATTTGCTATCTATGTGCATTTAATCGAAACCCAAAATGCAAACTTTTTCGGCTTCGGTCATAGTTTCAGAGCCTTTTTTCACAAGCAGTAGCACATTGCGTAAAATTCCTGGTCTGCAAGAGAATTTTGCGCACCACCTTTTCAGCGTGCTCGCACTTGGTAGTGGAATGCCTATTTTATTTTTCCGAAAATCGTAACTTTTTCTAGAAAGTGCTTTAGTTACAATCCCCCTGAAAATGTCTTCAGCTTTCCAAATAATTTTTCTTTTTCCTTCAACTATTGCTTGCAGTTGTGTCGCAGTTAATACACTTTTAATACGCGCTTCCATTTTTAACAGTTTTTTATTCTTTAAATCACTAATTTTCAGCTTCGTTTTCAAAACTCTGTTTTCACACAACAGTCGCTGCATTCGAAAGTTTCTCTGTCGTCTTCCGTTAGCTTTCATTTTTAACTCATTGGTTCTCTCCAGTTTTAAAAGTTGAATTTCTTTTTTAAGGGATGCAACATTTTCAAGCAGCAATCTATTTTCCTCCGTTATTTTGATACAGGAAGAACAACTGATATCATCTGATGTTTCATCAACTTCATAACAGAGATCCTGTGTTTCTTGCACACAAACCTTTTTCGGACTTAAATTATCCATTCGATCGAAAGCACTTTTTAAAGTATCTCGTTTGCGCTTTCTGTTACATCGTGGAGTGACACAGTGTCCGTTTTGCTGACAGTTCGGCAGATTCAGGATAGGCACCGCGTTTTGTTTCAGTATTTTTTTCTCCGGGAGTCCAAGTAGGCGATTTTTTAAAACATCTTCGTAATCGGAAAAATGAAAATGTTCGCTGCAAACTCTAGCATTCGCTACATTCACAGAGTCAGACCTATAGCACTTGTTCAGCCATTCTTTCACCAAATCTGGATTTTTTAAAGGAAATGCATGGTGCACAATACACTGGGACTGACATTTAATTTTTTTGTAATGATTCTTACAAGTAGCCACAGCACAACTCGACATTGTTATAAGTATTTCAATGTAAACTAACTAAACGATTTCTCTAAGAGCAAGTTTTAAGAGCTGAATACTTATCCACACAAAGCAAAGAAAAGAATACAGCGTAAGTAGAGAGACCCTTCAAGGGAGCTTCACGTTTCCAACCCGAGTTCCAACCGAGGCTGACGAAAAAGACAGGCTACGGTGCGAAATAGTCACGTGCACAACTTAGTGCTGTCGCCAAGCAAAGTCAATGGGTTGAACAGTCATTGCATCGTTGGTTCACAGTTATTTGTATTGAGTGTTCCGTTTATCGTCATTTGGATACACGTATAGTTTGTGAGGTAGGTATTTTTATATTTCTAAGATAAAGTTAATTCTTAGTAAACGTTTTATTTAGTTTTAGTGATAATTATAGGTTTAATGAGTAGATCTTAGTTTCACACGTGTTGGAATCTGTTCATGTCTCGTGAATAGTGAAGTATAAAGAAGTGAGTTATTCTGTTATGTTGAATTCTTATTTCAAATAGAATAATTAATATATTTTGCCAATGCCGATTCACATAAAGCTTCAATATTACCAGAAATCAGGGCAACTTTTCAGGAAATTAGCCTTCGTAATTTGTATGACATTTGCATCTCCAACAATCGTTAGCCCTTTCTTTACGAAATTAATGCTTGAATTGTTGCATTGTAATGTGTGTCTGAATTAAAGACATTTTTAAATTTCGTAACTTAATGCAACTGTGATATAGCATTTGTCTGATTTAATTTACTAAAGCTGTCTGAACAGTGTGGACATATTATGTTGAAAAACTACATGAACAACTTAATTCTAACTACAATACATAGGGAACTACTTTCGATTAAAAGTTTCATATCTAGTTCTTCTCTTGTATTAAAAGGTATAATAATTTTTACAGGAATTCCCATGCCACAGTGTTGCAGTGTTAGTGGCTGCAAGTCAAATTATATAAGTCAAAAGGAGACTGTTATAACTTTTGCCATACCAAAGTAATGTAAGCAGAAGACAAACTTTGTCTTATACAAAATCTGCTGCATACATTTAAACAGACAAAGTTCTGATTTTAGATTTCCTTGTTCATTTTCTGTTGAATGTTTGTGTATGAGTAGCTTGAAAACTAAATAGGAAAACATAACTCTCCTCAGCTGAAAAATTCTTTTGAACAACTTAGTAAAAGCCAAACATGATAACCGAAATTATTTGAAATCACGTGAAAGAAAAATTAAGAAGTTGAAAGTCTGAACGCTTAGTTTTGTGTGCCTCTCCTTAGTGCATAGTGTGCACAGGGTAAGTCCTGAGATAGGGAAAAGAGTTCAAACTATCAAATATTTTATATGCATGTAAAGTGTATAGCCAGGTTGGTTAAAGCATTGAAATGTATTTTTTCTTCTGTAGTAAATGAAGATAACATTTCTGAAAAGTTATCTTTGAAACTGGAAAGTAAAGATCCATCATATTTGGTTTCATTTTATTTAAAACTTGTATACCAGGAAGTAGTAATTCAGTTAGCGTCTCGTAACATTTCCGATCTTTTTTCTGCTTCATCACATATTATTCACATAATGCTGAGTGGTGGTGGCATTATGTACTGAAGATTTGTATTTAATTTTTGGTGGTGTCTTTTTTTTTCAAATTGGAACTAATACTGTTTGTGCAGCGGTTGCCCGTCTTACACAATGTGCCTGTGATATACCTTTTTATATTCCCCTATCCCAAGATATGCATCTTAATTTGGCAAGCTGTTTCACAGCAAAATGGGCCAGAGGTCCTCATTTTAATAGCAGTTTTGATTTCATCAGTTCAAATTCATTTGAAAATCTGTGGACTATTTTCTTTCCGTGAAAGATGATGCCGTATTCCTTCGCGTCATGGGGTCTGGCTAGTCCCTCAACGACACCATACCCGTACGAGTTCCATGTCACTTATTTCCAGATTAATAAATGTTAGCAGTAGGATTGTAGCATTTTTGTTTACGTTTCAATACTGTACTAAAAAGATTCCAGGAAATTTCTCTTATTTTTCATACTTGCCACTATGACTTCATTGCCATAAAAGTTTTGATAAAAACACCTGTGAGAAGTTAACTGAAGTGTTACTGTGTGTGTGTGTGTGTGTGTGTGTGTGTGTGTGTCAGAGCTGAGTTCGGGCTCAATTTTAAGAGCCGGGGCCTGAAGTATGTCAGCCCGAACGAGCCCGAAAACTATGATTAACCTGTATAGGCATTAAAAAAGTCTTCCAAACTTCCACTCTTTTCTACCCATGCAATTAACTGATGTTTTTCTAAACTGTGGAGTGGGGAAGGGATGTCTATCTATTTCTCACACCATTCATTTCTTCCTGAAATGTTTTTTTTTTTGGGGGGGGGGGGTGTATCAGGAAACATCTGGTGGCACAGCAAACTACGTCTTATATTGCTCAATAGAATTAGCAGGGAGCTGCCCCTTTGAGGTAGGGAGCAAAATTCTGTCAGCTTGCTATCTACTATCTATACTTCTTAAAACTTATACTTGGCAGAAATCTTGCAATTCATGTCCTATGGTATTTTGTTATCCAAGCCCGGAATGGATAGCCCTGCAGAATTCCTACTCCCCATTTGGACCCAGTTGCTGAAGAGTTCTCTTTAACAACTAGAAAGTGTAAAAAAAGCCTCGTGTGCTAAATCATATAAAATCACATTAAAAGAAAAAGGAAGAAAATTCTTCCCCTCTCTCCAAGCCCGAACTCCAGTAAGTATTATGCAGCCATCACCCGGTTCGGGCTCGGCCCATCTCAGCACTGGTGTGTGTGTGTATGTACTAGTGCTTAGCTTGACATTTATAGTAGGTATATTGAAAGTAAAAATTTAATTTTATCATAATGAGCAAATTTAGCTTCTAGTAAAGAATGTTAGTAAAATGTATAAATTCCCTAGTGTTAAGAAAAACTACAAACCAATTGTGCTTAATTCCTTTAGAAATGTGTGGGAAATAATTATTTATACTGTTTAAATGTTGTCTAATCCAAAATGTGATATCAAATATGTTTTATAAAAAAGTAGATCACAGTTAGGTATGAACATTACAAAAGTAGATTTTAGGTAAAGAAAATAATGGACACAACTCATACATAAAATATTCAGATTGTAACACATATTGGAGGATCTAAAGCTGAGATAATTTTGATGTAACTTGTGATGATTCAAACTATTTGAAACAGATGTCGTAATTTCTGCCATTGGTTAGCAAGAATTCTTTATTTATTTTGTTGTGTGTATCTATAACTTTGTTGCAGATGCTATCACATAAGGAAAGTTAGGGTAAACAACCTGAAGCTGAATACAGTTGCAGTTTGTGATGACTTCCTTCCTTCAAACTATTTGAAACAGACATTTGAGGTACATTTATGTAAAAAAAAATGGACCCATTTGTTTATTTTTAATAGTATTTTTTACTTCGTTCCGCTTGAAGATACAAGACAAATTGATAGTCAAATAGGTAAGTTGATACTTTTTTCAAATGTAGTATTTATGCTAATTTTTAAAGCAAACTAAAAATTGGATTTCTGAATTGCAGCAAAGTGCTTTAATAATATGAGGGTGGATCAAAAAGTTAGTTACACTGTTGAATAAAAAAACAAACAAAGATATACTCAGGGGATGTATGTTGGTTTAAAGGTACAACATTAATTCATTTTTCGACATAGTCGCCTAAGGACTGTAGACATTTATCGAAGCGTGCGATTAACTTTCCCATACCTGTACAAAAAAAGTCCAGTTTGGTGCAACTAGTTAAGGACCGCCCTTTTCACAGCCTCATCGGTTGGGAATCGTTGTCCTGTTTCATTTTACCGAACAAATGGTAGCCGCATGGAGATAAGTTGGGGCTGTAAGGTGGATGTTGCCACACCTCCGACTTGAATGACTGCAGCGATTCCTTTTGCTTTCCGTGCTGTGTAGCGTTGTTGGGCAGCAGAGTGACACCTTCACTCAACTTACCCCGGCATCTGTCCTTAATTGAATTTTGCAGATTTAATAGTGCTTGACAATATGAGTCACTATTGATGGTTGTCTCTTTTGACAGAAATTATGTGTAAACAACAGATTCACAGTCGCCATGACCTCTCCCGCATACAAACAGTTGGACTTTTCACGTCTTCCTTGTTGGAAAGGTGACATGTTTCCATTCCATGGACGATCGTTTGATTTCAGTTACGTAACAGTAAATATGTGATTTCAGATTGCTTATAGAGATATATTTCCCACGTATAACAAGAAGAAATATTTCTTCCCCAATGTTTACCTGAATAACTGGGAATTTGCTAAGCATCGACCTGACTAAATAGCTGAGCTACGATGAAGCAGGGCTCGCTTTGACTGGCGAAATTCTGAGATTATTCAGATTGAATCACTCGGATGTTTGGGACTTCCTCATCCTGGATGGTGTACCGGTAGCATGCTCGAATGGAAATTGGAAAATGCAGGTTCGCTTCCTGCTCCACGGCGATGAATTTTTCAAATTTTCTGGTATGAAAGAGTTGTCAGTAGCACTAAATCTGCAATTTCAGATTGGTATTGGTTCATAATGCAATTAAATTTCTGTTAATGGTGAGCAAGAATTCTGTTTACTGAGCTATAGTTTGAATTAAATTCTAGTATGGAAATAGTTTTTTCAATTTTTGGCTTACCTAACAGTGTTCAATTATAGTAATTGTAAATTTACAAATACAAATGAAAGGAAAATTCAATAGTGACAAAAATGAATAATTTTACGAAAAAAAGTTCTTGCATTAATTTTTCACAAAACAATAAGAACATTTTTTGTGACAGTGTCCTTCATTCAACGTTTTTTTTTTCAATTACCAAGAAAATAGCTTGTGCCAGAATGTGTAGTCACATAATTTTAAAGTGTTGAAATATATACAGATGAGGATTAATTTTTTTCTTCCCCCAAGTAGAAATAAGTAAAATAAATTAATGCACAGAAATGATTTGTATTAAAAGGGATCGTAAGCATTTTTTAAGAAGGAATAATTATTTCCAAATTATGTACTTTTAGTGTACAGAAGTATTGTTCTAGAAATAACCCCATTAAACAAAATGCATGCAATAATGCCAAAAAAAAATATTTTTTCCAGAACAAGAAAAAAATATAACTTTTTTTAATTTAGTAAGGAACGTTTTAGCCAGAGATATGTATATACGAGGGAACACTTTTTCTTCGACCTGAACATGATTTCGCTTAACGTTTTCCGTTTGTTATTAATATTCTGTACGCTATTTATTAAACGAATTTGCTTTTCATTGTTGCTAGAAAATCATGAAGGCAAAAAGAAAAAAATTAACTACACGGACAACGAAGAAAATATAGTTAATTTCATTAAATCGAGCAACAAAGCTTTCGAATATGTCTCTTGATACGACTTTGTTAAAGGAACGGCTAAGCGCAAAAATCCACACTACACGGAAAACGAAAAAAATTAATTCAGTAGTGTTAAACGATTAAGTTCACTAGAACTCCCATTTTAATAATGTTCTTTTTAAACGTTTTATTATCTAATAGTTTGAAATTAATATGTATGCTTAGATGTGCCACCTTTTATTCGCTGCGTGTTGGAAAATTAGCTCTCTACTCGGTCACCGTTTGCTCTTAGCGGCCCAAGCAGAGGCAACAGCACTAAGTTGGTCACGTGATCTCGTCGATGCCCTTTCGCACCGAAGCCTGTCTTTCTCGTCAACATCGGTCCCAACCAACACAGGGACGTCAGAAACAGGTCATCAGTCACCGCTGAGGGGATCCGTGGCGGCAAAGTTTCTTCAAAGGAATGACCCAGCTCTAATATTCTATCAGCCCTGGTTCTAGCAATGAAATAGCTTGCCAAAAATTGTACTGTGGGACGGTTTTATTGCTTCGGCAGAAAAATTCCGCATATGTGAAACAGAACAAAAAGAAATCCCATACTAACCCCTTTTCGGAAATAGAATCAGTCTTATTATGATTCTATTGTTTCACCGAACACCATAGCTTAAAAAGATCTACAAATTGACGGCAATTTGTTAGCCATGCAATTTGTATATGCCCCCGTAACGTCGGAGCAACAGAGGGGTACCAATCTCCCGGGTACGAATTTGCCGGATACCAACCTTCCGAGTATGAATTTGCCGGGTACCAATTTGCTTTTCACCTGAAATAATTACTTTTCTGTAAGAACTTTTTTATTTTATTTCATTTATTTATTTTTGAGAATTCCGTGCAAATAATGATATACAATGACTGAAAGAGAGTATTTCGAACTGGTAAAGTACGTAAAATCCCTGGAAAAACATGCAGTTGCAATCGCAACAAATTGTAAGTTTAGGGTAGAATAGATTTTGGAGCTCCTAAATTTAAGAGTTATGTACAAGATGTAACTACCTTAGCAACGACAAATGAAATCATGCAATTATTTTTATTCATTTTTTTCGAGGTTTAACAACCATCATCAGCAACTCATTGGATTGTAAGCAGCCGCTCGTCCCTAATATAGAACCACTGGTTCCAGGGAAGGGAGAGAGCCTGTGCCCTAAGAGAAAAACACAACGTCCATGTCTCACTCGAACCCACACCCATCTCGGACAAACGGTCAGAAGCCATTGCTTCGATTATTGCGCCACCGGGAGGGAAGGCATGCAATTACTTCCGTATTTTTAAATTATGAATTTTGAAATTGAAAGTCTTTAATTAAAAGAATAAAACTTGAAGAGAAGAACTTGTCTGTTTAAGTTGTAAGTATGAAAAATTAAATCATTAAAATTTAAAATAATTTACATGAGAATGTAGTTCAAACCTGTCAATCAAAACCAAACAACATGATTTTAAAATGTTTTTCTTTTTCATTTACCGTATGAATTTAATTTTATTAGAAATTCTTGCAGAAAAAACCACATGCCACAAACCCTGGACACGGCGAACTTTTAAATTTCTTTTCTTTAGGACGAATTTGTCGTTCAAACATCGATAGAATGTGTGGTCATAGAATATTTCTTCATGGGAAATACCTCCCAGATCTCTTTACTACTTGTTTGATGACACCACATTGAAATATTCTTGCATCTTCCTATATGGCCTGCGACATGACTTCAGGACAAGTTTCCGGCATAGGTCTTTTTAGAATTTTTTAATAAGCGCAATATTATTTACTTGATTTGTTAAGTAAACATTTTAAATATTAGGTCCGGCTACGTATAATGAACGCTCCCTATCTTCTGATTCAAGGCTTCTTGAATTGGAAGAGGAACTACAAAGGATCAAGTGGGATATCGTCGGGCTAAGAGAGGTAAGTAGAAAAGGAAAAGATCTCGTTGAACTGAAAAGTGGACATCTCCTCTACTATCGTAGGACAGATACTGGCATAAATAGTGGTGTTGGATTTATAATAAACAAAAAACTGAAGGATAAAGTTGTAGAAGTTGAAAATTCCTCTGACAGAGCTGCACGACTCGTTATCCAACTCTCGAGAAGATACAAGGCTCAGATTATTCAAACTTATGCACCCACCACAAGTCATCCTGAAGAAGATATTGAAGAATTTTATGAGGAAATTCGTCATCTAAATAATAAAGGTAAGCAGCACTTGAAGATAATTATGGGAGATTTCAATGCAAAAATAGGGCAACGGCAACAGAATGAAACTTCAGTAGGTAAATTCGGTCACGGCAACAGAAACCAGCGTGGAAAAGCTCTTGTAGAGTTTGCAGAGGCAGAAGGGTTTTTCATCTTGAACTCCTTTTTCAAGAAAAAACCACACAGGAAATGGACATGGAGACATCCAAATAAGACGACAAGTGAAACTGGTTTTATTATGTGTAACAAAAAATTCGTCATAAAAGACTGCAGTGTGCAAAACAAGTTCAACACAGGTAGTGACCATAGATTGGGGAGATGTAAGATGCACCTCAACACTAAACTCGAACGTGGCAAGCTCATAAGACAAACAAAATGTATTGACATAACCAACCTTAAAAAACACCATAATACCTTCAAGTTGGAACTGAAGAACAGATTCTCTGCTTTAGAAGGCCTAACATCGGAAGAAGTGGATATTTCTGAAGTTAACAGAAAAGTAAACAAAGCTTTTATGGCAACAGCAACAAAATTAGCTGGGTCTAAGAACAAGTTGCATGTGAACAATTAGGAAAAACCAAAATGTTGATGCAAAAAAGAAGAGAGATGAGGACAGCTAAAGAAGATGTGACTTCCAAAGTGTAATATATAGAGCTATGCAAGACAGTACGAAAAAGTATCACTGAAGACGTAAGGAAAGTCAACTGTGAACTAATGAGGAAAGCAATTGAAAACAACTAAGGCCTAAAGACAGCAAAGGGACATCTCAGTAAGGGAAGAAAACAGATTACGGCACTGAGAAAAGAAGATGGTTCTGTAACAAGAAATAGAGGCGAAATTTTGACAAGAGTGAAAGATTTCTACTCTAAATTATATGAAAGGGATGATACATGTACTCCAGACATCATCAAAGGTACCAGTACCAGAGTTCTTCCAGTCCTCCCAGCAGAAGTTGCACATGCAATCAAGAACATGAAGCGGGGAAAAGCTCCACGATAAGATGGAATTACTGTAGACATCATACAAGAAGCAAGTGTAGAAATTGAAACAGTACTCGCCCAAATTTTCACTCGATGCCTTAATGAAGGGAAGATTCCTGAGGACTGGAACAACGCTACAATGATCCTGCTACATAAAAAGGTGACATTGAAGATCTCAGGAACTACAGACCTATCAGCCTCCTATCAGTGGTTTATAAAATCTTCCCTAAAGTCCTTTCACACCGCTTGAAGGTAACACTGGACATGGCTCAACCTAGAGAACAAGCTGGATTCAGGAGTGGCTACAGCACAATAGATCATATCTACGTACTCAGATAACTAATTGAAAGAGTGAGGAAATATGAACTTCCATTGTGCTTTTATCGATTATGAAAAGGCCTTTGATTCGGTGAAACCATCAGCAGTTACAATGGCTTTGAAATTCTGCGGTATTGAAGATGCATACATTAATGTTATTAATAACATCTATGAAAATGCAAAGATTCGGCTGTTTGAAAATACAATACACATAAAAATTTGAAAGGGAGTGAGACAAGGTGACACCATATCTCCCAAGCTCTTTAATGCCACATTGGAAAATATCTTTCAATCACTGAACTGGGAAAACAAAGGGATAACTATTAATGGAGATTATCTAACCCACCTTCGTTTTGCTGATGACGTAGTCATTTTTGCAACTACCCCACCAGAACGGCAGAGTGTGATCCAGGAACTTGCTGACAAGAGTAAAGAAGTGGGATTAAAACTGAACTTTCAGAAGACAAAAGTGATGTTCAATGCTTTTACAAGAAATGAAGATTTATCGATTGATGGAGAAAAGCTGGAGATAACAGACACGTACGTTTCTTTTGGATAGCAGATATCAAGTGAGGGTCACATTGATGAAGAAATTAATCGGCGTACGAAACTTGCCTGGAGAGCTTTTGGAAGAAACAGCATAATTTTCAAGAGAAATATGCCATTATTATGTCTTAAAAGAAAAGTGTTTGATCAATGCATCCTTCCAGTGCTTACGTATGGTGCAGAGACGTGGACCTTAACTAAAAGAGACATACTGAGACTGCAGACAACTCAAAGCAGTATGGAGAGGTACATGCTTGGTGTAACCAGGTGAGATAAGAAGAGGAACTCGTGGATCCGAAAAATGACAAGAGTGGAAGACATCATGATCAGAGTTAAATCCCTGAAATGGCAATGGGCTGGACATACTGCCAGAAGGACAGACCATCGATGGACAGCCGAAATTTTAGATTGGATTCCAAGGGACAGGAAAAGACCCAGAAGACCACATGGGAGATATGTGGGTGAAATTAGAAAGTATGCGGGAGTAACATGGAGGAGTCTGGCACAAGACAGACCCTTGAGGAAGAAACTTGGGGAGACCTTCGTCCAGCAGTGGATTGATAATGGTTGACAGTGATGATGATGATGATGATGTCGAATCTATTTTCATTTGTTCGTATTAGTTTGGGAGATATTTTCTTCGGGGTATTTTCATTTGCATCTTCAATATTTTGGGATACCCCATAAAGAAATCCGGAATGCGCCACTGAGCTCTTGGCAACATGTGATTGTCCCAGGTAAAGTACTTTTATATGTCGGAACAAAGCCTTTACAAGGCCCGTTGTGATTGGGGTTTAGGAGAACTGGCCACCGGAGAACTGGCCACCCGGAAAAGTGCCCACCGGAGAACTGGCCACAAAAAATTTAAGGGGCCCTCTAAAAATTGCGTTTTTTGACCGCTTCGTAGCCACGACCCCCAGAGGTTGATTATCTGAGTCATATAAAGTTTCCGTAATTTCGTGTTTTCTTAATTGCGATAATTAATGTAATTCTTTATAAAAATGTTTATGATCTACAACTCAACAAAAGATTTCAAGGTTTCAAAGGTACGCACAAGTCTACAAATTATCTGAGGGCATGTGCTGAGTGCTGACTCAGGAAATCTGTTGGGGGAGGGATACCAAAAGTGTAAAATATAAAAAAAATTTTGTCCGATCAGGAAATTTTCAGTAATTACAAGCTGCAACTCGACACATTAACTGAGGGCATGTGCCTACTCAGCAAACCTGTTGGGGGGAGGGGGATGTATTCCAAAAGTATAAAACATCATAAAGAATTTCTGGTTCGATCAGGAAATTTTTAGCATTAAGAGCCTACAAATCAACAAACAATCTGAAGGCATCTGCTGCCTCAGGAGGCCTGTCGGAGGAAGGGGGGGGGGGTAACACCAAAAGTATAAAATATAAAGAATTTCTGATACGGTCGGGAGATTTTCAGCATTTACAACCTACATCTCAACAAACTCTCTGAGGGCATGTGCTGACTCAGGAAACCTGTCGGAGGGGGGGGGGATTAATACCTAAAATATAAAACAAAGTATTTCTGGTTGTAAATGGTAAAAATCTCCCGAACGGACGAGAAATTCTTTATATTTTACACTTTACACTTTTGGTATTACCCCCCCCCCCCATCCCATCCCTTACAGGTTTCCTGGGTAGGCCCATGCACTCAGAAAATGTGTTGAGTTTCTTGTAAACGCTGAAAATCTCCAGATCGAACTGTAAATTCTTGATATTTCAGATTTTAGGTTTAAAGCAACCCCCTCCCCTCCGCCAAGTTTCCTGGGTTTGCACATACCAGCAGAGAATTTTTTAGCTATACCTAGAAAAATATCGTAAATAAGAAAATACGAAATTATGGACATTTTATGTGTGTCAGATATCTCGGGAGACGTAGGCACGGAGGAGTCTAGAACGCAATTTTTTTACGGCCCCTTAAATTTTTTATGGCCAGTTCTTCGTGCGGCCACTTCTCCGGTGGTCAGTCCTCTGGTGGCCAGTTCTCCGCTTTGTCTTTTACCCGAAAATCATGGAAATGTCTAAATTTCTTACTGAAAATGAAATATTAAAAAAAAAATTATGAACAATAGTTGCTCAAGTAGTGGGGAATATAGCCACACGAAATTTGTTTATGCAGAACAATTTTATGGCACTGAAATTCCAATGTGTCCAGTTCTCCATGTAGCCAGTTCTCCGGTGGCCACTTCTCCGTGCCCGTTGTGGGGTTGTGATTGATAGGGAAATTTTATATCAAGTTTGTTAAAACATATAAAACTCTATTCAAGAATAACAGACTTACTTTGCCGGTAATAGGTATAATCAATATTTGATTCTAGCTGCAATACATCGAATATTTGATCCGATATTAAAAGAAAATATTCTGCACACGACCTCTTCCCTCTGAACTAGAGCCGGATGGAGGAAGCTTTTACAGGGCCCGGGGCGAAATTTTATTGCGGGGCCCGAACCAAAAATTCATTGCTGGCACTAGGAAATAAATTTCATATTTTAATAAAGTCGTTACGTGAAAAATGTCCTCAAAGAACACACACTATGTGAAATTTCCAAATTTTGACGGTGACAACGAAGCCTCATCCCTCTACTTCAGAGCCGAATGCTTTACCAATTAAGCTACACCGAAAGAATTTATTGTTGCAACTTCTACGTCTTGCCATGTGCTTCACCTCTGCAGTATGTCATAAAGAAAACTATCATAAAGAAAGTTCAGAGATAGAGAGAGAGAGAAGAGGGAGGGAGGGAGGGAGGGACGGAGAGAAGAGGGAGGGAGAGATAGATAAGAGGGAGAGAAGAGGGAGGGAGGGAGGGGGAGAGAGAAGAGGGAGGGAGACAGAAGAGAGAGTAAAAAGTGTTGAAATCTACGATTTTCTTTCCGGGGAGATGGGGTTGAAATTGTATTATGGCTCTTATAAAAACTTCCTTACAAAATGATAAAAAAAAATACCTGCATAGCGAAATTTTTTGAATTACGAATATTTTAGTGTAGGAATTAATAAGGATTCCTCTAAAATAAATTCGTACAAATAGTTGTTTTTCCCCTGATACAAAGTTTTAGTGATTGATTTTTAATGCAAAGTGGAGCAAGTGACAAATTAGCGACTTTTTAAACTTTTATACGCGCTCATATATGATTTATTTTTTTTAATTTACAGTAATGTTTTTAAAGTCACTGAATAAATGGCTTCTATACGTAACCCGAAATTAACGTTGATGTTGTTCTTTTTATTTCTTTAAATTATCTGGTTTGCACGCAAATTGTTAAATACATAAAAGTAAGGGCCACAAAATGATGAAATTTAATTTGCTATTTATCAATGCGGAAAACAGAAAAGTAGTTTCAATAATCACTTAAAATCCCCAAATTTAAGTATTTGTACGGCGAAGGACGATAACCTATTCGAAAATGGAGGGATTGTAAACGAAAAAAAAAACCTTTTGAAAAAGAACTTTTTAAGGGCTTCGCACCCCAAAACTTACACACAAAGGAAATAATTGTAAAAAATTCTACCAAAAGTGATTTTTTTTCCTAAACTGAGGAGCCCCTTGAAGGCATGGGGCCCGGGGCGAAAGCTCCAGTTGCCCTTATGGTCCAGCCGGCTTTGCTCTGTACTGTGGATCAAATTTAGGGCTTTGCTGAATGACTGATTAGAGCAGACGTGTCGTTGTTGATAAGCCCCATTCCTTTTCCGTAGAGCTAAAACTAACGGGGGGACGCAGTTGTTTAGACACGGGAACATCCTGTGTGACCTTGTAACATTGCTCCTGGGAATAGTGAACACTCGAGTTTTGGCCTCTCCGATGTTTTGAATGTTCTTAGATTCTACTAACGGATATTTCACTTACAAAACACGGGACCTAGAAACGACAGCCGCGGCCAGGAATAACAAGACGCTGAACGCGGTTCCTTTCGTAGCATCAAACTGGTACCCTCTATGAAAATAGCGTCACAGAACACGTGATAATGTGCCTATAATATAGTTATTTTTTTTTATATTTTTACCAATTAACAAAACAACGGAAATAAAAAATAAACTTTAAGTTTTATTTTTGGTATTTTGAGGCCCCTTCGATTCCGAGGCCCCAAGGGCGCGTTTCCTGCGCCTGTGCGGTGATCCGCCCCTAGTAAGGGCTGTTTAAAGTTTGTACTCGAGTAAAAGCGCAACACAATAAACTTGACTTTTTGTGAAAATGTTATGCATATGAGCACGGTTGGGGTTGATTGAAAACTGATAAAAAGGCATAAGGCCTGTTTATTAATTTTTGTGCCTGTGTAAAAACGCAGTACCGTAATCTTGGCCTGTTATCGAAACCTTATGAATACGCCGAACTAAAAATTCATAAAAAAAGGCTAGGCCTAAGGTCTTGCAATTAAGGTTTTGTGACAGAGTAAAGGTGCAACATTAATAACTTGACATGTTATGTTAACTTTGTGAATATGAGCACAACTGATTAAAAATTTCAAGAAATTTTGGGATTAATGTGTTGTAGCAGAGTAAAAGTGTAACATTATCTTTATTTTCTATATAAACCATACTACGTGCTGAAATGGCCCAACTATATGTACGTATCTTCAACCATATACCGAAGGGCGGACACGGTGAAACAAAAGTGCGATTTTGTCCGGTCCCTTAAAAGTTTGTGGCCAGCCCACATGAAATAGATCACGTTGATGTCAAAAACGTACTTTTCACACGGCTCCATAACAGATAGCAAAGGACACGTCGCAATCTTTTTTTATTTATTTTAGTTGGGAGGTTTAACGACCATCGTGATCAATTCAGTTGGCTGTAAGCAGTCAGCAGTTCCTAATTTTGGGTCACTGGTTCCATGCAGGGAAAGGGGAGAGCCACTGCCAGAAGTCAAACACAACGTCCATGACTCACCGGGCTTCGAACCCGGACCCTTCTCAGACTAGTTATCAGAAGCCGGTAATCGGTAAAAAAGTCCGAGACTGTTGATAAACGCGGAAAAAACTCAAGGAAAAAAAGTCTAGGAAAAAAAGTATAGGAAAAAAAGTCCGAGATGGGAGTTTTGATTGTCATCATGGGCTAACTAATAAGTCGATTTGACATACTGTTTGAATGTTGGGGGTGGGGGTGGGGGTGGGGGTGGGGGCATACTTTCATTATTTACCTAGTGTGGTGGGGTTACCAGAAAACCGACACACAGGAAAACTGCCACACGTTTTTCATTTAGGGGCCGGGCACAAAGTGCTATTCCCCCGAGGAACACTTTGAATGTGTGGCAGTTTTCCAAATTTCCTAATTTGTTTTAGTTTTCCAAGGCGCCTAACGACGGGAAGGAACTCTTTTGTTTGTCTGAATTTTCACGCCGGTTCATGCCAGTTTAGGGTGACTAGCCACAAAAGTTTAACAGGAGATAGGGGGTATAAAGATCGCTGTACATTTCTTAAAACTACAGTGTTCGACAAAACAACAGAATTACACATGCCTCATGCTGTGTTCAGAAAAGGACGATAAGGTGGATTTTTTTTAATAACGCTGCACTTGTGCTTAGGCACTAAATACTTATTTACATAACATGGCAAGTTTGTAATACTTTTCTTTTACTTAATTAGTTCATGGAGCGTAACACCTTGGCCTTTTTAACAGCTTTTAAACCGCCGACTTCATATTCATAACGTTTACGTATCAAATAAAATCAATAGCATTGCGCTTTTGCTTAGGCACTAAATATTAATTTATAGGCCCTAGGCCTAGGCCTTTTTACCAGTTTTTATTCTACCAATATAATACTGACAGCGTTTACACTGAAATCAAGTAAATAGTAACGCGCCTTTACTTAGGCACGAAATATTAATTCAAGAGCCTAGGCCCTTTTACTAGTTTTTTATTTAACCAAAGTCATATTCACAACGTTTACACAGCAAATCAAGTTAATAATATTGGGCGTTTACTTAGGCACGAAATATTAATTTATAGGCCCTAGGCCTAGGCCTTTTTAGTGGTTTTTATTCTACGGATGCGATATCACAACGTTTACATATCAACTCAAGTTAATAATATTCCGCTTTTACTTAAGCACTAAATATTGTTTCATTGGCCCTTGGCTTAGGCCTTTTTTAACAGTTTTTATTCTAACGATGTCATATTTATAACGTTTATGTATGAACTGAAGTTAACCATATTGCACTTTTACTTAGGCACTAGTTATTAATTTATTGGCCCTATGCCTAGTAATTAATATTGAATGCCTAAGTAAAAGCGCATGCTATTAACCTGACTTGGTACATAAGTTTTATGAATATGACATCGGTAGAATAAACAGTATTAAAGAAGCCAAGGCCTAGGGCCTATGAATTAATACTTAGTGCCTGAGTAAACGCGCAATGCTATTAACTGAAGTTGATAAATAAACGTTATGAATATGGAGTCGACGAATTAAAAACCGTCAAAAAGGCCTAGGCCTAGGGCCTATAAATTAATATTTTGTGCCCAAGTAAAAGCGCAATATTATTTGATGTGTAAACGTTGTGAATATGACATCGGTGAAGTAAAAAGCGAATAAAAAAGCTTAGCCGTAGGGCCTATAAATTAATATTTCATGCCTAAGTAAACGCCCAATATTATTAACTTGATTTGCTGTGTAAACGTTGTGAATATGACATTGGTTAAATAAAAAACTAGTAAAAGGGCCTTGGCTCTTGAATTAATATTTCGTGCCTAAGTAAAGGCGCGTTACTATTTACTTGATTTCAGTGTAAACGCTGTCAGTATTATATTGGTAGAATAAAAACTGTTAAAAAGGCCTAGGCCTAGGGCCTATAAATTAATATTTAGTGCCTAAGCAAAAGCGCAATGCTATTGATTTTATTTGATACGTAAACGTTATGAATATGAAGTCGGCGGTTTAAAAGCTGTTAAAAAGGCCAAGGTGTTAGGCTCTATGAACTAATTAAGTAAAAGAAAAGTATTACAAACTTGCCATGTTATGTAAATAAGTATTTAGTGCCTAAGCACAAGTGCAGCGTTATTAAAAAAATCCACCTTATCGTCCTTTTCTGAACACAGCATGAGGCATGTGTAATTCTGTTGTTTTGTCGAACACTGTAGTTTTAAGAAATGTACGGCGATCTTTATACCCCCTATCTCCTGTTAAACTTTTGTGGCTAGTCACCCTAAACTGGCATGAACCGGCGTGAAAATTCAGACAAACAAAGGAGCTCCTTCCCGTCGTTAGGCGCCTTGGAAAACTAAAACAAATTAGGAAACTTGGAAAACTGCCACACATTCAAAGTGTTCCTCGGGGGAATAGCACTTTGTGCCCGGCCCCTTAATGAAAAACGTGTGGCAGCTTTCATGTGTGGCGGTTTTCCGGCAAACCCACCCCCACCCCCAACATTCAAACAGTATGTCAAATCGACTTATTAGTATGCCCATGATGACAATCAAAACGCCCATCTCGGACTTTTTTCCTGGCCTTTTTTTCCTCGGACTTTTTTTCCTGGACTTTTTTCCGCGTTTATCAACAGTCTAGCACTTTTTTTCCTCGGACTGTTTTTCCTGGACTTTTTTTCCTCGGACTTTTTTACCTAGATTCTCAGAAGCCAGCGCATAGACCACTGCGCCACCGGAGCGGCTCACGTTGAAATTAACTATGTATTTTTCATACTGTCCCAAACGCTCTTATGGACATACTAATGGAACTGGATGCAAAGAAATCATTAATGTAATTTGTACTAGCAGGGTGGTATTTTCCGGGTAAATATTACTATCTGCGGAATCACCAAGTTCAGCGGTTGAAAATTAATGAATGAAAAAGGTATTCCTGTAATTTTCCAGTAAACTTGTCTTTATTTTTTTTATTTAGCCAATTTAATTTTATGAAACAAAAAAAGAAAGGAAGAGGAATGGAAATACTTATCTCCGAGGTGACATCTATAGAACTGCCGTACATCTGGCGTGTGCTTCTGAGAAACCGCGACACTGAAGTGCAATGCACCTGTTTGATGTCGAGTGCATGCGACTTGATATTGGAATTGATAATATTTTTCTTACCGTTTTACATTTTGAATATCTGGAACTCTCTATTTACATTACATTGCATTTCTGCCTGATAAGCCGCCCGTTTGTGGTGAAAGCTAACGTTTATTAAATTTTGATTTTAATACACCATTAACCAGATATTTTTGCACTTTATTGTTATCTACGGTCTCACACTTAGACCGTAGGTTGGGTATTGGAGTGCTGAATTGTGTTGCAGATCTTAAGAGTAAAAAATTGAACTTTTAACGAAAATTTTGTATGGGGGCCCCTTCGGACCGGGCCTCCACCCGTGCCAAACACCGTCACCGTCTAAGTTAGAGTACCGTGAGGTAGTATACCAAATTTGGTGGTTCGAAATTGAAAACTGTAGATTTTACGAAAATTTTGAAAAGCCCCCTGAAGCCCGGGCCCGACCCGTTCCAAAAACCATCTACGGTCTAAGTTAGAGCACCATGAGGTAGTATACAAAATTTGTGGCTCTAAATTGAAAACTGTAGATTTTACGAAAATTTTTATGGTGGCCCCTCGACTCCGGACCTCTTACCCGTTCCAAAACCCCTCTACGGTCGAAGTCAGAGCACCATGAGATAGTATACCAAATATGGTGGTTCTAAATTGAAAACTAGATTTTACGAAAATTTTCTATGGGGGGGCCCTCGACCCCGGGCTCCGACCCCTTCCAAAAACCGTCTACGGTGTAAGTTAGAGCACCTTGAGACAGTATACCAAATTTGGTGGTTTTAAATTGAAAACTGTAGATTTTACGAATATTGCGTATGGGGGCCCTTGACCCCGGGCCCCCTACCTTTCCAAAACAGTCTACGGTCTAAGTTAGAGCACCGTGAGGGAATATACCAAATTTGGTTGTTCTAAATTGAAAACTGCAGATTTGGCGAAAATATTCTATGGGAGTCCCTCGACCCTGGGCTCCGACCACTTTCAAAAACCATCTACCGTCTAAGTTAAAGCACCATGAAATAGAATACCAAATCTGGTGGTTTTAAATTGAAAACGGTAGATTTTACGATAATTTTGATTGAGTGGCCCTGGACCCCGGGCGCGTATTTCACAAGTGAATGTACAGAATTGCGATTAAGGCCATTTTCCTCACACGATTGGTTCAGAGCTACGTTGGAGATTGTGAGTAGGAGGGGTCTATGAGGCTATGAGGAGAATCATGGACGGAGACATTTTGAATTATATCTTGGGAAGTTCTGCTTCCTAAGAAATTCACTGTGCGGTTACTTAACATATGTGACAAATGATCATATTGACTGTTAAGGTAAAGTAATTTTGCGCACAATCACAATATCGTAAGGAATATCTGCAGTTTCTCAGATGTATACAAGTCGAAATCTATCTTAATATTAAAATTGAGGACGACTTAAATAAATAGCTATACCATACTCCATATCGACCAATAGATGGCAGCACGTCAACCTAGTACCCGTTACGATTTGTGGTGTTGTGAAAGTACGTATATAAGGATACTGAAAAGTACTCTTTTAAAAGTCCTTTCTATTACCCTTAAAGGACCTTTAACAATGAAAATTATGTCTCCCCATCGAAATATTTATTCTGACAATCAAGGGTTTTTTCTCATGAATGTGAAGAGGTCTAGATAACAAAAAATCAAATAGAGTGATTTTGTATTAGCAAAGAACTGTCTAATGACACGAAGTAAGACCTCAAAACAGTGTTCTGTTGAAATAAGACAGTTCCACATGAATAAATACTCCAGAGTGTTGATTACCATATATTGTGTCTGTAATAAATATATATTTCTAATTTTTAGGAAGTTCCTCATATTTCTGTCCCTTTAAACTTCATCAAAAATGCCTTGAATTCCACAATTTAACCTCCCCCCCCCCTTCCGCCTCTTCTCCCCGAAAATTAAAAAAAATACGTTAAACAACTCATGAGTTCTCCATACAAAACACATCAGTACTAATCATAGCAAAAGGAGGAATGAGCGCTGACGTGCTGACATCTTTTGGGCTCAGTGAGAACTATGTAGAGTAAAGGTATTTCGGAAGATTAGTCACAAGTCCATGAAGCCATGTTGATATAAAAACTCAAAAGTTTCCCACCCAAAAAAGTACACTCTCTATTTAACTCCTGTCGCATTCCGATTGTACGGGTAAAACAACTGAAGGTTTTGCAAAGAAAACACCCGAACTTTAAAATGGCTTATGCCTTATCGGCGAGTGCAGCAAAGCCTGCATGTCTCCATCACATGACTCTGCTCATAGGCCCCGCCTACTGGCAATCTCCAAAGTAGCTTTGAACCAATCGTGTGGCGGAAATTGCCTTAATCGCAATTCCGTACATTCACTTGTGAAATACGCACCCCGGGCCTGGGCACTGTTAGAAAAGCGGTACGGGTAACCCCAATTTCTACCAAAATTTAATCAGGACATCAATTTCTATGACGTCCCCCTCCCCTTTAAATATACTTTTTTTGCAATTCATCAAAAGCTGTCGAAAGCAATTTATTTAGGGATTACTGCGATGTTAAGACCTGCGATGTTATGACTTGCGATGTTATAGTACCACGATGTTTTGCCCTGCGATATTATGGTGCCGCGATGTTTTGCCCTGCGATGTTATGTCGGCGATCATATGTCGTGCAATGTTTTGACCTGCGATGTTATGTCGTAGACCAGCTGTCCCTCTTCTTCTATCCCGTATGCCTCTCCTTTCTTCTTCCATTTGCCCATTTTGTGAGTCCATAGGAGATATCGACCATATGTACTGTCATTGTCCCATCCTGATTCCTGTTTTGCATTGTCTTTCGTTTCGCAAACCATATCACTTCTCGCAATCTACTTTTTCTCGCCTATTCCTGGTTGCTTTTAACGAAGCACCCTCCATCTCGTTTGCGCCTTTCTTTCTGTTTTGGTGAAACAAGCAATATATATCTATCATCTTTATCTCCGGAATGCGAATGCCGCAGACTCTGCTAATCTACTTATTACGAGTGACACAATCCTCACCTATTTTCGCAGCCGCTTAACAACTCGCCTCCGCCTCGAATATGCAGAAACATAATCAACTACTTCCTTAGCACGGTTTCGTCCGGTCTGAGCGCAAGATGCCGATTGGTTCCGGATTGATGGTAACACTATCAGTCTATCGTTTTAACCACTTAGTGCTACTTGCAAGTTGGAACGTGAGGAGTTTCCTTTGTTCTGTAGCCTTTTGTTTGTTGTTTCTTCCTTGCATTGTCGTGATTATTGTGCTGCCTTTAAATTGCGTTAAGAGGATAATTATTTTGGAGCTTGACTACTGTGCCCCTGTATTTCTCCTCCTGACACAGTTTATCCACCATGTGTTGTTCTATTATGGTGGTGTCGTCATGAGTTTGAGGACTCTTGTTTCGAATGCTTTGAACGACGTGTTCTAATCTTTTCCCTGCTGTTCTGTGTATGTGTTCTGTAGTATATTTGTAATAGTGCTGTAATCCCGAGCCATTTGTATGGTATCTTGGTACTGTGCTGAACCATTGACTTGCCTCAGTATTACTATGTTCTATTGTACAATGTGCTAATGGAGGAATTGTTATGTTTACATGATTATTGATTATAAAGTGTGCATTTTCTGGATGAGTTGCTTGGTGCCATGGAAAATCGGCTGAATCCTACGTTTCTCACTATGACATAACCCAGGGTTTGTTATGAGAATTTATTTGCTCTTTTCCTAGTCCTTCTGTCTTGTTGGTTGCCTCTACCGCATTGTTGCATTTTGCTTATTTCTTTAGTGTTATCTTTATTTTGTTTTTCATGTACTGTTGTGACGCCGTTTTTGTTTTTGATTATGTTGCGTAATGTGCAAATTTTCAGTGCATTGTATAGCAGAGGTGTTTTCTTAGGGCCAACATGTTTAATCTGTTAATCACTTGCACAGCTCCTTGCATGTGACATTTTTCTATTTTTCTGATGTTTTTTGAGATTTGCACATGTGTTTCGTTTTTTTATAGTGTACAAGTTTGTTGTGTTTCCTCCCTGTGGTTTTTCATTGTTTTTTTATAAGTTGGTTACCTATGTTGACCACTATGTTTTCCTGTAACATTTGCACCATGTTTTGGTCTATTCATGAGAGAATGTTGGCAATTCCTCTTTGAGGTACCTTATGTGTTCTTATTCCTTTAACTTAATGTTTTGATTTCTATGTGTACCACTGTAGCTACTGTGATAGTTTCTCACCCGTTTTAACTTTCTGATTTATTTCCTGAGGGGGTCATGCTCCGGCATTTGTAATTATTTATGTTTGTTCTTAAGTTATTTCTCATGTTTTATGAGCGTGTATGATTCTGTCCTGTTTTTAGACCAATAAAGATTGTTTGAACTACAGCCAAAGACATTATGAACAACAATAAGCAAAACATTTAACTTACTTGTGAAAGTTCTCATGTTTTTTATGTCGGCCAATATGTTGTGTACATGTCTAAAACAGTACCTGACAATATTTATTTTTTATGAGAACTATTTAAAGTACGATTTTCAACACGCACGCAACCAGCATATGCTCAAGAACAGCTTTCACTCCTCGCTAATGGCGGAACATACGGTTTTCAAATACACACGGAAGTAGCTGGAGTATTTGCCAGTCTATTCTCTCCAAGGTCTTTGGTTGTATGTAGCGGTGTATTTTCTATTTCATAGCTAATTTTCATTGAAATTGAGAACTTATTAATTAAATTTTGATTTTTTTTGATTGGAGGTTTAACGACCACCGTGAGCAACTCAATGGGCTATAAGCAGTCGCCCGTCCCTAATTTAGGGTCACTGGTTCCAGGGAAGGGAGAGAGCCAGTGCCGTAAGACAAACACAACATCCATGCCTGACCGGGATTCGAACCCGGACCCCTTACAGACGAATGATCATAGGCCAACGCCTTAGACCACTGCGCCACCGGGGCGGCTTAAATTTTGATCTAGAAATTTGTTGGTTTGCATTCACACCCGAATATTCCATCTGCGCTATTGAAAGGATATAGTATGCCTTGAATCAGACACTGTATGTACCAATTTCAAAGATGACAATCCAATTTTTGGCGTAAATGTGACAAGGATGGTAAGTCTATAGTTATTTGTACCTTTCAAATAACTATGTATTTCTTATCAAGTCCTCGCGGGTACAGATGGCGTTGCTATATTATTTGCTGCTGGTTGCGTCCCAAGGGTTTGCCAAATTGCCAGTCTATTCTCCTCCAAGGTATTTGCCTGTGCTTACGTAATAGCTTGAAGTTTTAAGTCCAGTCAGGTGTTCGTTTTCGGTCATTTCGTAAGTGATTGTAGTTTTGTTTGTTCGTAAGTTGACTGTTGTTTCTTTATATACATATATATTTATTTTTGTGAATGCTTCCATTGTTTACCTGGTCGAGTTTTGAAATTTACAGGTGAAAAATTACGATTTTATAAATTGCGGTTTTGCAGTTGTGTGTTGTAGCGGGAAATGCCATGAGCTCTTTTGTTACTTCGTTTTCTAATATTTTTACTGATTTTATTCGTTATATTCTGTGTATCAAACGTTTCTTATATGTATTTATTTCATGTTAAAGATTCAGTGTTCTCAGAAGAAGCGTTTTCAGGGTTATGCTGTTGTTTGGCATTTGTGTATTTATGTTTCGAGGGTTAAGGAATTCCTATGGCCGGTACCATATTCTGATGAAATGGCGACACGTGCCTGTAACCATACTAATAATTTAAGTGCGTGTCTTTCAACGCATTAGAATCTGTTTGACAAGAAAAGCGCAAGGTCTGTAACGGCGTAGATATAATGAATTTAGTCGAAGTGCTTTAGGAGTACAGTTAAAACTAAATAAACTATGTAAGCCGTAGTAGCTTTGTCTTAAAAGATGTGCTGAGCTTTTCTCTCCTGAAATTGTTTGCAACTGATGTTTTATCAATCGTTCATTAAAGTGAACTTTGCAGAGTGAAGGGAAACAAAACATTCTGTGCAGTGTAATATATTCTAGGTCTTTAACTCGTTGATCATTTAAATGCTGAGCTTTTCGCTCCTGACATTGTTTGCAACTGATGTTTTATCAATCGTTCATTAAAGTGAACTTTGCAGAGTGAAGGGAAACAAAACATTCTGTGCAGTGTAATATATTCTAGGTCTTTAACTCGTTGATCATGTAAACATTACCATGAACAACCTAAAGGAAAGCATTCTCACGGAATAGGGGGAGGGCACCTACAGAAAATAAGTAAATGGGAAATCATGTTGACTGATGTGTTCCTATGTTTTTTATCTTGTGAAAAGAAATATCTTTATTTTAACTAAGCAGTCCAAATCCACAAAACTAGCCAGTCTGCACTGGTGGTGCAGTGGTTCTAAGTGCCGACTTCTGACTGACTGTGCAAGATGGGTCCGGGTTTGAATCCAGTATGGCATGGATGTTATATTGTCTCATGCTACTGGCTGTCTTCCTGATGTGGAGCCAGTGGCACAAAATTAGGGACACTGCTTGTAGCTCGTTGAGTTGTTGACAGTGGTCGTTAAACCCCCAAATAAAAAACTTAGTTGGAACATTTTCTCTGCTCGACCACATATTACAAGGACATTACAGTTTGTTCCCAAAATGGCAGAAGAGACTTGTTGTTTGAAGGAACTGTCTTTGCTCTTCAAAGAAGAATAGCCTTGTTTAAGGCAGAGTGTATCCTTAAGCATTCTTACCATGGGGTATTGGGTAGTGGTGTATTAAAGAGAAAGTGGCATTAATGAAGCCACTGAACTGAGCAAATGTTAAACACCTGGTAAAAACAAAAAAAAATGTACAGACAAGGTTTCACACTGGTTAAGTACGGGTGTAAAGGAGAATTGGAATAAGTCTACCTAAAAAAATTTTTGAAAATGCCATTTCGTAAACCACGACTTCCAATGTCCCAAACGAAAAAATAACTGAAAGGGCGTGTAGCCTGAAACCTTTTTAAGCAGTTGACGACGGGTGTATTGCCTCCTGCTTATTACTTGAGCATACCGAATGTTAAGTTAGTAACTAAAATTCTGCTGAAAAGGCCTGCTACCTTGGAGCTTTGTATGAGTGTCATGACCAGGGTGTTGTTTACCCTTCATTAGCATTTATCACATGTGTGCATAACATAAAATATGGTAAATGTGTAGATTAGCATCCTAAATTATTTTGTCAGGAAACTTTTAGTACCTGGGAAAAGTGCGACATACAGATTTTAGAATATGGAAATTAATGGCAAATGGTGCAGAAATTTCATATTTTAAATGTCTTAAAGATTTTTAATCGTAATATTTACCTGTAAGTGCGATGCTGTGAAGAGACGCTGCGGTAGGCCTAATGTGTCACTACAGCAACAATGTGAAGCTTTGCTCCGTTAAAAGGAGGATTCGCTGTGTTGTGTAATTCATGCGCGGACGACTACAAGTGCAACCACGTACAGGAGAGCAAACCACGATTCACTCGTACGCTACGGAATATGGTTCGTTAATGTTTTGTCATTGTTTTTAAAGCACTTGTTGAGAAATTTTTGGATGTGATTCCCTGATTCGAAATAGAAAGTACGAAGATGCCATCCTGTGTTGTACAGAAAACTGAGGAAGTATAACTTTCTGTTCTGCCTTGAACGGCATCCATTCGTAGCTCATTTGCTATGCTAGTACACTTTTGGTTCTCCTGTTAATACCTTGTTCGCAGGTCAGTTTGTCTCATAGATACGTATCTTTTGCAAATCAGAGGTTTTATCTGGTTCTTCTTACCAACAACATACAGGATACAAACAAAATAAAAAGTGGATAATGTGGACCTATTATGGTAAACCTTCTGAATGTGGCCCAGAAATAGTTTTCTGAAGCAACGATAGATGGAGACATGTTATCGCTACATTGTGTAGCGTAGTGTTACGTTGTGAAATTGGCAAAGGAAGTGAATAATATGGATGAAAGGTGGCCCTTAAAAGGACCTCTATGAATGTACATTGTAGCAACTCATCCTGGGGTGAGGAAATTTTGAAAACTACGGAACATTTTCATCCGTGCTAAAACAATCATTTTCAGGCGACGGACGGCATGAAGATGCCCAAATTACATCCGATAAGTTTTGAACAAATATTGAATAGTATTATTTTATTGAGATTTTTTATTTCTGTTGTATACTCAATGTTTCCCATACTCCGTAGCGATCGACGATTTTCGTAGTGACTTATGGGGAATTTGTAGCGTTTAAAAGATCTGAGGTGAGCAAACAGGAAAAAATGACAAATCATTAAAATTCTACCAAAACTGAACGTCTTCAGAAAAAAACAACCCCCACCCCCAACATCCAGATTTTATATTTCCGTAGTATATTCGATGTTTCCCGTACTCCGTACAGATCGACAAATATTTCCGTAATGACTATGGAGTATTCGTAGCTTTTGAAAGGTCTGTGCTTGGGCAAACAGGAAAAATGACATCATTAAAATTCTACAAAACTGAATGTTTTCTGGAAAAATATAAACAAAAACAACCTGACATTGGGTTCGAAAACCAGACAGAATCCGATGAATAACTCACCAAAAAAATGCTAGAGAAACTAAAAACAAGCCATTTTTATTTTAGTACATGGTCATAGCAGAAATTATTGAAATACTGCTGACCGTTCTGCCAAGCAATGCAGAAGTTAAGAGAACGAGAGCATTGTGGGCAATATTCTTGATGACAAGACAATGCTCATGCAAAAATCAGAAAATAAACAGCAAATAAAGTAAGCCAAAGTAAGTATTGCTTGAAAATTTTAATCCATCTACTGCTATCAATTTGTGGTAGAGATTTTATTTGTGAACATGGCAAGATACCAAATAAAAACGATTAAATTATCTTTCCAATAAAAATTGTCTAGAAAATTTGGTTCATATGGTCGAAGAAAAATATTAACTTTTAAGATTATATTTATTCATTTAATTGCACTGGACAAATAAGGCAGTGGATCCTTGTAACAACTAAGCTTAAATTTAACTATGTCTAAATAAATGAAAGGTATAGGCCTAAAGTGCAATATGAAATGTGTATACATGAAATAGCCATTAGTAAAGTGGCCACTACATTTTGTCCACTTGAAAAAAAAATCGCCAATTTTAATCTTTACTACTGCAGCTTCTTTTCACAGCATCATATTGGGTTATCGGAAAAGTCATGATGTATTTTGGCACCCGATGGCGGTTGGGCGGTTTTGGAAGTACTAGGGACATGTGCAGCTCTGTTATCGCTATGGCATTCGACAGGTGCCAGTTCTAGCTGCAGTCTAAAAGTAATAGTGAGTGATTTGGTTGATTTGACATCAAGTTGAAGATGGAAGACCAAACTGTGCATTTTCGCCATATTTTACTGTTTTACTTCCATAAAGGGAAGAACGCGCGTCAAGCTTGTGAAAAGTTGCGTACAGTGGTAATGCTCTACAAGAACGTCAGTGCCAGCGGTGGTTCGCAAAATTCCGTGCTTGTGATTTTGACCTCAACGATGTTCCTCGGTCCGGGAGGCCAACCGAGGTTAATGACTAAACCCACGTTACACAACACAAGAGATTGCAGACACATTGCACATCCATCGTTCAAGCATTCACGACCACCTGAAAAACTTGTTATACGTAAGCAAGCTCAGTGTGTGGGTTCCTCGTGAACTCAAAGAAGCTCAATTGACGGCACGTATAAACATCTGCGATATGCTTGTTATAAATGTGAGGAAAACGATCCTTTTTTGAAGCAACTGATAACTGGTGACGAAAAGTGAATTGTGTACAACAATGTGCTGCGCAAACCGTCTTGGTCCCGACGTGCTGCTTCGCTTCAAACATCGAAAGCAGACATTCATCAGCGGAAGGTTCTGGTCTCAGTGTGGTGAGATTTTAAAGGTGTCGTGTTTTTCGAACTCCTACCACGGAACCAAACAATCAATTCGAATATGTACTGTCAGCAATTGGACCGTTTAAACGAATCCATCATCCAGAAATGTCCAGAGCTCGTTCATTGTAAAGGTGTTGTTCCATCATGACAACGTGAGACCACACACAGTTTGATCACCCGCCAAAAATTATTGGAGCTTGAATGGGATGTGTTGCCACACCCAGCATACTTGCCTGACAACAGTCCTTGCGTGGTATAACGTTCAATTCAACGAGGCTGTAAATCAGCACCTTGTACAGTTTTTCACCTCAAAAGACAGCGCCTCCTATGAACGAGGCATTCTGCAGCTCACTGAAAGATGGCAAAAGGTTATCAAATAAAACTGGCATTATATCATTGACGGATCTTTGTTCTTTCTATCAATAAATGACCTTTGCAAAACATGGCTAAAATACGTCATGACTGTTCCGACAACCCCATCATCATCATCATCATTGTCAACCATTATCAATACACTGTTGGACGAAGGTCCCCAAGTTTCCTCCACAACGGTCTGTCCTGTGCTAGTCTCCTCCATGTCACTCCCGCATACTTTCGAATTTCATCCTCCCATCTCCCATGTGGTCTTCTTCTGGGTCTTTTCCTGTCCCTTGGAATCCAATCTAAAATTTCGGCTGTCCATCGATGGTCTGTCCTGGCAGTATGCCCAGCCCATTCCCATTTCGGGGATTTAACTCTGATCATGATGTCTTCCACTCTTGTCATTTTTCGGATCCACGAGTTCCTCTTCTTATCTCTCCTGGTTACACCAAGCATGCACCTCTCCATGCTGCTTTGAGTTGTCTGCAGCCTTTGTATGTCTCTTTTAGTTAAGGTCCAAGTCTCTGCACCATACGTAAGCACTGGAAGGATGCATTGATCAAACACTTTTCTTTCAAGACATAATGGCATATTGCTCTTGAAAATTATGCTGTTTCTTCCAAAAGCTCTCCAGGCAAGTTTTGTACGCCGATTAATTTCTTCACCAATGTGACCCTCACTTGATATCTGCTGTCAAAGATAAATGTACATGTCTGTTATCTCCAGCTTTTCTCAATCAATCGATAAATCTTCATTTCTTGTAAAAGCATTGAACATCACTTTTGTCTTCTGAAAGTTCATTTTTAATCCCACTTCTTTACTCTTGTCAGCAAGTTCTTGGATCATACTCTGCAGCTCTGATGGGGTAGTTGCAAAAATGACTGTCATCAGCAAAACGAAGAAGGTGTGTTAGATAATCTCCATTAATCTTTATCCCTTTGTTTTCCCAGTTCAGTGATTTAAAGACATTTTCCAATGTGGCGTTAAAGAGCTTCGGAGATATGGTGTCGCCTTGTCTCACTCCCTTTCCAATTTGTATGTGTGTTGTATTTTCAAACAGCCGAATTGTTGCACTCGCATTTTCATAGATGTTATTAATAATATTAATGTATGCATCTTCGATACTGCAGGATTTCAGAGCCATTGTAACTGCTGATGGCTTCACCGAATCAAAGGCTTTTTCATAATCGATAAAAGCCATGCACAATGGAAGTTCATATTCCCTCACTCTTTTAATTAGTTCTCTCAGTACGTGGATATGATCTATTGTGCTGTAGCCACTCCTGAATCCAGCTTGTTCTCTAGGTTGAGCCATGTAGTGTTGTCATTGTAGTGTTGTTCCAATCCTCAGGAATCTTCTCTTCATTAAGGCATCGAGTGAAAATTTGGGCGAAGTACTGTTTCGATTTCTCCACTTGCTTCTTGTATGATGTCTACAGTAATTCCATCTTCTCCTGGAGCTTTTCCCTGCTTCATGTTCTTGATTGCATGTGCAACTTCTGCTGGGAGGACTGGAAGAACTCTGGTACTGGTACCTTTCATGATGTCTGGAGTACATGTATCATCCCTTTCATATAATTTGGAGTAGAAATTTTTCTATTGTCAAAATTTCGCCTCTATTTCTTGTTACAGAACCATCTTCTTTTCTCAGTGCCATAATCTGTTTTCTTCCCTTACTGAGATGTCCTTTTGCTGTCTTTAGGCTTTGATTGTTTTCAATTGCTTTCCTCACTAGTTCACAGTTGAATTTCCTTACGTCTTCAGTGATACTTTTTCGTACAGTCTTGCACAGCTCTTAGCTCTATGTATTCCACTTTGGAAGTCACATCTTCTTTAGTTGCCCTCATCTCTCTTCTTTTTTGCATGAACATTTTGGTTTTTCCTGATAATTTGTTTACATGCAACTTGTTCTTAGACCCAGCTAATTTTGTTGCTGTTTCCATAAGAGCTTTGGTTACTTTTCTGTTAACTTCCGAAATATCCACTTCTTCCGATGTTAGGCTTTCTAAAGCAGAGAATCTGTTCTTCAGTTCCAACTGGAAGGTATTATGGTGTTTTTTAAGGTTGGTTATGTCACTTGCCACGTTCGAGTTTAGTGTTGAGGTGCATCTTACATCTCGCCAATCTATGGTCACTACCTGTGTTGAACTTGTTTAGTACACTGCAGTCTTCTATGACTAATTTTTTGTTACACATAATAAAATCAATTTCACTTGTCGTCCCATTTGGATGTCTCCATGTCCATTTCCTGTGCGGCTTTTTCTTGAAAAAGGAGTTCAAGATGAAAAACCCTTCTGCCTCTGCAAACTCTACGAGAGTATTTCCACGCTGGTTTCTGTTGTCATGACTGAATTTACCTACTGAAGTGTTTCGTTCTGTTGCCGTTGCCCTATTTTTGCATTGACATCTCCCATAATTATCTTGAAGTGCTGCTTACCTTTATTATTTAGATGACAAATTTCTTCACAAAATTCTTCAATTTCTTCTTCAGGATGACTTGTGGTGGGTGCATAAGTTTGAATAATCTGAGTCTGGTATCTTCTCGAGAGTTGGGTAACGAGTCGTGCAGCTCTGTCAGAGGAACTTTCAACTTCTGCAACTTTATCCTTCAGTTTCTTGTTTATTATAAACCCAACACCGCTAGTTCTGCCAGTATCAGTCCCACGATAGTAGAAGAGATGTCCACTTTTCAGTTCAGTGAGATCTTCTCCTTTTCTCCTTACCTCACTTAGCCCGACGATGTCCCACTTGATCCTTTGTAGTTCCTCTTCCAATTCAAGAAGCCTTGAATCAGAAGATAGGGAGCGTCCATTATACGTAGCCAAGGTCAGCATCAGATGGCAGCCTAGTCCGGTCCTCCGGGGATTCTTAGCACCCTCTGCCTTCATGTCGCACTGGCCGCTGCCTGGGCCAGGTACATTCCAGCTGCCGGAGACTGAGGGCCAAGATTTAAGTTGTGGAGTCATTTTGGAGGGGTTTGGCCATAACTCACCACGCTGGCCAAGCGGGTTGGTGAGTGTGGGATAGCGTTTCCTCTAATCCTGATGGTATAGTTATACCGCTATTGGCGGTCGTCAGAGCCCCTTTAGTGGGAACAGGATGCACCACGAGAAGGCGGGGTTGACATTTGTCAAGGAGAGGCAGTGATGTTACGCATCACCTGACCGTACATCCCTCCAACAACCCAATATGGGAGCCTTATATATGGAGGGGATCAAAAAATGTTTCCTATCATAATTAGTAATCAAATTACAGGTAAATATTACGATAAAAATCTTTAAAAGACATTTCAAGTACATCGCATTTTTTTCCGGATACTAAAATTTTCCCGACAAAATAATTTAGGACATTAATCTACTCATTTACTAGCATTTTTACCAATTTTCGAGAACTGGTGGGCATTCTTTCAGTAATTCGCAAGAACTGATCCCTAGAGTATCTTTAATATTTGATTTTGCATATTGGAACAGCTTTTAGTTTCCTATCATAATTAGTAATCAAAAAACAGGTACTAGTTTCCATTAAGGGCTTCATATAATTTGCCAGAGTTTCTTCATGAATCCTATGTTTTCCAGTTATTTGTGGTCTTATGATGCCACATCATTCCAGGGAGCGCACACTTCTGTCGTTTAAATTTGTCGAAGTGAAATTTGAAAATCGGTACCTACCTGCTGCCATGCTTTGGCAACTGCCATTTGCAGTAGCACATGAAGTTCTTTTCACAGCAGAGGTCAGGGCTTAAAATTCAAATTTGAAATGGGAGCCTTATATATGGAGGGGATTGAAAATTTCTGCTGGGGATTTGTGGCGTAATAATATGTGACTTAATAATATTAAGACTGGTAAAACAGTAATTTTTCAAACAGCAGTATATGCCATACTTAATTTTTAAAACAAACTGCAGAATTAGATCAAAATATTTACCACTATTCATTTTACAAAACTTGTTCGTTTAGTAGTACATTGATATAAAATTGTGCCTGAATTATTTGTCTGTCTTTCATTCTTTGCCACAGTTAGCAAGCTTTGATCAGCTGGTTTTCTGGGAGTTTATGTGGCCTAATTTCAGAAATGTGCATTACATTTTTTCCTAGTTGTAAATGCATTTATGGCACCTCTATTCATAGTGATTGTGGAATAACTTTTTTTACGGGTCTTTTAGAGGTTATTTTTAATGAAAGTTGGTTGTCAAATTTTCGAACTAAAGCCTAGTTCGTCATCAGGACTATGTCACTGGAGTAGTTGCTGCCACTCAATTGGAAGAGACCATCCGCAATTATCGCAATTGTGGTACTTCTTCTTCTTGCTATTTCGATCCCTTCTTCTAGTTTTCTCTTTACTAAGTTTGACTGGTGGGCGATTATTTTCACTGAGTCCCAATTTATGGAGTGTCCACTTGCTTGTACGTGTCTGTCTAGCCCTGTTTTGTTCCCAATGTTCCTAATAGCTGCTTGGTGTTCTTTCATTCGGACCTTAATACTTCTCCCTGTTTCTCCTATATAGCTGAGTCCGCAGTTACAGTCGATGCAGTAAATTACTCCTTCTTGCAATTGGATGTCCAATTCTTTCTGCTTTAAAGCTGGCAGGAATTTCTTTATTTTGTTATTAAGATCTGGAGCTAGCCTGATATTATATTTTGCTCCGATCCTTTTCAGTTTCTCGAAAAGTCCCTTGTGGTACGTAATTTTGCTGGTGAATTTGAAGTTGGTTTTTTCCTGCTTCTTTTTTGGCACTTGTTTAAATATTTTCTCAACATATGGGGAGGGGTAATTGTTTTCTGCCAACATTTCCTTTAATTCTTCTTTTGTGAAGATCTTTTTGAGAAGCTGAAGAGACCAGGATTTCAATTTTTTTCCAAAAATTGTCTCGCTGTATTCGATTTAATATAATCAGGGTGGAATGAGCAGAAGTCTAACATCTTCCCTGTGTTGGTGGGTTTTCTAAAAAGCTGAGTGAATATTTTCCCTTCTTGAGGTCAAGGTTAAATCCAGGTAATTGATGCTATGGTCTTTTTCCTGTTCCAGGGTGTACTTCAAGGTATTCTCTAGTAAGTTAAATTCTTCCAGAATCTGAGAGGGTAGAGATTGGTCCACAGTATCTACTATAATTAGGACATCATCCATGTACCTTACATAGAGACAGGCAAACTTCAGGACTGGCAATGGGTTCTCCACTAGCACCTCTGCTAGCAAATTATTATATAAGTAAACTAGAGGCAAAAATCCTTATACAACCCTCCTTGTTTGCTCTCTATGTAAGGTACATGGATGATGTCCTAATTATAGTAGATACTGTGGACCAATCTCTACCCTCTCAGATTCTGGAAGAATTTAACTTACTAGAGAATACCTTGAAGTACACCCTGGAACAGGAAAAAGACCATAGCATCAATTACCTGGATTTAACCTTGACCTCAAGAGAAGGGAAAATATTCACTCAGCTTTTAGAAAACCCACCAACACAGGGAAGATGTTAGACTTCTGCTCATTCCACCCTGATTATATTAAATCGAATACAGCGAGACAATTTTTGGAAAAAATTGAAATCCTGGTCTCTTCAGCTTCTCAAAAAGATCTTCACAAAGAAGAATTAAAGGAAATGTTGGCAGAAAACAATTACCCCTCCCCATATGTTGAGAAAATATTTAAACAAGTGCCAAAAAAGAAGCAGGAAAAAACCAACTTCAAATTCACCAGCAAAATTACGTACCACAAGGGACTTTTCGAGAAACTGAAAAGGATCGGAGCAAAATATAATATCAGGCTAGCTCCAGATCTTAATAACAAAATAAAGAAATTCCTGCCAGCTTTAAAGCAGAAAGAATTGGACATCCAATTGCAAGAAGGAGTAATTTACTGCATCGACTGTAACTGCGGACTCGGCTATATAGGAGAAACAGGGAGAAGTATTAAGGTCCGAATGAAAGAACACCAAGCAGCTATTAGGAACATTGGGAACAAAACAGGGCTAGACAGACATGTACAAGCAAGTGGACACTCCATAAATTGGGACTCAGTGAAAATAATCGCCCACCAGTCAAACTTAGTAAAGAGAAAACTAGAAGAAGGGATCGAAATAGCAAGAAGAAGAAGTACCACAATTAACGATAATTGCGGATGGTCTCTTCCAATTGAGTGGCAGCAACTACTCCAGTGACATAGTCCTGATGACGAACTAGGCTTTAGTTCGAAAATTTGACAACCAACTTTCATTAAAAATAACCTCTAAAAGACCCGTAAAAAAAAAAGTTATTCCACAATTACATTTTTTGTTGCTCAATAGGCCTAAATTTTGACTTAATTCCATTTTGTGTGCTAAAGCCACATTGACATGATGCATATTTGTTAAAGGTAACATTAGGCCTACTCGCAGAACCTTTGATACTAAATGGGTGCAAATGGTTGTGTATAAAACTCTTGCAAAACTTAGAAGATTGGCATATATACTGTTCATTCTTTACAGCTATGCCAGAATAGTGAATACTACATAACCACATTAATTTTTGAAAAAAATAAATAAAACTCTTCTGCAAGTCAATTTTGAGACAGAAACTTATGTTGTCTATTTTGTTTTTATAGATTCAGGTTCCTCACACTCAAACTTCCATTGTGGAGGAAGGAAATCTGCAGTTTGTCTCATTCACAAAAGATGAAATAAACCTTAACTTGACATTATGTTGTGTAAGTTTTAGCATCACAAGGGTCAACTAATTTAATTTTTGAACATGTTTCGGAGGCACTTCTATACCTGGCTTGCGTCGTCTTCTGCAATACAGTAACGTGGAAGCATGAGTAATAAGACGTTTCCCCGAGTGATATAGTTCTGTCATCTATTGGTCGACATATAAAACGCAGCGTGCGGTGTACTCACGAAACGAATGTTTCTGAGGTATTCTGGCTGGCCCTTAAAAGGGCATTTCATGAAGGATGATTTTGTTTGTAATCTGAATCATTTACAGGGCGGTAGAGAAGTGTTCCATGCTGAATTAAAACCTATCTTTCTTGCATATAATTAGATACATTAATAACGTCCAGTCCAAGAAAGAACTGTTTTATGATCCGAATCATGACAAAGCAAATTTCTGATGACAGACGACAGTTCTGTCGAAAAAAATATTGCAGAATATGGTCTGCCAAATGAAGTATGCGAGTTCCATAACTCAGTTTGCGTTTGAGAGGTCTGCATTTGCTCTCAACACCTTGGGTATCAGCCCAGTACTAGGATCCACGAAGTTCAGTAAGTGGTTAACTGAGATGTTCGTATCCGAGGTTATGATATGCAGCCCACTGATCTATCATGACAGTAGTTCTTGGTTGTACATGTTTGCATATGAGCGGCAGCAATGTGCTCGCAGATTTGTCATTCTCAGGGCAGATTTCGACCCTGAATCGCTTAGTATCACGTTTAAAGATACCAAGAGCCCAGGCGCCCCATGTCTCAAGTGTACGGAAAGACTGCTCAGATTTCCCTAAAATGTGATTCCTCCGACACTTGGATTGTCCATAACGTGGGGGCCTATTGACTCTGAGAGTCATTGAATGACCTTCCGAACATATTCTACTGGTTGGAATCGATCCCTGCCGCTCACACCACGACTACTGGTTGGAATCGATCCCTGCCGCTCACACCACGACTACTGGTTGGAATCGATCCCTGCCGCTCACACCACGACTACTGGTTGGAATCAATCCCTGCCGCTCACACCACAACTACTGGTTGAAATCAATCCCTGCCGCTCACACCACGAAACACAAGTCTCCTCATCCTGCGCTACTTCTAGGAAAAAGCGCTTCCAATTCCACATTGTAAAAACGCACACAGAAATATTAACGGAAGAAACATGAAGCAGCACTTAATCAGTGGCAATACAAGCGAACAACATCTAAACACAATTAAGCGAACGGACTTCATGGTGGAGCAAACGGCGGTGACATAACGCAGTTACCAGCTTCTGCAGCGAAGCAGCGGAAGCGCCACCTATCTACACTTGATTTGTTGTAGCAGACCATGCAAGCCAGATACAGAAGTATGGCCCATGTTTCCCTTTAGATCTGGGGGGGGAGATATATCTTGGGTTAACATAATCGAGGCTTGGTTAATTTAACCGTTCTACTGATATGAGAAATGTAGAGATTTTCACTTTGCAAATATTTATGGGGGAAATAAATGCAAGACAGTGTGAACAGCGAGAACATCACGAAAAAAAAAATTATGATTATGATAAAACCTTTGCTCCGTCCTACATCCGTTTTGGGAATTTTTTTCTCCAATTTCAAGCTGAAACAGTCATCAAACAAAATTATTTTACAGTAATACTGAACAGAGGGAGCATTGCAAGAGAGAAAAAATTACGATTATGGATAAAATCTGCACTCCATCTAACTTCTGTTTTCGAAAGTTTTGAAAGATGAAATTCCTCCTTCCACCACCGCTCTCTTATTCTTTTCAGTTTTGCATCGCTCTCAAGAAGGATGCAAATGATGACAACAAAGGTAGAATTGCTTGAATGTGCGAAAGAAACTGGTGCCTAACGCACAGCTGCCAGATGTCCGGATTTCGTCCGATCTCAAAAATTTTCTGGAAATCAATTTTTGTACAGAAAATTCAGCTTTGTGGTTTGTTTTTTTCCACCCCGCTCCCCACCAATCATAGCCATAATTTTTCTCCAGTGTTGATCAACGCTGATTGTCGGAGTCTAATGAAAACAGATTTTTTTTTTTTTTTGTTAATCCACGGCCCTTCAAGCACCAAGGTCAATGAACCCCATAAGGGTAGCAAGATAGTCAGTTGGGAAGTTGAAGTACTGGTTTATGATGTCACATCCACAGCACTTGTGTCGAGCCTCGTGGGAGGCTATTTATTTGTTTGCGTACTCAAGTTGAACTCCAATTCCCATACTTTGTTCAATATTTCAAATCAAACAAGTTGGGTTGCAAGTTATTACTTCAATTCATGGCCCCAGAATGGGGGCCAAAACGTTGGGACCAAAATTTTTGAAGAAATTCTCCGAAGAATTTAACTTTGCAAAAGTATAATGTAAGTTTCGTGCATATAAAAACATCACGCGAGTTTCATGCATATTGCATCTTTTACAACACCGATTTCTCAGTTTCCTCTTCTGGTCACAGGGACATCATTGCACATTTTGTTATTGGATGTAGCCATGTTAGTCATAACTAGTTATAATGCTTGCAGAAAAGGGTGCCAGTTCCTGGGTTTTGCTCTGTAAACTATGTTATGGTTCCATAGCTTTTCGCTAGTCATATCAGAGCTGTGGGCGCAGTAGCAATGGATAATCAGAGCCATGGAGCTCGGGCCCCAGTGCAATAAAATCTCCGGGCCCCCCACCTCAGCTCTTGCACTAACCACATAATCCATATTTCTGTTTCCTCACCCCCAACCACCCACCATTTCCCTACTCCCGACAAACTAACTGGTTGCAACTCTTTAATCTTTTTTTTTTTTTGCGGTGGATAATTTTTCATATTCTCCCCTCCGCACATCAGTGATGTGTCGTTACAAATAAACAGTGGTAGTATTATGTCAAAATTATGATCAGAGTTTTAAGGTTTAAGTTTTTTTTAAATTGAAGTAAAATTAAATTAAAAAGAAATAAAAAAACTTGTTTTAATGTGCATTGTAGTAGTAGTACACATAAATCAAATATTGTATATATTTACAAAATTTTATTTTAAAATCACTTTCGAAACAAGTTATTTTTTGTATTGTATTTAATTTATGACAAATTACGCATTTTTAAGTGTTACATAAAAAATGAAGCCCCCCCCCCCCGTCAGCCCTGAGGATAATGGTAATGTTTTATAGTTGCTTGTAGTAGATGTACAAACATAAACCAGTTGAATATCACAGATCCAACCACATATGCGTAATGAGTCTGTATGAATAAAAAGAATGGCAAAAAAACAAACACAAAAAAACATCTGCCCTGGTGGCTGAGTTGTCAGAAATACGAGTTTTTGGCAGTTCATCCAAGTTCACTGCATGGACTGATTGTGTAATGATTATCTTATATGTTGGCTAAATCTCTTTCCTAGAACCAGTGGCTCCCATTAGGGGCACATATAGCTTTAGTTATCTGTTGGTGGTTGTTACACCCTCAAACAAAAGCACACAAGTTTATTCTATATCAAATCAACCACCACATAGAACTTTGTTGTGAATTTTATTTAATTTTGGCATAGCTGCTGTACATTACCCTAAGTTATAACAAACAAATATTTTTAAAATTTTTAGACCAGCCATTTTTGTTTTGAAAAATGCTGAAATTTCTGACTGTGTTAGCTTTAAATTCCATTTTCTAAGGACTTAACAAAGCCTATAGACCTGGGTGAAATGCCATTTTAAAGCTTATAAAGTGACAAACTCCAACCAAGGAAATATATAAAGTTGCCAAAATTAATGAAATTGTAAGTAAATTTCTCCAAAAACAGAGTGCGTTCAACTTCTCAAAGACTGCAGTTTATGATTGTTGTTTGTCAACCAAATAAAATAATCAGCTCTTAATTTATGTAACAAATTGCAAATTAGGTGATTGACAGTATTACCCTTAATGTGTGTGTGTGTGACTAGATATATGCATATCTTACTCATTTATTCCCACTCAAAGTGAAATCTTAGTTATATCACTGCTTTGTACCTGCTTTCTTAATACATACTCATGCTATGTTGTTCATTTAATTTTTATCATTTAGAGCACATTCAGTATTTTAAAGTCGTGTCTATCCAAGCAAGTTTTAGAAAGTATTATTTATCCCTGTAGCCTAACAAAATACCACCATGACTGAGAACGAGGCTGAACTTCTTGATTATGAAGAAGAAGAAGAACAAGACCAGACTGCAAATAAAATTTCTACTGAACCAAAAAAGCCTGCAGGAGGTTATGTATCAATTCACAGTTCAGGTTTCCGAGATTTTTTGTTGAAACCTGAATTATTAAGAGCAATAGTGGATTGTGGATTTGAACATCCTTCAGAGGGTGAGTTTTTGTTATATACTTTGAAGTGTATGCTTACTAAGTTTTCTTGTACAATCCCACCCCTGCCCTAGTTTCTTTTTTTAAACTTTCCAACTGTAGGTTGAAGAAGCGTATATGCTCCAGCTTTGCCCATCCGTCTGTCTGTCCGCACGATAACTCATGTGAAAATGGTTAGATTTCGACGAAATTTTAGTATGTGGTAGGGGACCACCTGGGGACAAACCCTATTGAAAATGGGCGAAACAGGGTCAAAGGTCAGGACATAGGAGCGGGATCCATTCCATTGCTCTTATGCGTCTTAACTTGCGTAAAAATGGTTCGATTTCGACGAAATTTTAGTATGTGGTAGGGAACCACCTGGAGACGATCCCTATTGAAAATAAATGAAATGGGGTCAAAGGTCAAGACATCGGAGCAGGATCCATTCCATTGCCTTTATGCATCATAACATGCGTAAAAATGGTTCGATTTCAATGAAATTTTAGTATGTGGTAAGGAACCACCTGGGAACGAACCCTGTTCAAAATGGGCGGAATGGGGTCAAAAGTCAGGACTTAAAAGTGGGATCCATTTCATTGCCTTTATGCGTCATAGCATGCGTAAATATGGTTCGATTTCGATGAAATTTTAGTATGTGATAGGGAACCACTGGGCACGAACCCTATTGAAAATTGGCGAAATAGGGTCAAAGGTCAGGCAGGGCATAAGAACGGAATTTATTCCATTGCCCTTATGCGTCATAACTTGCGTAAAAATGGTTCGATTTCGATGAAATTTTGGTATGTGGTAAGGAACCACCAGGCCTTGACAAATATGATTCATACACTGCTGACAATTGCTAAGGACGGATCATAAACGGCTATAGCCGCCCCGGTGGAGCAGTGGTCTAAAGCGTTGGCCTCTGATCATTCGTCCGTAAGGGGTCCGGGTTCGAATCCCGGTCAGGCATGGATGTTGTTTGTCTTACGGCACTGGCTCTCTCCCTTCCCTGGAACCAGTGACCCTAAATTAGGGACGGGCGACTGCTTATAGCCCATGGAGTTGCTCACAGTAGTCGTTAAACCTCCAATAAAAAAAAATAATAATAAATAAACAGCTATATAGCGCATAAAAAAGTAAGTGTGGTTGGATGCCAAGTGAAATAAAATGTCAGGACATTACAAAAAAGACAATTTATTGTGCTCTGAAATCCAGAAGGCTTTGCAACATGTTCAAGGGACAAACAGGCCATTTTGTGCAGAATACGTAAATGTGAAAAAAATGCAATTACCGTCCGCAGGCGTTTCGGCGTAAGATGTCAATATGGAATATGGCCACCATGGAAGGCGATGCAAGATTCCACACGTTTTGTCATGCTTTGCACAACATTATCAAGCAGCTGTTGGGGTAATTTATCAGTGCACGGATGAGGGTGTCCTTGTTTATTGAAGGGCATTGGCGACCAGCAAGACTCCTCCCCAAAGCATCCCACACATTTTCAATGGGATTCAGATCTGGAGAACGTGCTGGCCATACGAGGCATTGAATATCCTCGCTCTCAAGACACTCCTGGACAGCGACTGTTCGATGACATGTTGCATTGTCGTCCATGAAAATGAATCTATCACCGACATCACCACGGAACATGCGAACATGAGGTAGCACAACATCATTAATGTATCGTTGGCCAGTCATAGTCCCAGTTGGAAGCACATAGAGGGATGTACGGCCATTGATCATGATGCCAGCCGGGACATTCCACGTCAGATCAATAAAAAAAAAATAAGTTTTTGACCTCACCATTTCTGATTTTGATGAAATTTGGTATGAAGCACACATATGACAAGGTAAGTAATTCTGCCAATTTTCAGATTTTTATTTTGAAAATTGTCCAAGGTACACATAATAAAAATAGAAATTTTCGTAAAAAGTGACAAACTCGCACACTTATAAATGGCTGTAAATGTTTTCCTAATTGTAGTACAGTGACAATTGAAACACAGCTGCAAAGCTAAAGCATTGAGATACCATACATGACTTTCTTACAACAGATTAAAGTTTCAAGGTCATCCACTGTGACCTTTGACCTTGAATATCTCAAAACATGCCATCTTAAAAATTTACGAAAAAAATATATTTTATTGCTACAACATTCTTCTACCCATGTGCCAGATATTAGGCTGGCACTGGCAAGGCAGTGTAGGATTAATAGGAGTATATGTCCTCCAGGTTAGGTTCGGACAAATGTACAATAACTTTTCCAGATGCATGTATGTATTAATTTCACAATGTGTTACAGGTTATATTAGTGGTGTACACATACAAGTGAACCGCTTGGTTAATAAGGTTGCAAACCAAAAGAATATGATGCCATCTTGCTAGTGACCATCTCTATTTCGCTTCTTTCCATGAAATATGTCTGACCTGTTGCTATTCATAGGTCAACCTTCGTAATGACCGCTGTTTGATTTTAATATATCTGGCTTCTGTGGGTATGTGAAAGACACTGAAGGTCCATGTGGGTGCAGAAAACTTATCTTAACTTGTTCTGTATGAATGTTCACATCCAAAACACAACCAACCCACCACTGGTTATCATACTCAACAATAACATAGCCACGAATATCCTCCAGATTCAGTTCTATTGGATTTAGCAATACTGACTCAACCTTGTATTCAGTTGAGTTTGAATACATCTTGGTTTTAATAGCTGTGCGGCTTACTGGTATTACACAGTGAAGTTTTTGAGTACCAGGAATTGGTTGAGCACTAGCACGACGTATCTCGAGGAACTCCTTGTGGTTCTCATAGTCCTTGTCCGTGCTGTATTTAAAATGGCACGAAGGAATGTTTCTGGAAGCCCAATCATACAGTTGTCGCAGTGACATAATTCGGTCATTGTATGAACACTGAAGGCTGGCACGTGCAGCTAATCTCTTAATGGTGCCTGCCACGCCATCACATGGCCCCTTTCCATGTGAGGTGGCAAAGAAATGCCACTCAGCTGTGATACCAAAATCTACATCATGATGGCACAGATTGACAAAATTCTTCCTCTTCTTATACTGTGAGGCTGCACCGTCTGAGAAGTAATAGATGTGTTCTACTTTCTTGTCAAAATGTGATCAGGGTTCCCACGCAACCTGGAAAACCGGGAATTCTCAGGGAATTTGAAAATTGTTCCAAAAATCAGGGAAAACTCAGGGAAAATTGTGTTTTTTCGTAAAAATCAGGTAATTTTTTTATCAGGGAACTATAAAGGCAGGGAATTTTTATTTTGCCAGAAAAATATTTTGTTTCAGACTTTTGTAAAATATATTTCTGTATTGCTAAGTTTTAAAATAATTCCGAGTTGTTTTATCCTTCAAGGCAACTCCGCAACCCACCCACCGATTAAAGTGCAGCTGTGCAGGGGAGTGCGTCTCTTTGCGGTTTCCCCGTCTCCAGATGATCTAAACTACAACCGAACAAACATACACTTCAAAGCGTGAAAGAAAGCCATTAATCACACACCCATTTCGCAGGCTCTTATCTGTTGGCGTTCGCGAAGAGAGGCAGTCATTTGTTCCTGAGTAGGTGCCCCGGTTCTCTGCGTAGACTGGGAAAAAAATTATGAAGAAGCTATTTCCTCAATTTTTTAAATAACCGACTGAAATTTTTACAGTGGGCAAGATATATGAAAATAACGTTCCATTTTAAATTTTGCCGAAATTCATTGGAAACTTTAGTTGAGCTTTTTTTTTTTCTTCCCCTTTTGCATGTTCTATGTGTCTTTTATCAAACCGTACAAAAACATTTTATTTTGCCGGATGTTGGTCATCCTAATAAATCCCTCCCCTTCAGCAGCAGTGTGGATGAATGTTGCAAATTGAGGGCACCTAATTTATTTTGAAAAAGGTTCGTATCACTTACGAACTAAAGCTTCGCTTTCGTAATTCTGTAGCAGAATTGGTATAGTTGGAAAAGTATGTACCTTCAAATGTTAGAACAGGGAAAATATTATGAAATAGGAAGATTCTTCAAAGAGGGGGAAAGATTTATTTTTTTCATAGTACTTACGAGTATTTTGACAAAAAAATATATGAAAAATACCATGCAATGAAGCCGGTACTATTGCATACCTACCATATTTCCCAGATTTCACGGCCGTTTTCTAGATTCGTTGTCTTCCGGTTTTACGGCCGGAAAGAGTTTTTTTTATTCTGTCATATTTCTATTTCATAATGCATGAAGAAATTTATTTATAGCTATTTTAAGACGATATTCCAATTACTGCAAGAGCTGGCTGGTTGCGAAAAATAGGGGTAGTCCGACGCCCGGAACCATAGATTTTCACATCTGGGTCATTCCACGCAAAATCGTCAGATATTGAAATAATTTTCCACCAACACATCTCCGATTCGTGCGATTTTTTTTTTTTTTTACGGGTAGCTGCCTCCAAGTTATAAAAAAAAATCCCTGAAAGTTTCAATTTTTTTTTGTTTCTGATAGATTAGAAGATATTATTTTTTGAATTTTTGTGCATAGTAGAACCGTTTTCCGTAAAAACGCAAATATCTCCGTTATTTAGAATAAGAAATATAAAATTCATCATTCTCTCGTAATTTTTCCCAAGGTTTCAGCTTATACATAGGAAAAAAAAAATTGCGAGAACAAAAGTTAGACGGGGTAGAAATTTTCTTGTAATCGTAAATTCTTCTTCTTGCGTTGCTGCACCTCACAAGATTTGCATAAATTATTCATTTTCACATCTTTACCCTCACATTGCCGGAAAAAAAAAAAAAAATCTACCTAGTTACTACTGATGAAAATCTTTGCCGTGCGTGCTCTATTGGTTTCAGGTTTGTCAGTGCAGGCGCTAAAGCCTCTGTCTCCGTTTTTGGATGACGTTATTTGTGGGGAGTTACTGCAAATGACCTGAGTGGGCTCCAGACCTTTCTCGCACTTTGCCTGATCAACATCGCACAAATGTTTTGCCCTTCGTAAAGATATTGTTAAGTATAAACATGCCACTCGCCGCAGGATGATAAATTATGTTGACAAAAAAGTGTTAGGAGGATTTTATGAGCACACATGCACACAAAACTTCCTCTAATTGTTTCCCGTACAAGTAATTTGACGTAGCGTGGAAATGAACTGTGACCTGCGAGAAAAGTTCAGTACTAATGTTTGCGTCACAAACGTAGCCAATCAAGTTTAAGACTTCCGGATTTTGGAAGTACTAATATGAACTGTAGCCTCTCAGGCAAAATGGTATTCCGTATTAACTGTTAGTTTTCCCCACTTGTTGCTTCCATTATTTTTTCTTTATCCCTGGGTTTAATTTTTTTTTTTTTTTTTGCCGTTATGGCATTAGGATCTCTGTGTGCCAGCTTATTGGTTATGAAATTTAACAGCACAATGTCTAAATATCCTATGCTGCGTTATTTAGAAGCAAATAGCAGAGGTGCCAACTATTACGAATTTTCCGTAATTTTACGGTTTCGACTGTCAGATTACGGAATTACGGACAGGTTGGAAGAATTACGGAATTCAGTGTGTTTTGGAGAATCTCAATTTTGTATCCTTTTTGTTAAACCCTTTTAGTGCGACGCTGCCGATTTCTCGGCCTTCGATTTTGATCCGCATATTTTCCGAATCAGACTGCGGATTTCGGTGTCTCAATGATCATATCATTTTTCAATCATATCGTTTTGAAATGGAATGTCCATGAATCATATCGTCAAACAGCGATATTATCGGAAGAATGGTACCGTAATTTTCGTCGTATAATCCGCGGATTATCTGCTAAAAAAGTTAAAATTATAGGTTTTGCGGATAATACACCGATGCGGTTAACACGCCGATTTGAAAAAAAAAAAAAAAAAAAAAAATATATGTATATATATATATATATATATATATGAAATCTGCAGCGTGATTGTGCAGGGAAAGGTGTAATAATTGGAAAAGGAACTCCCTCGGAAGAATTTTCCTCAGTTCAGGAGTTTGTACGGAGCGGGGAGGAGGGGGAGGAATGTCGTAATGAAAGATCGGGATAGTTGTGGGGAGGGACGGCAGGGGTCATTTTGTTATCGTTGAGGAGAGCTCTGACTGTCGTGCCGGCTCTGTTTTTTGGCAAAAAGCCAAAGAAGTACGCACAGCGCTTGCTGCACGAACCTATGCGTTTCTCCTTTCGGATTTCATGTGCGCGACCTTGTATCTAGTTTGCTTTCGTTGTTTTGGCGAACGTCGCTGCTGCTGTTTTCCTTCATTGCTAACCATGATGTCTCTGAAAAGGAAACGTTTCAGTTACACTGCCGAATTTAAACTTGAAGTGGTGGACAGAATTGAGGATATGATCATGTCACTGCGCGATAGTTTTGAGGTCAGAACACAATCGTGCAGCAACATACGGAAAGCCTCTGTGTCGCGATCTAAAACGTAAACAAATCCGTTTGTAAATTCCGCGGGAGAATTCACGGAAGTTTTTTATTGGCCCACGTATAAGACGATCTCTCAACTCTGAAAGCAGGAATTCCTCCAAAAACTACGGTATTTCTACGACTTGTTCTGTATCAGCCTTTCGTCGTTGGCAGTGTAATGCAATACTCTGGAGCTACATCGGCGTGATCTATGGATGCCACACCCTTTATCTGTTCGGAGATAAAAATATAAAACAGTAACCTTTAAAAATGAATTTCTTCATTTAATAAAATAGTTTTTTTTTTCTCTTACTTCTTCGGACTCATGTGTTTCTGAAACGTGGAAAGAGCGACATATTTATTTACTGACGCCACGTATTTGGAGGATTTTCACCTTGGATCTCGCCCTTTGGAATTAACTGCTATAATATATATATAGCCAGTGCCCTTAATACCCACCAGATGGAGACGTCTCAGTAGCTGAGCCCATCTTACGGATTTAAGATGTCAGAAGCTGACTTAAAAATACACATAGCACCGTGGATTGTTGGCCACCGTGGTGTAAAGCTAACGCGCTCGGTTAGATATCGAGAGATCCGTAGCTCAATTCCCCGGCGGCGGCTGAAAACAATTTTTCGGTTGCTATGTGTTTCTGGAACGTGGAAAGAGCGATGTGTTTATGTGACCGACTTTTCTGTCGGAAATTCCACTTCTGATTCAACATCTATGATGTGCGAATTATACGGCGATTTTTTTCCTAAATGTCACAGTCTGCGGATTATACGAATGTTTTTTTTTTATGTGAATTTTGCGGTCTGCGGATAATACGACGAAAATTACGGGTAATATGCCGTAAGTGTCATCGTAAAAGAGTTTGCGCTTGCTATCGGTACTATCGGTTCCCCACGCAATTTCTCCGTGTGACAGGAGAAAGGTTACTTTAGCCAAAACGTTTCCTACTGCAGTTGAGGCAGGGCTGTTCACTTGGAATTGTTGGTGTATTATAAGACGTCGTACTGTCGGAAATCACACTTTTTCGAGCCCCATTCGAAGTGCAATAACGATCAACTCGTCGCAACGCGTGGTCCTGCGACGACGGATGTTTATATTTCTTGCGGACTTTCGCCGCGCGGGAGAACGAAGTGCGGTGTTTTATTACTAGAAGCTCTTCACAGTATTCATTTCTTTTTCCTAAACAAACAGACACAATCGCAAAACTCCGTGAAATACGAATACCCCTCTTTTTCCAAACTCGTGTTAGCAGAGGATGACTTTATTGACAGCTTGTTCCTCAGACTAGGAGACGTGCTTTTTCCTACTGCGTGAAATTTTTTTCTAAGGTTATTTGAAATGGCTTGTAGTGAGAGTGAAAGTTTGCCAAGTGATGGTGATGAATTTGAATCATCTGAGAGTGATATTGGCCAAGCAACACCAAGCCAGAAAACTAGCCACAGTGCCACGCACACCATATCTGCTTCAGAAGGTGAAGATCTTCATAGTAAATCTTCAGATCATGAAAGTTCTGAAAGTGAATGGGAGGATGTAATAGAGAGAAGTGATGAACAACCTCAGCATCCTTTTGATTGTCATGAAATGCAGGGGCCCAAACATGCTCCTGCAACTGATGTGGCACCTATTGCATATTTTTACTTGTTTTTTACCAATTTCATCCTTGGAATTATTGTTTCTGAAACAAATAAATATGCAAAGAGGTTTTTCCAGGAACATCCAAATCTTTCTCCCAAATCTTGAGCAAGGAAATGGAAAATGCTGAAATAAAGGTTTCCTTGCGTGCCTTCTAATATGAGAGTAATCAGTAGCCCATGTAGGACGAGATGAGATGAGATGATTGCCGAAGGCATATCCAGTCAAAACAAACACCAGGATTGTGTAAAATTAAAGACTCGATCAAAGCCTTTGGATAATTTTTTTGCAAAAAAGAATGAAAATAGCGTGATAAACGCTGAATTGCTGTTTACTGCAATCGTTGCGGAGCATAACCTACCTATAGCAATCTGTGATCATGCTGGTCACTTCTTTCATGCTATGTTCCCAGACTCTGATATTGATGAAGCTGGATATCCTTGAGCAGATGTGGCATGGAATGAAATATCTAAGATGAAGGATTCATCTGGCCTTCCCAAGTATTCTGCATTGCCTAAACTAATGTTGGTAATATTGATTATCCCTCACAGCAATTCCTCTACGTAGAGAATATTTAGTATAGTAAGGAAAAACCTCGCATACTTCTGCCCAAAAATGAGCACCAAAACATTATGTGCCCTTCTTATACAGAAAAGTAAAGCATTTTCCTCAGGTGAGCTGTGTTATAAAAAGTTTTCTGAAAAAGAATATACCACTGCAAAACAAGCAACAAGGGAGTTTTTATGTCAGCAATGACATGAGGTAAGTACAATATTGATAATTTAATTTCATATTTTTTGTGAGGATAGTGTAAACATATAAAGTTATTACACATTTCACGCATTAATTTCTCATGAAATACCCATTCCACGCGTTAGCGATGAGGCTTCGTATGGTGATTACCGATAGGCACCTCATACAAGTATTACAGGTTACACAGTAATACTATAATATTGTCCTTAACTTTGAAAAAAAATGGCGTGTTACATTACTGAAAGTTTGTGTTCGATTACTGAAACATTACTGTAAAATACCCTATTGATTACTGGTGCGTTCTGCTTGAGGTTGGCCCCTCTGAAATAGCATAGATTCGATGTTCTCATTGCCAAGTGCAAGAACTAACGTTATCTAAAATAATTACAATTTTGATTTTTAAATGTCAGCAGTATTTTCCCTGATTGCTAGAAATTGTTGGGATGGTACTGGCACACGTTTTTCCTCAGACGCAGAAATGCTGTCACGATTTCTGTTCTCTCTCTCTTCTTTTTTTTATTTTTTAATAACTGTTTTACTTTGCTTTGTCTTTAAAGATTCTAAGTAAATTCCAATAGAAAATACAAATTGGTAGATCGATTTTGTAGAACCGCTTTAACAAAATGTTAAGAGACTGTCAGACACTCACCATTTTATCATTCCCATTAGACTTCAATTTCAGCAAACGTTTCTGTGTTGTTTAATATTTATGTAAAATAAGCACTTAAAGGATTTAAAGCTTCATTCAGCATTGTATCATTTAAGGGCAATTTATTCTCTTCAGTCACAATTCTCCCAGCTTGCATTTTTAAACCTAACTGGAACTCTAAATGTTGTGAGTCGTTTAAAATGTTATTTATATACTTGTGTGCACTTAAAATACAGATAAATCAGTTGTATAATTTCACCTAATCGATTGAAATATTTCATTATATGTAGAATTTAAATTAAGTCTTTGTTCAAATATTCTTTAAAGCATGTAAATACATGGTTTACATGTTTTAAAGAATATTTGAACCAACGGTACCAAAAAGTAAATAATGGTACCAAAAATAATATGCCTCATGCATTTAATTGTTATTAAAAAAAAAACAGGTAATTGTATAAAGGACAGTTATTTAAAGAATTAACAAATGTATGCTTTCGTAAGGAACGCAAGAATGTAAGGAAATGCAACAATTTGTCGTAATGTGATTTGATTTGCCGCTCTGGAAAAACTCTCAGGACCACCTGGAAAACCTGGAAAAGTCAGGGAATTTTTTTTCTACTTTTGAGTGGGAACCCTGGTGATGATATAAACTGCAACAATTGGCTCTGGAAAAGGTGAACACTGATAGTGTCATGCTTAAGACATTCTGAGATGACAACAAAAGAAACATGATCCAACTGAAGTGTGTGTGAACTTTTGTAGTACACAACGAAAGGGTGAATAGTAGCTTGGGGATTGTTCCAGTGGTATCCTTAGACTGCATCCTGCAGTATGAAGGAATAATTCTCAGCAAAATTGCACAACACACTGATTATCATCAAGGTTTTCTTTCAAATTTGACAGAAAGTATGACTGCTGAATAGCTATAAAAGAATGTGGCAATAGCCGTTTCACTTTTGATTCAAAGGTCTCAAGGAATTCTTCTACAGTGTTACAGACTGTCATAAGTGTTGTGCGATCAGTTATAGTCCACAATTTATATACAATTTCATCAATTCCATTCATGGTGAATAAGCTACTTATTTGCTCTAGTAAGTGTGTGTGCTATACCAGGACAAGAATCGCACTTGAAGAAGAAGCATTCTGGAAGAGGAAGGTTACAAGTTATTCTTGCAAGGCAATCTTTGTATGTCCTAACTGGTAATTCATCATTACGAGTTAAGTCTTGCAATTTGCACCCTACTAGCATAAGTTTTACATTTTCATGAGCACAACACACACAGACACAGTGTGTTCCACTTGCACCAGCCAGCACACAATTCTTTGGGCGTAAACCACAGAACTTTGAAAACCCTACTTTGACATTAGGATTCTTGTCTTTAAATCCTTGAAATATCTCTTTCAAATTTCATAGAATAAGACTTTTCTGTTTTTGTACTTTTGATCCTGATTCCATCATTGTAACAAAATCTTTTTTTCCTGGTAAACAACGGCTCACTTTATCACTATTATAGTATGCAATAACGTTTTCAACTGTGCTGTCACTGAGAGTTTTCCCAGGCCTAGGATTTGGAGTTGCTAAAATACCCTGCTCTTCCACAAGATTTTTAGACTTTCGTGCCATGTAATATGTTACACCAAATTCTTCCTGAATTTTACGAATACTCCAGGTTCTAGGTAATATTTTTAGTATTTGGACTTTAACACTGTTAGAGTCTGTTTCTTGAAATTTTTCTTTCAACTGTGAAATCATGACCGATTCATCAGACACTGTCACAGGATTATCACATTCTGGAACAACTATGTAGTCTTTTATCACTTCACCAATTTTCTGATATTTCTTCTTACTGTACTGTCCAACACCTAATCTTTTTTTTTTTTTCACAGGAGATTCGCCTAGAGAAAGTAACGTATCATTCAGACTATCCAAAGTTGTCTCTGTCAGTCCATATCTCACTCTTTACCACTCCTTCTGAATTATCTTCACTTAACCGAGGTTGTTCTGCCTCTGTTTCAATTATACATGAAGGACCTGGCATTTCAGAGATAGATTTTCTGCATGAACTACATATTTTCTGTTCTAATGTTATATTTGGACATTTCTGAACCATCCAAGGCTGTACTTTTCTCAGATTCTTTCTAAACCTTGTGTGTCCACTTTTACCCAGAGGATTGCAACAAAAAATTTGACTTCTAAAGTCCATTTTGGTTAATGAAACTGCACCTGCAAAAAAAATGATAAATATAGTTTAATAAAAGGAAATTGATTAAATAAAGATAACAATAAAGATAAAATAAAATAACAATTAAACAGTTAACAATGTTACAGATAAATTGATAACCACACACTAACAAGCTCAGAATTGAAATAACAGCAAATGTAAAATGGTGTACCAGTAAGATTTCTCATTGGCTGTAATAAGAAGCCTTGCCATTGGCTTTAATAAGAAACCCTGTCATTGGCTCTAATAAGAAGCTTTGTCATTGGCTAAGAAGAAGCCCTGCCATTGGCAAAAATGGGTGGAGTTTCAGTCTCTGATCTCAAAGATTTGTTGACATTATTTACTGCTGAAAATTGTGTCTATCAAGTAAAATTGCTGTCACATAGCACATTTCTGATAAATCTGTTGATCTGTTATAATATATACACATTTCATGTATAATAAACACAAATCCTCAACGTAAGAAATATTTATTGCATGGTATGTCTCTGTGCCTTACATACAGAAGGGTGCAGCATGACACTCCTAAAATAATCCTACACCGCCTTGCCATAGCGGTGCCAGCCTAATATCTGGCACATGGGTAAAAGAATGTTGTAGCAATAAAATATATTTTTTTCCTAATTTTTTAAGATGGTATGTTTTGAGATATTCAAGGTCAAAGGTCACAGTGGATAACCTTGAAACTTCAATCTGTTGTAAGAAGGTCATGTATGGTATCTATAGAAAGCTCAATCCTTTAGCTTTGCAACTGTGTTTGAATTGTCACTCTACTACAATTAGGAACAAATTTACAGCCATTTATAAGTGTGCGAGTTTGTCATTTTTTACGAAAATTTCGATTTTCATTATGTGTGTATCTTGAACAATTTTCAAAATAAAAATCTGAAAATTGGCAGAATTACTTACCTTGTCATATGTGTGCTTCATACCAAATTTCATCAAAATCAGAAATGGTGAGGTCAAGAAGGTGATTGATCTGACATGGAATTGCTCAGCCCATACCATGACACTACATGTCAGATATCGGTCCCTTTCCTGTATGTTTGCTGGTCAATATGCAGTACCACCATCACGCCAGATCAGTTGTCGTCGACAATCAGACGATAGACTGTACTACTCTCATCTGAGGAGTACAGCAGACCAGTCGTTATCAGTCCAATTGCGATGTTGATGGCACCATTGCAAACGGGCGGTACAGTGACGTCTGGACAATGGGATGCACACAACAGGATGGCGGGCGTATAGTCCTCCTTCATGCAAACGTCTGGCAACAGTTTTTCGGGAGATCCGCTTGCCAGTAGCAGCCATAAACTGATTTGCTACCTCACTAGCTGTGCTGCGCCGGTGTCTTTGTTGATGGCACTATGTACCGAACTTCTGCAGGTGCCGTACTGCGAACACTACCTCCCCCGTGACGTTTGCTACACTCTGCATTTGTTTGAAATGATTTCCAAAACCTTGAAACAACACTGTGGCAGACGTCAAACTCCCTGGCAACATCTGTTATTTTTCGCCCTTCTTCAATCTTGCCAATAATACGGCCACGCATAAAATCATCTAGGTGATGTCGGGAAGACATACTGAAAATTGCAGGTTCGTCAATTGATTCTTTCCCTTTCAATTTTGCGTTTGAACAACAACGGTCAATACGCGTCAATCCCTTATCAGCGCTATGACGTCACGAACATGTTCGGCAATCCAAAATTTGCATACGCAACACGTCTTACTGTATCCCACACTTATGCTAATTTCCACATTTTCCTGCCTTCCATTTTATGGTTGCTATCGTTGCTATTGTCATCCGTCCTTAGCAATTGTCCGGTAGGGTATTTAGGAGCCACCTCCAAAATTTAGGAGCCAGGGTTGTGTAGCGGGGAGATCTTTAATTTAAAGTTGATAAAATATCAATAAGCAGAAAGGGGAAGACTTAAAGTTTTTTGTTTTTACCTCTAATTTACTCTCAATTTTAAGAAATCTGGGCAGCATAAAAATATATAATCGAGTAGAATGTATTTTACATACCATTGACAAATAACATGAAACATACCTGACGTATAGGTGCTTGTTGAAATCACAAAGATATTTCAGTTCCAGAACCACAACGTGCAGTAAGTTTGCTGCATGACTCATAATTTCTGTAGAATTATGTCTTTGAATTTATATTTGTCTTTCAATTTACTTATGACAATAAAGCAGGTGATTTTTCACAATTCCTATAATATGGAGACTGTTTATGATATTGCTCTCAATTAAATTATATTAATATTAGCTGATATTGTGCAGCAGCAATTGAAGGATTGAAATGTGGAAACTTTTTTAAACAAATGAGATAGAATTAAATTTCTGAGTAAAAGCCAAAAAAAAAAAAAAAGAAAAGAGCATTGTAAGAAAACTAAATCCCAGATGCCCTATTATGGCCATGAATATGTCTTGTGGTTTTAGCACCAAAATACCACCTGTCATTAGCCTTTGAAGGGTCAGATAAGGAAAGGCTGTTAAAGTTCATCATCATTAAATCATTTAAGCTCTCCGCTTCCATTGATGATCGAAATTTGTTTTTAATAAGGTTCATCAAGCTGAAACCTTTTTCACAACTTACAGTGGAAACAGGCAATACTGACACTATTGATAAGTTTCCCTAAAACTGGAAATCTGTCACTGTTAGACATCACTTTGTTCAACAATTCACTGAGTTCATCTCTTGTTCAAGCACCTTAAACTCATACCATTCGTTCAGAAGATTTATGCATGTTTTGCTATTCATATCTGGAGATGATAGTTGTTTTTTGAAATGTTGAGCTAGGGCTCTTATCTCATCAACTCCAAACTTCTCCAGATCCTTTCCTGTTGGCCACGCGAAGGTATCAAAAACCCTGCAATGTTGAATGATGTTATGATTGTTCAGAAATCTTTCCTGTAAATATTGTGCTCTGCATTGCAGCAGGTTTTTTTTTTTTTTTGTCAACTTCAAAGGAAGTACTTGAACTGGCATTCAGTCCATGCAGTTGCACTTCTTGATAAATGCCTTTCAGTGTTGTGCTACTGATGAACATGTCTTCATAATGACCAGGAACATCGATCAATGCAGTGAGTGTTGTTACAGTACTTTTTATGTGCAGTTCAACAGCACTTATGAAAAGTTCTTGCCTTTGAAATATGAGGGACAGGTTCTTAAATTCAGTAAGATATTCTAACAGAAAGTGTAGCATATGGGCAAACCTGAAATCCTTCAGTTTCTTCAACAGACCCTTTGCAACTGCAGAAGCATCACCTTTCTCATTAGAAATATCTTCAAGATGTACCACCACACATTTCCAATCTTTTACCAGAGCAGCAAGTGCACCAACTTTACTGGCAACCCATCTTACTTTGTAGAGAAATTGAAATTTTAAAAGTTGGCCCTGCGAAATTTCAGATACCTGCTTCAGTTGACGCATTCTCTTTGGTGATGACCGATAAAATTTGTACAGTTTCTTAAGAACTGTATCAATGTCATCAATGAATTTTACATTTTTTACAGCACTCAACACACTTAAGTTTAATCTGTGTGCAATACAGTGAACACCTACCACATGGCTCAATGTTTGACGAATCTTCTGAACTACACCATTCTCAGCAATCATACTGGCTGCTCCATCAGTCCCAATACCAATCAGATTATTGGAACTTAATCATTCTGACAGCTCTAGTCTTTCAAGTTCACTATAAATTGCTTTCATGTATCCATCTGCAGTTGCACTTTCAAGTGGAATGATGGATAAAAATACTTCTTTTATTCCTTTGTCTTTCAGATATCTTGCATATAATATAAGTTCTTCTACACCTCCTTTGTCTGTTGATCCATCCAGCAATAAACTTACAAAATGCTGATCTTTCAGTTCACAAATCAGCTCATTTCTTATCCCTGCTGCAATATAAGACACAAATTCTTTACATCTTTTGTCATTGTTATATTCTTTTCTGACTTCAATACCTAATTTTTCTGCCAGTAACAATTGCCCTTCCAAGTCTGTAAAAGGTTTATTATTTTTAGCAATGAAATAGGCAATATTAAAAACAGATTTCATGTGCTCAAACATTTTTTGATCCATTTTTTTTACACACACTGCAATAGGGTTAGTTTCTGGATGTAATTCTGCATTTCGTGCTACCATGCATTTCTGATGCTGATATGACTTATGTTTTTTAAATGTTTCCAGTTTGAAAGATCCAACAAAACCCTTTACCATTTTAGAACTGACATCCGCTATCCCAGGAAATGCAGCACATATTTCACATTGTGCTATACCTGTTTTTTCATTAAAAGTAAGCCACAGTAAATCCTTTAACCATGCTGTTTGAAATTTCCTCCTTTTTCCACTGTATGCCTGACTCAGTGAAGGGGAATGGAGGTTCATATCTTCTGTACTAACTTCCACCTCAGTTTCTTCTAATGAAATGGAAGACTCAGGATCTTTCCTTTTTTGTGGAATCACAAAAAAACTTGTTAAACGGGATTGCTTTCCATTTTCCAAATCTCTGCTTGCAGCTGCTCGTTTCATTTTTTGAAATGAATAAAACACACAAAGCTGAATTTAAAAAACACAACAGAATCTTGAAACCAAAATAAAATAAAATGCGTAAGCGTGCGACTAAAGTTAAACTATCACCACAGAAGGGTTCTCTGTTAATGACAACCAGTTTGCAGGTGCGCGACCTTTCGTGACGCTATCTGCCTGCAGGGAGAGTAAGGTAGAAGGGGAACAATGAAAGTGGAGCCAGAGAAATAAATGGAATGTTTTCCGCTGCAACTCTCCCCAGGTCAATGGTTAGTCACATGCTTTGTTTTGCTGACTTGCGGGAGAGGAAGGGTGCAAAAGAAACCGGACGGACAAAGGTCAAAACCAGGGTCGTAGCCAGAGGAAAGAACAACCGTGAAACTGGATTTTTCGTGGCCAGTCGTTTTGATCAAGATATTTTTTTCGCCCTTTTGTTTCACCGTCTTATTTCCAGGAAGGTCAAAACACATGGCGGTTTCATCCATGTTCCCTATTTAGGAAAGTTCAAAAGCAGTCTCTTTTCTCTTTTGAATTACGTACTTTTGAAATTCCATTATCTTTGCTTCGAGGTCATGAGGTAACTTTTGTGCAATTTTGGGGCGCTGGCGTAGACACAACCCATAGCGGTTCATGAACCTTGTGCACCAACCTGGCGAGGCACGAAAAGTGTTATTTGCGGCTGCAAACTTTTCATCTTTTGCGAGCTTCATTGCTCACAAACGTATACCAGTTCGCGTTACAATGTAACCATTTTGTCTGCAGCCCACAATCCAATCATTCAAGACACTTTCCAGCTCTGGGAAAGATGTCGTTCCACGGCACAGCGCCTTTTGCGATTTTGGGATTTTCACCAAGTCCGGTTTTTTTTTTTACGCCAATCTCGAATCAGTTTTTCGTTAATGCCAAATTGACGTGAAGCAGCACAGTTGTTAGTATTTTCTGCAAAAGAAACCACTTTCAACTTGAATCCTGCGTTATAGGACATCTGATTCTTTACACAATCCGTGTCACCCATAATAGGAGAAGCGAGACACATGCGATTAAGAACAAGCAACACCTAACACTGGCTGTCGCATGGCTCCGTTACCAAAGAAAAACGCTTCGCGTAATATTCTTTGGCGTTACGTCAAGAATATCAGGGATGGATTGCCTTTTGCCTCACGGGAAGAACTTTTGGACTTACGATTTTTTAGACCCCGCGTATAAGTCGACCCCATTACTTCGAAGCTCTCATTTTGTCCCAAATTTCTCAACTTATACGCGAGTATATACGGTAATTGTGGAATGAAATGATATTTAAGAACAATACTGGGTATAAGAAACATTGCGAGAAATAAAACCCACTCTTGTGGGGGGAATTGTTTAACTCCGTTAACTTACGCTTTCGAAACATGAATATACCGTCCCCAAATGCGAAAGACGCCCCATCCCCCAAGAAATTCTCTTCAGTTTTGCATCGTTCTGGAAAATGACCCAAATGATGGCGAAAAAGCGGAATTCCACGAATACGTGGAAGAATCTCGTTATGAATATGGGATTCACGACTAGTAATTAATAATAATTGAGCCAGCATCGAAAATAGCATGGAAGGAAATAACACAGTCCCTCTCCGCTAAACCATTGCAGAGCAATTGGGGAAAAGTAAAGTTATTACCACTGGTGAATTAATTTCTCTTTCACACAGCCTTATACATGCTAAAAAGATTAAAATAAAATAATCCAGTAGGTATATAAATTATTTCACATGCAGTTGTATAAGTCTGAAGAATGAAATATATTAGAAGCTACATGCGAGTCCCGATTGAAGTGTTTTTAAAGAGAAAATTATAATTTTAGTTATAGGAGTATACTACAAAGGAAAAGGATAATTATTTTTATTCTGACCCTGTGTAGTTGTCATCAAGTACCTTCCTGACATTCTAATAATTTTGATCACAATCGTACCAGAATACACTCTCTGTACGTGCTTGCAGTGGCAGACTCCACTAACTCTGCGGGGAGCAAGCTCCTCCTTCTTTAGCAGATCACCTCAACCGAAGGTCACGACCTGACCCACAGAGGAGACCCTGATAACAGCTGGTGCTTTGAACGCTTCAGCGCCCTAACTACGGAGCAGCTTCTGTATGCGACAGATACAAACGCGCCGATCTAGTTAGTCACTGGCAAATTGCGGGACTTCCCTCTTCACGCAAAAGCTATTTGCCATTTTCATCAATTTAATTACAGTAAAAACATTGACAAAGTAGATTTTCCCACTTCAGAATAGGGAAACCACATCCGTTAAATACGTAAATTAAACGCAAAAAATTCTTGTCGCCAGCATGAAATTTTTAGGCGCCATGGCGACCTGGCGCCTGGGTTTTGTCGAGCCCTGATCATAACCATTATCGGCTTGATATCTAGCCGACATTTATTTCCACTTGTGTTATTAAAAAATATTAACCTTTAAAATAGAAGGGTCATGTTATAAAGTATTTGATTATATAAGGTTGTTGCACATTTCACACATTAATTTCTCATGAAATTCCCTTCCCAAGTGTAAACGATGAGGCTTCATATGGTGATTACTGATAGGCACAGCAGAAAGTTGGCACCTCTGTGGCATGGGGTAAGTACAATGTTGATAATTTCATTTCATATTTTTTTTGTCAGGATAGGGTAAACATATATAAGGCTATTACACATTTCACGCATTAATTTTTCATGAAATAAGCTTTCCCTGTGTTAATGATGAGGCTTCGTATGGTGATTACCGATAGGCACCTCATACAAGTATTACAGGTTACACAGTAGTACTATAATATTGTCCTTAACTTTGAAAAAAAAAATGGCATGTTACATTACTGAAACATTACTGAAAAAAACCCTATTGATTACTGATAGGTTCTGCTAGAGGTTGGCACCTCTGCATCTAGTATGAAATATATTTTTAAATTTTAAAACTTTTGCTCCCATAATCTGTTGAGTGATAAAGTGTTAATATTTTTGGGCCGCCTCGGTGGCGCAGTGGTCTAAGGTGGTGGCCACTGATCATTCGTCCGTAAGGGGTCCGGGTTCGAATCCCGGTCAGGCATGGATGTTGTGTTTGTCTTACGGTACTGGCTCTCTCCCTTCCCTGGAACCAGTGACCCTAAATTAGGGACGGGCGACTGCTTATAGCCCATTGAGTTGCTCACGGTGGTTGTTAAACCTCCAATCAAAAAAAAAAAAAAAAATTGGGGGAGTATATTTGTAATCTCATTCACAATACTCTGATATTTAACCAGATATGGAACATTATTGGCAGCCTCTCCAACAGCAATGTAAATCTGTGAGATGCACAGTGCACACAGATATCAAAAATGGATTTTCTTGCTTAAATCTAGTGACAACTCCAATTTTGCACCCAGTCGTTACACTAGCTCCATCTGTGCCCAAAGCAATTAAAGAACTTTTAATTTAAAACAGTAGTGATTTTGTCACATATTCGTTCAGCAGTAGAACAGCCATCGTCTAATTAATAGTGAAACGCATTTAGCTTATTAAATCAGTTTATTTTTGCGGTGTAGTCAACACAAAGATTCGCCAAGCTTTTGCACTCCACCGAGAAGTTTTTTCAAGGCAATGGTAGACATAAAAGTGCAGAGAATTGGAACATGTAAAGAACGGAGATTATTTTTGAAAATAACGTGGGGGACATCGCGCATATTACATGAATTATTTATCACGCCGTGATGTGTTTCCATCTTTTAATAACGTATACCAAACCATAGGTAGTTCAGTAGAGACTATCATTGCATGCCATTTTGCTGGATAGGATTTCCACTGTTTCCCTGATGGCAGTCTTTTTAAAATTCATGTAAGGGGCAATTCTTCTAATATTATTCCATACAGGAGCGGCGCCGAGCAATGCATGACTTCTCTGGCAAGGGCTGTCTGTATCAGGGAAACAGTGGAAATCCTATCCAGCAAAATGGCATGCAATGATATAGTCTCTACTGAACTACCTATGGTTTGGTATACATTATTAAAAGATGGAAACACATCACAACGTGATAAATAATTCATGTAATATGCTCATGATGTCACCCACATTATTTTCAAAAATCATCTCCGTTCTTCACGTTCCAATTATCTGCATTTTTATGTCAACCATTGCCTTGAAAAAACCTCTCGGTGGAGTGCGAAAGCTTGGCAAATCTTTGTGTTGATTACACCGCAAAAATAAACGGATTTAATACGCTATATGCATTTCATTATTATTCATGTCTGGTGTATTTAAAATAAAATCATCTAATTTTTGCAGATGTAAAAAATGGCTCTCTACTTTATCTTCAATAACAGCACGAATATATATTATCAAGATTTAATTGCTGCTGACATCAGTGGATTCATCAATTTCCAAGCTGTAAAACTTGGCAAATTGTACCTTTTTTAAAACATCTTCAATCAGCTCTTATGGTATTAATGAATTCATTTTCATTGTGACTATAGTGCATTTTATCCTCTTTATTTAACACTGATATTGACTGGCATCCTTGACTGATCCTTTGCCAGATTTTCTTTGCACAGAAAATAAACATTTTTTAAAGTTGCAATAATTGCCTCTTTTATGTTTACACATGCTTTGCTAGTTGCATGGAGCATTTCCTTGGCAATTGTTGTATTTCTTGCCTCTATAGCAAATTTGTGATCGCCTGTTTTTTCGTGTTTCTTTTTTTGAGATCTTCCATTTTTGGAAAATCGCTTGCTTTTCCTGTCGTGAAAGTGTTTGTGCACCCCGCATCAATGCACAACTTGCACACCAGAACTTCTTTTTTCACGAATGTGTTTTAGCCAGGTGTACTTGGAACACCAATGTTGCTGAATTTTTCTTGATCTGTGGCCAACTCCATTGTTTTCTGCATCATTCACTTCCACACCATCTGCATTCAGTTTGCGTTTCTTGGCAGAAAAAACGCAAACTGAATGCAGATGGTGTGGATTTTTGTATCAGAACTTTTTTTTTGTAAAGTATGAACTAACCATTCTCTGCTGAGACATGACTAATTTAAAGCTTCTGGCTAATGAATGGTAAAATAAACTTAAAAAAATAAATCTTAACAATAGGGTAAAGGAAAATAACCAGTGCACTCGCAGGAACTGTGGAGAAATCGGAAGGTAACAGGCTGCGTTCAAAGCTAGGACACGAACAGATCAATGTACTTTGGCTCCCTTTTCTCCATGTGAAAAGAAAACAAACGAAGCAGCAGCAGCACCACCACCACCATCTGCATTGCTATGCTTTTTGTTTTGCATACGTAACATAAGAAAGCCCGAATAAAAAAAAAAAAAAAAAAAAAATTGTGCTAAAAGTTTTCAACGAATTTACACGAAATTTAGGTGTCCCATTCCTATTAGTGATTTATGGTGTTAACAAAAATTTCACGTTTTCACAGAAAATTTGAGATACAGTTTCGTGTTTTTAATCTCTCCTGAGTGAGTTGTGTGTCAAAACGTGACAGACCAACTCACTTGCAGGCCTTCCGACCCCATGACAGGCGCAGAAGCCACTGCCGAGGGCCAGCCGCACAGAGAGTGGATGACCCCGAGGGGAATGATCTGCTGACCCTGCTCGCTATAAATTACGAAAGATTTTCTTCCCTCCTGACATCCCCCTGCATCCAGTGGCTCTTTTTTCCATCCACTTCCCCAAATGACTCCCGAGCAGCTGTGATAAGTCTTTCACGGGGCTCCATGGCGATAGCATGGTGCCGCACCATTTCAAGCACCACAGCTCTGGGAAAATCAAACTTCAAAATATAATCGGCTGCAGTTTAGCCCAAAAATTACTGTGAATTGCAGTTTACTTGTGAGTCAAAAATTGCCGAAGATTCATAAAATCATTTGCCACCATTTTCGCCAATTCTAATTTTTCTCCTCGCCATATTTCAGATTAAGTCAGATTTGGCGAATGCTTAGTGCAAGCCCTGAGTGAGTAAGAAACGTATCGTGAATAAGTTCACTCTTGCTATAGGCTGACCACGCACTTTCGCAGCATGACGGGAGGAAGGGTAATTTTAGCTTCAACTTTTCCTACTATAATTGAGGCAGGACTGTTCACATGGGGTTGTGGGCGAATTACATAATGTGACACTGTCGGAAATTAGCCCGTTCGAAGTGCAATAACAGGCAACCTGTCCCAGCTAGCAGTTCCATGACAATGGCATGTTTATATTTCTTGCGGGCTCTCGCCGCACAGAACAAAATGTGGTGGTTTTTATTGCCAGAAATTCTTTATATTATTAATTTCTTTGTGTTACTCCAAACAAACCAACACAACTGCAAAACTCAGTGAATTATGAATCCCCCATGTCTTATTTCAAAACTTGTGTGTTAGCTGAGGATGGAACTTTATTGACAGCTTGTTCCTCAGTATTTGCAGATGTATTTTTTGCTATGATGCTGAAATTTTTCGTAAGATTATTTGAAATGGCTAGTTGTGACGAGAGTGAAAGTTTGCCAAGTGATAGTGATGATTTTGAATCACCTTAGAATAACATCAATCTGTGAGGGTATATGCAAAATAAAAGGGGTTAGCATTATTTCCTCATTTTTTTTTTTTTTCGGAAGAAAGTCTTTGAAAATTCATTTTGAATTTGCAATTTCTATTTCATGTAATTTTTTTTTAATTCAGTTATTTATAGAAATATAATATTTTTTTAAATAAATAAATATATTACATTTAAAGAAATGTTAAGAAAACTTTATAAAGTTCAGGAAATTTTTTTGCCCCAAATATTAAAATCTATGGAAAGTACAGCATTTTTTTTTTTTTTTTTGTAAAGCATGCAATTTTTCTAAGAGAATGGCTTAGCATTTCTGTCATATGCACACACATTACATGTAGCGCTAAAGGGGTTTAAACCTCGATGTTGCAGGAGCTGATATGTCGAGGTTTCATGACCGATGTTTGAAACTGGCAAAGAGCATTTTCTACATAAAGTAAATGAATTTCATTTTGTTGCATTCTTGTAAAGAGGAAGGGAATATCATCTTTTTATGTCATGAATCGGCTGTTTTGGTCAATGTTTCGTCGACGGAAACGAGTTTTTTTTCCTCGATGCTATAGGAACGGATACAGAGGAAGAGCGAGCATCAAGGTTTCCACCGATACATCAAGCATTTTAACAAGTATTTTTGGTTACTCAATTTGAATTGGTGAGTAATCACTGTTATATTGAGCAGATATTTTACCCACTGGTGTTGATGTGCCCATTTACTGAGTACTGCAGATGGAAAGGTACAAATTCTTTGGCTTATTATCAAAAACATCAAGGTTTTCATTGATACATCGAAAATTTCCACCGATGTAACTCCAGGGAAAAAAGTTTTACAAAATGGTTTTTATTTTGTGCATAGTGGTTTCTTTTATGTTCAGATAAAGCCATCCATGTAAATAATAGCAGTTACATTAAAGTTCCTATTAATCCCCCCCACCCCCACTATTTTATTCTGGAGACTTCTTTTTGGAAACTAAAATTTGTGAACTGACCTGCCAGTTTTTTTTTTTTTTTTTTTTTTTTGCCACTAACTTTTTGGACTTACTGTCCACTCACTGGCTACTTAGCTAAAATTCCAGTCTGCACCTATAGTTAACAGCAGCAGTCTGATGAGACAGCATTTGTCATGTTGCTATCTAATTCCACATTCTGCATCCACAGCATATTTGCTCTAAAGATGAAGCAAAGAATTCACATCTCTTATCCACTTTTAAATAGTTTCATCTGGAAGCAGAAATCTGCAATTCGAAAATAGAGAGCAAAACATAATTTTAGACTTAAGTTTGCAGATACTCAAGCATAACTTTCAGAATTTCAAATGGTGTTCACTCTGAGCTTAAAATTCAAATATGAAATGGAAGGGAGTCTCCCCACCTGTGTTTGTAAATGGAAGGGATTGAAAATTTCTGGTGGGGAGTTTTGAATATGTGACTATGAATGTTGTTAAGACTGGGAAAACAATAGTACTCAAAATAGTATAACTGTACTAGTAATCCGAAGTTCTTGGTGTAGAATAGAAAATCAGTTTCCAAGCTTTCACACATCAGCCAGATGTTTTTTTTTCAAGGAAGGTGGACAGCCAACTGCAAACTGAATAATAGAACTTTTCAACAATTTGAACGCGGCGACTTGACGACAATAAACAAAGATACGCAATTGTAATTAATTGTAATTAAAATGATGCAAATGTAATTATTTAATCTAAGCCATAATACTATTTTGAGTATAGTTGGTGTACAGTTCCTGTTTATTAATTAAAACAATAGTAATTTTTCAAACAATGTAAGGTATACTGTTTTTAAAACAACTGAATTAGATCAAAAACATTACTATCATTCAATCTAATACAAAGTAACATTCGTTTTACAAAGACAGAATTGTCCGTGTTGCAGTACACTGATATAAATTTGCATCTGAATTGTTTGCGTCTGTATTTCATTCTTTGCCATAGTTGGCAAGCTTTGATCACAGTTGGTTTTCTAAGTTTATTTGGTTCGATTTCATGAATTCACTTCAAGATATCATGATTTTTGTGTAGTCACTGAATTTCTAAATTTTGATTTAATTCTGTTATGTGTGCACATACCACATCCATATGGAACACATGTTAAAGACAACTCAAGACCTACTTGCAGAACCAAAGTTTTGTATAAGTTTTAGAAGTGACCTGCATACATGAAAATGTATGCAGGTCACTTCTAAAACTTATACAAAACTTTGGGAAATGGCACAGGTACTCTTCATTTTTTACAGCTATGTGCCTGAAAAGTAAATATTCTGTAAACTGCATCTTCTTTATTAATGTTTGAACAAAACTTGAAGACTCTATACCAAAACTGGTGTTACATATTTGTTTTGTAGATTCAGGTTCCACACAATCAAACTCTATAAAGAGTTTCATCGTAGAAGAAGGAAATCTGCAGTTCATCTCATTCACAAAAGATGCAATGAACCTTGACTTGATTTTATCATGTGCAAATTTTATTATTACAAGCGTTAACTGATTTATTAATTTTGAAAATGTCTCCTTTCAGCTCTGAAAAAAGCCATCTCTTTTGTGAGCACCATGAGATTTTTGCAGTTCACATAATCAAGACTGTTGATTCAACCATTCTTTTGACATGAGAAATTCCAGATTTTCACTTTGCAGCGATTTATGGGGGGAAATAACATTTGGCAATGATGCAGGACAGTGATGAGAACATCACCGGAAAAGGTTACGATTACGAAAGAAATCTTCGCTCCATCCAACTTCCATTTTCGGAAATTCCCCCCCCCCCCTTCTGCTGAGTACAATCATTTATTGAACAAAATAATATTTACAATAATATTAACAGTGGGGACATCACGTCAGAAAACAAAAGGTTACAGGAGAAAACCTCACTCCATCTAACTATCATTTTAAAAAGATTTGCAAGCCGGAAATCTGTCCCCAGACAGAACACCACACATATCAGTCCTTAAGAAAATTCTCAGTTATTGCATCTCAAAAATGATGCAAATGACAACAACAAAGGCAGAATTCCTCAAATCTGCAGAAGAAACTTGTACCTGAAGGTTGCAGGGAAATTTTTGTTCCATCAAACTTCTGGTTTTGGTAATTGCTGCCTACAGTTTAAAGCTGAAATACAAGCATTTATGCAACAATACTAGACAGAGGCAACTTTGAGGGGAAAAGAAATTAGAACTGGGGGGGGGATTGATTCCAAATACTTCCATGTTCGAGACCGAAAGTCAATTTTTGATGTTTGAAGTAAACTTATACAGCATAATGTTAAAGTCAGGAATACATATATTATGCATCATTTTAAAGAAAAATTTATGCTGAATTCCAATATTTTTACAGAATGTTATTTGCAGTAATAGAAGTGAAGTTACAAGCAAAATTGTGCAGGTGAGGAAACGTAAATCCAGTTCTGAAAAAGCGTTAGTGTCCCTCTAATCCATTATAGCTTTCTCCTACATCTGCTAGTCAGATATAAAAAGATGTAGAATCATCTGCTGACTTAGAACGCAGCTGCTTGTAGTCTATTGATGGAAGTTTATACAGAATTCCTCATGATATTTGAATTTTGGAATGTCTAAAGAACCAAAAATTGGTCCTGCCCCTTCAAACCAGGGCAAAAATTATTACTTTGCATGAATTTGGATTCAGTAGTGGTAAAATTGCCGTTAAATGTGGCTGTGATCATTCCACTGTCTTGCGCACCATTAAAAGAGTTGCAGAAACTGGATGTGTGGGAAACAGAAAAAGAACAGGTCGACCAAGGCTGTGTATGAACGTAATGATGGCATGTTGATTCATCGTTCCTTAAAATCAAGGTTTAAAACAGCCACTGAAGAAATGATTGGGAGAATGAAGTAAGCATTATTGCATCTGCACGTACAGTTCGTCGTAGGCTACAAGAAGATGGGACTGACTGCACAAATAGCTGCACGAAAACCTTTCCTTACAGAACAACGGCTCAAAAGAATTGCTTGGGCCAGGACTCCGTTCTCGAGGGTGGAATGTTGCAGGGCTTAATGTTGGCTCCCGAGGGGACGCGACGCGACGCGCAGCTGCCAGATGACCCGGAAAGAGCAAAGTCACAATTTCTGAGGGAGCAGTCTCCTGCTTCCTCAGAATTGTTCACTCGCAAAAAGAAAAATATTTCTCCAGTCCGTATACACCCCTCAATTCTTATTTCATGATAAATCAACCAGGTCAACGGGCTAGTTTTATGAATTTTTAAGCAAATGGGTGAATCTGTTTTCTAATTTTATTTTGTTCTGCTGCTTAAACATTTCTGATGGCAGAACTTGTAATTCACATGTTTTTTCAGTCATGTAATTTCGTCAAAAATATGTGGCCGCTGTTCGTAGCGAAAGTGCCTTCCTGTTTGTTTACGCTTTCACAGCTCTCGTGTGCGACTGTTAGTATCCATAGCTTCCTCGCCCCGCTGCTTAAGCATTTCTAAGAGTGTATTTTTAGCGGAAATTATATTTTTTCACATTTTTTTTTCTTTATTCATACAACTTTGTCAAAAATACGTGGCCGATGTTCGGTGGGAAAGCCACTTCCAGTTTATTTACATGTTTGCAGCTATCTTGTATGGCTGTTATTTATTCATAGCTTTCCCTGTCCAACATATAACAGGGGAAAATTAACAACACTTTCATATTTTGCATAACAAAGCCCCGGCACCATATTTTTTTACAAAATGCGTCGCGACTATCTAACTAACATCTTTTATCGTTACCTATGCGACAGTATGTGATGGATTGAGTTCGTGCTTCAGTCAAAATGCAAATAAACTATAGGATACTGTTCTTTCATTTTTCCAGTTGTGTCCTCAACTGCGCTCTCTCCCGTATGGGGTAATAACACTTACCTATGACAGCCGGCGGATTCGATAGTCGTGCAAGCGTAAACAAATGGGGACCCGCCGGACATCGGCAACATATTTTTAACAAAGTTTAATAGAAAACACCTGAAATTAATTTTTTCCTCGCCAAAAATTAATTTTCGGTCGGCAGTGGCAAGTGGGTGACAGAAAATTTTGTGCCCTGAAACTTCCTGATTACAGCATAGTATAAATACAATACTGTAATCAGGAAGTTTTTTCTGAAATATTTTATTTCTTAAAAGGATTTTTTTTTCTTAAAAAGAAACTTCCTTATTGTTGTATCAGGGGTTAAAATTCAAGGAGAGATTCCCGCAGACAAATTTAAACTCACGCCAAAATAAAGTTGTTACCCGCCTCCCGCCTGAAAATTTTTTAAAGAAAAATATATATATAATCTTGGGTCCGTGTTTGGACCACTCGCAAAATTCGCGCATTAAAAACGTATCCTTCGTAACAATACGTGTGCTAGATAACGACCGTTCAGAGTTCCGAATATGCAATTGAATAATACATCGTTCATGTTGGGAACATAATCAGTTTATGGACACATGAATCGGCTTCCATATGCAGCCGCATGAGCAGTTCGCTTTGCATATCGCGGACTGTTAGGAATCAAGCATGAGATACTTCTCCGGATTCGCGGAATTCTGCTTTTTTTCGCCATATTTCTGTTATACTCTAAATCAATGCAAAAAAAAACCGAACTGAATGCTTTTTTCTGTTTCTTTCTTTTTTTTTTTTTGGGAGGATTAGTGCGTGCGCGTGTGTGTGGGTGTGTGTGTGGGGTCGTTTTCTTTCCGTCTGGGAAATGGTATTCCGTTTTTCAGAACTTCCGAAAACGAAAGTTAAATGGAGTGAAAATTTTTCCCGCAATCGTAATTTCTTTTTCTCGCGAAGTTTCCTCTGTCTAGTATTGTTACTAAATGTCAATTTATTGCATAAATGTTTGCATTTAATCTTGAAAGTGTAGACAACAATTTCCGATATCGGAAGTTCAACGGAGCAAAAATTTCCATGTGAACTTTAGGCACAAGTTTCTTCCGCAGATTCGAGAAATTCTGACTTTGTTGTCATCATTTGCATCGTTCTCGAAACTAAAGATAATTACTTTCGAAAAGTGAAGTTAGACGGAGTCCAGATTTAATTTGTAATTGTAATTCTCGCGCGATATTCCCTCTGCTGAGTGTTGTTGTAAAATAATTTTGTTCAATAACTGATTGTGTTTCAGCTTTAAAATGGAGGAAAAATTTCCGAAAACGGAAGGTGGACAGAAGAAAGATTTTTCCGTAATCATATTTTTTTTTTTTTTTTGCGGTGTTCCCAGTGTCCTGACTCATGTCATTTTCCCTCCATAAATATAGTTGCAAATGGAAAAACTGCACATTCATCATATCAGAAGAATGGTTGAATCAACCAAGTCTCAATTATGTGAACTGCAAACATCTCATACATAGAATTGAAAATTATTTTTTCAGAGCTGAAGGGAAATGTGTTCAAATAATAAATTAGTTGACCCTTGTAGTACTAAACTTGCACATTGATCAATGTCCTGTGAAGGTTTATTTTATCTTTTGTAATTGAGATAGATTGCAGATTTCCTTCCTCCACAATGGAACTCTTTGAAGTTTGAGTGTGTAGAGCTTGATTGAATCTCTGAAGCAATACACACACACACACACACACACACACGTTTTGGTAGACAAAAAGCTTGGCAGACCAGTTTTTTTTTTTTTTTTTTTTTTTTTTTCCAAAATGAATGAAGATGCAGTTATGGAATATTCACTATTAAAACATAGCTGAAAAAAATGAAGAGTACATGTGCAAATGTCCTAAGTTTTCTAAGAGTTTTATAAGCACACATTTCCATTAGTGTCAAGAGTGCGTTTAAGAAACGTACCATGTGAACGTGGCTTTAGCACATAAAACAGAATTCAGTCAAAATTTAGAGATTCACTGAGCAGCAAAAATCTTAATGCATATTAATTCTAAAATTGAATTCTAAAATTGGGCCAGATAAGCCCTCAAAAGTAAAACAGCTGATCAAAGCTTGCCCCCACTGTAGCAAGGAATGAAAGACAGACATGTATATATATATACTTCAGAGCCTGTGGGGTGGGTAGCGACGAGTGTCCGCAGACTAATTTTGGGTTTCAAATAACTGTGTTGCAGACAGCTTAGCAAAATTCTGCAACTGGGGTTGTCACCAATGGACAACTAGAGAAGCACATTAGTTCCATGCGAAGAAGTTGCGCTTTGTTACTAAGATACTGTGGTTATCTTATTAAATATTACAGTGTATTTAGCCTGTTGGTAACTTATTTCAAGTGTCCTGCAAGTTTCAATAATATCATCATCATTGTCAACCATTATCAATCCACTGCTGGACGAAGGTCTCCCCAAGTTTCCTCCACAACGGTCTGTCTTGTGCCAGTCTCCTCCATGTCACTCCCGCATATTTTCGAATTTCATCCACCCATCTCCCATGTGGCCTTCTTCTGGGTCTTTTCCTGTCCCTTGGAATCCAATCTAAAATTTCAGCTGTCCATCGACGGTCTGTCCTTAAGGCAATATGCCCAGCCCATTGCCATTTCAGGAATTTAACTCTGATCATGATGTCTTCCACTCTCGTCATTTTTCGGATCCACGAGTTCCTCTTCTTATCTTTCCTGGTTATACCAAGCATGCACCTCTCCATGCTTCTTCTTTGAGTTGTCTGCAGCCTTTGTATGTCTCTTTTAGTTAAGGTCCACGTCTCTGCACCATACGTAAGCACTGGAAGGATGCATTGATCAAACACTTTTCTTTTAAGACATAATGGCATATTGCTCTTGAAAATTACGCTGTTTCTTCCAAAAGCTCTCCAGGCAAGTTTTGTACGCCGATTAATTTCTTCATCAATGTGACCCTCACTTGATATCTGCTGTCCAAGATAAACGTACGTGTCTGTTATCTCTAGCTTTTCTCCATCAATTGATAAATCTTCATTTTTTGTAAAAGCATTGAACATCACTTTTGTCTTCTGAAAGTTCATTTTTAATCCCACTTCTTTACTCTTGTCAGCAAGTTCCTGGATCATACTCTGCAGCTCTGATGGGTAGTTGCAAAAATTACTACGTTATTAGCAAAACGAAGGTGGGTTAGATAATCTCCATTAATCTTTATCCCTTTGTTTTCCCAGTTCAGTGATTGAAAGACATTTTCCAATGTGGCGTTAAAGAGCTTCGGAGATATGGTGTCACCTTGTCTCACTCCCTTTCCAATTTTTGTGTGTGTTGTATTTTCAAACAGCCGAATCTTTGCACTTGCATTTTCATAGATGTTATTAATAATATTAATGTATGCATCTTCAATACCGCAGGATTTCAGAGCCATTGTAACTGCTGATAGTTTCACCGAATCAAAGGCTTTTTCATAATCGATAACAGCCATGCACAATGGAAGTTCATATTCCCTCGCTTTTTCAATTAGTTCTCTCAGTACGTGGTGGGAGGACTGGAAGAACTCTGGTACTGGTACCTTTCATGATGTCTGGAGTACATGTATCATCCCTTTCATATAATTTGTAGTAGAAATCTTTCACTCTTGTCAAAAATTTGCCTCTATTTCTTGTTACAGTACCATCTTCTTTTCTCAGTGCCATAATCTGTTTTCTTCCCTTACTGAGATGTCCCTTTGCTATCTTTAGGCTTTGGTTGTTTTCAATTGTTTTCCTCACTAGTTCACAGTTGAGTTTCCGTACGTCTTCAGTGATACTTTTTCGTACTGACTTGCATAGCTCTATATATTCCACTTTGGAAGTCACATATTCTTTAGTTGTCCTCATCTCTATTCTTTTTTGCATCAACGTTTTGGTTTTTCCTGATAATTTGTTCACATGCAATTTGTTCTTAGACCCAGCTAATTTTGTTGCTGTTTCCATAAGAGCTTTGGTTACTGTTACTTTTCTGTTAACTTCAGAAATATCCACTTCTTCTGATGTTAGGCCTTCTAAAGCAGAGAATCTGTTCTTCAGTTCCAACTTGAAAGTATTATGGTGTTTTTTAAGGTTGGTTATGTCAATACATTTTGTTTGTCTTATGAGCTTACCACGTTCGAGTTTAGTGTTGAGGTGCATCTTACATCTCGCCAATCTATGGTCACTACCTGTGTTGAACTTGTTCAGCACACTGCAGTCTTCGATGACGAATTTTTTGTTGCACATAATAAAATCAATTTCACTTGTCGTCCCAATTGTCTCCATGCCCATTTCCTGTGTGGCTTTTTCTTGAAAAAGGAGTTCAAGATGAAAAATCCTTCTGCCTCTGCAAACTCAATGAGAGTATTTCCACGCTGGTTTCTGTTGCCGTGACCGAATTTACCTACTGAAGTTTCATTCTGTTGCCGTTGCCCTATTTTTGCATTGAAATCTCCCATAATTATCTTCAAGTGGTGCTTACCTTTATTATTTAAATGATGAATTTCCTCATAAAATTCTTCAATTTCTTCTTCAGGATGACTTGTGGTGGGTGCATAAGTTTGAATAACCTGAGCCTGGTATCTTTTCGAGAGTTGGATAACGAGTCGTGCAGCTCTGTCAGAGGAACTTTCAACTTCTACCACTTTATCCTTCAATTTCTTGTTTATGATAAATCCAACACCACTAGTTCTGCCAGTATGTGTCCCACGATAGTAGAAGAGATGTCCACTTTTCAGTTCAGTGAGATCTCCTTTTCTCCTTACCTCACTTAGCCCGGCGATGTCCCACTTGATCCTTTGTAGTTCCTCTTCCAATTCAAGAAGCCTTGAATCAGAAGATAGGGAGAGTCCATTATATGTAGCCAAGGTCAGCATCAGATGCCAGCCTAGTCCGGTCCTCCGAGGATTCTTAGCACCCTCTGCCTTCATGTCGTACTGGCCGCTGCCTTGGCCAGGTACATTCCAGCTGCCGGAGACTGAGGGCCAAGATTTAAGTTGAGTCATTTTGGAGGTGTTTGGCCATAACTCACCACGCTGGCCAAGCGGGTTGGTGAGTGTGGGATAGCATTTCCTCTGATCCCGATGGTATAGTTATACCGCTATTGGCGGTCGTCAGAGCCCCTTTAGTGGGAACAGGATGCACCACGAGAAGGCGGGGTTGACATTTGTCAAGGAGAGGCTGTGATGTTACGCATCACCTGACCTTACATCCCAATAATATACTGTACAGTAATTTTACATTAAATGCATTGTACACTTATTTCACAAATTCCACTATTTTTGCTTTTTATGACTAGATGCTGTACTTTAGCTTGTAACTTCTATTACTGGTAATAACATTCTGTAAAAATATTTGAATTCAGCATAAAAAATTTCTTTAAATTGATGTATAATATAATATGTATTCCTGACTTTACCATTATGCTGTATAAGTCGACTTCAAACATCAAAAATTGACTTTCAACTGTTTCAGTTACCTAAATGATGGCAAAAAAAAAAAAAAAAAACAGATTTTCACAAAACCGATTTTTCCTAATTTCATTACCTGGGTGAATGCTGTCTTTTTCCTTCCTCCCCTCGCCACCTTTTGAATCACCTTAATCTCGGTAATAATTAATGCCTTGGCTATTGAAATAGTTGATACCTTAATCTCTGCTTAGGAAATATTAAAATAATATTTTGCATCTAGAAACATCTTAACCACCGCATCAGAGGAAGTTAAAACAGCAATCGTGATAAAGCACAAAACAAGCAAAAATTGTTGATATGTCTAATGTAACAAGTGAAATTTCAAATTTTTGTCAGTTACTTTAACATTTACCTTAGTTATTGCTGATCTTTATTTGCTAGTCATAGTTTCCATGGCTTACTTTAATATTTTTTGCTTATTGCAGATCTCTCATTATTTTGCTAGCCTTAGTAGTTTCTCATTAACAAGCATTGTTTACCTGTCAATTGATAAATAGTATGATTGACTAGGTTTAACCTGACAATGTAGTATGGAAAAATATAGTCTCCTTCCCCTTTTATTTAAATCTGTATATTTATAACGAAGTTCACAAATTGAATGTTTCTGACTCTTCCTTGAGCTTTGTTGCATACAGGTCTGATTGTATATCTTAAATTCACTGTTCTGCATTCATGCTTATGTTTTGCCTTTTTAATGTGTTGATTTTTAACTACTCTTATGCTTTTATTTATAGTTCAGCATGAATGCATTCCACAAGCAATACTTGGTATGGATATTTTGTGCCAGGCAAAATCTGGTATGGGAAAGACAGCAGTATTTGTTCTTGCAACTTTACAACAATTGGATCCTACTGATGGACAAGTAAGTTTAAAAGAAACATTAACTTTTATGGTATCTGAAAGAAGTTTTGACTAACCTTTTTATTAAACCCTGCTTCTGTGGTTCTCTTACTGGCATCCTGTGCCTCATGAGCGATCTTGCCTCTCTTATATCCGTGGCTCACTATGATTTTCTGACCTGTCAGTTATATCCTCTAGTGTGTGTGTGTGTGTGTGGGGGTGTCATGGTTAAACAGGGGTCACTCCAGCTGGCATTTGATACCATTGGGCTGTAGCTTCTAATTTTATCTTGGGACAGTACCTTTACAAAGATATTTTGAACTTTAATGGGTATCTTCACAAAATATTTTCAGTAAAATTTTATTTTAATGTAACTGGTATATTAAATACTGTTCTGGTTAACTGATGCTTTTTTTTTTTTTTTTTTGGTCATTCAGACTTTATTTTGCTGTGAAAGCAAAACAGAGTAGTTAGTGTTTTTTTACAATGCCTACTGGATTTCTTGTTCACATGGCCAAACCAATCATTTTGATGACCCTTGCATCTGGGCAATGGCATTTTACAAATCCTGATCTGATAATGACTCTTTCTATGAATCCACACCACTTTGAACCTTTATATATCTGTCTGGTATTTTTAAAAACATTTTTGGCAAAATTGCTCTAAACACAAAAGCAGGCAAATTTCATAAAATTGGGTATCATCTTTAAAGAGCCTGGATCAAACCCTGGTAAATATAATTGCACCTAAGGATACTAATGTGATAATTTTTCTTACTAGAAATCATCCTCAATATGCAAAATTAGCAATTTGCGATACTGCAGAGGAAAAGCACTTTGGCAGTACTGAAGATCCAGACTACGGTCGCCACTGGCAATAAATTTCATCGTCGTGGCGACTAAACATTTTTGATTAAATCGCCATTTCTGGCGACCTGTACGGGAAAAACACTTATTTTATTTAACTTGTACTGTACGGAATTTTTTTTTTTTTTTAACTTGTACGGAACTCGCACGAAATGGCACAAAATTAGAGTTGTACGGAAGTCGGCCATCACCTTTTTCGTTCTGCTATTCTTCTTGAACAGCAGAACATAAAATAGAAAGTTTATAAAAAAGGTGAGGGCGTTGGTTTTTGAACACAAAGAATGCACCAAAGCTGGTGGGTCATCGTGGGGAACGAGGTTCATAAGGTTGCGGTGGGGATGAAAGCTTTTTGCCGGTAGTGAACAGCTCAACTGCACACCTTGAAAAAGTCCTTCTGAGAGAAATTTTTATAAAAAGAAAAAAATTATATTTTTTTAAATAACCGAATGCAAATTTTACAATAACCAAGACACGTCAAAATAAACTCCCATGTGAAATTTCGTCAAAATCCGAGGAAAACTTTAGAAGTTAAACATTTTCTTTTTATTATTTTTAATTAATGTTTGCTAATGCAGGCTAAAAGCCTGCATAGTCCATAGGAAAATTCTAAAATCCGGGATCGGCAAAGTCCGGATTTTCGAGGTTGTACTGTAATTGTATTTTCATATCTGCGAACTACTATGGAATGTCCGTAGTTTCTATGGATTTAGTTGGCTAACTACGGACCTCACTGTCAAAACTATGGATTCTACGAATTTCCATTTTTGTTTTAAATTTTATTGTTTTATGATATGCACAAGATTCTTAAGCGGATTCGTGGAATTCCGCGTTTTTTGTCATCATTTAGATCGTTCTAAGGATCAGTGTAAAACTAAAGACATGGGGGGGGGGTCCTTCTGGAGACGGTATTTCGTGTCTCATAACTTTTGAAAACGGTAGTTGAATGGAATGAAAAAGGCACCGTAATCGTAATTTTTTTCTCCCGATGTTGCCTTCTTGTCCAGTTTTATTGTTAAATATGATTTTATTTTATTGCATAAAAGTATTTCAGCATGAAACTGTAGGCAAAATTTTTCGAAAACGGAGGTTAGACGCCGCAAAATTTCCCCATAAAATCGATGGGGGGTGGGGGTTACGGGATGTTTGTCGGAGGACGGAATTCTATCTTTACGAAAATTTCGAAAACCGAAGGTCGACTGAGTTCAGATTTTTTCCGCAAACGTAATTCCTTCTTCCTCGCGATGTTGCCTCTGCCCAGTATTATTGTTAAGTAATATTTAACTCCATAAATATTTGTATTTCACCTTGAAAATAGCGGGAAAATTTCCAAAACCGGAAGTTGGACAGTGCAAAGATTTCTCCCGTAAGCGCACTCCCCTTCCCGCGCGATGTTCCCACTCTCCTGCATTGTTTTATTACTTCAGTTTCAATTTTTAAGCAAACTATAACTGAAATATGAAAACATACTGATATTATACTAAGCAATTTTATAAAAATAATATAGTATGAAATATACAATTCGATTTTTTTTTTCAAAGTTTGGCCACTGATTTTTTTTATGGCCACTAACAATTTGTCTTGGTGGCCAATGTCTACTGGAAAAATTTGTAAGTCTGGATCTTTAGGCAGATGGGGTTGTTGAGATCTTAGAGAAATGCCACTTATCTCTCTCTCTCTCTCTCTCTCTCTCTCTCTCTCTCTGTGTGTCAGTGGTGTACATGTGCAGGAGGTGGAGCTCATGAGGTAAAACCCTAATGCAGCCAATAGCCTTCATCGTTGATTTGAATAGTCATCCTCACCTCATGGCTGATGTTGCACTGTCTGTCAGCATCCCATGATATGCAAACAATTCAAGCAATCAGGGTTCAAGTTCTATTGAAGCTTTTCTGTAAGTGGGCATACATTAATACAAGTTTGGATATCTTATATTGAAAGTAACTTGGATACTCTACATTTTTTTTTTTTTTTTTTTTTTTTGTAATTAGCATTTGACATTCTCATTTTGTAGTGTAAATATATGTGATACAAAGGTCTCCCAAAATGCAGTTGCCGCTGCCCATCGGCCACCTAATAAATCATGTTGGTGACCAAAATTTCAGTACTTTTGTTATATTTTGCCATAGACTTAGCGGCAGTGATTTTAATATGTATATACGTAAAAGAAAGAAACTCGCATGAAAGTTGCTGCGACTTTCTGGAAAGAAACTGGGGAGGGGGTATGGCACACCGAGGTTAGGACAGAGGTTCATGAAGGCAGAGACTGGTATCAAATGTAGAGTTTAGTTTTTTGACAGGGCATAAAATGTACGAGGTCACTAGCTCAGCAAGATTATCAGCCATGGATTGATGTGTTGAGTGCTGCTGTAATGAATGGGGAACAGAACATGACAATAAGTAGCGGGTGTGGGTTCCTATTGTAAGCACAAGAGGTGAAATACCTAAGTTACTGGTTATCTGCCAAAAGTCATGAAAACTTCAAAAGATGAGACAATTATTTATGCTGCTTTTTTAATAATACACGAAACAAAAAGCAATTCTTGATAATTAAACATCTTTTAAGGCTATGAATGTTACTTTATTTGTGTTGATCAAATCCATTAATGAACTATTCGTTTAAAAATGTTCACTCACCACCAGAGTTGACTTTCTACTAGAAAATCTTTCATGCTACAAGATTTTTAGAAATTTCTGGAGCCCTGGTGATATATTCCATTCTTCATGTTATGCAGATATTTCATCTTTGGGTTGTGCCCTTCTGATCTAAAAATAAAAATTTTATACTGACCTTGTATCTCTTTGTTTTCCTTAAAAAAAAAAAAATTGGGGGGGGGGGGGCAAAGCTTCACTTCCAAAAATCAGCAGAATGGTAGAGTAAATTTGTAAATTTAATACTTTACGCAGAAGATTAAGTTTCACCTGTGTATTAGGCTTAGGCATTTAGTTGCTGGTGAACGTAAGCATTGCTTGTTCATGTGCCCTCTAAATTCAAGCACCATGTGTTTTCACTAAGCGTATTGCATGGGCAGTGGAGAGTCAGTCATTTAAAAGTTAGATGTATTCAATTTTGGAAAAAAGAATTGCCAATATATTTTTGTTAAATAATTATGTAGGCAATGGAGAAGGGTTCTGCTTTTTTACCATGGTTCATACACATTATGGAAATATCCTGAAATTCTGTTATTACATGGTCTGTAATTTTATCCATTTCTGTGTTTGTCCTTGTGCAATGTTTTGTAGTTCTGGGTTTTTCTAATGCAACATATTAATTATAGCTATGGAGTGTTTAAGAACCCTGTTTCTTATGTCTGGTTTTTGTGGAATTTCAAAAATTGCATTTTTTTTTAATGTCTCTCCTGCAGGTTGGTTGTCTGTGTGTAGGCCAAAAAAAAAAAAAAAGTTTTCAAGTTTTGCATAGAAATTTGGAAATTCTCAATCATGTAGTTTCTGAAAATGCTTTGAAGTGGTTATTAATTAAAAGTGTCTTTCCAGATTCAAAAGTGTTGTGCATGCTGAAAGGAAGGCTACTTTTGTCATTGGCAGCTGCATAATTTCATTTGATAAGATTCAATGAGCTAATAGCAGAACTGACAAAAATCACTGTAGGGTGTTATGGCAGAAGGACTTAAGCGTCCAGAACTGAACTCATCTACATAGTTTGCCTAAATGTTCTGAAGAGCAAATATGACTTAAAACCAATTTTTGAAGTTTAATTTCACAGTTTTTGAGAAATCTAACATCACAGATAAAATTCAAAACTGCAGTTTTTGAAACATCTCTAACATGGTATAGGAAATAATTGTCAGATATTTCCGTAGTATTTCTGTTTCGCACATTAAATTGCTAAGGAAGTTTGGCTTGACAACATATAACATCTGATGGTAAAAATTCATGTATGTCAAATAACTTCTGTAGGTTAAAAACAACAAGTATAACATAGTTTTGCTCACCTCTTCAAATCCATTTCGCTGTCCACTGATGTGTCAGTAGAATATTGTTACGATGTTTCATAGTCATTCACTAATATTAGGCTTATATGGTTAGGCCCATTCTTTCAAGTCCGTTCCACCTTTTGTCCATATACCTTTGTACATGAATAGCAGTATGTACAAAGTTTTGTCATTCACAAATTACATAGGTGAACATTAAAAGAATTCTTGAAATCGGCATCGCACGCGTAAGTTAAGTTGAAAATTATAAGCGGGACATTTCAGTGGCGACTTGTAGGTAGAAGTCGCAGTGACCTGAAACGTCCCACTTATAATTATCAACGTAACTTCTGCGTGTGATGCCGATTTCAAGAATTCTTTTAATATAGATTAAGATAATACAATGTAGTTGTCACAAATGTTTATTTATTTTTTTCTCAAGCCGACCATGGTTTCGCTGGGTATTGACCTAGCTTCATCAGGACAAATGGCACATAAATATTCAAGTTGTATATGATATTATTATGCATGTGTAATATGTAAACAATGTGTACTTGTATTGTACATAATATATAAATAATATGCATTATTGAAATAATATGTAGCACTGATGTCATGGGGGGGGGGGGTCCTCATATCGCAAACACCCTGACCTGGTTACTACCATTACAGACACCTGCAAGTCTGAATTCTTTAGTCACTATGAAAATCGATGGTCTGCTATGGAGTACAGGATATAGAATATACTAGGGAAATTTTAAATTTCAGTGAAGTAATGTTATTCAAATTTTGGTGAGACAAAATAATTATTACCAAAATCTGGTTCCATCAGTTAAATGTTTATCTGGCAGATTTTTTTCTTTTGGGAGCTAATCTCTAGATCTCAGAAAGCAGCTTGATGGTATGTATGTTTTATATCTCACCTTTCCCCATCATTTTTTGAATGTCTTCATGCTGGCAAAAATATGTTTACGGCATTGGAAAACAACTTCTTTAGCAGGATGAGAATGCTCCATGATTTTCTGAATTCCTCGCGCTACACCGGATCCTGGGAGATTGTTGAAGATACCTCTGCTGGGAATGGATTAAATGTGTGAATTATTTGGTGGCCCTTGTTAAGAATTGTGGAATCCTAGGTTAGGAACATAATTTATATTGTTCTCTATAATCACAGTGTAATTTTGATGGCATATATTGAGTTGAAAATGTTTTAAAATCTACATGACTATTTTCTTCAGTGTATGTGGGTGGGGATGGGATGGAATAAAGTTTTTAATTTTTTTTTTACACCTTTGAAATGCAGCTCAAATTCCTGCTTACCTACATAATGTGTGGGCATTGTTTAAAAGATCCTAAATGAGCCAAGATATCCAGACCCTATTCCCAATGTTATGTTTGATCCTTTGTTGTCTCCTGATTCCCTCCCCTCTGCCAGTGCATATGTATAAATAATGAATTAGCCACTTGTCTTTCCATTCTCCTCCTTTGCCATTGAAGACTAATGTTATTGTGTTTCATTAATTTTAATTATTCTCACCAGAGATGTAGGGAGATAAGGATATTCTGTTTCTCCACCTTCTGACAAGCTGTTGTGTGCTTGGCATGCCACAGAGTGTATTTTGAATTAAGTCAAGAAAGAGAAAGCACATCAAAAGTAGAAAATAGTCAGAATTGGACATCAAATTAGTACCCTGCCAAAGCAGTAATAACACTAGGAAGGCATAATCTGAAAGCAGCTCACTACTAACTTTGAAGATTTCAAAAGTGGAAAACATTGATGCTACCAGTTTATTAAGCACAATGGACTTCGCTTGTGCTCACTAAAAACCAGACTTGCTCTGAAAATGCTGTTCGATTGGCGAAAAAGTCTCTCCATCTTGGATTTTGTTTTGTCTTGTCAAAAACAAAAAACAACAACATAGAATTAAAATGGAAACAAAATATTTCTTACCTTTGATTCGTCCCTTGACAGGGCTGTTAAAATGTATAGCAGTTAAAAATGAGCAGCCACAAGAACGTACACCACTCAGTTGTATGTTAATGGTTGTGTGTGGTGACAACTTCAAATTGCCTTTAGTATTAATTTTTGAATTTAGAATGTTTTCTGCCATTTTATTATCGATTGTTGAAAAAGAATGGAGCACAGATCTAAAAAACATGGCAAGTATCAGTGAAACACATTTCACTTTCAATGCCAAATGTGAAATAACCGTAATTAAGTAGGAGCAAAAAAAAAAAAAAAAAAATTTAAATGCTGTTACTTCTTTCTTGTGCCAGTCTAACATATACAGCACTGAACTAGCATGATTGGCAGTCCATGGTGTTTTCTAATGGGGCAAATACTTACTCCATACTGGTAGCCAAATGTCTTTTATGGAGGCCAAATCTCTTATGTGTGTGTGTGTTATTGAGTGTTTCCAAAGCTGCATTTAGTGATGTCTGGCAACAGCCGATGTTTCTCTAAAGCAGATAGATCATTGTTCTTGCAAAGCCCCCCCCTCCCCTCCAAATATTCAGACTCCATTCAAAGCTACTTTACCAGCATGGATGGTTTTCTAAATGAGATTTATTGTTAGAGTTCCAAGGTCATCTTCTTGAACGGATTAGAGTTGTTTCATTCATGCATACCTCCATTCAGCTCTCAGTTTTAATTTTAGTGAATAAAATTTAGCACTTGTGTTTTATGTTGTAACTTATAAGATTGTGTAAAAAGTTTTCTGATCTTAAACTGATTAAATGGTTTTTGAGAATTGCAGAGATTATAAGTTGGTGTATTCTTCATACCAAAGTGTTTTTCATTGTGAAACAGGTTTCCGTTTTGGTCATGTGTCATACTAGAGAGCTGGCATTCCAGATTTCAAAGGAATATGAGCGGTTTTCAAAGTACATGCCAAACATTAAAGTTGGAGTGTTCTTTGGTGGTCTAACTATCACCAATGATGAAAAAATTTTGAAGTCTAACTGCCCTCACATTGTAGTTGGAACTCCAGGACGAGTTTTGGCTCTCGTGAGAAACAAGAAGTTACAGCTGCGTCACATCAAGCACTTCATTTTGGATGAATGTGATAAAATGCTGGAGGCATTAGGTAAGGATTTTTAGTGTTTTTGATTTCAGTTTTTCTTGTTTTGTAATCTGGTGTCACAGTACAAAAAGTACAGGGTGTCCATAAATGAAGTATGCAACTCTAATATGCTATTGAGGGGGAAAAAGTACAATAAATAGCAACTTACTTTAAATGCCAATAGGTCTCTATGTGTACTCTGTTGGTTGCTTATAGGATTTCTAAATGATAGTCCAGTTTCACACACACGTACACTGCAGAATGTCAGGTGTAACAAGGAGAAAGGCAGCAGTAATGTGTGCTTTGAGCTCAGTGATAGATGTAACCTTTTTCTTGTACACAATGTCCTTAATAAAGCCCCAAAGAAAAAAATATTGTGAGGTAATTTCAGAACAGGGTGGTCATGCTGTCAAACCTTTACGTCCAATCCAATGCCCTGGGAAATGGTGGTCTGAAAATCTGCCTACATCCAAAGACTAGTGCAGAGGCACTCCATCTTGCTGGGAAATGATGTCTTGAATATCCTGGAGTTGTGGAATTGCCAATTGTTCTAACATGTGCAAGTACGTTATACCAGCAATGGTTGGTTCAGCGAAGAAAAAGGGCCCTATCGCTCTGTCTTCCTTTTGGCCAGTTGCTTTGAGTTTGTTTACACATTGTTTGATGCTCCTTTGCGTCGGCTGCTGTCTCTTGTACTCCATTCTAAACTTTTGTTAGAGATTTTGACTCTGCCAACCAAAACACACATGCTGCTTTCTTCACTGGGGAAGCCATGTCTGTTGTATTCTATGTTTGATAAGATTTTTCATTACATGAGACACCTGGAGCCATCTATCATCTGACTTTTAACACTTGCCACATCTCTTGACGTTTAAAGTAAGTTTTTTTTTTCTGTCTTACTAGGTGAAAGCCTGTCAATAATGATAGGATAATATAAGATATGTAGAGTATTTTTTTAAATCATTAATCAGTGTTCTGACATATTTTCGGTCCTATTAGCAGTACGTGTCTGTTCTAACTTATCTTCTTCACGTTTGCAAATTGTTTTGTATAAAAAATTTATTTTCATTTCTTTTACATAATAATTGTTTTTTTCTTCGAAGTGGCATGGTTAAACAAATAGCAAAAATGTCAGCTTTGCAAAAACGATTTCGTCAGAATTGTCGTCCAATGTGTTTGACTGTTTTCTTTCCGGTGATGCCATCTGATGAAATGAAAATGTTCTACCAATTGTTCAATACTTTTTGCGCCGCCCCGGTGGCACAGTGGTCTAAGCGATGGCCTCTGATCGTTTGTCTGAAAGGGGTCCGTGTTCGAATCCCGGTGAGGCATGGATGTTGTTTGTCTTACGGCACTGGCTCTCTCCCTTCCCTGGAACCAGTGACCCTAAATTAGGGACGGGCGACTGCTTATAGCCCATTGAGTTGCTCACGGTGGTCGTTAAACCTCCAATCCAAAAAAAAATAATAATAATTTGCGCTGCGAGCCGGGCAGCGCGATGCGAAAGCTGATGTTTACATAGGTATTCACATATGCCGGCAGAAAATGCCAAAGTTTAAAAGAGACTCTGTCATTAAGATTTGCATCATTACCAGCTTGATTGTAGCCTGTCCTTTCACTCAGTGAGAAGAGAATGCTAAAAATAGCTGCATCACCATGGCAGCAGGTCACTGGACCAGAACTTTCCTGTGTGGTTACTGCTAAAGACAGAGGAAGCCATTCATTTCTTTCCTTTGTTTCTTTAAAAAATGCTTAAAAATCAAAAAATGTTTTTGTTCTTAAAATTTTTTTAAAGGGGGATGACAGTTGTGCTTTTATTCTGTAAAAATTGCAATGCGTTATGGTTTATATTTCGCCATGTATTCATTTTTTTTAATGGATCCCATCGCAAAATAGAGTTTTGTGAAATTTAAAAAAAAGGGCGACGAAGTGCAAAAATTCAGCCATTGCCCTACATGCCTACATACAAAGTTTCGTGGTTCTGTAGCTGTTAGTGTTTCCGGAACGTGAACTGATAGCACTCTTTTGCTTACCTTAACTTTGAAATACAATAGCTCTTGAAGTATCGCCAGAATAAAAAACGGTTTATTTCAGCATGTTCCCCAAACAATTCTCTACAAACGGTGTAAATTTCATATTTTTGAGTTCAATACTTTTTGCGCTGTGAGCTAGGAAAGCGTAAGTGTAGCAAAATTTCTAAAATAGCTGCGGCAGCAGTTTTTTTTTTTTTTTTTTTTTTTTAGAATAGATATTTTTTTACTGGCATACTGAAGTTGTATACTTCATTTATAAACACCCTGTATGTTAACTCATATGTAATTAGTCACTGAACTTTTTACGTATTTGTGTTTTTAAACGTACGAATGAAGTACTGACTGAAGTCTATGAAAATGTTATAACTGATTAAATTGATGGATGATTGCAAAGATATCACAATTAGGAGTAGATAGATTTCTGGAAATTAAAATCAGATGTATTGTTGCATATCCAAGGTTTGTACGGTCCTTAAAAACTCCTTATTTTTGATTTCCATTTCCAAGGCCTTTTAGTCCTTAAAAAGTTCTTATTTTTTAAAACAAGTGCTTATTTTTTTTCCCCCGTTTTGTTTTTGCGCTGCAGAAATGGGCACCATGGTGCCCTGCCCCCTTTTTTGTTTGTGTGTCATTAAATAAGCTAACACGTTCTGGAATGTTCTACCCCTGCCACACACACTTTTTCCATTGTAGCCTGCATGACTTACCTTGTGTGGCCTTACCATTGTAGCCTGCATGACTTACCTTGCGTGGCCTTACCAGTGCGATCAACACAGGGCTCTAGATACAAGGGCTGCTCACCCAGCAGATTTCAGTTGTTTCCAGAAGTTGCGGCTGATGAAGTAGCTGGGATGCATCGCTGAGTGTTAGCAATCGTGTTTGCTTTGCTCTGTGCGTGGAACTCTGATGATAAATACAACTACTGAGCTGCCGGATATGAAACAAAATGGTGGAATGAATTAGAGAAACGAAAGGAGTGAAGCAGAATGCCATTGATAGTTTCCTCTTTTATACTGTATATACGTGTGTTACTTCCATCAAACGTGAAAATAACGTGTTTTTGTTAATAACAAAATCATGGCTACTTTAGTTTTTGTGAAACGTTTCAGATATTCAGGTGTCCATTTAATTAGACTTTTACCCTCTAACAAGCGAGTTTACCTATGTTTTTGTAAGTATGTTTTGAAAGCATTTGTCATTTTTATTTTTCATATTTTGTTTTTTTTCCCCCTTAATTTTCAGTTCTGATTAGTTTCGATAAAAGCCGGCACGAACGATTCCATCTTCTGGCTTTGCGAGAAAAGCTCTTTAAAATATCCTTTTTCCCTTGTTTTCAGAAAGTTTAGCCCTTTTTCTGTGATTGACAATTTGTCATATAAAAAACAAATACTTAGTTTTCTGATACGTTAAAAAAAAAGTCTCCATCTGATGCAGGTTGAATAGCGATCACGTTTTCTTCACAAGACCTTTTTATGGGACTAAGATTTTTAAGTCTATCAAAAACATCATGCAGTGCTTTTCTCTTAATTTGTCTTTAAAACCTCGTGCAGTGACATTTTCAACATTTGGTCTCGATAAATTGACTGTTAGTGTAGCCGACGACTTCAGTGTCTTTTTCATTGGTAAACCAAGCAAGCGATTCATCATATTGTCTTCATACTTACTATTTAAAAAGCACTGCAAATCCTGGTATTTTTCTCATTAAAATAATCTGCTCTGCAACACCCATTAACCCAATCTTTTGTAACTACTGGGTCGTTTCAAGGGAAACAGTGAAAAATTATGCCTAGTCCTTTCGTATTGCTGCTGGTATTTCAGCACGTAGCTACAGCGCAGGAAGCCATTGTACTAAAACGATGTACTAAAGAAGTTAAGTAAAAAATTCTATGTCAGAAGTACAACCAACCAAACAAACAGCAGATAACTAATGCGAATGCAACAAACGTGGGTTAACAGCATCCACCGAGCTCTTTACATCGCACACTGACAAGTGATATGCATTCCTGTGACGTCATTGAGTAGTGCAGGCGAGGACCACTTCAACGACCAGAAACACAAAGCGATGAGCTAGCCTTTGTTACTAAGCCGGGATCAACGTGGTGTCTCTTCAGGGGTTAGAGGATCGAAGGGTGGTGGGGGGGTCTGTTTGACTTCACAATTTTTAGTGTCAGTTGTTCCATGTGGTCTGATCTACTATTCTACTCAATGCACCTCACTTCATTGTCGCTGTGTCTCCCGCTTGTTCCTTTGGGGGGGGGGGGGGTGTATTTAATTTTGTTCTTTGTAGGCAAAGTTTATATTTGGGGGAAAATGTCTGGTAAATGGCCACTAGGGCTGTTTAATGCCCTACACACACACACACACACACACACACACACACACACCTGGTGATATTCCAATGACGCAAAATACCAATTGGAGTGTAGGTCCTTAGAAAGTCCTTATTTTTTCACTCAGAAAAGGATATGAACCCTGATATCTAATACAGTTTTCAACCAAAGTATGTTCACACCAAAGCGAGTACATGGTAAGTGTAGGAACTCCAATGGGAATAGTAGAATCCCCGAAACCTAAGGGATATCTGACGGTGAGGCGGCAAACCAACATGGTCACATGACAGTCGTAAACCAGTAGGAACAGATTACAGATCTTTGGTTAGAAGTGCACATTTTGCATGCAATCTGGTGAATTAGTATATCTGTATGGTGAAGAAACATTTTAAGGATTGTTTAATTACAGATGAGGACAAATTAAGTCTTTCGATTTCCAAAGTGAAAAGATCGGCAAGTGTTTCGTTGGTATTTCTTTCTTTCGTAATAGTTATTTGTTATTGTTAATGAACTCACATCTTGTGTAAAGCTGATAGTATTGAATCCCATGAGTGAGTACTTTGAGATGCAAAGGTCGCTGTAAATGTTTTATCTGCAAGAGGAATGAACATTTTTGGAGTCATTCCATCTCAGCTCAGGCGGGGCATGTCAGGCGACCATTTTAGATTTGTTCCAAAAAATTACAGAAGTTACAACTACTGGAGGCATAAAATATCCTGAAAGGATTTTCCTAAAAAAAATTTTCTCCAGCTACAGTGTTTTGAAGTTAGGCTAAAAGCTAGCGATCTTTGAAAAATGGGGGAAATGCTGTATTTTGAAACGAGCGCTGCTTCAAAACTATTTAATCTATTCTAGTGTTCTCCCTAGAGTTTTTTTTTACAGCTGGGTGGTACTTTAAATGACCCCTTCCTCAATCGAAAAAAGAGAAAGGATGTTTTGCTTAACATGACTACTTATTAAATACTTACTGATAAATCATGTTCAACACAGATTTCAGTCGTTTTCACCAATATTTATGGTGTTTGTGGGAGTAAGTTTTCCACTCTTACTATTATGTGTGTTGTGAAAACATTCATTACAGGAAATTTAGCTGAGTGGCAGAGAAAAAATTAGCTGGGCAGGGGCTGCCCAGTGAAAAGGCTCTAGGGAGAACACTATATTCACTTTATATATTTTTTTTATCTTGTAGTTATTGAATTAAATTTTAACTTGGCATAGTTTGAATAAGCCTGACTAACATTATTAATAAGGAAAAATAAACATTATTGCAAAAAAAAAAATTGCATTTTCGGGAAATTTTTTTCCCCACTAAATAATTATTTTTCATTTACTTCAATTGTTGAGAGGGTTTGGTTGATGCGAACCATGAAAATATCAAGCAAAGCAGGATGAGTGGTAGCAGCCAGTGATTGGTAGCTAATGTAGCAGGAAAGTTCAGTTTTAGCAATGGAGGAACGCAGGTTACGGATAGCGGCAGATAGGAGGTTATGGCTGGTCTGCTGTAGTAACGCACGGCACCGTCCTTTGAAGATGGGTTTGCAGATCTGAAAAGCTTGGGGAAGAATGCCAGAAGTCTTGCAGGAAACAAGAAAACGAAGACTGCAAAGAGAATTAGTGACTTGAGTCCGAAGTTTCCGGAAGGAAATCCAATCTTTCGTCCAGTCCAAAATAAAATGCCCGGAAGTTGCGTAGCTTTGAAACATGACTATTATTGTTTTCAACAAAATTGTGTATAGGCAACAATCTGGTCTCCCCATGGGCTCACATCTTTCCCCTCTGCTTGCTGAAATCTACATGCAACATATTGAAGTTTCCATCATTCCTCTACACCCTTTTCAACCTTCCCTATGGTTAAGATATGTAGACGACATTTTCATTAGCTGGCCACATTCCGAGTCTGAACTACAGATACTGATCAACTCCATTACAGAAAAATTTCCTTCCATTAAGCTCACTATATCTAAGGAAGTAAATCACAAAATTGATTTCCTGGATGTATCTATCTGCAGAAACGCTGATCTCTCCATTACTCGTTCCGTCTATCGAAAACCTTCTGCAGCCACTAACATCATTCCCTACAAATCTTGCACCCTGCATCTCTACAAGCTTGCAGCATTGAAGTCCTACATCCACAGGGCTCATATCATTTGCAACAACCAACTCTCTCTTCAAGAAGAACTCTCCAAAATTTCTACAATAGCCCTCTCTCATGGTTTCCCTGCTGTTACAGTCAACTCCCTCATAAAGAAATATGAAAACCATTCGAAAATCGAATGCCTCCTTCCTCACAAGAAAGAAGACCTGAAATTCTGTGGTTCTGTTCCTTACCATCCTTCCTATGCTTATAAGTTACAGATTCTTTTTAGAGGTTTTGGTTACCATCTTGCCATTAAATTTACCCCAAACATCTTGAAACTTCTACAAAGGGATAGGGACAAAGTTGAAAGCCTGAACCTCCCAGGAGTTTACTGCATTCCTATCTCTTCTACTGGGGATAACTTATACATTGGAAGCACATACAGGAGCATTAGCCATAAAATTTTAGAACATAGAAAAGATGTTTCGAAAGCCAATCCCAATACTGCCTTGTCTATTTTGACAATGGAAGACACATCTGCAGTTCCCCACTGGAACGAAGCAAAACGAATTGCTTCTTTTGACAATCGTTTTGCCCTCCGTTACCGTGAAAGCATAGAAATTATTTTCAACTCAATGACTTGCAACTCTGAATCTCCTCTCTACATTCCGTTAATCTGGAGATCAATTCTAAGTTTTGGCAACAAAAATAGGAAAAATTCAAATGTAGAATCTGGCAACAATCTTAGTCCTCCATTGGCGTGATGAAGACCTAAGATAAGGTCGAAAGCTTCCAACTTACGAACTTTTTGTAAAAGTTTTCAGTTAACGTAATATTCGCAAGTTTTAGCAATAGTGGAGCACTGCAACAGGTGTGGCATTGTCTGCCTCCACAGTTCAACGCGTCTGTTGCACAGAGGGCTGGTTGCACGCATCCCTTTGCGGCAGATTCCTTTGACCCTGAACCATAGACGCCTCAGGCTGCAATGGGGTTTTCAGTGCAGACAATGGTGTGCTAATTGACATGTTGTGTTTTCGGATGTGTCCCGATTCAACTTGGACAACCATGATGGCCTCATATGCATTAGACTGTATTGTGATGAGCGCCTTCTTCCAGCATGCATTGTTGAACGTCATACAAGCCGAACTCAGAGTGTGATGGTGTGGGGTGCCATTGGGTAACATTCGCGATCTCTGCTGCTATGACTTGAGGGCAATACCACCAGCGATCACTACATCAGGGAAGTTGTACAGGCAGAAGTCATGCCCTTCCTTCGTAGCACTCCAGGCTCTATATTCCAGCAGAACAATGCCTGACCTCATGTTGCCAGGAATGTTCAAGCCCTCTTCGCAGCACAGCAGATACCGCTTCTTCCCTGGCCTGCACGTTCACCAAACATGTCGCCTATTGAACATGTCTGGGATATGGTCACTTGGTAACTGGCCCATCAAAGTCATCCAGCGGTCAGTACCAGTGATCTGTGGCCATGTATACATGCTGCTTGTCAAGCAATTACCCAGGACACTATCCAACGCCTTTTCGGTTCAATGCCAACCCGTCCCGAAGCTCTTAATGCAGCTCGCAGAGGCTTCTCAAGATACGGATTTTTGCAGGTAAAAATTGTATTGTTCCGAAAATTAAATCACTTATGTACAGTCATATCAGTTATGTTTGGTATAAATTTCATTCAAATCGCATGGTTCCTCCTTCTTCGTGTTGCAATTTTCACAAACAGTAGTGTATAAAAAATATTGAAAGGAATCACCTGCCAATCGAATATATTGTTTTTTTACAACAGATAATCACATTAGCATATGTTCTATCACAAATTATAAAGTGAATTGCTGTTGAGCAAAGAAAGTAAATCCGTTCAAAGTGCAAATTATATGTTCTATCCATATACTGTGTGTGTGTGTGCTATCGTTTTAAACAGTTTAGTCTGGTTTTCAATTATTTGAGCAGTCACTATTCAGTCACTGAAAAAAAATAAAATTTGGTCACTTTTTCTTTCCGAAAAAGTCGTTTTTCTCGCTACTTTTTACAATGAAGTCTGTGCTGAGGTCTGTTAATTGTACGTCCCATATAAGACTCATTATTTTTAACCAGCCAGTAGTGTTTTGATTGTATTCCTACAACGGGTTTTACATCAGTCCCCCCCTCCCCCAATTCTTCCTTACAAGACCTGTAGGCTTGAACAGTTTTACCTTCAAGAATCAGTAGTGTTATATTTTGTAAAAGATAAGAAAGTTCAGCAACAAATGAAGCTGCATTTCTTATGGCTTGCACAGACCCTCTTTGGAGATTAAACTTTGTTGCGTAATGCTTACATAGCCCATCTTTTACCATGCCCAGTCGCTGAAAAATTCCACTTTTTTTCCTCAATTTGATTATTTTTAGAAAGTTCATAAATTTGGTATTTATTTTTGAAATGTCCAGCAGCCCCATCGGAAATGTAAACAAGTGATCTAATATTTTCTAATTGGCACAACTTAGAAATTTATTTTTTTTATAATCTCTATAGCACAGAGAGCATAAGCTGTATCATCAGATACTACAACAAAACTTTCTATCTCTTTTTCAAGATATGCAACACATATGAATAGTGAAATCTGAACATTTTGCCAGTGGTAACTTTGTATGTCGTCGGGCAGTATCACTGTCCAATTTTCAGCAAAATTAAAATGTAAAACTAGAATGTCAGAACTTTCTTTCACAGAGATTTTTGCTTCAGCTATTCCTTCTCTTTGGATTTTCCTGATTTTGCTATGAGAAATTGCTTTCTTCACCCAATGTCTTACATCTTGCAGAAACTTTTGGACAGATACAGATTTTCTTATGAGGTCACCACCTTCCAAAAATAGCAAATGTAACTTCTTCATTCAAGCAAAGAGTTTCAACTGTCAGTGCTTCTGTGCCGGGGCAGTCACCACACTCTTGGAGCCAACAATCTTCATTGCTTATTCCGTCACATAAACACTTCTATAAAAGAACTTCTTCCTCAATTTGTGTGTTTGTTATATTTTGGAGAGCTGTACATATAAGTTTCAGATTACTGCAATAAATACAAGTGCATACTGCTTGTATTGGCTGAATTTTGACCCACTTTGGATGTAGAGTGTAAAACTTTGAAAGACCAATTTTTATATTTGGGTTGTCTTTTTTCATTAGTCTGTATGCCTCTTTGATTGATCTTGTCATAAATCTTTTTACCTTTTTAATTTTCTCACCATTATCATCTCTAACACAAACATCATATTTGTTCGGACTATCCCTAGTACAGTCTGTAATATGATCTAGGTAGTATGACAATGGATGCCCACTGTAGGGGTCAGGTTGAGCATAGATTCCCTTTTCTTTTCTAACCTTGCATGATTTATCTATGAGTTACTTTGATACTGTAGGTAACTCTCCCTTCAAATCAGTTTTACTAACAGTCTGTGGTGCCAATGTCAGTAATTGCACTTTTTCAGTGTAGTTACAAGTATGAAGTGCTGTATTAATATTAGAAAACCACTGATTACAAGTAGAACAGTCAGGTTTCTCAAGAGACAACTGACTTGAAACACCAACTCTATATATGTCTTCTAATTTCTGCATAGCTGAAGTTGTTAGTGTTTTCTTTAATGTCAACTTTTTCTTCCACATAAGCTTCTCTCCTATCCTCCCTAACTTCTGAAGGGGCTTTAAATGGTGACACATCAACATCAAGCATTGTAATACTGCTATGTAAAACATCCACAATATCATGACTGGGAATGAAAAAACCCTCTCTCTCTGATGTGGGAATGTCTTCTTCAGTTTCATTTGCACATTCCAAATTTTTTTTTTTTTTTTTTTTTTTTTTTTTTTTGTAGAAAGCCACACAATTGTAACACAAATAATCATTTCTATTTATAGAGACAGATGGGCCTACAATCCTTTGAATTTCATCACCTAAATCACCAACACCACAGAACCTAACAAGCTTAGTTTTGTACACAACTCTTTTGTGTCTTTTAATGTAGTCCCACACATCTAACTCTCAGAACTATGATGATCAGACATTATAAATTATTCACTGAAATATACTGAACATCACTCATCAACAGACAAGAGCAAACTGGAGTGGGAGAAAGGTGGGGAATTAGGAAATAAAGGACATAACAGTTGCTGATTGGCTATTCAGTGAGCAATCAATGGACATGTTTGTACTTGCAAAAGCCTGTCATTACAAAATTAACAAGTTTAACAAAATAAATAATTGAAAGTATATATATATATATAGAGAGAGAGAGAGAGAGAGAGTATGAGCTTGCAAATAATTCCCCTAGAAAAGAAATGAAACCAGCAAAAACATACTGTCATGTTCTGTAAATATTTTTTAGTATATGTTTTTGTGCTGAACTTCAAAATATAATGTAATTGTACTAATCAAACACCAGTAACCTATGTTTTAACTTTGAAACCTGATTAAACGATGTTTTCAGTGAAATGTATAAAATCTATTGCATTTTGTGCTGTAACGCAACAACGCTGAAAGGCTGAAAACGTGCAATCTTTAAAGAAATATATATAAAATTAACCAGGCAAAAATACACTATTCTGCAATAAGCAATTTATTAACATCAAATGGACAGATTTTTAAAAAATGGGGTTTTTGAGTTAATGTCATTCAAAAATTGAGCTTTTTGGAACTTCCGCATAACTTAAAATAAAATTGTATGGACTGCATGCATCCCAGGTTTAAAATAAAATTTGCTGTAAAACTACCATTGCGGGACTTTAGATTGCCATCCTTATTTACCTGAAAAATAATTTAGTGGGGGAATTTTTTTTCCGAAAACGCAAAAAACAACAACATTTTTTTGCTATGTTTTTTTTTCCTTAATAATATCAGTCAGGCTTATTCAAACTATGCCAAGTTAAAATTTAATTCAATAGCTACAAAATAAAAAAAAAATAAGTGAATAGATTAAACAGTTTTGAAGCAGCGCTCGGTTTAAAATACAGCTTTTTCAAAGATCGCTAGATTTTAGCCAAACTTCAAAACGCTGTAGCTGGAGAGAGAATTTTTTTTTTTGGGGGGGGGGGAGGAATCCTTTCAGAATATTTTATGTCTCCAATAGTTGTAAGTACTGTAATTTTTTTGAAAAAATCTAAAATGGTCACCTGACACATTTTGGTACTGTCTGCCTGAATTGAGATGGAATGACTCTGTGCAGTATCAAAAAGAATAATTAATGAAGTATAATAATTGTATTACACACGTGACCCTCGCTCCGGCTGGGCAAGCATGTGCTCCCACAATGCATCATCCTCCGCCGTAAGTGGGGAATTCTTGAGTCTCGAGGCTTTTGTCTTTAACGTTATATTCCCTCGCTTACTCTTGTTCTTGCTTTTGTTCATACTTATAATACTTTAGAATTGTTTTCCCTCGGCCTACAGAGTGCGATAGATTTTGTTGTTTATGACCAGCATCTGAAGCACTCCTCGGTTGTTGACACTCATGTGAGAAGTGTAGATGTTGGCTCTCATCATTATCTGTTAGTGTTACAAGTGCAACTTTCTGGAAAAAGAGGAATAGGAAGATGCCTGACATTAAAAGAATAAAGGCTTGTAAGGCTTCCCGGAGAATATCAGCGTTACTCCGAAATACAACTGAATGAGTTGAAGTCGTGTGAGAGGGATGTGGAAAAGAAGTGAACATGTTATAAGAACAGTGTTGTCACTGTTGCTGAAAAGGTATGTGATACTGCAACAGTGGGTAGCATTAAATGTGGTGCTTGGTGGAACAGTGAGTTAAAGAAGCGGTAGAGTGAAAGAAAGCATATTTGTGAATGTTGCATGGTAGTTTCTGAGAATGAATATCGCTGTAAGAAATGTGAAGCAGCAAGGCTGGTTCATCAGAGTAAGGCAAAAGATAAGGCGGAAAGGCATGGATTGGTTTTTTGGAAAGGTCGGAAAACATTCTTAAAGTACAAAGTCGTAGGAAAATAAGGGAATAAAATTCTAAGTTGTGTGAAGAATAGGATCAGAGAAATGATCTGGGAGCCTAATGAGTTAAGTAGAAGATGTTGTGAATATTTCTGTAAGTTATTAGAACATGAAAGCAGTGGTGATTTTTAGGCAGAAGCAGATGTCACAGTGACGGAAGAAAGCACAGGAGGTATCTCAAGGGAAGAAGTTTGTAAAGCTCTAAAATCTTCTCAAAGTGGTAGGGCTTAGAGAGTAGAGAGCATGACTGCTGAGATGTTAAAATGTGGTGGTGACTAATTGACTGGTAAACTGAAATTTGCTGATGTTGCTAGGAATTAGGAATGGTTTCTCAGGATGGTGGGAAGCTATCATTGTTCCAAAGTTATGGATTTTGAGTGGGGAACTGGTAGTACTGAATGCAAGATCAGTCTAAATGCACAGAGGCAGACCAGGTGAATGAATTTTAGTATTAAGGAAGCATGTTTGACTGAGAAAATAAATTAGCTGGTGAAATTAGTAGGTGAGTAAATTAATCTTTGAGTCATAGCTGCTTTAGGAAGATTTAAGATGTTTTTACCCATTTCAGAGTGCTTTTGGAGGATTTCACAGGAATGGTGGGTTCAAGTCCTGAATGGCTGTATGAAAGGATAATTGTTCCTACTCTGATGTATGGCAGTGAAACATTGGTACTGCAGAAGAGACATAGGAGTCCTTTGTGTTCTGGAGATATTCATTACAGGATGTTTGTGACAAGATATATTCTGAACATGTGTGGAACGAAAATGTGTTGTAGATGAGTAATGTGAAGCAAAATGTCAGTAAGGTAGACACAATAATTCTTAGCAGGGGTTAAAATTCATGGCAGGATTCCCGCCAATATAAAGTTGTTAGGCGAGAGCCTCCCGCCTTACGAAATTTTAGGAAAAATGTACAGTACAATTCCGAAAATCTGCACAACTTGGTTCCAGAGGTTGTGCAGATTTTAGAATTCTGCAGATTTTAGAGAACCTGTGTGTGTTTACTAGTACATATGTGCTGTAAACACACACAGGTTCTCTAAACTATATAATACTAATTCAAATAGGATGGTATGTATGTATTATAGGCTTTCATTTGTTTAATAATTAGTAAAATTAATTAGTAATATGTATTAAATACTGTAATTAGTAGTATTTGAAATTTATGTAGATATATGTACACTATTTAATAACTAAGTAAAATATAGGGAACAAATTCATAATGCAGTACTATATTAATTAATTGAATTTTTGTTTACGAAATACTGTATATGTCAATCAAACATTCTGGCTGGCAAACATTCCATCAAAAAAAAAAACTAATGCTAAGTAAGATTGAAGTGATGAACACAATTGCACAATGAAAGTGCTGATCGCTTGTTAAATCTAGCAGACGGCACATTTTTCTATAGTTGAATTAATTTTATCATTGTTTTGACATTACAGTAAAGTAATTGCATCGCGGTAAACATCATACCTACGTATATACCCCCACCCCCCTCTTTTGAAATTTCACCAGCGTGCGGTACTGGGGTTGTTTGAAGTGCGGGAATTATGTGACATTCATCAACCAGCACCCTGTCCCTGCGTGACATTCTGTCCACTGTTCACATGCCGTACATTTTTCTTTTGAACTATCGCAATTCCTGTACTACTGTAAATGACAAAATACTGTATCATACTCAAATGTTTCACATTAAAAAAGCATATTTTTATTTATACAGTATTCAACAAATATCCATAGTGTAGCGTACAAAGGAAAGAGCAGCTTATCAACTTTGAAACAAAACATGTTGTTGTCTGCTAAATTCAACAAGTGGGATGGTGGGGAAAGCAGGAGGGTTCCCCATCTCCAGTAACGGCATTACGTAAGAGCAGGGTTCCCTGTTTGCTACAAAGGTTTTGCCAGTAGACTGGATAAAAAAAATAAGAAAACTCATCATTGTCAATTCCTTATGAAACTGGCTGAAGTTTTTACACACTCCATAATCAGCTAAGAGTAGTCAACTCTCAAAATTTTGCTTTAATTGGTTAAAAACTTTAATTAGCCATGAACATTTTTATTAAGAGATTTACAAGAAACAGGCACACAGGAATGTTTCAAATTTTCATGGCTAGTTTAAAAAGTTATTAAACAATTCAGGCGAAATTTTGCAGATCCATTCGTAACAAGGATTTATGGTGCTTATAGAAATTTCAGACAGCTGTCTGAAAAATTCGCGAAAATGCATTTTTGTGTTTTTCATTTAAGGTCAGCAATCCTGTGAGCTGAAGAGAAAGTTTTCCCCTCTTGCTCTTGTCACATTCTGCTGGCCCCACCCAATATCGCCCTCCCCTTTTCTGCCATCTATCTCCCCCAGTTCACTAAAACACTTGAAAGCTGCCAACACACACAACACCCTCCCTCCCTCCCTCCTGTCGAACTGCGCGGGAGATGTAAGATTAAACGTTTGATTTTTATCCACATAAAAATAAAAATGAGCAAATTTCTTAATGGTAACAAGGATTAAAAAACAAAATACAATTTTTAGCATTTGTTTTTTGACGATTCAGGTGAACTTTTTTTTTTTTTTTTTGCGTATTGTGGCTTGTCGTGATTTGGTGAAAAAGTAATAGGCAGCTTTTAAACACTGTCAGCTGCGCAGGTGCCCACGAAAAAGACACTAGGGAGAACAACGTAGTATATCATTAGTAATATTTTTTTCAAATAGAGAAAACACATAAAATATTTTAAAAACCTTTAAAAATTCTACAAACATTTTTTTTTTTTGTCAGCTGGAAAATAAATTTAGATTTCTGAAAACTTTTATTTTTTTATTTTTTTACCCGTCTGTTAACTGTAACTGTGACCGATATTCGAATCCACACAGATTTTCAAAATTGTACTGTATATATAAATATGAAATCTTGGGTCCGTTTTTGAAGCACTCAAAATTTGCACGTTAAAAACGTATCCTTTGTAAAAATTTGTGCATTAGAAACGGAACGTTCAGAGTTCCAAAAATTGCAATCGAATACATTGTTCATGTCTGGAACATAATCAGTTATGGACACGTGAATCAGCTTCCATATGTAGTCACATGAGCAGTTCTTTTTGCATATCGCGGACTGTTACGAATCAGGCATGAGATTCTTCTTCGGATTCAGGGAATTCCGCTTTTTTCGCCACATTTCCGTTATACTGGAAATTGATGCAAAATAAAAAAAACTGAAGTTAATGTTTTATTTTCAGAAGATTAGTGTGTATGTATGGGAGAGGGGCATTTTCCGTCTCGGGAACGGTATTCCGATTTTCAGAACTTCCATAAACGGAAGTTAAACGAAGTGAAAAAAAATCCCGCAACCGTAATTTCTTTTTCTAGCGAAGTTTCCTCTGTCCGTTATTTGTATTAAATATTCATTTATTGCATAAATGTTTGTATTTCAGCTTCCGATAATGGAAGTTCGACGGAGCAAAAATTTCCTTGTAAACTTTAGGCACGACTTTCTTCCGCAGATTCGAGGAACTCTGACTTTGTTGTCATCATTTGCATCGTTCTAACGATGCATAACTGAAGATAATTATTTTGGGGGTGGGGGTTTGGTGTGTTTGTGGCATTGGGGGGTGGGTCATTTTCCTGCCAGGGACAGAATTTTGTCTTTCAAAACTTTCGAAAACAGAAGTTAGACGAACTGCAGATTTAATCTGTAATCGTAATTTTTTTTTCTTAAGATATTCCCTCTGCTCAGTATTATTGTAAAATATAATTTTGTTTGATAACTGATTGTGTTTCAACTTGAAAATGGAGGGAAATTTTCCGAAAACGGAAGTCGGACAGAGCGAAGACAATCGTAATTATTTTTTACTGCGGTGTTACCACTGTCCTGAATTATTGTTAAATGTTATTTTCTCTCCATGAATAATTGGAAAAGGAAAAACTGGACACTCGTATCAGAAGAATGGTTAAATCAACCAAGTTTCAATTATGTGAACTGCAAACATATACATAGTATACAAGATTTTTTTTTTTTTTCGGAGCTAAAGGAAAACTTGTTCAAAAATATTAAATTAGTTAACCCTTTTAATACTAAACTTGCACATCACAATGTCCAGTGAAGGTTTATCTTATGTGATTGAGATAGACTGCAGATTTCCTTCTGCCACAATAGAACTCTATTTGAAGTTTGAGTATGTAGAATCTGAATCTGTGAAGCAACACACAAGTTTTGGTAGTCTTTCAAAAGCCTGGCAGACCCCCCCCCCCCTCAAATGAATGAAAATGCAGTTACGGAATATTCACTATTCAAACATAGCTGTAAAAAATGAAGAGTGTATGTGCCAATATCCATAAAGTTTTATAAGCAACAGACTGAAATTTTATTTCTTGATACATAATGGAGATTTGAAGATTTCTATTTACGATTTAAATCGGTGAACAATTTATTTTTAATTGCATCTGCAGCAAAAGCATGCCTGACAACTTTTACACATTACACGAAAAATTTACGCATTTTAACTGTTCTTTACGATTTTACGCATAGATCGCTTTTTTACACATTTCTGTGTATTTAATAAAAAAAATTAAATCTCTCTTGAGTAATGTTTAATTTAAATCATACCTGCCAACTCTTCTGAATTTTGCGGAAGTTTTCCGGTTTTTTTTTTAAACAATCTTCTGGTTTTCCTATCGGAAAAACTTTTCTTACGGATTTTTTTTTTTTGCTAAAAATTAGAAATATCCCTACTATAATTGAAATATTTAACAGACATGGGAATTTTACGCTATATTGCTACAAAAAGCAGATTTTGTGCCATTGTGCTCCAGAACACCCTTGCTTTGTCGTCATCATCGGGACTTCGACATAGTAAATTCTCTGTGCACGCCGTTCCGTTTGCCGCTGAATAAGATCGTGCGGAGGGAAGAAAGATTCAGGGACTCCAACTACTGCAGATTTTACGTAGTTACTATGGAAATCATCAATCCTCACAAACGACGGAAAACATAGAGTATGCTGTGATAATCGTTGGTCTGCTACAGACGACGGAAAACGTCTAGTATGGTATCAAAATGTGACATAATTTGTTTATATTAACATCTAAAATTATCAAATGCATAAATATTTGCATTTATTTTTACTTATACATAGTTAAATTCATTATAAATGTTTGCGCATAGTTAAAAACATAATTAGAAATGTTGTTTGGTCACAATTTTACACATTTGAATTTTCTCAGGTTGGCAGGTATGCAAATATTTTTTGTAGAATGGATTTCAAGGCTCAACCTAGCTATTTTTAGAAGGGTGCCTGCCCTTTAATTTAAAAAAAAAAAAAAATTTAAATTTTACCTGCTCTCAAGCCTAAAAGACTGCCCTCCACTAACAGCCCGTTTGAAAGAGGTACACATGCATTTATTGATCATTTGCATGAAACCATCTCTAGACTGTTAGAAAACCAGTCTATTATTGCAAATTTAGGTATCTTAGATCTTAGAAAAGTAGGGTCAGAAACCACTATATATATATGCCTTTGTGGCATTGCTGAAGTAATGGAGTTAGCTGAGTACTTCAACTAGATGATGATCTCAAACTGATATTGAGAGTAGTAATTTGTCAGTTCCGAAAATGCTCAATGCTGTCAAAATCGGAAGGAACTGTGGGTAAAAGATTCCCACCAATACAGAAACTTTTGAAAATTGCATGTACTTTAGCAATTTCAAATACTAAAGAAAGAATATTTTATCAAATTAAACCAGTACTTACTGTTAATACACTGCCGGACAATTGCTAAGGATGGATGACAATAGCAACCATAAAATGGAAGGCAGGAAAATGTGGAAATTAGCATAAGTGTGGGGATACAGTAAGACTTGTTGTGCGTATGCAAATTTTGGATTGCCGAACTTGTTTGTGACGTCATAGCGTTGATAAGAGATATAAAGGATTTGATACATATTGACCGTTGTTGTTCAAACGCAAAGTTGAAAGGGAAAGAATCAATTGACGAACTTGCAATTTTCAGTATGTCTTCCCGACATCACCTAGATGATTTTACTCGTGGCCGTATTATTGGCAAGATTGAAGAAGGGCAAAAAATAACAGGTGTTGCGAGGGAGTTCGACGTCAGCCACAGTGTTGTTTCAAGGCTTTGGAAATCATTTCAAACAAATGGAGAGTGTAGCAAACGTCACGGGGGAGGTCGTGTTTGCAGTACGACACTTGCAGAAGATCGGTACATAGTGCTATCAACAAAAAGACACCGGCGCAGCACAGCTAGTGAGGTAGCAAATCAGTTTATGGCTGCTACTGGCAAGTGGATCTCCCGAAAAATTGTCGCCAGGCGTTTGCATGAAGCAGGACTATACGCCCGCCGTCCTGTTGTGTGCATCCCATTGTACAGACGTCACCGTACCGCACGTTTGCAATGGTGCCATCAACATCGCAATTGGACTGATAACGACTGGTCTGCTGTCCTCTTCTCAGATGAGAGTAGATACAGTCTATCGTCTGATTGTCGACGACAACTGATCTGGCGTGATAGTGGTACTGCATATTGTCCAGCAAACATACAGGAAAGGGACGATATCCGACATGTAGTGTCATGGTATGGGCTGGCATCATGATCAATGGCCGTACGTCCCTATATGTGCTTCCAACTGGGACTATGACTGGCCAACGATACATTAATGATGTTCTGCTACCTCGTGTTCGCATGTTCCGTGGTGCTGTTGGTGATAGATTCATTTTCATGGACGACAGTGCAACATGTCATCGAACAGTCGCTGTCCAGGAGTGTCTTGAGCAAGGATATTCAACGCCTCGTATGGCCAGCACGTTCTCCAGATCTGAATCCCATTGAAAATATGTGGGATGCTTTGGGGAGGAGTCTTGCTGGTCGCCAATGCCCTCCAATAAACAAGGACACCCTGTTGGGGTAATTTATTGGGATAAATTACCCCAACAGCTGCTTGATAATGTTGTGCAAAGCATGACACGACGTGTGGAATCTTGCATCACCCTCCATGGTGGCCACATCCCGTACTGACATCTTACGCCGGTACGCCTGCGGACGGTAATTGCATTTTTTTTCACGTTTACGTATTCTGCACAAAATGGCCTGTTTGTCCCTTGAACACGTTCCAAAGCCTTCTGGATTTCAGAGCACAATAGTGCTCTGAAATCACTGTTGTGCTCTGTCTTTCTTGTAATGTCCTGGCATTCTGACATTATTTTATTTCACTTGGCATCCAACCACACTTACTTTTTTATGCGCTATATAGCCGTTTATGATCCGTTCTTAGCAATTGTCCAGCAGTGTATATATAGTAATAATATTTTAATAACCACAGTGAATTACTGTTTAGCTTTTCTGGGGAATTTAACACTGTTTGTACAGTCTTGTTTTTGTAAGGTTGGTATATATACTGTAATGCTCTTTTTTTCCATAACAAGCACCCTGCCCTTTAGTCCTAGGATAAACCCTGGGATTTTTAAGACCTAATTTTTAGAATAGCTCAGTTTTGTTTTAATTCAATGAAATGTTTTCTTTTTGTGGATGTGCATCTGTATTAGCTTACCATTAAATATGAGTTTTAAAACTACTTTTTTCTTATTTATAGATATGCGAAGAGATGTCCAAGAAATATTCCGTAATACACCCCATGAGAAACAAGTGATGATGTTCAGTGCCACCTTGAGCAAAGAGATTCGCCCAGTTTGCAAGAAATTTATGCAAGATGTAAATAGTTCACTCTTCATTCATCTATTTCATATTCTTTATTTCTTTTCCGTCCTAACTAGAATCCTCCATGTTAAGCGTTATGTTTGTTATTCTTCCATTTTCTCAGTTTTATCTATATTGTTCGGCAGTGCTCTTTTTCCCCCTTTTGTTTTACAATCTTTCCACGACGTTCCCATACTTCTACAACTAACGTCCAGAGCTCATCGTTGAAATCTTTTGGTGGGAATAAAGAATTTCTGCACTGGTTTCAATATCTGTTGTCCTGGTCTCTGCGCCATACATGCACTCTTGATTCTGTGGTATCTGTTCCTCCAAATTCTTCCCAGTTCAAAAGAATGTGATACAGATCTTGTCTTACGCATTCCTTTTAATTCTTCTCGTGGGATTTTAATTTTTGCTGTGTTTTACGTGGTGATGTGAAGATACCATCGTTTTTGGACATTGCTAATGCCTCCTACACGTGACCCTTTTCTGAGATGTTGATGTGGAGCCTCTTGCCATGACGAAGTGATTACTCCCCAAGGATTGTGGAATTTCCGTAGCCTCTGCCTGCTGTCAGCCAACATAAAGTGCTTCAGCCTGTTTTTCCTGGTGTGCTTCGGAAGTGCTGTTCAGCTACCACTGGCAGGAGCATCCCACTTTGAACTGAGTGCCTCAGGTGACAACCAGGTGGACTCCAGGATCAGTGGAATTTTGTTTTAATGGACCACGCAAGAGTCTTTTAATTCCTTGTATTTTCTTCTTAATTGCCCTTTTAAGTGTGTGAAAAAATAACATGCCCATTTGCCTGTAGAGTTGCATTTTAATTTTAAAGTAATATAACTGTACTGAATTGAGTTATGTGAGTAAGGATAATGTTGCAATTTTCTTTCAAGTTGTGCTAATTATGAAAACGTTGTTTCAGGACTTTTATAGAAAGACCTTTCTGTCATGTTTTTGGTACCATGAACATTATTTTATATACTCTGCAAATGATGCTGCGAGGCTGCTTAATTGCCTTGGGACAATACTCCCCCTTTTTTCTACATTGTATGTACAAGGAAAACTATATGTACGTGCATCTGCAAAGTCAATCTGCGAAACTTTGGGAAGACTTTTTAAGTATGTCTTATTATATTTATTCATACTAAAATTCAAGTTATTGTGAGGGTCGTGATTATCGACAGAACTGTCATTCTGCTCTCCACTGGCTGTTGAAATTTTGATTTCTAAGCATGTACAGTAAAACCTGGTTAAGTAACCTGCTTGGTGTGCTGATCACCTGAATGAAGTTGTAATTTTTTTTTGCAAGAACTGCTGGTTTCCATCTTGTTAATGGCTAGATTTCCCCCTGAAGTTGCTAAGTGTCTATTGCGCATAGTGATTTTTCCAAAATTAAAGATAATCCCATTTGTTAAAATGACCAGTTTTATATTTAAAAGTAAAAAGAATTTAAATTATTGTAGAAACAGGGAAGTTGTGATATGGTTTTCAGTTAAAAATAGTGTTCCTTTGTTTAAAATATTGTAAATTTTTTTTGTATGGTTGCATTTGATATACTTGTTTTTAATTTGATGGATTTTTAAACCCATATCCTCAGACTGTATTATGTTCAAAAATTGAGAATTGGGAAAACCTTAATTGTGCCAATGTCTTTTGTGTATGGCAAGCATCTGTCTATATGGACTGATTCAGTTTTGTCCCAGTAGTGGCACATCAATTTTTTCTAGCAGAGATTTTGAATATATAAATTTTTTTTGTAATGATACACAACATTAGATTAGTGATTGCTAGCCATTGTGAAAATTCCTAAAATAAGTTAGGTAAAGACTGGAAAATATTGCTGGCACTTTAAAAATTGTTTTATTTTAGAATGTTTTCAGAATTTTGCTTAACATGGCAAAAGTAGTAAGCTATGCTTGGGGGTGGGGGTTGTTCGTTACTATAAAAATGGGAAAGATGAAAAAGCACTCCAAAGACTTCCTGTGAAAGAAAACTTGCTTAAACTTTCAACACTTTCAGTTTCTAACTACTCATTATCAAATCTATGAAAAGTTTTTGTGAGCTTTAGAAATTTAAAAAAAGTAATAATGGTTGTTGGGAAAATATTTTTCATTCATGAATCTCTGATTTTGTGCCAAAGTCAGGACTTGTACGGTAAAATGCTAATTTACCCATCACAGACATGCATATACTGTTATGTAATCTGTTTAGAATAAGAGTATGCCTGTAATAGCTAAAAGCAGAGGCAACAAAAGTGGAGCTAGAAAAAAAGTATATTTTTACTAGGAGAGACTATAAAAAGAAATTTTGCAAAGTAAATTTTCAGAATTAAATTTTAAATCTCAATCAAGTGCCAGGTGAAAATTTTCAGGCACCGTGGTGAACTGTGCAGCTTGGATTTGTCTACCACTGCTTGCTGCACCTAAAATTTATTTTCCTTTTGATTTCCACTCATTTAGCAAACTGGGTTCACTCATTTGTTCAACTTTTATGTGCAGAAGTTGAAAATATTACATACTAGTGGTACAGCTTCCCTGAAATTTGCATGTATCCTTACAGTTTCCATTTTCATTATTCAAAGCAGGATGATTATCGCTGAAATGTGTAATTTCCTGTTTTGTGTATCTTACTCATTTTTTTTTTCATTTAAAAAAGTTTTTTGTAAATATTATAAATGGGCATGTTATTTTTGTTACTTTGTAATATATGTACAATTTGATTCTGTGTGTGTTAAATATATCATTGTGTTAGATTTTTGAGTGAACTAAAATTATAAATTTTACATTTTTGTTATATTGCTCTTCCTGTTAAAGTTATCCAAGTAGACATGTTATCTTGTGTAACTTATTTCCAAATATGTGATAGATTCAAACTCACTGGTTTTCTGTTTCATGTGGGTAGCAGAAAGCACTCATTTTAAGTCGTTGCCTAACCAAAAAGCCTGCAAGTTATAATTAATACAGCTTCCTTTAACGAATCAGTTCCTCTGGCCGTAGTTTTTGTCAGATTATTAAGTAGTTTAGTTTGTGTACTTGTACAGTGTGCCTTTATAAGCCTGACAATGACATCAAAATTGAAAAGAACATATGTGCACAGTAATGAATTTAAAAAATGGCACTAATTAACAGAAAATAGTTAACATTCCAAAGCTCTGAGTGTTTTAAAGACTTACCTTCTAACACTCCAGGATTAGTTGAGTGCTTGCATTGTGAACCCACTATTCATAAGATGCTACTTGAACGGCATTTTACTGAGTGGAAACAAATTACATCAGCAGGAACCCCCCCCCCCCCTTTGATCTTAGATCTTAGCCTTCCTGGGAAGTGGGTGGGAATTCTTATATTAAGTGTCCACCTTGCTCACCAGATAATGTTATTAGATTTCTTCCCATATGAACATCTAAAATCAAGGATTCAGCAGAAACCTTTTATTCGATTCAGTATTTAAAGAAGGCTGATACTGCAGGATGGTCTAGTACCACAAAAGAAACTTTGCACCTGCCTGTGGAGCCTGGTATAGGCCTATATCAGTTTATAAGTCTTGATTATCTTTAATATCAAATGTCCTTCATAGTCTGTAACAATACATTTTACTCTGGTAAAAATGTGTATTTATTTTATATACATTTTACTCCGTTATATATATGTATGTGTATATACAGTAAGAAAAAGTATCACTGAAGACGTAAGGAAATTCAACTGTGAACTAGTGAGGAAAGCAATTGAAAACAACCAAAGCCTAAAGATAGCAAAGGGACATCTCAGTAAGGGAAGAAAACAGATTATGGCACTGAGAAAAGAAGATGGTTCTGTAACAAGAAATAAAGGCGAAATTTTGACAAGAGTGAAAGATTTCTACTCCAAATTATATGAAAGGGATGATATATGCACTCCAGACATCATGAAAGATACCAGTACCAGAGTTCCTCCAGTCCTTCCAGCAGAAGTTGCACATGCAATCAAGAACATGAAGCGAGGAAAAGCTCCAGGAGAAGATGGAATTACTGTAGACATCATACAAGAAGCAAGTGGAGAAATCGAAACAGTACTCGCCCAAATTTTCACTCGATGCCTTAATGAAGGAAAGATTCCTGAGGATTGGAACACCGCTACAATGATCCTGCTACATAAGAAAGGTGACATTGAGGATCTCGGAAACTACAGACCTATCAGCCTCCTATCAGTAGTTTATAAAATCTTCACTAAAGTTCTTTCACACCGCTTGAAGGTAACACTGGACATGGCTCAACCGAGAGAACAAGCTGGATTCAGGAGTGGCTACAGCACAATAGATCATATCCACGTGCTGAGAGAACTAATTGAAAGAGCGAGGGAATATGAACTTCCATTGTGCATGGCTTTTATCGATTATGAAAAAGCCTTTGATTCAGTGAAACCATCAGCAGTTACAATGGCTCTGAAAACCTGCGGTATTGAAGATGCATACATTAATATTATTAATAACATCTATGAAAATGCAAGTGCAAAGATTAGGCTGTTTGAAAATACAACACACGTAAAAATTGGAAAGGGAGTGAGACAAGGTGACACCATATCTCCGAAGCTCTTTAATGCCACATTGGAGGGTGTTTTTCAGTCGCTGAGCTGGGAAAACAAGGGGATAAAGATTAATGGAGATTATCTAACCCACCTTCGTTTTGCTGATGACGTAGTCATTTTTGCAACTACCCCATCAGAGCTGCAGAGTATGATCCAGGAACTTGCTGACAAGAGTAAAGAAGTGGGATTAAAAATGAACTTTCAGAAGACAAAAGTGATGTTCAATGCTTTTACAAGAAATGAAGATTTATCGATTGATGGAGAAAAGCTGGAGATAACAGACACGTACGTTTATCTTGGACAGCAGATATCAAGTGAGGGTCACATTGATGAAGAAATTAATCGGCGTACAAAACTTGCCTGGAGAGCTTTTGGAAGAAACAGCATAATTTTCAAGAGCAATATGCCATTATGTCTTAAAAGAAAAGGGTTTGATCAATGCATCCTTCCAGTGCTTACGTATGGTGCAGAGACGTGGACCTTAACTAAAAGAGACATACAAAGGCTGCAGACAACTCAAAGAAGCATGGAGAGGTGCATGCTTGGTGTAACCAGGAGAGATAAGAAGAGGAACTCGTGGATCCGAAAAATGACAAGAGTGGAAGACATCATGATCAGAGTTAAATCCCTGAAATGGCAATGGGCTGGACATACTGCCAGAAGGACAGATCATCGATGGACAGCTGAAATTTTAGATTGGATTCCAAGGGACAGGAAAAGACCCAGAAGAAGACCACATGGGAGATGGGTGGATGAAATTCGAAAGTATGCAGGGGTGACATGGAGGAGACTGGCACAAGACAGACCGTTGTGGAGGAAACTTGGGGAGACCTTCGTCCAGCAGTGGATTGATAATGGTTGACAATGATGATGATGGTGATATATATATATTAAATAGTACATAAATAAAACAAAAAAATACTTTATAAATAAATTATTTTAACACAAAAAATTAGACAAAAAAGGCTAATACCATGAGAAGTGCCGAAGGCAACTAAACGTTATGTAGTAGCTTATATAGAATTAAAATATTACAGAACAAAAATACAATTTTTTTTTTCAAAAAAGGAACTTCAAAACAAGTGAAAACTAGAACAGGTTGCCGTCATCAGGAGAGCATCAACCTGTGGGAGTGGCGTTTCTAGTACCAACAAAACGACAAGGCAAGTCAAAATTGTCGGTTGGTCATGCTCCCTAGGTCACAAACCCAAATTTTAATAAGCACAAAATTCCAAGAATCAAATTTATAAAACTTAAAAAAAGAATTAAAAGTTTACTGGCAGAACAAAACCCGCCATGACAAAAAGTCAAACAAGGCTGAACAGAGCACCCACAAGAACCCAATATATACACTGATAAAAAAGGTGGTCATGGTTAATCAACTACCTGGTAAGACAAAAAATGTGTGAATTGACAAGATGCAAAATTGTATATGTAGATAAGATCTTCAGCTATTAGGGACCCACCAAATAGCACTTTGTTACCTATATACTTAAAATTGTTAGGTCCTAGGTTAATAAAACATGTCAATGTGTAATTTGAATCTCTTGGACAACGAATTATAGTTCAAAATTAAATGGTTAAAATGATTTCTTAAGAATTTTTTAGGAAAATTATTGTTAGATTGCAATTTAGAAAGAAGAGCTTTCAGATTTTTTACAAGTAAGAACTGAGTAGAGCAAATTTTAGCTATTCTATGAAACTGAGAAATGAGTAGATTGTGGTGTATAACTTTTAAAATGTTGGATGACCACTAAGTGTAGTGAATATCAAATTCAAGAGTTTCTTTTATCAAATAAGTTCACCACACCTCTTCCCTCCTCGTCCACCTGAACCTCTAAATCAAGGTAACAAACATAAGTAGACGATCTGTTGGGTTTTTCTAGGGTAAGGTCATCAGGATACAAGTCAGTGACGCAACGCAAAAGCCTGGAATGTTAATGACAATGATGTCATCAACATATCTTAGAGCAGTCCCAGGTAAATGATGATTGGCAACATATATGTTGATGACATCATTGTCATTAACATTCCGGGCTTTTTGCGTTGCGCCACTGACTTGTATCCTGACTACCTTACCCTAGAAAAACCCAACAGATCATCTACTTATGTTTGTTACCTTGATTTAGAGGTTCAGGTGGACGAGGAGGGAAGAGGTGTGGTGAACTTATTTGATAAAAGTAACTCTTTTGAATTTGATATCATTCACTACACTCACTGGTCATCCAACATTTCAAAAGTTATACATCGCAATCTACTCATCTCTCAGTTTCATAGAATAGCTAAAATTTGCTCTACTCAGTTCTTATTTGTAAAAAATCTGAAAGCTCTTCTTTCTAAATTGCAATCTAACAATTTTCCTAAAAAATTCTAAAGACATCATTTTAACCATTTAATTTTGAACTATAATTCAGTGTCCAAGAGATTCAAATTACACACTGACATGCTTTATTAACCTAGGACCTAACAATTTTAAATATATAGGTGGCGCAGTGGTCTAAGCGATGGCCTCTGATCATTCGTCCGGACGAGGTCCGGGTTCGAATCCCGGTGAGGCATGGATGTTGTGTTTGTCTTACGGCACTGGCTTTCTCCCTTCCCTGGAACCAGTGACCCTAAATTAGGGACGGGCGACTGCTTATAGCCCATTGAGTTGCTCACGGTGGTCGTTAAACCTCCAATAAAAAAAAAAAAAAAAAGTATATAGGTAACATAAAGTGCTATTTGGTAGGTCCCTAATAGCTGAAGATCTTATCTACATATACAATTTTGCATCTTGTCAATTCACACATTTTTTGTCTTACTAGGTAGTTGATTAACCGTGACCACCTTTTTTATCAGTGTATATATTTGGTTTCTTGTGGGTGCTCTGTTCAGTCTTGTTTGACTTTTTGTCATGGCGGGTTTTGTTTTGCCAGTAAACTTTTAATTCTTTTTTTAAGTTTTATAAATTTGATTCTTGGAATTTTGTGCTTATTAGAATTTGGGTTTGTGACATAGGGAGCATGACCAACCGACAATTTTGGCTTGCCTTGTCGTTTTGTTGGTACTAGAAACGCCACTCCCACAGGTTGATGATCTCCTGATGACAGCAACCTGTTCTAGTTTTTACTTGTTTTGAAGTTCCTTTTTTTTTTTTAAAATTGTATTTTTGTTCTGTAATATTTTCATTCTATATATGTATAGAAAAAACCCCAACCCCACCGCCCAAAGCAAACAAGTGAAAACAAGAATACCAGAAAAACAGGGAAGCAGATCAATGACTGTTGTTGGGTCTTTCTGTGTCAAATCAACCAATGGTCTAAACCTTGACGTCTCAGAAATTGATCATTTTTGGTACATTGGTAGTACCAGTAAAGTTGACAAAAACTGTGAAATTTCACATTTTTTTGGGCTCCTAGTTTTTGAGCTATTGACTTTAAAAAAAGCAAAAATTGCACAAATTTGACGATGTTTTGAAATCTTTAAAAAGCTGTAGATCAAAAACTATTTTATCTAGAAAGCTCAAATTGGTGTCATGCTTGTCTGTTTTTAATGAGCTTTAATTTGATATTCAATATGCCCATGATATTTCAATTTTGTAATTTTTTAAATCTCAAAAATACGCCTTTAAATTTTTTTGAAAAAAATGTATGTTTCAAAGACATTAATTGACTATTTGTGTGCCAAATTTCATAATGGGACGCTAATGGGTTCCTATGAAATTTTTTTTTTTTTTGGTATTATAATGAACGTGAAATTTGCTAAATTTGTTGACTTCCATGTTTAATACTGCAACTAACAACTTAGTGGTTGAGGTTTGAAAGTTGCTAATGTATTTTCTAATTTTTGCAGTACAAATAATATAAAAATGTCTAATATTTATCAATTTTAATAATAAAAGGAATAATATAGGTTGTACAAAAAATGTATTGTGGTATATTAATACCTTATATATAAATGCATAATATTGTTTATATTTTGAAATCTGGTTTTAGGAATAATGAAATTATTACTTAAATCATGCCTCATAATGCAACAGAATATCACTGGACCAGTAACCAAGCCACACTGCACCCTTTAATTGTATATTATAAGTGGAAGGGAAAAATCAAACATCTACAATTTGTTTTCATATCAGACTGTTTGAAGCAAACTACATTTGCCTTTTATGTTTTCCAAAGAAAGTTGATTTCAGTCCTAAAACAAACTTTACCTTTCAACCTTGAGAAAATTATATACTTTTCTGGTGGTAGCTCATCAGTCATCACAATATAAGAATAGGGAAAACTTCCACAATTTGTCTCCACAAAACATATTTTGGAATTAAGGCAGAGTGGCAGTTCTTTGCTACTTCACATGGCAAGAGTGCATGTGTTGGACTTGGCAGTACTGTTAAAAGACTTGCTGCTAAAGAAGTTTACAAAGGCCATATGAAGATCAAATTTTGACTCCGAAACAACTGTACGATTTTGCTGTTCACAATATTCCAGGCATAGACTTTGAGTACTGCACAGTTGATGAGTATGAAGAAGTTGAAAGAACACTGTTGGCACAGTTCAATGAATCTAAAGTGATCATGGGTACTCAAAAACTTCATTCTTTTTGTCCAATTTCTGAAAATCAGCTTCTTGTTAAGCATTATTACTTTAATGAACACCAGTTTACTGAACGTGTGACAGCAATATATATAGACTTTCTATCACACCAACAGACTTAGCAAAAATTTAATCAGGATTTGTTGCTTATAGTCTATGAAGATTTTTGGTGGCTTGCATGCATTCTTGCAAAGAATAATGTTACAAGTTAGTATAAAGTAAGCTTCCTACTTTCTAAGGGACCAGCTCCTTTTTTTTTTATCCACAACCTAGTGATATATTGAATGTGCCAGTTGAGACCCTTTTGAAAAAAGTAGAGCCTGTTACTGCAACTGGGAGAGTTTATGTATACTCTGAGCAAGGAAGAAATGAAATTGTTTTCACTTAGTTTGGAAAAGTACTTATCTTAAAAGTTCTTGAAGTGAAATTTTTGAAAGTAATGACTGTAAATAAATTAAAATTTTGTGTGACATATGTGAAAAATTAAATGTGTAGCAAATAGTTAAAATTAAAAAGAACATGTGTGCTGAATGTTTGAAACAACTGAACTGGTTCATGAATTATGTACAAAAAATTGTTAAATTGGATCCAGGTGTTAGAAGTGTTCTTTTCTCTTGACAACTACAACCTGAAGCTTCAAATTGAATAGAAGCCAGCCAATACAATATTTATATTTAATGTCAAGCTACTTTACTGAACTGCTCATTACTAACACCTGATCTTCTTCACTGAGGACAACTTGAAGTTCATTATGGCAAGTTAATTTTACACAGAGACTATAGGTTAATTTCTTTTTTCAAATCTCTTCATTGTTTAGGCTAATTCCAAAATAGACCTTGTATTTGTATATATACTCTATAGTAAAAAAATGTGATAACAAACATGACTTCAATTTGCTCTTACCTGATATTAAAATTGATAAATATTAGACATTTTCATATCATTTGTGGTACAGAATTATAAAATAGATAATTAGCAACTTTCAAACTTCAACCACAGTTTATAGTTATGGTATTGACATGGAAGTCAACAAATTTAGCGAATTTCACGTACATTAAAATACAAGAAATTTAATTTTTATAGGAACCCGTTGGTCTCCCATTATAAAATTTGGCACACAAATACAGTCTTTTAGACATAATTTTTTTTTTTCAAAAAAATTGAAAAGGTGTTTTTGAGATTTTTAAAAATTACAAATTTCAAATACCATAGTCATGTTGCATATCAAATTAAGGCTCATTGAAAACATAATAGAATGGCACCAATTTGAGCTCTCTAGGTTAAATAGTTTTTGATCTACAGTTTTTTAAAGATTTCAAAACATTGTCAAATTTGTGCAATTTTTGCTTTTTTTAAAGTCAATAGCTCAAAAACTAAGAGCCCAAAATAAAACTTAACAATCCAAATCCTAAAGGTTCAAATTTTTTTTTTTTTTTTTTTTTTTTATGATTTGACACACAATGATCCTGATTCCTTTTATGCCTTCGTCAAGGGCAAGCATGAAGAAAATCACTCACCAATCTACAGAGACCATAGAAGTGTGGATTTCTGCTAATTTGGTTTGCAATAAGGACAAATTAAATTTAAGGTTAAATTTGACAGATTTAAAAGGGGACTGCTAACTCATAATCAGCAAACTAACCACATTGCCCAACCTCACACAAATAACCAAGAGAATTTCAGCAAACTTCACTTTTAGAAGGATGACAAACACCCTAAATTGCAATCCCAGAGAAAAAAAATGAATACTGAATAAATACTGAATAAATGTGAAATTGAATATATATATATGTAAACAATATATTTAAAAAAATACACTAGCAAATAGTGCACTAGTATTAATGTACAGTGGTAATATGAGAGCTTAAATCCATAGAACCAAGTTGCAAATCTCAGAGAAGCAATAGATATGCCCAAGACACAAATGAAAATTTCCAAAGTAGTTAAGCTAAGTACACATCTAGAATTAACGAATATGCACTCCATACCTAAAAACGTATATCACAACATAATAATAAGTAAAAAATACTATGCAGTGTTTTGTTATTACAAGGAAAACTATTTACAAAATATTGTTCTAATCAGTGAACAGGGTTTCCACTGAACCTGGAATTCTCAGGGAATTTGAAAATGGTTCCAAAACTCAGGAAAAATTACCCTTTTTTGTAAAACTCAGGGAAAATTACTCCCCCCCTCTTTGTAAAAATCAATGGATACTTTATTTTGCCAAAAAAAAAAAAAACTCTTATTTTTTCAAGATTTCAAACTTTTGCTTGCAATTACTGCCTGCCTAGAATTTGGTAGATCTTACTTTCAGTTATATTAAGTATTTTCTTTATTGTCTAAAAAATGGTGCAAATTTTGAATTTTTAAAATTGCCAGTTATTAAGCTTTTGTTCAATTTCTGCAGGCAGTTGTTATAACATCGAACAATTAGGCACAATGGGCTCCTGCTTTAAGAAACACTTCACAAGAGAACCAACCAAATGATGGATCAACATCCTTTGTCTGTTGCTTCTCTTGAAACATGTTTCTTTGAACACAACTATTCCATCATTAAGCGCTTAGCTGCATTGTGTTATAGAAAAACTGAAACTATTCAACTGACAGATTTTTTCTAATGACCTGTTTCTATGGGAATGTATTTACAAATTCCGTGTGGGTACCATTGTAGCTGTTGGAGCAATCATGCTCTATGGGTCAACCAATTGTAACTGAAAGGGCACTTCCATCGCAGCGCTACCTAGCAGCCAACTTTAGAACCTTCCTGGGATGCTAAGGTGTAAGGAGGTTGTTCCACTGTGGAATCCCCAATACTACAGAATTAATGTTCTGAAAAAACTGCTACAAATTTTCAGAGCAATCCTGAGTACTACTAGTAGTAAGCACTTCCTGGGAGTAGAGTATTTATATCTCTGCCCCCCATAAGTTATATAAAAGTATTTAAATTACCCGAATAGCAGTATCCTTCCCAAACCTTTGATGATAATTAAGGATTACTATTTTTTCTTGCTTTTATTTTTATATATTTTTTAGATATTTTATGTAAGAATTTGTGTGTGTGTGTGTATTTTTACTTCTTTTTTTTTTAATCAAAGGAGAAGGAAAAAATAGTGTATTTATAGATTCCTAATTTGTTAGTTGACCACATCATCATCTAAACTTCTAAAAATAGCTTTAAATTTAAACAATCCATTTGGTCAACAAGATTTAATTAAATTAAGTCATCCATCCTAACTCTGTTTGAGAACTATTTTTCTTAATGCAATCACCCAGTTTCTTGATAACCAAGTGCCTAAAAACTTCTTAAAAGTTGCATTAAGAAAAATAGTTCTCAAACATAATTAGGATGGATGACTTAATTTAATTAAATCTTGTTGACCAAATAAATTGTCTAAATTAAAGCTAGTTTTAGAGGTTTAGATGATGATGTGGTCAACTAACAAATTAGGAACCTATAATACGCTATTTTCTCCCTCTCCTTTGATTCAAAAAAGATTATAATTAAAAATACACACACACACACACACACAAAAAAAAACTTATATAAAAATATCTAATGTAATATATGGAGAGAGAGAGAGAGAGAGAGAGAGAGAGAGAGAGAGAGAGAGAGAGAGAGAGAGAGCAAAATATATGTAAGAATTTTTGTGTGTATTTTTTTAATAAAACTCTTATATAAAAATATCTAATGTATATTTAAATATATGTTTAAATTAAAGCTTTTTTTTTTTTTTTTTTTTTTTTTTTTTTAAATGCCAAATACTTACAGGCGTTTACCTTTCCATTCTGAGACATGCAACTTGGTTATTTGGGTTCACTCTCTGGATTTGAAACTTTTGCTTCCTTTTTCCTAAGTTTGTTGCTTGGTTCCTTTCTTTTTCAAAATTGTAATGTTGCTATTTTTGTTTATATTTTATTTTTTTCTGAAGTTTGTTTTTCTTTTTATCTGGCAGGGTTAAAGGTTTCACTTTTTCTGTGACAAGCTTAAAGATATCCTTTTTGTACCTTTCATTGGTTAGGTTTTTCTTGAATTTTTTAATAATTTCTTACCTGTTTTTTTTTTTTGGGGGGGGGGGGTGCTCGGCTCCCTTTTTTTATTTTAGGTTTCATTATCTTAGTTGGGCGGTCGGGCAACATGTTTTAGTTTGCTGGGTTTGGTTTTTTTTAGAAATCCCTTTTTATTTGACAATTTTATCCCTAAATTTAATCTGTCTTATAGCAAACTAAAATTGCAGAAACCCACAATTCTTTGGTCTTAGTAGATTAATGAGTGATTTCCTTATTGCTTCCCTGCATTCTTCTCTTCGTTAAATTTTCATCGTTTGAAGCTCGCCTGCTTCAAGTGGTTTGAAAATGGTGATTGTTGTTGTTCTTCTCGTTCCCCGAATTTTTGTTTTATTTTCTTTCATTCAAAATTTTCTCATTAGTTTCACATTTCTATATATAATATATATATATATACACTATCTACCAACAAGTAATTGGACACCTGTGATAGCAAAGGAAAACAAAGTTTATTCACCTTCAATAGTTGGTGGAGCCTCCACGAGCGGCGATTACAGCTGCGACCCTCTGGGGCATACTCTCAACCAGGCATTGTATGACGGCTAGCGGTATTTTCTTCCACTCAGCTTGGAGAAGACAGGTCAGTTCCTTCACCGATTTCAGATGGTGGGGGCACCCCTTAAGTTGACGCTCCAACTCATCCCAGAAGTGTTCCATAGGGTTACGGTCCGGGCTCTGCGCAGGCCAATCCATTCGATTAACCCCATTGTCACCATACCAAGCCATGGTGGACCTCGCAACATGACAGGTGGCATTGCCATCCTGAAAGTAACATGGGTTCACCCCGTAAAACTGCCTCAACGTAGGAAGTGCATGGTTATCCAAAATGGTGCAGTAGGTCTCGGCGTTAAGTCTACCAGGAATTGCGACCAAGGGTCCCGTGCCATACCAGGAGAAACAATCCCATAGCATAAATCCACTGCCACCGAATTTCACAGTTGGCACAACACATTCCGGCAAGAGGCGTTCTCTAGGCAGACGCCAAACCCAGAACCTGCCATCCGAACGGTAGAGGGTGAACCTTGATTCATTGCTCCAGAGAACCTGTTTCCACTGTTCAATGGTCCACTGTCGACATTCTTTGCACCACGTTAGCCGAGCAGCGCTATTGGACTTGGTGATCAAAGGCTTGTGGGCGGCATCACGTCCATGATAACCGAGCAGATGGGCTTCCTTACGGATGGTATTCATCAAAAGAACACTCCCGGATGCCTGTTGAAACTCATCGCGGATGTGGCCCATCGATTTAGTGCGGTTCTTCCGAATTTCTCTGGCCAGCACCCGTCGGTCTCCAACTCCCAGTTTTGTGGGTCTGCCGGGTCGGGGCACATTCCGACAGTCACCTCTCATCTTCCACTTGCCAATCACGTAGGCCACTGTCAATTTTGGGTACTTCAACTCACTGGATATGTCACGTTTGGATCGGCCATTTCTGTGATACCCGACGATTGCACCTTTCTCGAAATTGGAGAGCTCCGAACTGCGTGGCGTCTTGCATGCGACTGGTTGCGTTGTTGTTTCCTACACGATTTTTAACGGCGGTGGCCGTGACATGTATCAGGACCGCAGATATCGTCAATTGCAGGGGTGTTCAATTACTTGTTGGTAGATAGTGTATATAAAAGCAAGAAAAAATAGTAATACTTAATTATCAAAGGTTTGGGGAGGATACTGCTATTTGGGTTACTAAAATACTTTTAAAACTTATGGGAGCAGAGATATAAATACTCTACTCCCAGGAAGTGCTTACTAGTATTCAGGATTGCTCTGAAAATTCGTAGCAGTTTTTTCAGAACATTAATTCAGTAGTATTGGGGATTCCACTGTGGAACCTCCTTACCTTAGCATCCCAGGAAGATTCTAAAGTTGGTAGCGCTGTGACGGAAGTGCCCTTTCAGTTACAGTTGGTTGACCCATAGAGCATGAGTGCTCCAACAGCTACAATGGTCTGGTAAGTTGTAATTTTGTTTCGCATCTTTTATTTTTAATTTTCTTATTTTGTGTTCTTCATCAGACTCTTTAGAAGTTTGATATTCGTTTAGGGTACATTTAATGTTTTTTTCCGTGGGATTTCTGGTCAGCGTTTTGGGTCCCTTTGTTACTTGTAACCAGAGATTAGTTGCAAGTTCAAAGTCCTGTAGGTGTAGGGCATTCTTGTGGCTTCACTGATTAGAACAATATTTTGTAAATCGTTTTCCTTTTACTAGCAAAACACTGCATTACATAGTATTTTTTATTCATTATTATGTTGTGCTATACGTTTTTAAGTATGGAGTGGATATTCGTTAATTCTAGACGTGTACTTAGCTTAACTACTTTGGAAATTTTCATTTGTGTCTTGGGCATATCTATTGCTTCTCTGAGATTTGCAACTTGGTTCTATGGATTCAATCTTTCATATTATCACTGTACATTAATACTAGTGCACTATTTGCTAGTGTATTTTTTAAATATATTGTTTAAATATATATATTTATTTATTTATTTATTCAATTTTGCTATGGTTCAGGTTAAATGATACTCTATTTGTTTAGCTTTTCTTTGGCTAGGCTATTCACATTTATTCAGGATTCAATTTTTTCTCTGGGATTGCATTATTTAGGGTGTTTGTCATCCTTCTAAAAGTGAAGTTTGCTGAAATTCTCTTGGTTATTTGTGTGAGGTCGGGCAATGTGGTTTAGTTTGCTGATTATGAGTTAGCAGTTTTTTTTTAAATCTGTCAAATTTAACCTTAAATTTAATATGTTCTTATAGCAAACTAAATTAGCAGAAACCCACACTTCTATGGTCTCTTTAGATTGGTGAGTGATTTTCTTCATGCTTGCCCTTGACGAAGCTATAAAGGAATCAGTCATTGATCTGCTTCCCTGTGTTCTTCTGGTATTCTTGTTTTCACTTGTTTGGAGCTTGTTTTGGGGTGGTGGGGTTTGTTGCATTTTTTCTTCTGGTTGTTCTCAATTTTCTTTGATTTATTTTCCTGCTATTTTTTTTTTTTTTTTTAATTTTTCTTGTTTTGCATTTTTTAGTAATGTGGTTTTGAATTTTTTTTATGCAGCCTTTGGCGGTTTAGTATTTCAAAGTTGTTTTTCGTTTGATGCTTCTCTTTGGTTTTTAAGCTATATATACATTTTTAAGCTATATATACACAGTGCGTCAAAGAATTTTTAAGACTGGCGCTAGATTTCAGCCTACGGTGGCGCCACCAGTGTAATCGCGAATGCGTTATAAACCGTGACCATCTGCTTGCTTTCTGCCAAAAGTGCTACGCAGTTGTTAAAGTAACTCAAACGAAACGGCCATTCATTAGAGAAGTAAAATTTTTTCATGTTGAATTAAGATGGAACAAAGGGCTGTTATTAAGTTTAACGCAAAACTTGGTAAAAGTGCCTTGGAAACGTACCAAATGATGAAACAAGTTTACGGTGAGTTTTGTTTAAGTAAGTAGATCAAATGTTTTCCTGTGGCACAAACGTTTTTTGGACGGAAGAGATACGCTAGAAGATGATAAGCAAATTGGAAGACCAAGTTCATCTAGGACACCTGAGATTATTGAAAAATTGCGTGATTTCGTGGCAAACAGTCGATGTGCGTCACTAAGAATGATGGAAGAGTCTTGAAACATCAACAAAGAAACGATTCGAACCATCCTGCATGAAGATTTGGGCAAAACAACAGTCTGTGCTAAATTTGTTCCACACACGTTAACCAATGAACAAAAATCAAGGAGAAGTGCACATTGCAGAAACATCATTTCAGCCGCTGAAAATTATCCAAACTTCTTAAAATCGATTGTTACAGGTGATGAAAATGGTGTTTTCAATATGATCCTAAAACAAAGCGACAAAGTGCAGAATGGAAGTCAAAAAACTCGCCACAAGCCAAAAAAACAAGAAAAGTTCCATCGAAAATCAAAACAATGCTCATTACATTCTTCGATAGTAAGGGTGTTATCCACAAAGAATTTGTTCCAAGTGGACAAACAATTACTGGGGTGTTTTATTTAAATGTTTTGAGGCGTTTGATGGGCAGAATTTGTCACCTTCGTCCAGAATATCGGGATGAAAACAGTTGGTGTTTGTTGCACGATAATGCACCCAGTCACACCTCACTTCTTGTTCGTGGATTTTTGGCGAAAAACAACGTCTGTTTGTGTTAAATTATCCACCGTATTCGCCTGATTTAGCACCCTGTGACTTTTCTTTGTTCCCAAAACTTAAAAGGGCGTTATTTTGATATTTCGACCATACAACAGCTTCGACGCGTGCTTCAGAGGCAATTCCGCAAAGTGAACTGGAACAGGCATTCGAATCATTATTAAATCGCTGTAACAAGTGTATTGAAGCCGGAGGAACTTATTTTGAATAACAAACCAAAACAAATTAGAATTTCTTGTTTCTATTTCATTTTACAGACCCAGTCTTAAAAATTCTTTGACGCACTGTGTATATACTGAAGAGCAATTAAATTAGAGACAGCTGGCATTATGCAAATGTGGCGCTGTGGGCGGCCCTGTAAACGGAAACGACATGACGTATGCAGCGATCCGACAATATAAGGTGTGATGCGATGGGAATCAGTAAGAGTCGGACGCAGTATGTGTAAGATGCGAAGGATCTAAGAGCATTTGAACGTGGGCAAATTGTCGGGGCCCAACGAATGGGTCACTCCATCTCGGAAGTTGTGCAGGCACTGGGATTTTCACGAGCCATTGTGTCACGGGCGCACCATGAGTACATCGAATCCGGTAAAACCATCCCTGCAAGGGCCAACTGCCTTGGACAACAGCGTGTGGATGAGTGGGATCGTCGTCTGCTAGCTTGCATTGTAACTGCGGATAGACGGGCCACAGTGTAAGAAATCACTCAGCAATTTAACGCTGGTGCACAAAAATGTGCAAGCAGCCACACCATCCAGAAACATCTCGCTGTGGGGTACAGAAGCCATCGTCCCACAAGGGTACCGCTGCTGACCGCACATCACAGGGTGCAAATATGGGCGCAGGAACATCGTCACTGGACCCTAGACATGAAGAAAAATGTTGCCTGGACTGATGAGTCGAGATTCACGTTGGTACATGCGGATGGCAGGATACAAGTACAGTGCAAACCACATGAAGCGATGGATCCTTCTTGCCAGCAGGGTACTCTTCAAGCTGGTTGGGGTGGCATTCTCATCTGGGGACTGTTTACGTGGACTGAAATGGGAATCCTGGTAGGTGTGACATTGTCCCTCACAGGTCAACGTTACCGGGATATCCTGGACGACTATTTGCTCCCGTTTGTGCGTCTTCAACATCCCACTGGGGACCTCCTCCTGCAACAAGACAATGCACCATGCCATCGCTCCCAAATTGTATCCGAATGGTTGGATGAACACTCCACCGACGTGACCTCACTTCCTTGGCCAGCTAGGTTACCTGACCGCAATCCCATCGAGCACATCTGGGATGCCATCAAGAGAGATGTTCGAGGCTGATCCCTTCCATCAAATCTTTGGGAACTGTGAGAGCTTTTTCAGGGGGTCGTGAATCCGTATGGCTTCCCATCGCTTCCGGTGTCTTGTCGAGTCCATGCCGTGACGAATCGCCACCGTCATCAGGGCGAAAGGTGGAGCTACACGTTACTAGACAGGTATCTCTAATTCAATTGCTCTTCAGTGTATATATATTTGGGCTGAATATTGTTAATTCAGGTTGTATTTTCCCATTGGTGAGTGATTCTGTTCGTATAGAGGTTCTCATGGTACACTGTAAAATGTGATACGAATTTTTATTGCGTAATTAAATGCATAGGGTACATTAACCACTGGTGTATTTGCTGAAAGCACAATTGATTATACACACCACAAACTTTGTCTTGTTTTAATTATGCAGCTAGATTCCCCCCCCCCTCTCCTCTTGTAGCTATAAATAGGACATATATACCTACCTGCTGTATGATGGGTAGACACAGAAACCTGAGCGAATGCGATCGTGTGCAAAAACAGCAGGTGCAAGGAAGTGGGGTGCTCTGTCTCTGTGTTTGCAGAACATCTGGGATCTCCGCATGCAACCATCACACATATTTACCAAAACTGCATCGAAATTTACAGCCATACGTGAAAACGTTGCCACGAACAAGCCATTGATGTTGAGTGTGCCGTCTCCCATATCTTAAGATCAGAAAAGAGGACCACGTCGGAGAGGATAACGTCATTCAACTGTCAAGTACCTACAAAGATCTGTGCAAAGACCATTTGATGCATGATAACATGACGTTACTATAGCCAAAAGAAATTATCCATGTTAGCAGTATGTCATCAAACTATAAGGCAGTAGTTGGAGAAAAAACAAAAACAAAAAAAGCATCACCAATGAAGCATAGAAGACTGGAAACGTGTGATTTGGTCCTATGGAATGACGTTCTAACTGCAAATAATTGACAGGAGGATGCTTGTGTGGTTTAGACCATATGAGGCCATAGACCGTAACTATCAAGTCCTGGTGTTACAGGCAGAGGTGGACATGGTGTAATGTTGACTGTGTTGACATGCTCCACCTGTTAGCCCCTTTTACATTCTGAGATCATAGACCATCATCATTGTCAAAGGCCACATTAACATACTTGCTGACCATTTACACTGCTCCTAGCTACCCATTTTACACAGCAGGATGCCTTCTTTCAACAAGACAGTGCCCTGTCTCATCTATACCGTTTGGTGAAAGATTGCTTGGAGGAGCAATCCAGTGAGTATGCAACACTGCCAAAGCCCTCTGTCTTCAGATCTGTACTCTATTAAGCATGTGGCACGAAGTGGGGCAATGCATTTGAGCCTAAAACTCACCACGAGCGATTTTCAGCATTTATGGATGGTGGAACTGTCCTGGAAATGTGGGTACAGTACTATTTGAATGGTTTCGGTATGTGTTCCGAGTCTATGCCATAATGTTTTGGTGCTGTTGTGATGATAGAAGGTGGGAGTGTGTGTAATAAATTGTTCTTTCAATGTATATTCTATATTTTGTGTTGACTACTACTACATCATAAGGCAAGAAAATGGTCTGTCAATTTGTGTGGTTGTTTCTAGTAGTGGGATCAAGTATTGCATGGATGTAGTTAAAATTTAAAAAACTCACTTATTGAAAATTTTTCAATAAGTTCTTCAAATTTTTCTTCTGTGTATTCTAAATAAATCTCATGCCAACTAAGGCAAAAAATTAGCATATAAAAAAACTGTTACTGATCATGCAGGGGAGGGGGGTTCCTTACAGTCATCTGGAGACTGATGTCTGATGCTTTGAAGACTTGTTATGATATAAGTGCTGTTTGTTTTATGATTCTGGCTTTCTTCCTTTTGTGGAAACAGTAATAATCATAATCTTAGCAAATTTTGTGACTACCAAAATGTCCACTCTATTATGACACCCTCCAGTTTTCTATAGGGATTTTTATTTTCTTATTTTGGTTATAAATTTGATGACAAAAGCTGGTAAAAAGAAATCTGTAAAATAATCAGTTTGTATCGTTAAAGAAGAGCCTTCATAGATGATAAATTCTTCTAAAGGTGATGTCTCTGAACTTAGTACTTATTCCAGCATCCCTTCTGTTTCTGTCAGCAAATCCTGAACTCAAAATTTGAGCCACCAAGCAATTATTGCAGCAATTAAAAATTGTCTTCTTCCAAGCCTTTATCAACTTTTGGAAATAGAATAAAGATGTATCCATGTTAGGCAGTAAGGTGTTCTTATTTCTGCAATTTTTGCATCTGGTCGGAAATCATCGTACAAGCTGAACTGACTGCATAAAATGAAAAGTCAGTATTTTGCCTGAAATTCTCAGCTTTAGGTCTCAATTAAAAAAAGGGGGGGTATGTTAAAAGTAAGTCCTGCTTTGAATGCATATGGTTATGTATGCTCCAATGAAAATTGTGGTAAATTAAGCTGCTTTATGATACATTTGAGATGTTTATAATATACACGTGTATTTCTTCATCTATTTTAAACAGATTTTAGCAGAATTTTTTTCATGGTTATAATGAATTTTAAAAAGACTGTAAAAGCAGTCCTTTCAATGTTAACTTTTAAAAACATCTTGAGTTTTCCAAGGAATTTATTAGTTTTTCGAGGAAAAATAAAACAACCATAGTGTTTTTAAAATGTAATCAATCCTGTACTGTGGATAATTTCACATGCTTACAGTGCTGGATGTGTAATCTTATTACTTATTTAGCACATCTTTTTTTTTAAAAAAAGATCGTGCTTTTGTTGTTAGCTTGTCCATCCATCTATGGATACCATATCTCTGGAGCTGAGTCCCAATTTGAAAAAAAAATTGCATTGGGGAGCTTGAAATGTGCAAATGATGTTCCCTGTATTCCGTTCTCTCCCCTCCTTCGATGCACAACTTCGCGCTAGAGGGCATAAATGCAGATGATATGAAATTCAAAATACATTTTATTGCGTATAATTGTTTCTAAATATCCGATTGAAAAAATTCCATTCTTTCGATGCCATTTATAACTAGGACTATTTAGGCACAGTCCCCCCCCCCTTCCTTCCTTCCTTTCTTTCTTTTAAGTAATGCATAGATAAAAAAGTAAAGTGCATTTCCCCCGATATCTCTGCTCCTAAAACTCCGATTTAGAAAATTATTTGTTGGAGAGCATTTCTAGTGCCAAATATTTCTCATACAGTTAAAAAATTTTCATGCAGTTCATAGATTTTCTGCTAGCAAAGTAAAGGTAAATTGGATTTCCCCCGATATCTCTTCTTCTAAAAGTACAATTTGAAAATTCTCCTCATGGAAAATGTTTGGTATTATAATTTCTAATATTTGGTTAGGAATGATTTGGCTACTGGGAGTGTAAGTGTTTTTCTGTTTTTGGTGTATTTGCAGTGAAGTCTGAGCTTCTGAAAACCCAATTGAAAAATTATTTCGTAGAACGACACTGCTTGCCTCGAAAAATCTTTTCAGAATACTTTACCTTTTTCTTCAAATAATGCTTTCTTTTTCCTCCAGGGGGCATAGTGTATATATTTTTGTTGATGTTTCTACTGTGAAATCTTGCTCATGTAATTTCAAATTTTTCGTAACACACAAGTTTGCTGCTAGAGGGCATAAGTTCGTGGTTCGGTTTACAGCAGTATCTGCGGGGCTAAAAACCTGATTTAAAAATTATTTTTTGGTCAGATACTGCTGACTGAAAACTCTTAGTGTATATTTTCTTCCCAAAATAATGCACAATTTCGCTGCTAGGAGGCACCAACTTTTAATCTTTTTCTTAATATCATTTTCACAGTATGCCATTCGCTACAATAGAGATGTGAAGCATTATCTTCTTTAAATAATGCACAGGTTTCCCCACACGCGCTATGGGGTGTAAAGATTAGTACCATTTTCTCGCGGTCTCCACTTCCAGGAGACATATCTGAAAAGTTCTTTTTCCTTAGCATAGCTTTTTCCATGAATATTTTTTGCCTATTTTTCAACTTTTCCATTATGCAAAATTATTCCACTAGAAGGCATAAAGTCATATCATGTTTCCTTCTTTATTTCTTCTTTTAATTGTTCGACTTGAAAATCTCTTTGTCTCCGATACCTTCCTCCTTCTATGAGGAACTTTTTGTGTGCCATTTGTTAATTTTCGAAACATTCTTTTTAGCCGCTGGTGGAAGTATCTGGTTCTATTTCTGGATGCTTTTTCGATTGTAAAAATTTTGTTGTGATTTTTTTCTAACCGGGTTGCATTGACTTTGAATAACTTTGATAAATTTAATTCACATCAGGTAGGTTTCAAAAGACGTGTTCATTACAACCGAAAATTTGGTCTCGTGTTTCTTGTTTTTCTTGTAGCTACTGTTGCAGTTTTGCACTGCATGCTTCTGATGCCTCCCCCCCACCTTCTTCAGTCTAAATCTAAAGAGAATTTTATTTCTGCAGTTGGGTATAAGACTTTAGTGACTGCAATCTGTAAAGACCTTGGAAAACAGGAATATTGTATTGATGTGGCCTTCATCTTTTGATATTCACGTGGAAGTGCTGTTGCATTACCATGGATAAATAATTTCCATATCTGTTCATGCTGGCAATTTCCAGATCACAATGAGCTCCTTTGCTTATTTGCAAGTGTGCTGAGGTCAGTTTAAAGTCTGTAATTGCTTCTCATCATGATGGCATGAGCGATTCTGGCTACAGCATTAAAACATTGTTCAAATAAGATTTCTTAGGAATTTTCAAGATTACTGTTAGATTTTTATTACACATCTTGTTCATTGAAGATACGATTCTCAAATATTTTAAAATAATACCATGAAAATGTCCAAATTATAGCATCAAAAGATACACATGTTTGATGTTGCCAGTTTTATAACTTGAATTTTTCCATTGTATTTTTTTTTTCAGTTGTTGATCAGAATTATTCATTTAGATTGTTTTGTAATTGAGGGGGGGGCAAGCAGAAATATAATGTAGAATTTTTTGACAAGGGATCAAAAGCAGATCTGTATAATTCAAATTATTGCAAAAACTGAGGTGTGGGATAATTTTTTAATTATTTCACTGTGTTAAGTAAAAAATAAAGTATCACACTTTCAGACTCCAAATTGTATCTTTATATTTTTATGAGCTGTAACCTGTTATTTTAAGCAACTTTTATAGTGACAAGTTATGCTTCAGAAGTTTTAAAAATGGCATACTGTTTTTCAAACCAAAATTTTTACTTGGGATGCATTTTAAATGGCTTGTTTAAATTTGTGTGTGTGTGTGTGTGTGTGTGTTTTTTGTTTGTTTGTTTGTTTGTTATGGATTGTACTGAATATATTTTGGTGAATAATATGCAGAACATGTTTTGTGGTTGATGTAGAAATGGAAAGCACATGCTATTGCCGTGGTGGTTGAGTTGGTCAGAAGATTTGTCTTTTGCCAATCATCCAAGTTGGGTCGGGTTCAAGTCCTAGACATGGCCATTCTCTGGAACTAGTGGCTCTAAATTAGGGGTGGGTGATGATTAATTAGATGCTCATAGTTGTAGTTCAACTCTGAAACAAAAATGTACAAACAGGTGACTCAAAATTACTGTGCCTTAGATTCTCTCTGTGAAAACACAACAACAAAAAAACTGCTTGTGCTTTCTGATTCTTCTTGAAGATAAGTGTTAAATTCAATGCTTTTTCTTTTTTAAATGTATTTTATAATTGAGAAGTTATACAAACTTGTGTATTTTTGTTGTCATTTATGTGAAAAATAACTTTGCTTGTTTCTTTTTTGTGTATTGAAGTAATCTATATTTTTGAGATCTGATCGTTGCAGCCAATGGAAGTATATGTTGATGATGAAGCTAAACTCACTCTCCATGGACTACAGCAGTACTATGTGAGGTTAAAAGACAATGAAAAAAATAGAAAATTATTTGAGCTACTAGATGTACTTGAATTTAATCAGGTAATGATTTAAAATAAATCTATTCCAGAGAATGTAAAGTTTCAAATTCAACAGAACAACAGATCAGATGTAAATTTTTCAGCGCTAACAACATCCAGACTCAGACATGATTTTTCTTTACAAAAGGGAATATTGATTGCTGTAATGTTTAAGGTTTTTTCATATTATAAGTACGAGCACAGTCTCCAGTGGTTTTCAGATTCCGTCTGTGCAAAATGTATGTTTCATGTTAAATTTATTTGCCCCCCCCCTAGTTAGACATATGTATCCCTGCCCACATGTAAATATCTTCAGTGAAACAGTGTCAACCAAAACTGATTCATGATTATGTAAGAAACCTACTCTATTGCAAGGAATTTGTATGAAATTATTGCATATTAATTCAAAGTTTAAAAAGTATTATAGTAGAGAATGAAGCACGTAAAACATTTTATATCACTAGATTCTGAGAATTGTGCTTTACACTACTTTTTCATAACCCACAGATCAAGTTATGGCATGCCAGATCTCTTGTCACACTGCTAAGGAGCAGTAGTTGTATAAACATCCTGGAAAGCTGGATATCTCAGTAGTATTTGTACAAAATGTTGAAGTTCATTTGTACACTGTTAAATAAGGAATTTAAAACATTCGAACAAAGGAAATAACACAGGCATTAGGATATGTGCTTACACTCCCCCCTACAAGAAAGTGAATATTTCTGTTTAGGTTAATGAAATCTCCGATTGGTTGCATGTGAGCGGAATTTACCATGTATAGATGTTGTCTAAAATTCAGGAGTTCATAGCTCTCTTTAGTTTTAATGTCCTAGCTCAAATTTTAGGTTTGATAAACTTTTATCTACTTAAGTGTGCCATTTCTAAGAATGTGAAGATTTTTTTTTTTTTCAAAGATTAACCAATTTAGCCCTCTAACAAAAGAAGTATTATGACCCACTTCAGGTTCTGTTGCCATGAAATGTGTGTGTGTGTGTGGCTTCAAAATGATGACTCTTTTGTTTGCATACTGGTAGGTTTCTTTAGGAGAAGCAAGCCACACACACCAGGATTTGAATTTATCTAAAGGTTGAATTTATCCCAGCCAGACATGTGCAGAGATTATTTACCTACCCAGGTAGTAAAAGCTGGATGCCCAGGAAAATTTATCTTTTACTATAACAAATCAGAACCTTTTTTTTTTTTTTTTAGGAACTTATATGTTTTGCATTTCCGCTTTTAAGGGTCTGCATTTTTAAATTTAGTTGCTCGGTCCTAGCAACTAAATTTAAAAATTAAAAAGTTTAGAATAGAATTTCCTACTACAAAAAAAAAAAAAAAAAAGATAGTCATTGCATGTCATGTTTCATTTCAGTTCTAATCAGCAGAAATTGTAATATTGTTACAGAGTGCCAAGGACAGAAGAATATCACTTCTTTAATTATATGCCCTAGGCCCAGAAGTGGGAACCGTATGTAGTTTTGCTCCAGATGTTGTTCATAATCAGTGGCAGGATGCATGCCTCTGCTAAAACTAGCCTCCAGTTTTTAGTGACAAAGGGCGAAAACTTCAACGAAAGTCACCTGGCAGAATTGCTAAATTTGTGTCGTCATCTTAAAACTTGAGGTACACGCTTTTATGCATTGAACATTTTGAATGCAGACCTTTAAAATGGAAATGCAAAGCATGTAAAAAAAAATCATGATATATTTTAACTTAAAAAAATGAGTAGATTTGTTTTATTAAAAGATAAATTTTCCTGGGCATCCAGCGTTTAATACCCAGGCAGGTAAATAATTTCTGCACATGCCAAGCTGGGCATGTAAATTTTCACATTTTCCAAGTCCTGCATATAGTTTATTTTATTTTGCATACCATTAGTAGTGTGGTCTAAATGAAGTTGGAGAATAGCAAATGATATTGTTGCCTTCCAAGATAAAAAGCTTCTTCCCGCTCCCCCTAAATACAGCAAATATAAGGTTTCTGTAAACATTTGCACAACTTAAACTGTTTGATTGCTAACGATATGTGAAAGAATCTCAGAAATGGTAATTACCTGACCTGAAATATAGGGATATTAACAGTGTGGCATTAAAACTTGAATGTGTTGTGTGTGAGGGATACGAAAAAGCTCAGGGTAACGGAATGATTTTGATATAGTTTGATGCTTTTTCAATCTTGAAGAGAAAAAACCCCATAGGTTTTTTTTTCTCCCCAGAAGTGTTTTTTAGAAAGTTGCTCATGTTGCATCAAGGTAATTGCATAAATTCCCACAGTCCTTATAAATCCTTAATTTTTGCCAGAAATTCCCCCAAATGCTTAAAAAGTACCCTCCTGCCTGCATGACATGAAATGCAGAAGCTACAGCTACAATGTAGGCGTACAACTTGCTGGTTTGCTATATTGATGATGATGCCGTGTGACATTGGTTGAAAGCCCGTGGGAGAGCACAGTGCACAAGGGGAGCTCTCATCAGTGACTCTTGGTGAACTTGACTCTGACTTTGTAATTTTGACTTTGGTTTTACAATTTTGCCATGAAGTAATTATGTGTAGTATCCAACTAGATCTTGTAACTGTAACTACAGTTTTATGATTTACATTTTTTTTCGTTGCATATGTGATTATTCTCTCATATAAAAACTGATCAGACCAGCAGAAATGTCTTTTGAATTGCATAAATTCTAATTTATTTCATCCACTAACTTGAATTATATGCCACTGTTTTAAGTTTCATCAACAGGCTTAGTTTGTATAGCTAAATCATGTATGAAAGTATATTTGTATATATGTTATTTTCATGTGTGCAATTTGTAAGATCAGTAAAAAAATGTTGTAGGGTGCTTTATAAGTCCTTAAAAAGTGCTTATATTTTTTGGGAGAAAAATTAATAAGAACCCTGTGCATAGAATATTAGTGCATGCTTCATGTTGCAGTTTGCTATCAGACTTTCCATGAAAATTTTTTAAAACCATGAATTTATCAAAATTATGTACTACATTTAATTGTTTTGTGTTTTAAAGCAATTCCAAGAGCTTATAATAATTCTAATAGAGCTGCCAGTGTGTACACTATACATTCAATGTAAATAAATGGTAAATATACAAGACATATTTGGAAAGTAAGTACTGTTTGCAAATACTTTTGCTGCAGCACTGTGGTCATTATATTACACATGCATGCTGACTTCTGTTGTTCTGTGCATTTAACATGCTTAAAAAGAGCAAGCAGCTCATGAACTGTGAGATAAGGTCCGTAATTTGATTTCTGAATGCAAGAAATGTGGAACTGGCTGACATTCGTCAGATTTGTGAGGTCTGTGTTCAAACTGCTATTAGTGGTAGAATGGTGAGGAAATGGGTCAGACAGTTTGGCGAACATTGTGAAAATGTGCACTACGCAGAGCCGCCGGCTGGGTGGCCACCTGTGATTCAACGATGATTTGGTGCATGTGGCTGATGCAAAAATTCATCAGGACAGACATTTCACAATTTCAGTGCATTATTTGTATTTCCTGCACATTTCAAAGACTGTTCTTTATGAAATTGTGACAAATCATTTGGGGTTTCGGAAATTGTGCTCAGCTGGGTGTCAAATGCACTCCGAGGAGCACAAAAGCAAGTGGGCTGGAGTGCATTGACTTTCTCACACAATAAAAGTGAGTAGGGTGATGATGCGTTCTTGAGCCATAGCGTCATAGGTACGAGACATGGGTGTTCCATGTGACTGCAATTGCAGAAGCAGTCCATGGGAGTGGCAGCACACCTAATCGCCAAAAAGGAAGAAATTCAAGCAGACAGTTTCAAGCTGCAAGATCATGTGCATAGTTTTTTGGGAGGACAGGCAAGAAGTTTTGCTTCTTTATTTCTTGCCTAAATGCAGAACAGTAAACTCATCAGCCTGTTGTGACATCCTGGAGAAACTGCGTCGTGTGATCCAAAACAAAAGGAATGGCAGGGTTACTTGCGGCATTGTATTGCTTCATGACAGCACTCAGCCTCACATTTCTGCAGACTCAGGCACCCATCATGCCATATGGCTGGATATAAGTGGATACCCCCCCCTACATCCCAGACGTAGTAGTGACAATTGCGTATCACCTGTTCTTTCTTGCATCTGAAGAAGTTCATTGCTGGTCAGCATTTCATCGACAGACGCTGCTGAAATCAAAGGACAGTGTAGAAGTGGCTGTCTTCACTGGTGGCCCTGTTCCACGATGAGGGAATATGGATGGAGGGGAATCATAAAGATAATGATACATAAGTAAAAGAGTGGTTAAAGCCCTAAAAGCACAGAAAGTTATTCAATAAACGACAGTAGTCACCACTGCTTCATTGATGTACTTGTCTAACTCTTAATGGATAATGTTTATGGGAGATATGTGAAAGATCATAAGTGTTTTTCAGTAGGACATTTAGGATCAGCCCCTCATAGTGGGACTGATAACAAATGCCCCACTAAATGTCATTTAGCCTGTGGTTGACACCAACAGTGGTTTTGTTTAAAAAGAGGGAGGGGGAGGGGGAGACAGCACAAATTTCACGTGTGACAGTGAAAGCATGTAAAATTTTGTGTGTGGTTTTCCCTGTCGGATCACAGACTGTACTGCACTCAAGGCTTAAAGGAAATAATGTTTCACCCTCCGTTGTGCATGATAAGACAATAAAAAACCGAATAAAAGAAAACAAAAAACATTAAAGCATGATTTATTAATCCTAATAAAGATTTCAAACAAAAAATCATAAACCACTTGCATACAAAAAAAACAAACTGAATCCTTGCCATTTTCCAAATGACCTATGTTCGCGTATACCGTATATACTCGTGTATAGGTCAACTTTTTTAATGAAATATTTAGGTCAAAATTAGGGAGTCGAACTATACACAGAAAATATTTCTGATAGGTTGAAAACCAAAATTTTGATGCCATATGGAAATGCGCATACTTGGCCCTTTGCACCATTAGTTCATTTGCAGTTGTATATTTAGTCATTTTCTGGGCGTTACTGGTGCAGAAGAAAGTTATTGCTTAAAATGTTCTTGATTTTATATGTACAAGTTTTTTTTTTTTATTCACTAATAGAAAAACTCATTTCTCAAGGATGTCTCAAAGTCCGTTTTAGATCTGTCGATATGGCCTTGACTGCCCCGCTGGTAAATCACCCAGAGGAAAGGTGAATGCGTCAGCCGGTAGTTTAGATTGCACTGTGCCATGACCCACGATCGTGCTCAATTCTCGGGGGGGTGAAGAGGGGAAAGAACAGATTATTGAAAAAGGAGGCCCCTGCTTAGCGACGGCGAAGAAGAGAGGCATGACAATCTACAGAACAGCAGTAACTTGGTCAGTGCATCCCGAAAACGAAAGTTTAAACTTGGCCGATGGCTCAGAATAACATTGCCACTGATAGTAAAAAAAGTGCATTAGTTTAACAACCTACTTACGTTTGTTATTAAATTGAGTGTGCCCCGGCTCTAAAAATCAAACAAACAGTAACCTTTTCTAAAGACTAAAAGCAAGCAAAAAGGATTGCATCGTTACTGAATGGGACGATGTTTGGTTTTGTCACTAAAGCCGATTGTTTGTCACAAACACGGTGGAGAGGGGGGATGAAACTCGGGAGTAGATAAACGATCTCTCTGTCAATCACACACTCGTCCAGCTCAGCAGTTTACCAACAGCTGCACAGGGTAGTGGGAGAAAATTTTATAGAACAAATTTTCTTCAATTTTTTAAATAGTTGCATGCAAATTTTTACAGTGTCCACAATACATCAAAATAAAGATTCATTTTAAATTTTGAAGAGATCCATTGAAAACTTCAAAAGTTACATTTATTTTTTATGGCATGCATATTCTTTATGGGATTAAAAACTCAGGTTGACATCAAGACCTATTTTATGCTCTCCAAGTATGTTTCAGCAAGTTTTTTTTTCTTTCCTTTTTAAATAACGATGTGAATTACTACGTTAGGTTAATGCATCACGATTCGTTTGCTGCGGGAGCAAATGGTTTACTCTCCATGAATGAAGTAACTGCAGAATACTCGCTCGCGAAAGGGGGGGGGCGATGTGCAGAAGTGGGTTCATATATTGTTAAAGTGTGTAACCTTAACCTGAAAACTCGCTAATCAGGGTGGTGAGACCTATCATCTTCCCAGAATTGTGCCTCAATTCCACCCACATTTTGGGGGATACTGCCGCAAGCAACATAGCGAGAGCCAGCCACAACAATAAATAGTAGGTTCCCACTTCCGCATGCGGAGCTCATCCTCAGGAAAGATTTTTTTTTATTTATACACAAGATAGGTAGGTATGCAAAAACTGCAGATATTCACATAGAAATTGGGGGGTCAACTTATTCACGGGATATACAAAAACTGCAAATATTCAGATAAAAATCTGGGGGTCGACCTATACACGAGTATGTACGGTAAGTATGAAGGTTTTGAGACTTTGTTTACACAACTGCTAGGCTTCCATGCTAATAATCAATTAAGAGTTGGCACTCCAAATTTTTTGACTCAAGTCTGCCATTTACAATTCATTAAACAATCTGTTTTAACGTCATGAATAGTGGTTGAAATTTATTATGTTACTGGAAACTGTTAGCTGCACCTAGTTAAATGCCAAACTTTCAGAGCTGCACATTTGTAAAATAGAGTTTAACGTTACAGCATTATAATTGGAAAATATAATTGTCTTCACACGAGGAAGGACAGACTGCTGATGTCTTGATTGCAAAAGTTTTTAAATGGATATCAACTTCCTTCATGAATTTGAGTTGTGTTAACCTGATGCTGACTTATATGACTTGACTGCTTGTTGTCAGATTTTTCTGTAGATGTCACCATTATCCACATGTTATCTTGTAACCATGCAACATCTTTTGTGATTTATAAAAGCACTGATTCTAGCAGTTGTAATAAAAATAATAGACAATTGTGGACTATTATACAATTCGCTTTGATTCACACAAATGTTAAGAACATGCGGAAAGTAAAAACCCAGTTCTTTAAAGAAGCAGTGGGTAAAAAAATACTTCCTCAAGGCTTTACTCAGATATATTTACTTAATTCTGTTTTCACTTGAACTTTCATCTATTCTTCCCTTCTGAGTTCATTCGGTTTTACGTTTTTGGCCTCTGGATTTTTGTGTAGGCCTGTTCTTAACGAATCACACAATCGTCCCCCATTGTCTGTTTTTTATGCATGAGAACAGGCCTTGACAAAAATTCAGAGGCCAGAAACGTTTGTAAAACCAAAAGAACTCAGAAGAAGGAAAGATCTAGTGAAAATAGAATTACGTAAAAAATATATCCTGTACAAGGGGCATGCCGAAAGTTTTTAGCTGTTTAAGGAAATATATACTTCATATAATTACTTGCAAAGTTTAAAAATAATCTCCATGAACATCTATACACTTTTGCATTTGCTAAAACCATGTTGCAGATGCCTCTTCCCAGCTTTGTTTTGGCAGACTGTCAATTGCCTGAAAAGAAGCAGCTAGAGCCTCTTCATCAGAAGGGAATCTACATTCGCACAGGGTTTCCGTGGCTTATGGAAACAAGAAAAAGTCGCAAAGTGCCAAATCAGGAGAATAGGCTGGATGAGATAAAACTCCCATGCCTGCTGTTGCCAAATACTCAACTGTCTTGTCTGCAGTGTAAGCCAATACATTGTCGTGGTGCAAAAGGAGGTGCTTATTTTTTGATCTTTGGTGCTTTTTCTTTCATTCTGTGATGACCTTTGGCAGACACTGATTGGTATACCAATTAGTAATAACAGTTCTTTGATTTTCAAGAACAATAATTGTCACATGTTCTGTTTTACAGAAGGACGCTGTACTGAGGATTCGTCAGACTTTGGTTAGAGGTGCATTACCTTTGAAGCACCAGACCCTCGATTGTTCCTTTGCTTTTGGATCATAGTGATAAATCCATGATTCGTCCCCAGTTGCGATGTTGTAGATGTATTGACTGCTTTGTCCTCTGAATGTTGACAGTGTGAATTGGCTCCATTCAGCTTGGCGTGTCTTCTACTGGTGCTTCAGTAAATGAGGCACCCAGCATGCAAACGATCATGAATGAATGTTTGTGCAGCAGTTGATCCAATGCCCAGGCTGTCTCTATTTTGTAATATGTCACACAAGGATCTTCTTTTGATAAGTTTTTTTACAGTATCAGTGTTTTCAGTCGTTAAGGCGGTATGGAGCCAACCACAGCAAAGGATATCTTAAAAAAATTTTCCTCCTAAATTCCTTTAACCAGTTTTTAACTGTGGCAAGAAAAGCAGACTCAGGATAAATATTTGATAGCGTTTCAAAACACTGCTGTGTGCCTAAAACTTTTTTAAAATCATCGCACGGAAAGCGTGTTTCGATAGCTCCATTTCAGCGTGCCAAATAAGGACAACTGTGTTCCAATCTCCTGCCACTTGAACAGAACCAATCTCCTGCCACTTGAACAGAATCTGGTTTGAGTAGATGACCATGGCGTTCGCTATTGACCAATAAAAACAAGTACTTCCTAGCTACAGCTGTTTCGTTGTTGGGAGAAAATGCTTTTAGGAGCAGCTAAAAACTTTCAGCACAGCCTCTGTACTGACAAAAGGATTTTGCCTGAGATTACAGGTCAGTGTTTCCCAATGGCTGTTTTCTTACGTTGAACACTGTTTTTCCATATGTAAATTGGTATGTATATAACCTAAGTTTTTCTTTTCTGTATCAGCTTGTTGCTTTGTTTTTAGAGTTCTTACACTAATTTGAAATTACTAGTAGAGTTCTGTTTTGTATGCTCGCTAGGTGCATTTTTGAAAATTTTAGTCATCAAAATATTTCAGAGCACTTTACATTGTTACTCAGTTGTGGAAACTCAGCTATAATATAGAATGACAGTTCTTCAGATAAAAATTTTTTTATGAATTTGAAGCATCTGTAATAAATTTTTAAAACATTGTATGTTGTTTGAAGTATGCAAGTGCCATAACTAGACATGAATATTTTGTTATATACATATTCATATCTAGTTATGGTTTGTTAAAAAGCTGATAAATGTAAAGGCTTTTTATGAATTCATCATAAAAAAAAAATAAAAAAAAATCTGTTTTCTGGTGTAGCATGAGTAGTAGGGCTTCACACATCTCAATGAATTTAAGAAATGTTTCCCAAGTTCAGATACACTTAGAAAATCCCTCTACCACAACATTGTGATGGTAGGAGAAATGCCTCAAGATGCAACATGCTTATAGTATGACTGCATCTGTCTTCCAGTAGGAGAGTGATCTGCTTCCTTACAGACTATGATAAAAGGACAGTTCTAGAAGTTGAGCATATCTGTTCTTGTAATGGTTTGGTATTTTTATGTGAGGCTCGTGCTCTGCTGATATGGTTGTTCATCTTTTGATTTTAATTTGTGTGTATATTACACTGGTGTGCAAAAATGGACGAAGAGGAGAAATTAGCATAACAGCAGAACGAGCAGGCAGAACGGACCGAAAGACCCCTCAGGAGATAGACTAAGGTCCGGTATGGTAGGGCATGCACATATATGCAGCATGACGGGGGGGTCGGAAGGGTATAAAGCGCACGGCAGTGTACACTCAGCAATTTGGTGAAAGCTATTGCACAGTGTACATCGGTTTGAACGACGGTGAGTTGCTGCGACCCTGTGGTATGGCCAACAGGCAATCCAGTAGACGACATCTGGATGACTTTACCCGAGGTCGCGTCATTGGGAAGTTGGAAGAACGTCAAAGTTTGACTAGTGTGGCCGAGAAGTTCGGGATCGCTCACAGCATCGTTTCACAAGGTTGGAGAGCATTTCAAACGACAGGAACAGGTGTCCGAGAGTTTAGCAGTGGTCTTCTATGAACAACCACGGCGGCAGAAGACCGGTATATTGTCCTACAGGCGAGAAGACAGATGGCAGACAGCGGGAGAAATTGTGAGGCACATGCAAAAGACAACTGGACGTCCGTTATCACGTCTTACAGTGGCCAGGAGGCTGCACAAAGGTGGTCTATTTGCACGACGACCAGTACGGTGTGTGCCATTAACGCCTGCTCATCGGAGACGTCGGTTTCTGTGTTGCCAGGAACACAAGAACTGGACACATCAGCCATGGGGTTGAGTTCTCTTTACGGGTGAAAGCCAATTTAGTCTAACGAGCGATTCTGGACGTATACACGTCTGGAGAGAGCAGGGAGCACGCAATCACACCTCCAACATCATCGAAAGGGACTGGTTTGGAGGTGGCGGAGTTCTCGTTTGGGGCGGTATCATGCTTGGTAGCCGTACTGACTTCCACATCTTCCAAGGAGTTTCAGTCAGTGGTGTCCGCTATTGTACCGAGGTTCTCCTGCCTCATGTGCGTCTGTTTAGAGGGGCTGTGGGTCGTGAGTTTTCTCTTCATGGACGACAATGCTACTCCTCATCATACAGTGGCTGTTGGAGAGTGAAGATATTCAACGCACGGATTGGCCCGCAAGGTCCCTGGACCTAAATCCAATCGAACACGTGTGGGACCTTCTCGGGAGACGCTTGGCAGCACATCACCAGCCGCCAGAAACGATTCCGCAGCTGCGATTGGTACTACAAGAGGAATGGGCCGCGATGCCTCAACATCTCCTTGACAACCTCGTCCTTAGCATGGACAGACGTTGTAAATCCTGCAACGCAGTCAGGGGTGATCATATCCCCTACTAAAGACTGGCTTTTTCTTGGCAGCCGCCTGTCACATGGACATTTGTCTTCTGTCCAGTTGTGCTTGAAGCTACCTTTTCAATAAAGTGCCTTTGTATCATTTGAATTCCTTGTTTGGACAGCGTTGCTCACTTGTCCCATATTCTTACATCTTGGGGATCTTATGGTATGATTTGAATCGATGTGGAGCACTTCTGCACTACGTTACATTAGAAAGTCTCGTCCTTAATTTTTGCACGCCAGTGTATTTTAACACTGATAATTAGTGCAGTTGCCTTGTTATTATTTTTTTAATCATCCAAATTTCTTCTTTCTGCTAATGTCAAAGGTCGTTAGATTTTTAATAATAGAATTTAAGTAGATTGTTTGCGAAATTGAATTAAAAATGCACAAAGGCTAGTCAATAAAGAGTGATGATTTTCTTTATAAACAACAGTTGTAGCTAGTAGCAGAGTATTTCACTAGCCCAACTTGCATTGCATCAAAAATGTACATGTCAGAGTGGTGGCAGCACTTGTACATGTTGGTTAATGTTTTCCTATGGAGCAAAGGAAGGCATGTGAGAGATAACACAATGCACTGAAAGCAGGTAAGGGCAGTCCAGGCATCTGTCTGGGGCCCTGGCCCATGAAGGGCTCCTGGGCTTTGATATTGTTTTTAATGTAGAAGTGATTTTTTATTTTTTTGTTCTGTGTACATACTAGGTGCATTTAAAAAGTAGGTTCCAATTGGCTATAAAAGACAGATTTTTTTTTTGTGTGTTAGTGATATTATTTGATTGGCACAAGTTTGTGGGTATCTGACACTGTTTCTCAACATAATTGCCCCCACAATGAGAGATTTGTTGCATCAGGGCACAAGTTTTTGTATCCCCTCACTGAAGAAGTCTTCGGCTAGTGTGTTTACCAAATCCTGCGCAACTGCCTACACTTCAGTGTTGCTGTTAAACTTAAACCCCTTTTGAATACAATTTAGTTTGCAGCAAGTGTTCTGAGAAAATAGGAAATGTGTAGTCAACTCAGAAATGGAGAAACTTATGTTTGCTTGAATTTGCTCATTCACCTGGGTTCTTTATTGCACAAGTCATTACAGAATGCTTGCAGTATCAGAAATTGTGTTCAAGATGTGCTTACGAAATTTCTGAAAAGTTATGCTGAGGTGAAGATGGGGGGTGGGGCAACACGTTAGTGCCAGACTTCTTTGACAAGGGGATACAAAACCTAGGGTTCCCATAGTGCTTATAAATCATTAAAAGTTCTTAAAAAGTGTTTATATTTTTCCTTATGGTGTTTAAAAGTCCTTGTTTTTTGCCAAAAATGGCAAAAGGTAACAAACTAATAACTATATTCCAACTATACTCAAAATAGTACAACTGTACTAGTAATCCGAATTTCTTGGAGTAGAATAGAAATCAAAGTTTCCAAGCTTTAGCATGTTGACCAGGTGGCTTTTTCAAGGAAGGTAGACAGTTTGCTGTCTGCCTTCCTTGAAAAAGCCATCTGGTTGATGTACAAAAGCTTGGAAACTTTGATTTCTATTCTCCAAGAAATTCAGATTACTAGCACAGTTGTACTACTCTTATTTTGAGATGCCGAAAGGTACCGTAATTTTTCGGCTAAGAGCAGCGGCTCTTACGTTACTAAAAGTGAAACTTTTCGGGTGTGCGGCCCTTATGCCGAATTGTTTTCGATAACTTTCTTCCCTCCCTTTTTTTTTTTTTTTTTCTTTCATGCAGATGCTTAGTAAATTTTTTCAAACCAAGTCTTTTTTTTGTTCACGAACTCTACTGTGATCGTGCCCCCCCCCCCTTTCTACTCATACGTTAGACAATAACTCCGCTGTCCTGATGTTGGTTTAGGAGGGAAAGTGGGGGAGAACAGGAATGCCTGACTCAAATGCCCTTTGCATGGGGGAAAGAATGGGGACATAAGCACACAGACAAGTAGCGTGACGTCCGGGGCTTCTGTGGATAGCGCGCCCAGCAGTAACGGCTCAGTGAGCAGTAAATGAAAGTAGGTCAAACCACTTGAAAGAGAGAAAGCGCACCGCCATTTCGAAGTGTTGCAGGGTGCGCACGCGTGCTTGAAAACCTGGAAAGTCCTGGAAAATCATGATAACGTTTTCAAGGCCTGGAATATCCTGGAAAAACGGTATTTTTTTAATGCTGTCTTGAAAAGCCTTGAAATTTGAAATTAGTGCTTAAAAAAATGCCCTTTTAGGAAATCGTGTTACTGACTGTTACCCCTTAATTTTTTTAAGTTCCTCTCCTCTGTTCTCAAAGAAACCGCCGGCTACAGTGGTGTTTCGGATGTGCCCAAATCCTAATTTGGCTGGGGGGGGGGAAGCACTACTTCCAGTGCAATAAAATTGGATGATTACTAGCGGGTCTGTTAGGGAAGGGGAGCTTGATGCATTCTCTAGCCCTGAGCTTGATGTCCGTCCGACAACTACTGAGAACAACAGAAGGGGAAAGAAGAGACATTTAGCATTTGCAAGAGGGTCGCGTGTTTACCAAGTCAGCTGGCATCCACCAGTGAAGAGTATGCCTGAACAACACATTCATCTGCTCCTTGTTTATTGCATTAAGACGCTTCCGGCCCACCCCTCAAGAGACTTCGGCTACTTATGATAAAAAATAAGAAAACTATCTTTGCGAATTTTTCACAAAAGTGGCTGAAATTTTTACATTTACTATAATTGGATTACAGAAGCTTACTCCCAAAATTCCATTTGAATCGGTTTAAAACTTAAAAAGTTAGCATTGGAAATTTTTATTATGTGTGCCTCTTTAGACAGTGAGCCTTGAGCAGAAAGTGTGTTACCATAGCAACGGTTGATTGACAGCTGGGAGCGCTGATCCGAAGCCCTTGGTTGGGAAGAAAGCAAACACCTGTTTATCACTTCCACGGCTCAAAAGGACTAAGAGATATTTTCAGAAATCCATTTTCCGGAATTTTGAAAATAACACAGTAAAATTTTTACAGTGGTTAAAATACATCACAATAAAGTTCTAGTGCGAATTTCGCCGAATTCCGTTTGAAACTTTAGCAGATGCAAAAAAAAAAAAAAAAATCTTCCGTTGCAAAATCGGATTCAAAAAAAGAAACGGCAATTATAAATTACGGGAAAAGCAAGCAAATTATTTTTTTTTAGATGCCATGGTTTTATTTAAACAGAGTGATCCTTAAATTTTGTTTCTGTGATGATATGGACTCTATTTTAATTACAAACATACATTTTTATTCAGATGTCTGAGTTACTGTTTTAATAAAAAAAACCTATAATTAAAAAGTTTTCAATGGATTTAGGCGAAATTCAGCAGATAAACGTATTTTAGTAAATTGCAACGTTATGACGTAAATTTGGTCATTTTGTCGAAAATTGGGCAGCATTTTTTTTTTTTTTACGTTTTCTCCTATAGTTAGGGTGAAGGAGGAAGACACTTCAGTGAGCTGCAGGTGGTGATTTATGGCGATGTGCCAAATGAAAAGAAGCCGTTCCATCAGGACATTCCAGAGGTTGAGTGTGCGTGGACGCGTGCTCCTGCTGTTTGAACTTAATCGGAATGTTTTCGGGAGGGGGAGAAATATCCGTTTCAGCTTTACAGCTTTCAGGCTCCTTTTTTGTTTCTTGGTAATAAATAAAAACCATAGTTGCTGCATTCACCATTGATCCATATTCGCATTTCTTGAATATAAACAGCAGACAATCGGAAACATGGTGTTGGGTGGGTCTTGATGTTCTTCATTTGTATCTGCTGAATTTTGTTCTGTGGGAATACGGAATGAGTTATACTGTGAATACATACAAAACTACATATTTTTGAGCTGAAAAAATATGTCTACTTGTACACAGTAGCTAACGTGTGAACTCAGACGAAGACAATCGGACATATGGACGTCTGATTCCATAAAAAATCCACCCATTTTATTATACACGACAGGTAAAAAAGAAAAAACATTACATGTTTTTAAACATTATAAAGGAAAGCGGATTTTTTGAAACACCATGACTTGATGATATTAATTTCTGAAAGCTTTTTTTTCGATTTTAATTTCTGAAATCTTTTTTTTTCAATTACAATACACTGTAACATGATACCTGTGTGCTGTATCCCTTAGTTGTATGGCAGATTTTCAGTTGGCCGATATCCGCGATCGTAAGTGGTAGTTACATTGCTATTGTTGATGATGACAAGATAAATATTAGAGTAATGTAGAATGTTGCATAAAGTAAAAAAAAAATCGCCCCCCTTCGAACTTTTATGCGGTTATCATAGCTGATCAACCATTTCATTCCATGAACATCAGCACATTTCAATCATTTGACCATTGGGGGTCTGACGGAATTCAGCAGTGCTTAAGCGCCTAGCGCAACGAGAACATGCTAATTATGGACAGTTCTATTCCCTTCCCCCCTATCATCCCTAATAATTGAGAGCGCATACTGTAGTTTCAAATATTCTGTGTATGAGCTAGTTTTCACGCTGTTCGTTATGTTTTTATTTTAGAAATTACTAACCCTTTCGAACTGTAGGTTGCAGAAACGTTTATGCTTTGGTTTTTTCCATTTGTCCATACGATAATTCACGTAAAAGGGGTTGGATTTTGGCGAAATTTTAGTATGCTGTTAGGTACAACCTAGGAACCTACCCTGTTGAAAATGGTCGAAATTAAATTCAAAGGCATAGATATAAGAGCAGTATTCATTCTCCAAGCTTGAAGCCCTACGTCCACTCTCCAGCTAGGTAAGTATGAAAGATTTGAGACTTGGAGGAGGGGACCCAGTACAAAGTTTTGCTTCCCTCAGGCACTAAGTGTTTGTTAACATTTCCTTTCCTCTGGTTTGGAGCCCAGCTGTAAGAGGTGATGCTTTGTAACAGTCTTTTAGCACAACACTCTGTCTACTGATTGGCATACAGGTCATAAAACAGTAACTTCACTAAGTGTTGTTTCCTTGTTTTGAATGAAGACTAAATCAATGCCAAAGCATTTGCAACCCAGGCTGCCTAAAGGACAAAGCTGGGGGAGCAGGAAAGAACATAGCAGTAAGACCCCTTTTTCTTTAATTACTTAAAATCTGGCCTATAGTAATTGGTCACATGTGTAGCCCCTTACTCAGGGGAAATTCTCAATTTTTAGTTGTGTGGTTCCTGATCTTAGATATTTTTTTGGTTTTCATTTACTGTTTCAGTTGATTTACCCATTTTTCACCCCCCCATTAAATATGGGTAAGTGTACTTTTTAGTGATCTTTGGCTAATAAATCCTAAATATGCTGGATGGATTAAAAGATGAAAGCAATTGTCATGTTGCAAAATGCATTTTTATCCATTAAAATAATAGATGTTTCGAATATGGGGCTCGACTAATACTTGGGCTCGACTTGTCACTTGTTGGAGAGACCAGGGGCTTTGGGGATCCGCCATGGCACCCACTTGGTGTCATGGTTGATACCACTGCTTTACATCTTTCGATAAATCCTCAACCCCTGCGTCAGTGTACCAGCAGCTCTTCGCTGAGCACCGTGACCTAAATTTTGATTACACTCCTATTTTTACTGATGGCTCCAAAATGCATGGAGTCGTTCGATCCGCGGCTGTCTGTGTAGATGACGTTTCAGTAGCGCGGATCCCAGCTGAGGCCACGGTGTTTTCAGCGGAGATGCATGCTGTGTATCTCGCTCTTCTCCATGTTCAGTCGAGTTCTCATCATCGTGCTATGGTCTATACGGATTCCTTGAGTGTCTTGCAGTCTTTGTCATCTGCAGATTGCAGTGACCATCCTTTTCTCGTGAATGTGAGACAGTTACTTCGTCGTTTGCTCGGGGCCGGTTTTCAAGTTCAGTTTTGCTGGATTCCTGGGCATGTTGGAATCTCGGGTAATGAGTGTGCTGATGCGGCTGCTAGATCTGCTTCCTCTTTGGTCGTCACACCCTTGCCACTGTTTCACCGGGGGTTGGGTGGTGGGCCATTACTTTCTGAAAATTACACTTTCTGTTTTAAACTCTATTGGTTCACCTAACCCTTTCTTTTGGGTTGGGTGGTGGGCCAGGACTTTCTGACTTCTATGATGAAACTTATTTGAAATTTGTTGCCATGTTCCTAAAATTAAACTTTCTGTTTTAAACTCTATTGGTTCACCTTTCTATGATCGTCCACTCCCGAATCATTTCTTGAGGTGCATAGTGATTCCGTGGCTTATGCTTTTTGATTTAACATAACTGTACTACAATTGGATGAAATTTTCCTCAAGTCTGGAACATATTCTGTCTAGTAATTAAGATTTTCATTGCCTTCAAAAGTCACATCCCAATATGCATCCACAAGTGGCAGTCATTGGGAATGTTAAAAAGAAAAAAAAATAATTCCCATGTATGGAAACACTTTTTATCAGAGCTAGAATCCACCTGTGGGCATAACAGGCACATGCCCCATTTCAAAAAAAAAAAAAGGGGGGGGAGTAAGTAGATAAGTGCTTTGCTTTGTCTCACGTTTCTTGTTTTCAGACATTACACTTTTTCACTTATGGATTTGCAACTCCACGTTTTGTCTTACATTGGCCCGAACTTTTCAGTGATCCACACAGCAGTACTTCAGAACTGCTGTTTGTGATGTACTCTGACAGGCAAGCACCCCATCTCCCCCTTATGGGTCCTCCATGTTTTACCACCGTGTTTTTTTGGAGGAAATAAATCTCAGAGATTTTTTACCAGTCCTCTGTTAGACGTGCGCCCTCCCCATTCTTAAATTCTGAATCTGCCCTCACTTTATTTTATAATAATTTCAGTTGTTATCAATAATAGTCTGATTACATGGAAGATAGTGCAGAATAGTGATGCAGCTAAAATGACTGATTGAATTAATCATTTTCTGATTGAGGGAAAGGATTTTCTGAATAGCCTTGTGGTAATTGCATCATGATTCAATTTAGCATTATTGGGTAATTCGCCAATTAAAAACATTAAAAAGAAATGTAATGGGTAATAAAGCACACTCATCCATTTGCATCTTTCATCATTTTTATTACTTAAAACTGAAATTGCTTTTAAAAAATAATTTGAGCATGATACTGTAAAGCGTAGTAATCATCCTGGAATTTTTTGTATATGGCCTGGAAAAGGCCTGGAAAGTCCTTGAATTTTTTCCCCCAAAAAGAGTACGAACCCTGGTGTTGGCGGCAGATCAGAACACGTGCGAAGCAGCTGGTAAAAGGAAACGTCTCTGCATGAGAAAAAAAGCATAACATAGAAGGAACATATTATTAAAGAAAACATTAATCGAAAGCATAACAAGCGATAATTTATAAGTTAATTACTTCTAAGACGGATTCTATTGCGGTGAACAGAGAACCATCCTGTAGCAGACATCCACATTGAATGGAATTCAGACAATTGTGCGGTTTTACGAGCAATGCGATATTCTAACGGGAGTCTTAAGATTAACTGTGATTTATATTGATTATATAAATGGTTCTGAGCATTTAATAAAGGCAAACAAATAACATCATTAGCATGATTAATAAAAAATGTATAAATAAAAATGTTTGCCAGTATGAAAAAATAAGTGTATAAAGCAGATCGACACTGAATTGCAGAATTAGCCTTTGAAGTATACATATAAGCACGTTGGGCGTGAGTTTTTTCATGAAAATAAGGAAGATAATGTAGCTTTCTGAGCAGCACCACGACTTCACAGGTGCTGCCCTTACGGCAACTTTTGCTTCCAAGATTGCCAGAATTATTAACTCGGCAATCAGATATGCCTGAATTGCCAGTATTTACTCTTCAACATGTAACGTCAGTCGCATCAGAAAACTTGAAAAATACAATTCCCGCTCCAGGTCAGTGTTTTTTCAAGTTTGCTGATGTGATTGATGTTACATATTAAACAGTGAATATTGGCAATTCAGGCATTTCTTATTGCAAAGTTAATAATTATGGTGATGCCGTTCAACATCAGCTTGAAATCCCATCAAGGTGCACAGCACAGTTTGAGATAAAAGCGTTTTTTTTTTTCTCTCTCTCTTAGGCAAAAACCTTAATTAAGGGTTATTTAGTAAAAAGTTACTGCAAGTGCAATAATTTTGCAGTTACAGGTGGGATTTTTATCTGTGTGTGTAGCTTACTGAGATGATTATGTATCGATTGCATTTTAATTACTGTTATTGTGAAGTAATGCCAAATATCTTAATGTGTTAATGTATGAAAGCGATTAAAATAGACAAATCATCTGCATAATGTATAGACTAATCGATATGTTGGAAACATAAAATCAATAGGTCGATATACCAGTCAATAGAACATGTTGATCAAGCGTTCAATGAAAATTTTATTTTGTAGATTTCAATTCTTGAAAGTTAGTAGGCAGGTCTGTAATTTGCTGAAGGGGGTGGGGGGAGGACTGTGGGCTCTTAAATTAAATGCATCCAGCAGATTCTACCCAACAGGCTTCCCCAAGCTTTTCAGATCTGCAAACCCATCTGTATCTCATGGTACTAATATTTCACTTTTGCATTTTTCCTTTTTGTTTACGCAAAAAGCAGTTATTCTTATACCATGGGCAAATTAAGCACAAAATTAACATCTTAAACATGTGATATATACTTCCATTTTGCATACTCTTTATTGCATTTGTGATTATTATCTCACATTGGAAAACTGATCTGGCCAGCAGTTTATTCTAGTTTATTACATCCACAAACTTAAGTTATATATGAAGAAAATATTGCAAACTGAAGTTTGCATGGTTAAGTCATGTATGAAAGTATATTTGAGCTTATGTCATTGTGGCATATGCAGTTGGTAAAAGTGCTTATTTTTGTGGGAGAAAGTGTTAGAACGCTAAAAAACTTGTACCCCAACACAGCAATTGGCTTAATGTAGGGATCATTATATTGAGAAGTAGTCAGGTGTGTAAAGTTATGCCAATAAAGTAACATCAGTAATGCAAAAAAAAAAAAAAAAAAAGACAGCCAGTTGGAACCTACTTTCTGAGCGTGCCTTGTATATATATGTGTGTATAATTTTTTATTTTTTCCACCACTGATCTATCTGATCTTACAAATCTGATTAGGATCTGAAATATGAATTAAAGTGCATAAATATGTAGACACCTTCCTATAAAATTTAAATTCCACATGCCCAGGGTTGCCGTGACCGTTCATCTATTGCGGCTTAGTGATACCTTGGTTTTCAATGATGTTGATTATTGACTGGTTTCCTTCGGTGACCAGGATGGACTTAGTTATATGATGGTCATCGTAAAGCAGCTTCCTCCACCCTTTGTTTTAGTACCAGGAGGTTTTTACAGTATTGGTGACCATCCGCTATTTCTTCCTGAGTACCCCCACGCACCAGGGCCCTTGCATATTGTTCGTTTTACTGGAAATTGATCATCGTAATGCTTCGAAGTGCGGTTGGTTTGCTCTTTTTATTTAATGGTGAATTTGGATGTAAGTTTTTGTAGCCTGTGCTTACTCTGTTATAGTGTTGTCAAAGATTTTTTTTTTTTTGTTTTAAAAAGAAAATTCAAAGTCCAGAATGGAAAGTTATTATTCTGGCTATGAGAGAAGGGATTTGAAGGGGGGATGCAATGTTAGAGAGAAAGTTGTGTGTGTGTGTGCCAGTAAAGAACAGTTTTTTAATCCAGTGCACATTGTTGCGGGAAGTTCCGGTTGTAATTACACCTTAATGTATCACATTCATTTAAAATTAGATTTATTATTAAATAATAATCGTGGTACGCATGCAAATTTTTCCAGTGCTCTAGGGGTATTTCACTGTCACTTTTGCAAGAAGTTTTATGGAGAAGAGGCATTTCTGAAAAAGTTGCAGAAAAGTATTGGGTTGGAAAAAAAGTACCGTAATTTTTGTTGTATAATCTGCGGATTATCTGCTAAGAAAGTTTAAATATAGGTTCTGCGGATTATACGCCGATTTAAAAAAAAAAAAACAAGTTTTAAAAAAATCTGCAGCGTAATTGGAAAAGGAACTCCCTTGAGAGAATTTTCCTCAGTTCAAGAGTTTTTACGGAGCGGGGAGGAGGAATGTCGTAACGAAAAATTGGGAAAGTTGTGGGGAGGGAAGGCAGGGTGGTCATTTTGTATCATTGAGAAGATCGTGCAATCTCTGTTTTTGGCAAAAAGCCAAAGAAGTGCACACAGCGCTTGCTGCACGAACCTATGTGTTCCTCCTTTCGGATCTCGTGTGCGCTACCTTGTGTTTAGTTCATCTTTCGCCGTTTTGACCAACGTTATTGCTACTATTTTCCTTCATTGCTATATCATGATGTTTTTGAAAAGGAAACGTTTCAGTTACACTGCTGAATTTAAACTTAAAGTGGTGGACAGAATTGAGGGTATGATTGTGTCACTGCGCGATAGTTTTGAGGTCAGAACACAATCTTGCAGTAACATGCGGAAAGCCTCTGTGCCATGGTCTAAAACGTAAAGAAATCCGTCGGTAAATTCTGCTGGAAAATTCACTGAAGTTTTTTACTGGCCTATGTATAAGCAGATCCCCTAACTCTGAAAGCAGGATTTCCTCTAAAAACTTTCGACTTGTACGCAAGTACATAATGATACAGAATTTCTATTACTTGTTCTGTATTAGCCTTTTGTCATTGGCAAGGTGTAATGCAATACACTGGAGCTGCATCGACGTGATCTATGGATGCCACACCCTATATCTGTCCAGAAAAATATGAAAAAGTAACCTTTAAAAATTAATTTCTTTATTTAATAAAATCTTTTTTTTTTTTTTCTCTCCTTACTTTTTCGGCCTCATGGGTAAGTTGTAGGGAGGGACAGCATGGGTCATTTGTATCGCTGAGAAGGACAGCTCTGATTGTTGTGCTGTCTCTGTTTTTGGCAAAAGGCCAAAGAAGAAGACGCACAGCGCTTATGTGACCGACTTTTCTGTCTGAAATTCCTCTTCCGGTTCAACACCTATGATGTGCGGATTATACGGCAATTTTTTCCCCCTGAATGTCAGTCTGCGAATTATATGAAGAAAAGAAAAGATTATGTGAATTTTGCGGTCTGCGGATAATACGACTAAAATTACGGCAATGCCTGTAAATGCAAGGCAACAGAAAAGAGCTAATTACCATGTATGCAAGTACAAATAAGTCCAAAATGTAGTTGCCGTCGTTTGCCACTACCTGCTTCCATTGTCCGGACAGCTGTTGGATACTGTCCCTGTAAAATTATGGTGCCTTGGACACAAGTGGCCGTTCGATATCGTCCCAGTTGGTGAACCACTGTCCATCCAGAGAATGCAACGACCGGAAAAGGTGGTAGTCACTTGGGGACAATGTCCAGGGAATAGGCCAGGTGTGGTAGCAGCTACCAGCCTAGGTCTCTGATCTTGTGACAGGCTGTGCATAAGTGCTTTCCGTACGTCTCCTGTCCACAGCCTGTATGCCGAATCTCGTGAACCACCGTTATGCCTCCGCCGTAAGCAACTGTCTCTCCAGTTCTACATGAAGCTGAAATCTCTCCCTTGATCACCCACTGCATGATTCCATCTTCACGCCACAATGTGCTCGCCTATTTTCCAACCGCCCTTCTTGTGTTCCCACCTTCGGGATTCGGATGTCAGACATAGAGCGAGATGCCGGCATAGACTTGTCGTTAATCGGTGTGACCCATGCCTTTAACGATCCACCTTGGCAGCCAGTTCAGGCAGTGACTGACCTCTCTCTTCTGGATGGCCTAAGTCCTCCACACCTGCACTGGTGTACCAGAAACTTTTTGCTGAACACCTTTCCCTCTATCCCGATTTCGTGCCTGTCTTCACCGATGGTTCGAAATCCGGTGATTTTGTGGGCTTCGCCTTTGTTTGTGCGGACGAGACTTATGCTGAGAGGATTCCGCTGTTTGCGACAGTCTTTATGGCAGAGATGCATGCGGTGCACCTCGCTTTGCGCCACATTCATTCCAAACACTCGTCGCACTATGATTTGTATTGATTCTCAATCAGTTATTAAAGCCTTATTCTCCTCGGAGAATAGTGACTCGCCAATCACCAGAGATGTCCGTCGTCTCTTCGGAACTTTGGCGGGTGCTGGGTTGCTGGTCCGATTCTGTTGGATTCCCTGCCATGTTGGGATTCGGGGTAACGAGCTGGTCGACACCGCAGCCAGATCTGTTCCATCCTTGGCAATCACCTGACTGCCACTATTTTTTCGAGATTTTCACCCGTGCATCCACAAATTTATCATGGAGGAGTGGCAGTCCCTGTGGACTCAACAGGGCAGCAACAAACTTATTTCCATCAAATCGCAGATCAGACTATGGCAATCTGGATTGCGACAGAATCGTCGCGAGGAAGTAGTTCTTGCGCGTCTGGGCATTGTCGTTTCACCCACCGCTTCTTGCTGTGTGGCGACACTGCCCCAATGTGCGAGACGTGTGACAGTCGTCCCAGTGTCCTTCATCTCTTGTGTACTTGTGTCCGCTTTCGTGATAACCGTTTTCAATATTTCCGAGCTTATTCATTGGAAGACAATTCAGCTTCCCTTCAAAGAATCTTAGGTGACTGTTGTGATACGTTCGCAGTTTTTTCATTTTTCAGGCAAATTGGCTTTCTTAAACTAATCTAAATTACCAAGCTTTTATCGTTCTTGTTTTTCAGTTGTCCTACTCCGCCGTGCTTCTTATTACTCTTCCTAGCTTTTAACTTGTTTTCTTTAATTGCTTCGTGATTGGCGCTCTTTGGCCAGACCTGGCCCTTGCGCCATTAAAATACACCAACCAGGCTGCCCGTGCTGTGTGAGATATTGCTCCATCCTGCTATAGGATGATGCCCTTGCAGTTCAGCAGTGCTGGTTATTTGACATGTATGCAGATCGTGAAGCTGACGGCAGAGTACACTTTGCCAGTGATAGCGGTGTTGCCCTGCAGCAGCTCGAAAAGCACAACACCCAGCATATCCCACCAAACAGACAGCAGGGCCTTACATGGGTGTAAGCCATCTTTGGGGGTCGGCATGGGCTTCTGTTAAGGGTCCAACAACTATTTCCGGGTACTGACATTGTCATACAGGACCCATTTCTCATCACCTGTCACAATGTGATCCAAGAATGGTTCAACTTGGTAATGTGTAAGCAGAGAAAAACATGCACTCATGTGATTTGCTTTTTGCTCAATTGTGAGTTGACAGGGTACCCAAACTCTCTCTTGTGCACCTTCCCAAGTTGATGCAGGTATATGTGATAATGTTTGTGTGGGTAGGGTCGGTCTTCAGCATGTGCATCTACTATTGTAGGTCTTCTAGTTTTGGGACGGTCTGACAGGTCAAAATTTCCCTCTCAAAACCGTTTGAACCAACTACAGCACCGACTGTGTGATATGGCATTGGAGTACACATCAGTAATGTTCCTCACGGCACTTGCGGAGGTGCTACTGCGACGCAACTCGTGCAGCCTGAATGGCGGATGTGCTCCTTGTCCACTTCTATTTTGGCTGGTGCTTACACTCTTCACCTTCTGGCGGCTAACTGCCACTAACTTAAGCCACCTACCTGCTGATGTCATGCAGGTATGCTGCGCAATCTCAGTGGCCGGCGCTTCAACTTCAGATACCTCGTCATCAGACATTACGTTCTTTCCAACCCAATAGAAGTGCACTCTCTCCACATTTACACTCATCCAATTTTGCATAATGGTTTGAAAATAAAGAAATGCGTGTATTCTGTTCCAAGGTAGCTAATGCCCAGGTGGTGCGAGGAAGCAGTGATCACTTCCTAGGTAAGTCACCTGCTGCCTGTTGTTTCTTCTTCTCATTTTAAAGAAGCAGAGTATAAAAATGGGATAAATTTTAAATGTTCCAAAAAGCTGGATTGCGATAACATCACCAGTTTGTCTGAAAAATGTCAAGAAGCCTAGAACAAGTTGCATTGCAGTGAACAGGAACTGCTTTTAAAAGAAGCATAGAAAAAGAGGAATAGAAGATAACTAATGTGAACTTTGGGCAAAAGGGTCACTCATTATTGAACAGCTGTAATACATTGTGTTTGAGGGAGAGAAATGTTCTTAATTCAAGCTGATATAATGGCATTGTATTTACGACATTGTTAAAGTTCAGCATAAAAACTAAGATAAAATTTTCACAAATAAGTGATAAGAATGTTATTAAATCATAAAAAAATTTGCCTGTGAAGTTACTGGTACTAAATACAAACAACAGAAAAGGCCTCACAAAACTGGTGTTGATGAAATATTGATGTGGTTTGTGCAGCAAAGAAAATTTAATTTAAATGTTGACACTTGCTTCAAGTGCTGAAAGCCAAGATAACTAATTTGGGTGTATATGAATAATTTGTTCCAGTGGGGTTGAGTACATTCTTTCAGATTGAGACATGCCGTTGTGTTGGGTAAAATGTATGTGAAAGTAAAAAAGACATTAGATCGCTAGTTAGATACTGCTTGACCTGACCTGAACTTAACAGATATAGATAGATAGCACTGATGGCATATCTAGTGATGCTAACAAAGTCTTTACTTCTTTTTTTCCCTCCCTATGACTTGGTAAACATTGAAATTCATAGTGAAAAGTTTGGAGAGGAATACCTTTCAAGCAAATGCATTTATGTGTGTTTGCTTGAATACAACAGGAAAATATAAAACAAAAGGTTAGATTAAGCAAATGAATGGGAGAAAATTGTATAAGTATGATCATGTAGGTGAAATATTAGGCAAGGGTGGAAACATAACTACATCTAAAGTTCAATGGAATTTTATATTATGAATGTTTTTGTATGAAGCATAAATTATTAATGTTAGGTAACCTGGTGTGGTGAATTTGCCCATTTCTGCCAGTGGTGGCATTCAAACCGCATCTTCCTTCTCTGGGATCAGACATTCTACCAATTAAACTGCAGGCAGAGGCTTATCACTTCAACTTGCCCTTTTGAATATGACTCTGGCGTCACCTCAGTGGTATGTCACAACAGATAATGTTAGCATATAATTTTTAGATGAAAAATTTACTTTTTATGGGATGGCCATCAGTGGCATGAAAATTCATATAGGTAATTCCCTGTTTCTGATCTTTCAAAAAATTCCGCTGGTTGGTGTACTTTTATATTTTATTACAATATCTACTAATTCAGATTGAAAAAAATTCATGTCATCGGACACTGTAGTAAACATAACCAAGTTTATCCACATGTTGAATTGTACACCATCCTCTTGTCAAAAGATATGCTCGTCATCCAAGTTTATCCACATGTTGAATTGTACACCATCCACACCGTTCTTGTCAAAAGACATGCTCGTCATACCTGAGAATTCATTGGTTTGCATTTAAGTTCTTTCATCAGGTCAAGCCAAAGTTGCTTCTGTGCATGCATATAGACGTAAAACGAACTGACGAATTTTGAAGTCTGAATACATTGTAGGCTAATACATGAAAATGTGTTTGTAAAACACTCTCAATATGATGTTATATATAGTGTTATTCATTCCAAGTTTGTTTCCATTTTAAATCTGAAATGGAAATATTTAAACTTCTGTTTTGTGTGGAAGAATAACAGAATACATAAATGGCATCCTTGCCCCCCCCCTACTCTTCAACCAGTTCAAGGGTATATTACACTTTTTTCCCTGACATATGATACGAAAAGACTATTCTGCAGATTTTGTTGATTCATTTATGAGCTTTATATTCTACCTTTGCAATTAGTGCACACTCTGGGTCCTGCAAAAAATGAACTCTGCCATATGAGTCGTGATTACGTGCCAGGATTTGTGCAACTCATGTAAAATTTTGTCCACAAATTGTTGCAGGAATCCTTTTTGTCTTCAGGTATTGTTCCGTATTCTTTTTCTTGACATTCCACTTTCTTTTCTTGACATTCCTTTCATTGAGAACATTGCTTTATAAAGATTAAATGTAACTACGTAGGTCATCCGGAAAGTAATACCCATTTGTGCATAGAGGCACGCCAGGCGGTGGACGCTTTGCAGTCAAGGTCTCCTCTCCTCAGTTGGACATTGGCTCTGCTTGTGGCAAATTTCATGTTAATGCAGTGATTGGAACCGTTGTGCTTGTTTGTGATGGCGAAGCCAATTGAAAATCCCACGGAGTATGAGGTGTTTTCTCTGATTCTTTTTCTGAATGCTGAAAACGTTCGTCCTAAAGACATTGATCGCTGGATTTACGGCTGTTTACGGTGAAGGAGCGATAGACAAATCATCAGTACGTCAGTGAGTTCGGATGTTTAATGCGGAAGAGAGCAAATGTGTGTGATGATCAGTGCTCCGGCTTCCCATTGCTTGTTACAGCGGACCGAATGTGTCGCTGATGTCATCAGGCATGAACATTGCTTTAAACTCAATGAGTTGTGTGCCCGTTTCCCAGAAGTTTCTTATACACTGCTCTGTGAAATCGTAACGGAACACCTTGGCTACCAGAAAATTTGTGCAAAGTGGGTACCACGAATGTTGACTGATGACCACATTCGTATGGGTGCAGTTTTTATAGGTTTTTGACCACGTAGTGACAGGAGATGAAACGTGGGTCTTAGTCATTTCATGCCAGAGAACAAATGCCATTCGCTTGAGTGGTGCCATTCCCGGTCCTCGGCGAAACCATGCAAGTGTAAGCAAACGCTTTTGGAAAAGGTCATGGCTACAGTGTTTTGGGACCTCGGAGGTATCTTGCTGGTTGAGTTCGTGCCCCAAGGCACAACCATCAACTCCAACTCCTATTGTGGAGCTCTGCAGAGGCTGCGTAGTGCCATCCAAAACAAGCGGTGCTGCATGTTGTCTGAGGGTGTGGTGTCTCTCTTTGACAATACAAGACATCTCGTAGCACATCAGACCCAACACCTATTTCAGGGTTTCGAATAGGAGGCTCTGGATCATCCACCCTACAGTCTGGACTTGGCTCCCAGTTATTACCATTTGTTCACAAAATTGAAGGACTCTTTGGAATGGTGACTCTTTACTAGTGACAATGATTTAAAAGACTGAGCTCAATGGCGGTTGCAGGGACTAGCGGCAGACATATATATGATGAAGGTATTCAAAAACTAGTGACACGATATGATAAGTAAAAAAATGGGTGATTATATGTAGTATTATGGAAAATACGAAAACTCAGTCTGTTTCTTTTGTTTTTATTTCATAGTAGGTATTACTTTCTGGATGACAGAGCTGAGTTCGGGCTCATTTTCGGTGCCCGAGTTTTATATTGCAAGATAGAGCCCGGGCCCGAACAAGCCGAAAACTGGTTATCCTGTTCAACCATTAATAAGACATATCTCGGTTTCCACACTTCAACTATCTCCTCCTCCTGCTATTAACCAATGTATTTCTCGAATGAGGAGTGGGGAAGGAACCTATCTATTTTCACAGTGTAACTGTAAGATTTTATTTTGACCATTCGTTTCCATCTGAATTGCTTTGGGCAGTGGTGCAATAGTTATGTTGCTCAAATAATGCTAATATTATCGCACCATAATTCGCTGCAATATGTATATTGCTAAATAGAATTAACAGGGAGCTACTGTGTGGGGATAGGGGATAAATTATCGTCTGCAAGCTATCAACTATCCAATATCTATAGTTCTTGAAAAAGCATTTTCTTCACTGCAGAAACGCACAACTTTTTAATTCAGTAGTTAAAGATTTTACAGGTCACCCTATCTTTCAGTGTTCATACACTGCACTCTTCAAATCTCTGAGGGGAGAAGGATCCATACCCTTAGGAACTTGTGATCCTGGTTGATTTTAATATCATGATTGCTATATGTGTTCAACATTTTCCATGTTCTGTTTATTATTATTATACTTAACACCCTTTTTTTTTTAAGTTTAACATGTAAATTTTAAATCTTCTGTCTTTTTGGCAGTTGGGTATTTCTGCTCTTCGCAGGTACAAAAACCATTCCAGTTGGTTTTCATTAAAACAAGGTTCAATATTTATAAAATCTGACTTCAAAATCTGGGGCATTACTGGCCTTAACCATTACAGACTGTAGATATAACGTCATGTGACTGAGAAAACTGAATATATAGTGGTGTTCCATGTCTCAAGGCCACACACATGTAGCTGTGCAGTGGGGTGTCACCTGCAAAAAACAAAAGAAAAAACATTATGGTTGTGCATGTAACTTTTGCTTTTTCTGGACGTTATTCAAAAAGTGAAATTTAATGATGAAAGGTGAAATTTGACAATGAAAAGTAAAATTTGGCGATGTTTTTCACGTAAATTGTTTTCTTTCTTAAATCTCACTTAATTCCTTCGTTGCAGGTTGTTATATTTGTACGCACTGTTCCTCGCTGTATGGCTCTTGCACAGCTTCTTGTGGAGCAGAATTTTCCTGCTATTGCTATCCACAGAGCAATGACTCAAGAAGAAAGGTAGGTACTCCTGTGTGTTTTATTAGATATTGTTAAATATTTTGATAATAACCAACTTATTGATATCCTAGAACATGATTATCTTATAAATTCAAATTTGGAGCTACATCTGAGCAGTGTTATTTAAGTTAGAGTGAGCTTGATTATGTTTTTCCTATAGTTCTAACTTTTGTTGGTATGCATGGTCTAAAAAACTTCACTAGTGAGATGAAGTTTTATCAACAAGGAAGAGAAAACACATCTGCTTCAGGTGTTCTGTGATTTGCTAGCAACATGTGCACACGGGGGGAGGGGGGCACTTGTGTGTTTGCTAAGTGAGGGGTGAAAAGTTTGGTGAACATTTGAAGTATGATGGTTATTACGTTTTGAGATTATCATTCACCTATCCTGTTGTCATTGTAAATAGACTGTGTTTACATTAAAGAAGTTTTGTTCCACAGTAACTGTAATGACCTTCGCTTCTTTCCACCTCTTTCTTAATATAGCTGCGATCCAGCAACAGCTGTCATATAATTTTGTTGGTTTGACCCATAGAATCGCACACTTCAAAAATATGAGTTCAGAGCCTTCTGTGTAACAACAACTACAAACCATTTATTTTGATATCTATGCGGTTTGGGACTTATCGCATAGCAGGTTAATGGAAGACATGGTATCTGTTCGTGCTACGGACCCCAGACCCTGCACTTCATGCTTTTCGTAAACTGACACTGCTGCAACACCATACCAACCACGTTCCTAGAAAACATTTTCTCTTCCAACTCCAATTCCATAAGCATGTCTAAGATCAGATTTCTCTGAACTAAAAGTCCTGTCTCTTTCCTCTTGATTTCCAGAGACTTACTTTATAAAAAAAACTTCAGATCTTCACTCCCATTTCATCAGATTTCGGAGGTAATCCTCACCTATGTTGGGCTACCTGTAAACACCCTTAAGTTCGAGTCTCTCCATAACACACCCTACAAAACATTCCCATGCCACACAAAGACGGTACAATGCATTTCAAATACTTACACATGCTTATGTACTAAACCAACTGTAATGTGGCTAATCACGTGTATCGGACACCAACCGCCTTAAAACATGCTTATTTTGTCCGCACTGCCCTAAACTGGCACGAACAAAGAAATTCCACATAAGAATAAACATTTGAACAATAGTGAATCTTACAGTAATGTTTTCAATTACTCAATTGGTTTTACATGGATTTTGACCCAACCGCACCCTCATGCAATCAACAGAACAGTATCACATGGCACATTTTTGTTGTTGTTTTTACTGGGTTGTTAAGCTTCCAAGAACAAAGCAAAACTGTACTTTCACCTTCATAACCCAAGTTCTGAAGCCTTACATATACTGTGTCAAAGAGTTGGGAGGTGGGAAATAAGTTTGTGTTGTCTTAGGAGCCAACTTGTTTAAACTCAAGTTACTAGAGATTGTTTTCCACACAACCCGGAAAACAGAATTCTCGGGGAATTTGAAAATGGTTCCAGAAATCAAGAATATATATACTGTAAAGAATTGGTGAAATTTTTTATCAAAGAATTGTTCCATTTTGCTAGAAAACTTTTTTCAGATTTCATACTTTTGTAGATTATATTTGTGTATCGTGAAGTTTTAAAATCCAGAGGATTTTATATTTTATTAAACCCTGTAATGCAACTGGATGTTTGTTTGCAGTTTCTGCTGTTCACTCGTTTAACAAAACTTCTGCAGTTGTGCGAAGAAAAATACCAAATCCTGTGCTGAATGTATTTCTCTTGTGTGTATGTTCCTATCCCAAGTACAAAAGCAGCTTACATGTGTCAAATTAGAAATTCGCTCGCTCAGTGTGGTGGTAGAAGCCACAGTGTATTTTGCATGTTGTGTTTTCTGGATGATGTCTAAAGATGCGAGGTATTAAAAAATCCCAATTTTTTTTTTATGACTGGCTGAAATATTTACAGTGGGTTTTTAATTATGGACTGTATATAATATGGATGTTCATTTTATTGAAGGCAGGAAAACTACATTTAAACTGCAAACATTTTTGCATTTTTTTTTTCTGTGAATTGATAAACACACATTAGGTTTTCTACATAACATTATTTATTTGTACTGATTTTAGATAAGCAATTGCTTGCTATTACTGCTTGCGTAGAATATATAAATTTTACTTTCAATATATTGCATTATTCCTTGTTCTCCAAAAAGTTATGAAAACTGATTTATAAAAAAATTGCCTCAAGTTTTATTTGGTTTCTGCCAAATGTTTGCTTCTTATCTTGTAACATGGAGCAGCTGGCATAGTGGTATGGTATGCTACTGCTTGGAGAAACACATCCCAAGAGAACCAACTAAATAATAGATCAAAGCCCTTGGATGATTGATTCTCTTGTAACATGTTTCTCTGAGCAAGAGCCCATTGGGCATTAAGCTTAGCTGTGTTGTGTTAGAGAAAAGAAAAACTGCAACTATAAGATAATCAACTGAAAGATATTTTCATACACATGAACCATTTCTATGGGAATGTTTTTACAAATTCTCCATTGGCAGCACATGACTCAGGTTCTAAAAATAATGCGCCTTTTACATTTAGTTATTAATAAAAAGCAGATAGTTTATAAAGATCAGTTATCTAATGAATTTACAAATGTGTATGTACTTTGATGAGAAAATGGAAGGAAATATAACAATCAATTACAATATGATTTGGATTGCCATTCTGGAAGAACTTACAAAAGGTCTGGAAAAGTTAGGGAATTTTTGCATTTCAGTGGGAACCATGCTTGCAGTTGAAAATAACACATTTTTATTCCATTGATTAACTTCTCTGGCTAGCACGGTGTAATGTCTGCCCCCCCCCCCCTGAAATGTGTGTGTTGCATTAAATAATCCTTTCAAAGTGCTGGTGTTATATATAGTCAGGATCCTAAAAACAAATAGAAGTATCCCATCTGCTTCCTCGTGATCCAAATCTCGAATATTTTTTTTTTTTCTCAATTGAATCAAGTTCCTGTGTGGTGGTTCCCTGTCCACTTGCACACATCCACACTCCTTTGAAAATGTGTGTATGCATATCCACACCATTACAAAGATGTATTAATTGTGGTCTCCATTGTAAGGAGTTCTTATTTGTAGAATTACTTCATCTCTATTGGTCCATCTGTTGACACAGTATTACCACATCTTAATTTTTGTAACAAATCTTGTGTGTTGGATAGCTTTACCCATGAGGAAGATGGTTCGTGATTTTTTGAGTTAATAATGCAGTTTTCTTGCAGGCAGATTGTAAGTTACTTTGTTTGGCACACACAGTATCTTCTCTTCTAAAAAATAAAGTAAAAAATCAAATGGGAAAGATTTTTGCATTGGATTCTCAGAATTATGAACACAAGCTTTTGTGTATTGTCGTGTGCAGCACACTTTTTCTGAAACATCCTTGAAAATGACTTTCAAAACCCATATCAGTTTTACTTGTAGTAATTTTGACAGATTACAAGAACTCTGAAAAAGCAGAAAAATTTAATATATAAAAATCTGGTTGTTCAAAATGGCTTCGTTATAGATTTAAGTGAACTACCTAAAGCTGTGATGTTCACTTTTAAAGTGATACTTTGAATGAGTGGAATGAAAATATGCAAAAAATTTTGTATGTATGATACTTGTTGTAAAGTTAAGTATTTTTGTTTGTTGTCATGCCAAAGGTGAAATGGAATGCCAAACATGCTGTTAGTTTTCAAATAAACTACATGTATTTTTTTTTTTTTTTTTTTTTGATAGGTTGGCTCGCTATCAGCAGTTCAAAGATTTCCAGAAGCGCATCTTGGTTGCCACCAACTTATTTGGTCGGGGTATGGATATTGAGAGAGTCAATATTGTATTCAACTATGACATGCCAGAGGACTCTGACACATACTTGCATAGGGTGAGATAAATTTTTGTGGTTGTATTTGTATTGACTTAAATGTGTAATTACCAAGTACCAAAAAGAGAAAAAGTGAAGAACAAAGGAAAACCCAAAAACTGTGCTGTATTCTTCTTCAGAAAAAGGTAGACCTTCAAAACTGCAATCCTAAATGTATGAAATGAAAATTATCTATGCTTGGTGTAACCAGGATAGATCAGAAAAGGAACTCTTGGATAAGAAAAATGACAAGAATGGAACACATAACGATCAGTGAAAACCCCCTGAAATGGCAATGGGGGGGGGACATATTAGGATGGACAAATGAAATTTTAGACTGGATTCCATGGGACAAGAAAAGACCCAGAGGAACACATGGAAGATGGGTGGATAAAATTTGAAAGCATGCAGGAGTGACATTGAGGAGACTGGCTCTAGACAGACTGTTGTGGAAGAAACTTGGGCAGATCTTCATCCAGCAGTGAATTGATAATGGTTGACTGATTATTTTATATATAGAAACATGGATGGAACATAGAAAATTAAGAGCAATCATTTTATCACTTCAAGGACAAGCACAAATGATTCCTTTTTGCATAGACCTAGTGAATGTGGGCTCCTGCTAGATCACTTTTGTTAAAAGGACCAAAAGACCAACTTCCAAAGTTTGGAATTGCTATATACCTCATAGTATCAATGAACCTGTTAGCAACTTCAGCATCCAGCCTGTATATAGTCTGAAACAGAAATTGGTTTAAAAAAAAAAAAGCTTAAAATTTTTAAATGCTAAAATTTACAAAGAAATTAACAAGTTTCTGTAATAACAGATGTGATATGCAAGCCTGACTATGACTCTACATCAAAATAAAACATACGAGTGTATGAAATGAAACATAACAGTGAATATTGAAGCATTCCTAATTACAAAAAGTATTTTCATGTGAGCAAGTTGTTTTAATGCACTTGAAATTAAAAAAAAAAAAAAAAGTGGAGAAAGCGAATAATAATAATCAGACCAAGAGCTTAGTCAGTAGTTCATTTAGCTTAGCCTATGCAGGGGAAGGGAAAACCTGACAAAAATTTAATGGCTGAACACAGCTAAGAAAACTGAACAGCTATAAGAAATTAAGCAATTATCTAAAGCCACAAGTTAACAGCAAGGTGGCTTCAAAAAATTCAAAGAAAAAACAAATAAAAAACTTACTTAGGAGCATTCATAGATCTGTTCACTGCAACAGCATGGCTGCAAAGTGGTGCAGTGACAAAACAACCTTAATTTTAATGATTAATGACTTCATGACTTCCTCTGATTATTGTCGGTAATGGAAAACTTATTAACAGGAATTGTAGAGGATAAATATTTAGGTACATTACCTCTCAAATTTTCTATCTATACACTAGGTCATTGTCAGGAGTTCCTTCGTCTTACTTCTGTCTGGCTATGGAAGAGTCAGAGGCCTGACCCATGGAAGAAATAAGATGCAGGAACTCATAACGATGATCTAGTGTATAGATTGAAAATGTGAGAGGTAATGCACCTAAAAATTTATCCTATATAATTCCCATTACTAAGTTTTTCATTGCAGACAACGTTAGTTTGCCATAAATGGTGTTCACGTGTCACCTAGCTGTGAAAACCAGTTCAACAGAAAACTAATAGGAGTCTAACAAAAAGGTCTTGCAGCCAACACAGTGCTACTGTCAAAACCATGAGATTAGCTCAACTTCAAAAGGTGAAGTAGAACATTTTTAGTCTGTTCTTATGGACTGAGCAAAAAACTCAGTAGAGTACAAGAGAGGAGATAACTCAGGCACAGTATCCTTCTGTATTTGTATTTATTCTCTTAATGAATGCTTATGTTGTCCCAGATCTTTAATATTTTCAAACTACAATATTTTTTTTAACTTTATTTTCATTTTTTAAATATTTATTTTTTTATTATGTTTTAAAGTTTCCTTTTGTGTCAAAGAAAAAGGTACCTACCCTCGATAGCTTTCTTGGTTCCATAAAGCATTGGACTGAAAATGACCTCACAGTTTTAGCAATCAGTAATCATAAAACCCCTGGTTGTTTTAAATCCATACACTAGATTGAAATATTACTTCCCTTAATGTCAATTTTCTGAATGATTTAGGTACTTGATTTTGGGGGGGTAAAGGTCTGAATGCTTATGGAAGTCTGTTAGTTGCATATTCTACTATTCTTGTACTTACGCAAAGAGAACAGTTTCTATTACATTATTGGGGATATTAATATGCCAGTTTGCATATTTGGACTTCAAGGGGAAATTACTTCTTTTATCAGATAAACTAATTATATGGTTTCCTACATATAAATTAATACATCTAAAAGAAAAAAATATCTAGTTTTGCGTTATTTTGGTTTGTTTTATCTAACTTCAGGCAGTAAGGATGAATCTCCCTAAAATCACTATAATTTCAGAGTTATTTTGAAGAAGTAGATCATCAAATCATTTAAATTTACATAAATATATACCCTCGTTAGAGGATTAAGATTTTATAAAATGATATTCTTTAAATAAAAGGAAAAGATTACACACACTAGTCTAGTGAGAACAAAACCATGTAATTCTATTTGCTTGCTTGTGAAAAAAAAAAAACTTTTTTTTAAGGCTGTAATTAGTTTTAAATCAACAACTAAGAAAGGCATTCCAAGTAATTGGTTTTATTGTTTAAAAGAGATATTAAATTCTTCATCTTCTTAGGCTGTAGTTAGTTTTAATGCAACAGTTTAGAAAGGTGTTCAAATGAATTAGTTTTAGCTGTTTAAAAGAGGTGTTAAATTCCACAAAGAACCATGTTAAATGTTGATTAAGTTTAGTATAGAAGTTTCTCCTTGACAAATGTCAACCCCGCCTTCTCGTGGTGCATCCTGTTCCCACTAAAGGGGCTCTGACGACCGCAAATAGCGGTATAACTATACCATCGGGATCAGAGGAAATGCTATCCCACACTCACCAACCCGCTTGGCCAGCGTGGTGAGTTATGGCCAAACACCTCCAAAATGACTCTACAACTTAAATCTTGGCCCTCAGTCTCCGGCAGCTGGAATGTACCTGGCCAAGGCAGCGGCCAGTGCGACATGAAGGCAGAGGGTGCTAAGAATCCCCGGAGGACCGGACTAGGCTGCCATTTGATGCTGACCTTGGCTACCTACAATGCACGCTCCCTATCTTCTGATTCAAGGCTTCTTGAATTGGAAGAGGAACTACAAAGGATCAAGTGGGACATCGTCGGGCTAAGTGAGGTAAGGAGAAAAGGAGAAGATCTCATTGAACTGAAAAGTGGACATCTCTTCTATTATCGTGGGACAGATACTGGCAGAACTAGTGGTGTTGGATTTATAATAAACAAGAAACTGAAGGATAAAGTGGTAGAAGTTGAAAGTTCCTCGGACAGAGCTGCACGACTCGTTATCCAACTATCGAGAAGATACCAGGCTCAGATTATTCAAACTTATGCACCCACCACAAGTCATCCTGAAGAAGAAATTGAAGAATTTTATGAGGAAATTCGTCATCTAAATAATAAAGGTAAGCAGCACTTGAAGATAATTATGGGAGATTTCAATGCAAAAATAGGGCACCGGCAACAGAATGAAACTTCAGTAGGTAAATTCGGTCACGGCAACAGAAACCAGCGTGGAAATACTCTCGTTGAGTTTGCAGAGGCAGAAGGATTTTTCATCTTGAATTCCTTTTTCAAGAAAAAGCCACACAGGAAATGGACATGGAGACATCCAATTGGGACGACAAGTGAAATTGATTTTATTATGTGTAACAAAAAATTCGTCATCGAAGACTGCAGTGTGCTAAACAAGTTCAACACAGGTAGTGACCATAGATTGGTGAGATGTAAGATGCACCTCAACACTAAACTGGAACGTGGCAAGCTCATAAGACAAACAAAATGTATTGACATAACCAACCTTAAAAAACACCATAATACTTTCAAGTTGGAACTGAAGAACAGATTCTCTGCTTTAGAAGGCCTAACATCGGAAGAAGTGGATATTTCGGAAGTTAACAGAAAAGTAACCAAAGCTCTTATGGAAACAGCAACAAAATTAGCTGGGTCTAAGAACAAGTTGCATGTAAACAAATTATCAGGAAAAACCAAAATGTTGATGCAAAAAAGAAGAGAGATGAGGACAACTAAAGAAGATGTGACTTCCAAAGTGGAATATATAGAGCTATGCAAGACAGTAAGAAAAAGTATCACTGAAGACGTAAGGAAATTCAACTGTGAGCTAGTGAGGAAAGCAATTGAAAACAACCAAAGCCTAAAGATAGCAAAGGGACATCTCAGTAAGGGAAGAAAACAGATTATGGCTCTGAGAAAAGAAGATGGTTCTATAACAAGAAATAGAGGTGAAATTTTGACAAGAGTGAAAGATTTCTACTCCAAATTATATGAAAGGGATGATACATGTACTCCAGACATCATGAAAGGTACCAGAGTTCTTCCAGTCCTCCCAGCAGAAGTTGCACATGCAATCAAGAACATGAAGCGGGGGAAAGCTCCAGGAGAAGATGGAATTACTATAGACATCATACAAGAAGCAAGTGGAGAAATGGAAACAGTACTCGCCCAAATTTTCACTCGATGCCTTAATGAAGGGAAGATTCCTGAGGATTGGAACAATGCTACAATGATCCTGCTACATAAAAAAGGTGACATTGAGGATCTCAGGAACTACAGACCTATCAGCCTCCTATCAGTGGTTTATAAAATCTTCACTAAAGTTCTTTCACACCGCTTGAAGGTAACACTGGACATGGCTCAACCGAGAGAACAAGCTGGATTCAGGAGTGGCTACAGCACAATAGATCATATCCACGTACTGAGAGAACTAATTGAAAGAGCGAGGGAATATGAACTTCCATTGTGCATGGCTTTTATTGATTATGAAAAAGCCTTTGATTCGGTGAAACCATCAGCAGTTACCACGGCTCTGAAATCCTGCGGTATTGAAGATGCATACATTAATATTATTAATAACATCTATGAAAATGCAAGTGCAAAGATTCGGCTGTTTGAAAATACAACACACATAAAAATTGGAAAGGGAGTGAGACAAGGTGACACCATATCTCCGAAGCTCTTTAATGCCACATTGGAAAATGTCTTTCAATCACTGAACTGGGAAAACAAAGGGATAAAGATTAATGGAGATTATCTAACCCACCTTCGTTTTGCTGATGACGTAGTCATTTTTGCAACTACCCCATCAGAGCTGCAGAGTATGATCCAGGAACTTGCGGACAAGAGTAAAGAAGTGGGATTAAAAATGAACTTTCAGAAGACAAAAGTGATGTTCAATGCTTTTACAAGAAATGAAGATTTATCGACTGATGGAGAAAAACTGGAGATAACAGATACGTATGTTTATCTTGGACAGCAGATATCAAGTGAGGGTCACATTGATGAAGAAATTAATCGGCGTACAAAACTTGCCTGGAGAGCTTTTGGAAGAAACAGCATAATTTTCAAGAGCAATATGCCATTATGTCTTAAAAGAAAAGTGTTTGATCAATGCATCCTTCCAGTGCTTACGTATGGTGCAGAGACGTGGACCTTAACTAAAAGAGACATACAAAGGCTGCAGACAACTCAAAGAAGCATGGAGAGGTGCATGCTTGGTATAACCAGGAGAGATAAGAAGAGGAACTCGTGGATCCGAAAAATGACCAGAGTGGAAGACATTATGATCAGAGTTAAATCCCTGAAATGGCAATGGGCTGGACATACTGCCAGAAGGACAGACCATAGATGGACAGCCGAAATTTTAGATTGGATTCCAAGGGACAGGAAAAGACCCAGAAAAAGACCACATGGGAGATGGGTGGATGAAATTCGTAAATATGCGGGAGTGACATGGAGGAGACTGGCACAAGACAGACCGTTGTGGAGAAAACTTGGGGAGACCTTCGTCCAGCAGTGGATTGATAATGGTTGACAATGATGATGATGATGATATCTGTAGGTTTAAGGTTGAGGATTGCCGAAATAACCTCCGAATTATTTCTGATCCAAAAGTCTGAAGGAAAAAGCTGTGCAGCTGATGCACGTTTAGATTTTCAGTGGCTCATTTGTTTTCATGTGCTTTCGATTTTGGAGGAGGTTTTCGCCAGTTTTTGTTCATATATATGTATATATAGCAGAGAAACTGTTAAGGATAAATTTGATAATGCATGACACTTTAGGTAGGTGTTAGGTACTAACTGAAATTGGTATGTTTTTGTAAGTGGATACGGAAGTCTTGAGTGTTCAGAACAGATTTATTTACCTTTCGGAGGTAAACTAGTGTACTGTAGTTTAGATGAACACCATAGTAATTTGATTTCTTAATTCAGTGCTAATATATGTTCCATTGATACACTGCCTACTCTTACCTTGAGTTTTATTAAAAGGTTATTCAAAGTATTTCTACCACTTACCCAGTATATCTTCATTCTCACGATGTCAGAACACTATCATTTATGCCAGTTAATTTCCGAGCTACACACTTTTTAACACTCTCTTAAACATTTAAGAAGAATCCAAAAAAACCTTTGACCATTTTCAGTTTCCTTTTCGTGCAATACTCAAGTGTTTGACAGCATTCAATTTTATTCCAGAATTCCACTGAACCTCAGTTTGTTTTTGTAATCATGTGGTAGCTGCCACTGCACAACATGTGTGAAGTTTCTTGGGTGGTTCTCACATGCTTTGCATTTTTGGAGTATCACATTTTGTATCGTCCAAAGAGAAACTTTTTTTTTAATTATGCAAAATAGTAGATGGTGTTTTGGATTCTGTGATTAGTCTTCTCTGTCATTTCACAAGTGCAAGTGTCATCATTCCCTTGTTCTTTGCATGTTTTTGGTGTTCAGATCCTTTCCATCTCAATTCAGGCAGGGGTGCCAGTTGACCACCTCTAATTTTTTTTGAAAAAATTATGGTAGCTACTCCTAATAGAGGTATAAAGTACTGCAAAAGGATCTTTCAAAAAAAATTTGGTCGAGTACAGCAATATGAAAAAAGGGCAAAAAATACACCTGTGACGAAAATCATGTGAAAACACCAAATTTTTGAATGTGCAGTGCTCCTGTTATAACAAGTAGAGACTTTTATTTTATTTTTTTTTCATTTTGAAGCTTATTGAATTGGCCTTTTTTTATGTTCACAGAAATTGATCAAAGGAATGTTGCTAGACGGCATAAAAAGTCAATACAAAAAAAAATTATTTTCCGCAAATTTAGGATTTTTTTTTTTTTTTTTAAGAAAAAGACTTATCAGGTGGGTAAGTGTGCCAACCTGCTCTCCTACTAGGGCTGTCTTAGCAGTAATTTTATTTTTATCCTGTGATCAGGGTTCCCACGCCACCTGGAAAACCAGGAATTCTCAGGGAATTTGAAAATTGTTCCAAAAATCAGGGAAAACTTGGAAAATCGTGTTTTTCCGTAAAAATCAGGGAACTTAAAGGCCGGGAATTTTTATTTTGCCAAAAAAATATTTTCTTTCAGACTTTTGTAGAATATATTTCTGTATTGCTAAGTTTTAAAATAATTCCGAGTTGTTTTATCCTTCGAGGCAACCCACCCACCGATTAAAGTGCAGCTGTGCTGGGGAGTGCGTCTCTTCGCGGTTTCCACCATCTCCAGATGCTCTAAACTACAACCGAACAAACGGACACGTCAAAGCGTGAGAGAAAGCCATTAATCTACACACCCATTTCGCAGGCTCTTATCATCTGCGTTCGCGCAGAGGCAGTCACTTGTTCCTAAGTAGTTGCCCTGGTTCTCTGTGTACACTGGGGAAGAAAATTATGAAAAAGCTATTTCCTCAATTTTTTAAATAACTGACTGAAATTTTTACAGTGGGCAAGATTTATGAAAATAACGTTCCATTTTAAATTTTGCCGAAATTCATCTGCAACTTTAGAAGTTGCGCTCCCCCCCCCTTCCTTTTGCATGTTCCACTTGTCTTTTATCAAACTGTACAAAACCACAAAACCATTTTATTTTGTCGGATGTTGGTCATCCTAATAAATTCGTCCCCCCCCCCCTCAAGAGCAGTGTGGATGAATGTTGCAAATTGAGGGCACCTAATTTATTTTGAAAAAAGTTCATATCACTTACGAACTAAAGCTTCACTTTTGTAATTCTGTAGCAGAGTTGGTATAGTTGGAAAAGTATGTACCTTCAAATGGGAAGATATTATGAAATAGGAAGATTCTTCAAACAGGGGGAAAGATTAATGTTTTTCATAGTACTTACGAATATTTTGTATGAAAAATACCATGCAATAAAGCTGGCACTATTGCATACCTACCAAATTTCCCAGATTTCATGGCCGTTTTCTAGATTCGTTGTTTTACTGCCGGAAAGAGATTTTTCTTGATTCTGTCATATTTCTATTTCATAAATGCATGAAGAAATTTATTTATAGCTATTTTAAGACTATATTCCAATTACTGCAAGAGCAGGCTGGTTGCGAAAAATAGGGTAGTCCGACGCCCGGAACCATAGATTTTCACATCTGGGTCATTCCACGCAAAATCGTCAGATATTGAAATAATTTTCCACCAACACATCTCCGATTCTTACGGGTAGCTGCCTCCAAGTTATAAAAAAAACCCTAAAAGTTTCAACTTTTTTTGTTTCTGATAGATTAGAAGATATTATTTTTTGAATTTTTGTGCATAGTGGAACCGTTTTCCGTAAAAACACAAATATCTCCGTTATTTCAAATAAGCAATATAAAATTCATCATTCTCTCGTAATTTTTCCTAAGGTTTCAGCTTATACATAGGGAAAAAAAAATTTGCGAGAACAAAAGTTAGACGGGGTAGAAATTTTCTTGTAATCGTAAATTCTTTTTCTTGCGTTGCTGCACCTCACAAGAGTTGCATAAATTATTCATTTCACATCTTTACCCTCACATTGCCGAAAAAAATATAAAAAATCTACCTAGTTACTAATGATTTAAATCTTTGCCGTGCGTGCTCTATTGGTTTAAGGTTTGTCAGTGCAGGCGCTAAAGCTTCTGTCTCCGTTTTGGATGACGTTATTTGTGGGGAGTTACTGCAAATGACCCGAGTGGGCTCCAGACCTTTCTCGCACTTTGCCTGATCAACATCGCACAAATGTATTGCCCTTCGTAAAGATATTGTTAAGTATAAACATGCCACTCGCCACAGGATGAAAAATTATGTTGACAAAAAAGTGTTAGGAGGATTTTTATGAGCACACATGCACACAAAACTTCCTCTAATTGTTTCCTGTACAAGTAATTTGACGTAGCGTGGAAATGAACTGTGACCTGCGAGAAAAGTTCAGTACTAATGTTTGTGTCACAAACGTATGCAATCAATTTTAAGACTTCCGGACTTGGGAAGTACTTGTATGAATTGTAGCCTCTCAGGCAAAATGGTATTCCGTATTAACTGTTAGTTTTCTCCATTTGTTGCTTCCATTATTTTTTTCTTTATCCCTGGGTTTAATTTTTTTTTTTTTTCCGTTATGGCATTAGGATCTCTGTGTGCCAGCTTATTGGTTATGAAATTTAACAGCACAATGTTTAAATATCTTATGCTGCGTTATTTAGAAGCAATTAGCAGAGGTGCCAACTATTACGAATTTTCCGTAATTATTACGGTTTCGACTGTCAGCTTATGGAATTACGGACAGGTTGGAAGAATTACGGATTTCAGTGTGTTTTGGAGAATCTCGATTTTGTATCCTTTTTTCGTTAAACCGAAAAAGGATACAAAATTGTGCGACGCTGCCGATTTGTCGGCCTTCGATTTTGATCCGCATATTTTCCGAATCAGACTGCAGATTTCGGTGTCTCAACGATCATGTCATTTATCAATCGTATCGTTTTGAAATGGAATGTCCCGCAGTGGTCTAAGCGATGGCCTCTGATCATTCGTCTGTAAGGGGTCCGGGTTCGAATCCCGTTGAGGCATGGATGTTGTGTTTGTCTTACGGCACTGGCTCTCTCCCTTCCCTGGAACCAGTGACCCTAAATTAGGGACGGGTGACTGCTTATAGCCCATTGAGTTGCTCACGGTGGTCGTTAAACCTCCAATAAAAAAAAAATGGAATGTCCATGAATCATATCGTCAAACAGCGATCGGAATGGTACCGTAATTTTCTTCGTATAATCCGCGGATTATCTGTTAAAAAAAATTTAACATTATAGGTTTTGTGGATTATACACCGATGCGGTTAATACGCCGATTTAAAAAAAAAAAAAAAAAAAAAAAAATTACAACCTTCTGATTTTTTAAAAATTTGCAGTATGATTGTGCAGGGAAGGGTGTAATAATTGAAAAAGGAACTGAACTCCCTCGGAAGAATTTTCCTCAGTTCAGGAGTTTGTACGGAGCGGGGAGGGAGGGGGAGGAATGTCGTAACGAAAGATCGGGAAAGTTGTGGGGAGGGACGATATTGTTGAGGAGAGCTCTGACTGTCGTGCCGGCTCTGTTTTTGGCAAAAAGCCAAAGAAGTACGCACAGCACTTGCTGCACGAACCTATGCGTTTCTCCTTTCGGATTTCATGTGCGCGACCTTGTGTCTAGTTTGCTTTCGTTGTTTTGGCGAACGTCGTTGCTGCTGTTTTCCTTCATTGCTGATCATGATGTCTCTGAAAAGGAAACTTTTCAGTTACACTGCTGAATTTAAACTTGAAGTGGTGGACAGAATTGAGGATATGATTGTGTCACTGCGCGATAGTTTTGAGGTCAGAACACAATCGTGCAGCAACGTACGGAAAGCCTCTGTGTTGTGATCTAAAACGTAAACAAATCCGTCGGTTTATTCCGCGGGAGAATTCACAGGTTTTTTATTGGCCCACGTATAAGACGATCTCTCAACTCTGAAAGCAGGAATTCTTCCAAAAACTTTCGACTTATACGCGAGTACATACGGTATTTCTACGACTTGTTCTGTGTCAGCCTTTCGTCATTGGCAAGGTGTAATGCAATACTCGAGCTGTATCAGCATAATCTATGGATGCCACACCGGTATCTGTCCGGAGATAAAAAATATAAAACAGTTACCTTTAAAAATGAATTTCTTCATTTAATAAAATCGTTTTTTTTTTTTTTTTTTTTTCTCTCTCTTACTTCTTCGGACTCATGTGTTTCTGGAACGTGGAAAGAGCGATGTATTTATTTATTTTCTGACGCCACGTATTTGGAGGATTTTCACCTTGGATCTCGCCCTTTGGATTTAACTGCTATAATATATATAGCCAGTGCCGTTAATACCCACCAGATTGAGACGTCTCAGTAGCTGAGCCCATCTTATAGATTTATGATGTCAGAAGCTGACTTAAAAATACACATAGCACCGTGGATTGTTGGCCACCATGGTGTAAAGCTAACGCACTAGGCTACATATGGAGAGATCCGTGGATTCAATTCCCCGGCAGTGGCTGAAAACAAATTTTTGGTTGCTATGTGTTTCTGGAACGTGGAAAGAGCGATGTATTTATTTATTTATGTGACCGACTTTTCTGTCGGAAATTCCACTTCTGGTTCAACTTCTATGATGTGCGGATTATACGAAGGATTTTTTTTTAATATGAATTTTGTGGTCTGCGGATAATACAACGAAAATTACGGGTAATATGCCGTTAGTATCTTCGTAAAAGAGTTTGCGCTTTCTATCGGTTCCCCACGCACTTTTCTGTGTGACAGGAGAATGGTTACTTTAGCCAAAACTTTTCCTGCTGCAGTTGAGGCAGTGCTGTTCACTTTGCATTGTTGGTGAATTATAAGACGTCGTACTGTCGGGATCACTTTTTCGAGCCCCGTTCGAAGTGCAATAACGATCAACTCGTGGCCACGCGGGAGAACGAAGTGCGGTGTTTTATTACTAGAAGCTCTTCACATTATTCATTTCTTTTTCCCAAACAAACAGACACAATCGCAAAACTCCGTGAATTACGAATCCCCATCTTTTTCCAAACTCGTGTTTGCAGAGGATGACTTTATTGACAGCTTGTTCCTCAGACTAGGAGATGTGCTTTTTCCTACTGCGTGAAATTGTTTTCTAAGGTTATTTGAAATGGCTTGTAGTGAGAGTGAAAGTTTGCCAGGTGATGATGATTTTAAATAATCTGAGAGTGATATTGGCCTAGCAACATCAAGCCAAAAACTAGCCACCGTGCCACGCACACCATATCTTCTTCAGATCATGAAAGTTCTGAAAGTGAATGGGAGGGTGTTAATAGAGAGAAGTGATGAACAACCTCAGCATCTTTTTTTATTAACATGAAATGCAGGGGCCCAAACATGCTCCGACAACTGATGTGGCATCTATTGCATATTTTTACTTGTTTTTTACCAATTTCATCCTTGGAATTATCGTTTCTGAAACAAATAAATAGGCAAAGAGGTTTCTCCAGGAACATCCAAATCTTTCTCCCAAATCTTGAGCAAGGAAATGGAAAATGTTACAAATGCTGAAATAAAGGTTTCCTTGCGTGCCTTCTAATATGAGAGTAATCAGTAGCCCATGTAGGACGAGATGATTGCCGAAGGCATATCCAGTCAAAACAAACACCAGGATTGTGTAAAATTAAAGACTCGATCGAAGCCTTTGGATAATTTTTTTGCAAAAAAAGAATGAAAATAGCGTGATAAACGCTGAATTGCTGTTTACTACAATCGTTGTGGAGCATAACCTACCTATAGCAAGCTGTGATCATGCTGGTTGCTTCTTTCATGCTATGTTCCCAGACTCTGATATTGATGAAGCTGGATATCCTTGAGCAGATGTGGCATGGAATAACAAAGGATTCATCTGGCCTTCCCAAGTATTCCACATTGCCTAAACTAATGTTGGTAATATTGACTATCCCTCACAACAATTCCTCTACGTAGAGAATATTTAGTATAGTAAGGAAATACCTCGCATACTTTTGCCCAACAAATGAGCACCAAAACAATTAAGTGCCCTTCTTGTACAGAAAAGTGAAGCATTTTCCTCAGGTGAGCTGTTTTATAAAAAGTTTTCTGAAAAAGAATATACCACTGCAAAACAAGCAACAAGGGAGTTTTTATGTCAGCAATGACATGAGGTAAGTACAATATTGATAATTTAATTTCATATTTTTTTGTGAGGATAGTGTAAACATACAAAGTTATTACACATTTCATGCATTAATTTCTCATGAAATACCCATTCCACACGTTAACGATGAGGCTCCGTATGGTGATTACCGATAGGCACCTCATACAAGTATTACAGGTTACACAGTAGTACTATAATATTGTCCTTAACTTTGAAAAAAAATGGCGTGTTACATTACTGAAACATTACTAAAAAATCCCCTATTGATTACTGATACGTTCTGCTAGAGATTGGCACCTCTGAAATAGCATAGATTCTATGTTCTCATTGCCAAGCGCAAGAACTAACTTTAGCTAAAATAATTTCAATTTTGATTTTTAAATGTCAGCAGTATTTTCCCTGATTGCTAGAAATTGTTGGGATGGTACTAGCACACGTTTTTCCTCAGACGCAGAAATGCTGTCACGATTTCCGTTCTCTCTCTCTTTTTTTTTATATTTTTTAATAGCTGTTTTAGTTTGCTTTGTCTTTAAAGATTCTAAGTGAATTCCAATAGAAATTACAAATTGTTAGATCGATTTGAAAGAACCGCTCTAACAAAATGTTAAGAGACTGTCGGACACTCCATTTTATCATTCCCATTAGACTTCAATTTCAGCAAAAGTTTGTGTTCTTTAATATTTATGTAAAATAAGCACTTAAAGGATTTAAAGCTTCAGCATTGTATCATTTAACGTCAATTTTATTCTCTTCAGTCACAATTCTCCCAGCTTGCATTTTTAAACCTAACTGGAACTCTAAATGTTGTGAGTCGTTTAAAATGTTATTTATATACTTGTGTGCACTTAAAATACAGATAAATCAGTTATATAATTTCACCTAATCGATTGAAATATTTCATTATATATAGAATTTAAAATAAGTCTTTGTTCAAATATTCTTTAAAATATGTAAATACATGGTTTGCCACCTCGGTGGTGCAGTGGTCTAAGCTCTGGCTTCTGACTATTCGTCCAAGTGAGCCTGGATTTAAGTCCCAGATGAGGTATGGGTGGTGTGTTTATCTTACGGCACTGGCTCTCCTTCTTCGTGAAGCCAATGGTCCTAAATTAGGGATGGACGGATGACTGCTTATAGCCCAACAAGTTGCTTATGGTGGTCGTTAAACCTGAAACAAAAAAAAATAAGACATGATTTTGTTAAATATTATGTAAAATTTATGTTAAATACACTAATTTTTGTAACTATAAAGTAATTAGGGAAAATGAAAGTTATTTATCCTTTATATTCCATATTTTCTGTTTATCTTTATGGACTGTATAATCGGGACGTTCATTATGTGGTGTCTTTTTAATTCTCCCTTATGTGAGATGAACATAACATTATCAGTATTAATTTCAGGTAAGCAATTATTTGCAATTACAGCCTGTCTAGAATTTGATAAATCTTGCTTTCAATACATTACATTATTCCTTAGTTCTTTAAAAATTATCAAAACTGAATTTAAAAAATTGCCTGTAGACATTGCGGTTTTATTCGATTTCTGCAGATAGTTTGCTTCATATTTTGTAACATGGAACAATTAGGCACAGTGGCCTGGTACACTCTTGCTTGGAGAAACACATCACAAGAGAACCACTTAAACAATGGATCAAAGCCCTTTGTTGGTTGATTCTCTTTCGACATTTCTCTGAGCAGGAGCCCATTCGGTCATTAAGCTTATCTACACTGTGCTATAGAAGAAAGGAAAACAAAACTATTCAACATACAGATTTTTTCTTACATATGAACTGTTTCTACGGGAATGTATTAACAAATTGTACATGGGCAGTATACCACTTAGGTTCAGAAAAGATCATGGAATTATAATACCAAAAATAATATGCCTCATGCATTTAATTGTTATTAATAAAAAGCAGGTAATTGTATAAAGAACAGTTATTTAAATAGAATTAACAAGTGTATGCTTTCGTAAGGAACGCAAGAATGTAAGGAAATGCTACAATTTGTCGCAATGTTATTTGATTTGCCGCACTGGAAAAACTCTCAGAACCACCTGGAAAAGTCAGGGAATTTTTTTTCTACTTTTGAGTAGGAACCCTGGTGATGCATGCAACTCATAAAATTGATTTTTAAAATATACAAAATTTCAAAAAATCAACATTTTTGAATTGCAATATCTCAAATACCCCATTTTTAAAAATTCTGAAAGTTTGTTCAAATAATGTCTTAATGGTAGGTAGTTAACTGGGGGAATCAGGTTACTGGATTTTTGCCTTGAAATTTTCCTACTAATTTTTGAAAATGCACTTCTCTCCTGCTACCTCACGGTTTGGTTATTATTTAAAAAAAATATAACTTCAAAAGATATTTCTGAAAAGTTTACCTGAGTATATATTTCAAATTGCAGTGTCAATCTATATTTTAAAGTCATTTTTATGATTTTTAATGATTGTCACCTATGGACATGTTTAGTTTTTTTTTTAATCCATAGTCTATACACGTACAATACATTATCTCAGTTGCAGTTAAGATTAACTTTCTATTTACAGAAAAAAAAGGCCTCAAAAAAACAAAATTATGATCTTACCATCATAACTACAAATTATGCAAACTGAGAAAAGCTGCTGGATTTTGTTGATTTCCTTCTCGTCAAAGGTATGAAGTCGTGCAGAACGTCCAACAGGAGTTGGAGCATTCACCTTTAGAAGTACATTTTTTAAGGGCACTGGACAGTTGTCTGTTTTCTTGCCACATTCTTCTGGCCACCAAAAACCTCTGGCTGGTGCATGAAAGATACTGTTATGTTCTCGAATTCTTTAGATATGTTTGTAATCTGTCACATTCATCCCCTAGTTATTGTCATAAATGCATCCTATAAATTCTCCTATTTGAAAATCATTCACAGAAAATGGGTTTTTTTTTTTGTTGTTGTTGGCTTGAAAATTGCACTGTTTTATGTGGGTGCTGGATTGTTCTGGCCATTGATGGTTTATTTCCTTGTACTAACCAGGAATGCTGCGACTGTATTCCAACAACAGATTTTACTGTACCCCACTCTTTTACTTTGCTGGTTCGATAGGACTGAACTGCATAAGTTGTGAGGAGTAGAAGTTTAGTCTTTGGGATCAAGGGGGAGACAGTTTCAACAAATTAAGGTGCATCTCTTATAGCTTGTGAAGCTTCTTTCTGTAAGTTGAATTAAGCAGCAAAATGTTTGCAGAGGCCACCTACGCCATTACATGCACTCTTGCATTGGCCTGTGGCTGAGAAGACCCACTTCCTTGTTACATTTGGATCCCCCTTCATAAGTTCATGGAACTGATATTTGTTTTAGAAGTGCCCGGCTGCTCTATCTGAGATGTAAAATATTGTTTTAAATTCTTCCAAAAGACTAGTCTTAGCAGTTTCACTTTTTATGAGCAGAATGACACGCAGAGCATATGTTGTGTCATGGCTTATATCATTGCATGCTACCACAAAAGACTTAGTCTCATTTGGAAAGTATGCAATGCATGTAAAGAGTGAGATCTGGACATTGTTTGCCAGTAGTAACTTTGCACTTCATCAGGTAAAATTACAGATTAATTCTGAGCAAAGTCAAAGTGCAACGCCAACACTGGACTATGTGCTGCAGACTGTTTAACCTCTGCTATCCCATTTCTCTGGATCCGCTCATTATAAATTACAGAAGAGTTTCTTCCGTCTCAATATCCCCCACCTTCAGTAGCTCTTATTTTCATTGACTCCCCCAGTGACTCTCAAGCAGCCTTAATAAGTGTTTCACAGTACTCCATAAAAATTGCACCGGGCAGTACCATTTTCAGTTGAACAGCTTTGGAAAATCAAACTTTGAAATCATATCAGCTGCAGTTTAGCCCAAAAATTGCTGCAAATTGCAGTTTATCCATGAGTCAAAGACTGCCTAAGTTTGATAAAATCATTCATCACCATTTTCACTGTTACTAATTTTTTCTCGCCATTTTCGCATTTAGTCACATTTGGCGACTTGGTGAATGCTTAGTGCGAGCCCTGCCGGAAATTGTGTTCTCCTGCTATTAGAAATTAACTAAATAATGTTTACAGTTCTCGTGTTTTCACTAAATTCAAAAATTTGAAAAAAAAAAAGTGCCATTTTTCAAAAATTGGAAAAAAAAATTGAAAAAAAAATGTCATTTTCAAAAATATGTAAGAAAATTTCAAGGCAAACATCCAGTAACCTGACTCCCCCAGTAAACTACCTACCATTAGGACATTATTTGGACAAAATTTCAGAATTTTTAAAAATGAGGGTTTTGAGATATTGCAATTCAAAAATGTTGATTTTTTGAAAGTTCGTATATTTTAAAAATTAATTTTATGAGTTTCATGCATCGCAGGATAAAAATAAAATTACTGCTAAGACAACTCTAGTAGAGGCGCAGGTTGGCACTCTTACCCACCTGATAAGTATTTTTCTTAAAACAAAAAAAATAGTCCTAAGTTTGTAGAAAATAAAAAAAATTTTTAATAAATATAATTTTTTTTTTGCCATCTGGCAACATTTGTTTGACCAATTTCTGTAAATTTGAAGAAAGGCCAATTAATTAGCTTAAAAAAAATTAAATTTTGCACTTAAAAATTTGGCGTTTCACATAATTTTCGTCACGGGTGTATTTTTTGCCTATTATCAAAATGCAGCTCGAACAAAAAAATTTTTTTTATGAAAAATCCTTTTGCAGTACTTTATACCTCTATTAGGAGTAGCTAACATAATTTTTTCAAAAAAATTGGAGGTGGTCAACTGACACATATTAGTCACACCTGTCTGAATTGAGATCGAAAGGGTCTTCAACAATGAAACTTGTCCCTGAGTGAATTATATCCTCTCTGAGATTCTTCAAACCATGAAAACAGTGTTACAAGAAGGCTGCCATCACCAAAGGCTGTTTTGTAAACAAATCAATTTCCATGCAGACAAACTTTAAAAAAGAAAATCATCATGATACACCCCCATGTTTAGTTCCATAACTTGCATCATCACTGTTGATAAACAAGATTTACTTCATCTGTTTTGTCTGTGTTGTGTTGTAACCAGTGTTTGATGTAATTTGATTACTGTTTAGAGTAGAATATTGGTGTAGTCTGCACACACACACACACCTTTGTTGTACTCCTAACTGTCGCCAGTATGTTGTGCTTCTATACATATAAAGATATGTTGTATAGAAACTTTGGTGCATTTTATTTCCATATGCAGAAAAAAATTGTCTACTTTTCCATTCAACTAACCATTAAATGTTGTGTCTGGTGTTTATCAGGAAGAGTTGGGTAAGGCAAGAACCAATGCGGTTGAATTTGGTAGTTTTCTGCTTTTTGTGGGGGAGGGGACCTTGGTGTTTTTAAAGTTCGAACTGTTTAATTACCTTCCTAATACGGGCCAAAAATGACCACCAAAAAAAAGGTGCTTTTATAAGGGTCGCCCAAGTGAAAGTGATACTCATAGCGTTGTCGTATAATTACATAGAGCCAGGCATTTGAGCCAGTAGATACATGGCTCTGTCAGCGGCACATGTCAGTGTGCTGTTTACATGTGCGGGGGCAAGTTGACTATGTAGGGTTGTGACATGGATCCGTCCAAACAGGCCCAGCGGGCAGTTATGTAATTTTTGACAGCAGAAAGTTTTAATGGAGCCAAAATTAATCGTTGTATGAGTGAATGTCAAGTCACGTTGTACAGTGTTCTGCTGGTGTAGTGAATTTCGTAAAGGAAAGGAAATTCACTACAGGACATTAAGAGCACTAAGGACATGCCGAGACCTGGCCAAGCACATGTGGCCATCACCATGGAATCTATTGCTACTGTGTACAACCTTGTGTTTTGTAAAGGAAATTGAGAGCACAGAAGACATGCCAAGACCTGGGCAAGCTTATGTGGCCATCACCATGGTTTATTTTGCTACCGTGGACAACCTTGTGAAAGGTGAAGCGCAAATCACCACTCGCAAGCTTGCGGCAACCTTGTCCGTGAGTAAGGGAACTGTTAACACCATTCTCCATCACCGATTGGGATACAGCAAGGTTTGCACACAGTGTATCCCCCAAGCATTTCCAGGAGGAGCAGAAGACTTGGTAAATGAGTGCTTGCCTGGAGTATCTGCATCGTTACCACGCAGATGGGGGAAACAGTTTCTTTCTAAGATTGCGGCCGCAGGGGAAACTTGGTCACCACTTCGATCCAGCCTCAAAATGGACGAGTATGGAATGGCAGCATCCCAACTCTCCATGCCCAAAAAAGCTCATTCCTCCTTAAGAGCTGGAAAAGTGACTCTCTCAGTTTTCTTCAATGAGATTGGCCCATCGCTGTTGGATTGGCTGAATGCAGTCCGCATGGTGAAGGCTACCATATACTGCACTACGTTACACAACCTCAAAACGGTCATCATGTGTAGGTGACCTGGTATGTTGTGAAATTGGGTTATTATGCTGCACGACACTGCATTCCCGCAGTTGTGCCAGTGTGCCAAGATTTGCTGTGGAGCTTCCGCTGGGAGGTCGTTGACCACTCCCCTTATAGCCTTGATGTGTCACCCTGCTTCTACCACATCTTCGGGCCACCGAAAAAGCTCTCAAGGGGTTCGCTAAAGGCACTGAGGTGGGTGACGCCGTTGTAGACTGGTTCCACAGCCAATCACTCATGCCACACTTGGACACTTGCTTGAACCGACAAGGTGACTGTGTAGCCCATTTATCACGCTTACTTCCTGTATGTTCACATATTCCAACCTATAAACCCTTAAGCAAAAAAAAAAAAACTAGTCTCATTTTCATTTGTGTAACCCTTATAGATTATTCATTGTTTCAGACAATATTGAAAATGTCTGTTCAGATAGGAATATAAATTAAAGTGTGTTACATTGCCTCCCAGTATCATTTGTTTATTCAGCCTGTGAACCAAAAAAATTTTATTTCCAACAAACAAAACGCTTTGAGAGGAAAGACGAGGTTACAGTTCTAATAAAAAAAAAATAAATAAAAAAAAAACAGCGGTGAAATGAGATAACTGGAGGGGGAACAGTAAGCCATTCTCATTTTATGTGATGCTTAGAAAGAAGTGAAGATATGTGTTAGGTAGAGGAATGTGATGCGGATGAGTTTGGTTTTGAAGTTTTTGAGTGTAGTAAATTCATAGGACACTAATAATTCTGTGGATGAGAAAAAAGCACCAGAGTTGTAAAAAAAATATTTGAAACTGATAATTCATGCCCAGGGCGTACCTGCCAACTACTACGGAATGTCCGTAGTTTCTACGGATGTAGTTGTCTGACTACGGAACTAACTATAAAACTCGCCACCTAAGCTACGGATGCTACGAATTAAAAAAAAAAAATTGTTTTTAATGATATACGTGAGATTCTTAAGCAAACTCGAAAAAATTCAGTTGTTTTCCACCCGGGGACGGTATTTCGTGTTTCAAAACTTTCGAAGACGGTAGTTAGACGGAGTTAAAACTTTTGCCGTAATCGGGATTTTTTTCTCTCGCTGTTGCCTTTGTGTCCAGTATTCTTGTTAAATATCAATTTATTACAAAAATGTTTGTATTTCAGCTTGAAACTGTAGGCAACAATTTGCAAAAACGGAAAGTTAGACGGCGCGAAAATTTCCCCGTACTCTTCAGGTATAAGATTCTTCCGCGAATTCGACGAATTCTGCCTTCTTTTTTTTTTTTTTTTTTTTTTTTGCTCATTCAGGTGAAAAACGACGCCCAAGTGAACAGAAACTGGGGCTGGTGGTGACTGGGGAGGGTGTTTGGAGGACGGAATTCCATCTTTACGAAACTTTCGAAAACCGAAGGTCGACGGAGTTCAGATTTTTTCTGTAATCGTAATTTCTTTTTTCTCGCAATGTTACTTCTGTCCAGTATTATTGTTAAGTAACATTTTACTGCTTAAGTATTTTTTTTTTATTTCAGCTTGAAAATACGGGTAAAATTCCAAAACTGGAAGTCGGACAGAGCAAAAATTTCTCCCAAAATCTCCCCTCCCACGATGTTCCCACTCTTCTGCATGTATGTATGCCGCGCAATAATACTAGTTACTACTGAGAAGGCTCTTGCCAATGTTGGAAGGTATTGCAAGGTACCAAATGTTGAAAGGAGCAGCAGCTGAAAATATTTCTGCACATACTGGTGATCAGTGATGAAGATTGAAATAGAAAATGGATTTGTGAAATCATTTATCTCACACACACACACGTACCTATAGTATAGTAGGCTCTGTGGTAGTATGATAAATCATCAATAATGGTCATACCTATGACCCTGCCATTGTAGGCTGTACGACACACACACACACACGTACCTACAGTATAGTAGGCTCTGTGGTAGTATGATAAATCATCAATATTGGTCAGACCTATGACCCTGCCATTGTAGGCTGTACGACCACTTCAGAACTTTTGCTTCATCAAGCCAATTATTTGTCAGTGTTCTCATTTGCCAGCTAATTCGGTATCAGAACTCAGTACTTCAAAACTGGATTTTAGTACTCCTCCAGAATCTCAACCGAAGATCTTGTAGCCTAAAACTAAATGATTAGTAAGCGCATAAAACATAGTCATTTGTTTTTATTTTATTTCATGTTTTCTTAACCACCCTTCTGTCTCATGAAGTTAAGATAATAAAGGTTACCTGTAATATGACAAAGTTAAACGCCCTGTAGCAGTAGCAGATCTTAAAAAGTAGAAATTGGATTTTTTTCAAAACTTAATTTTTAATGTAAATTTAATATTTCATTTATAATTAGGTTGCTCGTGCTGGTCGATTTGGTACCAAGGGTTTGGCCATATCTTTTGTGTCTGATGAAAGCGATGCCAAGATTTTAAATGAAGTTCAGGAGCGATTTGATGTCAATATTTCTGAGCTTCCTGATGAAATTGACATTTCTTCATATAGTAAGTATATTAATCATACAATTTTATTCTTCATAAAAAACATACAATATCTGAAGCCACAAAAATTTAATGTTCCTCTTATGCATTATTTTTTTCTTTTTACATGTCTTAAAATGCTTGAGTGGCAATTCATGTTGATTAAGCATTTTAATTTTTTGTCATTTTTATTGTCTGAACAGCAGAGATGAGCTTTCTGTGGACAATTTTTCTAATAGAGAAACTCACTTTTATAAAGTAATCCAATTTAAAAATGTGTTTCAAGTTGTGTTTATAATTGTTACTGCCAGTTAAATTAATGGGATGATCAGACAAGTCAGCATTGTTTCCAGAATTGATGTCCATGAAGAAAGATTTAGATAACCTGATACCACTAGGTATCCACCCTAACCTTCAGGTCTAGCTATGCTTCTTTTCAGTATGTATTTCACAACTTTATGTCCACTCAGCAAAAATATATGACCACTTGTTACATGTGAGTTCTCTTTTGTCACATAGGGCCATGGCAGTTCATCCTAGCATATAAGCTCCAGGAAATGTTCAGCTACACAGAATAAATCTAATAACGTAGCACTTGTTGACATCGAAAAATTGCAGTGCATATTGGGGCTTTTCCCAAGTTGTTTAAAAAATGTTCTAGAAAATTCAGATCTGGTGACTTAGGAATCCAAGACATTATATACAAAACAGCATATTTCTCTTCCAGCTGTGCCTGTTCAAATTTGGTACAGTGATAGTGAATATTGTTTTGTTGGAACACTGGCCAGGCAGGTGCTGTTCCTTCTTTCCTTTGCAGCCTTGCTGCTGAGATTACATATTTAGCTCCCTTATTGTGGGGGGGGGGGCATTCTTATGTTATCACTATGGCCATCTGTCCGTTGACACCATATCTTTCCACTGCATAGTGTCTGCTATGAAGAATACCTACACATATTTTTTATTTTTTCATAATTCACAGTTCTGCTGCCATTGGTGTTGGTGTCAGTGTATCGTTGATTTAAAAAAAAAAAAAAAAGCTTTAGAAAAGTAATCACAGAGTAAGATACCTCTTTACTTATTTGATCACCCAAGCTACTTTGCTGATGAGGTGCATATAGTTACATCATGTTTTTCTCCATATCCCATATTTATAAAGTGTTTGATTTAAAATAAATATATATATACCTTTTGCTTGAAGTATCTTCCACTATGAGGATCATTTTGTGATGTTTTGCAACACACCTTTCTACCACAAGTGGCTATTTCTAGTTTCAGATGTACGACCAATTCTAGAAATGCAGTTAATATATGTTTAGAGAGAAATTTTGAGGGGGATTTGGAAATGGGTGGACTCGGTCTAGGGACAAAATTCCATCTTTCAAAAACATAACATAGAAGATGGAGTGAAGATTTTTTCCATTTCACAATTTTTTTTTTCTTTCCAATGTTTCCTCTGTCCCATATTGTTGTTTACTTAATGTTCGTATTTAAGCATGATAATGTAGGTAACGAATTCCGAAAACAAAAGTTAGTAAAAATTCCTTGTAATCTTAAATTCTGTTTTCTGTGATGTTCCTTTTGTGTTGTGTTGTTAAATACCATTTTATTTCATAAATATTTGTATCTCAACTTGAAAATGAGGTGGGAAGGGGGATTCCAAAAGTGGAAGTTGGACTCAGCTAAGATTTCTTTCATAGTATCTCCCCCTTGCAGTTCCTACTGCTCTGTATTTTTGTTAGATGCCCCCCCCCCAATAAATATTTGCATTTCAGCTTGGTAAGGCACACAAAAGAAATAAAGTTGGAGAATTTTTAAGATCATGCACACGCAATTAACTGTTCTCTGAGATTCAGGGGTTAGCCCCCACACAAAAAATACAAGCCACCAGATAAATTTTTAAAGACACTCCTGAATCTGACTCTCCCATGACTTCCTTGGTCTTCCTTTCCTGCCACTTGGGCTGAAAAAAATTTCTTAGTAAGCATCTCATCACTCATTCTTTCAGCATGATCAAACCACCTAAGAATCTTAGTCTTCATCTTACTGACAACATTTGCCTCACATTACACAACTGCAGCACATCTTCATTCTTCACAAGATCAGAGATTGTCTTGCCACAAACTCCCCATAAGTAATGCATTTCTCCAGCACACAAACGATTCCTATGTCTCTTCTGCAGTACCCAGGTTTCACTGCCATCCATCAGAATAGGAACAATTATACTTTCACACAACCATTCAGGACTCTATTGAGAACCAACAATTCCTGTAAAAGCCTCCCTAAAGGAGCTATGACTTTCAATGAAGAATTCACCCGCCTACTAATTTCACCATCTAATTTGTTCTCTCTGTGAAACATGCTTCCTAAATACACAAACTCATTCACCTGGTCAATCAGTGTGTCATTTAAACTTATCTTGCATTCAGTGCTAACAGTTCCTCTCTCAAAAACCATAACTGGTTTTTCACTTATTTATACTCAGTTTGAATTTCATAGACATTTCGTACATCCGTACATTTCGTACTCTGCAGCTCACTTTTGCTTTTTCCCAACAGGACGGTGTCGTCAGCATACAGCAATCTGCATACATGGATATTAACCAAGACATGAGCCAATGTTGTCCATCATCTTGGCATCACACATTCACACATCCATAAATATACTGAAGAGCAATTGAATTAGAGACTGCTGGTGTTATGCAAATGTGGTGCTGTGGGCGGCCCTGTAAACGGAAACGACATGACATATGCAGCGATCCGACAATATAAGGAGTGATGCGACGGGAATCAGTAAGAATCGGACGCAGTATGGGTAAGACGAAGTATCTAAGCGCATTTGATCGTGGGCAAATTCTCGGGGCCCGACGATGGGTCACTCCATCCCGGAAGTCGTGCAGGCACTGGAATTTTCACGAGCCATTGTGTCACTGGTGCACCGTGAGTACATCGAATCCGGTAAAACCATCCCTGCAAGGGCCAACTGCCGTGGACAACAGCGTGTCGATGAGCGGGGTCGTAGTCGGCTAGCTCGCATTGTAACAGCGGATAGACGGGCCACAGTGCAAGAAATCACTCTGCAATTTAGCACTGGTGCACAAAAATGTGTAAGCAGCCACACCATCCAGAACCATCTCCTCGCTATGGGGTACAGAAGCCATCGTCCCACGAGGGTACCGCTGCTGACCGCACATCACAGGGTGCAAAGATTAGCATGGGCGCGGGAGCATCGCCACTGTACCCTAGACATGTGGGGAAATGTCTTAACTGATGAGTCGAGATTCTTGTTGGTACGTGTAGATGGCAGGATACGAGTATGGCGTAAACCATATGAAGCGATGGAACCTTCTTGCCAGCAGGGTACTCTTAAAGCTGGTGGAGGTGGCATTCGTCTGGGGACTGTTTACGACGACTGAAATGGGACCCCTGGTACGTGTGCCATCATCCCTCACAGGTAAACGTTACCAGGACATCCCGACTACCATTTGCTCCCGTTTGCACGTCTTCAACATTCCACTGGGGACCTCATCCTGCATCAAGACAATGCACCGTGCCATCGCTCCCTAATTGTATCCGAATGGTTGGATGAACACTCCACCGACGTGACCTTGCTTCCTTGGCCAGCTAGGTCACCTGACCTCAATCCCATCGAGCACATATGGGATGCCATCGAGAGAGATGCTTGAGGCTCTGACCCCCCCCCCCCCCCCCCATCAAATCTTTGTGAACTGTGGGAGCTTGTTCAGGGGTCATGGATCTGTATGGCTTCCCAAAGCTTCTGGTGTCTTGTTGAGTCCATGCCGAGACTAATTGCCGCCATCATCAGGGCGAAAGGTGGTGCTACACGTTACTAGACAGGTATCTCTAATTCAACTGCTCTTCAGTGTATATTAAATAGCCATGGTGAAATGTTATACAACGTTGTCTGACTCCTGCACCAATAGGAAACCATTTTGATACACCTCCATTCACTCGTACACAAGCTCTACTGCCAGCATACATGGCTTTTACACTATTGGGTAGATTCCCAGTAACATATTTATTCAGTACTTGCCATAGAAGTATCTTATTTACTCGGTCGTAAGCTTTTTTCTAAATCTATAAAGGTAGCAAAAACTTTCTTACCAAGTGTGAAGATACTTTTCGATCATTATGCATAATGCAAAAATTTGGTTAGTGCAGCCTGATACCACTCTGAATACCCCACACTTTCTCTGATGTAAGACTCCATAATTTTTCAATAATGACCTTACGAAACACTTTTCCTGGCACATTTAGTAAGCTAATACCACGATAGTGCTTGCAGTCAGTAGGATCACCTTTTCCTTTATACAAGGGAGCAAATGATAGCATCCCTCCAATCCCAAGAGACCATTCCTAACTCCCAGCACAACTGGCAAATTTTAGTTAACCAGTCAATTACAGAGTCATAACCATATTTCAACATCTCAGCAATTATGCCATTTATCTAAAATAGTGATATGACTAATATCAAAGCTTTCACTATTAATGTTGGTTCAGTTCTTCAGTGAAATAAGTTATTTGGAAGAAGCAGTTAATTCCAGCTTTACCGAAATCTGAGGGCAATTATAAAAATAAAATAGACAATGAAATGTCGGAATGAAAAAATATCTGTAGAAATAAAAAATTTAGCAGTGGATGTTATGCAGCTTCGGAGTCAGACAAATATGGCTGTGCAACTTGCTGAGGAAAAAAGAAAAGCAGCAAGGCTTGTTCACAAGAGGAAAATCGATCTGATGTTACAAAAAGAAACATTAGCTGGTGTTCAACAAGCAGTACAACAAAACGGGGGGGGGGGGGACTAGTTTGAAACAATGTCTCATAAAACCATTTTATTTTGTTTTGAATTCAGTAATTTTATATTGTGAGTACAGTGATATGCTTCCAGTTTAAATAGATAAAATGAACTATTCCATCTTGCTTGTGCTGAATTATTTTCACACTTTTTCACATCACATTCTGATTTTTCACCTGGTTTAAAAGTCTCTCTCACCCTGCCCATCAGTCTAATGTATACATCTGAAATTAATGTACCAAAGCTCTGGTCATCAATGAAAATCAGTTTTTAAAATTTCATCAAACTACAGTTTTGTACATATTGCTCCTGCCACTATGACAAAACCATTCACTGCTCTCTGCTGCTGAAATTTAAAAAAAAAAAAAAAAAAAGTCCAGAAATTAGCAAAAAGTTAGAACTTTTGCCAATTGCAGGAAGAATTTGGACTTACTAGTCTGATTTTTAAAATGTTGCAGTTGAATGTTCACATGCACAGCTATTAGTGTGTTCAAAACAGGCTTTTGAGTGAAATTTGATTTTAACTATGTTTTGTTACTTGAAATTAAGTGTATAATATATATATAAGTATGTGCTGTCTTCACATAGTATTCATGAGCTATTTTCCTCTTTGCAGTTGAAGGACGGTAGGGAAAAGAATCTTTCTTCACACATCATCATCATTGTACACAACAAATGCTTTGTTGTACATTTCTATTACATGTCACCAAATAAATTTGACTGGCGATTTTATTAAAGAACCTAAGTCAAATAAGGAATTGCCTTTTTATGTATATTTCATGTTTTATCATTAAAACGATTACACCTAGTGTTGAAACTATTTTCCAGTGTACATGAGCACGAGTATTTTTTGCTGTTTTGTGTGCTGTAACAGCATTCTGTTTAGTATTTAGTTGTATGTGAATTATCATCTACTTCTTTTCGTTTCTTAGATGAAATATTTTCATCCTTTACTACACAGTAGCGCATTCTGAATACCTGGTCTTCTCATTGTAAATTTCATGACCCTCTGTGATGAAATTACTCAGTACTTTTCTCTCCTCAATTAAATGTTAAATTTCTGTTTGAACTGTAATATCAATGACCAAAATTCTTGTTTATCAAAAAAAAAAAAAAAAAAGGTATGACTTTATGAATAGGCTGAAATAATTGCCATGTCTTCAGCAAAAATCAATTTGCCACAGTTGTTAACATAAGTTGCTGAGGGATATTAAACCTGTCAACAAATATGTTAAAAATAATGCTTAGGAGAAAAATCCATGCAATTTGAAAGGGGAAGGAAGAATGGTTATGGCCAAGCTGTTAATCACAAGAATATGTTGTTGAGTGAACCACAGTAAACTTGAAATGTTTTAAACCAAACGATATGTAACTTATTAAGATGTTATTGATAATCTCATTCTTACCAACATCGCAGTGAATTTGTACCCATATTTTCTGGCGATATGTGCATTATAAATCTTAATAAATTATTTTTATATATGAAAGTTTGGAATAAAACAGCAAGCTGTCCTATTGTTCAAGTGGTCTGGGATGTTGGCTTTTAGTCATTTGTCTGAGATGGGCTTGAGTGGTGTGTTTGTGCCATGGCACCAGCTTTGCTCCTTTCTTGGAACCAGTGCCCTTGAACTAGGGATAGGCGAATGCTTATGGCCCGTGTGAGTTGCTTGTAATTATCATTAAACCATAAACTGCACACACAAAAAAGGTGAACATGTGGATTTTAAGTAAACTAAAAAGAGTTTGCCATGAAACTGTTTCACAACTGCACTTTTAATGTGTAACAAATTATATACAGCAGTGTGGGAGTAGGCAAACTAAAGTCCTCTTCCAATTACTTTACTGGTTCCAACATATTCATACATTCCCCATTTATGTAGTTAACTCTGACTGCTGAAAACTCAATTTCACCATGAATCAATTGATCTCTCATAAAACTGTAAATAAAAAAATTTTGGTGAACTATATTCCATTGTTGCATTATTTTCTTGCTTTCTAAGCTGATACATGTATCTTTCACATTTTATTAGTCCAAATGCTTTACAGCATAGTTACAGACCACAATGTTGTTCAGTTTCACAGTTTTCCAAATTAGGAAACCTTAGCATGTGAAAGTTTCACTGCAGTGTGACTGTGTTGTGATCTAAAAAGGTTCTAGACACAACACCTGTCAGTTTGTTGTAAGTTTAAATAGAATATTTATTAGGAGTTCTAAATTTTTGGTTTATAAAACAAATTAAGTCTATCACAAAAGTAACAAGACCAATGATAGTAACATTTTTACTCCCATTTTTTATGTTTCAGCACGATTCCCTACAAAAGGTCTTTTTGGAAGCAACATTCTATTGCAGTTAGTCCTTTCACTCCTGAAAGCATATTGGGAGGTTTTCAGTGTCTCTCTGTGGAGGTTGATTTTCTGAAAGTCATGTCCACTGTTATCATTCTTTAGTTTTGTGAAGAGAAAGTCATTGGGCTCAGATTGGGGAAATACTGAAGCTGCAGAACTACTGCAGTGTTCTTGGAGGTCAAATCCTCCTGCACAGCAAGACATGGAACATTGTTGTGATGCTAAGGCCAATTGGTGGCATTATCTAGTCAAACATGCAGAACTTGTTTCGTTGTTATTCCGAGTTTTTCGGATGGACTGGTTAACAGTTTGGTCTCGAGTCACAAAGTCCTTGTACACTACTGCTCAATCAAAAAGACGTAAGCATTATTGGATTTGTTGTTTCTTGCTTACTTTTGACACTGCACATTTTTTATGTCATTCTTCAGTTTATAATTTGTGTTTGGGGAGGAGGTTGGGGTCGTATTATTCAAGAACCTCTGTTTCGGTGCATGTTACCACTCACTTCGAAAACCCTGGCTCAGTTTCAAAGCACAGAGTGAGGTCCATGCACAATCTTGCTGTTTTTGTTTTGTTCGGCAGTAAGGTGTTTTGGGCTGCGAAGTTTCTGCATTCTCACTCTGTTAAAATTTCATAGACAGCTTAATGAGCTTCATTGAGTTTGTCCTTACGGCGTAGCCCAGAATTTTAGTTTCTTGTTGCATTCTAGACTTTGAAATTCTGATTATTATTATTATTTTTTTAATATTAGAATTTGAAAATCCTCAATCATGTCAATTCTGAAAATGCACCAAAATGATAAAAGTACCTTCAAGTTCTGTTTGCTTGGGCATTAACAGTGTTTGGTGGAAAACACACCACATTACCTTCTGCCAGTAATGCACTGTGAAAGGAAAGGCTTTTTCATTTTTTGCAGCTGCATGTGTAATAAATAATTTTAGTATATCATATTCCGTGAATCTATTGAGCTGCATTCAGAATAGGGTTTTCAAAGCTGAAGTGAACTCCATAGACTGCCCAAATAGTATGAAGCGCATAATTCAACTTGAAAAATTCAATTTTTGAATTATTTCTAACAAACTTAAAGCAATTGTGATACAGAAAGAAATGCGAAGTTAAACTGCCTGGGTTTAGTTATGAAGATAGTTCGTGTATATTTGATAAATAGCAGGCATATATGTATATGCATAAATGGCACTGAGAGAGTTTTCAGATTTTTTTTTCTCCTTCACCTCACAATCGCCCCTGATTGAGCTCATCTGCTATCAGTCTCGCTGAGACCCTGTTCCATTTCCATGCTTTCGGATTTTGCTGTGATAGGTCTTTGTGTGGGCGATTAACTAATCTTAAATTGTTTCTCACACTTCCACAAAGCTCTTTTGCCACTGAAAAACTTACTCTACGAGTAAAGCTTTCTACAACTTTTTGTGTGTTTTTATTGCATTTTTATAGACTTTGACACAAAATCTGATAGTATGACACTGCTGAATATTCATGTGCACCTTTTTTCCCCCTCCTCTTCATGATTACTCTGCCCCTTTGAATGGATTGAGTCATGCTGAGTCTTGTTTTGGCAAGATGAACCCCACATTTGTGTTTTTGATGCTTTGTGTTGCTCTGCTACTCTTTAAAAATGCAATTTCTCATTGCTTTTATGACAGACCTCGTATGTATAAGATAAATGTATGAGATTAGAAACTCAAAGTGAAATAATAAAGCAGCAATGCAATAATTCAAAAGCTTTTATGTACAATTCTTAGGGAAGCTGGAGTTAATTCATGGCTGCATTGAGTGATTTCCTGCATCGGCCAGAGTTAATTTAAAAAAGAAATTGAATGCTTTTTTGAAAATGCTAAAATAATTGGACAAGGGCCTTCATAATACGTACTTAATATATTTAAAAAAATCCTTCAAATGAGCTAAATGAATCAGTGTTTGTAACTGTAAAATTCTAATTTTGTCAATGCGTGAAGAAATGACATTTTATTTTTATGTATGAAATTTAAAAAGAAACACTTGATACAGTCAAGTTGCAAATATAAGTTGTGAGCAGATAGTGTTGAAATGTGGACTAATTTAATACTTCAAGAATTGTTGAACAGAAAAACATTTTTTGTGATGTGAAGGGAAATAAAAAAAAAAAAAAAAAAAAAGTTATCAGTATGTACCGTGTGCCTTTCATTTCATGTTATGCTGGGTCTTCGCAATTGTTCATTTTTGCTGTTTTCTAACCCTTAGAAAAAATTTCACATCAACATAATTTGAAATTTTGTTTATTTTTCAACTAAACAGAACTTGAAAATTAAAAATATCTGAGTAAAGCTAACTGAATAGAACTTGCTAAATAATTTGAAATTTATATTTTCTTAATTATACATTTTTTCATGGTATTTAAATGAACTAATGAAAATTTGAAAACAGCTTGGGTTTTAAAAGATGCGCACTTTGATGTGTGGATGAATGTTGCAAATTGAGCAGTGTGGATGAATGTTGCAAATTGAGGGCACCTAATTTATTTTGAAAAAGGTTCGTATCACTTACGAACTGAAGCTTCGCTTTCGTAATTCTGCAGCAGAGTTGGGAAAGTTGGTATAGTTGGAAAAGTAATAACCTTCAAATGTTTGAACAGGGAAAATATTTTGAAATAGGAAGATTCTTCAAAAATACCATGCAATGAACTATTGCATACCTACCAAATTTCCCAGATTTCGCGGCCGTTTTCTAGATTCCTTGTCTTCCAGTTTTACGGCCGGAAAGAGATTTTTCTTGATTCTGTCATATTTCTATTTCATAATGCATGAAGAAATTTATTTATAGCTATTTTATGACGATATTCCGATTATTGCAAGAACTGGCTGGTAAAGATCCAGACTTACAAATTTTGCTAGTAGACATTGGCCACCAAGACCACAGTGGCCAAACTTTGAAAAAAATATCAAATTGTATATTTCATGCTAAATTATTTTTATCAAATTGCTTAGTATAATATCAGTATGTTTTATTTTGCATATTTCAGAAAAGTTGAAACTGAAGTAATAAAACCATGCAGGAGAGGGGGAACATCGCGCTGGGAGGGGAGTGAGCTTACCGGGGAAATCTATGCACCGCCCGACTTCCGGCTTTAGAAATTTTCCCGCTATTTTCAAATTGAGATACAAATATTTATGCAGTTAAATATTACTTAACAATAATACTGGACAGAGGCAATATCGCGAGAAAAGAGGAATTACGACTGCGGAAAAAATCTGAACTCTGTCGACCTTCCGTTTTCGAAATTTTCGTAAAGATGGAATTCTGTCCTCCGACGAACATTCCCCCCTCCCCATTGTGTTCACTGGTTCATTGATCTCGCGAATGACCAAAATAATAACGAAAACTGCGGAATTCCTCGATTTCGCGGAGGAATCTGATACCTGAGATTACGGGAAAATTTTTGCGGCGTCTAACCTCCGTTTTCGCACATTGTTGCCTACAGTTTCCAGCTGAAATACTTTTATGCAATAAAATCATATTTAACAATAAAACTTTACACTAAGGCAATATCGGGAGAAAAAAATTACGATTACTGTAACTCCATTCAACTACCGTTTTCGAAAGTTTTGAGACACGAAATGGTAAACGGTAAAAATACCCTAGGGAAAAAATACCCCCGGAGAAAATACTCCCGATAACTGAAAAGCGGAAAAAATACCCCCGGAAGAAATACCCCCAGAACAAACTGTTCACTGTAACAGGGACACTGATGTGTGGCAGTGTTCCGGTGTGGCAAGTTACCGGCAACCCTGCCGGTAACTTCCCCCAAAATGTTAAAATGGACGTAGATCTGTAAACATTAGAACCATGCTGATTCTGATCGACCACGAATTTTCAGGAGGGTGGGGTGAATTCACCCTCCCCCAAGTTTCTAAGAGCGCAGACAAGTGTTCAAGGTAAGGGATTTACTCGGAATTTCTATGCTTCATGTTGTGTTTAATGGCAAACTATGTATTATAACGAAGTAAATTTCTCCGTCCTTTTTGGCCACGCCATTATTCGAACCCGGATCCCCTCATTCCGGAAGAAGTCACTCTACCAATTGAGCTAAGCGGACGTTTTATTCTGATTCCTATCTGCCTTTATGTCGTGTGCGTCCTTCTGGCAGGTACGTCACATCTCCTGGTACGTTACAGTATGCCCTTCCCCCTCCCCCAGAAATTTGGTGAAGCCTGTGAAAGGGATACGAGGTGCTTGGTTTGGAGGGCTCTACCCCCAACTTCCGTAATTTTATATTCCGGACCTCTGGAGTCGGTCAGTGTATCCTCGATGTTACCCCTGAATAGCTCTTAGAAACTAGGGGAGGGTTACCCCACCCTCCTGAAAATTCGTGGTCGTGTACAGAATCATTATATAAAGCATGGTTCTAATGTTTACAGCTCTACGTCCATTTTAACATTTTGAGGGGACCCCCCCCCCCAAGTTCATGAACCTCGCGGACACTTCAAGGGGAACTTCCTGGATACACTGGCATACTCCAGCGGCCCAGAATATAATATTACAGAAGTTCAGGCTAGAGACCCCCCAAGTGTACCTCGGATCCTCGGCAATTTATTTCTTCAAATTAAAGTACAAATTCTCGCTTGGCTTACATGGAACGTTTTTCCGAAATTCGTTTGGAGTTCCCAATTCAGTTCTCAATGTAGGCCCAGAAACGGCTATCTTTATACCCCCCCCCCCCCCTTGAACTTTTGTAGCCAAGTTGCTGAAGATGTGGGGCAGGGTTGCCGGTAAATTGCCACATCGGAACACTGCCACACATCTGTGTTCCTGTGTGGCAGTTTACAGTGAACCGTTTGTTCTGGGGGTATTTCTTCCGGGGGCATTTTTTCCGCTTTTCAGTTTTCGGGGGTATTTTTACCTACATCCGACTCCGTCTCCAGACGGAACTCCCCCCACCCACCCACCCGCAAACTGTCTTCAGTTATACACTGATCCTGAGAACGATCTAAATGATTACAAAAAAAATGCGGAATTCCACGAGTCCGCTTAAGAATCTCATGCATATCATAAAACAATAAAATTAAAAAAAAATTGAAAATTCGTAGAATCCGTAGTTTCGACAGCGAGGTCTGTAGTCAGCCAACTAAATCCGTTGAAACTACGGACATTCCGTAGTAGTTCGCAGATATGGAAATATTACAGTACAACCTCGAAAATCCGGAATCGGCCGGAGATCCGGACTATGCCGTTTCCGGATTTTAGAATTTTCCTATTTACTATGCAGGCTTTCAGCGAACATTCATTAAAAAAAAAAAAAAAATGCCTTACTTCTAAAGTTTTCATGGGATTTTGACGAAATTCTACATGGGAGTTTATTTTGACGTGTCTTGGTTACTCTAAAATTTGCATTCAGTTATTTTAAAAATTGGAGAATATTTTTTTAGTAAAAATTTCTTCCAGTTGGACTTTTCGAACGCAGACAGTTGAGCTGTCCACCACCGGCTTTCATCCCCACCGCAACCTTGCAAACAACGATGACCCAGCCTTGGCGCATTCTTTGTGAAAATAAACCAACGCCCTCGCCCTTTTTATAAACTTTTTTTTTCTTTTCTGCTGTTCAAGCAGAATGAAAAAGGTGATGGCCGACTTCCGTACAACTCAAATTTCGTGCGATTTCCGTACATTTGGAGTAAAAAATTTCAAAAACGCGCGAGTTCCGTACAAGTTAAAAAAGAAATTCCGTACAATACAAGTTAAATAAAAGAAATGTTTTTCCCGTACAGGTCGCCAGAATTGGCGATTTAATCAAACATTTTTAGTCACCACGACGATGAAGTTTATCGCCAGTGGCGACCGCCCGGGACCATAGATTTTCACATCTGGGTCATTCCACGCGAAATCGTCAGATATTGAAATAATTTTCCACCAACACATCTCCGATTCTTACAATTTTTTTTTTTTTTTTTACGGGTAGCTAGCTGCCTCCAAGTTATAAAAAAACCCCTGAAAGTTTCAACTTTTTTTATTTCTGATAGGATTAGAAGATATTATTTTTTGAATTTTTGTGCATAGTGGAACCGTTTTCCGTAAAAACGCAAATATCTCCGTTATTTAGAATAAGAAGAAATATAAAATTCGTCATTCTCTCGTAATTTTTCCCAAGGTTTCAGCTTATATATAGGAAACAAAAATTTGCGAAAACAAAAGTTAGACGGGGTAGAAATTTTCTTGTAATCGTAAATTCTTTTTCTTGCGTTGCTGCACCTCACAAGATTTGCATAAATTATTCATTTTGCATCTTTACTGTCACATTGGCGAAAAAAAAAAAATTACCTAGTTACTACTGATGTAATCATTGCCGTGCGTGCTCTATTGGTTTCAGGTTTGTCAGTGCATGCGCTATAGCCTCTGTCTTTGTTTTGGATGACGTTATGTGTGGGGAGTTACTGCAAATGACCTGAGTGGGCTCCAGACCTTTCTCGCACTTTGCCTGATCAACATCGCAGAAATGTATTGCCCTTCGTAATGATATTGTTAAGTATAAACGTGCCACTCGCCGCAGGATGAAAAATTATATTGACAAAGCGTTAGGAGGATTTTATGAGCACACGTGCACACAAAACTTCCTCCAATTGTTTCCCGTACAACTAATTTGACGTAGCGTGGAAATGAACTGTGGCCTGCGAGAAAAGTTAAATACTAATGTTTGTGTCACAAACGTAGCCAATCAATTTTAAGACTTCGGGATGTTGGAAGTACTTATATGAATTGTAGCCTCTCAGGCAAAATAGTATTCCGTATTAACTGTTAGTTTTCTCCACTTGTTGCTTCCATTATTTTTTCTTTATCCCTGGGTTTAATTTTTGTGGCCGTTATGGCATTTAGGATCTCTGTTGAAAACAACGTGAAGGCTCAGTGCGCAGTAAATGAAAGTAGGTCAAACCACTTGAAAGAGAGAAAGCGGCACCGCTGTTTTGAAGTGTTGGCTTGGGGCGGGATCAGGCAACTAGATGAGGGGAAAAAAAAGCATAACATAGAATAAACATATTATTAAAGAAAACATTAATTGAAATCATTACAAGCGATAATTTATAAGTTAATTACTTCTAAGACGGATTCTATTGCGGTTAACAGAACCATCCTGTAGCAGACATCCACATTGAATGGAATTCAGACAATTGTGCGGTTTTTACGAGCAATGCGATACTCTAATGGGAGTCTTAAGATTAACTGTGATTTATATTGATTACATACATGGTTTTGAGCATTTAATAAGTGCAAACAAATACCATCATTAGCATGATTAATAAAAATGTATAAATAAAAATTTTTGCCAGTATGAAAAAATAAATGTATAAAGCAGATCGACACAGAGTTACAGAATTAGCCTTTGAAGTATACATATAATCACGTTGGGCGTGAGTTAATTCATGAAAATAAGAAAGATAATTTAGCTTTCTGAGCAGCACCATGACTTCACAGGTGCGGCCCTTACGGTAACTTTTGCTTCCAAGATTGCAACCTTTATCACCTGCCTTACGCCGATGCGGCTCTTAGTCCGAAAATTACGGTAACTTGTTTATTTAAACACTAGCTCTACCCGAAAATAATCGATGACATTTTTTCTATCTCCTTACCCTTGCTGTCGTTATCTCCTGTTATCTTCAGGTATTTCACGTTATTTTCACGTAGAATCACCTCTCCCTCGCAAGAATTGGCACCGGGACATATATCCCCGACTTTTTTGTTTCTAAAATTGTCATTCCTTGATCATTTCCTCTTATGGAAGTCGTAGGGGAAATTACGAAGAAGTGGTGATTTTGGTACTTCTTTTAATCTAAACAACTGATATATTTGCGTTTTTACGTAAATAAGGCCGCCATGCACTGAAATTTGAAAATTAATATCTTCTAATCTATTGGAAATTTAAAAAATGGAACTTTCGGGTTTTCCATATGTTGGAGTAATCTTTTCATAGAAAAAAATCGTAAGAATCGGAGATGGTGTGGTGGATAGCATCTGACGATTTGGCGTGGAATGACCCTTCGTTGTTTGGGATCGCATGCGTGTTGGGGCTGTCCGAACGGAAATAGTTAATTGAAATATTTACGACTTCTAACTTTCCCAGGCGGCAAAGGACACACCCGAGGCATGAGTGGAGCATTTTCGGAAACTAAGGGGGGTCGAAAAGACTGGAGTCGAGAGAAGGGCTATTTTGATGCTGCTCTCCAGCGAAAGTGGGAGAGAGAAAGCAACAGTGAGAGGAAGAAAGAAAGCGTGAAAAGACACGCGAGGTAAGGGATGCCATGCAGTTTTAGGGATGGGTGTCCAGCGATTTCAAAAAAATGCTAGCCTGTGAACCCGTAGATTATAAAGTAAAGCAAAATAAAAATTATTCAAAGCTCATCTGTGATTACATTTCTCCATGAAGTATTATTACTTACCAATAATTAGACGATCTGCATTCACTCTGCAATTTTCTGATGAAATAAATTTGTGCAGAGAGATTATTAAAGATTGAAAAAAGAGTATGAGTATAGAAGTGTGTTGTGTTCACTATAATTTTTACTGAACTTTGTTGCATTTTTGGAGCATTCTGGTATGTATTTTACATAAATGGACTGGTTTTTATTTACCATTATGGCATGCCAGGATTTAATGCAAACTTTGTCATAAGAAAATTGAAAGTCGTGGCATTCATCACACACACACAAGCAAATTATAAATTTATTTTTGTAATTTGCAATTTTTCAGGATGAGTAAAACAGTGTTTAATCCTGAGTGGACTGATCAAAATTTAAATCCCCAGTGGGGTGACTGGCTAAGAGCTGTTGACAATGAACCATATAAAGCATGCTGTATTTTATGCTGCAAAGTCTTCAGCCTAAGTAATATGGGTAGGCAAGCCATTACAAGCCATGGTCAAAGTTCAAAACATAAGAAAAATGTAAAAGCTTCTGGAACTTCACTTACTGTGAGTAACTTCTTCATAAAGAAAGATGAATGTAATAGTAATTGTATAATTAAAGGTACACCTGCTGTAGAAACTGACAGTAATGTTATTGATAAACCTAATAGCAAAGTTCAGTCATCCTCCATCACAAGCTTTTTATCCAAGGAAAGTGTTTTGAGAGCTGAAGTGATTTGGGCAATGAATCTTGTCATGACTCATAGCTCATATAATGCATTCAAAAATGCCTCTAGTGTCTTTCAGCTCATGTTTCCCGACAGTGAGATTGCTAAAACTGTGACAATGGGAAGCACAAAAATGGCATACTTAATTTCTTTTGGTCTTGCTCCGTATTATCATCAGTGTCTTCTCTCAGAGTTATCAAACACCCATTTTGTTGTGTGCTTTGATGAAGCACTTAACCGGGTATCTCAAAAATGTCAAATGGATTTTGTCATCAGATACTGGTCCAATGCATCTAACCAAGTTTCCAGTCGTTATTTAAATTCTGTCTTCCTTGGTCATGCCACATCAGGGGACTTGGTTAAAAAATTTTATGAAGGACTGATAGAACTTGATTTAAGCAGGTTACGTCAGGTTTCAATGGATGGTCCCCATGTAAATTTAAAATTTCTGAGGAGCATAAAAGAAGATCTTCTTGATGAAAAGGCTTGTCAGCTCTTAGACCTAGGTTCATGTGGCTTACATGTTGTGCATGGAGCATTTCAGACAGGACACAAAGCAACAAACTGGAACTTAAACGATATATTTAGAGCTATGTACCAGCTGTTCAAAGATAGCCCTGCACGTCGTGCAGATTATATATCTATCACAGGAAGTAAAATTTTTCCGCTGAAATTTTGCCAGGTTAGATGGTTGGAAAATGTTTCTGTAGTCGAAAGAGCAATTGAAATATTCCCCAATATTAAGAAGTACGTTGAAAAAACAACTCTTTCCAAGTCTGTGACTTGTGAAAGAATTGCAAGTGCTTGTGAAGACAAGCTTATTTTGGCAAAAATGGCTTTCTTCTCATCAGTAGCAACTATCCTATACCCATTCCTGAAGTCATTTCAGACAGTAAAACCGATGGTACCATTTCTGTATGATGCAGTATATGAATTGGTGTATCAGTTAATGAAAAGATTCATTAAAACTGAACTTATTTTAGTTATATCTTCACCTGAAAAATTATTGACAATAGATATCTGCAATGAAACCATGCACCGTAATGTTAAATCTGTAGATATTGGCATAGCTGCTGGGCGGTATCTTGCAAAAAGCAGTGCATCTGAACTCCAGAAATTGATGTTCCGTAAAGAGTGTCATAAATTCTTGTTGCAAACAACTGCCAAAATATTGGAGCGCAGCCCCTTAAAATTTCCAATGGTCAAACATGCATCTTGTCTGAACCCAAAGTTACTGTGTTCCAATGCAGTTCTTTGTGAAAAGCGTATGGACAAGATGTTGCAGATTTTTTGAAAATAAATATGTCACATCTGTTGCTGCAGACAGAGCCAAACAGCAATTCAGCTTATTATGTCAACGGTCAAAAATGCAATGGAAGGAAACTTTCTCTTCATTTTCCCAACTCAGTACTGATTTGGATGTCTTTTATCGAAATTTACTACATGACAATGAAAACTTCAAAGATTTGTGGGAAGTTATTAAAATTACTTTGATTTTATCTCATGGCAATGCTTCTGTGGAGAGTGGCTTTTCGATAAATAAAGACATGCTAGTTGAAAATTTGCATGACAAGTCTTTGATAGCTTTACGTACTGTCTATGACTTCATTAAGGCAAGTGGTGGTGTAATAAATGTTCCTCTTACAAAAGAGCTACTAAATAATGCTAAAATGTCTCGTTCTCGTTACCACCAATATCTAGATGAACAAAAAAAGCTGACTATGAAGAAAAAATTAAAGAAAATAAAAAGAGGAAAGCTTTAAATCAGATAAAATTTCTAAAGCAAAAGAAAGCAAAGTTATGCCATGACATGAATTTGGAAGCAAGTAGTATAGACTTCCAGATAGCTGAATTATCAAAGCATTTATAATGTACTGCTCCTTCAAACTTTTGTTATTTTGATTAGTGTAGAAATTATGCACAGTGGTTTTGAATTTTCTTTGAAAATTTTTCTTGGTGCTTATTGCTTTAACTTACAGTATGTGACTTGAATAACTGACAAAACCATGATAATGTGAATTAATTTGCTTCAGCAAATTGCATCAGTTTATTATTTCCCTGAATGATTTTTCATATTATATTGTGCTACAGCTGCTTCATGTAAAGATTATTTTTCTTTTTCATTTTGAGGTGTAATTAAACTTTGAAACACATTTAAAGCTTTATGTTGGCAGTCATATACCAATTGTGAACAACATATTGTGACAAAATTTTTCAGTCAAAATGAATGAAATATAAAACTGTGGTGCTACTAAAAAATTTTGAAGAATATTTTTTTTTTCTTGATACTTCAGGAAGATATCTTTTAGATATCCATTCAAATTGCCTTCTCTGCTCAAGATCATCATTTATGGAACTTCCTGGATTTCCTGCATTTTTTCTCCATAGATTATGTTAGTTCTTACATTTTTTAGTGTATGCATGGCAAAAAAAAAAAAAAAAAAAGAAACTGTTAAGGACTGACAGAAAAATTTAACTGATCAAATTACAACAGCAGTGAAGATATCATGTATCTCTCTCCTAGACTTGGTAAACAGAAATTATATTCTTTGCCAGCTAATGTTGCAAAAACATTTGTGCCTATGCTATCTTTCTGCTACAGAAGAAATTTAAAATCAACTGATGTTTGTGCCATATTAACTATAGTTTTACTATATAATCATGCTGCATCATGTATGGAGCGAAAAACTTACATTCAATCATAAAGTTTGCAGAGAGTGCAACATTTCACATAGTTGCTGCAGCCATCAAAGGTATGATTTTAAACTTTATTTTGCACATTTATTTTCTTTTTGGTTTGTGCCAGCTTATTGGTTATGAAATTTAACAGCACCATGTCAAAATATCCTATGCTGCATTATTTAGAAGCAAATAGCATAGATTTGATGTTCTCACTGCCAAGTGCAAGAGCTAACGTTAGCTAAAATAATTATAATTTTGATTTTTAAATGTCAGCAGTATTTTCCCTGATTGCTAGAAATTGTTGGGATGGTACTGGCACAGGTTTTTCCTCAGACGCAGAAATGCTGTCACGATTTCCGTTCTCTCTCTCTGACTTTTTTTTTTTTTTTTTAATAGCTGTTTTAATTTGCTTTGTCTTTAAAGATTCTAAGTAAATTTCAATAGAAAATACAAATTGTTAGATTGATTTGATAGAATCGCTCTAACAAAATGTTAAGAGATTCTGTCAGACACTCACCATTTTATCATTCCCATTAGACTTCAATTTCAGCAAAACTTTCTGTGTTCTTTAATATTTATGTAAAATAAGCACTTAAAGGATTTAAAGCTTCAGCATTGTATCATTTAAGGGCAATTTATTCTCTTCAGTCACAATTCTCCCAGCTTGCATTTTTAAAACTAACTGGAACTCTAAATGTTGTGAGTCGTTTAAAATGTTATTTATATACTTGTGTGCACTTAAAATACAGATAAATCAGTTATATAATTTCACCTAATCGATTGAAATATTTCATTATATATAGAATTTAAAATAAAAGTCTTTGTTCAAATATTCTTTAAAACTTGTAAATACATGGTTTGCCACCTCGGTGGTGCAGTGGTCTAAGCTCCGGCTTCTGACTATTCGTCCAAGTGAGCCTGGATTCAAGTCCCAGATGAGGTATGGGTGGTGCGTTTCTCTTACGGCACTGGCTCTCCTTCTTCGTGAAGCCAATGGTCCTAAATTAGGGATGGACGGATGACTGCTTAGCCCAACAAGTTGCTCATGGTGGTCGTTAAATCTGAAACAAAAAAATAAGACATGATTTTGTTAAATATTATGTAAAATTTATGTTAAATACACTAATATTTGTAGCTATAAAGTAATTAGGGAAAATGAAAGTTATTTATCCTTTATATTCCATATTTTATGTTTATCTTTATGGACTGTATAATCGGGACATTCATTATGTGGTGTCTTTTTAATTCTCCCTCATATGTGAGATGAACATAACATTATCAGTATTAATTTCAGGTAAGCAATTACAATTACAGCCTGTCTACAATTTGATAAATCTTGCTTTCAATACATTACATTATTAATTAATTCTCTAAAAATTATCAAAACTGAATTTAAAAAATTGCCTGTAGACATTGCGGTTTTATTTGGTTTCTGCAGATAGTTTGCTTCATATTTTGTAACATGGAACAACTAGGCACAGTGGCCTGGTACACTTTTGCTTGGAGAAACACATCACAAGAGAACCACTTAAACAATGGATCAAAGCCCTTTTTTGGTTGATTCTCTTTCGACATTTCTCTGAGCAGGAGCCCATTCGGTCATTAAGCTTATCTACACTGTGCTATAGAAGAAAGGAAAGCAAACTATTCAACATACAGATTTTTTCTTACATATGAACTGTTTGTACGGGAATGTATTAACAAATTCTACATGGGCAGTATACCACTTAGGTTCAGAAAAGATTCTACCAAAAATAATATGCCTCATGCATTTAATTGTTATTAATAAAAAGCAGGTAATTGTATAAATTACAGTTATTTAAAGAATTAACAAATGTATGCTTTCGTAAGGAACGCAAGAATGTAATAAAATGCAACAATTTGTCGCAATGTTATTTGATTTGCCGCTCTGGAAAAACTCTCAGAACCACCTGGAAAACCTGGAAAAGTCAGGGAATTTTTTTCTACTTTTGAGTGGGAACCCTGGATGGGCACATTAGTTATTACTCATTCCCAAAATATTGATAGTATCTGTGGAAATTTTCGATGTATCAGTGAAAACCTCTGTTTTTGCTAGTAATTCGAAAAAAATTCGTTGTTTTCAATCTGCAGCGGTAAACACACAATAGATGTGCAAAATCTCTGTTCAATATAACAGTGATTACTCGCCAATAACATTGGGAAAATATTTATTAAAATGCTCGATGTATTAGTATAAACCTCTGTTTTTGTTCAATGCATCTTTGGGATCCTCTGTTTTGATTTTTTGCTGATAAACTGAAGAATTTGCACTTTTCCATCTGCAGCAATGAATGGGCAATCCATTTGTTAAATCTTTTCAATGTAGCAGTGATCCTCAACAATGCAACATCTGGTAACGTAATATTTGTTAAAGCGCCCGATGTATTGGTGGAAACCTCGATATTTTTTCGATGTATCGGTGTGAACTACGGTGTCTTTTAAACAAGCCGAAGATTTCCCACTTTTAATCTGCAGCAGTGAATGGGCATATCAGTGGGTAAAATCTGTTCAGTATAATGATTGCTCACCAATTCAACCGAAAGTAACTGATAATATCTCTTAAAACTCTCGATATTTTTTTTTATGTATCGGTGGAAACCTCTGGTTTTTCTATTCATCAGCTTGCAAGCCTTCAAGGAAAAGATCTTGGTTTTTGCCAATGAATCAACTAAAACAGCCAAAAGGAAGGTGATATTTCATTCCTCTTTATGAGAATGTAACAAAAAGAAATGCATTTACTTTTCGTAGAAGATATTCTCTTCCAGTTGCAAACATCGGTCATGAAACCTCGATGTTTTTCCGATGTATCGGCTTCTGCAACGTCAAGGTTAGAACTTCGATGTTCATAAACATGGAGGTTTTTTTGCCCATCCCTACCCTGAAGCTAATTTGCAATGCACATCTCGTGCAGAACAGAAATATTTTATGTTGGAAGTGTTCCATATGCTGTATGTTGGCCTGCCACAGTGACACATGCATGCAGTACAGCGTCTGGGCATACTCGGCACCAGATTATCAAACTGCGCTTTTGAGGTGTAGAGTTCCACTCTTGCTCCAATGCTGTCTCCGAAGTTCCAGAAGAATTCTAGGAGGTGGATTATGTCCTGCAAAGCAATACATCTCCAGCGTTTTCCATGCATGCCCAGTGGGATTTCAATCAGGAGAGCAAACTGGCCACTGTAAGCGGGTGATATCTAGCTGCCACAGTGGTGTTCCTCCATGTGGCAGCTTGATGAGGATGTGAGTTGTCATCCATAAACATGAACTTAGGTCCCATTGCACCCCCTGAATAATGACATATTGTTGCAGAATGGCGTATGTCTGGCCTGTCATGTTTCCTCTTTCGAACACCTGGAGGGGTGTACGTGAACCCAACATTTACCCCGTCCAACACTAGAATCGCACCGCCGCCAGAATGGTGATCGAAGGTGTTGGAGGTGGTGTGCCAAAGTCCCAGGTGCTCTCTGGATGAAGACGTGGTGTGAATCATTGTGCAGGCTAAACCTGGATTCGTCAGTAAACAAAACATTCTTCAGCTGTCCAAGCACGATGTTATCTGCATGCACCAGACTACACAGGCTCTTTGATGGACTGCAGTTAACGGGATGCATCTGGCGAGCATACTGGCAGTACTTCATCGCTTGTACACTGTGTGTCATGAAACTGTGGTGCCAGTGGCAGCTGGAAGGGCTGCCACTGGCACCAACGTCTGCTGTGCTATGCCTGTGCCGTCTGTCAGTTAATGACAAAAGATTGCCTTGTGGTGGTGGTGTAATCCACGGACATCGTGTGTTGAAGCGTCGAGACATTTTCATCCTGTTGGAAGCATTACAAGAGTACAAATGACGCTTTACGGGACACGCAGCTCCTCAACTGATGATCTGGCTCTGCATAACATGAATATGAGTTCGCTGTGCAGTATTCGTTTGGTATACAGCACTGTTGCACCTTTGAAACACACAATACCTGCCCTATTCTGCTACTCTTGACTTCTTTTTTTATAACCCACCACATGACGTGAGTAGCGCTGCCGTCAGTCTGCTGGAGCAACAGGTGGGTTTGTCATTCAGAAAGAAGTATGGAGTAGTTTGCATGACAAATCACATTGTGTAGTACATTTTCCCGTGTTCCACAATTATCCTTAATTTTTTAACATAAGTGTGTCTAAAAGTAAAGAAATATATTTCAATTGCACAAATCAAAATACAGCTGAATGAACATTACAAATATTAGGTGTGCAACTTAATTCTCAGCCACAGGCACAACACGTTGACAGCAATATTATAGCAAATCGAATACGTATCTAATCAGGGAAATAATCCCCGTCGTGTTGGATACACTTGAGCCATTGGTCAGGGAGCTGCCGAATGCCACTGCGGAAAAACGAGGGCTGTTTCGAGTTGATCAAGTCGTCAATACTTGTGTGTACCTCCTCGACAGAAGTGAAGTGCGTATCACTCGGATGATGATGCAGGAGTGAAAGAGGCGATAATCTGATGGGGCGAAGTGTTGAGATTACGCCGGGTGGGACAAAATCTCCCATCCCAGGTCGCTGATCGTGTTTAAAGTCGTTTTCGCAGTATGAGGACTCGCGTTATCCTGAAGCAACGGGACCGACCTGCCCTTGCCGGTGTATGGCCTTTTCGCCTCCAGTGCATCACTCTCACGAACGAGTTGCTGACAATAACGCTCAGCATTGGCCATTTCACCAGGTTTGAGCAACTCGTAGTGTACGACACTGCGCTGATCCCACCATATGCACAGCAACAACTTCCTGGCATGGATATTCGGTTTGGCGGTACTGGTGGTAGACTGACCTGGATAAACCCTCGATTTATGCCGCTTAGGATTATCGTAGAGTATCCACCTCTCATCACAGGTCAAAATTTTGTGGAGGAAATCCTTCTTTAATCTGGTGAGCAAAGACACAGCAACATCGTAGCGCCTAGACTTGTTTGCAGCTGTGAGTTGGTGGGGTACCCAACGTCTCTCCTTGTGAATCCGTCCAAGCTTGTGCAGGCATCTTGCAATTGTTTGCCGAGTTCCTGGGCGAGCTCAGACTGTGTGCGACAGGGATCCATGTCTAACAGTTGTTCCAGTTCCTCATCGTCAACCTTCTGTGGCTGTCCTGGACGTTCTTCATCACGGAGATAGAAATTTCCCTGCTTAAGGTGGTTCCACCTAAAATGTATGCCTTGTGTTTCATGTGGTAAAACTTCTTTCTGACCTGTTTGTAATCCGGGAGTAGCTCGGAATTCCGGGTTTTAAGTGCTACAAAATGGTAACTAAAAGGTCAAGTTCCTTTTTCTTTGGGAATTATTAGTGTTTGATTAAAAACACTACGTGTCCGTGCGGATGGTGAATGTAGACGATTTGTGACACCTTGTTTCTTTTGTTATGAAACCAGCTCTCAAGATAACAGCCTGCTGAAGAGAAGGCTGTTATCTTGTTTCTTTGTTATCAAACCAGCTCTCAAGATAACAGCCTGCTGAAAGGAAGGCTGTTATTTTGTTTTTGTTATCAAACTAGCTCTCAAGAAAACAGCCTGCTGAAAGGAAGGCTGTTATCTTGTTTCTTTTGTTATCAAACCAGCTCTCAAGATAACAGCCTGGCCGCCCCGGTGGCGCAGTGGTCTAAGCGATGGCCTCTGATCATTCGTCCAAACGGGGTCCGGGTTCGAATCCCGGTGAGGCATGGATGTTGTTTGTCTTGCGGCACTGGTTCTCTCCTTCACTGGAACCAGTGACCCTAAATTAAGGACGGGCGACTGCTTATAGCCCATTGAGTTGCTCACGGTGGTCGTTAAACCTCCAATCAAAAAAAAAATAACAGCCTGTTGAAAGGAAGGCTTTTTTCAATATTTTGAAAGTTGCATTTATATCAAATAATTTGATTATATTAGATTTGGTTAATCCAATGAGCTTCTTTTAGAAATTGAATGGAATCCACTATAGGCTTCAAGTAAAACTGATCCACATAGACTGCTCAATTAACATAATATGAAGTGCAAAATTTTATTTCAAAGATGCAATGCCTGATGGAATTTTGCGTACCAGAAAAGATGCGAAGTTTAACTGCACAAGCACTAGGACCTATTTGTTGTGTAGCTAGTTTATATGTGAGCAATACAAGTATGTATAAATATTCGTAATATGCATTATATGTATATTGGTTCTGAGCTGAGAGTTTCAGGGTTTCTTGTGTCGCCTCACAATCGCCCCTGTTATCTTTACATATTTTCTTCGCAATTAATATATTCCCAAGGATGAAAATTTGCACATCGATAAAACTAAGTTATGGCATAGGGTACTTAATACTTGCTAAAACATAGCCATAATTATATTAAAAATCAATCGGTGTTCTTTGAGTAATGTTCAGATCCGTTAATAGATGGCGTGACCTGTACATTGATGACGTCAGTAGACATGTTGGATTGCTTGATTAGGGTTATATTTTAGCAAGTATTAAGTATCCTATGCTATAACTTAGTTTTATCGATGTGCAAATTTTGATCCTTGGGAATACATTAATTGTGAAGAAAATATGTAAAGAAGTTTTACCATTGGAAACATAACGCGGAGATTTTAGGTGGAACGACCTTAAACCGCTGGAACCACTTCTTACACGTACTGTAGGACACAGCAGCACAGATCATTTGCTAAGCTTCCGCGGCACTTTTTATTTTTTCAGCTGAAACGCGAACAGGAGGCAGTGCCTCAAATGTTGCTACTCGAACGACACTGCTTTCACTGTCAACTTTCGTCACTACCGCAGTGAGCGATTACGATTGTCTGGAAAGCTGTTGAATGGTGCTGCAAGCAGCCATTATCGCACACAGCTATTTGCATTTGCCGACGTTCTACGAATGCGTGCGGTAAGGGGCCGAGAATTAAGTTGCTCGCCTGATACACTGTTTGCCAAAGGAAACCGAGCACCCAGAGGGAATCATCCAATCAAAATGAAAATTGGTATTTGTGATGTAGGTGTATAGGAAAGCAAATGACTGCAATTCCACAGCAGTTGGGCTACTTATTTCAATAAAACAGCTACACGAGTGGAACAAATTGGTACGTTGTGACCCTCTTGGCTCGGATACAAACGGTTACCTAGCGTGGCATATACGGATACTGTCCTGAGGTTATAGCATGCCAGATGGTGACCAAAAGGTTAGTTCGCCGACATTCCGGGAGGAGCGTAGGCGGTGTCCCATCTTGTACCAAACATGTTTGATCGGTGAGAAATCAGACTGGCCATAGAAAGGTGTCAAAATTACAGTCAGGTCAGGGAGAGCTGTGCTGTTGGTGGCCGGACATTATCCTGTAGAAAAATTACTCTGTGATGATCTGACAGGAGTGGCAACGCAGCAGGTCGTAGAATGTTGACGTACCGTTGAGTCGTGATTGGTACGGAGGACTACCAAGGGTGTCCAGCTATTGTAGAGAATGACTGACCAGCATGTCTCCAGACGTGTGCTGGTCATCTACACCACCTGCAAACCATGGCTGGCGCAGTGGTCTAAGCGATGGCCTCTGATCATTCGTCCGAACGGGGTCCGGGTTCGAATCCTGTGAGGCATGGATGTTGTGCTTGTCTTACGGCACTGGCTCTCTCCCTTCCCTGGAACCAGTGGCCCTAAATTAGGGACGGGACGGCCCATTGAGTTGTTCACGGTGGTCGTTAAACCTCCAATCAAAAAAAAACATGGCTCATCACTGAAGACATGATGTTGATTTGGCCCGACACCACTGCAACCGGCGACACGCCGCCCCGGTGGCGCAGTGGTCTAAGCGATGGCCTCTGATCATTCGTCTGAACGGGGTCCGGGTTCGAATCTCGGTGAGGCATGGATGTGTTTGTCTTACGGCACTGGCTCTCTCTCTTCCCTGGAACCAGTGACCCTAAATTAAGGGCGGGCGACTGTTTATAGCCCATTGAGTTGCTCACGGTGGTAGTTAAACCTCCAATAAAAAACGGCTTTACTAGCTGGGCAGCGGAGTGGCCGTGCCGCAAGTCATCTGGCAACGGTCCGGATGGACACTTCCGTACATGTAGACGCAACATAGTCACGGATGGTTGAGAGCGACGAATTCGGTTCTGTTCGTGAGGCTCACAATTGCTCGATCGTGGCGTTCTGTCATTGACCACTGCCCTGGACTCATTGCCGCATCGCTCCGACCCAAATGCCTGGCGATATCGTGACTTGACCAACCAGTCTCTCTCAGCCCAACTATACGTCCTCTCAAACTCGTTCAACTGCTTGATCGTCCACTGATGCGACGTCAGGGTATATGCAACAGCAATCCACTGTCACTATTGTCCTTGTGTACGAGCTTTGCTGATATACCCTCCTTGATGCACGGTTCCTATGCACTGGCAAGCCACTATTTAGTCATTGGTCGTTACTTTTTAATCATTTGCGTATTCGGCCCTGAGGTATTTCCATACGGAGTCTAGGCAAGACCGAACGGTTTTATCGAAGTACTTCGTTCTTTTTTGGCAAATATGGCTTATAAAATAATTACCTTTTGTATTTCTTCCATTCAGTTTTTTTTTTTTTTTTTTTTTTTTTTATACAGGGTGATTGGTTTGGGTAGGGATAATATAAAAATGCTTGTAACATATAATTAGTCAATATTTGGTAAAAATTACCTTTATGGGTGAGAGTTTTTCTAGGCCTCTACATGACCTGCTTTGCGGACTTTAGCACAATTCGATTTTTTGGCACTTTTGCCAAAAATGTAATTTGTCCGAAAACATGCCAACACACCAAAAAGGTTTACATTCAGAGCGGTAGCTAGGACCCAGACCCAGGCGAGGCTCGGTGTTACACTACAAACTAACCTTTTCCAAGAATACAGATGCAAGTTTTTCTTTGTTTTTTCGTTCCCTTTGTTAATTTACTTGAATAACAAACGATTCTTCAACGCCAAAGAGTAAAATGAATAAAATAAAGTACAAAATATGAAACACGAGGGGCAGAAAGAAAACTTAACACTCTTGATATACAATCTTTGCCAAAAAAAAAAAAATGAGCACGTCGGGAAATTCATTTGATCCTGATGAAACTCCGCATGCAAGTGCCCAGCGCCAAATAAGCAAATGATTAAAAAATAACGACCAAGGACTTCGTTATAATGGCCTGCCACAGAACATGGGAACCGCACGTTGAAGAGGGGATATCAAGAGCAAAGCTCGCACGCAGGGACAATTCTTATTGCGGTTGCATCAACCTCCATAGACGGTGAGAATGCTCGTGTGATCCGTACAAAATACGAGCAGTTGAGAGGCCGGTTGGTGAAGTCGCTGTATTGCCAGGCATTTGATTCAGATCGACGCAGCAATCGGACGATGTCGGTGCTAATGTGTCGAGGAGGGCACAACCCAGCAGCACGCAAGCAGTGGACGACTGAGATAATTGAGAGATCGCGAGGATTGAGCGATTCTGAGAGTTGCACGAACAGAACCAAATTCGTCGCTTTCAACCATATGAGGCCATGCTGCGTCGTCTATAAGTACGGTAGTGACCATCCCTACCGTTGCCAGACAACTTTTGGCACGAAGACTGCATTCAAGAAGGCCACTCCGCCGTATACCACTTACCAGTGGTGTGGGGCCTGATCAACGAGGAATAGTGGTGTTGTGTTGCCTTCAGTGATGAGTCACAGGTTGCGCCGATCAGCGCATACGTGCTGGCCAGTTCACGGATCGGATCGTGCCTTTACCGTGGACGACACACCTGGAGTGACTGTCTGGAGAGCCGATTCCTCTGATAGAAAGACACCCTTGGTAGTCCGTACCACGCTCATGGCTCAACGCTAAGTCTACATTTTACAACCTGTTGTGTTGCAATTCCTGTCGCAGTATCGCCGAACAATTTCTCAACAGGCTAATGACGACCACACACGGCACGGCTTCCCGAAGCCTGCCTCCGCAATGTCGACACCCGACCGGACATGAAGGGATACTACCTACGCGTATCCCAGAATGTCAGCGAACTGACGCGCAATTTGGACACCATCTGACATGTTATACCTCAAGACAGTATCCGTGAATTGTTTGCGTCTGTGCCAGGCTGAGTTACAGCTGGTATCCAGCGGACTGGGAAGACCGAACCAGGCCAGGAAATTGCACTATAGCAAGTATTATATCCCCCTCCCTCCCTAATTTTCTCATACCCCATAAAGAAACCTCTGCACTCTCCATTTGAATGTGTGTAACGTACACACGCGTATAAATAGTATATACACTGGTGTGCAAACATTAAGGACGAAACGAAGAAATTAGCATAACAGTGGAACGAGCAGGCAGAACGGACCGAAAGACCACTCAATAGATAGACTAGGGTCCGGTACGGTAGGGCATGCGCATATATGCAGCATGACGGGGGGGAGTGTCGGAAGGGTATAAAGCACACGGGCGGTGTACGCTCAACAATCCGGTGAAAGCTATTGCATGGTGTACATCGGTTTGAACGACGTCTAGTTGCTGCCACCGTGTGCTATGGCCAACAGGCAATCCAGTAGACGACATCTGGATGACTTTACCCGAGGTCGCGTCATTGGGAAGAAGGTCGAAGTGTGTCTAGCGTGGCCGAGGAGTTCGGGATCGCTCTCAGCATCGTTTCATGAGCTCGGAGAGTAGTCCAAACGACAGGAACAGCTGTCCGAGAGTTTAGCAGTGGTCGTTAACGAGCAACCACGGCGGCGGACGACCGGTATATTGTCCTACAGGCGAGAAGAGGCAGGCAGCGGGAGAAATCGCAAGGCACATACAACAGGCAACTGGACGTCCATTACAGTCCGGTGTGTGCCATTACCGCCTGCTCATCGGAGACAGCGGTTTCTGTGGTGCCAGGAACACAAGAACTGGACACATCAGCAATGGAGTCGAGTTCTCTTTACGGATGAGAGGCAATTCTGGAGAGAGCAGGGAACACGCAATCATACCTCCAACATCATCGAAAGGGACCGGTTTGGAGGTAGCGGAGTTCTCGTTTGGGGCGGTATCATGCTTGATAGCCGTACTGACCTCCACATCTTCCAAGGAGGTTCAGTCACTGGTGTTCGCTATTGCACCGAGGTTCTCCTGCCTGACGTGTGTCTGTTTAGAGGTGTTGTGGGTCGTGAGTTCCTCTTCATGGACGACAACGCTACACCTCATCGTACAGTGACTGTCGCAGAGCTATTGGAGAGTGAAGATATTCAACGCCTGGATTGGCCCGCAAGGTACCCGGACCTAAATCCAATCGAGCACGTGTGAGACCTTCTCGGGAGACGCTTGGCAGCACGTCACCAGCGGCCAGCAACGATTCCGCAGCTGTGCCGCCCCGGTGGCGCAGTGGTCTAAGCGATGGGCTCTGATCATTCGTCCGAAAGGGGTCCGGGTTCGAATCTCGGTGAGGCATGGATGTTGTGTTTGTCTTACGGCACTGGCTCTCTATCTTCCCTGGAACCAGTGACCCTAAATTAGGGACGGGCGACTGCTTATAGCCCATTGAGTTGCTCACGGTGGTCGTTAAACCTCCAACCAAAAAAATTCCGCAGCTGCGATTGGCGCTACAAGAGGAATGGGCCGCGATGCCTCAACAGCTCCTTGACAACCTCGTCGTCAGCATGGACAGACGTTGTAAATCCTGCAACGCAGTCAGATGTGATCATATCCCCTACTAAAGACTGAATTTTTCTTGGCAGCCGCTTGTCACATGGACGTTTCTGTCTTCTGTCCAGTTGTGCTCAAAGCTACCTTTTCAATAAAGTGCCTTTGTATCCTTTGGATTTCTTGTTTGGACGGTTTTGCTCACTTGTCCCATATTCTTGTATCTTGGGGATCTTATGGTATGATTTGAGTCGATGTGGAGCACTTCTGCACGACGTTACATTCGAAAAACCATCTCGTCCTTAATTTTTACACGCCAGTGTAGTTGTTTTTATTATATAGCACAGTTGCCAACAGCAGTTAGCATGTACAGACATTAAAAAGGAAAAGGACCCTCCCTCCCCCCACACACACACCACACCCCTTCAACTTTAGAACCGTTTGCCGGATGTAAACGAGTAAGGTACCGTTGGAAAGGACTCGCAGGGAACTATCACGTGATGCGAAGAAAAGTGCTAATTATCTCTCTATCTTCGAATTTTTCCATATAAGGGATATGTTATTTTATGCGCATTCTATTTAGCTAATGAAAAAAACTCCTAAATCTTAAATATCGTCCAAATCGGGTGATTGATAGTGAAGATATTTGCAAAGAAAGTTAGAGCGGCTACTCATATATCTACATCTAGGAAACACACCTGTAATGCTTTCTTCTCTGCAAGAAGGGTTATAATGCTGGAAAGTCTGCATCTTGTCCGAACCTCCGACAAATTGAAAGTACAGATAAGCACAGGACCCTGACCATGATCTGTACAATAACTTGGGCACAGCCGGCCCACGGATGGGTTCATTTATTCTTCTTGTTTTCTTTATAACGACTTCATTTATTCGTGCTAATGAATTGAATCAGTGTTGTTGTTTTTTTATTGGAGGCTTAACGACCACCGTGAGCAACTGAATAGGCTATAAGCAGTCGCCCGTCCCTAATTTAGGGTCACTGGTTCCAGGGAAGGGAAGGAGCGAGTGCCGTAAGACAAACACAACATCCATGTCTCACCGGGATTTGAACCCGGACCCCTTTTGGACGAAAGATCAGTAGCCATCGCTTAGACCACTGCACCACCGGGGCGGCTGAATCAGTGTAAGAAGAAACAGTACGTATTTTTCCAACAATGCGAAATCCGAATTGGTGCAAACCGAAATTTGTGTCGGATATTCTTGTTTCCGTTCATTACGTTTTTTCCAGGCACTGAGTATTCGCTTAAAGGTTGTATCATAATAAAAAATTGAATCAAAACCACGAAATCCATTTTTTAGCGTCTTTTGTAAAAAAGATCGTGCTTATGTTTCTTGTTTGTCCGTCTGTCAGTCTGTGAACACCATATCTCTGCAAATATTAGTCCAATTTAAAAAAATATTTTTTGACTGGGAAGCCTGAAATGTGCGAATGATGATCCTGTATTTCCTTTTTTTTTTTTTTTTTTTTTTTATGATACACAATTTTGCTGCTTGAATGTGTAAGTGCAGATGATATCGAATTCAAAATACATTTTATTCCATATATTTGCTTCTAAACATCCGATTGAAAAAACTCTGTTACCTTTCAATTCCATTATGCCGAACACTATTTTACGTAAAGTCACTTTTTGAAGTTACGCATGCCGCCCCGGTGGCGCAGTGGTCTAAGCGATGGCCTCTGATCATTCGTCCGAATGGGGCCCTGGTTCGAATTCCGGTGTGGCATGGATGTTGTGCTTGTCTTACGGCACTGGCTCTCTCCCTTCCCTGGAACCAGTGACCCTAAATTAGGGGCGGGCGACTGCTTACAGCCCATTGAGTTGCTCACGGTGGTCGTTAAACCTCCAATAAAAGAAAAGAAAAGAAGTTACGCATAGATTTCCCGCTAGGGGGCGTAAAACTAAACGGCGTTTTCCCGATATCTCTGCTTCTAAAACTCCGATTTGAAAAATTCTTTCTGCTGCGGATACAGCTTCTGATGGGACATCTTTTGCATGTAACTCTAATTTTTCGTAAACAATGGTTTGGCCACCAGGGGCGTAAGTGTTAATTTCTGCTTCTGAGGTATTTGCAGCAAAATCTGGGCTTCTGAAATTTTGACTGATAAAATTCGTTCGTGGGCCTATACTGCTCTCATCAATACACCTTTTTGAAATATTTTCTTCTTAAAATAGTGCATGGTTTCTCCACCAGGGAGAGAAGATGTACGTCTTATTTTTGTGAATATCTCTGCTTCTAAGAGTCTGATTTGCAAAATTCCTTCTTTGTCGGATAGCGTTTCTCGTGCGAAACGTTTTTCATATAATTTCAAAAATTTCAAGTAATTCATAGACTTTCCGCTAGGTGGCGATAAGGTAAATTGCGCTTCCCCGCGATCTCTACTTCTAACACCCCGATTTGAAAAATTCTGCCTGTATCGCACACACCTCTCGATTGGAAGTGTTTTGCATATCAGTTCTTATGTTTGGTAAAGAACGGTTTGGACACCAGGGGGCGTAAGTGTTGATTTCTGGTTCTGATGTATTTTCAGCTCCTGAAAACTCGATTGAAAAAAATCTTTCGTTGACCGATAGCACGCACATCGGAGAACCTTTTGAGAATACTTGCTTCGTAAAATAATACATAGTTTTCCCGCCAGACGGCGTAGACGTATATTATGTATTTGTCGATATCTTTGCTTCTGAGAGTCCGATTTGAGAAATTCTTTCCTTGTTGAAGAGTCTTTCCGCTGCAAAAGGTTTCTCATATAATTTCAAATTTTCCTTAACGCACACTTCACATTTCCGTTTACAGCAATTTTACGAGAAAAAAAAAAAAGATTTTGGTCATTTAATAAGGCTTGGAAATCGCTTCTCAGAGCTTAGAAAGGCAATTTTTGTTAAAGAGTTAAATTCTCAAAAAGGCATAGAACCTTTCAAGGGAAAACCCTGCGTTCCGGAGTTCCGGAAGCAAAACCCTGCTTTCCGGAGTTCCGTTATCGACACCAAAGAAAGGGAGGATTTAATTTTCATAAAACATTTCGTAATGCATTATACATTTCAATTAATGACACTATCTTGTATTAATTGTTCATCGTTTCAAAATTTATTTATTTTTATTTTCCTCTAATAAAGCTCACTCGCCATTTGTTACCATGTGTTTTGACGTTACCACAGTATTTGTCATTTTCTTGTAGGAATTCTGTCCACAGTGAGTAGAGTTTAGGTCCCAGCCACCTACAGCGAAATCGCCTTTTGGGCAGGACACAGAAACGGAAGGAATGAGAGCAAGTCTAGCGACTTTGACAGAACAGTTTGTAGTGAGATTAGAGTACAGTAGATGGCGTCACCGTACAAGAACGATGTTGCACATAGAGGGGTGAGAGAATTTCAGGGGGGGCATAGGAAAGGATACCATTTAACCAGTGGGTCCAGCTCGTCCGATGCACGGCGGTTATTCAGCGACTGTTAGTAAGTCACACCATCTCTGATGGATCAGCCTAGGCTCGAACCTGAGGACCTTGCATCGATAGTCTGACTCGCTAACTACTAAGCCATCCGCGGCTCCACTCGCCATTTGTGTAGGTACTACCAGAGTTGTAGCTGTAGTTCTCAAAAATTTCTCTTCGCCGTCTGGCGTGCTTTCCTTCGCGATTTCCCGCCATGGTGACGACTGCAACGCCGCTTAATTCCACGATGAGTGCGAAGTGTTTGCTTGAGAGCTAAGGTCATGACAGGAGCTGATTCTTCGAAGACCTTGCAACCTCTCTCCGCTCTTGGCATAAAATGACTTCGCAGTTCCTGTAACCTGGCAACGAGCTTAATTACTACACTCTACACATGCTGTCACTTCAACTCCAGCTCCTGTCGTGGTAGGACGTGACTTTTTGACTGATATTGTAGCCCTTGTAAGTTTTAATTTGTTCTTGTGTGAGAAAAGAAAACAACTGAAAATAATGAAAAGAACACTAACAGATTTCTTTGGGAAAAAAGAAAAAAAACAGAACTCGTGAATTTGGACCCCCCCCCCCCCCCCCCCCCCGTTCAAGCTCGGACTCAGTGTGAAGTATCACCAAGAAAATCGCCGAAAATACAACAGTCAAAGGAAATCACTGCATCAGGAAGTTCATTAGAAGAATCTGAATCTCGGCAAAGCTCAACAAATGGTAAACCCGAGTGTTGGACTGAGGATCAAAGTAAGTTTTTTTTGAAAGAGTACTCTTGGCTTGTTTTAAAAAATAGGTGTTTAGGATGTGCCGTCTGTAAAACCGCCGGGAATATGAACATTTCAGAATTTTTGACTGGTGCAAGGCTTTCTAAGGAGTGGATAGATTGCAAAGTTAGATCTACGGCTGACGATAAGAAGAAGCAAAATACGGCTCTAAGGAAAAATATAAAGGAGCACAGAGAAAGTTACGCTCATAAAGAAGCTTCTAAAATGAACGCAAAATGTTCTGACGGCGTCTTTGAAAATATTGTTAAAAAAATAAAAATAATGTGGACAATACGTACAAAATATTCAATACCGCATATTTCATTGCGAAGAACAATAGACCTTTTGCCGATTTTCCTGGTTTGATTGATCTTCAAAAGAAAAACGGCACTGAGATGCGGAGGATATTGCAGTCTAGGAAGACATGTACGGATATTTGCGATTCTATAGGAAATGACATGCGTAAAAAGCTCTGTGAAGAAATCGTCTCCCAAAATATAATATTCGGTATCTTGGTTGATGAGTGTACAACTGTAAGCCTACTCTCAGATACATAATCTGCATAAGAATGTCCATAGATCCGGATGATATAAATGCCCAAACTCTATTTTTTGACTTGGTTGAATTACACGATTTGAAAGCAACAGCAATAACTGAATCGATTATGAACTGCTTGGTGAAGTACTTTCCAATAGAGCTTATTGAAAATAATCTGATATCTTTCACTTCCGACGGATCTGCAAACTTCACAGGTTCCATATCTGGTGTGGCTCAACAGCTTAAAAAATCTCCGAACTTATTATATTGCACTGTGCAAATCATAAGTTAGAACTTGCTGTCGGGGACGTAATTAAAGAGATTTGCGGCATACAGAGTTTTAAATCGTTTTGCGATAAATTATACTCTTTGTATCACGCTTCACCAAAGAACGCCCGCGAGTTGCATCACTGTGCTGAAGAAATTGCAGCTCTGTTTTCTTCAATCGGGAGAGTTCTTGGAACAAGATGGGTCGCATCTAGTGAGCGAACAGTAATCTGCTGTCTGGAATATGTTTCCAGCCTTGGCTTTGCATTTTAAAGCTGCATCTGCTGATGCTTCAAGGGATAGTAAAGGAAGAAGCATGTTTTCTGGTTTACTGAAAAGACTTACGAGACCATGCTTCCTGGAAAATTTGGCACTCATGAAAACCGCCTTAACGGAACTTAGTTCATTGTCACTGCGTCTTCAAGGAAATTCTATATCGTTACCAGAAGCACGTTCGCATACAGTATTGCCCTTACAGTGAAAGTTTTCCAAGGTTTAGCTGATGGTGGTTTTGACGAGTTTTATTTAGTAGCATCAGATGCCGTAAAAAATATGGTGTTCAAAGGGGTGGACTTGCATTCAAAGGGATATAAATCTGACGGGAAAATAAACCGTGCTCAGTTTTTACGGAGTGTTGCCAACAATTTATCTGCCAGATTATTCAGCAGCGAGGACATTGTAAAATAACTTCAGGCTTTGTATCCGTCTTTTTGACCAACCGACAAAGATATTTTATATGGAGAAGGAGAGGTTCTAAGTTTATGTCGAATATTCGGATTGGAGGAAGAAAGGAAAATCATCGAAGAGTTCAGATATTTCAAGGAAACCAAAAAAGTTTCCCATCATTTAAAAGTATTATTAAAATCTGTTGCTGCGGTTGCTATATCAACAGCTGAGTGTGAAAGAGGTTTTAGCACCATGAATTTGATAATAACTGATTTAAGAAACGCTTTAAACGTTATACACGTCAAAAACCTCGTGTTCATAAAAACAAACGGATCTCCTTCAAAGATCTTCAATCCCGAGCCGTACGTATGGAAATGGTTGAGTGATGGAAGGAGAAATGCAAATTTTTTGGCTTGCAGAGAACGTGAAGAAAAGATGCAAGAAGACTTGTTGAAACAAAAACCTTAGAGATTATCTTAGGAGATGATTTTTTTTTTCAAATCGAAGTTATAATAGATATTGCAGCTAAATAAATGGATATATCAGACAAAGCCGAATTTCTTTACTTTGTCACCCTATATACAGTAGTTACTTACATATCTCTGCCTCAAATACGAGCTGACGTTTTTTCTCCGATGTTTATTTGAGGACACCTCCAAAAAGGGTGATACCTTTCATTGCACCGGCACAATTCGCGTGGTCTTTCTCATAAGAAACGTACTTCTGAATAAAGAAAACAGCTCTGACTTTTAGCTAAATTTGACTATTTCATTTTAAAGTTCAATAACGAAATTTCCTTATATGGTTTTATGTGTACAGCAAATAGGTTCGCGAATATTAAGTTTTTAATGCATTCACTTGTACCGTTGTAGTGTTGTCGCCAAAACCCGTCAAAACTGCGTTAAGGCTTTTTGACGAATTCTGACTATGGAGCCAGAAATAGACAAAACGTTGCGACGTCCTTTTGACGCGTTTTGGCGACAACACTACAGGTTGTACGTTGCGTTCCGGCAGCGAAAAATTCCCATTTCCACCACTGATAATATGAATATGTTTCCTTTTTTTTTTCTCACGCTTTTTTTTTTTGAGGACAACTTCTTCGTCGCACTTCTCTTTTCTATTTCCAGACAAAGGATACTGGTATAGTGAGAACGCAAAGGTGCATGATACCCTTTTCTAAATGGCAATGGTCAGATTTTGGCTTGGCTTAGCTTCGTTTCCGGTTAGCATGCCTTAGAGCATTTACCCACTTCCCCAAAGTATCACAATTATTATGAGGAAACCTATGAAATGAAAGTTTCTGCTGGACAGTTGTTTGTTTATTGATACATCCGTACTCTACGCAAGATATAACCGTTTTAAAAATCTGTTTAGCTCATTAAATTTGGCTGAATTATTTTCTGAAATACTTTACAATATATACACACTGTTTATAAAAACAAAAAATGAAATCTTACTGGTTATACATTAAAAAAATGGATGTAATTAATATAAACACACAAACGCCTATAGTAAAGAACGATATGTGACAGATTCTTTCCGTACAACGCTGAACTTCAAATGTCGCCCGGTTAACTTACGGTTTTCCAGTCTATGTATCTTAAAGGTCTTCGCCTAGCTACTTCCGTCAATGTTCAAAACCGGATGTTCCGCCATTACCGAGGACGGAAAGCTGTTTATGAGTATAGAGCACGGTGTATGATAAGTCAGGTGATACGACTCTCCGTGCTGTCAACAGTTTGAAAAACGGACTGTTAATGTCACAGCTCGCCTGGGAGCGTTCAGGAGTTGTGGGCCGATCGTTCACGCTAACCACCATATAGGATTATATTAGTATTTATGATTTCATCAGTGCAAAATCGGTATTTATCTTGAGTATTTTTTATTTATTACTTTGTGCAATTATATTGTATGGAGTTCCAAAAAATTTGAAGTTTCTATGCAGAAGGTAAAGTACGTCAACTCTGTTTTTACTTAACGGAAGATAAATTTACAGTGTAGCTAAAAAATGTCGGAGTAGAATCTGTTCAGTTCTGTTTTAGGTATGGGCGAAAGTGTTTTGTACGGAACTATAGGTTATCGGACAGGTTATGCAGCATATAAGAACTTTTTTTTTTTTATATTGGAGGTTTAACGACCACCGTGAGCAACGCAATGGTCTATGAGCGGTCGCCCGTCCCTAATTTAGGGTCACTGGTTCCAGGGAAGGGAGAGAGCCAGAACCGTAAGACAAACACAACATCCATGCCTCACCGGGATTCGAACCCGGACCCCTTACTGACGAATGATCAGAGGACATCGCTTAGACCACTGCGCCACCGGAGCGGCTAACTTGTATCAACCTTTATTGACCCAACTGTAACAAAGAATTACTAGGGACGTTGGGGTTTGTGGCAAGGAGGTATGTATGGAGTTGTTATGAAGCGGACGAATGATTGTTGTTATGAAATAAAAGTTTGTTTTCGAATGGAGTTCGTTACTGCTTAAAAGTAAGTTCGTGTCTCTTATTAAAGTTTAATACGTAACACCAACAGAGTTGTAAAAATTGCGGCAAGCATTAGGATGTGATACATTTTTCCGCAGCTTACAATGTGGGAAAATTTTACGTTAAGAGCATTAACCGTTGTTTAAATCTAGGATCACAAGTTTTATTCCTTGATATCAAATATGTTCATCGTACATACTATGTATATGCACGCAGGTCGGGGAAATCTCCGCTGGGAAAAAGCAGCCATTTTGCCGCGATGCACTTTCTCTGCCGTCATTGCCAGCACAGATGGAGGGAGTGCCTCATTCATTAGTATGATTGGGTACAAAAATAAAAAAAATGTGTAGGATATATTGTTTATTACTAAATGAAAACGTCAACAGTGAATGATTTCTCGAGCTGAAGATTAATCAAAATTATTTTTTGCGAAAACTTTGGTAAGTTTTCAAAATCAGCAGTTTCCGTTAACGATACTCCAATGACTTACACAAAAACTGATATTCCATGTTAAAATTGCATGCTCCTCCAAATGTACAGCACCATCTCATTTTGCAAGAAGTGCTTTTTTTTTACGATAAAGGGTCTATTCTCTATTGCTTCAATAAAAAACTCAGCATCGTCTGCTAAGAAATCTTCACGTTAGAGTACTCACTCTGTGGCCAACAAAAGTATATATGTAACGCTGCTTATTTGATGAATTCCATATGATAGGCACAAAAATGCACGTTTGCGAAGCATTCCAGGTTATTGTTTTTTTAATTCCAAGCAAAATAGCATTCGGAAAATACGAATGTTTCTGCCGCTTCCTCCCATTAGAAAGCAAAGGTTGTATCAAATCATCGGCCCACACCGTGGCCCACACGTTGGTCTCCCCATCTAGTGACAAGTGATATTAACGGGCGATTTTTGTTTCCAGAGTCGTATCACCTGACTATCATACACCGTGGTATAGAGCAAAGACCTTGGAGAGAATAGACTGGCAAATACCAAGCTACTTCCGTGAGTTTTTGAAAACCGGATGTTCCACCATTAGCGAGGAGTGAAAGCTGTTCCTGAGCATATGCTGGTTGCGTGCGTGTTGCAAACCGTGCTTTAAATAGTTCTCATAAAAAATAAATATTGTGAGGTTTGGGTCAGGTACTTTTTTAGACATGGATACAACATAACGGCCGACATAAAAAACGGGCATTTTCACAAGTAATTTCATTGTTGTTCATAATGTCGTTGGCTGTAATTGCATAAATGATGCTTTTTCCTAGAATGAACGAATATATGTTTTAAGTATGAAGGAATATATGGTTATTACATCATGTTCAATATATAATAATTATCTGTAGAACAATGTTTTTTGGTTTGAATGTAAGACTGTTAACAATTTTTGAACACCCTCTCCTGTTCATTTTAGTTTTTTTTATTCAGTGTTAAAAAAATCAAACCTCGAAACACAAGTTCGACATCCAAATAGTCACATTTGGGGCCTAAGATTGCTTGCAATTGAGGTTTTCGAACATGGGATACTAAAACATTTCAAAAACTGCGTGTTTTGAGACATCAGAACTTCTAAATTGGGCCTGGGAGCACTCAAAATGTAAATACAGTTCTTTGACAATCACCTCTGTAAAAAGCGACTTGCTGTTCCTCCCCTGTGGAAAGAAGAAATATATTTATTGCCTCACATTTTTTATAATATGCTGAAAAACACCAGTTGGAAACCATTTCCTCCTATGAATTTAAATTTTTAATCACATTTTTGAATGAGATTGCCCAAAACATGGTGAGAAACCTCCAAGACTCTCTACGTAAACAGCTATGTATGTGTGTTCCCATCCTGTGGAAAGATGAAGTATTTGCATTGCCTCACATTTTCTTAATTTTCTGAGATATAGCAGTTGGAAACTATTTTCTCCTGTGGATTTAAATTTTTAATCATTTTTTAATAAGATTGCCAAAATATGATGAAAAGCCTCCAAGGCTCTCTGCGTACACATCTTTTGTATGCTCCATCTTCTTTGGAAAGATTATATAGATTATCAAACAAAGATCCTCGCTCTTTCCACGTTTATAATTGAGTCACAGAAAAATGCTCATTGGCCGCCACCGGGAGTCGAACCCCGGGTTTTCCAGTTACGCGCCGGATATGCTTCCGTGTAGCCGGAGCATATCCGGCGCGTAACTGGAAGACCCTGGGTTCGACTCCCGGTGGTGGCCAATGAGCATTTTTCTGTGACTCAATTATAAACGTGGAAAGAGCGAGGATCTTTGTTTGATGTTCCTGGTCCACGTTAAATGTCTGTATTAATTATATATATTATATTATGCGTTGATAAAGTGCTGTGTTATTCTTTCATATTATACGTAGTAATAGCTTTTAAAATTAGTTTATTGAATATGAATTCAGCACTGCAATTAATAATAGATATAAAGCGCTCTGCACGTCTGAGGAAAAGCAATGATAGTTTTGTAAACATGATTTCTGCAGACCCCCTTTTTTGTTTTATGCGATATTCATTTTTCATGAGCACATGTGGTAAAAATATATTTTTCAACAAACAATTTGAGGAACAAAAGCGGGTGATTAAGGGTAATATGAAGGAACGATAATGTAGTATATTTAAATTCGCATTGCTGTAACTTCATGTATCAGATGTTCGTTGTATGTAGCGGCGTATTTTCTATTTCATAGCTGCTTTTCATCGAAATTGAGAACTTGCTAATTAAATTTTGATCTAGGAATTTGTTGGTTCGTATTCGCACCCGAATATTCCTTCTGCGCTATTTATACGATATACTATGAGTTGAATCAAACACTCTATGTACCTTTCCAATAGCTATGAATTTCTCACCAACTCCTCGCGGTAAGAGATAGCGCTGATATCTCAATTGCTGTTCGTTGCCTCCGAAGCGCAGCATTAGGTTTGCCAGTCTATTCTCTCTAAGGTATTTGGTGTAGAGCAAAGACCTTTAAGATACATAGTACCTTAACTAAAAGAGACATACAAAGACTGCAGACAACTCAAAGAAGAAGCATGGAGAGGTGCATGCTTGGTGTGACCAGGAGAGATAAGAACTCGTGGATCAGAAAAATGACAAGAGTGGAAGACATCATGATCAGAGTAAAATCCCTGAAATGCCAATGGACTGGACACATTGCCAGAAGGACATACCATCGATGGACAGCTGAAATTTTAGACTGAATTCCGAAGGACAAGAAAAGACCCAGAAAAAGGCCACATGGGAGATGGTGGATGAAATTCGAAAGTATTCGGGAGTAACATGGAGGAGACTGGCACAAGACAGACCGTTGTGGAAGAAACTTGGGGAGACCTTCTTCCAGCAGTGGATTGATAATGGTTGACAATGATGATGATGATATATGAAGCATGATTCGGCACCCCAGATTTTGGAGCGTTCACCTTAGTGCCCCCCCCCCCCCATTGAAAATTTTCTGGAGCCGTCCCTGCATAGACTGCTGGAAGTTCTTGTGTAAATGAGTGGCAGCAGCTGGTGACATTCTGATCGCAGAGCTTGTACGGTAAAAACGGCATGTGTCGTATGTGAGCAACGTTAATTAAGCTCTTTTACCTGCGCGAAAGAAGAAATTTTACGTTGTTTCAATACAGCGTATTAATATTTTTTCAATGGGGTATAAATTAGATATTGCGTCTTTTAACTTACGATTAAAGAAAACATCATTATCGTAATTTTGGGGTATATGAAATAACTGAAGGGAAACGTCGCTTACCCTACGTGTAAAATATATTTCGGCTTCAGTTACTTGCAAACTGCGTGATCTAGTTGCATGAAATTTGTATTTAACACTCTAAGTAATGTCAAAAATCATTTTAATGTGGCCATTTGTTTATTCTTAAGAGAAATCGCCGAGAGCAAAACTTTTAATTTCGAAAGTTCTTCCCGCAGTATTATAGCTACTCAACGGGAGAAAAAAGTATAATTAAATATGATAGAAAGAAATGCCCTCTTCATATACTTTAGAGTTTAGACAATTACAAATCTCGAGAATGAAAAGTCTTGGAAAAGAAACACGAGTTAACAAACCATGAGTAGGTTTAACCAGAAACCTTCCCTTTGGAGCACTGGTTCCCAACGTGGGGAGCACGTCCCACAGGGGGCAATTTGTTTTTAAGTGGGTAATTCGAGAATGAGTATACTAAATACTTTTTTACTTTCTTCTAAGATCACCAGAAGAAAGTAAAAAAAATTCACAGGCAAACCTGTGATTTTGGTTTTCTGAAAACCAGAGCAAGAAGAATCCCCCGAAACCTCTAAAATTTCTCCCTGCTTGCAATCTCCTAGCGCATGCTCACTTCCGCTCCACTAAGAGAAAAACCCTCCTTCAAACTCCATTTCAAAGTCCACTCGCGAGGCTTCCACTGACCTTTGAACCCCAGCGATATTCCCATGAATCCCACGCCAACGCAATCCTATTCTCTTCGCCTTCACGAAACAAAATAACAGAATGCTGATTTTTTTCTTTTTTTTTTTTCTTTTAGGCCGTTAACAAGCTTCCAAAGAACATGTGAATAGGAGTTCATTTTTTGAATAATAAGAATTATATGTCACAGAATTATACGTATATGTCATTGTACGTGGAGGATAGGAGTTATATATAATTCTCTTTTGAATAATAAGAATTATATGTAACTCCTATCCTCCAGGTGAATAGAAGTTCCTTTTTTGAATAATAAGATTTATATGTCACAGAATTATAAGTATATGTCAATATATGTGGAGGATAGGAGTTCATTTTTTGAATAATAAGAATTATATGTCACGGGGGGGGGGCGTCACGATTTTTGAGATGCTTAGGTGGGACATGACCAAAAAAAGGCTGGGAACCACTGCTTTAGAGCCTTAGAGTCTGGTGAATGACCCAAGTGTCTAGTAAAAACTAAGTCCCTCAATTTAATATTTAGAGATCAAAAGGTGAAAAAGATTACTAGCTTACTATCCTACACTTAAAATACTAAAACACCTCTATTATTTCAAGGGAAAGATTAAAAAATAAGATGAGAAGCCTAGATCGAAACTGCAAGTCATGGTAAATGAGACAAGGTTCTAGTAAAAACTGAGTCCCTCAACTTAATATTTAGGAAAAAAGGCAATAGGTTACTAGCTAACTATCGTGCACTTAAAATACTAAAACGCCTCTATTATTTCAAGGGACAGAATAGAAAAGGCGAAAAGCCATGATTGAAATTGCAAGTCACGGCAACATTGCTTTAATCCTGATGAAAATATGAATGTTTCCTTTTTTTTTTTTTTTTTTTTTCTCACGCTTTATTTTTTCTTGTTGACAACATGGTCGTCGCACTTCTCTTTTCTATTTCCAGACAGGGGGTACCGGTACAGTGAGATCGTAAAGGCGTGTGATATCTCTTGCTAAATGCTAGTCGTCAAATTTTGGTTTGGGTTAGCTTCGTTTCCAGTTAGCACGTCTTAGAGCATTTACCCACTTTCTCAAAGTGTCACAATTATTATGAGGAAACCTACGAAATGAAAGTGTCTGCTGGCCAGTTTTTTGTTTATTGGTACATCCGTACGCTACGCAGTATATAACCGTTTTAAAAATCTGTTTAGCCCATTAAATTGGGCTAAATTATTTCCTGAAATACTTTATAATATATACACACTATTTGTAAAAACAAAAAATGAAATCTTACTGGTTATACACTAAAAAATGGATGTAATTGATATAAACACGCGAACGCCTATAGTAAAGAACGAGATGTGACAGATTCTTTCCGTACAACGCTGAACTTCAAATGTCGCCCGGTTATCTTACGTTTTTCCAGTCTCTGTATCTTAAAGATCTTTGATATAGAGCATTTTCTTTGCACCGACGTTACGGTTACTTCCGGGTGGTTAAGAGAAAGTTCGGCTGCTAAGATTCCCATAGGATTAACATGGGGAAGCGATTTCTGGACCCTCTGTCACTCCATTGTTTGAAGTTTTAGAAATGATTAAAAGTTGTGTGACGTATGGGTGCTTCTCAAAGTACGAGTAAGGTAGTGGAATTTTCTTTATCGCTTTCCAACGGCAGGAAAACGCCTGATTATGTGGAAAATAGCTGTAAATCGTAGGGCATGGTCGCCCAGGCTATATCCAGCTCGTATGACAGGATCTACAGTAAATACTTCATTTCAGGTATCGTGAATCTGCATATTTTACTACGTTAATAGTCGAATTTATATCGGTACATTTTTTTGCTCATTCTTATGTATTATTTTCAAGTTTTTACGTAAATCCTTGTTATTCTGTTTAAAATATTCTGAATGCATGACGGATTAACTTTGCTGTCGAATTGGAAATTGCCAAGCTTTCGTGAGCTTTCAAGATTTTGTAGCTGTACCGGTGGTGCAGTGGTCTAAGCGATGGCCTCTGATCATTCGTCCGAAAGGGGTCCGGGTTCGAATCCCGGTGAGGCATGGATGTTGTGTTTGTCTTACGGCACTGGCTCTCTCCCTTCCCTGGAACCAGTGATCCTGAATTAGGGACGGGCGACTGATTATAGCCCATTAAGTTGCTCACGGTGGTCGTTAAACCTCCAATAAAAAAAAAGGTTTTGTACTGTTACCAAGGAGGTTAGAAGTGAGAGGAGGTGGCAACAGCCCCTCTCCCTGTGCTTCTGGCGTGACGCCACTTTTTATCAGCTGACTACGCCAATGCGCCCAACCTAAGAACCTCCTGTATATCTCTATGGGGAAATCGTGATTTTGAGCGGGTTTTTTGGACCCCTACTCTACCCATACAGGCATGAAAAAAATTGAGGCTGAAATATTCATTCCCATAATAAAAAAATTCCAGAAAAAACAGGAAAATATGTGTTGGTATTTCTTTAAAAAATTGAACAAAATAATGACTTTTTGAGCGGAAGTGCATAGTGCGCATGGTTACTTACTGCCCATGTGCAAGTAACCATGCATACTGCCCATGTGCAAGTAACCATGTTTAAAATATAACCAAAAGCCTAATGTTAAGAAATAAGAAGTCCGAAATATTCCTTCTTTCCATCCTTGGTTTGCATGCGCTAAGCAAAACTGCTTAAGCCACGGGAAGTGACGTCACGTTCCCGAACTCTCGTAGCGCAGACTCCCATCACCTCAGTGAGAGAGAGAGCAGAAACAGCTGATCTGTTTTGGCTTCACTCAAAACGAGTCCCTTCACCTCCTCTTCTTCTAACCTCCTTGACTGTTACTGATTTCTAAATACTGAAACAGGTGCCCTTTTTGTCGGACCACATAGAATCAGAGGGTGCTGTCATACATTATTATGTCGTCCGTTTTCCTTTTTTTTTTTTTTTTTTTGTTTGTTTGGTGAAAAAATAGTCCGTTTTTCGGAATATGCTAAACCGATATTTTCTTTTTTTAATTGCAATACACACTGGAACAACCCATACACACTGGAACCCGTCAGAAATGTCACAACTTACCTTAGACCGGATAAGAAATTTTTCGTTTTCAGTTTTCAGAATGAATACATTTCTAACCCACCCATTGGTAAAATATTTATATGCATCAAGGCTTTTATAAGCTTTTAGAGGTTTTCCAATATAACACGAAAAACTGCCTGTTAAATAGTTGTAAATATCGTGATAGTTCAGATCAGGGAGGTCTGTAGCAGCGCAAGCTTCCAGACGATAAAAATATCTTTCAGGTATGTTATGTGGATCTTCTATGCCATTATTTCTAAGCTTTTCTTCGTAACATTGTTTTTTCACCACATTAAGATGGCAAACTTTGTCAGAAAGAATAGTTTTTTAACTCTGTTTACAGCAGCAGCAGCCATTGAAAAGCATGGTGAGAGACCAGCTCGGGTACTTTCTAACCACCCGGAAGTCTAGCTGACAGTTTTGTGACGTCACGTGCAAAGCCTCTATACTCCGGTTGCGTGCGTGTTGCATATCGTGGTTTAAATAGGTTTTATAAATAGTAAATATATTCAGGTACTGTGTCAGATATGGATGTAAGAATACGGCGAATGTGACCGATATGAAGAACGGATACAATTTCACAGGTAAGTTAAATGTTTTGCTCTTTGTTGTTCCTAATGTCTTTAGCTGTAGTTCAAAATCGCTTTAATAAACTTGAAAGGCACAGAGAAATACATTGCATTAACATAGAGTAACAGAGAGTATAACAGGAAATAACATACAGTATACTGCTGGGAATGAAGTACATAAACGTCAAGGACACAATCGCAGGAGTAAAGCAATTAACATTTTACATTAGCGGAGAAAAAGTTAGGGAAAAAGTCACGTATTGAGAAAACAATTCACAAAGATGGGGGAGAACATCCGGAGAACTTTTCAAATTGGGTGCAATAATAGTCTATAAACACAAGTCACGGTCCGAGAGCTGGATACGAAGACACTGCAGTGCTAAAAGCACTTTAAAGAGCTCGTAAAGAAGCACAAACAGTCTAATAGTCAATAGGATCATAAAATGAGCAAAAACGGGCAAAGGCCGCTTTCGGATCACGTGCAAAAAACAAATCAGAGCCCATGTAGAAGTTCACCAAAGCACGATAACGAGGATCAGCATTTGCGAGCATATAAATGTGTTCCTGGGAAACCTCTGGAAGAGAAGGAAGAGCAGCACGTTTAAGATCAAGTTTATAATCAGGATTAACTACAAATTGATCCGGAAAATCCAGAGCAGTCAAGTCGGATATTTCACAGGAAGCTAAGAGCTTCTTTCGATTTTTCTTACCAGAAGGGTGTCGTCGCTTCTTGGGAACAGCACCTTGAAAGTCCTGCTCAGATAACATCGAATCGTCGACTCCAGTTGAAACCAGAGATGGTGTTGTAAAAAGAGGTGCAGACGAAGCATCAGCAGGAACCAGGGACCCATCTATAGGGCAGGGAAAGCTTGCCACTAAACCTGGAGCCAATGGCAAGGGCTTAGGCGAAACAATAACACTCGAAAAGGCACTGGAACTCGACGAATCGAGCACTGGAGCAGTAGTAGGCAAAGTAGCACTTGCCTCTCCAACAAAAGACACCGAAGAGTCAATATGCTGAATCGATGGTGTGGCATCATCACTAGAAGAAGACGCAAATTCTGGGATGTCAAATGGCTCCACATGTGAAACATCCAGGGAGTCATGGAGATGAGAAATAACTGGTGTGAACAAGCCAGTAGACACAGGCGGTTGTGTACACGGTGGAGAAAGTAGAGGAATATATATCGGTACTGCCGAAGGCAATTCAGCATTAAGTCCAGCAGGCAAAGACGCAGACAACACTTCAACAGCAGAGGAGACAGGAGTCGAGCAAGCAGAATCTTGAGAAGTGGGCACAGGAGTTCCTGGCGGGATCGGAGCATGGGATAGTATAGGCTCTGAAGAAGACACAGGCACTTCCGATGTCGTTGCAGTAGAAGGAACAGTGACAGGAGGCACAAAAATTGATGGGCATTTTGCTTGATGGTGGCCAAAACCAAGACAGACGTAACAAAGGAAAGGTGTAACAACATTTATGGAGTAGGAATGGTGACCAAGTTTAATCAGTAATTTGGTGGGAAAGGAAGAAATTGCAGAATCTGAGGGGGAAATCAGGAGCGCCTGCCGGCGACACCCTAAGATGGGATTACCAAACGGATCAGTAACGTTTGAAGGAAGGGTACGCACCGACCCAACGGTGCGACTGCTATACGAAAGAAAGTTCTGCAAAAGAGAATCGGGAATTTCAGCTGGAACCGGAAAGAACGAGATCAAAACTAGACGCCGGGAGAGAAGTTCAGCATAAATACACTGATCACCAATCTGAATGGGAGTGGATAAAACCTGCGTTACATATTTTGAGGCAGCTAAATAAATAATGACGGATCGGGGTTTGCGAGCAATATGTGTAATACAGTAGAATCGGATGGCAAAAAGAATACAGCGCTGATGAATATGCTGTGGGTTGTGTGTTAGGTAGGGCATCAAAAACAATACCAAGATGTAAAATAGAAAGCATTGACCTACCTAGAACCGAGGCTGGAGGAACAGTAATGGTAAAATTGGTACCTGCACGATGAAACATAGAATCCAAAGCAGAAGTAAATAATCCAGCAAAAGAGGAAGACTCCTGATCCACAGCAACTGTAGACGATCGGATGTCAACATTGACGCAGTCAGCAAGCGGTGCGGTTACAGAAGAGCCGAGCATAAAAGTAAAAGCCATGACGTCACAGCAGTAGAGTAGTCAGACCAAAACAAGTCAAAGCACTAGGAACGGTGAACCGAGGCAACAACGCAGGCAGCGCAAAAAAGTTACCGAGTGAGAACCGAAGCAGGCAGCAGTTTCTGCTTGCAAAATACAAGGGCGTCGGCACCCAGTCCAGGCAAGTCCGCAACGGAAAGGGTGACGGGCAGAAAATAAACAAAACCGATGCACGAGCACGTAAAAAAACGAAGAAATATGAAAAATAAGCAACTCACCGACCCGGCAAGTGAACTCAAATCATAAAGAAGAACTTCATACACGTAGCGGAGAACTTCCAGCAGGAAAAAGGGCTCAGAAATCGTAAAACTAGACGAAAACTCGGGAGCAACGAAGAAACGTGACTGGCTGTAGTTGCATAAATGATGCTTTTAACCAGTATGAAAAAATATATGTCTTGAGACATTGGAATTTGGGGAAATATTTTGGGACTAATATCACGCTATTATGATTTTTCATCAGTGTTGAGCTTTACATGACTTAAAAGACATTTTTTGTGTGAATTTCTTTATACACACATCACACTGGAAAGATTTTTCATTTGTATACAGTGTGCAAATATCTTTCAATACTGGAATCTTCTCTGAATTTTTGGAAGCATATTTCACTCTCCTAGCAATCTTTTACTTGCATTTGGAACAATGTGTAGTGGTGAATCAGCTTCTTTTTTCACATTATTTTTTTTTCATTTTTTATTGCATAGATGATGCTTTTGACCATTATGAAGGAAAATATGTCTTGAGATATTAGAATTTGGGTGAATGTTTTGTGACTAATATCACACTATCATTATTTTTGATCAGTGTTGAGCTTTACATGGCTTAAAAGATTTCTTTTTTGTGTGAATTTCTTTATACACATCACATTGGAAAGATTTTTCCTTCGCATACAGTGGGCAAATGTCTTTCAAAACTGAAATCTTCTCTGAATTTTTGGAAGCATGTTTCACTCTCCTAGCAATCTTTTACTTGCATTTGGGACAACGAGTGGCGGTGAATCAGCCGCCCCGGTGGCGCAGTGGTCTAAGGCAATGGCCTCTGATCATTCGTCCGTAAGGGGTCCGGGTTCGAATCCCGGTGAGGCATGGATGTTGTGTTTGTCTTACGGCACTGGCTCTCTCCCTTCCCTGGAACCAGTGACCCTAAATTAGGGACGGGAGACTGCTTATAGCCCATTGAGTTGCTCACGGTGGTCATTAAACCTCTAAAAAAAAAAAAAAGAATCAGCCGCTTCTTTCACTTTCTTAGAATTTCAGTGACTTCCCCTAAAGAATATTTCAGCAAATATTCCATGTTCTTAAACTTACAATTTTCATTTATTCAGAAGACTTCCACTATAATAATTGATTATCCTTACTTCCTGTGCCTCACTCCTGCTAGAAAGAAACACGAAGTTTCTTGGAGCATACATACAAAAGATATTTTTAACCTGATCTGCAAGAATTTTTGGAAACGTAGATTAATTCACTTCAGAAAGATTTGTATTGCAATAACAATTATGATATTTCTAAATATTAGTTATATCAAGAGAACTGCTCAGTTTATATTGCATAAAGCTGCTTTCTTATATTTCATTATATCAGAAAAACTGTTTAGTTATATTTCATTAAAAAAAAAACCGCTGCTTACTGTGACTGTAAATGCAGTCTGTTTCAAATTACACTCCATCCGCTGCTATATGCTTTGAAACTGACTTTGTAAAAATGCTACAGCAAGTTTTTTAATGAGAGTAAGATATTTTTGACATCCCATCAGGCAGTGGTTTGTGATCATCAAGACAGTGGAAAAGATTTAATAAATGCCATAGGCTTTGTCCACCACAAAACCAGAATGTAAAAACAAAACTTCTTGAAGCAGTACGTGAACTTCCACACAAAAACTTGTTTCTAAATTTCAAACAACATTATGATGAGTATTTAAACTATTATTCAATTTTACTGAAAGTGACAATGCTTAAATATTTTAAAATAAGCATTTCACACAAGGAGGTTAGAATAAGATATCTGGACATGTCCTTGTTAATGGAGCAATACCACTTTACGTGAAGCCTATAACTGGAAGCAACGACCGACAAAGTGTAGAAAAACTGATGGTTTTCACTGCTATTGCAATGCATTTTGTGTTGGCCGAATTGCCTTCTTTCGCATCGTAACTGGCTACCAATGTGTGAGAAAATGCTGAATTTATAAAATTCTAAATTATTTTGAGGCTTTTTCCCATTTTTATTTTAAATTGAACTACACGAACGTTAGTGCGAATTCTAAACAAGATTCACTGGTGTAAGTAGTATAACTAATTCCGGTTTGATATTAATACAGTTTCTGGAACCAAAAACCACGCAATTCCAAAATATACGCAGTTGAAATTACATAGATATCATGTAAACCAACGAGATAGAAATACATAGAGTGTTTCTGTGATTGGCTCTCCCCTGAGGCAGCTGAAGCCAGAGAGAGGAGAACCCGCCATCTTTGATCAGGTACAACTTCTGTGTGTATCAGGGAGTCACCTCAGTTCTTCCAACTGTTCGGCGATCGTGTTATGTTCCATGACAGAGTTAAGGCTACAGTTTTGTAAATATTCTCAAGTATCAGCACATTTTGGATAAATATTATCAACATTAAAATGCAGTTTTATTGTGTAGCTTTTAATTGTAAGAATAAAAGAAACAAGCATTGCGGAACTACAGTTTACAAGTAAGCTTCGTTTTTAAATGAGGTTGAGCTGTAAATGCCCAGTTAATCAAACACAAGAAATAAAACATCTAATCTGTTTAGTTGGTGATTAAAGCAGGAGATAGACCTTTTTAATGTCTGTATAATTTTAAGACTTTTTATTCCTTATATTTTGTAAACAGAGTCGTACTCAGTGCGGACACTGAATTATGATTACTACTTACTATGGGGAGCTGAGGTTAACAGCATGGGTTACCACTTGGAGAGGTTTTTTGGGAACAGTTTTTACTTACGTGTTTTTTTTTTTACATAAGCTGAGCATGTCTTGCAACTGATATTTGCATATATATTCTAGAATATGTAGAGTCCACCACAAGTCATCCTGAAGAAGAAATTGAAGAATTTTATGAGGAAATTTGTCATCTAAATAATAAAGGTAAGCAGCACTTGAAAATAATTATGGGAGATTTCAATGCAAAAATAGGGCAACGGCAACAGAATGAAACTTCAGTAGGTAAATTCGGTCACGGCAACAGAAACCAGCGTGGAAATACTCTCGTTGAGTTTGCAGAGGCAGAAGGGTTTTTCATCTTGAACTCCTTCTTCAAGAAAAAGCCACACAGGAAATGGACATGGAGACATCCAAATGGGACGACAAGTGAAATTGATTTTATTATGTGTAACAAAAAAATTCGTCATAGAAGACTGCAGTGTGCTAAACAAGTTCAACACAGGTAGTGACCATAGATTGGTGAGATGTAAGATGCACCTCAACACCAAACTTGAACGTGGCAAGCTCATAAGACAAACAAAATCTATTGACATAACCAACCTTAAAAAACACCATAATACCTTCAAGTTGGAACTGAAGAACAGGTTCTCTGCTTTAGAAGGCCTAACATCGGAAGAAGTGGACATCTCTGAAGTTAACAGAAAAGTAACCAAAGCTCTTATGGAAACAGCAACAAAATTAGCTGGGTCTAAGAACAAGTTGCATGTAAATAAATTATCAGGAAAAACGAAAATGTTGATGCAAAAAAGAAGAGAGATGAGGACAACTAAAGAAGATGTGACTTCCAAAGTGGAATATATAGAGCTATGCAAGACAGTAAGAAAAAGTATCACTGAAGACGTAAGAAAATTCAACTGTGAACTAGTGAGGAAAGCAATTGAAAACAACCAAAGCCTAAAGATAGCAAAGGGACATCTCAGTAAGGGAAGAAAACAGATTATGGCACTGAGAAAAGAAGATGGTTCTGTAACAAGAAATAGAGGCGAAATTTTGACAAGAGTGAAAGATTTCTACTCCAAATTATATGAAAGGGATGATACATGCACTCCGGACATCATGAAAGATACCAGTACCAGAGTTCCTCCAGTCCTTCCAGCAGAAGTTGCACATGCAATCAAGAACATGAAGCGGGTAAAAGCTCCAGGAGAAGATGGAATTACTGTAGACATCATACAAGAAGCAAGTGGAGAAATTGAAGCAGTACTCGCCCAAATTTTCACTCGATGCCTTAATGAAGGAAAGATTCCTGAGGATTGGAACACCGCTATAATGATCCTGCTACATAAGAAAGGTGACATTGAGGATCTCGGAAACTACAGACCTATCGGCCTCCTATCAGTAGTTTATAAAATCTTCACTAAAGTTCTTTCACACCGCTTGAAGGTAACACTGGACATGGCTCAACCGAGAGAACAAGCTGGATTCAGGAGTGGCTACAGCACAATAGATCATATCCACGTACTGAGAGAACTAATTGAAAGAGCGAGGGAATATGAACTTCCATTGTGCATGGCTTTTATCGATTATGAAAAAGCCTTTGATTCGGTGAAACCATCAGCAGTTACAATGGCTCTGAAAACCTGCGGTATTGAAGATGCATACATTAATATTATTAATAACATCTATGAAAATGCAAGTGCAAAGATTCAGCTGTTTGAAAATACAACACACATAAAAATTGGAAAGGGAGTGAGACAAGGTGACACCATATCTCCGAAGCTCTTTAATGCCACATTGGAGGGTGTTTTTCAGTCGCTGAGCTGGGAAAACAAAGGGATAAAGATTAATGGAGATTATCTAACCCACCTTCGTTTTGCTGATGACGTAGTCATTTTTGCAACTACCCCATCAGAGCTGCAGAGTATGATCCAGGAACTTGCTGACAAGAGTAAAGAAGTGGGATTAAAAATGAACTTTCAGAAGACAAAAGTGATGTTCAATGCTTTTACAAGAAATCAAGATTTATCGACTGATGGAGAAAAGCTGGAGATAACAGACACGTACGTTTATCTTGGACAGCAGATATCAAGTGAGGGTCACATTGATGAAGAAATTAATCGGCGTACAAAACTTGCCTTTAGAGCTTTTGGAAGAAACAGCATAATTTTCAAGAGCAATATGCCATTATGTCTTAAAAGAAAAGTGTTTGATCAATGCATCCTTCCAGTGCTTACGTATGGTGCAGAGACGTGGACCTTAACTAAAAGAGATATATATACAAAGACTGCAGACAACTCAAAGCAGCATGGAGAGGTGCATGCTTCGTGTAACCAGGAGAGATAAGAAGAGGAACTCGTGGATCCGAAAAATGACAAGAGTGGAAGACATCATGATCAGAGTTAAATCCCTGAAATGGCAATGGGCTGGACATACTGCCAGAAGGACAGATCATCGATGGACAGCCGAAATTTTAGATTGGATTCCAAGGGACAGGAAAAGACCCAGAAGAAGACCACATGGGAGATGGGTGGATGAAATTCGAAAGTATGCAGGGGTGACATGGAGGAGACTGGCACAAGACAGACCGTTGTGGAGGAAACTTGGGGAGACCTTCGTCCAGCAGTGGATTGATAATGGTTGACAATGATGATGATGATGATGTAGAGTGTACATGTAACTTGTCTTCTAGGACAACAAAATTTCAAAATCTTTGGAACCTGCAATTTCTCTTTATGTTATAACGAAGTAAATTTCTCCGTCATTTCTGTCCGCGCCAGGATTCGAACCCGGGTCCCCTCATTCCGGAATAAGTTGCTCTACCACTTGAGCTACGCGGACGTTTTATTCTCATGTACGTCACATCTCCTGGTACGTTACATCATCTCCCCCCCCCTTTTTTTTTTTCGAAGTGCTGGAGAAGGGATTCTCTTATTTTTCCTGTCTCGCGGTGTGGAAATAACATCACACCGTGTGCGTCCTTCTGGCATGTACGTCACATCTCCTGGTACGTTACATCATCTCCCCCCTTTTTTTTTCGAAGTGCTGGAGAAGGGATTCTCTTATTTTTCCTGTCTCGCGGTGTGGAAATAACATCACACCATTACGAGATTTTGAACGGTCGGGTCATCCGGATAGTTCGGGAGCCATTATAACGAAGTAAATTTCTCCGTCATTTTTATCCGCGCCAGGATTCGAACCCGGGTCCCCTCATTCCGGAATATGTTGCTCTACCAATTGAGCTACGCGGACGTTTTATTCTGATTCCTATCTGCTTTTATGTCGTGTGCGTCCTTCTGGCAGGTACGTCACATCTCCTGGTACGTTACAATGTGACAAAAATCATGTACCCATGGTTAATAATCATTAGATAGAAAATATTGGTAAAGAAGTCAATTTATAGTTACTTAAATTGCAGAAGTAATAATTGTGATTGGTAATATAAATGTATTGCTTGCTGACACCTGTTAGGAAACAATCTAGTATTCTATCTGAAAGCACAGTGTCACGCAGCTTGTGTTCTAGACATTTGTCTCTGATTAGTGATTAATCTGAAGTATTACTGCAACAAAGTGAGAATGGAGAGCTTGAAAATTTCTTGACAGAACACTCTTTATTTATGAATGTGTAAGTACAATGTGTGTGATCTTTCTCATAGCAAAAAAACTACAGGCAATATTGATTTAAAACTGAAAATAGGAAACAGGGAGTACAATGGTACCTCAAAAATTCAAACAACATAAAAGTATTTATGAAAATGCACAAAAAATTATGAAATGGCAGAAAAAGTATAATATTCTTAGCAAATGGAATAATACAAAAGAAAGGGACTAGCAACTTTTTGTAAAAACTACTTGCACTCAAAATAGTATAACTATACAAAAGTTCTTGGCGTAGAATACAAATAAAACTTTCCAAGCTTTCGCACATCAGCCAGATGGCTTTCTCAAGGAAGGTAACAGCCAACAGTTGTCTAACTTCTTTGAGAAAGCCATCTGGTTGATGTGCGAAAGCTTGGAAAGTTTTATTTGTATTCTACGCCAAGAAATTTCGGATTTTAGTATAATTATATTATTTTGAGTATAATTTGGTGTACAGTTCCTACTTATTAAACTACTTGCATTTTATTTTTGTGTAATAGGTGTTTTTTTTTTTTTAAGAATGTGACCTCTGATTCATGATGGATAAACAGTCAGTATGTCCATGCAACAAACTGCCAGTTATTCCTTTTGCAGCAACCATATGAGAGGTTACTATTAAACAAATATCCCTCACGTAAATCAATCTTTCTTTAAATTGAACAAGTTGTGCCTGTATTTCTCTAAAATAGAAATCAGTCACACTTGTGGTATTTCCAGCAAGACTGCTGAAGGAACCCACAAAATAACAACACAAAACATGAACATTTGCTCACCAAACTTTTTGCACACCATGAATGCAAATCAGTGGTTGTTAATCTTTTACTTCATATTAATAAGAGGCTGTGCTCTTAAAATTGAAAAAAAAAAAAAAACTATGTGCAGCACATCTTAACAATTGTCAAAATGCGTACAATATCAGGTGAAAACCACCAAATTTCAGCTGTGGGACTACAAAAAACTAGGCTTTTTAAAAAAAGTAAAATATGAAAGTGAAAATAAAAAACATTAAATACTTAATATTGAAATAACAAAAAAAGACAATTTTTTGTTTCATAAAAAAATTAAAGTCCATAATCTGAATTTTATGGTCACTGAGCCCAGGACTTGAAAAATATCTAAAATAATACATGGCCAGGGAAAATTTACCTGCCCAGGTATTAAAAGCAGGATGTGTAGAAAGATTTTTCTTTTGATGCCAAAAATTAGAAGTCTTTTTAGGTTCAGAAAGTACATAAAACTATTTTTATTTACTCAGTACTGGTATTGCTAACTGTAAATAGCATTTGGAGCCAAATATCGTTTGGAGTATCATATTGCCCCAATGTATGTCTATACCTAGGTCACAGGGAAGTTAACAGAAGTGATATATACATACACTGAAGAGCAATTGAATTTTAGAGACAGCTGGCGTTATGCAAATGTGGCACTGTGGGTGTCCCTGTAAACGGAAACGATATGACGTATGCAGCGATCTGACAATATAAGGAGTGATGCGACGGGAATCAGCAAGAATCGGACGCAGTATGGGTAAGACGAAGGATCTAAGCGCATTTGATCGTGGGCAAATTGTCGGGGCCCAACGAATGGGTCACTCCATCTCGTAAGTCGTGCAGGCACTGGGATTTTCACGAGCCACTGTGTCACGGGCGCACTGTGAGTAAAGACTAGCTGATGACCATTAACCTGTACCGTCCAATTGCGGACTCCACAGGGTTAAACAAACTCTTTCGAAATTAAAAGTGACGGCGTTGCGAGTAATCCTGCCAGGATCCAACAGTCCTCCACCTGGACAGGAAACGGTCCGTAGATCCGCAGCTTGCTGCTACCCCCGTGGGCCAGCACTTCTCACCTCTCCGTCATGACCCGTGTGTGCGTGCCATTTGGGCAGGGGCTAGACAATATCTCTACCCCTGTCTGGGAGAACCGATTGCTAGCGCTAACTGTTTGGGGCGACTGCCCTTTATTCAAACAAATAAGTACATGTACATTTATACACTGAGGAACTCATCTTTACGAGGGAAGTCAATCCTTTGCTCAATGAGCCCTCTCACACGGAAAAAACATTGAAACTATTTACACTGAAACTATTTACACTCATACTTACACTGCCACAGGACTAGGGCCAGTTCTGTGGTGATGACTCTGGGCTGGAGTCATCAGTTCATCTTCTCCGTCTTCATCCATCTTCTATCTTCTATCTTCTGCGGTCACCCCTCAATTAGGTAGACCGTCTGCTGCTCTATGAGGTGCTTGACCAACTCGATGATCCCCTGTCGCGCTTTTGGGTACGCGAGTAGGATCGAGAGGTCCCTCGTCTTTGCCAATTCTGGCACCATAGTTGTTCTCTTACCTGACAGAGAAGCACATTCCAGAATCATGTGTGCGACATCTGCAGTCTGGGCACCACAGCTGCACACTCGCTCCCTAACCGCGAATCTGCTGAAGTACTCCGGCGAAACACCATGGCCGGTTAGTACCTGGTTAAGGAACCCATTACTCTCAATGCGCCTGATCGAGATTCGGGGGAAAATATGGCGTGTTCTTCTGCCCGTATCCCCTTCATCCCATCTGCGTTGCCACTCCACTAATGTGGCTTTTTTCAGTTCTGCCCGCACGCTTTGCAACGGCGTTCGCATCTGAAATCTATACCCTCTTTTCCAGAAGCTTCCTTCGCTAGCTGGTCTGCCCGCTCATTTCCAACTGTACCGACATGGCTTCGGATCCAGCGGAAGGTAACCACCATACTTCCCGCTGATTTGAGTAGCGCTTTTGTGTCTCTGACAAGGGGAGTCTTACTCCCGAACTGACCAAGCACTTTCAGAGCCCTTGACTATCAGAGAATTTGCAACCAGCCCCTTCGCTGTTAGTAGATAGCTCCCAACGCAGCGCCTCCCTGATCGCCAACAGCTCTGCTTGAGAGACAGAAGAGTTGGGAGATAGTTTCGCTCGTTCCGCGTGCGTCTCGTTGCCATCCGAGAGCACGCAGAACCACACGCCAACACTGCCACTTATCTTCGAACCGTCCGTGAACAGTTCCTTCCCCTGTCCTGTGGGGAGAGCTTTGCCCCAGGTCAGACAAAGCTCGTTGGCTGGGTGGCAAGTCCATTCCGTTCTCAGAAGTTCCACCTCGGACGACCGGTACTGGTGTCCGAGGAGAGAAACATTGTCCCCGTAGCGGAGGGTCAGCATTACTGCTTCCCTCTCTACGACCAGGTCCGCCGGTTCACACCCAGCCAACACTTGTAGCGCTGCTGTGGAGGTCGTGCGGAAACACCTCGTGATACCCAGTAGCGCTCTGCGCTGAATTTGATTTATTCCACTTCTCATTCTAACTGTGTCTGACCACCAGGCTGAACATGCATATGTTATCATGCGCTCTACCCCACGTTTATAGAGTACCTTTCTATCTGTCCCAGTCAGCCGCATTCCATTGATCTTATTAAGGATGCTGGTACATCTATCCTTCAAGAAGTGGAGGTGGGAGCTCCGACAGTTTGGTATCTAGGATGACTCCTAGGTACCGCATCTCTCTCACTGCTTTAATAGTATGACCATTGAAGCGGCACTTCGGGGGAGTGACCAGTTCTCCTTTCTTGGCTATTAGCAATAGTGTCGTCTTTTCGGGAGCGAAGCAGAGCTTACACTCCTTGCTCCAACTATCGAGCTGTGAGAGAGCGTTGTGTACCTTCCGCTCAATCACGTGCTTACCAGATGCGGATACCACAAGTATGAGGTCATCTGCGTAGGCCTGCAGCTGCACCCCGTCTTCCAGTGGAAGCGCAAGTGCCGTATCTGCAACCACATTCCACCACAAGTGGCCCGAGCAAGAGCCCTGCGGGAACCCTTTTGTGTACTCCCTGCTGTAGGTCTTATCTCCGACCTCAAACTCTACCTTTCTATGCGAGAGAAAATCGCTTATTAGCAGGAACAGATTCCTGGGGATTCCAAGTCTTTTCAGATTTTCTAACACCAGTGTCCACCAGACGTTGTTGAAGGCCGCACATCCGTTGAGACGAGGCAGGTGTGTTTTCCCTGTGCTCGATTTAGCTTTACCGGCTTAGTAAGGCTGAGCAGCGCTTGGCCGGTACACCTCTGTGGCATGAAACTGAATTGGCGGCTGGAGAGCTTACCTAGGCCGATTAGGTAATGGGTTACTCAGATCACAAGGACCTTTTTCAGCACCTTACTCCATGCTGTTAACAGGCAAATTGGCCTATAGGTTGTGGGATCTGCTCGTTTCTTATTTTCCTTGCTGAAGAGGACGAGCAGCGCAGTCTTCCACATTGATGGGAAACATCCTCGTTCCAGGCATTTATTCAACAGGGCTACGAAGTACCCTGGGTTGGCTAGAAACACTTCTCTGATGACCGAGAGGTCCAACCCATCTATGCCTGGTGCCTTGCCTTTGTTCAGACTGTTGATTGCGGCACTTACCTCCACCTCTAGGAACGGCTGGTTGTCGACCGTGTCTGGTGGATCTCTGCAGCATTCTCTGATCGATCTTAATCAGGGGAGTCCCCCGACTCCTCATCGGCCGGGAAGTGATGGTTTAAGAGCACTTCCACTGTATCTTGCAGAGTGGCGGTGTCGATGCCACTCTCTGTTCTGACGGAGGCCAGTAACAGTGGGCCGGTGAGGGAGCCCTTCGCCACCTTGTACGGTATCCCAAAGGGATTCCCGACAGGGGTGGTCTTGCATGACTGTCTCCAGTATACTCTCTTCGATGCTATCATTGCTTTGCGGTATGTAGCGTTGGAGAGATTGTATTATCTTTTCAGGCGTTCCTTCCTGTCAGGGTCAAATCTCTCGCGTTGCATTCTTCGTTGGCTGCGTCTGGCCTTCCCTCGCAGAAGGCTCAGATTTTCCGACCACCAGGGAAGCGGGGTCTTGCCCTCCCCCACGCTTTCCTGCAACCTTCACATGTCACTACAACTCGTTGGTTAGTTGACCGAGATATTTGTTTAGGTCATCTACCTCATCAAGATCTGCTGCACTTCTGTCTCTAAGCAGATCTGATAGTCGGCCCTGGAGGTCCGACCATCTGAGGTTCCGGGCGTTGAACCTAGACTTGGACTTTTTCCAGTTCTCTCAATGCCTATCGTGAAGAATATAGCAAGGTGGTCGCTGCAACTCACATCGTCCAGAACAGGAAGGTGAGGACTGATGTCCTCGTGAAGGTGAGGTCGATCCACGATGTCCCAGGAGCACCTTGGAACGGGGATGGGGTACTGTAGGGATCGTTCCGGATCGTCACATCTGACGAAATGACGACGTCTAGAAGTTCACTACCTCGCCCATCTTCATCCTGGTCTCCCCAGAGGGGGCTTTTAGCGTTGAAATCGCCTACAATGATAGTCTCGTGCTGCGGGTGGGAATCCAGCAACCGAGAGATGGTGTTTAGCACGTTTGAGAGAACACCGGAGGGTGAACAGTATGCGTTAAATAGCAAGATTTTTTCATTGCTCCTCTCTATGCCCAATGCCACCACATTGGATGTGCGTTCAAGCTCCAGAGCTCCCAGGTCTGGACCAAGAACGACTGTGGCTACCATTGGTTTTTCGCACCGAGAGTAGTACCTCCGTGAGGAGTTGGAAAACCCCGCCACCCTACCATGAGAGTGGTAAGGTTCCTGCAAAAGCAGGATTTTCGCAGCTACATCACTGGCAGTCCTGAGGAACTGCCCTGTTGCGGCTTTCGCATGGTGAGCATTGAGTTGGAGTACTCCTATTCCAGTGCTTGTCCTTTGCCGTTCAACCATAGGTATCCGGCTTCTCTGCTGCTCCAACTCTCTAATAAGAGAAGGACAAGTCTTGCTGAAGTTAGAATGGGCTGTGTCTAGTTTTAGCTTAAACCGCGTATTAGCGGAAGCGCAATTATTGCACTGTGGAGCAGCAGTGCATTCTTTGTGCCGGTGACCTGACTCACTGCACTTCCCACACTTGTCCTCTGCTTCCTTGCAAGGACTCTTGAAGTGGCCGAAGCCATTGCAACGGAAGTATCGGTCTTCCCTAACAAACTCCTTCAAGCGCAGGACTGACCAACCCAAGTTCAGTCTTCCTCGCTTAAGAAGCAATTTGTAGGCCAGGGGTTCAGCCTCCACCACCCAGTGGGCCTTACCTCCTTTGGCCTTGATGACGAATTTCGCCGAGATGTCCCCTTCGAGGTCGGGGTTTTGTTCTTTCACCCCTGCCTCAAAATCCTCACGCGAAACTTCCTCGTCGACGCCGTAAACAATTAGACGCGGGAGTCACTTTTGAGGGGATTTAGAGTGGGTGCTATCCTTGGTCAGGATATTGCTCCGCAGCTCTTCTTCCAACTTGGCGATGTCCTCGTGCTTCGAGCACTAGACCGCCACCCGGCCTTTGTGCACCTTTCTCATACCTTTGACCCCAATCTGCAGTTTAGACGGATTGACTACTGATTGGATGGCCTTCTTAGTGTCATCCGAGGACTGCTGGTCATCGGTGGGATAGACCAATAGTACGTGCCTCTCATCTTCCACCACCTTCTTCAGCTTTGGGGTTGACGCCGGCCCTCGCATTTTTGTTGCCCCTCTCCTTGCGACTGCGGCGTAGGAAGTATCCTCTGTGGTAGGGGGCCCTCACCCTTCCCCTTTTGTTTCTAACAGTTGCAGTCTTGTTTCCAGACTTGCAACTTTTATTCCCTGTTTGGCACAGGTATCAGTTATTTGTTCCAGCAGTGCCCTTCTTCTGCTGGCTGTCTTCCCGTCCACAGGTCTGGAATTATCCTGTAGGACGTATTCCACGTTCGCCACCAGTTCACTAATCTTGTCGAAGAACTCGTCAGGAGTCTCTACTCTAATAAACAAGGGGTCCCGATTGACCTTCGAAGGGACCTTCGGGGGATCGGGAGGTGCACCCCCATTACTCCGGGATGGCCCGGGTGTTGGTACTTCTCCACCTTTCGTTAACAAGTGTGCTGGCAGCTTTTCTAACGTAATAGAGACCTTTTTAAGCGCCCCATTCCGTTTACGCACTCTCCCCTTGAAAGGAGACATCTCTGTGTGAGAGAGACAGAACAAGGTTTTTCTTATTTAAGAGCTGAGTGGGCACCCTGGGGTTCTCCCACTCAAGCCAAAACTCAGAAATCCGGGCGCGCGGGCTTTGGCCTAGTGTCGGATCAAAGAGTCCTGACACTAGTCGAACCGGCACGACGTCGACGTACCCGAAAACTGACACAAACGACTTAGTGGTCAACTTGGAACTTCGCCCTAAGAAGGGCGTTTTTATTCTAAGTCCACAGTTTTTTTGACTGCACCGAAACACTTTTATTTCGAATAAAAATCGCAGCGAGAGGGGATTGGAATCCTCTCTCGCGTGGGCGGTACTCGCTCTTTCGTAATACAATCAAAATCACAGTCAGACTCAAAAGCTCGCTCCCCGGTTCGGTATCAGTCCGACCGGTCCACCGTGAGTTCATCAAATCCGGTACAACCATCCCTGCAAGGGCCAACTGCCGTGGACAACAGCGTGTGGATGAGCGGGGTCTTCGTCGGCAAGCTCGCATTGTAACAGCGGATAGACGGGCCACAGTGCAAGAAATCACTCGGCAATTTAACGCTGGTGCACAAAAACGTGCAAGTAGTCACACCATCCAGAACCATCTCCTCGCTATGGGGTACAGAAGCCATCGTCCCACGAGGATACCGCTGCTGACCGCACATCACAGTGTGCAAAGATTAGCATGAGCACGGGAACATCGCCACTGGACCCTAGACATGTGGGAAAATGTTGCCTGGATTGATGAGTCGAGATTCACGTTGGTACATGCGGATGGCAGGATACGAGTACGGCGCAAACCACATGAAGCGATGGATCCTGCTTGCTAGCAGGGTACCCTTCAAGCTGGTGGGGGTGGCATTCTCGTCTAGGGACTGTTTACGTGGACTGAAATGGAACCCCTGGTACGTGTGACATTGTCCCTCACAGGTCAACGTTACCGGGATATCCTGGACGACTATTTGCTCCCGTTTGTGCGTCTTCAACATCCCACTGAGGACCTCATCCTGCAACAAGACAATGCACCATGCCATCGCTCCCGAATTTTATCCGAATGATTGGATGGACACTCAACCGACGTGACCTCGCTTACTTGGCCAGCTAGGTCACCTGACCTCAATCCCATCGAGCACATCTGGGATGCCATCGAGAGAGATGTTCGAGGCTCTGACCCCCTCCATCAAATCTTCGTGAACTGTGGGAGCTTGTCCAGGGGTCGTGAATCCGTATGGCTTCCCATCGCTTCCGGTGTCTTGTCGAGTCCATGCCGAGACGAATCGCCGCCGTCATCAGGAAAAAGGTGGTGCTACACATTATAATAGACAGGTATCCCTAATTCAATTGTTCTTCAGTGTATATATATCTTTGACAGCAACAGAAATTAGGCCACCAAGTTTATTTAAACTGCACTTGAGAATAATTATTTGCAATTCTTTTTCTTACGGATAGACCTTGGAAGATAGTTAAATAAAACATAGCAAATAAACACATATAGATACATTAATAAAATAATTTTCATCAAGAAAAAATATTAACCTATTCCTGCTGTTAAAATACATCAAAAAGTAAACCGACAGAATAAAAAATACAGGAAAATGGTAAGTAATATTTATACGTAATGTTTTATATATATACATCATCATCATCATCAACCATTATCAATCCACTGCTGGACGAAGGTCTCCCCAAGTTTCCTCCACAACGGTCTGTCTTCTGCCAGTCTCCTCCATGTCACTCCCGCATACTTTCGAATTTCATCCACCCATCTTCCATGTGGTCTTCTTCTGGGTCTTTTCCTGTCCCTTGAATCCAATCTAAAATTTCGGCTGTCCATCGATGGTCTGTCCTTCTGGCAGTATGTCCAGCCCATTGCCATTTCAGGGATTTAACTCTGATCATGATGTCTTTCACTCTTGTCATTTTTCGGATCCACGTGTTTCTCTTCTTATCTCTCCTGGTTACACCAAGCATGCACCTCTCCATGCTGCTTTGAGTTGTCTGCAGCCTTTGTATGTCTCTTTTAGCTAAGGTTCACGTCTCTGCACCATACGTAAGCACTGGAAGGATGCATTGATCAAACACTTTTCTTTTAAGACATAATGGCATATTGCTCTTGAAAATTATGCTGTTTCTTTATATATATATATATAGAGAGAGAGAGGGTTGGCGACATCATGACCAGGTAGGTATGACCGTAACTAAAAGAGACATGCAAAGAATGCGGACAACTCAAAGAATATATATATAGAGAATGAAATCACTGAAATGGCAATGGGCTGGACATGTTGCCAGAAGAGCGGACCATCGATGGACAACCGACATTTTGGACTGGATTCCGAAGGACAGAAAACGACCCACAAGATTCATGGGTGATGGGTGGATAAAATTCGAAAGCATGTTGGAGTAACATGGAGGAGATAGGCTCAAGACAGACAATTGTGGAAGAAAGTTGGGGAGACCTTATACAATGTATGTGCAAAAGAGTGCCTACGTGCGGCTTCATGGTTAAAAGACTCAGGGCATCTCCAGAAATATTAATCTAACCTCCTTGATTTCACAATTGAAAGAATAAAACAGAAAATATCATAAAAGGAATATAAAGGTGACGTGTTTCTGCATCAGTGAAGCTGTTGTTATGATAACGGTTATTATCAATCATGTAGCTGTAAACAATTTTTTAGGCCGCCCCGGTGGCGCAGTGGTCTAAGGCGCTGGCCTCTGATCATTCGTCCGTCTGGGGTCCGGGTTCGAATCCCGGTGAGGCGTGGATGTTGTGTTTGTCTTACGGCAATGGCTCTCTCCCTTCCCTGGAACCAGTGACCCTAAATTAGGGACGGGCGACTGCTTATAGCCCATTGAGTTGCTCACGGTGGTCGTTAAACCTCCAATCAAAAAAAAAAAAAAAAAAGAACTCAGTTTGTTGACATTCAGTTCATATTTGATTAAATCATAATTGGAGGGAAAAAAAAAAGAAATTTGTTTACAACTTTTTTTTTTCTGATTGGAGGTTTAACGACCACCGTGAGCAACTCAATGAGCTATAAGCAATTGCCGTCCCTAATTTAGGATCACTGGCTCCAGGGAGGGAAAGAGCCAGTGCCGTAAGACAAACACAACATCCATGCCTTACCGGAATTCGAACGCGGACGTCTTACGGACGAATGATCAGAGGCCATCGTTTGGACCCCTGCGCCACCGGTGGCAGCTTACCACTATTTTAGTGCCTATCCTGTGCTATGTTCTCTTTTTTGATCTGTTACAAGATAATTTTAAAAAAATGTTTATATAGTCATCTTTTCTTAGCAAAAAACAAACAAACAAAAAACCAGTTCACACAGGTCTGTAGTCAAAGAAAATAATAAGGTAAGAAAAGGATTTTTGTATGCATGTATCAGTTAGAGGGAGTGATGTATTAATTGTTCATTTGCTTCATAAGAATATAGTGTTTACTGAGGCATAGAAGTGCTTGGTTAGAAAATTAGATGAGATACAGTGCTGTGTTATTCTTTCAAATTATATGAAGGAGTAGCTTTTAAAATTAGTTTTTTGAGTGTGCTGCATGTCTGAGGAAAAGCCGTGATAGTTTTGTAAACATATCTGTAGACCCCCTTTTTTATTTTATGTGATGTTCATTTTCATGAGCTCATGGGGTAAAAATATTTTTCAATGAAACAATATCAGGAAAAAATCGGGTGATTAAGGGTACCATGAAAGAACGATAATGCGGTATATTTAAATTCGCATTGCTACAACTTCACGTATCAGGTGTTCGTAGTATGTAGCGGCGTATTTCCCATTTCATAGCTGCTTTTCATCGAAATTGAGAACTTGCTAATTAAATTTTGATCTAGAAATTTGTTGGTTCGCATTCGCACCCGAATATTTCTTCTGCGCTATTTATACGATATATATTATGAATTGAATCAAACACTGTGCCGCCCCGGTGGCGCAGTGGTCTAAGAGATGGCCATTCGTCCGAAAGGGGTCCGGGTTCGAATCCCGTGAGACATGGATGTTGTGTTTGTCTTACGGCACTGGCTCTCTCCCTTCTTTGGAACCAGCGACCCTAAATTAGAGACGGGCGACTGCTTATAGCCCATTGAGTTGCTCAAGGTGGTCGTTAAACTTCCATTCAAAAAAAGTATCAAACACTGTATGTACCATTCCAATAGCTATGTATTTCCCACCAATTCCTTGCTGTTACAGATGGCGCTGCTATCTCAATTGCTGCTCGTTGTCTCCGAAGGGCTAACATTGCGTTTGCCAGATTATTCTCTTCCAAGGTCTTTGGCCACTGTAGTGTCATGGACGTGAAAGTAACACGGCAAAATAACAGTAACCTTAAAGATTGGCAACGGTTGGCTGGTGTGGAGTTGGCTCTCCTGTTTCTAGTCGGTGAACCCCGTAGGATACCGTGTGTTTTGGGTGTGTCGTCGTTGGCGAAAGCGTTCTTGTTTCGTTGCATTTTTGAGACAGCGGCTTGCTGTTTGCCCTTCTATTTTCGTTTCTTTGCCTGCTAAAGTTTTGCGTGCGGTTGGTTCTTCCCATATCCAAGGTAAGATATTTTTCCTTGCATGCTCTTGTCTGTTGTGGTCAGTTGATTCGGGGTGGGCCCTAGCTACCGCCGGTGGGTCCGGCGGGGATGGGGGACTCTGATTCCTCGACTCCGGCTAAAAGCATGCGTTCTTCAGCGGGTGATGAGCTTCCTCAGCTGGGTGGTTTGCTAGTACCAGTTAATGATTTTGTTTGTTCGATTCAATGGCCTCCTCAGGAATTGCGGCGTAGGCCATTTGCGAGCGGAGTGACTCGTGGTGAAATACTTCTTTCCGCGACTACTGGGAAGCTACCCAGAGTACGTCCCATGTTGTTGAAGAGATTCTTCGTGGACAATATTTCAATGCATGACTCGATTTCAGACGTTCAGTTTTTACGTTCGGGTGACTTATTAGTGCGTTCCTCGAATCTCATTTGCTTGCTGGAAATTTGTCAACTTTCAAATTTTCTTTAGGTACCTGTCAAAACTCAGGTCCTCACTAAGCTTATGACAACGAAGTTTTTAGTTCGAGATGTGGACATTGAAGCCCCTGTTGATGAGATTGCTACGAAATTGTTGGACCGTGGTGTGAACCGTCTTCGTGTTGTTCGGTTCCGACGTTCAGTAAATTCCTCGAGGGTCCCTACTTCTTCGGTCCTAGTGGAGGAACTGGGTTTTACTAACCGTGACACTATCTATCTGTGGTATTCCAGATGTGCGGTCAGACCCTTATTGGATTCGCCTAGGCAGTGTAAAAATTGTCAGCGTTATGGACATCTGCAGTCAACCTGTGGTGGTGCCGCTCGCTGTTCTCGTTGTGGTGAAGGACATGACTCTTCGGCATGCTCGGCGTCGAGCTTCCAGTGCGTATTGTGCAAGAGCTCTCATCCTGCTTCTGACATGAACTGCCCAATTTACCTCCAAGAAAAGCGGATCCTAGATATTATGGCTTCGAAGCATCTCAGCTATCCAGAAGCTCGGGACTCTGTGCGTCAAGTCCACCAGGCCTCATATGCGGCTGCGGCGGCTGCGACTCAGGCTCAACCTCCGTGTGCTTGCTCCTCTGCCTTCCCTAAGCTTCTGGACATCATCTCCAAACTCGCCAGTAGATTGGACTCATTGACGAATCTTCTTTCACTTCCTCCCCTACATGCAGGTCCCACCTCAACCGATGCACAGGTGCCACAGCCTGAAGTTTTGCAGAATACTCCCACTACAGTTGCAGCCTGCCCTGCTTCTTCAGTGCCTGCTGAGCAACCTCCTGACACTGGCCAAAGCGCCGATGAATTCCTGTCATGCGAAGGATCTGTGGTTTCGTATGTGGAGTCTGCTGCGGAATCCGTCAAACTTTCTCACTCCAGAACCTTCTCGTGTCCTCCATGCGCCATACCCTTCTCTTCTCGTCGAGCCTTGCTGTCTTACCTGAAAGCTCATCGTGACGACGGCAAGTTTCTTTGTAGATTCTGTTCCATGCGGTTTAAGACGGCATCTGGCCTAGCGGATCACTTTTCTCTTCATGAATAGTTGGTCGCTGGTCCAATGGAATGCGCAGTCCCTTCGCTCAAAAAGACCTTATTTCACCGACAGTTCTATTTTTGCTACAGCCACGATCTTGACTATCCACGAATCCTGGCTATCTCCTGGTATCACTTTTCCCTCCCAGCCCGTACGGTGTACAGAAGTGATCGGGGGGGGGGGGCTCCTTACTGCAATCAGATCGGATATCTCTTCCGTATTGGTGGACATCTTCGACTCGGATTCAAACGAACAGCTTCTTGCTACGGATATCTTCTCTGGCGACACCACGATCAGCATTATTAATTTATACATTCCCTCTCCTCCCCTCTCAGCGGTCTTGCTTGGACGTATCGAACAACTGCTCACTGATTGTTGTATGGTGGTTGGGGATTTCAATATTCATCACCCTAGCAGGGGTTCTGCTTCTCCGAGCCGGGGAGGTACCGAGTTCGTGGACTGGCTTTGCTCACAGGATCTTTGTCTCCTAAACTCGGGGGCCTCTACCTTTTGCAGGGGGTCAAGTTGCTCTGTCTTGGACCTCTCCATGTGCTCTCCTCGGCTGATTCGGTACTGCTCCGGGTCAATGGATAGTGACCTCTACGGTAGCACTCATCATCCTGTCATTACAACATTGGCGGCAGGGATGTTTGGCTCCTCTCCCCCTCCTTCACTGGGTCTACAGCCAGTTGCTTGGTCAGTGGCTTGGCCTTCCATCCAGAAGATTATCCGAGGTGAACTTCCTTCCACTCCTGACGGTGCCGCTCTGATCCTGGACCGGATTTCCCAGATTCTCCATGCTTCTCGTCGGCCCAGCAGTCAGCGTCGACGTTGGTCTCCCTGGTGGGACTTTGATTGTGCTCAGCGGCTTCGCAAGAAACACCGCCTCCTTCGTTATGCCAATTCGTCCGGATGCCTCTTCGCTTGGACGTTATATCGGCAGGAAGAACGGAATCTTCGCCACCTCCTCACACTTAAGAGACGTGCCTACTGGAAGGCACAATGCAACGACACCTCGAGGCCAGGCTTCGTTTTCTCCCTCTTGCGCCGTCTGAAATCGCATGTTGGATCGAGCCTGGATCACCTGCTTCTTCGGAAAGACGATTCCCTTGTTGCTGATCCGGTGGACCAGTCTTCGGCGTTTGGTGACTTTTCCACAGCCTCTGGCTGTTCGGTGCACTCCTTTTCTATTGACCATGATGACTCTTCCCTAGTGATGGATGCGTTACTTACAGCCGGTGAAGTTGCCAGGGCTATTAATGGATCGTCCCGACGCTGTGCTCCCGGTCCTGATGGATGTACTTACGAACTGGTGAGACGTATATGGAGGTGGAATTCGTCATGGCCGGTTGACCTCCTTAACCTCTTTTGGTATGCCGGCGTTCACTCTTCATGCTGGAAGGAGTCCTGGGTGATCCCAATAAAGAAGCCTAACAAATCTGCTCTCAACTTATCATCGTACCGAATGATCACTCTCACATCGTTTTTTTTTAAGATCTTGGAGAAAGTCCTGGTCTCTCGCCTCACAGACTTCATTCTCTCTCATCAACGGATCAGCAAGCTGCATTTCGCATTTTTGCCAGGACGTTTCACATCGGCGTGCCTTCTGTCGATCCAACGTGATCTTCTGGTGGCTCGAGCTAGACATAATTATGTTTTTCTGGTATCTTTGGACCTTCAGGCGGCATATGATTCGGTCTGTCATCCTGCTCTCCTGGGTAAATTGGCGTCTCTGGGTGTTCGTGGACGTCTTCTCCGTTGGCTGGCTGACAACCTTGCTTTGCGCAGATTTCGCGTTCGTTGGCAGGAACGGTGTCATCCTCCTTTCCGCAGCGTCTAGGTGTTCCTCAGGGTAGCTCCATTTCGCCTATTCTTTTTAATTTATACATTGATGATGTGGTAGATTGCTGTCATCCGAATGTGCATAAGTTCTTATTTGCAGACGACATTTTTATTGTTTCCTATAGTCCCAACCGGGCGGCGGCACTTAGCTATATGCAATCCACTTTGGATTCCATTGTTCAGTGGGCATCTTCCTGGGACTTATGTCTTTCTCCTGCTAAAAGCTTCGTGGTTGAGTTCTCTCGTAAGCGCCGGTCGGAGGCCCCTCCTTTCTGGCTGAGCTCCGACTCAGTGACCTGACAGTACTTCGTCAAGATTTTAGGGGTCTGGTTTAACTCCTCCCTGACCTGGTCTTCCCACCTCAAGCACGTCAAGAAGTCAGTCTTCCGAGCCTTGTCTGCTGTTAAAGTTGTTTGTCATCGCCGGTGGGGTCTTGGCTTCCCCAACGCTCTTGCCTTTGTCGTTGCTGTGATTCGGTCTATTCTGGAATATGCGGCTCCGGTCCTGTTCGCATCCCCCACCTATCTCTACGACGCTCTGGAAGTTCTGCTCAACCATGCACTCCGTGCAGCCATTCACCTCCCTCGTCTCGACGCCTGTTGCGGTCTTGTTTGCTGAATGTGGAATCGCTAGCGTTCGTTCTCGAATCACCCTCCTGACAGTCCGATTTTTGTACCGCCACCTGTCGATGGGTCAGCGTTTGCCTATCACTAATGTTCTTCTGGTCGAGGACGCCTTGTTATTCTACGCTTGGAGATCCCATGGCTTTCCCTTTGGAATCGTGTTCAGTCGCTTCCGACAGGAGCCGCTTTTCGTCAACAGCGATCTTTTTCAGGCTCTGCCAGCCCCTCCTGTTTCGTCTGCACCCTGCTACTCGATTATCTGCTCGGGTCTACCTTTTCAGCACCGATATCTGCATCCGATGCTTCTCAGATATTGCTTTGGGGTGTTCTTGGCCCAGTACTCAGCGTCGCACCACATCATTGCAACTGACGCTTCGAAGATTAACTCCTCGGTGGCGATCGGGCATTTTTTTCCACGGAACAGTTCCAGCCGTTCGTTCTCCTTCTCGATATTTCCTCAGTGTTCTAGGCTGAAGCGTGGGCCCTAATAACAGCGCTTGAATTTGCTCCCGGCTCGTGCGGTGGCCTCTTGCTGCTCACTGATAGTCGTTTTGTTCTACAGGTTTTGTTGGCATTAAATCGCAAATCTCAAGACATTATCGTTCTTTTGCATGATTATCTTCAACGCCTCCACTCTTTCTACAAGGACATTGTGCTCGTTTGGTGCCCGGCTCATGTTGGTCTTCCAGCGAATGAGGCCGCTGACGCTGCCGCCCGACGGGACCATGCTGAGGGCCTGGCTATGTCCACCCCAGTTACAGCCTCCGACACTGCTCGGCACAGTGGTAACATGCTCATCTCCGCTTGTCCGGGTGGGCAGAGCGATATCCGTTCATCAGCTTCCGTCACAGATGGCCTAGCGAACATTGCTATCGTAGGTCCTCAGCGATCATAATTCAGAAATTACGGACTGACATGACACCTTTAAACAGCTACCTCTTTCTGATTCGGAAACGTTCTTTCCCGATGTGCTTCTGTGGCTCTGGGCCTGAGACTGTTCCTCACTTCCTCCTCTCCTGCCCTGCGTACAACGCATATCAGAGGGTTTGTTTTGGAGTGACAACCCCTCCTCCCACAACTTCCGTCTCTGCTCAAACATATTCCTTGTTGGAATTTCGGGACGCTTCCTTGGCAAAACGTAAAGTAAAGTTCGGGCCTTGGAGAAATTTATAACTCTCTCAAGACGCTTCTCCTTTTGAACGCTCCATTTCTAACCTTCCTTCTCATGAGCGTGTCCTATGATGGATTTTTGTGATGCTGCCGTGGCTTCATGTGCTGGTCGCAAGGAGGTTCACCTCCTTGGCTGGTCGTGCACCTTCGAGATTCTCAGTGATCAGGAGACACTTTCGCTATTACCACATGGCCAACTAGTTGCTGTGAGGTACAAACCTCAGTCTATAAGCCTCATCGTCTTATATTAAAAAAAAAACTCTAACCGTTACACAGCGATGCGGACGCGGTGCAGTGCATTCTTTCTTAGCAGAAGCTGCAAACTTTGGGTAAACAGGAATGGTTCGCATGTGATTGCTAAAATTTTAAAGTTAATAGTAAAATATGTTTCTGCGAGCATTTCAGAAAGCTGTCGCTCTAGCATCAAAAAACTACTCATTAAAGTGGTAGGCTTTGTCTTTTTGATTCGTTTTTATTATTTGTATGAGCGAAATAATGTTTTTCATGTGTTACTTTAATAAATTGTGTGGTTGAACTTTGAAAATTACATTTTACTCGAACTAGCAGATAATAATAATAGTAATGTGTTTGCAATCTAAACCCGGTTTTGAGTTGATATGGGCGTAAAGGTAGAAATTTTGTTTAATACCTAAACAAATAAAGTAAGGCCCCGGTGGCGCAGTGGTCTAAGCGATGGTCTCTGATCATTCGTCCGAACGGGTCCGGGTTCGAATCCCGGTGAGGCATGGATGTTGTGTTTGTCTTACGGCACTGGCTCTCTCCCTTCCCTGGAATTAGTGACCCTAAAATTAGGGACGGGCGACTGCTTTATAGCCCATTGAGTTGCTCATGGTGGTCGTTAAACCTCCAATAAAAAAAAAAATAAAGTAAGGAGTAAATTTGTTTTGTCAGAGGTAGTCGTCGTCTTGATATTCCAGATTTTTTTATTTCTGTGTCCTAAAAGGCCTTAGTTTTTGCTGTGAAATTGTGAAAAAAAAAAAATGCACTTTTGAAGTTTGATTTTTTTTAATCGAAAGCAGCTGCAAAGCAGTGAAAATAATTAACTCTTCCTGAGGTAGCATGGTATGAATACGCTTGCAACCTTTCCTTCTCCATTTGCTCCACAAGTTTTAGCAGGTAACTAGCTCCCACCATTAAAAATTTTAATGTTTCTAACAGTACTAAGAGTGGTTGTCAGAAACATGATTCCCCAAAATATAATGGCAGTGTTTCTCTAAATGTCTTAATACATTTTTCTTATGCATAATCCAATAATTTTTCATTGGATTCAAGTGATATTTGCAGTGTTACTTAATATGACCAAGTTATGGCATCTATAAAAAAAATTAGAAGATTTGAATGTCTGTTAGCTTGTGACCATTCGTCCGAGATGGGTCCAGGTTTGGAACCTAGTGAGTCATGAATACTGTGTTTGTCTTATGACACTGGCTGTCTCTCTTCTTTGGAACCAGTGGCCCTAAATTAGGGATGGACGACTGTTTATAACCCGTTGAGTTGCTCATGGTGGTCATTAAACCTCCAACCAAAAGAAAACCTTGTAAATATTGTTTTGAGGTTGCTGGCATTCAAGATTTTGTTGGTGCATTCAAACTTGATTCCTTAACAGCTCATGTTAAAGCATGTCTAACACTATCACATGGTAACACACATCCCACAAGGAGCTTAAGCATAAATTATAGTTACCTGTACCATAATTATTTCTGTTCTGTACATTTTTCAGGATCCTATATGTCTCTTTATGTTCAGTTGGTATACATATTTAAGAGTACTTATTTAATGATTTTTACATACCTTATTTTTAAAAATAAGGTATGAAAAATTAAGTAAATAGATACTCCTAAATATATCAACTGGACTCAAAGAGGCATACAGGATCCTGAAAAATGTGTAGAACAGAAATAAATGTGGTACAAATAACTGTAATATATACTTTACAATTAACCAGCTGTTAGATTATTATACTATGCAAGATAGTACAGAGGGCCAAAATCTAAACCAAAAGGCACTCTCCTCCTCAAAATAATTACAGTGAAATCCACCTGGTAAACCTTCCGAAAGTGAAGCGACGATAGATGGTGACTTGTTATTCCTTAATCGTGAAGTGTAGCGTAACGTTGTGAAATGGGCAAAGGAAGTGAATAATATGGATTTTAGGTGGCTCTTAAAAGGGCCTTTATGAATGTACATTCTTGCATATGTGTGAAATATTTATTACGACGGAAGAGTGAGTTTTCCTCATGAATCTGAAACTGTCTACCTAGCAGAATAAAAGCCAGAACAGCTTTATCTGCCAGGGAAGAACTGCCTGATTGCACGAATCAGGACTTCAAAGCAATGTTCTGAGGAAATTCGGCAATTCCGTCGGAATAAATATTCCATAATATGGTCTGCCAAGTACATTTTATGGTTGCCCTGTGTTAACTTATGCTTAAGGGGACACCAATTGCTCTCTACTCCTTGTGTTTGCACCCCTGTAATGGGATCAATGAAGTTGAGGGAGTGGTTGACTGTGAAATGTGCATAGCCAGAGCGCCATCTATCGGAGCGGGCCACTTTCGGAAGGTTAGCCATCCACCTGATAGGATTTTCAAGGGACTGACGCAAATTAGCGTCTTAGCTGGAAATGGAAAATAAATAAAACCTACTCTACGTACTTTTGTATATGTCGGCTGCATGTTCACGACACTGTTGGAGAATAACGATATTAAAAATACATCAGAAAAAACACAATTTACTGTAGTCACAAACTGTATTACCACACAATATTAATTAAAAAATATGTAGAAACAGATTAAAAAAATATTGTGTTCTTGTACAGTATTTATAAACTGTAGTTCACTTTTTTTATAGTTTCTAAAATAATTCTCAATCTTATTTTGTTTAATTTTTTTAAAAGCGGAATTCAGAATTATTGTTTCTAGCTGATTAATTTTACTGATGTCGTCAGAAACTCCAATTGTGCTGGACACAAAAGGCCTTACTTCAGCGAGTGAATTTAATGCTACAGCTGGTGTCGGCAGTGGCTCTTCATCTTTTCCCTTACTCTCCTCATTTGTAGTAGTACTTGCAGCATTATCTTCAATTCAAATATCATAAGTTGCGATATCATCATCCACAGACACGCATCCAGGAAAATTCACGAAAATGAGATCCTCTTCGACAAGCTGAACCCACGACAAACCTGTTTAGCTAGCGGCGAGGAATAGGGAAGTTTTCTGTCTAATCAAAGTAAACATCCAGTGACTCATGTAAAACGCGACTGACCCATTCTTTGCATACTATTCACCCGAATTCAAATGTACATGATGCTACAAAGTGTATTAAATAGGGTATATTTGTACTTATTTGCCTCTCAATTCTAGGGATTGTGTGAAAAATGTGTATTAAGCGGGAAATCGTAGTAACTGTGAGCGTATCGAGCAGATTTCACTGTACATTGTTATGAAGGAAAGAGTTTATCTTTTGGATTCACACATCTGCTTAGACTTGTATCTGTGTAAAGGTGCAACCCAGTGGCATAAAAACTATGTTCGTCCCCTTCTGGTTACTAAAGAACTTTTTATTTGTGTGAAGCATTCCTATACACTGTATACCTTGTGTGAAGAACAGCAAAAGATAAAGAAGAGAAGCTAAAAGTAAAAAAAAAAGAATGGATAGCAGAAAATAATCCATTGAAATATTAGAATGAAAAAAAAATTGTACAAAACTTGAACAAACAGCTGATTTATTTAATGCAAAGAAGCCCTTGGCGATTGAACAAGATACAGCACATAAGCATATAAGCTCTTGGTTGAAGCTTAAAAAAAAAAAAAAAAAAAAAAAGAAAATATGTTCCAAAACATAAAACGTGTATTCATGATCAGTAGTCAACGAATTAAGATTTAAAAGGATTATGGGGATACGTTTTTTGCTCTGGGGGATGTAATATAACAAGCAACTTAATTTCAAAGTTTTATTTAATTTCTTTTCAGTTCAGTATCCTCAGGAAATGACATCATGGTTTTGGGAATAACAAGTTAGTAAAATCATGCAATGCACTGATTATGATACGTTTTCCAACATACCAGAAATCATTACTCAAGTTATGAGAATAATGGCTGTGGAATAAATCTCACTCCTATGCCCTGAGCTTTGACCCCATTTTGATGATATTCAACAGAACCGATCAAGTATGCTTCCACAACAACATGATAAAGTTTTGGCTCAATTGAAGCATTTTTACGTAAGTTACGATGCATAAGGGCAATGGAATGGATCATGCTCTTGTGTCCTGACCTTTGACCCCATTTCGCCCATTTTCAATAGGATTCGTCCACAAGTGGTTCCCTACCACATACTAAAATTTCATCGAAATCGAGCCATTTTTATGTGAGTTATCGTGCGGATGGACAGACAGACGGACAAAGCGGGAGCATATACGCTTTCCAACCATAGGTTGAAAAGCGTATGTGGAAAGCATTACACATTCAAAAAGCGTATATGGAAAGCAATTGCATATATAACTTTGGGGTCGGGCTTGTAAAAGTTCTTTTAAAGGTTAAACATCTAGAAGGGCTTCCTTGACTTTTTAGAGAAAATTAATAAAATTCCAATGATTGTGAAATCAATTCCTGGACAGAAGATATGTGATGCATGTAGAGAAAAGGTGCAGAAACACTCACAATTTTTAAATGAAAATGGTGGCATTAAAGAGGTGGACACAGATAGTGACAGTAACCAGAGTATTTGTAATTTAGAAACATCAATTTCCAAAGGAGAAACATTAGGGAAAATTAATACATCATTGGCAGAGATAGGGGTCTCCTTTGAAATTCCATGCCATTGCATCACACAAAAAATCTGTCTACGCAAAAAAAAAAAAAAGTTGAGTCAGCATGTTCTAAATTAAAAAGTAAGGTTAGTAGGGTTATAGAAAAAGAATTTTCTCCACTGAAAAAGATGCCAAAAAACTGCCAAAAGATTTAAAACAAAAAGCAGATGATATGAACGTGCTCGTAGGTTTACTTAAAGCAAAACTTGAAGCTTCAATGACACGGAGAGAAAAGATACAACTTTTGACGCTTGTTCCTACTTCATGGAGCAGGAAAAAAATCATGGAAGAGTTCCATGTAAGTGAATATGCCATCCTTCAAGCAAGATACCCTCTCAGAGACAAAGGAATCATAGCTTTACCTGAACCCACAAAAGGAAAAACACTCAGTGAAAATATAATTGAATTGGTGAAGAACTTTTACCCAAAGTGATGAATACTCTCGAATCATGCCAGGAAAAAAGGACGCAGTCAGTATTTCTAAAAATGTTCATGTACAAAAGAGATTATTACTTGTTAATTTAAATGAATTGTATTCTGCTTTTAAATTTGAGTATCCCAACATTAAAATTGGCATCTCAAAATTTTGCATTCTGCGTCCAAAATGGTGTGTGTTAGTAGGGTCTTCTGGAACACATTCCATTTGTGTTTGCCCAATCCATCAAAATGTAAGTCTTCTACTTCATGCTTTTTGTATAGAAGAGACATACCAGAACCTGACTGATTATTTAGTCTGTTCTAAGGATAACAAAGACTGCATGCTTCAACACTGCTCTCAATGCCCATCCAGTGAAAATTTGAAAAGTTTTCTACTCGAAAAATTTGAAGTGGGACCCTGAAGATGAAGTGGCATACAGTTCATGGGTATCGAGAGACAGAACACAACAGGTGAAATTCACTGTGACATTTGATGAATATTTAGCGACTTTAATTGAGAAACTTGTGCCCCATGCATTTATAACTAAATCCCAAGTAAACTTTTTAAAGAAAATGAAAGCAAACCTTTAATCGGATGCAGCTATTGTTCTCCTAGACTTCAGTGAAAATTACTCATACATCATTCATGATGCAGCACAAGGGTATCACTGTACAAGCGACAGTTGTTCACTACATACAGCTGTAATTTACACACATGTCCACCACTCTGAAGACCTACTTGTTTTCAAGTGTGTGCATCTTGTCCGATGATTTAGAGCATGATGTAGCCTTTGTATACGAAACACAAAAAATAATCACTCAGTATATAAAGAAAAACTTTCCCATTGTGAAAAATGTATTTTATTATTAATCTAAAGCAACTTTTATGGGAATTTTGCTAGGAAATTTTTACATTAATAGCACATTTTCGGAGAAAACTCTTCTCCTTCTTCAGGCTGTCTTGTTGTTGTCACTTTTCACTTATCACGGTTACGGTTTACCTTGACGGTTTAGGTTATTTTTCAACAAATCCTGCCAGATGTTAGGCAGGGAAAATCCTTTGCAGTCATTGATGATGGAATTTTGATTTTTCTCAATCTCTATTCCTTCTTTCAGTTTTCTTTTTTGGAAATTGCTTTGGAAACTGATTACTTTAAGGAATTCCAATCCATGCTGTGCCCAGTTTCTCTAACATGCCTATCTAATCCAGTCTTGTTGGAGCAATTTTTTATAGCTGCTTTATGCTCAGCTACACGAGTTTCTAGTCTGTGACCTGTTTCACCTATGTAAGATAGTCCACAACTACAATTTACTTCATAAACTACTCCTTGCATTTTTAAAATATCTTCTTCTCTTTGAACTATTTTAGGGAAAAAATTTTTAACTTTGTTCTCTAAACTTGGAGCTAGCCTAATATTGTATTTCTTACTAATTCTCTTTAAAGACTCAAACCTTTGTGATAAGAAATTTTTCTAGTGAATTTTACTTGTTGCATTTGTGGGTTCTTCGTACCATTAAAATTCAGAAGCTTCTCAATTTCTTCTTTAGGATAGCTATTCTCTGCAAGTATGACTTTAAACTCTTCTTTATGGGCTTCTTTTTTATCTGCAGTAGAAACTATTTTATTAATTTTTCTAAAAACTGACTTGCTACATTTTTCTTAATAGAAACTGGATGATAGGAATTGAAATCCAGTAGTCTTTTAGTATTCATTGGTTTTTTATACCAACTAGTGAGGAATTTTTCATCTTCATAATAGATAGTAATATCTAAAAGTTTATTCTTCTTTCTTTTTGAAGTTCATTAGTGAACTTAAGGGAATCATCTAATTCATTGAATGAGTCTAGAATTCTTTCTGGAACAATTTCTGAGCTATCTATTATAAATAAGATGTCATCCATGTATCTGCTATATAAGCAGAAGTATGTGGGTTGTACTAGTATCTTTTCTTCTAGTTTTCCCACATAATAGTTAGCTGAGAGTGGGGAGCCCATAGCTAGCCCCGATTTTTGAATGAAAAAAGTTTTCCCAAATTGAAAGTAGTTGTTCTGCAAAGAGAAAGTAAGCATTTCAAAAATTCCTACTAATATGTTTTTTTCCTTGTTGTGAAAAACTATTAGGTCTGCCAAGTCTTCCGCTATAAAGTCTATAAGTTGATCTATATTAATGTGAGTATACATAGACACTATATCTAAACTACCCATAATAGGAGAATCTAATTTAGGAAGAAGTTCTAGTTTTTCTTTTAGCTGCATTGAGTTTTTAATCAAGTTAGGTGGCTCTTTTAAAAGATTCTGAAGGTGTGACTTTAAAAAATAGTTTAGATTTGGAAAGAATAGAGTTTTTTGAGTCTATTATTGGTCTAATTGGTTGGTGTTCTTTATGCAGTTTGACTATTCCATATATTTGAGGTAATCTGAACTGTAATTTTGAGAATTGTTTATAGTTTTCTGGAAGCTGGTTTTTCTTTTTTGAAGTGAAATAAGCTTAGAGACTTTTTTAATCAAATCTGTTAGTGGGTTTTCTTTTACTTCTTCATACATAGGTTTTTTAGTTCTTCTTCCATCTTTTCTAGATAATCTTTCTTATCCATAATAGTAATCAACTTACTTTTGTCTGTTTTCACAGCAACTACACTTTCATTTTTTCTGAAATCTTTAAGAGCTTTTAATTGACTATTATCAAATTTTTTTTGAGGTTTCCTTACTTGCTTCTGGAATTTTGTAAGGCTATTGTAGTAATCTTTTCTGAGGAGGTCTGCTTTAATTTGGTCCTCTTTTTCTAAAGTGCTGCAGATGCTTTCCAATTCAATTACCAATTTTTCTGGATTTATTTTACAAAAATAAGAAATTTGTTAAAAAGCTGAACCTTAAAGAAGAGAAATTTTTGAAGAAAAACTATTCCAGTAAAAACAAAAAAACTACAGTTCTTAGTCATGTAAAGGACAACACTGCTACGGGAGTTAGCCAAGAATTATTACAAGTGATAAATAAAGGAAGTAATTTCAATCTATCCAAAGAAAAAATAAATCCAGAAAAATTGGTAATTGAATTGGAAAGCATCTGCAGCACTTTAGAAAAAGAGGACCAAATTAAAGCAGACCTCCTCAGAAAAGATTACTACAATAGCCTTACAAAATTCCAGAAGCAAGTAAGGAAACCTCAAAAAAAATTTGATAATAGTCAATTAAAAGCTCTTAAAGATTTCAGAAAAAATGAAAGTGTAGTTGCTGTGAAAACAGACAAAAGTAAGTTGATTACTATTATGGATAAGAAAGATTATCTAGAAAAGATGGAAGAAGAACTAAAAAACCTATGTATGAAGAAGTAAAAGAAAACCCACTACCAGATTTGATTAAAAAAGTCTCTAAGCTTATTTCACTTCAAAAAAAGAAAAACCAGCTTCCAGAAAACTATAAACAATTCTCAAAATTACAGTTCAGATTACCTCAAATATATGGAATAGTCAAACTGCATAAAGAACACCAACCAATTAGACCAATAATAGACTCAAAAAACTCTATTCTTTCAAATCTAAACTATTTTTTAAAGTCACACCTTCAGAATCTTTTAAAAGAGCCACCTAACTTGATTAAAAACTCAATGCAGCTAAAAGAAAAACTAGAACTTCTTCCTAAATTAGATTCTCCTATTATGGGTAGTTTAGATATAGTGTCTATGTATACTCACATTAATATAGATCAACTTATAGACTTTATAGCGGAAGACTTGGCAGACCTAATAGTTTTTCACAACAAGGAAAAAAACATATTAGTAGGAATTTTTGAAATGCTTACTTTCTCTTTGCAGAACAACTACTTTCAATTTGGGAAAACTTTTTTCATTCAAAAATCGGGGCTAGCTATGGGCTCCCCACTCTCAGCTAACTATTATGTGGGAAAACTAGAAGAAAAGATACTAGTACAACCCACATACTTCTGCTTATATAGCAGATACATGGATGACATCTTATTTATAATAGATAGCTCAGAAATTGTTCCAGAAAGAATTCTAGACTCATTCAATGAATTAGATGATTCCCTTAAGTTCACTAATGAACTTCAAAAAGAAAGAAGAATAAACTTTTTAGATATTACTATCTATTATGAAGATGAAAAATTCCTCACTAGTTGGTATAAAAAACCAATGAATACTAAAAGACTACTGGATTTCAATACCTATCATCCAGTTTCTATTAAGAAAAATGTAGCAAGTCAGTTTTTAGAAAAAATTAATAAAATAGTTTCTATTGCAGATAAAAAAGAAGCCCATAAAGAAGAGCTTAAAGTCATACTTGCAGAGAATAACTATCCTAAAGAAGAAATTGAGAAGTTTCTGAATTTTAATGGTACGAAGAACCCACAAAAGCAGCAAGTAAAATTCACTAGAAAAATGTCTTATCACAAAGGTTTATTTGAGTCTTTAAAGAGAATTAGTAAGAAATACAATATTAGGCTAGCTCCAAGTTTAGAGAACAAAGTTAAAAAATTTTCCCTAAAATAGTTCAAAGAGAAGAAGATATTTTAAAAATGCAAGGAGTAGTTTATGAAGTAAATTGTAGTTGTGGACTATCTTACATAGGTGAAACAGGTCGCAGACTAGAAACTCGTGTAGCTGAGCATAAAGCAGGTATAAAATATTGCTCCAACAAGACTGGATTAGATAGGCATGTTAGAGAAACTGGGCACAGCATGGATTGGAATTCCCTTAAAGTAATCAGTTTCCAAAGCAATTTCCAAAAAAGAAAACTGAAAGAAGGAATAGAGATTGAGAAAAATCAAAATTCCATCATCAATGACTGCAAAGGATTTTCCCTGCCTAACATCTGGCAGGATTTGTTGAAAAATAACCTAAACCGTCAAGGTTAACCATAACCATCAAGGTAAACCGTAACCGTGATAGTGACAAGTAAAAAGTGACAACAACAAGACAGCCTGAAGAAGGAGAAGAGTTTTCTCCAAAAATTTGCTATTAATGTAAAAATTTCCTAGTAAAATTCCCATAAAAGTTGCTTTAGATTATTAATTCAATTAAACTAGGAAGCCATTTCTCAACATGAGCTTTATTCAATGTATTTTATTTGAGTGATGGATGTGCTGCACAGTATAAGAACTGCAAAAACTTTCTCAATCTTTGCTACCACAATCAGGACTTCTCTTTAGCGACATCATGGATATTTGTTGCAACCAGTCACAGGAAATCTCCTTGCGACGGCATTGGTGGTACAGTTTAGCTGCTGGTTACCTGAGCAAGCCTTCAAATGTGCCCTGACGATGCAATAGACTCAGTTGAAAAAGTCCTCAATTTCTGTGAGGCAAGAGTCAAAAACATAAAATTCTGGATGGTAAAAAAAGAAACACTTTCAGAAACACGTCAGCAGCTAGAAGCCTGATTCTCCAAAGCAAAAACCATTCCTGGAACACGTGGCTTTCACCATTTCATCCCTGTGTCTGAAGATTCCATTGGAACAAAGAGAACTAGCTTTGATGAAAATTTCAGCCCTATTTTCCACTTCTCTGGAGAGCAACCACCTGCAGTCAAGATGTCACAGATCTCTACAAACTTATACATTGCATGTATTTATAACAGTCACTGGTTTTTTGGATTAGTACTTTCTAAACATGTGGAGGAAGGTGATCTAAAAGTAAAGTTCATGCACCCATATGACCCAGCACTATCATTTCACTGGCCTCCACAGAAAGACATCTGCTACGTTCCCCTGTGTAACATCATTTCTTGTGTTAGTCCTCCCACCACCAAGGGCTCTGGAAGGGTGTACTACTTTCATGAAAAAGAGGCTGATTTAATACAACACCAGTGCAATAAGATACGACATCTCAGATGAAAAGTAAGATTAATTATTCAAGCTTTTAATTTGTTGAACTATAAAATATTCCATTGGTTGATTATCCCAATTAGCTATAGATACCTACTAATTGTTACACTTCTTATGTTTTTATCACTTACAGTTGAAAATTTTGTGCTCTACATCAGTTTTTATTTATTTACTTAAGTTATTATGACAAAAATTTTCTTGTCATAAGCTTTCTCCACATTACTAAAATTTGTAATTTATGCTCGTCATACACTGATAAAAAAATTCTAAAATTTACCTATGAACATTTTTGTCTATTATGATGTATAGTGTCCTGTTTGAAACTATCTGTGCTTAGATAGAATAACTTAATTTATAAGTTAAAATAACTATATTAGCAATCAAAATTCCACAATTTTTCTTTTACAGCCTTTTAGACTATACTTTTAGGTTCAATTAAAAAAAAAAGCACTCTGGTAACTCCTGTGCCTTATGCCATAATACTCACTTAATAAAGCAATGTCTTTGCACTTAAAAATTTGTTTATAAAAAAAAATTTTTAGTGTCTCTCAGAGGTAGGCAAGATTTATATAATATTTTTTTCTGAAATGTTCATGCTTTGCTTCACATGTGGTAAAAATTTGGTAGTGATATGTTGATTAGACACAGAACTATGAATTTTTTTCTCAAATACTGTGTCTGAAAGCGGAGTCTCGGAAACGTCATCAATGTACAATTTTCCAAAACTTTGACATTTTATATCTCAGAAACTATGTGGCCTAGGGAGGAAACATTTTACATGGATTAGTAACTTGGTGATAGTAACAAGTAAAAAAAGTTTCATGAAAATTTGAGTTGGTGGGTGTCATTTCAAAATTAAGTTGGGTGATCTGACATGGAATGACCCTCATGCAACAGCAGATATTTTGCTAAAAGAAATTCGCGATGTGTTATCATCCTTCAATATTTCGTTGAACAGAATTATTTGTGTATCCATGGACAGCCCAAATGTAAATAAGTGTTTTTTACACAAATTCAATGAAGTTGTAAAACAAGAAACAGGCCAGAAATCTTTGGAACTAGGTTTTTTGCAACCTGCATGTTGTTAGTAATGCATTTAAAATTTTTTTGACAAGCTTAAATATAGATTTTGATGAATTTGCTACTGATATGCATTACTTTTTAAGGAGTAGTGCTGCAAGACGAGTTGATTATAAATCTGTCGAGGATGTAATATTGGTCACAGCCAAATTTCTTTTGTGGCATGTCAGCAACACATGGTTAACCATTGGTTCTGTAGCCCAGAGGCTCTTGGATCAATGGCTAAATATTACAGAATATTTTTTAAACATCTTGACATCTCAAAAATTATTTGAAAAACAACTAAGCAATTTGGCAAGGTATAAAATAATTCACTGTTTCCTGCAAAATGAGCTAACTCCTTGCTATTTAGCATTAATTTCATTTTCACACCAAAATTTTGAAAAGTTTTCATTATGTTATTAGAGTGAAGACCCAAAAATACACCAGTTATATTCTGATTTAAATACTTTAATGAGGAATGTTATGGCTCAGTTTATCCAAGATGATGTTATTGCACAGGGAAATTTGGAGAAGACCTAAAGAATGTAGATTTTGAAAACAAAAATTCATGGAAAAAACTAGGGGAGTTAGAAGTTTGTATGAAGACAAAAAATCTCCTCAGGAATGTTGAGACCAGGCAGACATTATTTCTCTTAGATGTAAGATCATCACTAATTGCAACCACAAAATATTTAAAGTCAAATTTGCCATTCTGGAATCAAAAGCTAAGAGACAGAAGTTTTAAAGGTAAGAGAACCAAAGAAAGAGTCAACTCAACTTTCAGTCACTGAAGGACTTTCGGAAATAACCAGAATTTCAAGTGTTTTGCATCTTTCTGAGGAACAAATTGATAGAGTAAGAGAAGAGTGGAAACTTCTAAATTTCAATCAGCCAACTCTAGATGAACTCTTGAAATTTTCAGAGGAAGGGCATATTCCAGTGCGGATTGATCATTACTGGTGTAATATATTTAGTATTAAAGACTAGCAGAAAAGAAAAATACTCAAATCTTGCTAAACTCAACTAGTCAATTTTAGTTTTACCTCATGGTAATGCTGATGCAGAAAGGGGATTTTCGGTAACACTGCTCTGTTGAGGAAGGACAAGGCTAACTTAAAAGACTCAACTATAACATCATTAAGAATAGTTAAAGGGGCCATTAAACTCTATGGATGTGTAAGTAAAGTTCCCATAACAAGAAATTTGTTAAATAGTGTTTGTGATTCACATACATTTTATAAAGAGTATGTTGATAAGCTGAAAGAAGAAGAATAAAAATAGGTAAAAGAAAGGAAGCAGAAAGAGAGGGCAAATAAGGAAAAGCGGCTAGAGAAAAAAAGAAAAGCTGAGTTTGATGACAAGATAAAAGAAAATGATGCAGAAATAAATCGACTTAAAAAAGATAAAGATACCTCCCTAGCAGCAATTCAAGAGGGAACAGAAAGGATGAGATAAGCTGTAGAAAAACAAAATACTGTTGAAATAGCAGTTGCCTCTAACTTGATCATACAAGGTTCAGCTGAAATAAAGAAAACTAAAAGTAAATTAGCTGTGGTGGAAGCAGAAAAAGATAGGCTTATCAGGAAAAGGTTTAAACAATAATATGAAAAAAGTAATTCAGTGAACAATTGTACATAGTTCTTGGTTTTCAATTACCTTTTTAGGATATTATAATTTAATGTGAAACCTGAAAACTTTACTGTGAAAATTGTGAATTGCTTCTGGTTCAACAGCAAAGTGAAACTTGAATGTGGTAAATGTACTTGAATATGATAACACGTGAAAAGATAAGAACTGAACATTAGAAGTAAATCATACTTAAACTTTAGACATTAGACGGTATACAAAAAATTTGGGTGTGAACTTCAACCATATATACTAATGGACTGCGCATTGGCAATAGCTGCATCAAAGCCGCTGTGGCTCCAACATTGGGCACGTCATCATCAGACTCTAAATTTCATGTAAAAATGCTGTTATGATTACTAATTTACGCTGCAGAACTTCAGTGTCTTTGGTGTATTATGTGAATGCGCCTCATATATAATGAAAGCTCTTCAGGTAAGTTTACTTATGAGACATATACATGCATGATTGGGTTGTTTACATTTCGTGATTTATAATGTGATGAACATTTGCGAAGAATTTAGAACATGCTTTCCATTTTTTTCTTTCTTAAGTTACTATATTTTTATATCAATAGCTGCAACTTTTCTGGTTAAGTAATTGAACTTTATTGACTTAGGTATTTAATTCGTTTCTTACCCATGAAAAATCATAGAACTTCCTTTACTATATCGCTCAGAGCAACCATAAGCACAGCAGGTGTAACCCATCTTTTTGACTCATGTCATGTGATTTTATGTTGGAGCCAGAAATTTTGATGCCATGCACAGTCTACCAGGGTGTGAAGCAAACTCTTTACAATGCATACAAAGTTGTTTTACTAGATGTATACAAATATACATCTAGTTTTTATTGAAATACACTCCTAAAAATTTTCTAAAAATTCCTAAAATTTTCCAGAAGTATGCTATGATTCTTGCAGAGATGCCAACAACTACGGAATCTCCGTAGTTCCTACGGAAAAAGCTCTTGTACTACGGAATACAGAAAACCGGGATTTTTCTACGGAAAATTAACGGAAGTTATTAATTTTTATTTTGCTTGTTCCCCTTGCCAACACAATGGCGGCCACTTGACAATCTGTCATTTGTCTTGCTTGTGAGTCATTCTAAGTGAAAAAAAACCCTCCCCAGCATGCAACATTCTGGGGACGTCATTGAGCGTAGCTCGCTTTGGTGGACGTGGGCGGAGTTCGGCCTGAAGCTCGTTCGCATTGAAGCGACAAGCTGTTGAAAATCGTTTGGTGCAGAACGTGAGTGTCATTGCCTGGCATCGGAGTTTTTTATTTAAATCGTGCGTCGACCATTCATGTCAGTAATTAGTATTTTAAAGTTTTTTCTTGCGTTGCAGAAAAGTATGCTTGGATTTCGTTGCAGAGTTCGCCAAAATGCGTAATTACACATCTAGTACACATCAAAATTTGACCAACGCGTTAAAATATGCATCACGTAGAAATACAATATGCTCCGCGTAGAAATACACGTTGTGAAGCGCTTAAAGTGCGCATCAACACGTAAAAATATGCATGGAGAAACTCCTAAAATACACATCAACGCGCAAAAACACACATCGAGAAATGTGTAAAACTATGCATCGAAGAATTTTACCAACGCGTAAAAATACGCATCGGGACAGCATTTCGCCTTTCAAAAACGGAAGTGAACGAAATAAAGATTTCTTCCGTAATCGTAATTTCATTTTCCTGCGATGTTGCCTCTGTCCAGTATTGTTGTTATACATAATTTTATTCCATAAATCTTTGTATTTCACTTTGAAAATGGAGGGAAAATTTCCGAAAACGGAAATTCGACGGCGCAAAAATTCCCCGTGTAATCTTCGGCTTCGAGGAATTTCTGCTTTTTCGGCGTAATTTGGGTTATCCTCGAGATCGATGCATAACTGAACAGAAACTTTGGAGCAATTGGTAGTGGTGAAGGATGCTTTCCGCCTGAAACTTTTGAAAACGTAAATTTCATCTTTCAAAACTTTCGGAAACAGTGAAGATTTCTCCCGTAATTGTAATTTTATTTTTCACGCGATGTTTCCTCTGCCTAGTATTGTTGTTAAATTTCATTTTATTTCATAAATATTTGTATTTCACCTTGAATATGGAAGGGAAATGTCCGAAAACGGAAATCGGATGTAACAAAGGTTTCTCCCATAACTGTAATTTTTTTTTCCCCCAATGATGTTCTGAACGTGTATCCTGTGTTCTAACACATTCCCCCAAAAAAGGTTTGTATTTCAGTTTGATAAAGGGGGAGAGTCCGAAAACAAAAGTGACAAAGCTAAAAAATTTGTAAGAATTGATGCATGATATTCAAAAGCATTCATATTCTCCAAGTTACACTACCTTTTATCTAAAATAGTGAAAGCTGTCATGCATTCATGGTCCTCAAACTGAAAGTTCTTTCAGCATGATGGATAAAATTGTCATGGCATCCAAGGGATTTGTGAAGCCTACTGTCGTAGCTGATGGTGATGTTGAGCTTAATTTTTCAAATAACAGTTCTTCAAAAAAGAAAAATCAGAAAGGACACAACTGGTAATTGGAGTAAAAAACAAGAATGTATTAAAGCGAAATAATTTTAAATGAAAATGAACTTTCTAAGTTCTATACATCTGTCGGAAAATTTCTCATTGAAGAATGTTCTTATATTCAAGAAAAAATACTGATCTATGATGAATTCTTAAAACATGCCGCAGTAGTAGATCCTTCACTTAGAGCCATAACATCATTTACTTCTGTATTACACATAGTCAAATGCCTTCCATTTATAATAACTGAAAATGAACTTGATATACTGGAAGCGGAATTCCTTGTTATCATTCTTCAGGATGACGCTTTAACGTCTGTAACTTCTGTTTTACACATACTGTAAAGTGGATACAGTCTGTGGTGGTGCATTAACTTATTCAATTTTTATCCTGAAGAACCTTGTGGTCACGTAATTGTATGTGAACTATATAATAGAATCACATGAGATATAAATTCCTTGTTATCAAGCTGACAAATTAGAGACCATAGCAGTAACAGATAGAATAGATGTCACAGATGTCACTTGGTCAGAAATCTCAAAATTAAGAGGCTGTAATGGAGCGGTTAAGTATACTTCTCTCGAAAGTAATGTTTGCAATACTTGTAGTTCCACACTCGAATGCTTGTGAGTAAAAGAGATTTTAGTTTAGTGTGAAAAAATCAAGCCCGTTTCAAACCTAATTTAGGTTTAGAAACTATAGAAGCACTTCTTATTGTAAAAATGAATATGTTCTCCTCTGGGCAAGTGTGTTATAAAAAATGATTTTCTGCTGAGGAACTCAAATCTGCAAAACACTGTATAGCAAAATCACTAAAGAAAGCTGTTTAATCAATTTTTCGTTGTGTAAAAAAATGTATCAGTCATGGTGTATATTATTTTCCATGTGAAAATTTGGAATATTTTGATACAGATTTTCATGTATATAAATGAATAAGTAAGTAAAAAAATGCTAATTAAATTAAATGAGTTGTTTTCCTCAGTTAAAATTATTCTTTTTTCCTCAGTTAAAATTATTCTTTTTGGTATGACTACTGAAAAATGGCCAAAACTACTAAAAATTTGTACTAGTACTACTGAAAATATCTGAAACAGGTTGGCATCTCTGTCCCTGCATATGCTTCAATAATGAAGATCTCTCAAATGAAATAGCACTACTGAAAAAAAATTGCCAATGTTGGATTTCATCCAAAAATCCAAGGCACAGGTATCAAGAAATTTAAAGCTTCTGTAAAACTGAGTGGCTCCACAACACAGTGGTGTAGCCAGAAATTTCTTAGGGGTGGGAGAAGGAATCCATGGATTTGGTTCATTAGTGAAAGCCTCATATATACATATATATCACTTTAAATTCATACTTAATCCTCACTTGGGGGGGTCTGGATCCGAGGACCCCCCCCCATGCTACACCTCTGCCACTACATTCCCTAAGTTTAATAAAAAAGACCACTCCCTCTGCCACCTTCAAGTATAATCTATTAATTTCCACAAGAATTGGCAATATTTTCTCCAAATTTACAAAGTGCAAAATTTTGTTTAAAAATTCTGCAAAATTACAAAATTCTCTTCCATCACCCAAAACTCTGATTCCAGATTGCTATAGACTGAAGTTGACACTATACATGTATGCAATAATTTCCATGTTGGCCAAACACGAAGGAACTTCACTATCCACTTGAAGGAATACAAACATGCAGTAGAAGATCAAAGCACCACAAAATCTGCTGAACATTCAACTGTTCCAAACCATGTCAAATAGGTAGATTTGAAATTAATTTTTGTCTTTTTTTTTCTATCAGATCAACATAATCAAGTTGTTAAAATTTTCAAGATCAATCGGAGATTTAGATCCTGCTGTGAACATTTTGAACTTTTGGGAAGTCCTTGAGACATTGGGATGATGAAAGTGTACACCTGATTTACATTACATCACTACAAGTCTATTTCTACCATTTCCTTTTTTATTTGAGGGTTTATCGACCACTGTAAGCAACTCAGTGGGCTAAGCAATCACCTATCCCTAATTCATGGCCACCGGGAAGGGAAAGAGCCAGTGCCATAAGACAAACACAACATCCATGCCTCACTGGGATTCGAAGCCTGACCCATCTTGGATGAATGGACCAGGACAGCTTTTTGCTAACTGAACATATAGTTAGACCTGCTCCTGATGAATACATAACTGTAGTTATGCCCAAACATGCAATGCACCTTTTTGTTGTGTAAGTTTCATAGCTTACTGATGCCTTTTGTATGTAAAATAAAAAATTGTTTCCAACCAACATTCTTATGATATCACACATGGAAATCTTATGTAAATATAGATTTAGTGCATTCAATTATAATAGTTTGACTACTTGTACTCATTCTTATGTTGAACACCCACATGTTTGCAAATATCACTAATAGAAAGTGGGTGGCTCTTCAGATGGGGTACAGAACTGATTTTGAGTTAAAAAAAAAAAAAAGGACATACACTTCAACACTACGACCAAAACAAGATCAGAATTAAAAAAGAATTAACTACAAATATCTCAAAGTTATGGGTTTTGTACTAAGTAATAAAAGGATATTTATATGTCAAATTTTTGGGTAGCACCCCTATCCTTCCTCAGGACTACAGCTATAGTAGGTGTTGCCATTCAACTACAGTTGGTAGTCCTGATGGAGGGTAGGGACTGTACCCAAAATTTGACATAAATATCCTTTTATTCCTTAGTACAAAACCCATAATTTTGAGATATTTGTAGTTCATTAAGTCTGGATATCCATTTAGTCTAGATGTCAATACCAAAATTGAATTAAATTTAAACAAGATTTTAAATTTTTTTTATTTTTTTGAGGATTTAATGACCACTATGAGCAACTCAATGGGCTATAAGCAGTCGCCCATCCCTAATTTAGAGCCACTGGTTCTAGGGAAGGGAGAGAGCCAGTGCCGAAAGAAGAACATAACATCTATGCCTCATCGTGATTCAAAACTGGAGCCATCTCGAACGAATGATCAGAAGCCAGCGCTAAGACCACTCTGCCACCAGGATGGCTAAAATAAGATTGGATTAAATCCTTCACATTAGATTGTTCCAAATTATTAAAACCTTTTGCATGTCATACACTTTGGAACCAAAATTTAGTTTTCAGTAAAGGCCTCTTCAACAAACTAAAATGTAAAAAAAAATGTTAAAAAAAATTGAACTTCAGAAAATAAAGACTATTAAAAAAAAAAAAAAAGCAATTCTGCATTTACGAATTGTACGATCAAAAACCGGCAATAGTGGATCCAGTTTCTACAGCACTCACTGAAGGTACATGGTTCTGTAGATAGTGATTCATAAGATGTGACAAAATGCTTCAGTAACTGTGCTATTTGCAAACAAAGAGCATAAGCAAGTTCTATATTCAATGTTTTAAAGGTATAACTTGAATCTCGTATGGCCGCCCCGATGGCGCAGTGGTCTAAGCGATGGCCTCTGATCATTCGTCCGAAAGGGGTCCGGGTTCGAATCCCGGTCAGGCATGGATGTTGTGTTTGTCTTACAGCACTGGCTCTCTCCCTTCCCTGGAACCAGTGACCCTAAATTAGGGACGGGCGACTGCTTATAGCCCATTGAGTTGCTCACGGTGGTCGTTAAACCTACTATCAAAAAAAAAAAAAAAAATAATAATAATCTCGTATGTTTATAACTCCCATGTAATTTCGTTAGTAGCTTCAAACCTAAGTCTGAATTAATTATTTACTCAAGCATGACTGAATTTGCTGTCACTAAAGTAACATTAAACTGCATATTTATTAAAACAGAAATTGTTCCCACTCTTTTTATTTACGCTTTCCAACCGTAGGTTGGAAAGCGTATCTTCCTATTGTTCTGTTCACTTGATACTCATTAGTTATGTGCTGGTTTGTTTTTCTGTGGAGTGCTGTGTTGTCAGCATTCACATAACTATCAGTGTTTTACCATTAGCTCTTTGGTATATTTCCCTAGTTTTCACATTTTCAGTACCATTCTATCAACAACTGGAAGTGATTTTTTTAAAAAATCATAATGCTTTCCTATGACAAAAGCATGAGAAAATGAAAACTGTATACAATTTGAGTGCAAGTGGGCAACTTTTGAACATGGAAGAGCACATAATTTTAATACCCCCTCCCCCAGATAAGAAAAGCTTGCTCTGGCCCTGCTACCTGTTTAGAAATATTTGCTGTAATTGATGAGATAATGGCAAATTTAGTGAGTTTAGTGGATTGACTTTTGCTGCCTTTATTAATACTTTTGATAGGAAGAGGTTTAAAAGTTATCTGACAATGAAAATCATGGAAGATATTTAACTTTGGGAGCAATTGCAAAATGATGTTATGCAATTTGGACATAAACACATAACTGATATATACTGTATATTTAATACAGACATTTGACTTGGACCAGGAACGTCAAATAGAAGTAATCGCTCTTTCCACGTTTATAAGCGAGTCACAGAAAAATTCTCATTGGCCACCACCGGGAATCGAACCCAGGCCAGGGTCTTCCAGCTACGCATCGGACATACTATCACTGCACCACAGCGGCCTCGAATCCTCCAGACTCGCATACACTAACTGCCAAGCCACTTGGCTGATTGCTTCTTGGAGCCCCGTACAATGCTGGGGATTCACCAAAGATGGTAAGCAGCAACTGAACAAATAACTAGAAGGCAAATGAATAATTAATACAGACATTTGACGTGGACCAGGAACACGTCAAATGTCTGTATTATTATTATTATTATTATTATTATTATTATTATTATTATATGTACAGTCAAATCTCGATATGTCAAACTTGAAGGGAGTACAGAAAAGATTCGAGATACCAAAAATTCGAGATATGAAAATTTTTCAAAATTTCATAAAATAATATGTACTGTATTTTTTACAATTTTTAAAAAAATTACTTACCTTATCTTGAAGATAGAGAATTGGGTATGTACAGTATTATCCACGAAAATGCTGATAACCAATAAAGCGAAGCTTGAAATGACTGGATACACATTTTATTATACAGTAGTATGTACTGTAGTACATTACTATGTTATACGTGCATGTAGTACTGTATGTACATGTATAGTACATACAAAAATATAATCTTACATTTCTTCACTTTTCAAAATAGTCATCTATAACAGTTTGGTAACAGATACTGGATCGTTCAATCACATTTTTCAATTAGGAAAGGGCATGGAAAGTCTCTGGCGTCATATTCGGCATTGACTCGACGAAATTTCGAAGTTTTTCTGTTAATGACTTAGCTTCTCGGCAAGTCACTTTTGGTAAAGGTGATTCCTCAATTTCATCTTCTTCGTCTGATACAACTTTTACTTCAGCAATAATATCTTCATCACTTAATTCCCCAGTCACTGCAACATTTCCATCAACTTCAACAAAATCTTGAAAAGTTCCACTTTCTTCAATATGTAATGCCTTAGAAAGATGTTGCCAGTCTTCATTTAGCTGTTGATTGTCTTCATTTTTGCTGAAAGGATCATCTGGTTGCTTTCCACTTTCAGCATTTCGAACGAATCCTGCCTTTTTGAAACAATTAACTATGGTTTCTTCAGTGACGTCCCTCCAAGCTCTGTCAGAGATATGCATCGCCTGCAAAATGTCCATGTTAGTTGACTTTCCTTCATCAATGTTAGCAATGCATTTTTGTACAACTTTGTGACGATATTTTACCTTAAAACTTTGAATAATACCTTGGTCTAGAGGCTGTAATTCAGAAGTTGTGTTTAGTGGCATGAACTCAACTTTTACAGATTTTAATTTAGGCACCCTATTATGCACTGTACAGTTGTCCAAAAAAAAGAACAATATCGCGCTGTTCACCAGACATTTTTCTGTCTAATTCCTTTAACCAATTAGTGAAAATTTCTTCAGTCATCCAAGCCTTTTTGTTCGCTAAATAAGTCATTGGAAAAGATTTGATTCCCGAAAAACATCGGGGTTTAGCAGATTTACCTATCAGAATAGGTGTGAGCTTTTCAGAACCATCCATATTAACACAAAACAGCAAAGTCAATCTTTCTTTGCTTCTTTTCCCGCCATGACATGCTTCACCTTTAATGGCCATAGTTTTATCAGGCATACACTTAAAAAATAATCCTGTCTCATCAGCATTGAAAACATTTTTTGGATCGTATTTTTCCTGGATTGGTGACAATACTCTTCTTTTCCAGTCCATGCACAATTCTTGGTCGATGCTAGCACTTTCACCACACATCTTCAGAAAAGTTATGTTGTTTCTTTTCTTGAAGTTCTCGAACCAACCATTACTCGCTTTAAATCTGTGTGTCCTAACTTTTTTCCAAAATCTTCAACTTTTTCTTTTACTAGAGTTCCACCAAGAGGCAAGTTTTGTGAATGGCATTTGCTAATCCATTTCATTAAGCATGTTTCAACATCCGGATATTCAGAGCTTCTAATTTTTTTCCTTTTCCCATGGTTGTCATCAAAACTTTTTACAATCTTTTCTTTATTTTTCAGAATTGTTGATAAAGTACTGCTAGAGATTTCGAAATCTTTCGCGATCTTGTTTTTCTTTTTACCACCTTTCTCTACAGCTTCTGTGACTCGCATTTTATCAGCTATCGAAAGAATATTCAACTTACGTTTAGTAGACATCGTTTTAGCGGCATTCAAATAGGCGTCCGTTGAAAGAATGGAAGGAAAGCTTTGGCAGCCCAGTGAGTCGCCTCCTTGGGTGGCCTGGTTGCAATGGCTGGGGTAATCTATTAATACTGAGACGAAACACTTTGCGTTCCCACGACTTCCCGACCGAATGTCGCCATTCCAGGTGATTTAAACAACTGCGATTTTTCTTGATGCTTCCTCCTGTGTCGGGGGTTAGGGGGTTGCTGAAAGGGTAACTCGGAGGGCTTGAGCTCCTATCAGGTTTCCTACGAGCTTCAAGTTTTTTCCTGTGTGACGGTCAAACACTCTTGGATATTCTGGGAGTTTTTTTTTTATTCAATGATGACAAAGGGAAAAATTTGATATATCGAGAGTGAGGTTAGAAACATTTCGAGTTAACGAGTTTGTTTTACATTAGTTTTCTATTACGCGTGAAGGGAAATGAAAATATTTCGACATGTCGAAAATTTCGACATATCAAGGTTCGACTGTATATATATATATATGCAGTGGAAGCATGTCCAGCGCGTAACTGGAAGACTCTGGGTTCAATAAACGGTGGCAACCAATGAGAATTTTTCCGTGACTCACTTATAAACGTGGAAAGAGCGATGACTTCTGTTTGATGATATATATATTTTTGGTCACAAGGCTGATGAAGACTGAAGCTATCAGTCGAAAGCTCCCTTAAACTAAAATTTCTTACGTAACTTAAGCATGTTTTAAAGTTTCATACTTCTTAATTAGAAAATGGAAAAAAGCAGACCTGAAAAAATGTTGGGTTGCATTCGGTACTGGGAAGCCTTTTCAAGAATGACAGAAAAAAGTGATTCACCATCAGATAGCATAATGCAATCAGCATTTCTATAATTTCTAACTTTTCATGATGTACAACTTTTCCAGTAAATGAACCTGAAATCTGAAAGCAAAGACATCATGATAAATCTACATTTATTAAATATAAATGTAGATTTATCACGATGTCTTTGCTTTTAGATTTCAGGTTCTAAGCGTTTTTTTTGTATTTGATAAGTTTTAAAGAGTGATCTTAAGGATATGTCCAAAAGATATAAAGTACACCACTAATAATTAAGGAGACAATAAAATCACATAAATCTGTGAATTGGTGTATTTCGAATAAAAAGTATTTTTAATGTCGAGTTTTCGCCTGCCAATGGGATTATTTGTCAAAACAACTTACACTAGACGAACAAGAATACGTTTGGAGTTTAAAATTAACAAAGCGTCCTGTTGGCAGGCAAAAGCTCAGCAGGTTAAAATATTTTTTCGAAATACAGCAATTCACGGGTTTATGTGACTTTATTGTCTCTTTAATTATTAGTCTTGAAGGTTTTTGGTATTTTATCTTTTCCTACTGTTTTTCTTTTCTTATTTTTTTTTCAAATAACATATCTGAAAAAAAAATTTTTTTTTTTTTTTTTTTTTTTTTTTGTCACATTAAGTGGCACAGCACCCCAGGGGCGTACTGATAGCTGATAGGTCCCCCGTATTGGGAGGGGGAGGGGTCACGGCTTAGAAGACCTCTAGCCTCAGCAAAACATTTTAGAAAATTTTCTTTGGAAACTTCATGTGAAACTGGCTAAAGGAATAACCAAGATTTTTGGCAGCTTTGAATGAAGTACTCAAAAGAAAAAAGTGTTGCTTTTTCCTTTCAGTAAATAAGTAAAATACTAAGAAATCATTTTTGTTGCTTTAGTTCATATAAAAGCTGGAGGATGAGGACAGCTATTTCAGATAACTTTTGAGGCCTCTTTTCACAGCCATAGCAATAGTTCCTATGCATGTATATTAATTAGCAAGAGAATGTGAAAGAAATATCAGTCCAGTGAATTGAATTTTTATACCAATGAGAATAAGATGATTTATGTATTACAGTTTTGTGCACATGACTATGCATCTTTTAGAATTTAATGAACTAAAAGGTATTCTTCACAGAACGAAGGAAACGAGCCTGTGTCATATTTTTTGTTTGTTTGTTTTCTTTTTTGTAACAGTCAAGAGAAAATTTTTGCTCTGGCGCAAAACATTGTGGTATTACGTAAGTGGTTTTTTATATTCAAAAGTAAATAATTTAAGTAATTTTGCAATTTTTTTCTACAATTCTTGATTGTAACTTATTTGCTTATTTTGTATAAACTGGAAAAGGTCATTAGACATTGTAACATGACAGTTACGTATTTTGTGTGTGTGATCATGAGGCATTTCAAAAAGGCTGGCCTTACTTCTCTAAAAGAATAAAATGTGCACGATATAATTAAATTGGCATGTTTTGTAGTAATTTGTGTTGGTATAAGAGTAGAGCAATAATTTTAATTACAATGTGCACATTTTTTTTCACGCAATAAAGTGTAATAGTTTTGGTTTTACGAAAAATGCTTGTAGGCTCCAAAGAATTTGATTTATTAAAACTCCCGTTAGACCTAGTTATTAATTGGAAGTTAAAATCTTCAGTAATAGAAAGCTGATATGTTTTCGCAAAAGGGCCTCAAAATTGTTTTTGCGGGGGCCCCGAATTTTTCTGGTATGCCACTGAACATCCCCATAATTTGTGTTCAGGGAAGCAGTCCATTTCCGGGTCATTCCATGTTAGATCAACACAGTTTCAAATTAAATTCTCTCTTGACCTCTCAGATTTGGGTAAAACTTGGTGTGTCAAGTGCCTTTACATAGTTATGAATAAATATCTTTAAAAAATGTCCTTCTGTTTAAAAGTTAAGTATTTAATTATTTTATTTTTTATTAAAAATTATTACATCCTGAAATAGTTAACTGCCATTTTCTCAGGAGATAGATGAGATACAGACCTGGGCAGTGCCTCATTTTTAAGCTCTTTTGATGGGCTTTAATTTGATATTAAACATGACAGTTTAAAATTTAAAAAATCTTAAAACCCAAATTTAATTTAAAAATTTAAAAATTTTCAAAAAACAATTTAAAAAAATTCACAGAATTACTTTGTGCTATCCTCTTATACCTCCCAAAGTTTCATTTTGGGATCACAGTGGGATCAGGTGATACACAAGTTCCACATGTGTGGAGAAAATGTTAATTTCATTTTAAAAATACAATGGTAAATTTATGACAAAAAAAATAATATATATATATATCTAAATTTAAATGCTTTGGATTGTTGAAAGCAGAAACCAGAAGAAATCTTATTGATTGTCCACTCCCAATTCCTCCTCTACTATTTAACTTGAGGACCATTGAACAAACTTGAACATTCAAGAACATGAAAAAACCATTAGGAAGAACCACTCACTCACCATAAAGATCATGGTAACCTCCAATGACCACACACTTCCAACACGTCATTCATCGTGATGTAACTGGGCTTCCACAGGTTTACAGACTTCTTGCTTACGCTTCTTATTTTCGGGTGTGAAACATCGTTTTTTTTTTTTTTTTTTGCCTTATAAGATGTTACTATAATGCTTGTCAATTCGATAAAAATCACACATACAACTCATTCATACAATTCAAGTAAAAACTATGTACATAACCTTACATTCACAGGTGATTAAACCTTGGTCAACTCTAATTATCAAACTCCTCCTTCTGTTTCACAACCTCTGCTACTCCCACTGCAAGTGTCACACCCATTCAGCCCCGCACATCCAATCCTCTAGTACTTTCGACAGACCCCTGTCATCTTCAGGAGGCAGGTGTGTCTCACCCGCCCACCACAGCTCAAGTGAGCAGAGCCATCGAGGCCTGGGCTCCAGTCGCTATCTCTGAATCGTTGTGTCTCTGGCGCCATCTATTGTCCCTGCTGCTCTTTTTTCCCTCTTTCTTTTTATGCTGCTGTTCAATTTTTATTAGGGCTTTCCATTGTTCGTTTAGGTTACTTGGCTCATTAATGTTGCATAATCTTGATCTGTTTTTTTCAATTAACACTGATTCTGCAATTCTTAACTGCTTTTCGTTTTTACAGCTCTTAATAATTTTAATATCTTCAAACCTTGGACATTTTTGATTTTCCATACAGTATTGGGTCAATGCTGTCTTAGCCTCTTTTTTATTCCAATTATTAATATGCTGGTTCAATCTATACTTTAATTTATTCTTGGTGCTGCCTGTATATGACACAGGTGGTTGCTGGTTTATTGGGATTTCATAAATTCCTGCTCTATCTAATTGGCTAATTTTTTCATTTTTAATCACTAAATTTTTTACAGTAAGTACCTGATTTCCTACCTGTATGCCATACTTCCCACATACTTTATTAATTTCTGCTGAAACATTTTCTATATATGGTATTGCTCCCACATATTTTACAAGTTTTTTTATCAGTCTTGACCTTATTGTAACCTTGAGTTACTTCATAAATCCATTTTTTTAATACCTGTTTAGGGTATCCAAAAGCATATGCAATTTTTTCAATATATTCAATTTCTTCCTTTCTATACTGTTCCATTGATGAATGTGTTAAACTTCTTTTTATTAGTGTTTTAACACTATTTCTTTTATGTGTTAATGGATGTGATGACTGAAATGGTATAATATCACGATGAATGACGTGTTGGAAGTGTGTGGTCATTGGAGGTTACCATGATCTTTATGGTGAGTGAGTGGTTCTTCCTAATGGTTTTTTCATTTATGAATTGCACGTAAACTATGCGCACTTTGCAAGAGGTTAATACCTTAAAAGTGCAAATATAATAATTCAAGAACATGCTTGTAAGCATATTCTTCAGTCAGTCCACCATTAGATCTCCTTCTAGTAGGTTCACTTTAGTTGTGCTGTTCCATTTTTGTTCCCTTAAAATCCAGAACTGTGAGTGGTTTTAATGTGATTTGTGAATAATCATCTCTATTGTGAATCCCAATGGAAAGACAGTGGGTGCTTTAAATTGCTTTAACCCTTTTAAAAAAACCTCATCACTCTCATGTAAGAAAGGGATTAAGATCTGTTATGCCATCGATGTGTTCGTTAATACCAGGAATGCCTGAAAATTCCAGTCTGTGACAGCTGTATAAAGGAGCTTTCAAAGCTAAAGAGAGTAGGTCTGCCACAGAGGATCTCCCCAGCACTAGCCAGTGTGACCTTCAACTTGGAAATGGTGGAAGATCTGATGATGATCTTGACACTGATGCTTCATTTTATAATCAGTCTGAGTCATTTAGATCATTTAATACCTCTCTTATGGAGATAGGCAAATCCCCAATAAACTGGGGAAAAGAAGAATATGAAAAGTATTCTAATCAGAAAGCCAAAACAATCAGTTCAGCAATGAAATGGAAACTTATTCCAAATGCTGATTCCTCTGATGATGAGCAAGATAGTGTTTCAAAAGATGAGATGATGAACCACTTAACAAATGCCTACCAAAATTGTGAAAGCAGGATAAAAAAGATTAAGATACTGACCTTGTAGCCTGAGAGTTGAAGCGTAAGGAAGATTGTTAAAGAGTTCAAAGCTCCAAATTATCAGGTTAGGCCAGCCAAAAAGCTCTTACATGTACAACAGAGGGGAATTTTATCCACACCAGATCATAGGCCACGGAAAATGCTACCTACAGACTGCCAATGTTATAAACCAGTTTTACGAGAGTGACGAAATCAGCAGACCAATGCAAGGCATCAGGGACTGTTTCAATGAGGGGCAGTGAAGACTAGAAAGTGAAAGTTTCCAAAAGGTTAATGCTATGTAATTTGAAAGAGGCATAACAAGCTCTTCCAAAAAATAAAAATTTACTAATACTAAAGGTAGCTTTTCAAAATTTGCTGAGCAACAGCCAAAAAACTATACTAGCTGGCCAGAGTGGTGCACACTCAGTTTGTGTGTATCATCCATCAAAACATAAAACTGATGATGGAAGATTCCAAGATGAGTTCTATTGCAGATGGGCAGATTCAAAACTACAAGGATTGTCTTTTCAAAATGGTGTGTAGTCCAGCATCCGTTGATGTTACTTTCAGCGTTGGATTTACTTTTTTCATTGCATAGCAGTACTGCTATGCATAATTTTTTTGTGTAGCAGTTTTTAAATATTGTGTAGCACTGGCATACGTGCAATATATCATGGGGTAATGAATTGTGATGGCATTGCAGAGAGTTTGTAGATATATTTTATTCCTCATTTCTACATATTAATGACAGATGAATATGTAGAATAAAATATTACATTAAACTTTACTGCTAATTACAAAACCAAAACAAAAGTACATATTAGATTTGAATTACCTTTGTTGATGTTGCCCTTTCATTTAAATTTTAGTTTCCAGTCCACCCAACTAATAATTAATCAGTCAGAATCCTTCTTTCATTTGCCGTATGGTAAAGTGTTGGGCTGTCGGGGAGCTTCGAAGAAAATCTTTCGAGCTTCTAGTTCTAGTGTTTTTCCTATTGCTGTCCACCATGTGAACAGGACTGATACTTCTTCCAGATACAGTGAAGTGTAAGTAGGAGGAAATGGCTCGCTCAATCCCCAGCCAGAAAACGTCTCCCCCATTCCACCGCCACACAAACACACACACCAACACCCCACCCCCTCAAAAAAAATGATCTTTAGTTTTGCATTATTCTGGAGAACGACGCAAAAGATGACAACAAAATCAGAGTTCCTCGAATCTGCGGAAAAAACTCGTGCCTAAAGTCTACAAGGAAATTTTTGCTCCATCGAACTTCCATTATTGGAAATGTGGTCTACACTTTCAAGCTGAAATACAAACATTTATGCAATAAATTGATATTTAATAACAATACTGGACAGAAGAAACTTCATGAGAAAAAGAAATTATGATCGTGGGAAATTTTTTCCTCCGTTTAACTTTCGTTTTCGGAAGTTCCGAAAAACGGAATACTGTTCCCAAGATGGAACCCCCCCCTCAATACACACACACACACTAATCCTCAGCAAATAAAACATTATCTTCAGCTGTTTTTTTTCATCGATTTCAAGTATAACCGAAATGGGGCGAAAAAGCGGAATTCCGTGAATCCGAAGAACAATCTCATGCCTGATTCATAACAGTTTGCGATACGCAAAACGAACTGCTCATGCGGCTACGCATGGAAGCCAATTCATGGGTCTGTAAACTGATTATGTGTTCCTGACATGAACTATGTATTGATTGCAAATTTTGGAACTCTGAACGTTCCATTTCTAAAGCACATATTTTTACAAAGGATACGGTTTTAACTCGCAAATTTTGCAAGTGGTCCAAAAACGGACCCAAGATTTTATATTTATTTATATTTTTCTTAAAATTTCATAAGGCGGGAGTCTCCTGCCTAACAATTTTATTTCAGTGGGAGCTTAAATTTTTCGGCGGGATTCCAGCCATCCCGCTTTGAATTTTAACTCCTGTGAGGCAACTGGGAATTTGACTCTGCATAACACATGCATAGCTATGAGATGTGAGATAAAAAACATCATACCCACTCTCTTCAGTCGTTGGTCTCTTCACAGTCCAGGTGGAAATTTCTAGCTTTTCTGGCTACATGGTGCATTAACTAGACTTCCATTTTTTAAGTCTTAAGAATACTGACTACTTTTTAGACATTTTGTTGCAACTACTAGTATCTAACTAAATACTGAATACTTGTGCAACTCCTTACTTACCTTGAGTGCCTCTCCAAGCTTGAGTCCTCCAGTCTCTGAGAATCTAAGAAACTCAGTATTTTTTCTATATCTCTTGTTCTTTTTTTTTTTTTTTCTCTATATCCCTTTTGTTCCGCAACACTCTTCTTCTCAGGGGGTGTAGCAGGGACTGCCCTAGGTAGTGTCATGGCATACCATTGTTTCTTACTACCCTCTTCGTTATGTGATACGTACATTTCCAAAATTTCTCTGTTGGGATTTGCAAATGCCTCTTAGAAAAATCTGGACCAGCACTGAAATATAGTGCTTTAACATGCCAACTCTTCCCTTTTGTAAATTCCTCCCTTTTGTTACAAGCACACTTTAACTTTCACTGAACTGCCCAGTTGTCATGTATTGAAATTTCTTCATGTGCTTTTTGCAGGTTTTGCTCTTTGATCGGTGGTTTAAGAGGGATGCTTTCTGAAGCGTGCGCTTTGTAGGGGGTTATGCCCAGGAGAAGTTTTATGGCTTCCCCGCTTTTAAAAACTGCCAAGAGGTCAAGTGAAATAATTGAAGACTGTGACTTGTAGCTGCCTTTCCCGGCCTTTTGGCATTGTACCTAGGCTTTGAGAGTTTGGGAATTTCGAAGAATGAAAGGTTTTGGCATCACCTGGGTACCAACCACCTTGGCAACTCGCATTCAGCGGATTTGCTACTGAAAGATTGTTAAATAAGGAAATATTTTGTGTACCGATCTTCCTTTTAGCTCTGTTCTGAATTTCGGGGCGAATAAAAAAAAAAAAATCCCTGTGTGACTTTAAAGAGTTTAATTAAGAACACAAATTTGGCCTTAAAAGGCCAAATTTGCATATTGCTCATAATTACCCTAAATTAAGTGAATTCCCAATGTTATACGAAATACGAAGAATTTTGAGGTAACAACAGCTAAAAGCTACTTCATTACTATAGCTAACTTCATTACTATACATGACCCTGTGTGTTTTTCACTCAATTTCTATGTTTATTAATGAGACACTATTGTTACATTCAAGATATACAAGGATAAATCAATAAATCTTTGTCTTTGTCAGCATATTTTTATTTGATATGTTTCATTGTTCTGAGCTTTTCAGAACATACAACAAAAGATGAATCATTAATGTGTTTATTATTTTTGCCAACTAGTCATTCTAAACATGATGTATATAACTGTGTCCATTCCAGAGGAGCCACAAATTATTAAATTTCTTGTGGTTGTGGTCTGCAACTTGTTCTTAAATACTTGTTGGCAGTATATTTTTAAAGACTGAAGTTCCTTTGTAAATCAAAGATTGTCAATAAATACTTGTTTTCTAAAAACTTGTGTGACATATTAAATGAACAATTTTTATAAAAAATTGTTTCTTGGCTTTGTATCCATAACCTTTATGATATTTGTATGCTAATATACACTGAAGAGCAATTGAATTAGAGACAGCTGGTGTTATGCAAATGTGGCGCTGTGGGCGGCCCTGTAAACCGAAAGGACATGGCGTATACAGCGATCTGACAATATAAGGTGTGATTCAACGCAAATCAGTAAGAGTCGGACGCAGTATGGGTAAGACGAAGGATCTAAGCACATTTGATCGTGGGCAAATTGTCGGGGCACGACGAATGGGTCACTCCATCTCGGAAGTTGTGCAGGCACTGCGATTTTCACGAGCCACTGTCTCACGGGTGCACCGTGAGTACATCAAATCCGATAAAACCATCCCTGCGAGGGCCAACTGCCGTGGATGAGCGGGGTCATCGTCGGCTAGCTCGCATTGTAACAGTGGATAGACGGGCCACAGTGCAAGAAATCACTCGGCAATTTAATGCTGGTTCACAAAAACGTGTAAGCAGCCACACCATCCAGAACCATCTCCTCGCTATGGGGTACAGAAGCCATCGTCCCACGAGGGTACCGCTGCTGACCGCACATCAGAGGGTGCAAAGATTAGCATGGGCATAGGAACATCGCCACTGGACCCTAGACATGTGGAAAAATGTTGCCTGGACTGATGAGTCGAGATTCATGTTGGTACATGCGGATGGCAGGATACGAGTACGGCACAAACCACATGAAGCGATGGATCCTTCTTGCCATCAAACTACTCTTCAAGCTAGTGGGGGTGGCATTCTCATCTGGGGACTGTTTACGTGGACTGAAATGGGACCCCTAGTACGTGTGACATCGTCCCTCACAGGTCAACGTTACCGGGATATCCTGGACGACTATTTGCTCCCATTTGTGCATCTTCAACATCCCACTGGGGACCTCATCCTACAACAATACAATGCACCATGCCATCGCTCCCGAATTGTATCCGAATGGTTGGATAAACACGCCAGCTAGGTCACCTGACCTGAATCCCTTCGAGCACATCTGGGATGCTATCGAGAGAGATGTTCGAGGCTCTGACCCCCTCCTCCTCCCCCCCTCCGTCAAATCTTCGTGAACTGTGGGAGCTTGTTCAGGGGTCGTGGATCCGTATGGCTTCACAACGCTACTGGTATCTTGTCCAGTCCATGCAGAGACAAATCGCCGCCGTCATCAGGGTGAAAGGTGGTGCTACATGTTACTAGACAGGTATCTCTTATTCAGTTGCTGTTCAGTGTATGTAGATATGTGTAATAATTTTTCTTTTAGTATGCTGCATCTTATATGCATTTGTGTGAGTACATGTGTGTGTGCGTGTTATTTAATAAGAAAAAATTCTTCCTTTTTAGGGCTTTGCTTTTTAGAAGTGAAATGAAAAATTTTCATCATGTAAAATATACTTCAAGTGCTCACCTGTATTCTCAGAAGGTCGTTCCAGATTCTGTTACAACAGATATAATAGCACTGCAGAAGCTGTGGAAGATAAATGAAGGCGACAGAATTGACAAGTTCCTGTTTGAGTGCTTTGGCAAACAGAAGGATTGCTTTTCATATACTTTGCATATCATGACTCAAGCATGTGATCATAATCCCAGAAGCTCAAATACTCTGGCCTACACTATAATGCGAGCATTTTGGCTTTGGCAGGAAAGCAATAGTATATCCCAGCCGCTTACAACACAGTTGCAGACTGAAGCTTTAATGGAAGCAGCATCCACTAAAAATCGGCATTTGGTTCAGTTGGTCTGCAACGCTTTTAGGATCAACGATCAGTGTGACTTTGTTTATGATGTTATTGTTGCTTATATTATGCAAAAGAAATTCGAGGAGGTAAGCATTTCAGAATAGAGAGATACATATGATTATTTTTATTTATGCCATCTCTTTTATTAAAAATATTTGCTTCACTGTGTATCATAATCATTTCATAACCCTGTACAACTATAGTGTTTAGGCATGGGCTTTTTTTCGTACTGTCCACTTAAACAAAAAAAAAAAAACTCCTCACTGTTAACTTTCTCCATTTGATTGGTTTCGTATTTATCAGTGGCAGATTTCACACTCTGAATCCATCTTGTAAGTCTGCCTGTTGGCCTGTGGGGTGGATAAGGGGTGCATAACTGAAATTCTGGCATAAGCCAAACTATGAGATCTCTGTCCATAACATTATACAGTCGAGTCACATTACTGGACCACCTCCTACCTTTGACGTCAACAGCGTGTAACCAATGAAAGAACGCACGTGTCGTGAGCTGGCTTAGAGGGCATATAAGGTGTGCTGTAGGCATTCTGGTAACATATCACTCATTGCTGTCGTGGATAAAAGTAGCGATTTATTAGATTTGCAAAAATGGATGATTATCGGCTTTCCAGCCAAGGGTGGCAGTATTTCTGAAACAGTGCAGTTTGTAAACTCCTTGTTTGAAAAGTCACAGTATCACTATAACTATTCAAAAGTTTACGTGCCTACAATTTCTTTAATGAGAGTAATGAGAGAGACTTACCCCTACTAGAAGGTCTGTTCTCTCTGAAAAAACACATTTCTTTGCACGTTTATTTCCATTTTAATATCTACGGTTGGTTTGGGCTGCTGGTGCGGCAGTTTTATGTTGTCTTCAACTTGTTCATTTATTTGACTGAGTGAGTAATTTATTAATCCATACTCCTGCAATGATACTTGATCCAAGAAACCTCTTTTTTACTTAAAATCCTATATTTTCACAGACTTTGAATAACCCTTACCGGTAGTCTAATTGGCTTATAAAACTTATTATTCAGTAAACTTAATTGCTTGAACATTCACAAACCATAAACTAACTTCTAATAAACATGCAAAGAAATGTGTTTTTTGAGAGAGAACAGACCTTCTAGTAGGGGTAAGTCTCTCTCATTACTCTCATTAAAGTTTGTAAACTGTTCGCATGCTGCTGTGATTAAAGTGTATTGTTATTGGAGAAATGGCACCATTGCAAAAAATCGACGTGGAAACTGCGGAACACCATGTTACATTGATGTGAGAGGTGAACGTAGGCTGCGAAGGTGCATGAGGGCAGATCAACACGCTACAGTGGAGCAACTCACTGGCCGAATAAGCCAGGGGGCTACCGGAAGTGTGTTTAAAATGACAGTTCAGTGAATCCTGCTGCATATGGGGCTCCGATGCAGATGGATGGTCAAACGCACCTATGCTAATGAAATTGCATTGGTAGAAAAGGCTTACATTTGCACTGCAGTATTGGAATTGGTCCTCCGCTCATTGGTTAAGGATTGCCTTCTCCAATGAATCACGTTTTCTGCTTCATTGAACGGATGGACATTGGCGTATAAGGTGAGAAACATCGGAGAATAAACACTCTTCAACCATTGCTGGAAGAACAGAAGCAGGTGGGGGCAGCATTATGGTCTGGGGAATATTTTTGTAGCATTCTTTGGGTACACTCATACCTGTGAAAGGCAGAATAGACCAAATTCATTATGAATCCGTCCTTGCAGACCACGTACACCCATACATGCTGATTATCTTCCCTGAGGCAGTTGGGATCTTCCAGCATGACAATGCGACGTGTCACACCAAGAAATATCCGAGAGTGGTTGGAAGAGCACGATGAAAACTTCAAAGTACTTCCCTGGCCCCCGAATTCCCCAGACTTAAACCCAATTGAACACCTGTGGGACCACCTAGATTGTGTTGTTTGCTCTATGGATCCTCCACCATGCACTCTCCAGCAGCTGTCAGGTGCACTGCAGTCAGCATGGCTCCACATACCTGTGAATACTTTCCAGCACCTTATTGAGCCATTCCTAGCCCATCTAGCTACTGTCCATGCTGCACACAGCAGTTACTCTGGATATTAGCTGGTGGTCACAGTAATGTGATTCGACTGTAGTTTATTAGTACTGTGTTTCTTAACATCATCATCACTGTTAGTCCAGATAATAAAAATGAGATTAGTTCGGAAAACTAGTGCTATGCTCTGTGCAATACAGAATTCTTTATTAAGAAATCTTGGTCTTTTTTTATGTTTTGAAGATAGCAAAGAGTAAATCAGTTTTGGAAATGGTAATTAAAAAAAAAAAAAAAAAAAGATTTTGTGCAATCAGTATTCTTTGCCAGTGTGCACATGTTGTTTATGATGCTTTTTTTTTTGTTGCTTAGATATATATTATTTGTCTTGGCCTTGCAAGAAAATGTTAATTGAAACTATAGGTAAAAATTAGCGGTCGCCATTTGCCACGTGGTGACTGGATAAAACAAAGTGGCCAGTAGTAAAAGATACTTTAGTTGCCAGGCTCGAAAAATTGCCTTTCCAAATAGATTGGTGACCAAATTATTTATTCATTACTAACTTAAGAATTTACTTGCATTTTTAAAACTCTCACTATTAATTAGCAAATGCATTTTCTGACATCTACATCACAGCTGGAGAAAAACTACTCTCCAAAGTAAGTAAGTGGGTACAATCTATTTATTGATTCACTCTTTAAAAAAGGCTATTTTTCCTCTTATGGAAGTTGGGGCTCAAAGACTGACACCTGGGGCTTGATGTAACTCTGATATCATAAACTGACTTTCCACGTACCGTCAGTTGGAATGGAAGTAGCGTACATAGCATGCCTGGCCGTCGTCTTTGTTAAGCTGACAGTTAGGTCAGAACACAAGTTGGGTTGTTTAGATTCCAAGAAAGCATATTTCCTGATTTTTTTTTATTTTTTTTTTACAAGAAAAAAAAATCAAAATCAGAACTACAACTTTTCAGCTTCATCTTTCGTTCCCTGTAGAGTTGTTTCCTTTGCACAGTGTGACCGCTGTAGAGTTTTTGAACCCCCTGCTTTAAATAAAATACAGAATTTTTACTTTGCTGTCTAATATGAAAAGGAAGTAGCCAAGGAATGAAAAAACACGTTTTAAGCAAAATTAAATGTCAAAAATCGATATTTCAGTGTTCCCTCTGCCATGAAAACAATTTTGTATGTCACAAAAATGGCTCGGATTCCATCATAGGTAGATTAAGTACTAATTTTCAAATTTAATTTTGCTTTAAAAATAAGGAAGGTAGTCAAAATGCTGTGTTGATTGGTTTTGAAGAAGAGACTGAAAAGCATGTACTTCATTAGAAAAAATTCTTAAAAAATAGTCATCTTTTTTTAAATATTACCAAAGATATTAAAAGTGAGGAGCATGGTCAGAATATATATATATATAAAAATTATTCTGAATAATAGAGTGAGGTTGGCAGATCTGCTTTAATTTTCTACACAGTTAATAATATGATTCTGACCAATCAAAGCCGTAAGGAAGTTGGCTAGAGGATGCCTATTAACTACTAAAAGGAACCTTAGTGCTATGGATATGAAGGTCCTATTAAAACAAAAAATTAAATAATATAAACAAAATCACAAAAAAGCTTAAAAATCTGTTTATAAAAGAAAATAAAAACAAATAAAAAAGAAAACTAGTTATTCATCACTAGGATAGCTATACTAAAAATAGTAAAACTAACATTAAAATTAATAAGATTCTGATTAATCTATAGAAGCTCACTAAGGTGATTTAATACATGCAAAGATTATTAAATACACCACTCGTGTTTTATAATATTTCTCATGTATTCTGGAGAGTTAATTCTGCTCTTTCTGATCATACAGATCCACAGTCTTAAGTATATATATATATTTTTTTCTCTGGTTAAAATCTCCGCGAGTTGGTTTCTTTCAGTATGAGGAGGCCATCAGCCCCACCCACACTGCCCCCCAGCGACTAGGGAGTGGCAGAAGTGTTAGGAAGCGTGGGGAAGAGGTCAGCCATGTTTTTCTCTTGTGTGGAGAAAGTTTAGTTACACAAGAAGTAAGCTCTCTTCCTTGTCTTTGGGTTTTAGGTTTTATAAGTTCAATGTTTGTACTTCATGTACTTTTTTTCTCTGTTGATTTTTTGCTTTTCAGCTTTTAGGCACTGGCTTGTCTGTTAACATTTTTGCGGGTTTAACTCTTTCTTTTCTTGGTAACTTTGCGCGTCTTTTAGGGAACTTAGGCACAGCAGATGGCTAAGCATAGTTTCTTTTTCTTTGCGCTGTATTTTCAAAGTAGTTAAGTTCTTAATAACTACTTAATTATGCACTTAAAGCACTGCTGAAATACTTTGTAAATATTGCAACTAATTGTTTAAGTCATATAACTTTCACAAAGCTTTTCTTTAGTTAATTATTGTCTTTAACTTATTCTCGTTTTTGTGTTGTCAGAAGTCGTAGAGTAGGGGGTTTTAGAATCAAGTTTTCTTTCAAAAATCTGATTTTTAAAAAAATTAATATTTCCTTTTTTAATTGCAATGTAAAAATTTGGATTTCTTTTGCATTGTTTTTCAGGTTTAAATTCTCTCTCAGGCGAACTTGGCATTTCGTTATAGCTGAAAATTATTTCTAAATATTATGTCACTATCACAGCTTGAGTTCTCTTTAATCTTCTTCTCTCTGTTTAATAGTAACAGATGAAGAGCATGGGTCGGGCCAGGAGGGTTATGGATGCAAGCGAAATTGTTAACTAGTGCTAGGTCATACAACTCTGCGGAGGACATGACATATATATATTTTTTAAAACAATTTTTGGTGGGCTTGTTACTTGCATCTATGGCCTTGCAGAAACCCATTTCCAACTAGGTCTTTGTGGAAGTGAGAAAATGCAGAGTTTTTGCTGGTCCTTGATAAAGCCAAGGCTCAGTATTCTCGACACCTTCTACATTCAGTTGTTTTATTTTATTTTTTTATCTTTTCTCCTTTTACTAACGCCGGTAGATACATAACCTTATCTATGTTGTACTTGGTATGAGTCAAAAATTTATATGTATTTTTTTTGCTTAGGTCTCTTCTTAATAGAATGTGAATTCTGAATTTTCAAAACTGCTGCGTTGCGCGTTTTGATCTTCAGGTTATTTTGCAACTTTCGTTTTAAATTCTAAAGTTTTTCCTTAGTTTTCAGTTTTGCTCTTCAGTATATGTGTGTGTGTGTGTGTGTGTGTGTGTGTGTGTGTGTGTGTGTGTGTGTGTGTGTGTGTGACAGTGTGCTCTTTTAACTACTGAGCCATTATATATTTACATAATATATCGATGCCTAAATATGCAAAAGGTACAGTGCAGCGATATTATATCTACATACAGAATGAAATCGCCCTAAGCAAGTGGCCACTAACTTTTGACCATCCACTAAATACTGGCTAGTTAGAGAAAGTGCCAGTTTTTGTCTTTAATGGAAGCAAAAGCAGGTTATTACACCTCCCACTAGAATATCTGATGCACTAAATGGGTTCTTACTTTGTCAAACTGCTATAGTACTTTTGCATTACTGAGTTTTTCCCTCTTTTTTGTTTTCTAAAGCAGTGTTGTATAGCCCTTCATATGTAAAAATTGTAAATTAAAGTAGAGATTTACGTATTGTTTTGTTTAGAAACAAAATTAAACTATATACAGCTTTATTTAATTAGAGATCAGATTTCAACTACCGAGTCTTACCAAATATTCAAGATAGCTTATTCTATTCAGAGTTATTCCTTGAATTCTTTCCTAAAAAGTCAACTGTTCCATCTGGTCATTGGTGATGCCTCTTTCATACCTTTCAGTTATTTATACTCTTCATTTCTTCTGACTTTAATAAAGTCTGGCAGATGACTGATAACATTCCATTAACTGCCCATACACTAAGAGACCAAATATTTCCTAAGTGTGTTGAATACCCTTTTTAAACTGCCATCTGACAGAAGAGAATTAAAGAAGTTTATCACATGCACTTTTCATTTGCTATTTGGAGAGTCCAATTCTTATTCTTACTCTTTTGTAGTTCATGTATTTTTCTACAAAACTTGGCCACAGGTATTTTACCATCCCTTCCTTTGCCATGTCTCTGTTGGTTTTTCTCAGTTCACTTGCAAGAGTAAATTACTGTATTTGTAGACAGGAATTATTTGAAGCTGCATGACTGTTAACACTTTGTGTGTGTGAAGGTTTATCCAGTGACGTGCATTCCACCCAAGCAGTGTATGGGCAAAGGAAATGATGGATAAATAAAAAATCTCTAATTCTTTAAATTTCTGCACAAAGTTATGAATTCGTTCTTAAACCTCTGAAGTTCTCATAAGTGTATAATCCACGCACACTGGCAAAAAAACCCGACGAGACAGGAGAAAAAAATGATGCTGCACTGTGATTGGTCGTAGCTGCCGAGCGCATGCAATACCTGCTTCCGTCACCCAAGTGTCACCGCCGCTGAAGGGGTGTTGCTATGACAACCTGACGGCACTAGTCTGCTAACCAATCAGAAAGGCTCCCTAGAAACGACCGCCTTACCGTGTCTCTGCTCTTAGCCAAGCAGTCAGTAGACTGCTTGGCTAAGAGCAGAGACTCCAATTATGTGTATTAAAAAATATTCTAAACAGCGATGTCTGATTCCATAAACGAAGGCTTATAGCCGATTTGTTGCAAACTCCGTTTTCTTGCCGAACTTTTGAAGAAAAGAAAAATTTGTTTTCGAAAGGAAGACTGATGCTTGCATTGCCAAGTTGAACGCAGCAACAAAAGAATATTACTTGACATTTTCAAAACGCCAATTATGAAAGATGTGAATGGCTTGCCGGAAGTGTTAAGACCAACAAACTGTTTTGTTGGAACTGTTTGCTGTTTAGCTGTGACAGAAGCTCTACTTGGACAACAGGATACAGCAAGCTAAGCAATTTAACTAAGGCAATATGGGATGATGTTGCTGTTAAGCATATTCGTGCGTCCATTGCACTTGCAACTTTTTGAACTGTTCGTATTGAAACTGAGGTCAGTGACCAGATACGACAAAACATAAGTCAACACAATGAAAAGGTAAAACGCAATAGAAATATTTTGAAATGGCTTATAAATGCCGTTTGCTTCCTTGCAAAGCTAGGAATTTCATTTTGAGGAAATGAGTTAAAAACTTCCAACAACCGCAGAAATTATTTGGAACTTTTGGACTACACTGCTCAGCATGATCCTGTACTAAAAAACCATTTGGAGTCTTCGACAGTATTCAAAGGAGTATAAAATCGTATTGAAAATGATTTAATTGATTCTGTCGCCAATGCACTGTGTAATGAAATTAAACGCTAGTTAAAGCAGTCCTATTTTGTTGCCATATTAGCAGATGAAACTACTGACGTCTCGAATAGGTCTCAATTTTTTCTTGCTTTTCGGTATGCAAATGAAGGTAGGGTGGTAGAAAGATTTGTGTACTTTCTAGAAGTTAGTGAGGACAAAACAGCGGCAGCACTTTCTGGTCTTAGTTTGTCCCATATTAAGGATTTTTCAGACTGTGGTGGAAAACTCGTCGAGCAGAGCTACAACAGACTGCAGTAATGGCCTCTTCCTTGCATGGTGTACAGTCGAATATTAAGGCATCCTTTCCATAAGCTCTCTTTGTTCACTGCTTGCTATGCGCACTGTTTGAATTTAGTACTTTTCTAAAGCGCTTCAAGTATTCCTGAAAGTCGTATCTTTTTTGCTACTCTTAGTGGGCTTGCAGCGTTTTTTTCGAGATCACTAAAGCGCTCAACATTTCTTGATGACTTTTTGGGACGCCGACTACCTAATGTTTGCCCAAAAAGATGGCATTACTCATCACGACTCGGCAATACTGTCCACGAAAAAAAAGAACTTCGCCAGACTTTTTTGCTGCCATATTTGGAACATCAATCACAAGTAGAAAGGGATATTCTTGTTGGTGTTCAGGGACATTTGTCCAATTTAGAAAACTTTGAATTTTGCTTTCTTTTTGCAATTTTTCATAGTATTTTTTCTCTTACTGATGTTTTGTTCAGCGTGCTTCAGAATGCTTCGTTAGACATTGTTTACTGCACAAGTAAGATAAGGGAAACACAAAATGCTCTGAAATCTCTGAGAAGTCATTTTTAGGAAGTGTACGAAGGAACCATTGCTGATGTTGGACTCCCAAGAAAACGAAACTGAAACCTTTCTGAAGACATTACGATTACCACTAAATACAGAAGACTATATTTTGAAATTTTTGATAATGTCAAACAACACATTAATACAAGATTTCAGGATTATGAAACGCTTACATTTTTGTGCTTACTGGATTCTTCGAAGTACAGCTCTTGCGTTTACACTTTCCCAAGATGGTTTGAAAAGCTTACTTGAAAATTATGGTCACTACTTCGATGAAGTACGTTTGAAAAACAACTTAATCGTAGCATACAGTTCACACAAATTTTCTGACAAGTCACCTATACAGCTAATGAAGATGTTAGCGACTTCAGCACATGGAAAATCCATGCCACAACTTTACCTATTGGCTTCACTTATAAGTGTGATACCTGTGTTTACTTCAACAGTTGAAAGATTGTTTTATGCATTAAAGCGAATTAAGACATACGCATGAAACAGAACAGGACAGAAACAACTCTCGCATCCTGGACTGATATCAATTGAAAGCGATCTGTTCAATACTCTGAAAGATAGAAATACTTTTTTCGATTCTGTAAGAGAACATTTTGCTGCAAATGATCGAAGAATGGAGTTTACTTTTAAATAGAAAGGTATGTTAAGTGACTTCAGTCTATTTGGAAAACAGAAGTCTTTTGTTTTAGATTTTGATGTGTTGTGTAAAAGAATAAATATAAGAAAGTAGCTATGGTATCTATATCATACGCCATGTTTTTCCACTTTTATTATTTCAAAAATCTGAACCTAATGTCAGTTGTAAAAAAGTGAAAACTAATTGCCTTTGCGACTGCTTGGGTAGTCTGTTGGGTCACCGCACGTCACTGGGTTTATCTGCACCCATTAGTGCCTTGAGGGTATGTATGACACATAGAAGAGTTGTCTTACAAACTTCCCTGCTTAAAAGAGGCAAAGCCTCCCCTACTCCAGTGTTTTTGAAGTGGATAAATAGCTTTTCACTATTTATTGCATTCAACGTGGTTTATCTCATGGATAGGGAATTATTTCAAGTGTGATTCCTGCTTATCTCAGTTTGGTTTTATACCTAATTCTGTAGCAAGAGGGAAAACTATCTCCAGTTCTCAATGAACAATTCTAATTGTGAGTGCAAGGGAAAAAAATTGCCCTTCAAGCCAACAATTTATTGCAAATTATTTTTCATATTTATTTGAGGAACGTATAAGCAGGCAAACAGTGTAGATATCCTAAATAAAAAATGTAGGTGGATGGACGTGAAAAAACCATTGCACTCAGAAAATAAAATAAAAAATGACCAGCATGATAAGCTATAGCAAGCTCTACTATTATGGATAGAACAAGTAAACACCAAACGTGGTGTCATTACAGATGAAATTATTGAGAAATAGGTTCAGTAATTTGAAGTGCAGTTGGAAATTGTCACTGATAATGATATTTTAAATAGAGTATAGCTGGAAATTCTCACTAATGATAATATTTTAAACTATTATCACGCTTTATTGATGGAGGTACCTACACAAAACCAGATTGTGTTCCCATTGAAATGCTATTCAAAAAATTCATGCCTTCCATTTTTCCCAAAAATTTCATTAAAAAATTAATAAGCTATTGTCTGAAAAGACCTTTAATTGTAGGAAAATCAACCATTGTTTTTATCCGTTCCATGTAAAGATGAATGTCAGTTAACAAACTAGATCTCCCACCCAACATTTTTGAAGAATCACTGCCATTGTCTCTTGCCCTCTTTATCTCTTTATGCTAACACTCTTGGCCCTTGCTTTCCACCAGAAAACATATGAAATGAAAATTAGCATTTCACAGAGGTTTGACTGTATTTACTTTCTCTCACTTCATTTCATGCCCAGTCAGTCATGTGTGTGTCTGCCTAGTGTGATCTCATTAGTCATATTTATAACTGATTACTTTTGTTCTGGCAGTCAGTTTTCAACAGTTTTATTGCCAGTCCTATATAAAGAAGTGTATATTCACATTTTGTGGTGTATTTCACTCTGTGGAGAAAAGTATTATTTTCATATTGTTTAAGTGTGGAGAAATCTCTTTGTGTGTGTTTGATTTTTCTTTTTTGACTGTATATTTCACACAAATTGTTCTTCTGGTATTGCATCTTGCTGGGATATCATTAGTTTTTTTTTTTTTTTTTTTTTGATTGACAGATTATTATCTTAGTAGAAATTATGGTTCTGCGTACCTATGAAAAATTGATCGTTTACAAGTTGATCTTTGTCTTCTGTTCTGATAAGCAAAGTGAAAGCTACATATGTTTTATGTTCTCCATAAGCTCAAATCAGGAAACTATCTTGGTTTTGATTGGCATCCTAGTGCTTGAGCTGAAAAATTAAGTGGCAATAATAATGCAAAATGTATGTTTATTACAATACACATCAAACTGCTTCTTATGCATTTTGCCAGTTACTGTAAAGTGTGATTGCAAATTAGTGAAACAAAGAGTATTAAAGCAAAGAAAATTCATTTGTATCCAGTCAGTCATGTGCCCAGTCAGTCATGTGTGTGTCTGCCTAGTGTGATCTCATTAGTCATATTTATAACTGATTACTTTTGTTCTGGCAGTCAGTTTTCAACAGTTTTATTGCCAGTCCTATATAAAGAAGTGTATATTCACATTTTGTGGTGTATTTCCAGGGATCGCATTCCTCCTAAAATTCCTAATATTTTGTGACCCTCCTTAAATTCCTAAAATTATACCTAAAATTTGCTATTCATCCTAAAATTTTCGTAAGCTTATTTATTAAAAACACAACCGTTATTAACGCCAATAAATTTACCATTACGCAGGGTGCGCACGCGTGCTTGAAAACCTGGAAAGTCCTGGAAAATCATGATTACGTTTTCAAGGCCTGGAATATCCTGGAAAAACGGTGTTTTTTTAATGCCGTCTTGAAAAGCCTTGAAATTTGAAATTAGTGCTTAAAAAATGCCCTTTTAGGAAATCGTGTTACTGTTACCCCTTCATTTTTTAAAGTTCCTTTTCTCTGTTCTCAAAGAAACCACCGGCAGCGGTTTCCGATGTGCACCAAATCCTAATTTGGCTGGGGGGAAAAAAAGAAAAAAAAAGGCACTACTTCCAGTGCAATAAAATTGGATGATTGGAGCTTGATGTCCGTCCGACAATTGAGAACAGAAGGGGAAAAAAGAGGCATTTAGCATTTGCAGGGGGTCGCGTATGTACCAAGTCAGCTGGCATCCACCAGTGAGGAGTATGCCTGAACAACACATTCATCTTCTTCTTGTTTATGTGCATGCCACCCTCCCTCCCCTCAAGAGACTTCCACTACTTATGATAAAAAATAAGAAAACTATCTTTGCGAATTTTTCACGAAAGTGGCTGAAATTTTTACATTCACTGTAATTGGATTACAGAAGCTCACTTCCAAAATTTCAGTTGAATCGGTTTAAAACTTTAAAAGTTAGCATTGGTAATTTTTATTATAGACAAGTATGTGTGCCTCTTTGGACAGAGTGAGCCTCCAGCAGAAAGGGTGTTACCATAGCAACGGTTGATTGACAGCTGGGAGCGCTGATCTGAACTTCAAAAGAGCATTTATTTACAAAAAGACAACATACAAACACAAATTTTCACCGGGAAAAAAAATTGCACAATAACTCACCGGCAACGACAATAACAACACACAATCAATATCGCAAGAAACAGAGAGTACTCTACAGGAAGAAGCAGACGACATCAGAGCAAGTTGAAGAAAAACACACGGCAAGATAAAAAGAAAACAGTTGCACAACAAACAATACAAACAGGACAGACCACTAATGAAGCAAGGCGGTAAAGAAAAGTCAGCCGAGTTTGTCAAAACTGTCAAGGGGAAAAAAAAACACACACGGTCCGACAACAAGCTGCAGCCGGAAAAAAAAACAACACCTGGTAGTTCGGAGAAATGCGTTGACAAATGGCTGTAAGCCGACGAACAACAAAAATTTACATTTAAAGCGTATCTCGGTCACTAATACCGACAGCAACACAGAGAAAAAAACAACCACTAGAAACTAACACCCCGTGCCAATAACACAACACACAAAGCACAATATTCAAATAACACCAAGAAATTAACACACAATGCACAATACACAAATAGCACCATGAACACAATAAAGAATGCACAATACACAAATAACACCATGAAAACTTTGTGAAAAAGAACACAGGGGTTAAACTTGCAGACAAGCATCACCACCAAATAAATTCGGGTCGAAACAGTGAATTCGCACTGTATGCACAGCACTAACCACAAAAATAAACACCGATTACACAAGACAAAACCAAGAAACACGTCGGTAAGGTTCAGAACCAACACACAAAAAAAAAAAAAAAAACCCTCGGTACCACGCGCCAGCAGTACCCGTTCAGCAAGAAAAAAAAAATTAAAACAAAAAAATAAAAACAACCACAACATTAAACACAAAACCGTGCGACAGTAAACTGTGTGAAACCGACGAGTAATAAATATAAAATAGGTGAATGACACCAAAAGCAAACTAGAAAAAAAGCCGACACTTGAGCAACAAAAAACAAAACAAAAACACATCAGACAATGTGCATGCCACAGCAAAAATGCAATCAACATCAACAAAACAACATAAAACACCTTGGTAACAGTAAACAATAAACAGAAAATACCAAAACGCTTAGCCGGCACACAAAAAAGTTTGTCGACCAACGGCTTGAGGCCGACGGAAAATAAAATAAAATAAAAGAAAAAGTCAGTAAACGCTACCGACAACAAATTAACGGGAATGTGTGTGCACGGAAAGCAACAAGAAGATAAACTAAAGGAGACACTAACCCACTGACACAGATCTACGGTATGTACAAAAATTATGCACTAAACAAAAAAACACCAATCAAAAAAAATAAATATAAATATAATAAACTCTGGCTATGGGAGGAGAGCAATAATGCCTGCAGAAACATGAAACCATGACAAATATGGAGACCAGAGAGAGAAAAAGGCAGGCACATCCTGCCGAACCCGCGCCATGTCATACTCAAGTTGGAGGACCGATCTGATGGATGATCGGTACCTCCTACACAAAAACACCCGGGCCGGATGATAATGCTGGAGAGAAGCTCGATCCACGCTTGAGTGGTAAAACAAATAAATCGTCAACTTCGCTTGGAGAATGATGAATGCACAAACAGAACTGTGGACATCTACAGGGGGAGAATGGCGTCTGAGGAAATAAAAATGGAACATTGTATGAGGACAAGGGCAAACTTTGGAAAGAAGGGAAAACATAATCGAAAACAAGGGCTGCAACACCAGACAAGAATCATAGGAATGTGACACATCACCAAGTGTAGAACAAAAAGAAGCAAAGCGGGGAAGCCAAATGACGAAAACGATGAAGGGTACGCGGAGTGAGCAACCGACGGTGTAGGTGCTGCCAATGAATGTCCCTGGCTTTCGGGGAAGCCAGGGAAGTCGATGGATCACTCCACGTACCTGGAAGATCTGTAGCTGAAACAGAAGGAATTGCTAATGGAGCTGTGAAATTGGTAAGAAAATGCGAATAAAGAAGCTTGGCTGTAACTTGATGGGGTAAAAATGGAGAATCGTTTAAGTAGAGAAGAAAGGGAAGACTGAGCGACGGGGCGGAAGACGGAATGAGGCCAATAGAATTGACAAGTAAAGGATAAAGACGAATAAGACAGGATTGAATAAGACAGAACTGTGCACGATGCTGAGGGGTATCAAGTAATAGAGGGGAAAGGCGATCAAAAGATTTCCAGTGAAGAGAAGAATCAAAAAGTTGAGAAACCTGAACGACGCCACTTGCAAACCAAGTGGAGAAGTTCAGGTACTGAGAATTTGGAGAATGAAGGGCAGAGGAGAAGAAAAGTGGTTCCGCAAGGAGATCGTTAGTCGAAGCGGGGGAGGCGGACTGGACATAAGGAGTGCCAGAGGGAGAAAACGGTACGGTAAGTAGCGGGAAAGTGATTGGGAATGAGTGGAAAGAGGTCCATGCGGATAAAAGTAGCCAGAGAAAGAAAAGGACTTCGTGGAAAGAGCAAAGTGTCAATTATAGTAATCGAAGAACCGCAAGGAAGGGAAAAATCCTCAAAAAATGTTGGAGATGGAAAGCGTTCGATTTAAGGGACAAATCCGGAAGGGCATGACCACCAAAAGAAACCGGAAGGACAAGCGTGGATCGATGAACCCAATGTACGACATCCCATATAAAATTTGTAAAAAGACATTGAACGTGACGAAGAAAGAGGGGAGGAGGGAAATGAGCAAACCAAGTATGAGAAAGGGCCGGAAGAAGAAAAGCGGAAAGAAGATGCGACCTGCTAAAAAAAAGAAAGAAACGGTTTCAAACGGCGAAAAGGGGCAAGGCGTCGATTCATGTCCTGCACCAAAGGGGACCAAGTGGCGGCAGCAACCGCCACCGGGTTCCCGATGAACACTCCAAGAAGTTTGATGACCGTGGTCGACTACCGGGCACCCCAAGGGCGGTCGCCGCGGGACGACCACGAGCCAGCCCACAAGCCAACAGATTTAGAGGTATTAAGGGCCGCACCTGAAATTGAAGCATACTCAGTATAGGTAGACAAAACAACACCAAAAGCCTGTTGGGAACGTAAAAAAGAGTAAGGTCGTCCGCATAGGCCGACAAAACCACGCGATGGTGCCGTGTGGAGGCCACACCACGCGGAATGCCTGCCAGCAAACAAGATTGAAGGGAAATAAGAAGTGGTTCAAACGTGAGGGCAAACAGTTGACCCGACAGGGGACAACCCTGCCGGATACCGCTTGCAAAAGGAATAGCAGCCGTCATAAAAGAAGAGGTCCGAACACGAAAGGAAGAATGGGGATATAGATTGGAAAGTGCCTGACAGAAAAGGGAAGGAAAGCCAAAGTGACGAAGAATAGAGAAAAGATAAGACTGATCTGAAGCCCTTGGTTGGGAAGAAAGCAAACACCTGTTTATCACTTCCACAGCACAAAAGGACTAAAAGAATATTTTCAGAAATCCATTTTTCTGAATTTTGAAAATAACACAGTAAAATTTTTACAGTAGTTAAGATACATCACAATAAAGTTCTAGTGCAAATTTCGCCAAATTCCGTTAGGAACTTTAGCAGATGCTAAAAAAAAAAAAAAAAAAACGTTGCATAATCGGATTGAAGAAAAAGAAACAGTAATTATAAATTACGGGAAAAGCAAGTGAATTATTTTTTTAGATGCCATGGTTTATTTAAACAGAGTGATCCTTAAATTTTTTTCTGTGATGATATGGACTCTATTTGAATTACAAACACGTTTTTATTCAGACGTCTGAGTTACTGTTTTAATAAAAAAATCATCTATAATTAAAAAGTTTTCAATGGATTTAAGCAATATTCAGCAGATAAACAAACGTGTTTTAGTAAATTGCAACATCATGACGTAAATTTGGTAATTTAATTTTGTCGAAAATTGGGGAGCATTTTTTTTTTTACAGTTTCTATTATAGGTAAAGTAAGGAGGAAGGGTGCAACTTGACAGTTCAGTGAGCTGCAGGTGGTGATTTATGGCGATGTGCCAAATGAAAAGAAGCCATTCCATCAGGTAATTCCAAAGGTTGTGTTGTGTGGACGCGTCCTCCTGCTGTTTGATCTTAATTGGAATGTTTTTGTGCATGGGGGGGGGGGGGTCGAGAGAAATCCGTTTCAGCTTTACAGCTTTCACGGCTCTTTTTTTCTTGGTAATAAATAAAAATCATAGTTGCTGCATTCACCATTGATCCATGTTTGCATTTCTTGAATATAAACAGCAGACAATCAGAAACATAGTGTTGGGCGGGTCTTGATGATCTTCATTTTGCATATGCTGAATTCAGTTCTGTGGGAATAAGGAATGACTTATACTGTGAATATATACAAAACTACATATTTTTGAGCTGAAAAAATAGGTCTACTTGTACACAGTAGCTAAAGTGTGAACTCAGATGAAGACAATCAGACATACGGACGTCTGATTCCATAAAAAAAAATCAACATAGTTTTTTTATTTACACTACAGGTAAAAAAGCAAAAACATGTTTTTAAACGTTATAAAGGAAAACGGATTTTTGAAACGCATGACTTGATGATCTTAATTTCTGAAAGTTTCTTTTTTCCACATCCTTTTTTTTCAATTACAATACACTGTAACAGGATACTGTGTGTTATATCACTTAGAGATATGGCAGATTTTCGGTTGCTGATATCCGCGATCGTAAGCGGTAGTTGCATTGCGATTGTTGATGATGACAAGATAAATATTGGAGTGATGTAAAATGTTGCATAAACTAAAAAATAAAATAAATAAAGCACTCCCCCCAAACCCCGAACTTTTATGCGGTCATCATAGCTGATCAACCATTTCATTCCATGAACATCAGCACATTTCAATCATTTGAACATTGGGGGTATCTGAAGGAATTCAGCCGTGCTTAAGCGCCCTAGCGCAACGAAAACATGCTAATTTTGGACAGTTCTATTCCCTTCCCCTCTACCATCCCTAATAATTGAGAGTGCATACATTGAGAGTGTTTCAAATATTCTATTTATGAGCTAGTTTTCGCGCTGTTTGTTATGCTTTTATTTTCGAAGAAAGAGAGGGAAAATAAGGAAAAGCAGCTAGAGAAAAAAAGAAAAGCTGAGTTTGATGACAAAATAAAAGAAAATGATGCAGAAATAAATAGGCTTAAAAAAGATAAAGAAGCCTCCCTAGCAGTAATTCAAGAGGGAACAGGAAGAATGAAGAAAAGCTGTAGAAAAACAAAATACTGTTGAAATAGCAGTTGCCTCTAACTTGATCATACAAGGTTCAGCTGAAATAAAGAAAACTGAAAGTAAATTAGTTGTGGTGGAAGCAGAAAAAGATAGACTAATCAGGAAAAGGTTAAAACAATAATATGAAAAAAGTAATTCAGTGAACAATTGTACATAGTTCTTGGTTTTCAATTACCTTTTTAGGATATTATAGTTTAATGTGAAACCTGAAAACTTTACTGTGAAAATCGTGAATTGCTTCTGGTTCAACAGCATATTAATGTTCAAAGTGAAACTTGAATGTGGTAAATATACTTGAATATGATAATAACATGTGAAAAGATAAGAACTGAACATTAGAAGTAAATCATACTTAAACTTTAGACATTAGACGTTATGCAAAAAATTTGGGTGTGAACTTCGACCATATATACTAATGGACTGTGCATTGGCAATAGCTGCATCAAAGCCGCCATGGCTCAAACATTGGGCACGTCATCATCAGACTCCAAATTTCGTGTACAAATGCTGTTATGATTACTAATTTACGCTGCAGAACTTCAGTGTTTTCGGTGTATTATGTGAATGCACCTCATATATAATGAAAACTCTTCAGGTAAGTTTACTTATGAGCTATATACATGCATGATCGTGTTGTTTACATTTTGTGATTTATAATGTGATGAACATTTGCGAAGAATTTGGAACATGCATTCCATTTTTTTTTTCTTAAGTTACTATATTTTTATATCAATAGCTGCAAGTTTCTGGTTAAGTAATTTAACTTTATTGACTTAGGTATTTAATTCGTTTCTTACCCATGAAAAATCATAGAACTTTCTTTACTATATCGGTCAGAGCAACCATAAGCACAGCAGGTGTAACCCATCTTTTTGACTGTTGTCATGTGATTTTATGTTGGAGCCAGAAATTTTGATGTCATGCGCAGTCTATCAGTATATATGGTTGAAGGGTGTGAAGCAAACTCTTTACAATGTATACAAAGTTGTTTTACTAGATGTATACAAATATATACATCTAGTTTTTATTGAAATACACTCCTAAAATTTTCCTAAAATTTTTCTAAAAATTCCTAAAATTCCTAAAATTCTTACCTAAAATTTTCCAGAAGTATGCTATGATCCCTGTATTTCACTCTGTGGAGAAAAGTATTATTTTCATATTGTTTAAGTGTGGAGAAATCTCTTTGTGTGTGTTTGATTTTTCTTTTTTGACTGTATATTTCACACAAATTGTTCTTCTGGTATTGCATCTTGCTGGGATATCATTAGTTTTTTTTTTTTTTTTTTGATTGACAGATTATTATCTTAGTAGAAATTATGGTTCTGCGTACCTATGAAAAATTGATCGTTTACAAGTTGATCTTTGTCTTCTGTTCTGATAAGCAAAGTGAAAGCTACATATGTTTTATGTTCTCCATAAGCTCAAATCAGGAAACTATCTTGGTTTTGATTGGCATCCTAGTGCTTGAGCTGAAAAATTAAGTGGCAATAATAATGCAAAATGTATGTTTATTACAATACACATCAAACTGCTTCTTATGCATTTTGCCAGTTACTGTAAAGTGTGATTGCAAATTAGTGAAACAAAGAGTATTAAAGCAAAGAAAATTCATTTGTATCTTTAAATAATTAGGTAAGTAATGATAACAGATTTTGTGTTTGAAAGTGGTGAGCTTTAATTGGATTACAATTCATAAGTTACTTATCCCATTTTATTTCTCACATGTAGTATCCATTTATGGTAAAAAGAAATGAATTTTTAAATTTTAGAAACATTTTTGAAGTGGCATGGTTATTAAATCATGTTCGTATATTTTTAAAATGTTGATGTAATCAAGTATTCAAGTAAGTGAGACCTCTCTTTTATAGGCTGGCTTGTGTATAATAACTGTAAAACTTCAAGACAAATTCCCAGTGGAAAAGGTATGATAGCTTGATAATTTTTTCAGTTAACATGTACCAGTTTTCTGTTTAAAATGTGGCAATGAATTTTGTGGATAATGTTAGATGCATAAAATAGCTGATTTTTTTTCTATATGATTTCTATAACTAGTTGTATTTTTATTATACTGATGTGTGAGTAATATATTTTAATACTATGTAGTATGTTTTTACTACTCTGTTTTCTCTTCTTGTTCTTTACTACTTGTATTTTATGAGTTATTCGCCTGCAAATGAATATTATTTAGAGCACGAAAATGCAGATAATTTTTTTATGTTAATCTTTCAATGTTGTTCAATTGAAAACCTCAAGTGAAAAACTCACCTGCATTTATTTCTCTTTTTAATTAGTATTTAAAATTTTTTGGAGTCGTTTTAAAATTAATGGAGAGAAGGTGAACGTTTAAATGTTATAGTACCACTTGTAGACAGAGACAACAGAAATTACTTCATGCTCATGAACTGAATTAATGTGCTGATAAATATGTTATGTACACTATCAAATTACATTATTGTGACCACCAGCTAATATCCAGAGTAACCACTGTGTGCAGTGTGGACAGCAGCTAGATGGGCTGGGAGTGACTTAGTAAAATGCCGGAAGGTGTTCACAATTATGTGGAGTCATGCTGACTGCAGTGCATCTGACAGCTGCTGGAGGTTGCGTGGTGGAGGATCCATAGAGCGAACTACACAATCTAGGTGGTTCCACAGCTCAATTGGGTTTTAAGTCTGGGGAATTAGGGTGCCAGGGAAGTACTTTGAAGTCTTCATTGTGCTCTTCCAATCACTCTTGGACATTTCTAGTTATGTGACACATCGCATTGTCAAGCTGGAATATCCCATCTGCCCCAGGGAAGACAATCGGCATGTATGGGTGTACGTGGTCTGCAAGGATGGATTCATAACGAATTCTGTCCGCAGTGCTTTCCACAAGTATGAGTGGACATAGGGAATGCCACGAAAACATTCCCCAGGCCATAACGCTGCCCCCACCTGCTTCTGTTCTTCCAGCAATGGTTGAAGAGTGTTTGTTCTTTGATGTTTCTTGCCTTATACACTAACGTCCATCCGTTCAATGAAGCAGAAAACGGATAACCATTCTGTTCAGTGTCCATTGCTTCAATCATGACTGGTTGGACTGAACATCTGCATGGGGTCCTGTACAAAGGCCAACTGATTCTGTTGTCGTGTGATCGCAACTCCAGATTTCACTGCATCATAACACTACAGTGGTGCCACCTGAGTTTTGTGTGAATGCTACTATGTCCTTTGGCTCATTTTCATTTGAATGACCCTTATATAAAAGATCTACCTAGGTAGATTTTTTTTTTCCTTACGAGATGTATTGAGCCACCCAGGGCTGTTTCTGGAAATTATTCATTTCTTTCCTCTGTTCTGTTGGATTATGACCATTGTTATACTTATTCCATGTGTAAAATAACATGAAAACCAATGGAGGCCCAGTGTCTGGGCCTTGGTCATTATCAAAAAATTCTGAGAAAAGTTTAAACTTCCCTAGTATGTCATTGTTATTAGTGTCAGACATGCTGTGCTTGCATAAATTAAACCTAGAACAATTTATGAGGATGTGGCAAGCATCAGGAATGAAAAGTTATGTAGTCATTATGTATTTGTGTATCCAAACATATACAACAAAAATACAGAAATCTCTTTATCATAGTGCTAAAAAAAATGATTTTTTTTTATTTTGTTCTTTATCTTAATGAAAACTATATCAATAATCTCAATAAATTTAAGAATATAAGGAATAAATAGAAAGGGAAGTGCTTTTGTAAAAGCAAATGACTGCACAAATGATGGTGTTTTAACTTAGGTATTTTGCTGTGTGTGTGTGTGTGTGTGAAGATTAAAATTCATGATTTTTATGAAGCATTGTGATAAAATGGCATTCCTGTAAATGCATGTTGTCTGTTTCACATGTAATGACATGTGGGATGTAGAATGGTATCTCCTGGTTATCCCCTGACATCATCATCAGTACTTGGAGTAGTTTTGAGCCCAAACTACATGGGCTACAGTTGTTGCCATTGTATCATCTTTAGTGATTAAATCCCAGTTTTGTCTAAGTGACAATTCAGTCAGCATCTTGATCGAGGTGCCACCTTATACTGACATTCTTTGTAGGCATTTCTAGTAGTGATGCAATGGATATCCAGTAAACATCCAGTATCCAGACTATCTGACTAGTAAGCTGGATATTTGGCAGTAGCCGGATATTAGTATTATATTATCTGGCCGGATATCCGGTCATATAAATAATATACAGAAAATGCAGAGTAAGTATTTTTAATAACTCAATAATTAATTAATAATAATATTAAAATTTTCAGATTTCTCAATTTCTATCATTGTTTTTAAACTAAATCTTAATATTAAAAATCTCTCCTTTACATTCAACATCTTTGCAAATGAATATTACTTTAACTTAAGATTTACAATTAAATAAATTTCCCATCAACAGCATTTTTAATTAATAATTAAATATTCAGAAAAAGAAAATGTCTTGTCAAACATTGTAAGATAATTTAAAAAAAAATTAAATATTTGTCTCACTTTTTTAAAATTCTCAAATTGTGACACAAAAACAGTAGTTTTTCTGTTTTTTTTTTTTGTTTTTTTTGGCAAAATTCTATTTCTTTTAAGATATACGATAAAAGATGAGCACTAAAACACACCAAGTTAATGAACTTGGAAACAAATCTGTAGTTTTTATTGGCGTACAAATCCGTAGGTTTTTATTGTCCTGCACCAATAAAAACCTATGGATTTGTTTCTAAGTTCATCTATTTCTCTTCTTTTCATAAATTACTCCTGCTTCAGAAAAGTCTTTCACTGTGTATACTGCTTGATGTTGGGGAAAGATACTTTTTTATTAGCTGCAATAGATTAGAAAGCTTACTAGCATTCATTTTCCACCAGTGAAATGGTGATGTTTTTCTTTCAATAACTGATTGTAAAAGATAGTTTCTCAACTCTTCGAAGTAAGTCGACTCGTCATCTTGTTGCACTTTTGATATGTTTGAAGTAACAGTGTCAGTTATTTCACCAAAGCAATCCCTAAAAGATTTATGATTCTTTGCATGGTTAGAATTTCCACTACTTTGACATTCTGATTCTTGGTAATAATTGATGTCATGGCTATTCTTGGACTTGATGCACTATAAATTTTACTAAATTATGTGTTTTACACAGGAATAAAGGAAATTACTTAGTCAAATTTTCAGGTGGCATCCCTATCCTTCCTTCCTCAGGACTGCACTATAGTAGGTGTTGCCATTCATTAGCTATATTCCAACCTGTCACATCATTTAATGTTGTACCTCTTCTCTCAATTTCCAGTCCTTCTGACAATTTTTTCTTGAAAAAGTGCTGTTGATGTGTCAGAACTTCTACAGAGTCCCAAAGCACTTCATTAGTCCTGTATTTTGAACATGTCTGTCCAAACATGTTTTGTTTGTCAAATTTCTAATTGCAGCTTTATGTTCTGCTAATATGGTCTTAAGCTGTCTGCCTGTCTCTCCCACATAGCTGAGACCACACTCACACTTTATGTTGTAGACCACTCCTTCCTGTAACAGGATGTTTTTTTTTTTTCTTTTTGCTTTAATTTTGGAAAGTAAAAACAAAATTAAAGCAAAAAGAAGAAAACATCCTGTTATAGGAAGGAGTAGTCTACAACATAAAGTGTGAGTGTGGTCTCAGCTATGTGGGAGAAACAGGCAGACAGCTTAAGACCATATTACCAGAACATAAAGCTGCAATTAGAAATTTGACAAACAAAACATGTTTGGACAGACATGTTCAAAATACAGGACTAATAAAGTGCTTTGGGACTCTGTAGAAGTTCTGACACATCAACAACACTTTTTCAGTTCCTATTAGTAGTTCTAATTCTGACTATTAGATAGCTCTGATCATTCTAATATTCTCTTTTACGTGCATTATTTCAAAATAACTTGTTCAATATTCTAGAGGATAATTCTTACCTTGGCATTCCTTGCTAGTGATGAGAAACATTTCACACACGTGTTTTCCAGTCTTTGTTGATGTTATTGTCCTAAAGTCCGTTGTATGAGATGAATAGCTTTACTTCACACACTTTTCGTTGGGTATACTCATTGGATCTTCGCTTTAGGATTCAAGCACATCAATTTTTACTGTTCTTTATACTCTAAATTTTTGCCCAGTCTCTGGGCATCCTCAGGAAGCGTGGCGACTTTTCCGCCGATGTTAGTTGTTAACTTCGCGCTAATGGGGTCCGATAGCCCTTGTTATCATTCGTCGGATATATTTCGTTATCAAGCCCGGCTAGCGCCATCTATGTTTCATTAAAATAACATTTTTAATTTATTTTTTTTCCTATCCCAGTTTTCTTGTCTTTTTGGTCGGTTTTTCTTTTGTTGTTCTTTTTCTTGTCTTTTTTGTCGGTTTTTCTTTTGTTGTTCTTTTTCTTGTCTTGTTAGTTCTTTCCACAGGCTAGATAATGTGCTAGGGTCGTTCTGGTTGCATACCCTTGCTTTATTTTTATAGATTAAGATTGCTTCTTCCCTCCTCATTTGCCTTTCAGATTTTTTATTCTTTTTTAGCATTTTAATTTCATCGAATTTTGGGAAAGTCTGGTTTTCAATGCAGAATTGCACGAAAGCAGTTTTGGCTTCTTTTTTTTTTTTTTTGCCAGTTAGATATGTGTTGTTTAAGTCTTTTTTTTTTAATCTGTTTTTCGTACTTCCAATGTACGATATTAGGGGTATGTGTGCAATTGGAGATTCGTAGGAATCAGGATCCTACGAAATTCCAATAGCACACATCCCCCAATATCGTACATTGGAAGTACGAAAAACAGATTAAAAAAAAAAAAAAGACTTAAACAACACATATCTAACTGGCAAATAAAAAGAAGCCAAAACTGCTTTAGTGCAATTCTGCATTGAAAACCAGACTTTCCCAAAATTTGATGAAATTAAAATGCTAAAAAAGAATAAAAAATCTGAAAGGCAAATGAGGAGAGAAGAAGCAATCTTAATCTATAAAAATAAAGCAAGGGTATGTAACCAGAACGACCCTAGCACATTATCTAGCCTGTGGAAAGAACTAATAAGACAAGAAAAAGAACAACAAAAGAAAAACCGACAAAAGAGACAAGAAAACTGGGATAGGGAAAAAAATTAAAAATGTTATTTTAATGAAACATAGATGGCGCTAGCCGGGCTTGATAACGAAATATATCCAAGAAAGTATATCCGACGAATGGTAACAAGGGCTATCGGACCCCATTAGCGTGAAGTTAACAACGAACATCGGTGGAAAAGTCGCCACGCTCCTGAGGATGCCCAGAGACTGGGCGAAAATTTAGAGTATAAAGAACAGTAAAAATTGATGTGCTTGAATCCTAAAGCGAAGATCCAATGAGTATACCCAACGAAAAGTGTGTGAAGTAAAGCTATTCATCTCATACAACAAACTTTAGGACAATAACGTCAACAAAGACCGGAAAACACGTGTGTGAAATCTTTCTCATCGCTAGCAAGGAATGCCAAGGTAAGCATTATCCTCTAGAATATTGTACAAGCACTTTTTCAAGAAAAAATTGTCAGAAGTACTGGAAATTGAGAGAAGAAGAGGTACAACATTAAATGATGTGAAAGGTTGGAATTTAGCTAATGAATGGCACCCAACACCTATTATAGTGTAGTCCGGAGGAAGGAAGGGTAGGGGTGCTACCCGAAAATTTGACTGTAAGTAATTTCTTTTATTCCTGTGTAAAACCCATAATTTAGTGAAATGTATACTGTATTCTGATTCTGTTAAGAGTGACTCTATTCTCTAAGATCCTTGGGCTAGCTCTACTTGTGGCACCGAGTATCACATATGGATTTGTGTTTGAGAAAAAGAAAGGCATAGCACAGGTGGATATTTCAGTGCTACCTGCCAAAGTAATAGCAATTAAGACCCCCTTTACACTGTATGAAGATGCAAGATCTTCATACTGTGTAAAGGGGGTCTTAAATTTTTTATAATGATTTAACAAGTACAATCATTATATTAATAGCCAGTTGGTAGTCATTAATTATAAAATAGTCTAAATTTAATATTCACTTTAAAATTTTAATAGGCTAGTGGCTACTGCTGGTTTTGATTAGATAGTTGCATTAAATATAATAATTTTAAAATATGTATTTCTACTGAATTGAGAATTTAACTTATAATTATGTAAAAAAAATAGACAAATAAGAAGAAAAATTAAATAGAAATAATGAAATAATTATTTAGGAGGATTTCTAAAAGAAAAGTATACTGTCAGCTGGATGGTCAGATATCCGGTTTAAATTCAGGCCAAATTGACATCCGTTGCATCTCTAATTTCTAGTATATATCTCAAGTATTTTGTTCATGCATTACTATGTCAGAGATGCCCTGCTCTTATGACTCTCTCAAGCATCACCTGGTGACTTATCAACACTCTTTCATAGCCAGCCGTATCCCCAGATTTATTGGCCATTAAATGAAGTGCTCGGGTGTAAACCATGGTAACCAACACTTCTGTCATTGTGAGATACATAGATTACAAGTAGTAAAAAAAAGATAAACGTTTGCACTTACCACAAGTTGAAAGTTGTATTGTTGTGCCACATTAATATGTTGACATAAATGGGTAATAAATACTCTAAAATGCTCAGATTATCATCGCTGTTGTTTTTTGTACGCAACTCATTTTTTTACAAAAATGTTGGTTACCATAGTTTACGCCTGAACCCTTCAAATAGGTGTGTTATGAGGCATCATTTGAAAATTCATCTGTGCCCCATGCAAATGTCCTTAGAGAACAATTGCAACAAAAATTGAATATGAGGTGTGATAAAAAAAAGTATCCTACCAAATTTGTTTTCTCTTAAACTAGACAATGCATGGTGCCAAGATTCAGTGGCATGTGACCTTAGACTTTAATGCTCCTGTGCGATTTTTTTCATCATCTGCTGGCTCATTTGGCCTGGCAGTGAAGGTTTGACATTGGAACTCTATGCCTGTTTCTTGTATTGTGCTACAATGGCTAAGTGAGTTGAACAGAGAATCTGCATCATATTTTGCCACAAACTGGGTAACACATCAGGTGAAACAATTCAAATGATTATAAAGGCTTTTGGTGATAAAGCTATGGATGCAACACAAAGCAAGAAGTGGTATTAATGCTTCAAAGTTGAACAAACATCTGTTGAGAGTGACAAGTGTTCAGGATGGCTCTCCATGCACAGGAACCCTAAAATGATCAACAAAGCTCATTCTGGAGATAGACTGTATAAACCAGGAGTACTACTAGGTAGTTCTCTGTTGCCTGTGAGAAGTGGTGTGGTGTACAAGACCTGCACTGAAGAATCAAGGAAGGTGGCTGGCAGCTGCACCATGATACTATGCCCTTGCTCAATCCCAATATTAATCCCAATATTTAAAAAATACATTGGATCTCACAAAATAGTCTGTCTGCTTGAGACTTCTGTCTGTTCCCAAAGTTGAAAATGCCTATGAAAGAAAGAAGACTTGAAAACACAGAGGAGATCAAAAAGAATGAAGCACCGTACCTATTGGTGATCACTAAAAATATCTTTAAAAATGCAGTGATCAGACCACTAGAACAAGTTTTTAGTGTCAGAAGGTGCCTACTTTGGAGGAAACTAGGACAGCAATACAAAAAGTATTTGCACCAGATTGTAGTTTTTTTAGCCATTTAACAAATGTAGAGCTTAGTTGCAGATTATTATTTTTTTTTATAACACTCATGCCACAGTAGAATGAGCATTAATGGTTAATAACTATTATTTTGTTTTGGATTTGCCAAGGTCTTTTCTAATGCCACTAGTGATATCAGAACTATGCACAATGCATATGCTGATCCAAGTGAGAACTTGATAGATCAGAGGAGAAAGCAAAACATGCACAGCTGATCAGGTCACTTGCAAGGCACATTATTCTCTACTTTATACTAGATGCAGTTGTTTGCTATTCTATGCACAATAATATTCACTATGTACACTTGATAGAAAGTACAACTTTGTCATTGAGTAATCAGGTGCCATACTGTCCAAGAAGAGTTCTTACCTTCATCAGACCATGATGGTGGCATGCATATAACTATAACAGTACTTTCGGATAAATTCCCATGGTGATATCTTTTAGTGTATTGTTGTGTTGAAGATGCTAAAGGTGAGAGAGTTAGTTCCCCACATGTCATCAGAAAGTGAAAATACCAGTAGACAACAAGATCTCAGCCTCCTCTCTAATTGGGAGGGCACGTACACACCACTCCTATCTGGTCCTGGATGAGTTTCGTTTTTGATGAAAACAGCTTGTTCCTTCTCTTCATTCAGTGCAGTGTCCCACAAACTCTGACGGCATCTCTCCAAACGGAGCTAGGAATCCATTTTTTTTTTTTTAATGCTTCTTCATAAACACACTAAATTGATCTTTTCCACAGCCGCTAACAGGCTGCCCAGTTTCTTGTTTTTCCACCTTGGCCATGGTGAAATGGTGAAACGCATAGTAAAACACCAAGGAATGCTCTAGTTACATCCAGCTGATATTTTTACGTCTGCGTGGCTCAAAGGCTCCGAAACACATTCAGTTTTGCAAGGTCAAGGTGGGTCATTCTTAATGGAGTTTTTGCCCTGTGTCCTCCCTGAATTTCAGTGGCTTCCTTTCTCATAAGCAGATACTTTTTGGCAAAATTTTTTTGTAGCGAGGGGCCTGCATGTGGAGTGTCAGTCTGAGCCAGACTTCTCTTTCCTGGAGAGTATCTCAGAATTCCCAGATAATGCATGTCTTAATTCTACAAAAATGATCTTCGTAACAATGTCATTTTAGCAAAATAATCAAAACTTATTTCAGTAATGTAACAAACCATACTAAAACCATGCCGATAACTAATGACTAGGAGATAGCAAGGTAGAGCGATACTGCAGTTACTGTGGTGTGTACACTGTGTGGCATACAGAGCAGCAGCATCTAATTCCAGCAAAAGTAGAATTGGATTTAAGAACAATAGGAACTTCTTACTGTTGGGGCAGCATCCTTTTGACTTTCCCCTGCACCAATTGTCATTTTTATTGTAGTTTAACAACCAAGGCCACCCTAGTGATGCAGTGCCCAAGCTTTGGCTTCTAGCCATTGATCTAAATGGGCCTGGGTGTGAACTCCAGAGAAGGCATGAATGGTGCCCTTGCACTTTGGCACTGATTCTCTTGTCTCTATGGTACTGCCAGCTTTGTATTAGGGATCAACAACTGCTCATAGCAACTTGGGATGCCATTTAGGGATGTGAAATATTGAAGGGGAAGAAGGGGTGAGGTCAGAACTCTGAAGAGCTTCGGTATCACATCAAATGAACTGAATGTAGCTCGGCAGGAATGATTGAATTACTCCCAGTAATTCTTCAACAATGTGAATGACATCCTTATCTTGCAACACACTTATAACTGTACTTTTGTTTCCGAATGTTAGCAACTAACATCCCCTGAACAATTGGAGAAAGAAATGTGGATTTTGATCTGCCAAACTTACTGAAACTTGGAAACATTGTAAGAAAATTGTGTAAATGGATAAATGACAAAGTATGGTAAAAAAACTGCACCAGAAACTCGAACAAAAGTTAGTTCCAATTTTAATCAGATTGTAAGCAGTGTTTTATGCTCCTTCTTGTGAGCTGTGCCTGAGGCATCCTCCACTCCTGTCATGTTCTAGTTATGCTTCTGCACCACTGTTATTTAAACATTTTGTCATCTTCCTCATTCTTGACAAAACCAGCTCCTCAATGTTAAATTCCCTTTGCTTTTTTCATAGTTTCATTCCATGAGTCAGTAAAACCACTTCTTTGTGAAAAGTTAAACATACAGTATAAATTTTCTGCAAGAAATCTGTTACCTCAGTAAAATTATGATTTGCTTTGGTGAACAAAATTAATTTCGTCAACTCTGTTGGAAACTGAAATCACTGTTTTTGAGAACAAAAACACAAAATGATTTGCTATAAACATAAAGATTCCCATTAGCTTTCCAAGTAGATTTATTCTTTTCTTGTGATATATCTGAAAATAACACTTGTTTTTCAACATTTTACTTGCTTGTACTTGCTTTTCAGTGTTTTTGGTAATACCCATGTGGGATTCGAACAGTGATAAACATGTAATGAACTTTTCCATAAACTTCAAAATTTATAAACACCAGATATGAACAGTAGCTTACCTGCGCAAGCCACTTGCTATCTTGAACGCATTTACAATTAATGTGTTTAGCTAACTTCATTCCCGATCAAACACCCCACCACCCTTAATTACTGGTAATTAAGGTTGGTGGATGGGGGCCTGGAACAAAGTCAGCTAAATATTTATATTATAAATATGTTCAAGATAGCACAATAGCTTACTGGTAATTAAGGGATCGATAATGTTTTTTTTTTATTTTTTTTTATAGAGCAATCTGGAATAAAGTCAGCTAAATACATCCATCCACCACCCTTAATTACCAGTAAATGTGTTCAAGATAGCATGTCGTGTAGATAATTGTATGTTTGCATGTTCTTTTATATAATTTTAGGTATAATTTAACCTGGAATGGATGATTTAACTTTGAAATTATTCACACTTTATGCTAAGCCCCACTACAGTGGTTAATGCTCATGCCACCTATTTTTTATTTTGAGAAATCTATGTCCACATTTTGGTTTATTCTTATTTTGTAGAATATTCTATAACCAACTAGAAGATGGTATCACTCCCTTTAAGAAACAAAAAAACATCAGGAGTGGATGTATCAGTAGGCTATTGAGTGGCTGCCACTCAGGGGAAAGTAATTCAATCATGACCATTAGGAAAGCACAGCAATCAGTGTGTGGGTGTACCAGGTCTGTGGCATGAGGCTTTGTTTACACACTGATTATTATTAGCAGCTCCACCCATGAAGAACAAGTGGCACACCACAGAGTTAGCCCGAACACGGATCTGCAAAAATCAAGATTGTTAATTTGCTGATTCTAGGGGTGCTGGAGCCCCGAAGCATCCATGTAATTGACACCCCACGACCAGAACTATATATATTTTTTTCTTTTTCTTTAAGATTCAATCACTATTTAGTGCTTTATTTACATTACATTTTCCCTTGTGATTGCAATCGGACATATCAATTTTCTGGAACTCGTACCACTGATATCGAGTTGCTGCGCTGTTATTTTTATAATGCACTGCCGACAAGTACTGTCAACATCCATGCTATTTTATCATTCTTGGACATAGATTTTACTCAATGCTTTCCTTATACCTACAGTATGTAATAAGTCAGTTTCTTTGGTGTATGCTAAGAAGTGCTGTTGGCTGCCTCAGTGTCTAACTGCTCAGAAACATGTGCTTCTGACTAATTATCCATCTTAAGTCCAGATTTGATTTTCATACGATACATGGGTAGTGCATTTGTCCTTTAAGCTGGTTCTCTGCTCTTTCTGTAGAAACCAGTGTCCCTAAATTATAGTTCAAAATTTGTTAATGTGTTAATGACCCCTGACTTGAATCAAACACCTGAAAGTTTCTCCCACCTCACATTTATAATAACTGGTTCTAAAGTGGGGGTTGAGGAATTCCAAGAACAAACACGTTTTACTCCTGTCCAACTCAAGATCCATGTACTGGCCCTTGTTGCAAGATAGAATAGTTAACCTCTTGTACCTGGTGATTGATTTGCTCAGTTCAGTCTTGATTTTAGATACAAGTGACATTCTTAGCTGTGAAGTGCTGAAGATGATTACTGTTGCCCTAATTTAATGGTGTGCCATTTCAGTATGTTATGTTTTAGTGACACAATTCACTCACTCTGACTGATTTAAACATTTGTGAAATTTTGCTTTGTGTGATCTCATTTCATTACATGTTTCACATTTTGAATATGTTAATTTAGTCCTGTAGTGTTACATTTTTTATTACAGCTTTGCACACTACCAAATGTACTGTTAACTGTCTCCACATTTCTTCTGATATTCAAGCACATAAAAATTTAAGCTTTTATTTCTTTTTTTCTTGTTCTCAAGGTTTAAGGGAAATATTTGTTTTGTTTTATTTTTTAGGCCTGTAACAAATTTTATGTCAAACTCACTGCTTTTTTTTCTGCTGTTTCTCAAACTGTCATTTTGTAGGTTTTAGTGCCACTTATCTTTCAAGGAAATATGAACTTAGTGAGATTGTATCTTGGTAATAATAGTGATATGCAGCTGAAACTAGTCAAGTCATTAGATAATGCTCTTCAGTCGTCTTCTGGTTCTCAGAAATTGCAACTGAAACAAGGGAAAATGTTATTCAAAAGGCTATCAACTCTCTTAACATCATATAAAATCCCTCCAGGTAGGTTCAATTCACCGTTTTACATTTCAAAATGTATACTGTACATAGTGTGCCAGTTTTTAAGTAATGAGGCTGATTTTATATTTAACTGCCCTTAGAATAAAAGTAACAAACATGTTTATAGTTTTGACAGCTAGAGCATGCTGTAATTGCTGGAGCAACTTTCAAGTCAGGTAACAGCAGGTTTTGTGTGGCCACCGTTGAAGTAAGACTGTGTGAGTGAACCATGTCAGAAGCTCTGTAATGGAGCAAAGAGCTGTGATAAAATTTTATTGTAAATTAAAAAAAAATTCCGCAGTATACCAAGACAAAAAAAAAAAGTTTACAGCGATGACTGTCTAAGCCAGGGGTTGGCAAACATTTTTTGTAAGGAGCCAAATAGTAAATATATGAAGCTCTGTGGGCCAAGAGGCAAATTTGAGGATATTTATGTATGTTTTTTTTTTTCTTGTTAAGTAGGTAGGCCTACTTAAATAGCAATAATAATAAATAGAATAGCAAAGACATAATAAAAAATGTAATAATAATAATAATAATTAGCAGACTAAAAAGAATAATAAGTAGGCTAAAAATAACGTAATAATAATAAGTAGATTAAAACAAATTGGTAAAATCATGCAATTTACCGATGATTATGATATGCTTTCCAACATACCAGAAATCATAAGGAAATGCCTTGGTTTTGAGGGGACTAAACTATGGTATAACGTTTGAAGCAGGGTTCAAAATTTCAGGTATAACTCTACTAGCCATAAAAAATTTTCACTGGCCATCACACCACTGTGACATGCAATAGACAGTGAAAAAGTGAGAGTGAATTTGCAGCAAGTTTTCTGTTTTAATGATTGTGTATGCAAATATTTATATATATATATATATATATATACACACACAACTCTGCGATTGTGCTACAGCTGAGATCTCAGAAAATAATATTAATAATAATAACCCTCCAGGTTGTATTAAACCAGGAAAGTAATCAAAAGCCAATGTTTTTAAGTGCTGGAGGAAAAGAAATAACTAAAATAACATTTTAAAAAATGCTGGTCATACACCACAACCCAATCCCCCAATAAAGCGAATTGCCAGCACCTCCACTACACCATGCTCCTTTTACTCATGTGTACATAAATACATTTTCCCGAATTCCGGCTGGTACAGCAAGGATTAATCGGAGTACGGATAGGGGGAAATTATCAGTGTTTTTGAGAATCTACGTTTTTCCAAGTGATAATCGACTTTAGAAACTGCAAAATAATTACGAAATATTCAATTCATGAGGCAACCTTAAGGGTTGTCTTATGCTATAAATGTACTTTTGATTAAAAATACATAATATCTAAAGTATTGTTTACCTGATATTGTCAAAAGTATTTTGCACATTGTTGCTCTGTGAGGCACATGCTCCCGGCCCGAGAGGTCTTTTGTTACGGGTTTTTGGTTAGTTATAAAAAAAATTTTTAGAAATAAAAAAATTAGGTTATATATTTTCAGTTCTATATTCATTCATTCTCATAATCAAACATTTTAAATTTACATTAATTAAAATATTTTAGTAGAAAGAGTTATACCTATCAGGTCAGGAGACTTCTCGCACAGGGTTCATCGTCACCACGTTATGGCGAGCGCTTTCGACACGGTTGGTGTGTCATCGTTGGGCCTTCTACATCTACACGAGGGTTTCCTCGCGTGTGTGTAGCCACTAGAGTTGCTTGTCGGGAAAATGAAGGTGTTTTAACTTAGGTATTTTGCTGTGTGTGTGTGTGTGTGTGTGTGTGAAGATTAAAATTCATGATTTTTATGAAGCATTGTGATAAGATGGCATTCCTGTGAATGCATGTTGTCTGTTTCACATGTAATGACATGTGGGATGTATCTCCTGGTTATCCCCTGACATCATCATCAGTACTTGGAGTAGTTTTGAGCCCAAACTACATGTTCATCGTCACCACGTTATGGCGAGCGCTTTCGACACGGTTGGTGTGTCATCGTTGGGCCTTTCTACATCTACACGAGGGTTTCCTCGCGTGTGTGTAGCCACTAGAGTTGCTTGTCGGGAAAATGAAGGTGTTTTAACTTAGGTATTTTGCTGTGTGTGTGTGTGTGTGTGTGTGTGTGTGTGTGTGAAGATTAAAATTCATGATTTTTATGAAGCATTGTGATAAGATGGCATTCCTGTGAATGCATGTTGTCTGTTTCACATGTAATGACATGTGGGATGTATCTCCTGGTTATCCCCTGACATCATCATCAGTACTTGGAGTAGTTTTGAGCCCAAACTACATGTTCGTCGACACCACGTTACGGCGAGCGCTTTCGACACGGTTGGTGTGTCATCGTCGGGCCTTCTACATCTACACGAGGGTTTCCTCGCGTGTGTGTAGCCACTAGAGTTGCTTGTCGGGAAAATGAAGGGAAAGTTTTGCAGTAATAATAAAAACAATATTTTCTACGTGAAGTAAATAATTTTTTTTTTTTTTTTGCTGCATTCTTTGAAATATAAGCTCAGGTCATGAATTAGGGACTTTTTCGCCATTTTGCTCTATGTTTCATCACCGAAAATACAGTTCTTTTCTTTGATGTTACATGAACCGATAAGTCCTCCCCCAAAAATTGAGTTTTCATGACCGATGTTTGAAACTGCAATAGCACAATCAACTCTAAATTTTTCTGCGATAAGTAAATTAATTTGTCTTTTTCGTATTCTTATACAGAGAAAGGAAATGTCACCTTTCTTTTTTGTATTTTTATACTGAGAAAGGGAATATCACCTTTCTGTGTCGCGACTTAGCGATTTTTTTGCCGTTTTTCTGCGACATTTTGTGGCCAAAAATAGAGTTTTTATCCTCGATGTTACTGGAGCCAATGCATCGAGGTTTACTATGCATCAAGCACTTTAACAAATATTATTTACTCAACGTTGAATTAGTGAGCTATCACCGATATATTGAACAGCGATTTATTCATTGATGTGCCAATAACTGCTGCAAATGGGAAAGATGCGAATTCTTTGTTTCTTTAGCAAAACATTGTGGTTTTCGCTGATGCATCGAAAATTCCTACCCATATTATGGATGCGTGAATGTTTCGGGGATGAATATCCACCATATGCCCATCCCCATTCTGAGTTAATGCACGCAGTGAAGAAACGCTTCCTCCCACAATGCTTTGGGGTTCCTTTTAGCGAGCTTCGCATCAGCTGTCACCAGGGGTCTCGCTGGCTCTTCTAAAGTTTTCACCAATTTATTCGCCGAGTTAATTTTTTTATCGCCAAAGTGTTAAACTACAAAAAGGTATTCGCCAAAGCTCTTTTTCTTTCACCAAAACGATTTTATTTTCGCAAATTGCGAAGATGGCGATCAGCAGCGCGACTCCTGGCTGTCGCTACGCAGCTCACGAAACACGAAAAAGAATCTCGTTGGCTCGCTGGGCTGCTGGTGATGATGCAGTGATTGATATGCCTCTGTCGGAGACCGTTTTACTGAAAACATTTCATGACAACGAGAGAGAGAGAGAGAAAAAAAAAAGCACAGTTAAATGCAATTTTCAAGATGCCTCTCGCACTGAAATATTTTTAAAATAACATTTTACTGAAAGTGAAGACGCCACAGTTCAAATTATTTTTGTGAAGATGCTGTTTGAGCTAAAAATATTTTTGTGAAGATACCGCCCAACAGCATCAAATGCCAAACAGGAAAACAATTTAATATTTTTACTGCTCGCCAGCAATAAATTTCTGACCGTCATTGGCGACTGGGCGATCGCAAATTTTGTGCCCTTGTTTGAAGTTCATATATATCAAAATTAAATCTCTTTGTGCCCATGTTACCCATTTCTATTATCAAGAGCTACCACACATAAGCCGTTTCATAATAAAAAATTCCTTTTAAATTGGGCAATTTTCACGGAAGTTATCGTGCAAAAATAATGGCTAATGAATCTCGCGCATGCGCACGGCCCGCAATTGCTGACAACTGCGTGGCATCGCAGCAGAGGCTACTGAATGCGAAGCTATAGGAGGGCCACATATGGCCGTATGTCGCAACGACTCAACTCGGTGGTTGGCCGTTCTGTTATAGTGTGTACTTTGACATTTTAAAGAATTTGAAAATGTAAAATCCATTCTTAGAGCTTGCAGGCCATACAAAAAGAGGCAGCGGACCGGGTTTGGCCAGTGGACCACAGTTTGCTGACCTCTGGTCTAAGCCATGCACATGTGTTCCTCTGGTTTTCAATGTTTAAAGATAGGAGGGAGTCCCCCAAGGATGAACCACACACAGAACATCCAGTTTCTGCATGGACAAAGGAAAATGTCTGCGACAGGCAAATAACCTCTAGGCTGCTCGCTTAACAGCTTGATGTTGGCAAGGAAATGGCCAGGGTAATCTTAGAAAAGATCTGCACAAAAGGAAGATTTGTTTGAGTTTTGTGCCGCATACGTCAATGCGCCCACACACTGTACTCTGCCTGTTAAGCAGTTTCTGGCTTCAAAGTCAATTTGTGTGATCGGATACCCACCTTACTTACCAGATTTGGCTCCCATGCAATTATTTCCTCTTCCCAAAGGTGAAATGTGCCTTGAAAGGGGAGCACTTCAGTGATATTAAGGGCATCCAATGAGGTGTGACCAACAGACTGAAGGAAGTTTTGGTTCAAAACTTTCACCATACCTTCGAACACCTGTGCGAAAGATCTCACCATTGTTTGGAGTTGGAAGGAAAATTTTTTGAATCTGTGTGACAATTCAAAATATAGTTTGTAGTTTTGATATAATAATTTTGGTCTCATTACTTAATGGGCACACTGTATGTGTGTCTTGTGTTTATGCTCCCAGAAGACGCAGTATGCCCAAAGATGTGGTGATCAAAGTGGCCACAAAGCTTTACTATGTAGCACAGTCCATTTAGGGAAATGTCATGTGTACATGAATAATTGTGTTTGTGCATGTGTGTGTGTTATTAGTTTTATTTGTATATGAGCTGATCACAGAATCAGAAACGTGTGCACTGTTCACTCAGTATTTTGCTTTTGCGATATTAATGTGTGAAATGTCATTTCTCTATTTGTCTTTGTAATCTTGGTGCAGCGGTTGCTATGGCTGTTTAAAAGATTTTGCCAAATTAATTTTTTTTTTTTTTGCCAAATGTAATCTGAAGTTGCCAAATTTTTTTCCGCTCTCCATTGGAAATATAAAAACCATAAAAATGTAAAGTGTTATAATAATACAAAAATGATAGGTTGTAGACTCGTTACAATTAAGCAGCAAAATACACAGTCGAGTCACATTATTGTGACCACCTCCTACTTTTGATGTCAACAGTGCATAGCCAATGAAAGAAGGCATGTGTCGTGAGCTGGCTTGGAGGGTATATAAGGTGTGCTGTGTAGGCATTCTGAAGGTGTGATTTATCAAATTTGCAAAAAGGGATGATCGTAGGCTTTTGGGCCAAGGTTGGCAGTATTTCTGAAACAGCACAGTTTGTGAACTGTTTGCATGCTGCTGTGGTTAAAGTGTATTGTGATGGGGAAAATGGCACCATTGTGAATAATCGATGTAGAAACTGCGGAGCACTATGTTCGATTGATGTGAGAGGTGAACGTCGGCTTCAAAGGTGCATGAGGGCCAATTGACATGCTACAGAGGAGCAACTCTCTAGCCTAATGATCCAGGGGACTTCCGAAGTGTGTTTAAAATGGCAGTTCAGCGAACCCTGCTGCGTATGGAGCTCCGATACAGACGGATGGTCCTTGCACCTATGATATGCATTTGCACGGCAGTTTTGGAATTGGACCTCCACTGATTGGCAAAGGATTGCCTTCTCCGATGAGTCACATTTTCTGCTTCATCAGACGGATGGACATTGGTGTATAAGGCAAGAAACATTGGAGAACAAACACTCTTCAACCATTGCTGGAAGAACAGAAGCAGGTGGGGGCAGCATTATGGTCTGGGGAATGTTTTTGTGGCATTCTCTGGGTCCACTCATACCTGTGGAAGGCGCTATGAACCGAATTCATTATGAATCCATCCTTGCAGACCACGTACACCCATACATGCTGATTGTCTTCCCTGGGGGGGGATGGGATCTTCCAGCTTGACAATGGGACGTGTCACACAGCTAGAAATGTCCAAGAGTGGTTGGAAGAGCATGATAAAGACTTCAAAATACTTCCCTGGGCCCTAATTCCTCAGACTTAAACCCAATTGAGCATCTGTGGGACCACCTCGATTCATGTTCGCTCTATGGATCCTCCACCACGCACCCTCTAGCAGCTGTCAGATGCACTGCAGTCAGCATGTCTCCACATACCTGTGAATACCATCCAGTACCTTATTGAGTCACTCCCAGCATGTCTAGGTGCTGTCCATGCTGCACACGGCAGTTATTCGGGATATTAGCTGGTGGTCACAATAATGTGGCTCGACCGTGTATTATGTTATAGATCTTGAATTCTAATACAAGAAATATAGACACGTATTTTCAATTTTAAATTTATTACTGCCTGTAAAATTTCTGAACAAAGAATTATTGACAGGATATATTTCAAATTAATTGAAAAATTGGGTATTACATTTATTCTGTGGCTTGGTTCCAAAAGGGCAAGTGTAAAAAAAAAAAAAAAATTCAGATGTTTTTGAGAAATTGCACTTTATTAACTTATACAACTTTCATCTAATAAATATTTTCATATAAGTCACACAATGTTGATTGATGGTTCACATCAAAACATAAGAAATCCACAAAAATTATTGCATTTAAAAGATTCTATATTAATTTTTAAAATATCCTTGGCATTGTCAAAGCAAAATTTGACATTGGCCCATTTAGAACTGAGCCACAGAATTGCTTAAAATTCATAAATTAAGCATAGACTAATCAAAATTCTAAATCCTGTGGGGAAATTCCCCTCATTTTCTGTACGCTTTCTAAAAATTTAATTCTTTCATTTTGGGAACATTAATGTTTATAGCCATTAAATATTCCAAATTTATCACTTGGAGTGTGCTCCATAAGTCAGTCTTTATTAAGTTTTGATATGAAAAGCCCCTTTCGTAGTCCAATGTTGATTGTGGCAACGTGAGAAATATCTTCTCATGACTAGCTAAAATAGGATATATCTCATCATTCTTTAGCACAAATCTAATAATGCATTTTCTAAAACTGAAAAATCTTTGTTGCTGTTGCACAACAGCAACAAAGATTTTTCAGTTTTAGAAAATGCGGTATTAGATTTGTGCTAAAGAATGACAAGATATATCCTAATAACCGTGTTTAAAGTGTTCACAAACAGTATGCACTCACTTCTGTTTATCTTGGAAAGAAAGGAGCAATGATATGTTGCAGGTTACTTCCCAATCTTCCTCTTCAAAATGTGTGTGCATGTAATTGTTCAACAAACTTTTGCCCAAAGAGTGAACATATACTCTCAGATTTTAACTTAAGATTTTCACTGTAACTAATTGTATGCCCACAGAATGATGCATTTCCTTCATCATCAATCAAGATTTCTTCCAGAAAGGTTTTCAGTTTTAAACCCTGTTTTGATGTGGTTAATTCTGTGATAATAATAGAAGACAACAGCAATTTGGATATAGTAAACATAAATTTACAGTTAAAAAATCTATTTTTGTACTTGGAAAGCTTTTACATAAAATGGCTATATGATTGTGGACATCACTGAGGAAATGTGTAGTATAAAAAAAAACATATGTGCTGATGCTTTTTACCAAGTTGGCTGATTTTGCTGACCTGTCTTCCAGAAGAATGCCAACTAATGCATCATAATTGCATAGTATTGCCTGCACAGCACCCTCAAAGGATAACCACTGAGTATGGAATATGTGAATAATTACGAAACGCATATAGCGTATGAAATCCGTTTATTTTCGTGGTGTAGTCAGCACAAATATTCGCCAAGCTTTCGCACTCCACTGGGAAGCTTTTTCAAGGCAATGATAGCATTTTTGTGTCTATCATTGCCTTGAAAAAGCTTCCCAGTGGAGTGCGAAAGCTTGGCGAATATTTGTGCTGACTACACCACGAAAATAAACGGATTTCATACGCTATATGCGTTTCGTAATTATTCAACTCTGGTGTATTTAAAAATAAAGTTATGGAATATGTGTTTTTCAACACAGCTTGTACTTTTTCCAACTTGGACATTTTCTTTGGGGACAACTGGAAATAATTGGAATGTTATTCACAATTTCTTAGAATTTTATAAAGGTAGGAGATGAAGTCAGCAGTGGCAGATGCAGCCAATGTTAGCCTATGAGCAATACAACAAAAGCTCAGCAGATGAAGAGCTAATGTCTTAAGTCTTGTGGTGACACCCAATTTTCTACCAATCATTGTGGCTGCACCCTCAGTAGCAACTCCATAAATATTCCAAAGGAAGATACAAATATTTGAGTAAAAAACTCAAAACATTAGAACATGTGTAATAATAAATACAAGTTCAGAAGTTGCAATTCATTAATAAAACTTCTCGTGATTACAACTCTTTACACACTACTCTAGAACAATTTGCGTACCAAATGCAGTGTAGAAACAATAGAGGATTTTTACAAAATTTACTACTCAGAGCATTTACTGAAAAAACCAGGATAATGGTAACTAAAAAATCCCTCATCACGAAGGTAATTCCGAGGTATCGCATGAGTCACCACCAAATGATATGTCAAAAATTCGAGCTTCAAAAAACACATCACAAAGTTGCTAAGTTGTAACAACACTTCCTTCAATTTCCTTTTTGTTTATTTAAAATTGAAGAATGTACTCTCACAAATTGAAAATGCTTGTAGATGGGAAACAAAGTAAACATAAAAAACAGATAATGAATTATAGCTGTTAGCCTATGTTAATAAAAAGCTGCATGTATTTTGAAAAGTGCTGCAATAATTTAAATTCTTTTCTTATTCAGAAATGTGCCCAAATCTGTGCGAAATCCGGAACAAATGTACAATAAACCTCCTCATGCATAAGAAGTATTCAGAAGTAAGTTTTCAAACATGTTATTTATATTTTTTAGAAAAATGTAATCAAATTTTACCGTTCATATTGTAAATTTATTTCTGACAAATTTGTTGTACTGAGAATTACTCTTTGCTGAAAACAACAACAAAAAAATAAACGAAGCACCCCAAGAAAGTCGTTTGATCCTGATGAAACTCCGCATGCCAAGTACCAGAGGGTTGAATATGCAAATGATTAAAAAATAACAACCAGTGACTAAATGGTAGCCCACCAGAGCACACGAGAACTGCGCATCGAGGAGGGTATATCATAAACAAAGCTCACACTCCAGGATAATTGTGACAAAGGATTGTAGTTGCATTAACCTCCATGGACTCAGAGGATACCTCGACGTCGGATCCGTACACACTGACAAACAGTTGAGAGGACGCATAATTGGGATCAGAGAGGCTGGTTGGTCAAGTCACCGCATCGCCAAGCATTTGGGTCAAAGTGACACAGTAATCAGACCATGTTGGCACCAATGGGTTGAGGAGGGCACAACCCAGTGGCACACAGGCAGTGGATGCCCGAGGGCAATGACAGAATATTGGGATTGAGCAAATCTGAGAGTTCCATGAACAGAACTGAATTCGTCGCTCTCAACCATCCATGGACATGTTGTATCGTCTACAGGTATGGAAGTGGCCATCCATACCATTACCAGATGACTTGTGGCACAGGGACTATATTCAAGGAGCTCACTGCAACCAGCGAGCAGCACTGCAACCAGCGAGCAGCACTGCAACCAGCGAACATTGCTGGTTGCAGTGCTGTTGGGCCTGATCACTGTAGGATAGTGTCCAGTGGCATCACATCATGTTGTCTTCAGTGATGAGTCACAGTTTGCACTTGGCGCTGATGACCAGCACATATGTACCTGGAGACAAGCTGGCCAGCGCACAGATACTGCCTTTACTGTGGAATGGCAGACAGCTCACACACCAAGAGTGACTGTCTGGGAAGTCATTTCCTATGATAGCCAAACACCCTTGGTACCACCTTCATGACTCAACAATATGTTGACTGCAACTGTGTTGCCATTCCTTTCGCAGCATCACTGAGCAATTTTTCAACAGGATAATGCCTGGCCACACATGGCACTGCTCTTCTAGGCCTGCCTCCATAATGTAGATACCCTTCCATGGCCAGTCCGATTGCCCAACCTCTTACTGATCGAACATTTTTAGGACATAACGAGATGCCACCTATGCCCATCCTGGAATGTCAGCAAACTGTCACGCAATATGAACACCATCTGGCATGCATTCAGGACTCTTGCATTCTAGCCAGAGGTGGTACTACAGCATGCTGACTTGTTCCACTCATGTTGTTGTTTTATCTGAATAAAAAGCCCAGCTGCTCAGGAATTGCAATAATTTCCTTTCCTACACATCTTCATTGCACATACCAATTTTCATCTTGATTGGATGATTCCTTCTGGGTACTTCATTTTTTTTAGGCAAAGAAGATATGTTATATATTTAATAAATTAGTTTCCCAGGTCTGGAATTTTTATCACCAGTGTACTTGCAGAAATGAGACTTGTGCTAAATGCTAGCAACATCTTTCCTCTGCATGCCCTAAAATTTCTGTGGCAATATGAACTGCTGGTTATGTGCAGCTACTGATAAAATAAAGGGACTGTGATGTTGGGTGCGTCTGATTCGGTAAGAAAGCAAACGTTGTAGTAAATGTGCGACTGTTAAGAGTTGTAGTGAAAAATAGTTCAAGCTGTTGCTTAGTCTGAGCAGCCACATGGGTTGTTGGGAAGTGGTGTCCATGATAGACTGGCAGAAGTGTAAGGAGAACATGTGATACTTCTCATACCAAACCCCTCATAACCCCTGGGAACCAAAAATAAAAAGGACCCCCCCCCCCGCCTTCAACGCCAACGCCACTATCACATCTCCTCCGGAGTATATTATACGTAAAAATAATACTGATGCTACTCTTTGAATGAAAAAATATTTGAATAATATTTCCGCTTCACACAAATTATCCCGATGAAATCCCAATCTCAAAAATCTTAACATATTAACCCATACAAATATTATGCCAGCTGTTCAGCAAAGGGCAGCCTACACCATCTGTTATGAGTGTGAAGCTTCCTGTAAATAGGAAGGGAATTAATATCTGTAATGAATGTTGGTCCACCCTCAGCCTCCACTCTGCTGAGAAGGCTTTCCACTAGATTTTGGTAGGTTGCTGAAGGAATTGTTCATTCTGCCACAAGAATATTCTTCAGGTTAGCCATCGATGTTGTTGAGTTTGGCCTGGCTTACAGTCAGCATTCAAATTCATGCCAAAGGTGTTCCATGCAGTTGAGTTTGGGTCTTTGTGCAGGCAGTCAAATTCTTCCACACCCATCTCATCAAACCATTCCTGAATGGACCTCGCTTTGTGGACAGGGGCATTGTGCTGTTGGTAAAGGAAAGGGCCTTGACTGAAGTGTTGCCATAATGTTGGGAGCGCATACAATAAAGCCCACTCATAATGAGGTGCTGGTAACTGATGGAAATCCTTGCTAAATCCAATTTGGGGTGAAAAATCCCACCATGAAAAAATATGTGTATGTGATAATATGCATACACATATATATTTATATCCATAACAATTGGATGCACTTGAAAGATTTAATTAATTAACTATAGTAGAACAAATTAAAATAAAATATCCAAACTTCACAGTTGGGCTGGTAACATTCACCTGGCATCATGAACACACCGACTTGTCCGTCAGACTGCAAGTTGGTGAAGCATAATGCATCACTCTAAAGAATTTTTGTTCTTCCACTGCTCCAGAGTTCACAAGCTTTACTCTTCTCCAACCGACGCTTGGCTTTGATCTTATTGATGTTAAACTTGGGTGTTGCTGCTCAGTCATGGAAACCCATTCCCTTCAGCTCTCTGTGAACCATTATGGTGCTGGTGTTACTTCCAGAGGCATTTTGAAACTCAGTGGTGAGTGCTGCAACTAAGGACCAGGGTTCATTGATTTAAATCATGAATAAAAATCACTGATTTAAATCACAAATAGAAATCTTCAAATCTCTATTATGCATTTGTAAAGTCCATTAAAATTAAAACTGCATGTGCTCAAATTAACAATGCTAAATTTAGTACTGTTATTCACTAAACAAAATCAACTTCATGCTGAAACTAAAACCAATATTATTTTAGCCATGAAAGTTAAAATACATTTTGTTGTAAATGTGGTTTTTTCCCACAAAGAATTTTTCTTTGTGCTATTTCCTAATTGCTACAGCAGTCTCGGCACACAGCTCGAGCTTCATTGACATCCATTACACGCCGCACACAAGACCTTCTGTACTTCATACTAATCTTTTTTCTCATGCAGACATTCCTGAGTCTGGTCCTCCCATGATTTCCCAGGCCTTCATCTACCTTTCTTTCCTGCCACTTGGGCTGAATAAATTTTCTCAGTAAACATCTCATCATTCATTCTTTCAACATGACCAAACCACCTAAGAATATTAGTTTCCACCTTACTAACAACATTTTGCCTCACATTACAAATTTGCAACACATCTTCATTCCTCACATGATCAGAGCGTGTCTTACCACAAACCCCCCTGTAAGTAACACATTTCCCCAGCACGCAAACAACTATGTCTTTTCTGTAGAACACAGGTTTCACTGCCATACATCAGAGAAGGAACAATTACACTTTCATGTACAGTTATTCGGGATTTTCTTGAGAGTCAATCGAGCACTTCAACTAATTTAAGATATGCTGAAGTTTATGATGCTTCACCTGCCAAGGAATCCCAGAATAAAAGAAAACTGCCATTGGTACCTGAAGCAACCACTAAATCTACAACAGCACACACACACATGCACGCACACACGCACGCACGCACACGGATGCATTTGTGACATGAACCACAGCTGAATATAAAAAATGTTTGATCTGCAAACTGCTCAAATGATCTATTCTTCAAACTCTATTTTATATGGTTGAAAATAAGGAGTTCAAGAACCTTATTGAATTGCTACGTCCTGGCTATAAGCCACCAACAGAACAGGATATAGCAGGTTGTTTGTTAGATGATGTTTTAGATAATGAAATGGAGAAATGTTCACAATATTTAAAAGTTAAGATAGTCTGCATGAATATAAATGGCTGGTCCAATGTCTATAATGAACTAGTTGCTTGTTCTTGTGTAACTTCAGATGGTGATGTCTATTTAGTGGACAGTTTTAACCCTTCTGGTAGCCCCCATACAAGTGATCACCCTGAATAAATTTCTATGCAGAGTTTGAAATCAGCAAAAAAAAAAAAAAAAAAAAAAATTCCAGTGTAAAGTTAGGAGTTTTGTAACTGACGATGCTTCAGATATGACGAAGATGAGGAAAGAAATGGAGAAAAATGTTGGTGTTATCACATATGGTTGCACAGCTCACGTTTTAAACCTTCTTGCAAAAGATCTACAGATTTCAAACATCAAAGAGCAGAGTACACAAATTGTGAAGTTTTTCAGAAATCATGATTTTGTTAGATCAGCATATAAACAAGTTGATGGGTTAGCTCTTGTGTTGCCCCAAGATGTATGCTGGAATTCCATGTGTAACTGTTTAAGAAGTTACATCAATAACAGGCCAATACCCATGGCAATAGTGGTTAGTGATAAAGATGGCAATATTGAATCAAAAATCAATGAAAAAGTAATGAATTCAGGTATAAAAAAATTCAGAGGATTTATTGGCAATATATCGACCAATAGGTAATGCTCTTGATAGAATCCAGAGGAACGATTGCAAAATTTCTAAGGCAGTTGAAGTGTGGAAAAAGTAGGAAATTGTATTAAATGACATGTTAAATAAAAATAAATTGGAGTTGTTTCATAACAGATATGGTCAAGCTTTATTTTCAGATAATTTTTTGGCCTTTCTTGTTCTTCACTATCAAGCAAAAAACATGGATGTGGCTATTATGCCTGAAGAAAAAGAAGTTGCTTCACAATTTGTGAGGGAAAAATATGGAGACACATTCTTCACTATTCTCATTAAACTTCTGGCAAAATATGCACCATTCTCTGGAATGATAATGGAAGAAAAAGTGCAGCTTGCACTAAATTCATTAGACTGGTGGAATTCATTTTCCATATTGAAAGAGTCAATAGAAAAGAAAGAACTGGAAATCATTTTGCAATTGCTAACAGCAACAACTGGAATTGAAAGAATTTTCTTGGCATTCAACATTGTGAAAATCCTCCAAACACGTGGTTGTCAGTGAATAAACAATGACATTGCTCTTTCCATGTTTAGCAATGTACAGCATCCGAAAAATTGTTATTCGGCCACCGCCGAGAAATAACAATTTTTCGGTTTCCCAGCGATGGCCGAATAGCAATTTTTTTATTGCTGTGCATTGCTAAACATGGAAAGAGCGATGTCTTTGTTTATTCAACATTGTGCATTCTAAGGTAAGAAATAGGCTAGGAATTCAAAAAGCAGCAAAACTTTTATTTTTGTTCAAACTGCTGAACAAATAGTTTCTCTCATCACATGCTTTTTTTTTTTTTAATTCAATTAAAATTTACTCAGGAATTGATGTTTTTCAATCAATGTATTATTTTGAAGCTTTTATGATTCAAATTTAATGGGCAAATTGTAGATTTTTTTTTAAGTACACCAGTAATATAATGGCGTACACTTTTTCTGCTTTATGCATTTTGTGCACATTCAGATTTATCAGAATTATTAACACAGCAATCAGACAACTCTGATTTGCCTGCATTAACTTTTCATCACATAACATTAATCACATCAGAAAACTTGAAAATTACATCGCCTGAAGACTTGTTTCCACGTATTACGAGAATATTCCTTCCACACAGACCTATTTTCACGTGTTATGAGAAGAATATACCTTCCACAGAATTCTCTCTCTCTCTCTCTCTCTCTCTCTCTAAATGTATGAAAAATCTTTCTTGAATACAGAATATGATTTGCATATCAGCAATTATTGAGAAATTTAGTAGACACAAATCAATACAGTAAAGATAATGCATGTCATTAAGAAATACCATTCTTTCCTTATTACATTCTCATTCATTATCTGTTATTCAGTGTCACTTAATTTTAAAAAATATATACCATCAAGTCAATCATGAAGAAGAATGTTATGTTTCATTTTTACATTGAAAAATGAACAGGCATTTTAAACTTGAACTGAAGCACATCTGTAATTTAAATCTGATTTAAATTAAAAAAATCTGATTTAAATCAAATAAATCGGATTTAAAAAAAAAAAATCGTGATTTTTTAAAAATCCTGCTGAGGACAAGCAATTTTGCCAGCATCTGGTGGACTTTAATCCAATGCTGTAAAAATAACATCAAAGCTGTATCAATTATGGAGTATACATGATGCAACTGTTTTATGAAAACTGGGAATTATTAATTGAGGGGGGGGTCATGAAACTATGACAAAAATTGAATACACTAAAAATCCACTGCCATTTTGCCCTCAATTCAACACATGGCACAGCTGTTGACTTCAACTATTTGACAGTTTTGAAGACATGAGTATGTTGGGAAGAAAAGACCATGCCCATTTACCTCACTGCATGAACAAACTCTGGTAGACCCAGGTGTCTTGAAAATAAATCATGTGAACTAAGGAAGACATCATTAAAACAAGTTCAAGATGGAAATTAGGGCATTGCTGTAAACATTCCACACTATTAAAATATGAGGTGGGATGACACAACTGTTTTATGAAAACTGGAATTTATTGTCTGTGCCTGCAATTTTAATTTTAATGAAATTTAACTTTTTTTTTTATGTAATGATATTATTGACATATTTTCACTGTATTCCATGTAACTATTCCTTCAGAAAACTTGAAAATTTTCATCGTCCTGGAGCGGGAATCGAACCCGCATTTCCCGATTTCTGGTCTAGCATGCTAGTCATTACACTACCCAGGACAAGGAAATTCCAAGCAGCTGAGCGTAGATGTCCGAGTACCTTCAGATTTGCGCTAGTCGAAAAAAAAAATTGTTTTTTTTTTTTTTGGGTTTTTTTTTTTTTGGGGATGAAAATTTTCAAGTTTTTTGAAGGAAGTGGTTACATGAAATACAGTGAAAATATGTCATTAATAACATTACAATACCTACCATGTATTTATGAAGAATTATTTTTTGGGGGAAATTAGTTTCCCAATTGCATATGCCGTTTTTTTTTTTTTTTTTAGATTTATTAGATCTTCATCATATATCACCAACTTATGGAAAAAAATTAAAAAGAACAAAAAAAAAAAACAGCAAGGAGTTGCACTGGTTTGTGATTCAGTTTTAAACTGTAAATAATTTTTTTAGTGCTATAAGTTAATTTGTAATATTTTTAAGTGTTGCAAAAATATTTGATAATGTTATAACAGGTGCAAGATATATAAAAAGAACTTGAAATGAGCTAAATATCTGAAAATGAAAACCAATTGTAAGTAGTGCTTAAAATATGTAATTTTGATTGTATATGAATAATTTATTGACATGGTTTAAAACTTTAGTTGCATGGCATGTGAAATGTATTTGTATACATTGCTTTGGTAATTAAAAATTACCAATCAGCAACTATTTTAGAAAGTTTTATGCATTTTTTAAAGTCAATATCTGAACTTAATATTTTCTTTTTTGAACCAAGAACTTGTCAAATGAAGTTCATTATCTTTTTTAATGTCTCCTTTTAGCAATCCATCTCTGATATTGGTTGGGAAGAAATGATCATGGTAATTTTCTTGATACTAATTTATATTATGTTTTATACTTTCTGAAGTTCCCTTCTTGTATTTGTTTGGTTTTTAGGAAGGATTTCTTGTGCAGAGGAACATGCTCTTTTAGTTTATGTGTGGTGCTTGGTTATTCTACAGTGTGTAGTGTGCATAGAGTCTGTTGTAAGATCTTAGATTTAATTTGAAGATAAACTTATGTAATTTCAGTCATATAATCTGCAGATTATCTGTTAAAAAAGTTATGTGGATTTAGGCTCTGCATATGATATGTTGCTTCAAAACAAAGCAAAAAAAATGTGGTACTTTGGTGTGCAAAAAATCTGCATTGTAACTGTCAGAAGTTGTCGTGTATTTGTGAAATTGCCAAAAATGCATTAACAACCGAAAAACATAGTGCAATGTGTAGATAAACGTCTGCAAGCAGTTAAAAAGAAAGTGTTTTTTTTTTTTTTTTTTCATATTAGCATTTTGACAGAAAATACAGTGCAGTGAAGGTGGTACTAGTATTTACTCTTGTGGACTATCACATGTTTTGGGAAGCTGAGCATCGCACATGTTCATGCGTGCCACAGGTCCAACTATGGGACTGCACTCTATGGAATTCAGCTATAGAACTGTGGTAACGCTGAAAAAACTTGTGATTTTTGCTCTTTATTCACTTGAAAGTAGCACAAAAACACCTAAAAAGTGAGGTTTTTAAAATAAGATTGTTTTTTTTTTCTCTATTTCTTTAGACAGGATTATTCCATGAACTGCGACTTTTCTGTAGGATCAGCATTTCAGGTGCAGATTCTATGGCAATTTCTTTTGATCTGAATTTTATGGTCTGCAGACCATACACCTCCACAGACAATTATTACATGAAGAAAAATATGGTGCTAGTGTTTGTGTGTGTATTAACTAGCTCAGTTATTATTGCAAAGTTGATTTTGTTTACTTTCATTTCTTGTTTTAATTGTAGTTGATAAGACTGTGATGATCATAAAGTTTGTTTTTTGGCATGTAGCACTGTCTGCTGGATAAATTGAAAGGGAAGGTAAAACACTGTACTCATTCACACAATTGGTTTGAGCTGTGAAGGCAAAAAATTACTAAGCTGCTATTGAATCATTGGACCTGGTAACATATTATGAAGTATAACATTGTCATCTAAACATATAATTTGGCACTTGTGCTTTGTCTGTTCCAAATTCCTTATTCAACTGCACACAATCATTGCTAATATACACTGTATCCCATAAAGATGTAGCCAATTTCAAATAATCACAAAAGTTTTACCATAAATGATCTCAATACACAACTTGTGTTAATTGACAGAACAGATCACGAAGTTTTATAGACATTTGACATGGTTCCCATTTGTCACCCAAACAGTGTCTAAATGGTTTTCCAGTTCCGACTATGTTCGTTCGAGAATGTCCGTATTAACTTTCCACAGTGCATGTGTAATCTTCCTCTTTAGGTCAGCAATGTCTGCAACAGGGGTGCTGTTAAACCTCACCCTTGATGAATCCCCATTAAAAAAAAAAAAAAAAAAAAGGTGTGAAGTCCGGCGAACGGGGGGGGGGCGCATGCAATGAGATCACCACGCCCAATCCGTCGATTGGGAAATTTGGTATCCAGAGACCTCACAACAAAGCCCCAATGAGGTGGTATCCCATTTTGTGGGAAAATGACCAGAGTTGCAAGTTCATCCAACTGGGGATACACAAACTGCTCAGTCATGTCCAGGTAATTATCAACTCTCACAGTTGCTTCCTGAAAGAAAAACGGTTCAATAACATGGTCGACAATTATGCCACACCAAACATTCACTTTTGGGCTAGAATGTTCATGTTCCATTGTGCAATGCGGGTGTTCAGTTCCCCAAATTCTCACAGTTTATTAACCTTTCCAGAAACTTGGAAAGTGCGCTTATACGAGAAACAGATTTGTCTCAAGAAAGATTTAGCACTTACAATATTCTCCAACATATCTTCAGTAAACTGTTTACATTTCACGTGACCATTTGGAGTTATGTGATGGGTTATCTGCAGTTTATACAGGTGCATTTCCAATCTCTGATGTAACAGTCTGTGCACGGACGACTTGGGGGTGGCCAGCTGATGTGCTGCTTGTCTGATTGACTTTTAAGGGCTACGAGTGATTGCTTGCCTCACAACTTCCTCCCTTTCTGGAACCAGCGATGGTCATCCAGGGCTTTTTTTTTTTTTTTTTTTTTTATAAAGACGCTACCAGTTTCATTGAATGACTTGTACCATTTCTGATACTGTTATGTGTGGGTGGTTTGCTCCCATATTTTGTTCTGAAATTCCGCTGAACCTGCGTTTCAGATCGGGTTTCAATAAACCACTCCACAATCTGTGCTTTTATTGTAGGATCCAATGGGTACACTTCTAGAAAACTTGAGGGTATTCCTTACCACCTGCAAGAAACAGAATACTAATATTAGTTTTGTATCCAAAGTTATCATTTGAAATTGCTTACTAATTTTTGGGACACCCTGTATTTTCTTCCCACACCCACAACAAACTAATTAATCTGGCGAAACTCTTGTAATCTTTGTATCCTCTGTTTACTAACATCACCCAATTAACTAATGCAGTTGACTCTCAATAACTTGAACTTCAGTAAGACAAGATTCTTTATAACTCGAAAAAAGTAAATTCCCTGCACACATCATATGCACAGTATTCCTCAGTAACTCATATTTTTGATATCTTTTGGGGCTTTTTTTTTCACTCCCTTCAGATTCGACCTATTGAGAGTTGACTATCAGAATTATAAACTTATAAGTTATATTCATATGACTATTCCATGCACATAAAGTATCTTAAAAATTCTCGGCTGCAAATAATGTCCTGTGTCTGGTATTCCAAATACTGATGTTCTGTACAGTCTGTGCTTGTGTAAGAATGAATAAGATGAAATTATATGCAAAAAATTATTTGTGGTAGATTACATACACTGTCCAGCACTTGTTAATGTGTGGGATTTGTCTAATCAAAAAGTGGTTCTTTGTGATTCTCCAGTGGATTGCACAAAGAGAATGAGAATTAGAATAATTAAAAGCCACATTGTCTAATCCTGTTTGGATTCTGTTTGTTTAACAAGAGTTGTGTGGATACAATTTTATCTGCAACAGACCCGACGCTCGTGATGTCACCCGCGTTATTTCAAAAATAGTCTTTGTTCCTTACGTGTTCCAATTCCCTACATTTTTATGTCTACCATTGCCTTGAGAAAGCCTCCCAGTGGAGTGCGAAAGCTTGGCGAATCTTTATACTTAAAATGCCGCAAAAATAAACGGATTTAATATGCTATTTGCGTCTCTTGAGTATTCACAGTGGGGTGTATTTATAATTATGTTAGTAATAAGTTATTTTCATTGTTCAGGTTTGTCATCTGGAGAATCACTAGATAGCAATGAAAAAAGTTTATGAAAATGATCTGTCATATATATTCATGTATATTCCTTTTCACACGTAAGCCAACTCACAAGTTTGACTGCTAAGTTTCTCTGAAAAATTCAAGACTTGCATAAAATGCAACCTCAAATTTTAAGGGTTTGGAAAATGTTGCACTTATTGAAATGATAATAAGGCAAAAGTATGTCTTCATATGTTTAATGAATTTTGCCTGAGAAATGCATGTTCTCTCATTCCAAGTAGGTAAGCAAGCTTTTTCCTTTTGTTTCTGATATAGAGTTCAAAATTGGTGTTTACTGTGTGTGAAATCTAGTGCCATCTTGCATGGCCTGTATAATTGTTTTTGCAGCAGTGGGCAAAGACAGTACTGTTTTTTAAGTTTTAATTTCAATTTAAATACAGTGGAACCTCATTTATACCTTTTTGAATAAACCAAGTAAAGTTAATGTATAATTGGGGGGGGGCATATAAACAAAATAATAAGTTATTAAGCCCAATTCAGAATTTTTGGATTGGTGACATCTTATGTATATATGAGAAGACATATAAGTGAGAAATGTATTACCTAGGTTCTACTATACATGTTTTCTTATTAATTGCATGCAGTCCCTTTTTGCTATAGCTGTCAGAAGAGCAACCATTTCCCTGCCTTTTTTTAAGTGAAGTAAATGTTTGTAGAGTCTGTTGTGTGTGCTGTGAAAGCAGCTTTTTTTACAGGTATGAAAGACAATACTGAATGTGGTAAATTCGTACTCTGGACTTCAATCTCACTTGAAAAAGAATAAAAAAATGCTTGCTCTGCTGATTTACACAAAAAGAAGAGAATGCGGGGAATGGAAAACTCATTTCATTAGGAAAATCCATAAATAAATATGAAACTACTGCTCACCACTACTAGCTGCACATCTGTTTTATTTTTTTGCCTGACTTGTGTATAATCTGACACCTACCCCCCCCCCCTTTATTTTAGAAAACATTTTCATCTAAAATTGTTTGACTTTTTCATCATCAAAAACCATTATCAAATCTTCCATCTCCCATATAGTCTTTTTCTGCCCCTTGATATCCATCCAGTCTGATATTTCATTTGGCTAATGGTGGTCAGTTCGCTTTTAGCAATGTATCCAGCCCATTGTCATTTCGGGTTTTTTACTTTGATCATGATGCCATCCACTCTTGTCATTTTCATTGCCTGCAGCCTCTGTTTGTCTTTTTTAGTTAAGGTCCATGTCTTTGATCCATAAGTAAAATCTGGAAAGGATATGTGCCGCCCCGGTGGCTTAGTGGTCTAAGCAATGGCCTCTGATCTTTCATCCGAAAGGGGTCTGGGTTCGAATCTCGGTGAGGCATGGATGTTGTGTTTGTCTTACGGCACTGGCTCTTTCCCTTCCCTGGAACCAGTGACTTTAAATTAGGGACGGGCGACTGCTTATAACCCATTAAGTTGCTCAAGGTGGTCGCTAAACCAAAAAAAAAAAAAAAAAAAGGATATGTTGGCTAAACAGTTTTTCTTTTAAGACAATGGTAATTTGCTCTTGAAAATTGTACTGTTTCTTCCGAACGCCCTCCAGCCAAGATTTATACACCAATTTAATTAATTTCTTTAATGTGGCCCTTACTTGATATCTCTTGTCAAAGGTGACTGTAGGCATCAATTACTTCCAGATTTGCCACATCAACAGCTAATTTTTTTGTTCTTGTAGAAGCATTGTATATCTGTTTTGCTTTTTGTAAGTTCATTTTTAATCTCACTTCTTTACTGTTGTTCACAAGCTCTTGGATCACACTCAGGGATTGATTCATTACATGAGTATGTGGGATATGTTTAATCAGAATGGCTTAAAAAACTAATGACAATTTGATGATTTCCAGAATTCTTGCATAAAGCAAAGGAGTGAAAGGATTTGCCTGGAATGAATATGATAGCAGTGAAGGCAGTGATGAAAGTGTTAAGACACATTTTTTATGAAACCCATGCCACCATTCCCTTGAGCTCAAGATGCCATGGAAAATTAATTTGAATCTCTCAGAAATAGTGATTATTCTAATATAATTTTTAATACTCTTAAGTAAAATAATTCTCAGAGATCCATACTTGCCAACTACTATGGATTTTGTTGTCTGACTACGGAACTTACTGTCAAAATTACAGATTCTATGAATTTTCATTTTGTTTAATTTTTTATTTATTTTGCTATTCTTAAGCAGATTCGCGGAATTCCCCCTTTTTTTTTTTCATCAGTTAGATCATTAAGATCGATGCAAAATAAGAGAATCGGGGTGGGGGGTTTTCCATCTGGTGGTAGATATTTCATGTTTCACAACTTTCGAAAATTAAAAAAATTTGCTGTAATCGTAATTTTTCTCTCCCGATATTGCTTTTGTGTGCAGTATTCTTGTTAAATGCCATTTTATTGCTTAAATGTTTGTTTTTCAGCTTGAAACTGTAGGCAACAGTTTTGCCAGAACGGAAGTTAGACGTCGCTTAAATTTTCTCATAATCTTCAGGCATAAGATTCTTCCGCGCATTCAAGGAATTCCGCTATTTTTGTTATTATTTTGGTCATTTACGAGATCGATGCACAACTGAACAGAAATTGAGGGAAGGGGTGACAGGGAGATGTTCATTGGAGAACGGAATTTCATCTTTATGAAACTTTCTAAAACGGAAAATCAACTGAGTTCAGATTTTTCTGTAATCGCAATTTCTTTTTCTCGTGATGTTGCCTCCATCCAGTATTATTGTTAAATAACATTTTGCTGTATAAATATTTTTATTTCAGCTTGAAAATAGGGGGAAATTTTCAAAACCGGAAGTCAAACGGAGCAAAGATTTCTCCTGTATTCAACCTCAACCGGCAATGTTCCCACTCTCCTGCATTGTTAAATATCCATCGTCCCAATAAGTTTTTGCATTTAAGCTTGATTAGGGAGGGGGAATTCCTGAAAACGGGAGTAACAAAATTGATGCATTTTTTTTTTTTTTTTTTTTTTTTTACAGATTTGGGGTTTCCTATCTCTCAAGCATTGTTGAATTTTGAATGCATCTAACTAATTTTTATTGGTAGAAGTTTCAAACTTAAATCTTGCAGTGTTGCCTATTGTGCCCTTGCTAGGGGGATCAGCTTTGCATTTTGCATGTGTTAAGTTTGTTTAATTAGTGTCCTTGTGTGTTGTAACGTTTCGTTGTGGTGCATATTTCTTTTTCACAAAGAGATGGATCGTTTTGTAAGAAAGTGCCTGTGTGTGCCATGGAATAATACTACACTGCTGGCCATTAAAACAGCAACACCAAGAAGGACAAAGGATAAGATAGTCAAACTGAGTTTATTTATGCCTTATAGTACAAGGATGAAGTGATTAAAATTTGAGGCAATTTGGATGCATAGAATGGACAAAAATCAGTACCAAGAGTAGCCATCATGGGCATGAATAACCTATGCCAGACGGCTCGGCATAGAGCCGAAAAGACTCTGGATGTAATTTTGGGGTATTGCATTCCGTGAGGCTTCAATTCTGTGCCACAGCTGAGTTCATCTACTGTAGTTGCCGGTGGTTATTGTTGGACCACTCGCTCCACGACCAGTGACCAGACGCTTTCAATAGGCGAAAGATCTGGTTTTCGTGCCGGCCAAGGGAGTAGTGGAACACGCTGGGCATCAAGGAAATGTCGGACGTTGCCTGCGACGTGCGGTTGCGCTTTGTCCTGTTGGTAGATGGCTCTCCGAAGTCCCTGTACGTACGTAACAACCACAGGCTCTAACAACTCGGAGATGTAACGCTGGCTGTTCAAATTTCCGGCTATGCGTACTAGACGCGTGCGGGATGCATATCCAATGGCACCCATACCATTACTCCAGGTGCTGGACCGGTATGATGCTTCAAAATGCAAGATTCCATGGGCCAGTCTCCATGGTGGTGCCAGACACAGAAACGGCCATTATGGTGCTGGATGCAAAAGCGGGATTCGTCTGAAAAGACAATGTCATGCCATTCCCGCATCCATCTGCGTCGTTCAGTGCACCAATGGTGCCTCAGACGCCTGTGCTGTAGAGTTAAAGGTAGGCGCAGCAATGGGCACCATGCAAACAGTCCGTGCCGCTGCAAACAATGTCACACTGTACCTCTGGATGCTTGTTGTTGTGCCACAGACTCTTAATTCGTGAGCTAGGGTCCTTGATGTGCTGGTTCGATCCCTAAGGGCCAGGTACACAATAAGTCTGTCCCCTTGGGAGTTGGTGTGTCGGTGCTGTTGTGATCCTTCCTGTCGCTCCGTCGTACCCTCCTGGACCCATAGATTCCAAATTCGCATCATGGTGGTTGGATTTTTCCCAACAAGAGCACCACTTTCGCGGCACGATAATCCAGTCTTGGTACGCTACGATTCTGCCGCGATAGAATTCCAATACATGCTGGGAAGCGTCCCGTCTTCTTACACGAGGCATCCTAAGACCTTCTGGGAGAAAAAACTGGGAGCAAACATAATTCCACTTTGGAAAACCAGCTCTCTAATCTCCTTTCTCATACTGCTTGTAGGTGGTGTTACTGGCGCAAATGATTTGCATCTGCGCTGCGCTGCTAATCATTTGCTTGCCTTACCATGCTGTACGCATCATGCAAATTTCAGGTCTGTCGGATGCTTCCTTCTTGGTGTTGCTATTTTAATGGCCAGCAGTGTAGTTAGCACTGACAAGGTTCTTGACAATGTTGGCAGGTATGGAGATCTCAAAACCTATCCTGCAAATCAGGCCGTTTCAGGTGCGACGTGGAATGAAGTCAGTCTAAAAATATGTGTGTTGTAAATGTGTTTCAAGGTACGCACATGGCTTGTGCAAGGTAAGCTACTGTTTGTATATAGTGTATTAAATTTCTTTTATAAAAAAAAAAGTATGATTCATAAATTGCAAATTCTTTTTTTTTTTTAATTTTCATACCTTTACAAGTATTCTATTTGTTTTGTATGTTTTTTTTTGTTTTTTTTTCACATTTCATTTGTTCATTAAACTTTTATGAGTTATTTATCATTGTTAAATGTCCTCTTAGGTGTCATAAGTGTGTGTATCTAGGTGCATGCTTTTTTTAGAACATCTTTTGTAAAAAAAGATTGTGCTCATGTTATCGGTTCATCCGTCTGTGGACACCATATCTCTGTAACTATCACTCCAATTTGAAAAATTCTTTTTGCATTGAGAAACTTAAAATGTGGGAATGATACTTGTATTTCTGTTGTTTTTTTGTCTCTTTTTTTTTTTTTTTTGGATGCACAACTGTACCGCTAGGGCATAAATTCAGATGATATTGAATTAAAGAGCGTTTCCGCTGTGAAGAATAACAAACCAGTAATTATGGAAACTGAAAATAAATGTTTTATAAAATTTCCATACTTACCACCCGTGAGTGATATCCATAAAAAGGAGTGTGTTGATCACAATATTAAGTTGGCAGAGATGGTAATTGACAATGGAAAATTACTGACTGCCAATAAAACTTCCATCCTGAAAAGTTCAGGTATATATATATTCTATTCCAACGATTAACAAAGAGGGAGTACAAATGAAATCATATATAGGCAGCACCAAAAGACGATTACAATGCTGGTTGAACAAACATATTTCAAATTGGTGCAAAGAGGAGATACTACAAATAGAAGAAGTAATAGGAATTGAAATGCTAAGCGACCTAAATCAATTACATGTTTCACTTAGATACATGTTTCACTTAGATCAAGAGATAATTATCTAGATATAGTACAGAGAGAAACCATTACTTTAGATGATGGTACACAAGTAAACATAGTGAACACTCAGGCCAGATCCAGCATAATGCTAAGACACATACCCCTATGCATAGAAGAAGTCACAATAAGAAGTATCTTTGAGAAATATGGCCCGAAAGGGGAAAGAATTGACATAGAGTTCCAAAAGGTACACAGAAAAAACTTATCCAGAGTTCAAAGGGATATTAAATGGGAACCGTATAATTAGAATGAAGTTAAACAAAAATGTTCCATCCTATATTAAATTTGGGCCATATTTTGGCAAATGTACAAATTCCAACATGCAGAAAATGCTCATCAACAGAACATATTACAAATTGCACAACCAGCTATTGCATAAACTGCAATAAGAGGGGACATGTTTCAGGGATTTGCAAAGATCCATGTAGGGGCTGTAGAAGCACAGAACATAAACTTAATCAATGCCCCCCCCCCCAAAAAAAAAAAAAACAAGTAAGGGAACAAGATAAACAACCCATTGACAAACACACAGGAGCAAATACAAATTGAACTCAACAGAATAAACAAGGAGTTTCCTACGCTAAATACTTCAACACCAGTATAAAACACACAAACAGAACATCACAACACAAACAAATCATCTGCAGAAGCCACTAAAAATGTGCAGAAACAAATTTATGAGGAAGAAGACAATGCAGACATATCAGCATCACAAAATGAGGAAGAGGACACAAAAAACATTCAAAATCATTTATCAGAAGAGGAAGACAACACAGACAATTCAGCAACACAACATGAAGAAGCCAACACAGACATCTACAGAGAAAACAACATACAAGATACAGACAAATCATCCTCAGATAAATCAACAACAGATACAAGTACAGATGGTAGTGAACACAACACACCAAGAGCACAATCTATCATTCCAACAACCTCAAAACCAGGAACTACAAAAAAAAAAACAAAAAAAAACAGTAAACCATCTAAGCCTCCTACTAGAGTTACACAACTGAAAAGACCCACAATAGAAAAACAAGTTCAAAAAGAAGCAGCAGCTAGATATACAAGACACAGACAAAAAACACAATAAAATAATGCTGACCTTAGACTCTGTCACATTTCAGCAACACAATTACACAGGTAATCTGGTTTCTATTATGCCAAATACACATCATAAAACACACAACACCTTTTCTAAACATCTTTTGGACATTAACCAGAATTTGGTTAAAAACCAAAACAAGAGCAAAAATACTAATAAAAACACTACTATCAGAACTCAGAAACAGTATAAGAACAAAAAATGAGTAAAACTAATTTTAAAATTGCTACAATCAATATACAAGGATTTAACCAAAAACAAAAACAGGACAGGGTCCTGTCATACATGCTAAATGAAAACATTGATGTCCTTTGCATCCAAGAAGTACTCTTCGAGGATATGAGGGACATCAAGGGTTTCAGGAGTCACTATGGGTTGAAATCATGGTTCTTTCTAGGCACCTCTCATAGAGGAGGTGTCACAATCATTATTAATCCAAAGACTGGTGCAACCCTAAAGCGATTCGAGTGTGATATTACAGGCAACTTTATCACTGTTGAATTAATGTACAAAAACGCACATGTAGTTATACACAACACTTATGCTCCATATAACTCTAAACAGAGACAGGTCTTCTTTAAAAACATAACACAAAAAATGAATAACTATGGAGGAATAGAATTCTTATGTGGGGATTTTAACACCACCATACCATACAATAACTCTAACCAGAACTAACACAGATGCTACTCATAAAACCTTAAACAACATAATAATTAATAGAAAATTAAAGGATACATGGGAATATGCTAGCACAAGTGAAAATGGGATAACTAGAATAGGCTCTAATGGTACAGAGTCTAGATTAAGACTACATTTTTGCACAAGAAAAATACTGTAAACAAGGGGTAGAAATTAAGAAAGATTTTCTTAACACCACCAATAATTACATATCAGATCATGCTATATAGTAACATTAAATTGTAAAATAGAAACTAACACTGAAAACAAAAAACTCAAGGGACCTTATTGGAAGTTAAATAAGGGGATTCTTGATAATGCTGAAAGTTTAGAAGAAATTAAAATACACATTAAAAATAGCATAGAAAAAATTAACAACACAAAAAAATGGGACAACTATAAAAACGAGTTACAAGAAAAACTTAAGCAAATTAGCAAGGAACACATTCACAAAAAAAGAATTCAAATTACTAAATGTAAAAAAATGATAGAATTATGTAAAAACTTAGACCAAAACATTGAGCTAAACAGCAGACTGCTTGAAGATTGGCAATACAATCTTGAAGTAGCATATAGAGAGAGCTCAAATGGGAGCCAATCTAATCCGTCAAAAAAGACTAGCAGCAGAAAAAGATATTAACCAAGGTATGAAAGGAAAAAAGAAACAAAACCAAAATAAAAATCTCACTAATATAATCCAAAGCAAAATAATAGAATTGAAATTTCAAAATTATTTTAGTAAACTGCTCAGCCATAAGCAGGCAGACATTGAAATTTATCCAGAAGTCACTTATAAATTAAATGAAGAAGAAAGTAAAATAATGAAAAAAAGATTTGATCCAAAAGAAATTAGAAAAGCCGTCTTTTCCTTACCAAATGGATCCTCCCCAGGAATAGATGGGATCCCAATTGAGTTTTATAAAAAAACTTGGGATGTTATAGGCAAAAATTTCACTAAAATCATGAATGATATGCTATACACAGCAAATTGCCCAAAATCCATGAAGACTAACCTTATAAAATTATTATTTAAAAATAAAGGTAATAAAGACAACCCAGAAGGATGGAGATCCATATCCATTCTAAACACAGATTACAAAATATTTGCAAAACTCATTGTTAACAGAATAACAACTTATTTACCAAAATTATTAAATCCCAGCCAAGCATGTGGTGTAAAGGGAAGATATATACACAATAACATAATTGGCATAAAATACATCTTAAAATATATAAATAAGAGAGGGATTAAAGCAGCCATAATTTCCCTTGACCAAAAAAAAAAAAAAAGCTTTTGATATGATAGACAGAAATTTTCTATTTAGCATATTAGAAAAACACCAAATTCCAAATAAAATAATCAAAATATTAAGAGCAATATATAATGGCCCAAGCTGTAGAATCATTTTTAATAACGTTAAGCAATTCAATAAACACTGAAAGAGGAATTAGGCAATGCTGCCCACTCTCTCCAGTGTTATACATTATATGTATCAATATATTTTAGGACATGCTTGACAACAATAAAGAGCTAAGAGGCATTCCTATACCAGGGAAACCACATCAACAAATAAAACATCTTGCATATGCAGATGATCTTATCATCATAGCTAAAGATGAAGCAGATATTAATCACATATTTAAAGAATACACTGTATTTAGCAAAATGACAGGTGCCAAACTAAACAACACTAAAACAAATACTCTCCTTTTAGGCAAATGGAACCAGAGTGACCCAAGATTAGGAAACATAAATAAAGATATTACAGTATTAGGCATAACTTTTAATCAAAAGGGTCCCAATTTAGAAAAATATTGGGAAGAGAGTCTTACTAAAATGCAAATTAACACACACATTTTTAAAAATTAAAAATACTCTTAACCATGCCAGAGCTCAGATAGTGAATGCTGTTTTCTATCCAAGGTTCATGTATGCCTTTCAGGTGGAAACCCCTAAAAGAGATATAATTATTAGACTGGAGAGAGCAGCGTTCAGCTTTCTTTGGGATGGCAAAGTTGAGAAGATAAAAAAGAACCACCATGTACAACAATCAATTAGATGGAGGAGTAGGAATAAAAAGCCCACACATTCTTGCTCGTATTTGCAAACTAAAAGGGTTTCACAACTTATTAAAAAATGAACAACACCCAACACAAGGATTTCTCCAGTATCTTAGTGGCAACTACTACAATAAAATAACAAACAAACAAAACAGTAAACCATTTGACTTCTTTCCTGATGAGGAAATAAAAAATAACTGTACAAAATTGCTGGACATAATAGACAAAAGCATAGGAACAAACATAATTCCAGATGACAAGATAAAACAGCTCTATCAATATTACTGTAAGGCCAATCCTACTTACTTAAGTACTAATCTTATTAAGCATGAAGAAAAATCTGCATGGCAAAACATCAGTAAGATAAAACTACAGGCAACACTAAGAAATCTAAATTTTAAAATTGTACACAATATCATTCCAAACATGGAATGGTGTAAAAGAATCAATATAGCCACTACAAACACTTGTCCTCGTTGTAATCAAATTGAAAACACTCCACATTTATTTGTGCAATGCACACAACATACAGATATCTGGAAGTGGCTAGAGAAATACCTCAACTTTAAAAACCACTCAGCACTGAAAACATACTGTACCACACAAATGTTCATGACAAAAAATATATAGACAACATAGCACAAATTCTCATCACTATCAGCAAATATCAAATCTGGAAAAGGAGAAATGGCAAATTACATAACAGAACAGTTAAAACAGTAGACAGAACAAAACTATCAATCCTATGTGAATTAAGAGATCTAATAAGAGTAGATTGGGAGAAGAAATCAAAAAAGTATTTCAATAAAAAATGGTTAATTTACAAAAATATATGTTACATAGATAAGAAAACATATAAACCAAATGTTAAAATGAAATTCAATTAATAAGTATGACAATTCCTGTGTTCACCTTAAATAATAAAAAAAAAAAGCAAATAGTTTATGAATATCTAATACAGCAATGCTGGAAGAATGAACTGGTTTGAAAAAACTGGTTGGAAAAAAAAAAAAAAAAGGAAAAGAAGTAAGTAGGAATACGCAAGTACACACAAAGGTAAATACACTTTCTGAATGAATGAATTGAAAGTTGAATAAAAGAAGTAAAAATATATGCATGAAACATGAGATGAGTAAAAAAAAAAAAAAGTGTACTTTTTGTTATTTGGTTATTCTGTAAAATGTTTTGCTATTATGTCAGTGTGCCCTTTATTATATAGGAAGCAGAATTTCTAATTCTCATGAATATCGAATAATTTAAATCTTTAATTGCATGAAGGTGGGACACGAAGTGTGCGCAGGCATGCTAAGTGTAAACCACCGGATTGCAACAATGCAAGCAACAGCATAAACAACTGAAAATCACACAATTGTGATGGGATGTTGTTATAAGGCTAAAAGCAACTATTGCATAAGAAAATTTGCCCCAGGTGTCAAAATTTGATATCATCATCATCATCATCATTGTCAACCATTATCAATCCACTGCTGGACGAAGGTCTCCCCAAGTTTCCTCCACAACGGTCTGTCTTGTATACATTATTCTTGGGATGTAAGGTCAGGTGATGCATAGCATCACAGCCTCTCCTTGACAAATGTCAACCCCGCCTTCTCGTGGTGCCTCCTGATCCCACTAAAGGGGCTCTGACGACCGCCAATAGCGGTATAGCTATACGATCGGGATTTGAGGAAATGCTATCCCACAATCACCAGCCCGCTTGGCCAGCGTGGTGAGTTATGGCCAAACCCCTCCAAAATGACTTCACAACTTAAATCTTGGCCCTCAGTTTCCGGCAGCTGGAATGTACCTGGCCAAGGCAGCGGCCAGTGCGACATGAAGGCAGAGGGTGCTAAGAATCCCCGGGCGACCGGACTAGGCTGTCATCTGATGCTGACCTTGGCTGCGTATAATGGATGCTCCCTATATCTTCTGATTCCAGGCTTCCTGAATTGGAAAAGGAACTACAAAGGATCAAGTGGGACATCGTGGGGCTAAGTGAGGTAAGGAGAAAAGGAGAAGATCTCATTGAACTGAAAAGTGGACATCTCTTCTACTATCGTGGGACAGATACTGGCAGAACTAGTGGTGTTGGATTTATAATAAACAAGAAACTGAAGGATAAAGTTGTAGAAGTTGAAAGTTCCTCTGACAGAGTTGCACAACTCGTTATCCAACTCTCGAGAAGATACCAGGCTCAGATAATTCAAACTTTTGCACCCACCACAAGTCATCCTGAAGAAGAAATTGAATAATTTATGAGGAAATTCGTCATCTAAATAATAAAGGTAAGCAACATTTGAAGATAATTATGGGAGATTTCAATGCAAAAATAGTATAACGGCAACAGAATGAAACTTCAGTAGGTAAATTCGGTCATGGCAACAGAAACCAGTGTGGAAATACTCTTGTTGAGTTTGCAGAGGCAGAAGGGTTTTTCATCTTGAACTCCTTTTTCAAGAAAAAGCCACACAGGAAATGGACATGGAGACATCCAAATGGAACAACAAGTGAAATTGATTTTATTATGGGTAACAAAAAAATCCGTCATAGAAGACTGTGCTTAACAAGTTCAACTCAGGTAGTGACCATAGATTGGTGAGATGTAAGATGCATCTCAACACTAAACTTGAATGTGGCAAGCTCATAAGACAAACAAAATGTATTGACATAACCAACCTTAAAAAACACCATAATACCTTCAAGTTGGAACTGAAGAACAGATTCTCTGCTTTAGAAGGCCTAACATCGGAAGAAGTGGATATTTCTGAAATTAACAGAAAAGTAACCAAAGCTCTTATGGAAACAGCAACAAAATTAGCTGGGTCTAAGAACAGGTTGCATGTGAACAAATTATCAGGAAAAACCGAAATGTTGATGCAAAAAAGAAGAGAGATGAGGACAACTAAAGAAGATGCGACTTCCAAAGTGGAAAGCTATGCAAGACAGTAGGAAAAAGTATCACTGAAGATGTAAGAAAATTCAACTGTGAACTAGTGAGGAAAGCAATTGAAAACAACCAAAGCCTAAAGATAGCAAAGGGACATCTCAGATTATGGCACTGAGAAAAGAAGATGGCTTTGTAACAAGAAATAGAGGCGAAATTTTGACAAGAGTGAACGATTTCTACTCCAAATTATATGAAAGGGATGATACGTGTACTCCAGACATCATGAAAGGTACCAGTACCAGAGTTCTTCCAGTCCTCCCAGCAGAAGTTGCACATGCAATCAAGAACATGAAGCGGGAAAAAGCTCCAGGAGAAAATGGCATTACTGTAGACATCATACAAGAAGCAAGTGGAGAAATCGAAACAGTATTCGCCCAAATTTTCACTCGATGCCTTAATGAAGGGAAGATTCCTGAGGATTGGAACAACGCTACAATGATTTTGCTACATAAAAAAGGTGACATTGAGGTTCTCAGGAACTACAGACCTATCAGCCTCCTATCAGTAGTTTATAAAATCTTCACTAAAGTTCTTTCACACCGCTTGAAGGTAACACTGAACATGGCTCAACCGAGAGAACAAGCTGGATTCAGGAGTGGCTACAGCACAATAGATCATATCCACGTACTGAGAGAACTAATTGAAAGAGCGAGGGAATATGAACTTCCATTGTGCATGGCTTTTATCGATTATGAAAAAGCCTTTGATTCGGTGAAACCATCAGCAGTTACAATGGCTCTGAAATCCTGTGGTATTGAAGATGCATACATTAATATTATTAATAACATCTATGAAAATGCAAGTGCAAAGATTCGGCTGTTTGAGAATACAGCACACATAAAAGTTGGAAAGGGAGTGAGAAAAGGTGACACCATAACTCCGAAGCTCTTTAATGCTACATTGGAGGGTGTCTTTCAGTCGCTGAGCTGGGAAAACAAGGGAATAAAGATTAATGGAGATTATCTAACTCACCTTCGTTTTGCTGATGCCATAGTCATTTTTGCAACTACCCCATCAGAGCTGCAGAGTATGATCCAGGAACTTGCTGACAAGAGTAAAGAAGTGGGATTGGCAAAAGTGATGTTCAATGCTTTTTCAAGAAATGAAGATTTATCGATTGATGGAGAAAAGCTGGAGATAACAGACACGTACATTTATCTTCGACAGCAGATATCAAGTGAGAGTCACATTGATGAAGAAATTAATTGGCGTACAAAACTTGCCTGGAGAGCTTTTGGAAGAAACAGCATAATTTTCAAGAGCAATATGCCATTATGTCTTAAAAGAAAAGTGTCTGATCAGTGCATCCTTCCAGTGCTCACATATGGTGCAGAGACATGGACCTTAACTAAAAGAGACATACAAAGGCTACAGACAACTCAAAGCAGCATGGAGAGGTGCATGCTTGGTGTAACCAGGAGAGATAAGAAGAGGAACTCATGGATCCGAAAAATGACAAGAGTGGAAGACATCATGATCAGAGTTAAATCCCTGAAATGGCAATGGGCTGGACATTCTGCCAGAAGGACAGACCATCGATGGACAGCCGAAATTTTAGATTGGATTCCAAGGGACAGGAAAAGACCCAGAAGAAGACCACATGGGAGATTTGTGGATGAAATTCGAAAGTATGCAGGAGTGACATGGAGGAGACTGGCGCAAGACAGACCGTTGTGGAGGAAACTTGGGGTGACCTTCGTCCAGCAGTGGATTGATAATGGTTGACAATGATGATGATGATATAATATTCTTATAATATCATAATCTTGCATATTCAAAATTTTTCTATTAAGTCCACCGGAACAACTACACTAAGCCTGGATAAAAGCAGAACCCAATGGTTCTCTCCCAATCCGATAGGCTGTAGTTGGGAAGGATAGATTAAGACAAGCACTGCAAGGAGATAAGACGTCTCTGATGCAGTATTGTTGTGAAAATAATTTTTCACTAGCTGGTCAAATATCAAATTAATAACATCACATAAAAAATACGACCAGCAGTTTATTTCAGAAGCAGTTGTAATTGAAAAAACGAAAAATAGGAATTGTAACAATAATGTACCAGTTGAATTACCGTACGCCTAGAAGTACTTGATAGCAATTGAAGAGAAAATGAAGAAACATTATTATAATAAAAGAAAGAAAATACAGAATGACAAAATAAAAGACCCAGAAGAAAATAAGTCATTGATCTCACCATAGATGGTGCCATGGGTGTTGTGTTCTTGTGATCCCAGGATACTTTGCATTTTGAAGACCAAGGGTGTGTGGCCTCCATATCTGATGAGTTCGTCATTGATGTGTGCACGTTCATATGATGAAGAAGCATTGTTGGGAGTGCCACTGATGATAGCATGAAACTTGCTGAAACCGGTCTGGTGATGTGGTTTGACGACTGCGACTGTCCATCTGCTTTTAATTCATTTTAATCATGGTTCCATTTTATATTGTTTAGTTTTTGTTTGTCTTTTGGTCGTTTGTAGTGTCTCGTTTTAATTCTGACTTTGTCCAGTGGGACCGCATATTTTATCACACGTACGATTTCTCCACCAGCGTTCCTGGATGTTGAAAGAAAGATGAATATTTGACTAGGCCTTCATTGAGCATTGGCCGTGGATGTTTTTTGAGACATACTCATCAACATCGAAGGTAGAGCACTTTTTTAGATATATGTAATTCGGAGTGAGCTGCTTGGTATGTCTATGTGAATAACTTCTTATGTGTCGATATGAATAACTTTTTCAGCACATTATATGTTGGACGTCATGTCGGAGGGCTACATTTACACCAAGAACAACATAATGAACAGTAAACGTTTAAAGTTTATGTGTTAATATAGTAATTCTTTGTGCGCATTTTCTTCCCAAAATAATGCATGATTTTGCTGCTAGGGTCGCCAATTCTCAGTATCTGTGCTTCTACTCATGCGATTTAAAAATTCTCTCAACACCGGATGCCATTTACCTTGTGGAACACTAGGTTAGTATTTGAGGAGTTTTATAGTTCACAGTTCTGTCGTGTCACTAGGGGCATTTGTGCACGTTTGTTTGCAGTTGTATTTCTGCTTCTAAAAACCCTATTAAAATAATTCTTTTTACTGTATGCTGCAATAGAGATGTGGAGCATTATCCTCTTTACATAATGCACAGATTTTTGCTTGAGGGCATAAAGGTCAACACCTTTTCCTTTCTATCTCTGCTTCCAGGAGTCTCATTTGAAAAGTTTTTTTTCCCTTTGCATAGGGTTTTCCATGAAGAATAATTTTTGCCTATTTTCAACTTTCCCATTGTGCAAAATTCTTCAGCTGGAAGGCGTGCAGTTATGTCATGTTTCTTTCTATATTTATTCTTTTAACTGTTTGATTTGAAAATCTGCTATGAGAAGCTTTTTGTGCGCCATTTGTTAATTTTCGTTTCATACTTTTTAGCTGTTGGTGGAATTAAGTAGCTGTTTCTGGATGTTTTATTGATTGTAGAAATATGCTTGATTTTTTTTTCTAACTGGTTGTATTGACTTTGAATAACTTGGATAAATTTAATTTGCACCAGAAAGTATTCAAAAGAATGCTCATTACAACCAAAAATTTGGTGTCTTATTTCTCGTTTTCTTTTGTTTATGGACATAATAAATAATGACTATCATGAATAAAACTATCCAGTTCCATGGAGTTTTTATAACCAGGTTTCATTGTATTTATTCTCAAACTTTACCAGACTTGAAGCAGTGTAGACCTTAATCATATATAATTAATCCATAATTTAATGATGTTGGAAAATTGAAATTAAATTTTGGAACATGCATATACTAACATACACAATAACTCACTTATTGCTTGAATTTCTATGTTTGTGCAATCACATAATGTAGTTTTAATTATCAAATAAACGATAAAAATGAATTTGTTTTTTTCTCTTGATGTCTAACAGATTTCACTTCATGACTCTCCTAGCCTTAAGAAGAAATTGATTTACAAGTTGATTGATGTCAAAGACTTTGCGACAGCTCTTAAAATGGCCAATAAATTTGAGATCCCAGTTAATGAATGGCCCCCTGTTTTAAAACATTTTGAAGGAAATGCTGGTGAAGTGTAAGCAATTTGTAAAATATTTGTGTTTATAAAAGTTTTTCAAACATACCTTGTTTCTTACAGCAAAGTTTGTAATTGGTGTAAAAGCTGTAGGTGAGTGTTATAAGATTTGTTGTTTGGGGGAATGAATGAAAGAATGTGCAAAGCCTTCACTAAATGTAATTCTGCAGTTTAAAAATGTGTTGTCTTTTGCAAGTAGTGGAATGTTTAACAAAACATTTTAACAGCAAGGCTGCCACCTGGCATATGGGTGCAAAATAGAGCTGTGCTGCTTTTACTGTTGTTTGGACCAGAATTTATACTTCAGTGTGCTTCTCTGAATGTTTGCTAAACAGGATCTAGCAATTGTAATCTATTTCAGGCATTTGTTAGACATTTGTTCTGAATTTAAAGAGCAGTCACCTGTAGATTTCAAGAATAGCAGGTAACAGCAACCTGCAATGTACAGAGAAATACATGCAGGACTGTGCAGTTATCTTGTTTATATTTTAAGAGCCTAATACAGAGATGCCAACTCTCTGGATTTTTGCGGGAGACTCCGGATTTTCAGCCCTTCCTCCTGCCCTCTGGATGAATGTGAAATTCTCCTGTTTTTCACCAAGAATTAGCCGTTAGGATGGTCGAAATTCCATCAATCACCATGATTTCAAACCGCTTGTGAAATATTTTTCTTTCTGCGTTGATGCAAGGCGGCATTACAGTTATCAGTTTTGTACTTTTCCTCTCCAATCTCCAAAAAGATAGCCTCTTCAGTGGCGTAGTGGTCTAAGCGCTGGGTTCTGACCAATTGTCCGTGATGGGTCAGAAAAAAATGTACTTTAAATATTATTTTTTTCCAGTCCGATTGTCATATGACGCCTTCAGCAAAGAGCTCACCCGCTCTGGCACTAGAATGCTGAGGGAGGGTCAGTAATTGATTGACAGATGGGAGCTTCTCCTTGATTTTCTTTCTCCTTGCAGTTCAGTCTTTCAACCCTCTCCTCAACAGAGGCGTGCACATTCTAAGTAATGATAAACAGCTGAGTTGCAGCAAATTCACTTCACAACAAAAGAGAGTAGTTACAGTTGGCCTTGCCTTGTAACGAAAGGTGCTGTTAGTACAATGCTTTTTGTCATCATTGCCTTCGTGCACAACCTAAAGAAGAAGCAAAAACAGTTGGCTGCTATTTTATTCGTAAAAAGTGATGTGGGCAAAAATTTCAGTGGGTGGTGGTTGATTTTTGCACTGTTTTTTCTTTTTCTAGAACTTTTAGTACACCAATACTACTACTTCTGGAAAATGTTGATAAAAAATAGCGCTTGTGAGATTTTTTTTTCTAGAACTTTTAGTACACCAATACTACTACTTCTGGAAAACGTTGATAAAAAAAATAGCGCTTGTGGGATTTTTTTTTCTAGAACTTTTAGTACACCAATACTACTACTGAAAAATGTTGATAAAAAATAGCACTTGTGGGATTTTTTTCTCTAGAACTTTTAGTTCACCAATACTACTGCTTCTGGAAAATGTTGATAAAAAATAGCGCTTGTGGGATTTTTTTCTAGAACTTTTAGTACACCAATACTACTACTTCTGGAAAATGTTGATAAAAAATAGCGCTTGTGTGATTTTATGGGCTATAAAAATCTCCCGATTTTCAGATTTTGAAGGTTGGCATGTCTAGAAGTTCATGCATTTGAGCTTCCTAGTCAGTGTTCAAAAAACCCTCTGGTCCTCACTGTTCAGATTGTGTGCTCACTCCAAGCTGTGGTCAGACATGACTTGAAAGTGAAACTATCGTAAATTTGTTGGGGCAGCGTCCACTAATGTAAGAGCATTCTGTATTACTGAAACCTGTGTGAAACACTCATGAATATATTAGTAACAAGTATGAAGTCATGTAACAATATATTTAACCTTTTCTGTTGAAGTTATCATCATCACCAGGAACCATTTTCAATCCACTACTGGGTGAAGATCTCCCAAAGTCTCCTCCCCAGCTCTCTGTGTTGAGTAATTCTCTTTTATGTTACTTTGGCTTGTTTTCGTATTTCATCTACTCATCTCCCGCATTTCTTCTGGGTCTTTCCTGTCCCTTGGTATCCAATCTAGTATTTCAGTTGTCCAGCGGTGGTCAGTTCTAGCAATATGTCCAGCTCATCTGGTGAAGTATAACAATACAATACAAAACAATGACAAATTACATGATAAAATTTGGACATAAGCATCTAACCATTAGTAATAAGTATAAAAACTTTAAAACAGGCTTATGTTATGTAAGAAAGTTTAATTTAAGGGAGTTTCAACTGATACCTTCAGTCTTCATCAGCCTTGTGACAGATGGATGATGATGATCAATGGTAATGATGTGCTCATCATCATCATCCATCTGTCACAAGGCTGATGAAGACTGAAGGTATCAGTTGAAACTCCCTTAAATTAAACTTTCTTACATAACATAAGCATGTTTTAAAGTTTTTATACTTATGAAAAATTATACTCCTGGGAAGACTAAGTAGGTTAAAGAGAAAGAGAGAGACAGACAGATAGAGACCTGGGAATAAATGAGCAAGTAGCATTTTAGGCTGTGAATGAGTTGGGAGATCTCAGGAATTTTTTTTCTCTGGCTTAAACTCCCAAAATCTGGAATTACAATTTCAAAAAGTGGAAATTGCAAATGTGCTAAATTGTCAATTAAAATGAATGTTAAATTTATGCACTCCTTCTGTCTTACACTGACGTGCAAAAATTAAGGATGAGACGGTTTTTCGAATGTAACGTCGTACAGAAGTGCCCCACATCGACTCAAATCGTACCATAAGATCCCCAACATGTAAGAATATGGGACAAGTGACCAAAATCGTCCAAACAAGGAATCCAAAGGATACAAAGGCACTTTATTGAAAAGATAGCTTCGAGCACAACTGGACAGAAGACAGAAACGTCCATGTGACAGGCGGCTGCCAAGAAAAATCCAGTCTTTAGTAGGGGATATGATCACCCCTGACTGCGTTGCAGGGTTTACAACGTCTGTCCATGCTGAGGACGAGGTTGTCAAGGAGCTGTTGAGGCAGTGCGACCCATTCCTCTCGTAGCGCGAGTCGCAGCTGCAGAATCATTGCTGGCGGCTGGTGATGTGCTGCCAAGCGTCTCCCGAGAAGGTCCCACATGTGTTCGATTACCTTGTGGGCCAATCCATGCGTTGAATATCTTCACTCTCCAATAGCTCTGTGACAGCCACTGTACGATGAGGTGTAGCGTTATCATCCATGAAGAGGAACTCAGGACCCACAGCATCTCTAAACAGACGCATGTGAGGCAGGAGAACCTCGGTACAATAGCGGACACCAGTGACTGAAACTCCCTGGAAGATGTGGAGGTCAGTACGGCTACCAAGCATGATACTGCTCCAAACCAGTCCCTTTCGATGATGTTGGAGGTGTGATTGCATGTTCCCTGCTCTCTCCAGATGTGTACACGTCCAGAATCGCTTGTCAAATTAAGTTGGCTCTCATCCGTAAAGAGAACTCTACCCCATTGCTGATGTGTCCAGTTCTTGTGTTCATGGTACCACAGAAACCGCCGTCTCCGATGAGCAGGCGTTAATGGCACACACTGTACTGGTCGTCGTGCAAATAGACCACCTTTGTGCAGCCACCTGGCCACGGTAAAACGTGATAACGGACATCCAGTTGTCTGTTGCATGTGCTTTGCGATTTCTTCCGCTATCTACCGTCTGTCTCTTCTCGCCTGTAGGACCATATACCGGTCGTCTGCCGCTGTGGTTGCTCGTGGACGACAACTGCTAAACTCTTGGACAGCTGTTCCTGTCGTTTGAAATGCTCTCCAAGCTCGTGAAACAATGCTGTGAGCGATCCCGAACTCTTCGGCCACACTAGTCACACTTTGACCTTCTTCCAACTTCCCAATGACGCGATCTCCGGTAAAGTCATCCAGATGTCGTCTACTGAATTGCCTGTTGGCCATATCACACGGTGGCAGCAACTCGACGTCGTTCAAACTGATGTACACCGTGCAATAGCTTTCACCGAATTGCTGAGTGTACACCGCCCGTGTGCTTTATTCCCTTCCAACCCCCCCCCCGTCATGTTGCATATATGCGCTGGCCCTTCCGTACCGGACCTTAGTCTATCTCCTGAATGGTCTTTCGGTCCGTTCTGCCTGCTCGTTCCACTGTTATGCTAATTTCCCCTCTTCGTCCTTAATTTTTGCACACCAGTGTACAAATGTCTGAGAGAATGAAGCAAAACTAGGTTGGAACACAAACTATACAGAAATTAAACTTGCAAACAAACCTATTGCCTAGAAAAAATTGTCTGGAGAACAAACAACTATAACAAAACTTATAAAGTGTATAATGTATGAAAGTAAAGGAAGTTTAAATATACCCTGAATAGAAACACTAATTCAGTACAGGGTGATTGTAAACTCCTTCAACAAAACAATAGGGGTGATAGTACACATCAAGATGAAAAATATTTGTAATGGAACCTAGGTCCGCATTCCACTCCTAGTGCCAGAAAAGTGCACGTTCGAAAAAATGTCCAGCAGGCACACTGAGTTCCAACCAGTGCATGAGAAGCACAAAATGCAAAGCTGAACACGTGCGTAGACGATGAGGAGCAAACATTTAAAAACAAAGCCGAACCTGTTCAGTGATATTTCCATGCAAATATCACATGACAATTGATGTGTTTGTGAAGGGCATGGAGGACTGCACATACAAGGAATTGGCGGATATGCATCTGATGTACGGCCACGCATGTGGTTATGAACGTGAAGCACAAAAACTGTACCGTGAGAGATTTCCCGAATTGTCGTATTCCTTTGCCAGTGTTGATCGAAGACTGCGTGAAACGGGCTCGTTGGCTATCTCAAAGAGGGATACTGGACGTCTGCGATGTCCAGTATCCTTCTTTGAACATTGGTATACAAGACAGTTGAACATTGATATAAAACATTGAACATTGGTGTATGAGACACCTGTGAACTCCCTGGAAGATCTCATCGTGCAAATCGCTGTTGCTGCGGATAAGATCAACACCACACCGGGAATCTGCAAGAGGGTGTGATAGTCCTTCATTCGCCTGTGTGGGCTGTGCAACGACGCCTTTGGACGCCAGTTTGAGTAGCTCTTTTGAGTCTTTCTCAGATGTGATTGGAATTGTGCAACTCATAAATTAGGTATGTCTCTTTGTTTTTGCTGTTGAAAGGCTCAACGTGGATATATAACTTTACTCTATTCTGGCACTAGGAGTGCAGGTTCCATTGCAAATATTTTTCGTTTTGACGTGTACAATCACCCCTCTTGTTTTGTTAAAGGAGTTACAATCATCCTGTATAAAGAAACCATTGCTGGTTTTTTTTTTCTTATAGTACTGTGAAAGAATGTGGCAGCACTACTCACCATGCAGCTAGCTGCATGTTGGAAATAGGACAAATTGGCTTTATTTTGACCTAAGATTCAATTTCACTCCAACCACTTAATTATTTTCAAATGATGTGGACACAAGCCTTTCTTTGTAGCAGGAATCACATCATTGCACAAGTTTCTAGATGCTTTTCAATGGCTAGCATGATCAAGGGATTTGAAAAAATCCAAATTCAAACCACTCTACAAAAGCCAGAAGAGACAGACACCATTCAAACCACTCTGGTGTCTGTCTCTTCTGGCTTTTATACCGCTGAGTACTGGTTTCTTCATATCAATTTCATTCTCTGATGGTTCAAAATCTGATGGTGATACGTGATGCACATGTATGCATGTCACTGAGATGTGTGCAGTAGGAATCCTACTGAAATGAGAAATCCAACATACCGTCTATGCATTAAATTACTTAAACTAGTAGAAATAATCACCATCACTACTCAGAATCTTTACTAAAATCCTATAAACAAACGAGTACAAGTAAAAGTGAGATCTTTCGAAAGCACTATGCTCCCATCATCGGACTAAAAGTGATATCATGTCCTGGTATATATACACGTTGCAAACGTAAGCTGACATAAAACGACAGTCTGGAGCATGAGTCACATATCAACTGGTGCACCTCCACGGAGTCTCAATGGAACCTAGATGTTGAGTAACAACGTGCAGATGATAGTGTATAGGGAATGGTCCCATTAGTGAAGTAATATTTCACTTTTCACTAATGGGACTATTCCCCCTATACACTATCATCTGCACATTGCTACTCAACATCTAGGTTCCATTGAGACTCTGTGGAGGTGCACCAGTTGATATGTGGCTCATGCCCCTGACTGTCGTTTTACGTCACCTTACATTTGCAACTGTGTGTATACAGGGTGTATAGGAAAGTCCTTAAACAGGGAAATAACTTTTGAATGCAAAATGCTAGAGTTGTAGAAGTAGTGTGTACATATAGTAAAGTGACTATGTTCTATCAGATGAGACCGATTGCAGCACCCTTAGCGTTGAATTTTGGAAGTTAGCGATCCTATCGCGAGAACCAAGAGAGATAGCGAAAAAGTCAATAGCAAACGTGTAGAGCGTCACCAATTTAGTATGAATTGACGCCCTACATTCATCAAAAACTCCAATAGAAGTCCGGAAATGCAAATATCTCGGTATTCGATCACCGGCATAAATACGTCACTCATCGTGTGCAGAAGTGTGGCATTATAAGGTGATGCAAATTTACTAATAAAACTAATGTACGTGTCAGCAAGGTACATTTTATTATGTACTGTACAATAAAGTAGTAGGAAATTCATACAGCAGTAGGACATTATGAAGAAGAAAAACACAAAATAATGTTCTAGAAATACAAAATGTCAGTACTAATACTTAAGCATTCGCGATGTGTCCACCATCGGCAGCAATACACATCTGCATTTGAGCTAGAACTTCTTGTTGGACGTTCTGCAGCATTTCAGGTGTTACGTTACTGCATGCTTGGATAATACGGGATTGTAGAAATTTACCATACACGACCAAATGTAAGGCCACACGTCACACTGATGTCCCTCGTACTGCAGTGTGGGTGGGCTAGCGCATAGGCCAAAACGTGCACACCTGCAAGTGTCGGCCTACCTGAACGGGAACGACTTGTAATGCTCCCGGTTTCTCTCAGGTGGTGAACAACATTGATGATAGTAGCCGCAGTAGGATGAGAACGATTAAGGAAACGTAATGCATATTAACATGCTGCCTCTCTTGCCGATGACCGCATTCCCCGTGCAACATAACCATCTCGCAGTACTCCTCGATGTGTAGACTCAAAGATCCAGTCCACACACTGTCTGACAAACCTTCCCTGACCGCCAATTTATGCTTCCCGATGAGGTATGACATAGCGTTTTCATTTGTATACTTTCATCCATCCTTCGCTGTTTTGCAGGCAAAATTCATTTACATATTTTACGCTTTGTGGTGTCATTCGTGACGTATTTATGCCGGTGATCGGATACCGAGAGATCTGCATTTCCGGGCTTCTATTGGAGTTTTTGGTGAATGTAGGGCGTCATTTCATACTAAATCAGTGACGCTGTACATGTTTGATATTGACTTTTTTCTGGTTCTTGCGATAGGATCGCTAATTTCCAAAATTCGCCGATAGGGGTGCTGCAATCGGTCTCATCTGATAGAACATAGTCACTTTACTATATGTACACCCTACTTCCACAACTCTAGCATTTTGCATTCAAAAGTTACTTCCCTGTTTAAGGACTTTCCTATACACCCTGTATATATATGTATACCAAGACATATAACTTTTTGTGTGATGATGGGAGCATAGTGCTCTCAAAAGATCTCTTTTATTTGTACTAATTTGTTTTTAGGATTTTAGTAAAGATTCTGAGTGTTGATGGTGATTATTTGTACTAGTTTAAGTAATTTATGTGCTTAGACAGTATTTTGAAGTTCTCATTTCAGCAAGTTTGCTCATTTTCATTCTTTCACACTCAGGAATCCTACCTATGAAATGCTATTTACTGCAGAGATGCATGTGATACATATGAACTTCCAGTGTGTTCTCTAGGTTCTCTCATCCCTGGTGGATGATAATGATCCAGGAACTGCAGATATGAGGTTTCTTTTGTGGACTTCAAGACTGGGGCCCCTGATTCATTTTTATTGGACTCTTAAACATGTGGAATTGAAGCAAAGGAAGTGGGAGGTAGTTTGACCAGGCCTGTTTCCTCCATGAACATCAATGCTCTGCCACTCTATTTCAGAGACATTTCACATTACATCAAAGAGTATATCATGAAAGACTGTGTGGTTGTGTGGAATCAACAGGTTATAAATGAGCTTAAACTTTGGAAATCTATGAAAGGCATCTGGAAATGATTTGGACGTACCTCATTTTCAGCATTTTAGTATCTGCATGTCGAATACTGCACAAGTGTCTTAGTTCAACATATTCCCCTCCTTTGTCTATGCAATGATGCCATCTCTGTGGAAGTTTCCTGTTGGCTCATGGAACTATTCTTTAGGGTTGTTTTACACCACTTGTGGATAACTGCCTGTTGTGCTTCTTGAGATAAAAGTTGCTGAACACGTAGTGCATCCTTCATGTTGTCAAACAGAGAGTAGTCTGATGGTGCCAGGTCTGATGAATAGGAAGAATGAGGCAACACTGTATATCCTAGGATGACTGGGGCTTACATCTCCCTGTGAAGTTTCCTTGCCAGTTTTGAAGTTCCATACCCAGTTGAACACAGTGTGCTGCATGCAGGTACTTTCTGTCTACAAACTGCAGATAACTGAAATGGAATATCTGACTGTATAAGGTCTTCTTGTCACCAGAACCACAGGGTTCATCTCTGCCCATGATAATCGCCTTCCATTTTGTGACTTGTCCACAGTGAAAAACTGCTACTCTCATTACCACTGCACTCGGTAATGACAGTAGTAGTTTTTCACAGGCATGTGCCACTAGAAACATCTGGTGGTAGAATGATGTACTAAGATCATGCTACCCAATCATAATTCACATGATTTTACAGCTTGCTATTTGCTGAAACAGCAGTTCCTGACCAAATAATTTCCAAACATCTTTTGTAGTGAATGAATGAATATTTGTGACAGAATTGTGTTTGAATAACTCTGCATGGGTGTTGTCACCTTACCCACTGCCACTTGCTGTGCAGTGACACTTTCCCTGTGTGTGGGATGTATGAAATCCACTGTTAACCATTTACAGTGTGTTTTTCAATGGTTGTTGTTTGTTTCAGTCAATCATGCTTTTGATTTTGTGCTAATCATATTTTAAATAATGATTATATTGTTTTGTGGTGCATTCTTGATCAGTTTTCTGTAGGGTTAGCCTTTAAACTTCTTTTGGGCATTTTTTTCTTTTAAATTTAGTCATTACTTTTATTATGCTTGTGTTCTGGTGATTTATGTTACCCTTTAGTCACCTGGCCCGTTTCCAAGCAGGAAAGTGTTTGGTGATTTCACAGTGCATTTGTGTTTTACCATTCTGTTTATTTAATTCTTAGTACCAGTTATCTTCTGTGGTAAGCTATAAATGCTTTATTGATGTTTAACTCTTCTTGGTGTTATTTGGCCAACAATAGCCTTTTCACCTTAAAAATCCTCAAAACATTCCATCAACCTTTCAATTTTTGTGTCTTACAAAAGCTTGAAGGTGAAGTTATAGTTTAAAAAGCCTTTTAATGGTTTACTGTAATATTCATTAATTTCAAAGCATTTCAGTTAACAGAAGTAGTGACAATAGGCAAGCCTTTGACATATCATTTTCATTCCTCCATTAAATCAGATAAGTTTGTAATTACAAAATGTCAGAAAACTGGATGGGACTGACATGCTCAAATCAAAAAGTATGTCAAATGACTTTCAGTAACGTAGTGAAAGATTTCCACATCCATGTTATGTGTCATTTCAGTCTGAATGTCATTGCGTGTTTAGGTGTGAAAGTTATTGATGCTTGTTTACTTTTTTCTAGGTGTGTATGACATTGCATTACAATCTGAGGTAACTCGTTGTGCACAGTGAAATTTTTTGTAACATTTGTAAAGCAGATGGTAATTATGAATATTTAATGCAGGAAAATATTATTTACCCCCCCCCCCCCCCCCGCCATCCTTTGTGCCTGTTTCGTTATGGTTTGTGATTTCAGGGAAAAAGCAAAAACAAACTAAATATGAATTATTTAACCTTTGCTTATATGTGCAGTCTTGCAAATCTGGGTAGCTTCTGTTTTTCTTTTCATTATTTTATTAGCACTTGTTTCTTGTGATTGTTAACCTTAAAATATGTCGGGTAAAAAAGTTGGATACATTTCTAGGAATTTGAAACTTATGTACATATCTGCTCATAGAACTGAATCCTACATTTCCACGACAGCACAGAAATCATAACATTTACATTCTTTGAAAGCATACCAAGTTATTGAATGCTTTGTTGTTGTTTTTTTCTACTATTAATTAAGGAAAAAAATCTTTTTCAGTGGCAAATGCATGTGGCACTGCTTCATCAGTATGACCTGTAAATTGGTAGAAGCCACAAAATTTTTGAAATGCTATTATTGCTTCTGGAAAATTTATCACACTTACAGTTCACATTCATTTTCACTTCCCTGTTCATGGCTAGATTTTAATGACCATAATTAAATTAATGAAAACATACTAGGTGTTAAAAGATTTTACCCATTTACAATATTATTCATTAAATGCAAAATGAGCTTGCTAAGAAAAAAACTCTACCTTTTTTTAAATAACAGTATCTTTAGTGACAGAATTTTATCATGATGATGATAGTAATTACAACTTATTAAGGATATTGAGCTTCCTTAGAATTTCAGGACATGGAATTTATGACTGAAGGATATGAAGCACTACAACTACATAGCTCCAAAGGCTGTCGATGACATTTGCAGTCTTAGAAAACAATATTCAGCCTTTGGATCATGAATTTCTTCTTAGTATGTAGGTAATTGCACCTTAAAAAATGCTGAGCTTTCAAACTGAAGGTAGGTTGGCAGTGAGTTTAGGTGCTGATAGTTCATTACTTTTAAATGCTAAATGCAAGGAAAAGATATGGACAGAATTTATTGTGGGAAATGCATTGGTTTTTTGGACCAAAATTCAGGACTTAAAGAACCCATTGTAGAGTATAGTAATGTTGAATCAGGGTTACACTGCAATTGTGAAAATATGATGAATGAGTGACAGGATAGTTTGGCTATATATGATTGAGATCACCTAATCTCTCTGCCTTCCAAATCAAGATCTAACCCTTTTGACAAGCTCTATGGTTAAAATATACATTTCCATATTAAGTAAGTGTTAAGCAATATTTCCATATTAAGTAAGTATTATCACAGTATTAAGTAAGTGTGTGAGGGCTTTTCTTTTTGTTATTTTTACCATGTGATTTCATTTTTTTTTCTTTTAAAATACACAGGCCAAATTTTTCACTTTGTGCAAAAGTTTCACAACGTATGAAAATCAGCAATGATTCTCCCGAAGTTCCATACAGCAGTGAAATAGGTCATCTGTCTTTGCAGTTAGATGAGTCATGTCTGAAATATGTTGAAACTGCAGAGCAGTTTATGGAATGCCTAGTTGATATTTCAGAGGTAAAGCTAACACTTTTTTATTTTTAGTGCATTTAATGCATGTGAACTATTCTTTTACAAGTAAATATGTTTTTACATTTGAAGTGAAAATAATGAAAGTGGTAAAACAGTATATTAATTTAATGTGCATCATTCTTTTATGTAAATATTTTTGTTTTGTTGGAAGTGGCCATAATGAAAGATTAAAAGTAAATTACATTTCATATTAATGATTCATACATATATCTGTAGGGGAAAATGCTCTTTTTTAAGACAATGCTATTTAAATGTGCAATGCTTTTGAGCAATAAAGCAAGTAAGATAGTGACTTGTGTTGAATTAGCAGATTAAGTTATCCTTGTGAGACATGGATGTTGTTCTTTCTTATTGCGCTAGCTCTCTCCCTTCCCTGGAACCAGTGACCCTAAATTAAAACTTTGACAAATTTTGTTAGTCATCTGCAATAGATAACACAAGAGCACAGTATTTGACTTAGTCTTTTGATGACATGGGAAACACGACTATGTTTTAGCAGTAGCAGTGTTAAAAAGTAAAAAGTTTCTGCTTGTCCCTTTGTAGAGCACACTTTTTTTTTCTTTTTATGAGATTGGTGAACTTTGGTTTTTAGTCTTAAGTTAGGCATAGAATTTCAGAGCTCTAAGCTGAAATCCAGGATTGTCTTTCTAGGTAATATGCCCCACATTCGTTGGAAATGTAGATGAAGTAGTTAGCTAGTTGCTGTGTTATTTGTCAGCATTTTTTATGTAATAAAAAAATTATACAATGTGTTTTTTTTTTGTCTTAATTTCTATGACATTAATAGTAACCCTTGCTGTTTAATTTCTCTGTTAGCTATTTTTGTCTTCTGTTATTTAGGTTACTGTTTTATAAATGGCTTTAAAATGCTAAGTAATCTTTAAAATATTTAAAAAAAAACTTATTTTCATAATGAACAAACAGTACTGAGTAAAATTTTGGTTGAAACAAAAATCTACAGGTGAAATTCCTGCAATGAAAAAGTCTGTCAATTTTTTTTTAATCGTCACTGTCATTTACATCCATTTCTTTTTTCTGTCTGTTCCTTTCTTTCTCTAAATATCTGTAGCCATTTACTATTGTTTGGGGTAATATTTCTGAATTTAGCATATTCATTTTGCTAAACATTTTTTTCTTTTTTTCCCAAATTCACTTATATTCCATTTCTATGCATGAAAAACAAAGCTGTGTTTTACTTACACAGTGTTTTATTTCAGTCTACTGCATAATCTCTGCTATTAGCAATGACCTGTCTCGGTTGTTCTGTTTGCTGTTTAATTCCCATATCAAAGAAAGTTATGTCCATGGAGTTTTAAAACATATACAGTGTGGGAGAAATATTCTTCTCATAATACATGGCAAATACGTCATGATAATTAACTAAGCAATCAGCCTTCACTGAATTGACTGTAATTACTGTTTTACATGTAATATCAATCACATCAGAAAATTTTAAAATTTCATCGCTCTGGAGTGGGAATCAAATCCGCATCTCTTGATTACCATTCAAGCATGCTATCTGTTACACCACCCAGGACAACAGTCACAAGTATCTGAGTTTTAAGAGTATCAGAATATTCTCCAACCACATTCTTAATCGAAGCAAATTGTGCTGCCATCTAGTGCTGTTAAGCAAATCTCCAGTTGTTCAGGTATATGTGGTGTGGAAGAAATATTCTTCTCATAATACGTAGCAAATACATCATGATAATTAACACAGCTATCAGACATTGCTGAATTTACTGTAATTATTGTTTGGATAGCATGCTCGAATGGTAATCGAGTGATGTGGGTTCAATTCTTGCTCCTGGGTGATGCAATTTTCAAGTTTTCTGATGTGATTGATATTACGTGTGAAACAGTAGTTACAGTCAATTCAGCGATATCTGATTGCTGTGTTAATTATCATGTTTATAAACTTCTCAGTTTCAACCTCTATATGATATGGTCATAGTAGCCATATGAGTCTGTGGTGACTAACAAGGGAAAATATGTTGGTTCCAGGTCTGCTGAATACAGAGGATGAAGCAAAATTTTCCAGCTAAGTTCCTGCACTTTGTGTTGCCATGATGATGTGTGGTCCAAAGTTATTGTGATGGAAGACAACATTTTTCCAGTTTACCAAACTGGGATGCCTAGACTCAGGGCTGTAGCCAGCAGGGGGTAGGAGGCTCAGCCCCTCAAAAGCCAAGCTAGCCCCCCCCCGCACGGAAGATGGACGTTATTGTAACTTCTAAGAGTATTTTCAGTGGCTTATAAAAATTACTCTTGCATTTCATTATAGATATAACTACCTTTTTTATTCATGTATTGAACCTTTTTTTTAAAAAACCAAAATACACGAATAGTTAAAAATGATATAGAACAAACGATGAATGATTCAAAAAATTACTTTTCAGGGTGAATCTAAAGAAACAGTTGCAAAAATGATTCTCAACCACACAGGAGCTTTGCTTGTTAGCATACGCGGACTGGGCCGCCGAGATACCGACAGAATTCCCAGTGAGCCACCATATTCTCAGCCAGTAGACCTTGTACTAACTCAAGATAAAAATTAAAAAAACAAACAGTAAATATATACTTGCTAGAGGTATATATTTATTGGTTGTCATAGATATTTGTAGCCTCTTGAGCCAGGCTCAGGTGGGCTACAAATAAAACAAATAAAATCTGTTTCATCACAGGCGAGCCACAAATAGCAATATCACTTGCTTTTCAGGTGGGCTTCTTTTTATGTTAAAATACTGAGAGCCTCCCCTCCCTGAGTTTTAGGAAGAGGAATCAGTTTGTTTTGTTCCTGTAGTGTCTCTGTGAATCTTGATTGCATGAAAAGGGAATCAATGTGTCATTTTGTGGTGGTAGTGCTTTTTAAGAGAGTAATTAGCCACAGGGAAGTGCGGTTGAGGCAGGGGAGAGATATAAGGAAACTCCCACCTTCACACAAACATAGGTAAAAGTGCCCTTCGGACACATCAAAGTGGCCTATCTTAAGTTCGGAAGAAAAAGCAGCAGTGAAACAGATGGGAAGCAAAAAAAAAAAAAAAAAGCTGGCCGCTGGTGTCACAAATTTGTCATTGAAACCTAATACGTAGGGGAGGGGAAAATCTGTTACTCTGGTACAAATTAATACGTAGAGGATGCGTGAAGATAAACAGTTAAAGAATAGCGTTGAGGGTGATTGCAGCAAATGTGGGAATCTAAAGTTATTCCCCAGAGGAAACTATTAGTCTTAGCTGTGAAGCAGTGTTACAGACTAAAGTTCACCCCTAGTATTTCCGATGACGTCTTTAAACCAATGCCATATAGAAAGCAGGGAAACAACAAATTAAGCAACAGTTTCCTTATAACTGTTACTGTCACCTTCCAGTTAATAATCATCCCTTAATTACATATGTTTCTAGTTTCTACAAAAGCTAAGCAATCTTAGTTGAGTTATTCTTTTTATCAATTTGCGTATTACAATATGAATGATCCTTATCCTGAAGTTATAGCAAAGAAGATAAATACTGGTGATTATAAAACGGTTAAAACTGAAGTGCGAAAATCTACCGTGTGGAAACATTTTTTCCATATTAATGATTGTCTGATCAATGCAAAACTGGGTTACATTCAGCGAGAGAAATACGATTGCATTTTGAAATTTAAAAGCTCTTCAGGCTCTAGCACTCTGTTGCATCATACCAAAACATCTGAGATGGCATACCTTTTCTTTTATTAACTCCTATAGGATGCATTAGGTAAGTTGTTACACATTATATCAAGCTAAGTTTTTTCTGTAAATATGCCTGTACTTTTAAGATCGAAATTATTTTTCAGGGACATTAAAGAAAAAAATACTAATTCAAGGGGTGTTTATTTAGTTGCTATAATTAAGTGAATGTTCTAGGGGCATTTCAACTTACTCTAATCATCACAAAGAACTGTGAGCAGCAAACTTTTACTCTGTTACAGGGATTATTTCGGTGTGTCTGTGTGGGAGGGGAGCTAAAAATGAAGCAAAATATTTCATGTAATTTTCCAATTTATTACCTTATATTAAACACATGTGCGTTGTGAGAAAGAAATGATCAACTCCTGAACAATCCTTTTGTTTTGAAAGCTTAATCTTCACCTCGAATTAATTTTAATAGAACAGGTCTGATTCGTGAAATATTTGCATTACTGTGTAAAACAGGTCCAAAAAATGCAGAAACATATCAGTACTGCATCATGAATTAACAAGTTTCCAACTTGGTGTATTTATTTCTGTGAAAATCCACCTTAAAACTGCCTTGAATCTTAATTCAGCAAATCTAGTACAAAATGCAAGGTAATGAAATGCCCTACTGCAAATAGTATTCATTTAAGAAGTTATCTTATACATAAATCACTTGTGTCGCATATTTGCATAAACTGTATATCACGTTTTAAGTAGTTACCAAGTTTAATATGAAAAAAAAAAAAAAAATTATATGCTGTAATAGCAGCCTAAGCAGGAGCTATTGCAAAATGCTCTGTGAAAGTAGTTTCTACATCTGTTTTTACTGATTTAAATCACAAAATTTTCGTAAAAATATTTGTCTATAAGACTGTGAAAGAGAAATATGCAAGAAATGGAAATTTTGCTTTTGAGTACAAATTCTAAATTGAGCCACATCAACAGACGATTGATGTAACTCAATTTAGAATTTGAAAAAGTTGCCATTCGAATTTCTAAAATATTATACTTGTGACGCTAGGTAAATCATACTTATCGTAAATCACATTTATCCACTCTTCTCCACACCAAATACATTTTTCTTTGTTTTCAACATCCATTTTTCATCTTTCAACAACACAAAAATATTTATTAAATGATAGCAGTTTAGTTATTATCTGTTAGTCCTGTTTAGTTGAAAACGAAATACTTATTAAAAATAATGACAATTCATTACATTCCTACTCTTTCAAGGGACGCACTTTTACCTAGTCCACGGAAATTCAATATTATACAGGTATAATTTTAATGTGAATATTCATTAATGTACTTCAATCCAAGAGCAAAGTACTTTTACCTCAAACATCGGCAATGTGCAAGGGATTAGAATTAGAAAAGAGTCAAACGAACTTTATTATGATATTTAAAAAATTACTTTTTTCTTCGTTTTTGGATGTGTGTGTTTCTTTCATGGTATGGATTAATGGAATATATATAAATTCTTTTATGCCTCCCCGGTGGCGCAGTGGTCTAAGCGATGGCTTCTGATCATTCGTCCGAAAGGAGTCCGGTTTCGAATCCCAGTGAGGCATGGATGTTGTGTTTGTCTTACGGCACTGGCTCTCTCCCTTCCCTGGAACCAGTGACCCTAAATTAGGGACGGGCTACTGCTTATAGCCCATTGAGTTGCTCACAGCGGTCGTTAAACCTCCAAGCTTAAAAAAAAAATTGAAGCTAAAAAAAATCTTTTACACTTGCGGACAATGAAATTTGCGTACCAAGAAGGAAGCATCGGATTGAACTGAAATTTTATGAACGTAATGATACAGATGAGTGATACACATGATGGCAGAAACAGAGCTGCAGGACAATTACAAAGGAATCTTTGGCACGCACTTCGGTCATCTTCAATAGCGCGTCGCATCGCCTCGTGCAGTGATACATGCTGAAATACAGTCCGGCATAGAGGCGAAAAGACGCCTGATGTTGTCCTGTGGCAGACTGTTCTACACATGTTGGATGGTGTGCTCCAAATCCCAGATAGTGCGGCACGGCAGCAGCCGGCGTTTCAACTTCTCATGCTCGATAGGGGCCATGTCCGGGGAGCAGGCAGGCCATGGAAGTGCCCGGACATGAAGTAGGCAGTCCTGGGCAACTCGAGCCGTGTGCGCTTGGGCATTATCCTGCCGGAAAAGCGCACCTGGAGTCTCGGCCAAGAATGGGAGCACATGGGGCCGTAGGATCTTATCCACATACCGCTGGCCCGTCAATGACCCATGTGCCACTACTAGAGCTGATCGGCTATCCTAGGCAATGGATCCCCAGACCATAATGCCTCTAGTGGGGGAGATGTGGCACTCAATGGCGAGGTTGGGATTGCTTCTTTGACCTGGGGACCTCCACACCCGGACACAATGATCATTTGTCCCCGAAACGAAGTGGCACTCATCGCTAAACACACACGTCGCGCTGGCCTGGCAGCACTGCACACTGAGCCGGCGATGTTCCGGTGTTAATGGCAGCACATGTAAGGGGCACTGGGATTGCAGAGTCGCTTCCGTGAGGCATCGAGAAATGGTTCGTGGGCACACAAGAGGCGCTACATCTGCCTATATAGTGGACCAGGTTCCTGTTGGACCCATTCTTGCATGGCGTACAATCCATTGATCCTCTGTACCAGTGGTCCTCCTGGTTCGTCCGGAGCAGCTCCGCCATGTGGCAGTGCCGTCACGTGTCCACTGCTCCCAACACAGTTAAATGGTATGGTCAGAACGATCCACGTGGAGGGCTGTATGGCTTGCCAACAACCCTATGGGGTTTTCAGCCCGATGATCAGGCCTTTCTGAAAGTCCGTAAGTTATGTAAATCGACGTCTCTGGCGTCTACCTGGCATTCTTGTCACTCTGTACTATTGCTTGCATCGGCCGGTGCTTTTTGCTTTCATGGGGCATCGACTACACGCCAGTTTATAAGGCTGCCGGTTCGTGCTTGCAGCGCCACCACAGGGTGTTCCGTCATGCGCAATTGCACCAAACGTGAATCATTTGCATGCCGGCACCCACTTTAGCTATTTGCAAAGTTTCGCGGTTGTAGCATGTTTTCCTTCTAGGTGCACAAATTTAATTGTCCGTGAGTGTATTTTTTTGTTGTTGTTGGAAGTTTAACGGCCACCATGAGCAACTCAATGAGCTATAAGCAATCACCCTTCCCTAATTTAGGGCCACTGGTTCCAGGGAAGGAAGAGAGCCAGTGCCGTAAGACAAACACAACATCCATGCCGTACTAGGATTCGAACCCGCACCCAACTGCGACGAATGATCAGAAACCAGCGTTTATACAGTTGTGCCATCGGACCGCGTTCAGATACTCTGGAGTGACAAAATTGCAATGAAGTCAAGAAATTTTATTTAGAAGTTTTAAGTTAATTCAGAGTTACTACTGAATTCAAAATCTGAAAATGCAGAGTATTGCATTTTCTGCAGGGACATCCAAAACTTTTACCAACAACTGATTTTGTCTCTGTTCTGAAAAACTTTGAAAATATGTCATAGTGAATGACGTAGGATTACTAGCTCAATAAAAACATAAGTCCACTTTTCTAAAAATCAAAATTTGTATTTTGCAATTTTTTCATAACATCAATTAGTGACTGTTAAATATAAATTTTATTTCAAGGTTATGTCGTTCTTAATGAAATGCATAAATATTGGGCTGGAAAGAAAGTAATGTCTGATAATGCTGTTCCCGAAGTCAAACCCTGGCCACGACACACATTGGCCACTGAGATTGCGCAGCACACCGGTATGTGGCCTAAATCAGTGGTAGTTAGCCGTCAGAAAGCGAAGAGCGTAAGCGCCAGTCAACATGGAAGTGGACAAGGAGCACATCTGCCATTGCATGCTGTGTATGAATTTTGTCATGGTAGCACCCCCGCAAGTGCTCTATGGAACGTTACCAGTTTGTACCCCAATGCCATATCACACAGTTAATGCTGTCGTTGGTTCGAACGGTTTCAAGAGGGAAATTCTGACCTGTCAAACCGTCCCAAAACTGGAAGACCCACAACAGTGGATATGGAAATGTTGAGACCGATCCTTGTGTGACTACGTGGGAGTTGGCCAAACACCTGGGAACTACACACACGGACATTATCACGCAGCTGCGTCAACTTGGAAATGTGTACAAGAGGGGAGTTTGGGTACCCCATCAACTCACAGTTGAGCAGAAAGCAAATCGCAGGAGTGCATGCGTTTTCCTGCTTGCACGTGACCAAGGTAAATCGGTCTTGACCGCATTGTGACAGGTGACAAGAAAATGGCTCATGTACGACAATGTCAGCGGCCGGAACAGTGGTTGGACCCAAAACAGAAGCGCACTTCCAAAGCCGGCATACACCCACGTAAGGCTGTGCTGTCTGTTTGTTGGGATATGCGGGGTGTTGTGTTTCTTAAGCTGCTGCCGGACAACACCACTATCACAGGTGATGTGTCAGCTCAATGATCTGCAAGCATCGCTCTTGTTGAAACGACCGGCACTGCTGAACTGCAAGGGCCTCCTCCTGCGGTAGCATGGAGGACCTCACACAGCATGGGTGACCTGTCACAAGATCTGTTGTTGCGTCCAAGTCGTCATAATTCTACAGGGAGAGTATCCAACAGCTGCCCAGATTATGTGAGCAGGTTATTTCAAATGATTGCTACTACGATTTGAACTAATTTGTACTTACACATAAGGTAATTAGTACGTTTCTTTTGCCTTGCATTTGTAGACATTACTTTCTTTCCTACCCAATACTAAGTATCAAATTCCATGCACCTGGCTATTATAAATAAAAATCGGATAAAAGGGAGAAAAAGATTAACATTTGGCAGAGTCGGGGTTAGGTGGGCTGAGGCCCACAGTATACAGATCTCATAGGGGGCTTTGACGATCTCGGACAGAAACATTTCAGTCTCTGGCGAATTCGGTCTATGAAAACTGAGCCAGAACTCATCTCTAATACCTGCATTACAATATTCTTGTACAAGAAGAGCAAAGGGTAAAAAAAGGTTTCAATCACTTTGACGGTTTCGAAGAGAAAAAAAAAAAAAAAAAGAAAGAGAGAGAGAAAAACAGAAAAAGAAACTTCCGTAGCAAATGTTCTTTTTAACTAAATCCTGTTTTGGTATTTCCCCTTTCTCGAAATCCTAATTTCAGTCCCGTCCTTTTGGGCTGATATCCTCTACGGCAGTTCGCTCTTCCCAATTGTGGTTGAATAATTAACGCAATCTAATCAAATGTGTTATCAGTAATCTGGGATGGAAACTTGAAATTCATTGTATTCATTAATGCATTGAGGTGGACCTACGGTGAAAATTTTGGGTTGCTGCTTTTTACATGTACATTCATTTTCTTTTTTGGACGAGATATGCCTTTGATTTACTGCTTTTTATGCCTTCCAGTTACAAGAATTCTTGAACTGTACTAGGGAATTTATTTCTGTTACAGCAAAAAGATTTTTTCCAGTTGAAAGTAATTAAATAAAAATTAATTTTCACATTCTTTAATTTCTCTCACTTTTACAAATTTGCACTGAAATTCTGGACATTTTCAATTCTCTGAAGAATTTTTTTTTTTTTTTTTTGTAATTGTTAATGAATGATAGGTAAGTCCTGAAAAAGAAATAAATTTTTGGCACATTTGGATTTCCGTTTTCACTAAAACCGGAGAAACTACCTATTACAAATTCAGAATTCAGTAATCGCAATAAGATTCATAAAAACCGAATACAATCTTAGTCTGTCTTTCTCAGTCTGTTGCTTCTCAGCAACGAAAGTAATTTTCTTCTTGCACAAAATTTTACTAGAGAGCTGCTGCCCAGGATAATGGATAAAACGTTAAATGTTATTGCCTCTATAAAAAAAACTTCATGATTCGTAGACTCGTGTTGAAAAGATGTTTGAACAGTGACGGTGATGCTGACCTTGGGGTACCTTGGTAATTTTTCCCAAAGTACGCCACTCAAAATTAACTCCCAGGGCCATTTATGGACCTCCAGTCCGCCACTGCTTTTTAGTATTAAGGGTCAGGGACGAAAGAAATGCCCCTATCTCATCCCTGGCCCTTAACATTAACAAATGGACAGTGGGGTATCTTTCCCTAAAACTGGATAGTGCTAAACAGTGACTTGAACATATTTGCCAAAATGAGCTACTTTTGAAGGCTTTTTGCTTTGGTCGTCTGGCTATCCTGGTTTTGAGTGTTGCAATTAAAAAACATAATCCTTAAGAAAATTAAAGGCAAAAAAATGACCTAAAACAAAAAACAACGCTCCGAATATTTAAAAAATGCACCGAAAACCTCAAAAAATGCTCTAAAAAGTGCGCTAAATTTAAAGGCCCATAAATTAAAAAAAGAAAATACAAATGTCACCAAAGTCCAGGCCCTGACCATGTGTGTGCATGGGAGAAAAATGGTTTGTTTGCATGAATTTGAGGGGTCTTGGTTTTCAAGTGGGAAAAAGGAGGGGGTTTGCCTGTTTACCATGGTAAGAAGAGATTATCTCCGAGCACCAGAGAAGAACGCGTTATAAAAGATGAAGAAAGTGGGACCAAAGTAGGGTAGTAGAAAGAGTCAAAATACATCAATAATTTCCAGATGCTCTTACACAGATTCATAGAAAGGGCCAGAACAGCAAACCAAAAAGTTAAACAATTTACCCAACAAAAAGGAACCTGCAATTAAACCACAATCAAGTAAATTTAGAGAACGCGATTTTTATATATACATATATGTATTTAAAGAGAGTTCAGCTTCCTTTTAGCATCCTCGTTTTTCCTGTTTTATTTTATTGATTTTACTCTTTGGCGTGAAAAAATTATTCACTAGTGAAGTAAATTAACAAAGAGAGCAAAAAAACAAAGAAGAACTAGCGTCTGTATTCGTGGAAAACGTTACTTTGTATTTTAACACACAGCTCCCGCCCCCGTCCAGATGACCCCCCCCCCCCACACACACACCCCCGGATCTGGGGCCTAGCTACGACCCTGCCTAGACTTCAAGCCCTCATTTACTCTGTCAAATTTCTGATAATAAAGACTTGCAGAGATCTTTTGGTTAGGTGCCAACAATTTAGGATCAGTAATTCCTTCATAATCCCACAAACATGTAACAGACCTTCTTTGGGTGGAGACCAGCTTTTGGAGTTGTACTTGAAACTTACCCTTTTTTTGCAAAAAGATTTGGTGCATTTATGATTCTTGTATAGCACCCATCCCCCCCCTCTCCTCCAAGTTCTATTCGACACAGGTGCCGATCAGTTATGTGTTGAGCTTGCACAGATACACTTGCTGTTACTTTACCCATTCGGTTCCTAGCGAATAATTACAATTGGTAGCCATTGATCTAGTTTTTGTACCATTCCAATAGCCAAAATATCCCTCATGGCAGTTGATCGATGTAAATTCAAAATTCCCCTCAAGGCAGTTGATTGGGTGTAATAAACAGGGTTTGCGTGGCCCCTGGAATCCTGGAAAACTCCAAGAATTTGATCCTCTCTTTTTTTCTGGCCTGGTGAAAGGTCCTGGAATAGTCCTGGAAGTTTTTCCTACAATGAAAAAAAAAAATGGTCCAAATGTTTGGTTTGATTGCATCAGTTTGTTTGTAGCTCTCCCTGTGGTGTTTGCTCATGATGACATCACTTCCTTCCATGGAGTGTGGAGATGTGATGTCATCTCATGCAATGCTGCAGGGCAAAATGTTAATTTCAACTGCAACCTCTCTGCCTAATTTGAGAAAAAAATTTTATAGTTCTTTTTTTGTTTGTCTTGCACTGGACAGATAGTTTTTCATGTTAGTGATAAGCCCAAGTCATAGGACATGACAATGTCTCCACACATGTCTGTAATTTAGGTTGGTTGCTATATAGAATCACAGAGTGCCACCTCCCAAAAACAGAAGTCACTGAACCTGTTATTTTTGTGTGGAATATTTCTTGAGAAATTCATTTGATGACATGACATTTCTTTAAACTGTGCATTGAGTATGCTTTGTTTGTGGAATCACATATTATAATTTATCATTGGTTTGGAAATGGGGTTAAATGCTTGAAGTGATTGTATTTGCCATAAAAAGAAATGCTGCATGTCAATGATTTTTTTACATGGAACCTTTCACTCTGTAGAAATTAGGGTGTATATTTTCTTTCTTTAATATGTGTACCAAATAATAAGCCTTTAACTTTATTTGTGTTAAAGACATGTTCTCTCTCTCTCTCTCTCTCTCTCTCTCTCTCTCTCTCTCTCTCTCTCTCTCTCTCTCTCTCTCTCTCTCTCTCTCTCTCTCTCTCTCTCTCTCTCTCTCTCTCTCTCTCTCTCTCTCTCTCTCTCTCTCTCTCTCTCTCTCTCTCTCTCTCTCTCATATATATTCTTTTGTAACTTCATGTGTGTATTTTGTCTTGATATTCTGTTTGACATGTATGTAGGAGGAAGTAGTATTTTGGACATTTCAGAAACAAATTTTGAGAACTGGCAGCCCCACAGCTCAATGGTGGTGTCCCCATAGTCCAAGCCAATTTTCCCATATAATGTGTATGAATGTGTATGAATTTCTGTTTGGCACATTGTTTTTCTTTGTTAGAAGAGAAGCCAGAAAGATAGTGTTTTTTCATTGGTTTCACACAGCTTCAGAACATACTGTGAGCCCCAAAGTGTATGTATTTGTTGTGGAAAAAGATAAAGAAGGGAAAGAGTGATTGCATGATGTACTCTCAACTCCATGAATGTTTACCCATTTCAGTGATGAAAGAAAAAGATGTGAATACACAAGGAACCTTTATAACATAGTAAATCCATTTATCTTCATGGTGTAAATTTGTATAAAGATTCGCCAAGCTTTCACACTCCACTGAGAGACTTTCTCAAGGCAACATAGACATAAAATGCATGTCACGCAATTTCACGGCACACTGCACAATTGCGTGATAAAAATTCATGTAATACTGCTCGTGATATCACCCACATTATTTTCAAAAATCATCTTTATTTTCTACATGTCCTAATTCCCTGCATTTTATGTCTACATTGCCTTGAGAAAGCCTCCTAGTAGAGTGTGAAAACTTGGCGAATCTTTATACAAATTTACACCGTGAAAATAAATGGAAATCTATGCTACAAACGTTCCTTGCTTATTCATGACCTGGTGTATTTAAAATAAGAGAAAAAGATGTGTGTGGCTGCTTTTGCAGATGTGAGAGGCATATTTTTTTTTTTTTTTTTTTCACTATCTCCGTTATCGAGGACTTTGGAGTAGCAGAAAACAAGTGGGATTGTATTCATTGTGGAAAGCAGAACAGGTGCTGTTGTTTTGAAGAATACTGGTATATTTATTGATCTGATCTCTTAATGCCTGGCATAAAAATGTTGCCTATAATTCATGTTTGATCAACAAGTAAAACTTTATTTTTGTGTTTATGACCAGCTGTGAGCTGGGTGAGATAATTAATTTGCAGCATTCGAGGAACTTTGTTTGGAAGTCTGAGATTTTACTATAATCTCTGTTTTCCCTTCAGTGGTGTGTAAACTGTTGGTGAATTTTATAAATATACAGGAACTATTCTTTCAAATTGAATCATTTGCACATGAAAGTGGAACCTGTTCAATAGTGTCCTCACGTTACTAATGGATTGGATTGAAGGCTTAACAACCACCAACCACCACAAACAACTCGATGGGCTATAAGCAGTTGCTCATCCCTAATGTAGGGCTACTGGTTCAAGGGGAGAGAGAGAGAGAGAGAGAGAGCCAGTGCTGTAAGACAAACATAACATCCATGCCTCACCGGGATCCGAAGCTGGACCCATCTCGGATGTATGATCAGAAGCTAATGCTTAAAGGAACAGTAAACTCATTTCGGGCATTTTTTTTTCCATGTGAAAATGCAATGTCAAAAGAGACATGAAAAATGACTCAATCAGAAATGCTTTATCGTAAGTAGTTCTCCCGCTATAGTGTTTTTCAAAATCAGCAGTGACGTCACACTAGACAAGAGACAGGACGCTCAGCGTGCGGAGGGCTCCAGTCAGTGCTGTTTACCATTCTGTGCAGCACAGTCAATCCCATTGCTGTAAAATGGCTAGTGTAAATCCTTATTCATTTGAACCACGATATTCTGCCGGTACAGTACGAATGTTTAACAAGGAATGTGAAAACAAATTCGAGGATAGAAAAGGTAATCCTGACTGGTGCCAATGTGATAACTGCGAGAGAATGTCAACAGACGCTGAGTGTTTGTGTTGCTATGAGAGCCATCAGATGATGAAAATAAAAGGTAGTGCCCAAAGTATAATAAAACACGAATCATTCGACAGTGTTGTTTTAAACATCCACACCTTATAGGCAAGTCATTATCAAATGATTCTTCGGGCAGAAAAAAAAATGAGAAAAAAGAATATGAACTTGTATGTAACAAACTATGGATACACGTTGCATACAAACAATTCGTATATTGGGGTGAATGCCTGGATACCTGTAGGGCGAAAAATCTGAAAAAAAAAAAAAATCCCTTCCTGTGTTGTGAGTAAAATTAGAGAATGTTTGTTTTCCTGAATCTAATGAACAGTATTTGGGGTTTGTTTGTTGCCCTGGAAATGACCCAGACTATTTCGATGAACTTCCACTGTCACTAAAGATTTGTCAGCTGCTGTCTATATACGAGTATGTAAAAGTGTTTACCATTGAACTAAGTGCATATTTTTTTTGTGTTTTTTTTTGTTTTTGTTTTTAGTTTCTCCTATTGTCATGGGAGAAATAACTTTACTTTTTATGAGTATCTCTTGTAGCCCAAGTGCAAAGTCATTAATGACCCCCCCACACACACACACACCACCACCAAAATAAAAATACCACAACAGTTGAACATGATATATAGCTCTAACAGTTAGATAAAAGGCAGTTTATCTAACTGTTATTTCTACTGTTATTACTGTATGGCGGGTTGTCACAGATAGAAATTTTTCAACCAGCATCTCCATTGCATGTTTAAGCTGACCACCATAAATAGTTATACTGGACCACCATGCCTCTAGTAAAGAAGCTTTCTTTTCAGCAGCTTTTAGATTTTTAGTCAAACGTTTGGCCATGTGCCACACATCGATCTGATGATCAATTTGGGGATATTTTTTCTTCATGAGGGAACGAATGCTTTTACGTGTATCTGATAAAAAAAAACAAAAAAAACAACTGATATCATTATTTCTTCATAGAGGCCTGAGAGCAATAAATCTTACGCATTCTTTTCTAAGCTAAGTCCCCGTCAAAAACACCTTTTTGGACAACAATAAAAACAATATTTCCCTTGCGAATATCCATAATGAAATATGTACAGTATTTGGCACAAAAACCTGGCGAATCAAACTGTTCATCTCCGCTCACCCAAATTTCGAAATTGCACAATTTTAAATCATCAGTAATTTGTTTTTTCATACTGTGCCACGTAAACTTAATTATTGGCCCAACTAAAAATTTCACCACTTTGTAAAAAGTGGTGAATTTTTTATTTTTTTTTTGTGGTGAAATTTGCGATTGTAAACCAAGAGTTTCAGCGAAATCCGTAAACTGCTTAAAATTCATTCCAGTTGTGTAAACTGCAGCAGAAAATTTGATGACTAACGAGCAGGACACGTGCAACACAAGGAGAGAAATTCCTGACCCGAATTACCTCGTACTTTCCCTCACAATCCCTACCGCACCAAGTACACGGATGCCGCTGAGGCGAGAAGTGGTCTCACTGACCGCTTGTCTAGTGTGATATCATCACCAGAAACTTTGTCGGTTGTTTACTCAGCTCCCAATGGCCGTAGGGAAACAAATGTTGGCTCTATGAGCACCACTCTGTTACCCGCATAACATGACAGCAAAAATTCGTATTTTCGAGGACCTTTTTCTAAGTTTACTGTTCCTTTAAACCACTGGAGGTGGCCCTCACATTACTAGGCATTTGATGATACTTATATTTCTTATTAATAATACCTTTGAGATTAATGAATAGTAGTAATGTCTTTGAGGTTATCAATTATTATGTAGAGTGTTTTATAAATGTGCACCAATGACTATAGTAAGTTAAGTAGTGTACATTTGTGTGGTGAAAATTAAGTTATCATTTGAGTGTTGAGTGGTGATATCTTTCAAGTTGTACCGTATGTAGTAGCACAAGCTTGTTTACAGTCTCACCCTTCTCGTTGTGTCAAAGTTGATTATCAAGAATTTTTAAGATGACTTTTGGCCCATGTATATCACAATGTATTTGTCATGTTTCAAACTTTGGCTATATGTGGTCATTGCATCAGTTTCTGCTAAACAAATAAACAAACCCCTGCAGCCCAAACTGGACTTGTAGCAATCAGCATTATTACTTTGTTTTCCTTTATGAAGTATCAGTTAGGGTAATTGATATTTCAGTGTTTTATTTGTATTTATCTCTACATCATAGAATGAATGAGATTTCCCCCTCTCTTTCAGAATTACAATGTCGTTGGTGTTGATTCAGAGTGGAGACCTCACACTGGTGTTTCCGAAAACAGGTAAGGATCATGGAAACAGACTGAAAGTTTTTCATGTCTAATTAATAAGTTTGCATGCAACAACAGTTATATATTTTTTTTATTTAAGAGGTCTTTTTTTGCTGTGGAAGCAATTTCGTACTTTCTCACATTCTTGCTTATTCCATAATTTATTTCAAAACTGAAAAAATGTATTTAAGTCAAAAAAGTAAATAGAAAGATATTTATGCTGCTCACACACAACTTGACACAGTTGTGGGGGGTTTAACTATGCTGTACTTTTGATTTGATAATGAGAGGAACAAATAATGTATTATGGATGTACAAAAACACACATAGACAAAGAAATTGATGCATCTCAAAGTAAGCATCCCATCATAATGAAACTCAAAGCTTACATTGTGGAGAAAGATATAAAGAAGTGATTAAAATATCACGGCAATAGGACTAATTATTTTAGAAAAGTCATAGCATAAGTGTTACAGATCAGTATCTCATAAAGCCACCTTTGGCTATGATGCACACTGATAGCATGAAGTCAGACCTTGACAGATTCTACCAAGAGTCCTGTAATTGCTGCACAAGACCTCCAATATTCTGTGATGGCTGCAACTGACATTCCATCATGTCCCAGACATGCTCAATAGGAGAAAGATCCGGGGACCTAGCCCACCAAGGAAGGGTTGCTACACTATGTAGGCACTCTTTAGAGAAGTGAACAAATGCTCTGGTAAATGGCCCCCTAGCAGACATAACATGAAAGTCATGGGTTGCAGGATCTCTTGAAGATATTGCTATACTGTTAACGTCTGTGTTACCATGACTAGGGGCATCTGACTGTCATAGGAAGTAGCTTACACTACTAGATGGCTTACACATACCATGACGCTTCTACTGGTGGTAGTGTTCTGCGCCACAACCAAGTCTGGATGTGAGTAAAGCACATTCCTCATCTATATGCGAATGTGAAGGTCATCTGCTCCAAGGCAGAAGTGGAATTCATCACTAAAAATGATCCGATGCTGATTGGAGGCTGACCATGATCCGCAGGTACAACACAAATCCTGACAGCTGCTTATGTAGGGAGGTTAATGGGTGACATTGGAAGGGGTGACAGGAATAGTGTTCTGCCTCTGCAAGTCTTCTTGCAAAGGTACACAATGCTAGATGCTGCCATATATAGAGACTGCTGCAATTGCTAGATGGTGGACAGAAAAGCTGTCATAGCAATTCAGGCTTGTCAGACTGAGACGATTCACTCTCCCAGCTATCTGCCTGGGCAGACCAGAATCTTCTGAGCATGTATGTATGCTATCACATACGCACTGCAGCCAATACTATCTCACTGCTGCATCACTACAGCTCAGATGGTGTGTGATTCATTAACATGACCAGCCTGCTTCCCACAGTCTCAAAATGGGGCCCCTCTCAAATGCACCCATTTTTACATAGGGTCTTCTTGGGCATCATTGAGGCATGGTTAGTGGCAACTGAAATGAATGCACCTGATAATGCAGGCAAAATGTTCACAGCAAGCACCTAGAAGTTTGTATCCAGGCCACTGGATGTGTAATTCAAATACACTCTGGGAACAATCTGGACATTCATTCAGAGTGAAACTTCAGTCATTTGCATGACTGGCCAATGAGGTATTTGCATACTTGTTTTCGTGGTTCATGGAAGATTTTATCAGGGTGTGTTGATTTTTTGGTCTAAGAGTGTATATTAAAAATGCTGGAAACAACAAATATGTACATTTTGGTGATAAACCATTCTCTTCCTGCTCTCCACACATCTCATATAACATGCTGTTCATTAAACAAGGGGAGAGATGAGCTGTAGGGTTGGGTGATATATCGCTACATCATGAAAAGATGGTGTGAATTTAACATCAATGTTATGGTGTTTCAACTGACAACTTCAATTCATTGCGTTTGTGGTATACTGCTTGCCATCAAGCCGTGACCAAGCACAGATGTTCAAACCGGTTTCTCCACTCCGATGTTAACACTCGTCACTATCAGCAGGTGGTACGTAGAGACCCGTGAACATCAGGTGATCTCGCGATGTTCCATTTGCTACATCGGGAGATCGCCAACATCAGAGGTCCGCGCGTGAGGGAAACGCAGGCATCGGAGGTCCGCGCGCTTGAGAGTGAGTGAGTGAATTGCTGACATTGGAGCTTCGCACGCAAGCGAAAGAATTCATCACGAGACATGATGCTCAAACAGGTTTCTTATGGGGCCACTGTGTGTCAATGATGCTAGCAAAAGGCCGCATGTTCCATGTCGTTGGATCTTGGAAATTTACCTCAGTTTAGGAAGTATGTGGCAGGTTTTGTTTTTTATTTTTCCGTGTTTTTTTTTTTGCATAACAGTACAAAAGATTTACGGGTGTTTAAAATTATAACTATTATTTTTTTAGTGCCTGTCATGGCACTTTCAGCTTTTCGGAGAATTACCCATAGAATTTAGGCATAAAAACTGGTACACGTATTGACACATATAGTACCAGTCAAGTCCAGACCTGAAGAAACAGTTATTAATTTGCAAAGGGATGGGCAGGGGATTGAATGGTTTTTGCAACTGATCGTCAGTTGCCGCACTTTTTGAATGAATTCTCGCATGAAAATCAGTATACGTAAAGTATTCAACCACAGAAATGCTAAATTCCCCAAAATATAAACCAGGCCTAGGCTATGCAAAAAAAAAAAAAAAAAAAAAAAAGAGGTAACCCCATACTCAATACTTCCCAGCGGAATTTCACCCTGGAAATTGATACAAATAATGTACTAAGTGTGAAGCAGACAGACATAATAATATAAGATGAATTCTCAAAAGTTATAATCAGGCCTAGGCTGCCTCTAACAGCAGGTTTGTGTACTTCCCTAAAGAATTTCCCCATGAAAATTGGTATAAATGCACCACATGTTATTAGACAGTCACAAAATATTACATTTTCAAATTTTTTTAATCAAGCTAGGTATTCTGAGGCAGAAGCAGATGATGCCACAGTGAAGGATGGAAGCATAGGATGGATATCATGAGAAGAGGTGTGTAAAGCTCTAAAATCTCTTCAGAATGGTAAGGCTCCGGGAGTTGATGGCATAACTGCCGAGATGTTGAAATATGGTGGTGATTCTGTAATTGATTGGTTAACTGAAATTTACCAGTTTTGCTGGGAGTTAGGAATGATTCCTCGGGATTGGAAGAATGCTATCAGTGTTCCCTTGTATAAGGGAAAAGGTGATCAGACTGACTGCATGAACTATTGTGGTATTAGCCTACTAAGTGTTCCAGGGAAAGTGTTTGGTAAGGTCGTTATTGAAAAAGTACGAGGTCTTACATCGGGGAAAGTGTGGGGTGTTCAGAGTGGTTTTATGCCTGGTAAAAGCTGCACTAACCCAATATTTGCATTACTCATGATGATTGAAAAGTATCTGACTGTTGGTAAGAAAGTTTCTGCTGCCTTCATAGATTTAGAGAAAGCTTACGACCAAGTAGATAAGGACACTTTTGTGGAAGGTATTGAATGAATATGGTGTTACTGGGAACATACTAAACAGTGTAAAAGCTATGTGTTCTGGCAGTAGAGCTTCGTAAAGTGAATGGTGTTTTATCAAAATGGTTTTCTGTTGGTGCAGGAGTCGGACAATGTTGTGTAATATCACCATGGTTGTTTAATATGTTTATGGATGTGTGCATGTGTGATGCCAAAATAGATAATACTGGTTTATGTCTTGGTGATATCTGTGTGTGCAGACTGCTGTATGCTGATGACACTGTCCTGTTGGCAGAGAGCAAAAGTGAGTTGCAGAGTATGTTGTACCGGATGTACGAAGTTTACATGAAATTCAAACTGAGTATAAATAAAGGAGAAGCCAAAGTTATGGTTTTTGGAAAGAGGAGCTGGTAGTACTGAATGCAATATAAGTCTAAATGGCACAGTGATTGACCAGGTGAATGAGTGTGTGTGTTTAGGAAGCATGTTTGACAGGAGAAATTGGATGGTGAAATTAGTAGGCTAGTGAATTCTTCATTGAAAGTCATGGCTGCTTTGGGAGGTTTTCACAGGAATGATGGGTTCTCAAGAGAGTCCCACATGACTGTGCATGGAAGTGTAATAGTTCCTACTCTGATGTATGGCAGTGAAACCTGGGTACTGCAGAAGAAACACAGGAGTCGTTTGTGTGCTGGAGAAATGTGTTACCTGTGAGGAGTTTGTAAGGCAAGACACGTTCTGATTGTGTGAGAAATGAAGATGCATTGCAGTTGTGTAATGTAAGGCAAAATGTTGTTAGCAAGGTGGGGACTAATATGCTTCGGTGGTTTGACCACATTGAAAGAATGAGTGATTAGATGCTTACCAAGAAAATCTTTTTAGCCCAAGTGGCAGGAAGGAAAGGCAGAGGAATGCCAAGGAAGTTATGGGAGAATCAGATTCAGGGGTGTCTGCATGAGAAAAAGATTATGGGTATGAAGTATAGAAGATCTTGTGTAGTGCGTGTGATGGATATCAGTGAAACCCGAGTTGTATGTTAAGATCGCTGTAAATGGAGAAGTTTGATACGGCAACAGTAAGTAAAAAATATCTGGTAGTTTGTATTTCTTTGTGTAGCTAACCTCTGAATCTCAGGGGACAGCTTATGGATGTGTATGTATGCCTAGGCTAGGCACACACACACACAAAAAGCTTAACTGCAGGCTTTGATTCTTCCCCATGGAATTTTGCCATGAAAATTGGTACAAATGTACTAATTGTGTAGCAGACGGATACAGTGATGTTACATTCTCAAAAGTTTTAATCAGACCAAGGCTATGCACTAAAGACCATTGGCAGGCTTGGATATTTTCCAATGAAATTTTGCCTTGAAAATCGGTACAAATATACTAAGTGTGAAGTAGATGGAGACAATGTTACATTTCCTAATTTTTTATTGAGGCTTAGGATAGGCACAAAAAAATAAATAAAAAAGCCTGTATTTAGATTTGGGTTTTTTTCCTATGAAATTTTGCCCTGAAAAATTGGTACAAATTTACTAAACATGAAGTAGACTGCACAATAATATTATATTCTAAGAAAAATAATCAGATATAAACTAGGCATAAACGCCCAACAGCAGGTTTGGATGCTTTTCAATAGAATTTTGCCAAGAAAATTGGTACAAATATGCTGCGCATGAAGTAAACCAACACAAAAATATTATGTCTTGAAAGTTTATTAAGGCCTAAGCTAGGCAGAAAGAAATAAAAAAGCCTGGCAGCAAGCTTGGATACTTCCCAATGAAATTTTGCCCCAAAATTGATTCAAATGTTCTAAATCTAAAGTAAATAGACCAAAAATGCTACATTCTCAAAAGTTTTAATCTGTCCTGGGATAGGCTGTGAAAAGGCCTAACTGCAGGATCAGGCATTTGGGGATGGTATTTTACCATGGAAATCAGTACAAATGCACAGCACATGAAGTAGACAGACAAAAAAATTTAAATATTCTGAAATTTATATATATATATATATATATATATATATCGTAATAGAAATCCGTACAAATGTGCAGTAGATATGCTCATAAATGCTACATCTGAATCAGGCCCAAGCATGGCTACAAATAGGCTGTTTGGGCTTGATTTTCCCCCTCCAAGGTATACTAAACCCAGAGATGCCAACAACTACGGAATCTCCGTAGTTCCTATGGAAAAAGCTCTTGTACTACGGAATACGGAAAACCGTGATTTTTATACGGAAAATTAGCGGAAGTTATTAATTTTATTTTGCTTGTTCCCCTTCCCAATGCAACGGCGGCCACTTGATGATCCGTCATTCGTCTTGCTTGCGAGTCATTCTAAGTGAAAACCCTCCCTACCCAGCATGCAACATTCTGGGGACGTTGAGCGTAGCTCGCTTTGGTGGACATGGGCTCTTTCGCAGTGCAGCGACAAGCTGTTCAAAATTGTTTGGTGCAGAACATGAGTGTCATTGCCTGGCATCGGAGTTGTTTTTTTTTTAATCGTGCGTCGACCATTCATGTCAGTAATTAGTATTTTGAATTTTTTTTTTCTTGCGTTGCAGAAAAGTATGCTTGGATTTCGTTGCAGAGTTCGCCAAAATGTGTAATTATGCGTCTAGTACGCATCGAAATTTTAGCAACGCGTAAAAGTATGCATCAGAAATTTTTTGTGGCACGTAGAAATACACGTCGTGAAGCGCGTAAAGTACGCATCAACACGTAAAACTACGCATCGAGAAACATTTAAAACTATGCATCGAAGAATTTTACCAACGCGTAAAAATATGCATCGGGACAGCATTTTGCCTTTCAAAAACGGAAGTGAACGAAATAAAGATTTCTTCCGTAATCGTAATTTCGTTTTCCTGTGATGTTACCTCTGTCCAGTATTGTTGTTATACATAATTTTATTCCATAAATCTTTGTATTTCACTTTGAAAATGGAGGGAAAGTTTCCGAAAATGAAAATTCGACGGCGCAAAAATTCCTGTGTAATTTTTGGCATCAAAGAATCTGCTTTTTCGTCGTAATTTGGGTTATCCTCGAGATCGATGCATGACTGAACAGAAACTTTGGGGCAATTGGTAGTGGTGAAGGATGCTTTCCGCCTGAAACTTTCGAAAACGGAAATTTTGTCTTTCAAAACTTTCGGAAACAGTGAAGATTTTTCCCGTAATCGTAATTTAATTTTTCACGCGATGTTTCCTCTGCCTATTATTGTTGATGGTGATGTTGAGCTTAATTTTTCAAATAAGTTTTTCAAAAAAGGAAAATCAGAAATGACACAACTGGTAATTGGAGTAAAATACAAGAATGTATTAAAGCAAAATCATTTTAAACGAAAATGAACTTTCTAAGTTCTATACATCTGTCGGAAAATTTCACATTGAAGAATGTTCTTATATTCAAGAAAAAATACTGATCTCTGATGAATTCTTAAAACATGCAGAAGTAGTAACACTAAGTGTTATGGGTTCTGTTCTTGCTCCCACAGTTTGAAGAAAAGGCATTGTTTCATTATTTAACTGATGTTTGTTTTTGCTGGCCCAGATATAAAATGCACGGTTTTTTTTTTTTTTTTTTGGTTTTTTTTTAGGAGTCACAACCACAACTCCCACTAGTTGTGCTGATTTTCTATTTGCCTGACAACAGTATTCACACTGCTCTTCTCTTGGACATAGGGTAGCTTCTCACCCAGCTGTTGGGGAGTGACAACTTATATTTCAAGCCATTCTTCTTTGACAGACAACATTGTCATTTTGTTCTTTTCTTAATGTATCAGACAACTAACTGTTCACACAGTTGCTGGAGAACAGTGACCTCCACGGGCAAAGTTAAAATTTCCTTTAAACTTCTTGTCCAGTTATTTAACTAATTTTTAATGGTGTGTTTGTTATCAGGTGCTAACAAATACACCATAAACACCATTTGATTGGATGCCTACATCTTCATTGCATGAGCAGTCTGCAATAGTTTACCATTTGATCCTTCTTCGATAACTATTTTCACTCTTGTGTGCTGAAATTTGATATAAATTTAAGTTTCTGAGTTCTGTTTCTTCCATGGTTTTTTACATGATAATAATGGTAAATGACAGTAACATAGAATATGATGATCAAAAGTTTCAGTGAGTGTGGGAATAAAATATTTTTATATAACACAAACTAGGAGCACAAGTATGCAGATCATTGAATATCTTCAAAATGCTCCCCCCCCCCCCTCTCTCTCTCTCTCTCACACACGCACGTCATTGCTCAAAAGCATTGTCAAAAGTCTACTTTCCTTAGTTATGTCAGAACCTTCTTAGCCTTAAATTTGATATTTTTCCCATCATCAAGGATATTAAGGAAAATATCACCAGAAGCAGGGCTGTAGCTGTAGGGCTGTAGCTGTAGGGATCAGGGCTGTAGCTGTATGATGTTATCAGGGGCATAATTTCATACTCTTGAGGAGCATAAAAAAAGTAGAAATGAACAGAGTGTGAATAAATTTCCCAAACATTTTAAGTCAAAAACAAAGTTATGCACTTTAATATCTTCTTTTGTAAATACTTTAGTTAGCCATACACAACTATTATGTGCTGCTAACCAGCATACATAATTTACACTGGGAGTTGTTGACCACCTCGTATGGATGCATGGAATTGTCTAGTAAAGTGGCTAGTGGTATGTAAAACAATATGCTGATATGCCTATACACTCAGTGACCTTTCTGAATATGTCATAGGGATGAAGAGCTAATTAATCATTTGTGCTGTGTTGCCAAAAATTCCTCTGAGCATTTAACCTTGAATGGAATTTTTCCAAGACTTACTCTGAAAGCGTCTTCCTATTGTTACGTTTACTAACTGATACTCATTCATTCTGTACTGGTTTGTTTTCATTCTGCATTTTTACACGTTGTGTTGTCAGTCTTCACGTAACTTTTACATTTCATTTGATATTTAAAACCTTTGGTTGTGTGCCTAATTTTTAAATTTTGAGAAAAATTGTGTCAAAAACTGGAAGTGATATTTTTTAATGATCATCATCATCATTGTCAACCATTATCAATCCACTGCTGGACGAAGGTCTCCCCAAGTTTCCTCCACAACGGTCTGTCTTGTGCCAGTCTCCTCCATGTCACTCCCGCATACTTTCGAATTTCATCCACCCATCTCCCATGTGGTCTTCTTCTGGGTCTTTTCCTGTCCCTTGGAATCCAATCTAAAATTTCGGCTGTCCATCGATGGTCTGTCCTTCTGGCAGTATGTCCAGCCCATTGCCATTTCAGGGATTTAACTCTGATCATGATGTCTTCCACTCTTGTGTTTCGGTCCACGTCTCTGCACCATACGTAAGCACTGGAAGGATGCATTGATCAAACACTTTTCTTTTAAGACATAATGGCATATTGCTCTTGAAAATTATGCTGTTTCTTCCAAAAGCTCTCCAGGCAAGTTTTGTACGCCGATTAATTTCTTCATCAATGTGACCCTCACTTGATATCTGCTGTCCAAGATAAATGTATGTGTCTGTTATCTCCAGCTTTTCTCCATCAATCGATAAATCTTCATTTCTTGTAAAAGCATTGAACATCACTTTTGTCTTCTGAAAGTTCATTTTTAATCCCACTTCTTTACTCTTGTCAGCAAGTTCTTGGATCATACTCTGCAGCTCTGATGGGGTAGTTGCAAAAATGACTACGTCATCAGCAAAACGAAAGTGGGTTAGATAATCTCCATTAATCTTTATCCCTTTGTTTTCCCAGTTCAGTGATTGAAAGACATTTTCCAATGTGGCATTAAAGAGCTTGGGGGATATGGTGTCACCTTGTCTCACTCCCTTTCCAATTTTTATGTGTGTTGTATTTTCAAACAGCCAAATCTTTGCACTTGCATTTTCATAGATGTTATTAATAATATTAATGTATGCATCTTCAATACCGCAGGATTTCAGAGCCATTGTAACTGCTGATGGTTTCACTGAATCAAAGGCTTTTTCATAATCCATAAAAGCCATGCACAATGGAAGTTCATATTCCCTCGCTCTTTCAATTAGTTCTCTCAGTACGTGGATATGATCTATAGTGCTGTAGCCACTCCTGAATCCAGCTTGTTCTCTCGGTTGAGCCATGTCCAGTGTTACCTTCAAACGGTGTGAAAGAACTTTAGTGAAGATTTTATAAACCACTAATAGGAGGCTAATAGGTCTGTAGTTCCCAAGGTCCTCAATGTCACCTTTTTCATGTAGCAGGATCATTGTAGCGTTGTTTCAATCCTCAGGAATCTACCCTTCTTAAGGCATCGAGTGAAAATTTGGGCGAATACTGTTTCGATTTCTCCACTTGCTTCTTGTATGATGTCTACAGTAATTCCATCTTCTCCTGGAGCTTTCCCCCGCTTCATGTTCTTGATTGCATGTGCAACTTCTGCTGGGAGGACAGGAAGAACTCTGGTACTGATACCTTTCATGATGTCTGGAGTACATGTATCATCCCTTTCATATAATTTGGAGTAGAAATCTTTCACTCTTGTCAAAATTTCGCCTCTATTTCTTGTTACAGAACCATCTTCTTTTCTCAGTGCCATAATCTGTTTTCTTCCCTTACTGAGATGTCCCTTTGCTATCTTTAGGCTTTGGTTGTTTTCAATTGCTTTCCTCACTAGTTCACAGTTGAATTTCCTTACATCTTCAGTGATACTTTTTCGTACTGTCTTGCATAGCTCTATATATTCCTCTTTGGAAGTCACATCTTCTTTAGTTGTTTTCATCTCTCTTCTTTTTTGCATCAACATTTTGGTTTTTCCTGATAATTTGTTCACGTGCAACATGTTCTTAGACCCAGCTAATTTTGTTGCTGTTTCCATAAGAGCTTTGGTTACTTTTCTGTTAACTTCAGAAATATCCACTTCTTCCAATGTGTTAGGCCTTCTAAAGCAGAAAATCTGTTCTTCAGTTCCAACTTGAAGGTATTATGGTGTTTTTTAAGGTTGGTTATGTCAATACATTCTGTTTGTCTTATGAGCCTGCCACGTTCGAGTTTAGTGTTGAGGTGCATCTTACATCTCACCAATCTATGGTCACTACCTGTGTTGAACTTGTTTAGCACACTGCAGTCTTCTATGACAAATTTTTTGTTACACATAATAAAATCAATTTCACTTGTCGTCCCATTTGGATGTCTCCATGTTCATTTCCTGTGTGGCTTTTTCTTGAAAAAGGAGTTCATGATGAAAAACCCTTCTGCCTCTGCAAACTCTACAAGAGTATTTCCACGCTGGTTTCTGTTGCCGTGACCGAATTTACCTACTGAAGTTTCATTCTGTTGCCGTTGCCCTATTTTTGCATTGAAATCTCCCATAATTATCTTCAAGTGCTGCTTACCTTTATTATTTAGGTGACGAATTTCCTCATAAAATTCTTCAATTTCTTCTTCAGGATGACTTGTGGTGGGTGCATAAGTTTGAATAATCTGAGCCTGGTATCTTCCCGAGAGTTGGATAACGAGTCGTGCAGCTCTGTCAGAGGAACTTTCAGCATCTACAACTTTATCCTTCAGTTTCTTGTTTATTATAAATCCAACACCACTAGTTCTGCCAGTATCAGTCCCACAATAGTAGAAGAGATGTCCACTTTTCAGTTCAATGAGATCTTCTCCTTTTCTTCCTACCTCACTTAGCCCGACTATGTCCCGCTTGATCCTTTGTAGTTCCTCTTCCAATTCAGGAAGCCTGGAATCAGAAGATATAGGGAGCGTCTATTATACGCAGCCAAGGTCAGCATCAGATGACAGCCTAGTCCGGTCGCCCGGGGATTCTTAGCACCCTCTGCCTTCATGTCGCACTGGCCGCTGCCTTGGCCAGGTACATTCCAGCTGCCGTAGACTGAGGGCCAAGATTTAAGTTGTGGAGTCATTTTGGAGGGGTTTGGCCATAACTCACCACGCTGGCCAAGCGGGTTGGTGAGTGTGGGATAGCATTTCCTCTAATCCCGATGGTATAGTTATACCGCTATTGGCGGTCGTCAGAGCCCCTTTAGTGTGAACAGGATACACCACGAGAAGGCGGGGTTGACATTTGTCAAGGAGAGGCTGTGATGTTACGCATCACCTGACCTTACATCCCAATGATCATAATACTTTCCTATAATTAAGGTATAAGAAAGTAAGAACTGCTTACTCTTTGTTTCAGTGGTAGTAAGGAACTTTGGAACTCAAAGGGGTGTAATTTCAAGGCTTGCCCTCCCATGTAAGAAAAGCTTGCTATGTTCGTAACCAGAAGTCACATGAAGCCAGGTCAAGTGAGTAAAGTGGCTGTAGTAGTAGTGGAATGAATATATTCTTCAGAAAAAAAGTGTTGGATGCAGAGTGCAGTGTGTCAAGGCATAATGTAGGAGCCATCCATTTTTTCATTTCTGGGGTCTTTTTCATCTCGGTGCTTGAGACATTTCAAAATACCCTCGTGGAAAGCTATGTTAACAGTAGAACTATTCAGAAGAAATTCTGTGGGGACAAGACCTTCCTTGGTCAAGAATGTCAGCAGCATGACCTTCAACTTTGATCTTGACTGTCATGCTTTCTTTGGTGTTTGTGCTTGTGTGTGAGAGAGAGGTGGTTGTTATCCACTGGAAGCTCTTTGTCAGAGTCATACTCTTAGACCCATGACTCATCTTCAGTTACTACCTTGGACAGGAATGATTGGTCTGCAATGGAATTCGCAGATGACTCTGAGGAAGTAAATACATGGATCTCTTTTTGCTCAGCAGTGAGCAGGCAAGGAACAAATTTAGAACTGACATGTTTCATTTTCAAATCTATTAAAAATGATTGAATGGTACCAAATGACAAACCTGTTTCTTCCACGAGTTCTCTGTCAAACAATGGTTGAAATGTATAAAAGAGCAGATTTCATTAATGTTGTCATCATTCTGCATACTTGACAGACAACCACTCATTTCCTCATGTTCAAGTGAAAAGTTTCCTTCACAGAACCATTTGGATGCTGTTTTGTGGATGACAGCATCATCTCCATACACTGGTTGCAGTTTTTCATGAGTGTCTTTAGTAGAGTGACAGTTTGAAACACATACATACATATCACTAAGCTGTTCTCTGAGATTCAGAGGTTAGCTCCAAAAAGAAATACAAACTTCCAGATATTTTTATTTATTGTTGTCATATCAAACTTCTCCATTTACAGCGATCTTGACATACAACTCGTGCTTCACTGATATCCATTACACGCCGTACACAAGATCTTTTATACTTCTACTCATAATCTTTTTCTCATGCAGACACTCCTGAATCTGATCCACCCATGTCTTCCTTGGCCTTCCTCTGCCTTTCCTTCCTGCCACTTGGGCTGAAAATATTTTCTTAGTAAGCATTTTATCACTCATTCTTTCAACATGGCCAAACCACCGAAGCATATTGGTCTCCACCTTGCTAACAATGTTTTGCTTCACATCACACAACTGCAATACATCTTCATTCCTCACACAATCAGATCGTGTCTTGCCACAAACCCCACGTAAGTAACGCATTTCTCCAGCACACAAACGACTCGTATGTTTCTTCTGCAGTACCCAGGTTTCACTGCCATACATCAGAGTAGGAACAATTACAATTTCATACACAGCCATGCGGGACTCTCTAGAGAACCCATCATTCCTGTGAAAACCTCCCAGAGCGGCTATGACTTTCCAAGAAGAATTCACTCGCCTACTGATTTCACCATCCAACTTGTTCTCTCTGTCAAACATGCTTCCTAAATACACAAACTCACTCACCTGGTCAATCACAGTGCCATTTATACGTACATTACATTCAGTGCTACCCGTTCCTCTCCCAAACACCATAACTTTCATTTTCCCCTTATTTATACTCAGTTTGAATTTCATGCAAACTTCGTACATCCGAGTCAACATACTCTGCAACTCACTTTTGCTCTCTGCCAACAGGACAGTGTCATCAGCAATCTGCACACACGGATATCACCAAGACATAAACCACTATTATCTATTTTTGCATCACGCATGCATGCGTCCATAAATATATTAAACAGCCATGGTGACATTACACAACCTTGCCTAACTCCTGCACCAATGGAAAACCATTTTGATAAAACACCATTCACTTGTACACAATCTCTACTACCAGCATACATGGCTTTTACACTATTAAGTAGATTCCCAGTAACACCATATTCATTCAATATCTTCCACAAAAGTGTCCTATTCACTCGGTCGTAAGCTTTCTTTAAATCTATGAAGGCAGTAAAAACTTTCTTCCCAACAGCCAGATACTTTTCAATCATCGTGTGTAATGCAAAAATCTGGTTAGTACAGCCTTTACCAGGCATAAAACCACTCTGAACATACCACACTTTCAATTATGTAAGACCTCGTACTTTTTCAATAACAACCTTACCAAACACTTTCCCTGGCACACTCAGTAGGCGCTAATACCACGATAGTTCTTGCAGTTCTTGCATTCAGTCTGATCACCTTTTCCCTTATACAAAGGAACAATAATAGCATCCTTCCAATCCTGAGGGACCATTCCTAACTCCCAGCACAACTGGCAAATTTCAGTTAACCAGTCAATTATAGAGTCACCACCATATTTCAACATCTCTGCAGTTATGCCATCAACTCCCGGAGCCTTACCATTCTGAAGAGATTTTAGAGCTTTACACACTCCTTCTCTTGAGATCCCTCCTGTGCTTTCATCAATCATTGTGACATCATCTGCATCTGTCTCAGAATCATCTTTGCTTTCCTGATCTAATAACTCACAGAAGTATTCACCCCATCTGTTACTTAACTCATTGGGCTCCCATATCATTTCTCCAATCTCATTCTTCACACAACTTACAACTTCCCCTATTTTTCCCGAGTCTCATGTACTTCCAGAAAGACTTTCTATCTTTCCAAAAAGCCAGTTCATGCCTTTCCACTTTCTCCTTCCTATCTTTTGCCTTACTGTGGCGAACCAGCTTAGCAGCTTCACGCTTCTTACAGCGATATTCATCCACAGAGACTCTACCTTGAAACATCCCCAAATAGGCTTCCTTCTTTCTTTTTACTGCCTCTTCAATCTCACTATTCCACCAAGCATCACCTCTATAGTTGGTGCCACAGACCTCTTTAGCAGCAGTGACAGCTTAGTTCTTAAAACATTCCCACTTCTTTTCTACATCCCTCTCTCCAGACTTCAGATCCTTCAGTCATTCTCTGAGTAAGTCAGAATACCGCTGATGATCTTCAAGGAGCCTATCAACCTTTATTCTTTCTATCCTGGCTCTCTTCCTATTCCTTTTCCTCCAACCAACATTAAGTTTCACTCGTGACACTACCAAGTAATAATCAGAACCAACATCCGCACCTCTCATCACACAGGTGTCAACAACTAATGGTTTCAAACGCTGATCGTAGACAACAAAATCTATCACACTCTTTTGACCAAGAGTACGATTTTCCCAAGTATATGTGTGGATATACTTGTGGTTGAAAAATGTATTAGATACACACAAACCATTCTCAATGCAGAGTTCAATTAATCTTTCACCATTATCATTCACACAAGGATCATTAAACTTACCCAGAACATTGTCAGAAATTGCATTCTGCACACCTACTCTAGCATTGAAATCCTCTGCTATTATAACTTTTTCTTTAGCACCAAACTGGCTCAAAACAGCTTTTAGCTCATTCCAGAAATCTTCTTTTTTATCAGAAGGTTCCGAGTCACAAGGAGCATACACTACAACAATTGCAATTCTCTAAAGTTTCACTTTCAAATGAATCCAGAGAATTCTCTCACTTACACAACTATAGTGAATCAAGTTGTTCTTCATCTTTTCACTTAAAATCACACCTACACCAGCCTGTCCTCTCATATTATCCAATACTCCAGACCACACACTCACTGTGCCATTCACTTCTTCTACCCCCATTTCCTTCTTTTTGGTTTCACTTACACACAGCACATCCAGTCTATATTTATTCATCTCCTCAATCACCTCACTCATCTTGCCATTTATACCTCTAGTAATCCATACACCAATCTTACATTCACTCAGCCGAGATCTCTTTCTCATACGCCGTTTAGAAAGTCCAGGTCGATTCCGTGGTGGACCATCCTTCTCAAGTGTGGTAGGTCCACCATATCCCACACTTGAGTCATTCTTAATATTTCTTTTTGTCTTTTTAATCAGGTAAGTACATCAGTGTGGGGGATTATCCCACAGCTGAGGGTTCCAGTTGGTCATTCAACCTAAGGATTCTGGAACAAAACCCAGTGAGTTGGGGTCTTTTCGCCAATGTCACACAGAACTAGCTTGCACCTCTCCAAGATTCACAGAGGCCCTAGTTGCTGCCTTTTTGAACTCAAGATCTTTTTTATTCTTTTTGGTTGTGAAAAGTGAAAGGAATTCTTAATAACAGAATTCTATGCATAAAAGTTATGTGGTAAATATTTAATGGAGAAACAATTCAGTAGTAGCTTCTATCTTCATCAGCAGTACAGTGAATGTGGTAAACAGTGTTAATTCAGTTGTTGCCAGATTTGAGGAGGTATTTCCAAGTAATGGAGATTTGGTTTTGAGGAGGTATTTGGAAATACCTCAAGGGTATTTCTATGCCCTAATAAATACTTGCTTTATTGTTTAATATTTTTTGCATAACTTTTGTTGCCACATTGGGTGTTTTAGTAGAGTAGACTGATTCACTGTATAAGAAAAAATTGGAATGAGAATGAAGAATTTTGTCCTTTGTAGGGACTTGTTCCAATAATCCTTTCATGTGTTTTGAATATATTTATAGTTCATGAAGAGTTATTGAATTTTAGTTATAAAGAAATGATACTGTGCTCTTTATAAGGAAAAAGTATTTTTGAACACCTGAGTCTTGATCATATGGGTTCAGTGATTTTATATCCTTTTAGAACTGCAGGAATTTGTGCTTAATACAGGGATTTATCAAGGTAGAGGAAATGCTTACTCTTTGTGGAGAACTTTTTATTAATAAGCTGTAGGCCCTCCTTAGGCTTTCAGAACAAAGCAGTTTGACTTGGGATAGACTTATATAAGTCAGGCACATGAGGTAATGGAATATGATACTGTTCTTCCTATGAAACATGCTGAGCCAACTGTGCCAGTGATGTGGGAGGTGGAAAGTGTGATCTAACATTTTGGTCCAGATATTCCCACAAATGTTCAATAATATTGAGGTCCGGAAATTGAGGTGGCTAGGGTAGCTGCTGCACCTCATCCTCGTGCTCTGCAGGTGAATTATCTGCTTGAAACCAGAAATGGTCATTACGGAACAATGCATGCAACATTGGGTACTGGTAGTTCCCTAGAATGGATTCGTAAGTTGCAGATGTGACACAACCCTGCAGAATAACCAATTGTCCTAAGGAATGCAATGATATGGCACCCCACAACAGCAGGGGCCCACCTCCACGCTTCACACTCAGAACCAAAAATTTGGGTTGGTACGCATCTGCAGGGTTTTGCCGCACACACACACACACACACACACACACACACACACACGCTCTCACTCACTCACTCACTATCTCTATCATGGGAAACAATTTGAAGCACAGTTCATCAGACCAGATGACACATTGCCAGTCTTTAGCATTCCAGTTCTTATGTGCTTTGCAGCACCTTACATGTTTTGTTGCATTGATGTTGGTAATCAGAGATTTGTGGACTGCAGCATGACCATAAGTTTTGGCACGATGGAGTTCTGAACAAACTGCTATAACAGAAATGGGATCATTCCGACTGGTGTTCAACTGTGCTGTTGTTATTTGCAGAGCCGTTGTCTTGTGCTTCCATTGTACAATCTGTGCCAACATTCGCCTATCCCTATCTGACATCTTCATTTGGCGTCCACAATTTGCACATTTGGAGTGAACGCTGTGTCGTTTTTGATCTTCAATATAGTTTCTTGTGTTACACCTACTATTTCTGCAATTCTAGTTGCTGAAGCTCCTGCAAGATGCACTCCTATAATCATGCCTTTGTTGAGGTCACTGAGATCTGACATTGCCAACAATTACTCCACAACAGCTGTCTCACCTGCGACTGTGGCACTCCTACGTGATAGCTGACATTGTACTGCACCCCTACATATCTCTCATTGTGGGTGACTTCCCTGAGATTTGTTAAGGTGCAATGCATGTACTTCAGTCACAGTTGGTGTTTCCATTGTTTTGATAAACCCCTGTAGCTCTGAATATAAAATAAGGATTAGTTCTGATCAAGAGCAGTGCTATCTGGCCTTTGTACTGTAATTTTATTTTTCTTGTAGCACTGTGTCATGTTTGAAAAACCTTCACATTATCAGAAAGAGCTTCATTGAGATTTTATTAATAAAGTATTTTCTATCCAGTATTAAAAAAAGAAAGATTAAAAACAAATTGTATTTAGTTCACTTGTGTAAAATTTATGCACTATTCACTTATTGTAGATTATCATTGATGCAGCTTGCTGTTGAAGACAGTGTATACCTTTTGGACATCCTTGTTTTGAATAACTGTTTACAGAAGACTCACTGGGATAACCTGATAGAAGCATTCTTTGGCAATCCCAAAATTTTGAAATTGGGTAATAATTTTGTCTTCTTTTCGTGTGCATGTGTGTGTAAAATAATTATAATGTAACATGTGTGTAAAATAATTATAAAAAAAAATGTGAAAAATTGCTATTACTATAGGACATACTGTAGAAAATTAAATATAATGGTAACTGTGTATGTCTTGAAAATACCACTACCGCTTATAAGACATATGTCTTAAAAATACCACTACAGTTAATTTTCTACTGTGTGCCCTTTAGTAATAACAACTTTTCACATGCTTTTGAAATAAATTTTCTTATTTGAAAAATCATAAACATAAGAATGCAAAATTAATATGAATTTTTTTTTAAATAGATACGTAGGTGAGTCAAAAAGCTAGTTGCACTGCTTGATAAAAGAACACAGGATCGAAATTACAGAAAAATGTTATATGTACCTGAAAGTTCCATACAAAAGTTACTTCTTGGCGTAATCGCCTACTTTATTGAAACATTTGTCGAGGCATGGCACAAGTTTTTCTATGCCTTTTGCGAAGAAATTCCGTCTAACGTCCGATAACTATTGCTGGGTTGCAGCTTTCACCTCGTCATTCGAGTGATATCATCACTTTGCAAGTTCTTGTTTCATGGGACCGAAGACGTGGAAGTCACATGGCGCAAGATCGGGGCTATAGGGGGGTGGTTCCACACCTCCCACCTTAACTTTTTCAGAAGGTCCCTTGTTAGGTTTGCTGCATGCGGTCTTCCCTTGCGGTAATTGTCCTCGATGTCAGTACGTCCGTTCTCGAACAAGATGCACCACTTTGCGATAGCTTGACGTGATATTGCGTTCTCACTGTACACTTCGTTCAACTGCCGAAAAATTTCAGTGCAGTTACACCCTTTTGCGCACAAAAAAACAACAACAAAAAAAACTAATCTCTGCACGCAGTTCCAATTTGGACGCCACCAGCAACTGCCAAGGCATGTTCACGACTCGTTAGCGAGCGAACTAAAACTACTGCGTAGAAGCAACTGCAGCACGTGCTGCAGATAAATGCCAGCAGTGTATCCTTTACCAAAATGTTTTACAGAGTGCAACTAACTTTTTGACTGCTCCTCGTACATACATTAACTTATGTATTTAAAAAACAAACCAGTAATTAATATTGGCACATAATGCACAATATTAATATGTCTTTATGAAGACCCCACCACACTAGACACAGCCTGGAAATCACTTATAAAAAAAAAAAAATCCATAAAAAAAAATAACAAAAACAAAAAAGAACATTACAAAAATCACACCATTAAATAAAGGACTAAAAATAATACATCTGTTTCTACAAACAAATAATAATAGCCCAAAAATATCTACACAAAAATGAAAAAGGAATTATACTTACGACTGATGCCTACCAACTCATCCAATAGATGGCGACACATGAGAAACAAATCACCTAACACATACAGGCCACAAACCTTCCCTTCGATTCCTGACATGAAACTCCAGGACTACACACACGCGAGAAACCCTCTTGTGGAAATAGAGGCCCGGTGATGCTAGTATGACATTACTGAAAGCGTTCGCCGTAACAACGTGAGAAGTCTCCTGACCCGATGAGTATAATTCTTTCTACTACAATCTTTTAATTAATAGTAAATTTAAAACATTTGATTGTGCAAATGAATGAATGTAGAACTGAAAATATATAACCTAATTGTTTTATTTAAAAAAAAAAATTTATAACTAACCAAAAACCCGTAACATAAAAGACCTCTCGGGCCGGGAGCACGTGCCTCACAGAGCAACAACGTGCGAAATACTTTGACAATATCAGGTAAACATTACCATAGATATTATGTATATTTAACCTAAAGCACGTTTATAAGATAAACAACCCTTAAGGTTGCCTCATGAATTGCATATTTCGTAATGTCTTTGAGTTTTGCAAAATTACATATGTAACATATCTTCTATAATAGGAGAGCCATTGGGAAAACGTGCATGTTATCCAAAAAAATTATCCATTGTTAGTTTTTGATGAAGGTCTTTAAAAAGATTTTGCACTTCACGTTCAAGTTCGTAAAAATTCTCATAAAGCTGTCAAGAGTATCCTTTTTGTCCTGAAGTTTGTCTAATAATTTGGATATCTTGACATGCGTCTTTTGCAGTTGGTGGTTTTTCATTAATATCCATAATTTTCATCTTTGCAACTTCTCTTCTATTGATTTTGAAATTTCTACAACACTTTTCTCATTCAATTTTTTTTTCTGAAGCTGTGTTTATGTCACTGTCTACTCAAATTCAGTCTTCAAGTAACTATTCAAAATCTTCTATTTCTTCTGCATGTGTATCTCTTACATTAGGGCCATCACTTTTGTAAAATCTCACTTTACAAAAGCAGTTTGAAATACAAATCTTTGTCACATTTTCCCCAGGCATTGGAAACCATCTGTATTGCATCTAACAGATTTTTTTCTTTTTAATATTTCTGATGTTGATCCCTTGCCTACATTATTAATGATATCCACTATATTTCTTTTGTTGTTCTTTCCGTAATGCATTTCAATAGTTTTGATTATTCCTTGGTAGAGTAGTTGGATAACTGAAGTCATGTTTTGGGGCAAAAAGACAAAATTTATGTTTATTAACTACATTTTTGGGAGGAGCTGAAGAATTGCTTAACACCCATGCAACACTTACTTTCTGTAATCCCTTACCCCAAAACATCTCTGACTCTTACTTTTTCCAATGACTGGTGGAGTCTTTTTAACAGCTTCTGTTATGTTGCTAATCAAAAGAGCTGTTGTGTGCCCTTTTTGTTGTTTTCCAACAAATGTTAAATAATTTTTAAACATCATACACTGCTCAGGTAGTACTCTGAAGTAAAGGTCTGTCTCATCCACATTGTAAATTTTGTGAGGCTCATAACTTTGAAGAATTCATGCTAAACATTCAACTGTCCATTTTCCAGTGGCTTGGTTGTCAGCATTTCCTCTTTCATAAGATGTTTATATATATATAACGGCCGTTCCATAAAAACTGAGCTTAAAATCACACAAAATGAAGAAATATTGGGGTGGTGCGAATGAAATGTCCGGCAAAGGACCAGCACACGTGGACGGCGAGAACAGAAAAGTAGGACAACTTACCTAGGCAAAATAATCTCCCTCGGCATTGACACATAGTTGCCATCTATCTGGCGAGGCCATGATCCTGGAACGAAAAGTGTTCTTGTGGCTGGGACCTGAAGTCATCAACTGTACGCTGAACCTCGTTGTCTGTCTTGAACTGTTTCCCGGACAGGTAGTTATCCAGGTGACGAAACAGATAATAGTCTGTCGGAGACAAGTCCGGGGAATAGGTAGGACGAGTCAGTGCTTCATAGCCCAAGGCACTTGGTGTCAGTGTCGTTCGTTGTGTGACATGAGGGCGAGCGTTGTCCTGGAGCAGAAGAACACTATGTCTGTTGACCAAAACCAGTTGTTTCTGCAGCAATTTCCAGTGCATCTGGTGTAATTCAGCACAATAACATTCTGCAGTGATGATTTGTCCTCTTGCCAAGAAACTCTGATGAATTATCCTGGCTGTGGACCACCAGACAAGGAGCATCATCTTGGTGTGTAGGGGTGGCTTAGGATGCCGTCCAGCAGGCTGTGCCTTGCTTAACCATTGTGCAGATCATTTCCGATTATCGTAAAGGACCTACTTCTCATCGCTGATGCCGATTTGATGCACGAGAGGTTCCTGTTTATTCCTGGCAAGTGGCAACATGCAGATTTCCAAACGCCTAGTTTTTTTGTCAGTTGTCAACTCGTGCGGCAGCTACATGTCCAGTTTTTTTACCTTACCCGGTGCAGCCAGACGCCGAACAACTGTTGTGTGGTGGACACCTATCTCTGCCGCTATCTTACGACACATTTATTGAGGTTCTGCTTCAACCACACGTAACAGAACATCGTCAGAGACAGCAACAGATTGCTGACCACATGCTTCGTTTTGCAGGCCCGTATCTCTGCTTAGAAATTTCACAAACCATCGGCAAATGGTTCGTTCTCCCAAACGCTTTGTTAATGTTTTGAGCAGCAATTCCTGCAGCCTGGCCTAGTTTAAATTCATACAGGAAGATGACTTTCACATCAGGCGTCTGCACATTTCCTTTGCAAGCCACGTTACGTACGTCCAAACAAACTACGCCTGAATCTTGTTCTTCGCACACGTTGCTAGCTATTTATAGTAACTCTGTGACGTAATACCCGCAACACCTGTGGGCGGTCCCATTCCGCTGTGGCCTGTCTCCACTGCTCGTTCGTGCCGGACATTTCATTTGGACCAACCCAATATAAGTACAGCAAAACATATGTTATTCTTTCTCAAAGTATCTTCCCGTGGATGATATGCAACAATCCCATCGTTCAGTCTACTTTTCAAAGCATGTGGTGAAGGCATTTTAAGGCATTTTGTGGAAGCTGATTTAGTGACCCCTGTACAGCTTGAATAACATCAGCATCTGTGTTGAATGTTGCACCACGGAACTTCTCCTTCATTGTTGGAAACAACCAAAAATCGCACAGGGCAAGGTCAGGACTGTAGACAGGCTGTGGCATGATTTCAATACTGCATTTTGTAAGAAACTCTTGAACAGAAGCAGCCACATGTGGGCGGGCATTATCATTAGGGCAATAATTCTGTCGCTGCGCGAATTTCCACTATATTTTTTCATGAATTTTTAGGTCTTTTTCTGTAATTTCGCGAATATCAAATATATCTGCGAATTTCAGATTTTTTGCCTAATTTCTGTTCTAATTTTTTTATTACTGTATTTTTCATAATTAAATAATCTTAATACTGCCTTCATTAGAATTTACGTGAAAAATACACCACAAAGTAATCCTACTCAAAAGTCCAAACCAGAGCTTTAAACCTTGAATTACCTCTCAAGATTGTTCGTTATGAAGATACTATTTTCGAATTAGCTTGACGGGTAATTCAAGGTCACATGCACTCTGCTGAAGAGTTCACACTTGGTCTTTTGTGATTTCCCCCCGCTACTGCTGAATGACCTTTGCGACTTGCCGGACTAGTAAACCGGATGTTGTACGTTGTATATAATTTATGACTACAAAGCTTGCGGTGTTAAGAAAGAATAATAATAACAACGTTTCGCACAATAAAATGTTTATTATACATCGACTATAGTTTCGCAAAGCGTGTGGCTTTGCTTCCTCAGGACGAATGGAGCGTAAACATTCAAATCATTGTGACATCATCAGAATTCTGACTGTCACGGGTTTTGGTGAGTTGTTTCCACGTGCTTGAAAGAAATGGAGTCGACGTCATGTCGTTGACAAGCCGTGACGAGTTCCGGTATATGTGGAAAGCTTCTAATATATTAAGCTTGATAGTCGAGTCCGGTTTATCAATAAGCATAGCGTTTCCAAACAAAAATTTATGGTTATTTTTGTGACAATGTTGAGCTATAGACGACTTCTTCAGTTCACAGTTCCGTACATAGGTCTTGTGTTCCTTCACATGGAAACTTAAAGCCCAGCTGGTCTGTCCTATATATGAAAGTCCACATTCACAAGGTATTTGATAAATTCCCCAGCAGTTTAAGTCTTCGACGTAGTCTTTTGATCCGTAAAAATTCATCTTGTTTATGGGTTTAAAAATAACTTTGAAATTAAAACTTTTGAGGATTTTTGAAATTCCGAAGCAAATCTGAGGAACAAATGGGATAACTGCCCAATTCTTTCGTATTGGGAGGTCTACAGGCATGAGCGTGCAGACAGGTTTCGGTTTCCTAAATTTTTGGACAGCTTTGTCTATAACGGAAGGGCTGTATCCTCTGTGTACTACAATTCGTTTAAGAAAATCAAGCTCTTTCTGTAAGGAATCCTCATTGAGCAGATATGTATTGCACGATATACGTATGTAAAGAAGGCAGATATCTTTTGTTTCCATGGATGATTTGATTTTGCATGAGGGGGTAAGGAAACAGCAAATGGTTTTCGATAAACTGTTGTACTAAAGGATCCTTGAGAGTGTGACACAAGGACATCAAGGAATGGTAAGCAGCCATCATTTTCAGTCTCATATGTGAACTGTATATGAGAATCAATTGAATTGATAAGTTCAACTGATTTAGGTATTTCCGAGTTCATGCCATTCCAGAGAACAAAGGTATCATCTACATATCGAATCCACAGATCAAATGTAACAAGCTGAAATAGTTGGTCTTCAAAGTGGCGCATGTAGACTTCGCATAAAATAGGTGACAGCGGGCTACCCATTTCAAGGCCTTCTGTCTGTTGGAAAAATCTTTCACGAAAAAGGAAACTGTTTTGTCTTATACAAATTTCCACTAGTCTCAAAATTTCTTCTATTTCCGGTTGGCTGAAATGATGTTCTTTGAGACTTGCTTTCAATGCTTGGAGAGCTCCATTCACTGAGATACTTGTGAACATGGATTTCACATCGAAGGATAACATGAACTGATCGTTGAATGGATGTCGCTTTAGCCGATTGACAAAATCAGTGGAATTTTTTTACAGATGTTGTGTTTGAAGAAGTCGTTAAAGTCGATAGTTTCGAAGACAGAAATTTAGCCAACTTATGTGTAGCTGATCCTATATTGCTGACTATGGGACGAAAGGGGACACCAATTTTGTGTATCTTCGGAAGTGCATAGAAACATGGACAATGGGAATATGAGGGCTTCAGATGATTTTTTGAGCTTTGGCCAAGGGTTACACAACTTGTTACCACTTTCCGAACTTCCTTTAATTGTTTCTCCGATGGGTCATTTTTCATTTCCTTGTAGGGTCCCTCGGAAATAAGTTTTTTGACCTCTGCCTCGTAATGTCTCTTGTCCAGAATAACAACTTGTCCACCTTTATCAGCTTTAGTGATGATAATATCGCGATTTGACTGCAATTGTTTTAAAGCATTGTATTCTTCCTTGTTGAGATTCGGTTTAAATGGTGGAATGGACTTATCCGTTAATGTCTGGCTAACGCAATGTCTAATCGTTTCTTTTTATCTGTATTTAGATCGTTTTTTATCACGGACTCTTCATCCGACGCAATGATATTGGATATTGGTACCTTTTTTGAAATCGCAAAATTCGAATTGTAACTTAAAATCTGTTTTTGAATTTCGCTCGGATTAAAACTAGAAAGGTTAAATATTACTTCATTATCCGGAAAGTTATCCTCAATTTGTGAAGTAGAATTTTCTTTATGGTTGCTGTTATTTGATAATTTTTCAAATTTTCGTTCTAATGTCATTTTATGAGTAAATGACATATTGGAACTCCTAGACCAAGTTTTGCAGTCCAGGTCTGAAAAATCTGGTAATGTTTTAGCCAGTAAAAGGTGCAGGTTGTACAGTTCGACCTCAATGTTTGCAATATTCTTTCTTGTATCTTTAATGATAGCTCTTAATAGTGCAAACGAAGCATTTGATATGGCTTTGCTGATGTTATGAGAAGGTCCTAGGTTGCATTTCACACAGATAAAATTTGGTAGTATCTTGCATCTCTTGCATCAAAGCAAGAAGTTTAAGTGGTTCAGCAATCTGAACTTCTTTATCCTCAGCATGGAAAAACGGTTGATTGTCGCAGACAGTGATTTCGTCATGATCGAGATTAGGAACTGGATTCAAGTTCCTATAGAAAGTCAATATCGGTATTAGATATGTCCACAAAAACGGAAGCGAAGCAAGATGTTGTATGATCGGCGAAGCAAGATGTTATATAATACCGGTATTGACTTTCTATAGGAACTGTGAACTGAAGAAGTCTTCTATAGCTCAACATTGTCACGAAAATAACCATAAATTTTTGTTTGGAAACGCTACGCTTATTGATAAACCGGACTCGACTATCAAGCTTAATATATTAGAAGCTTTCCGCATATACTGGAACTCGTCACGGCTTGTCAACGACATGACGTCGACTCCATTTCTTTCAAGCGCGTGGAAACAACTCACCAAAACCCGTGACAGTCAGAATTCTGATGATGTCACAATGATTTGAATGTTTACGCTCCATTCGTCCTGAGGAAGCAAAGCCACACGCTTTGCGAAACTGTAGTCGATGTATAATAAACATTTTATTGTGCGAAACGTTGTTATTATTATTCTTTCATTGTCAGTTGTGTTTTTCTTTGATCATAAAGGTGTAGCCTACCAGCATGCCATTCCACCACAAATTACTGTCAATGCGGAGTATTACATTTCAGTCTTGAAGCGTCTGCGACGACACATATCGATTAAACGGCTGGAACGTCCGAATGGGATGAGGAAGAGGACCTATACTGTGATAGGCAAGTGGACCCTATACCATGATAGCTAGGGCAGTAATTTTATCGCGGGTGGGGGGGGGGAAGGCAAAATTCGCGGGACGGTCGAGGGGGAAATTGTGAAATTTTGCGAAAAGTTCATGGCCGATGATATACAATAACATTTCCAAAAAAAAAAAAAAAAAGTCTAGCAAGTTACCAAGCAGTAATACAAATGACTAGTACGTAACTAAATTAGTATTATAACTTAATTTATAAGTTTTTAAAATTGATACTTACATTTATAAACCATTCAAATTCTGGCAATGTTATCAGCGCCGTTGCACAAGATCAGTGCAGCAAATTACAGACCATCTTAATCAAGGATCCCCTCAAATGATCTCTGCACGCACTATTCGCCGTACACTGCATTGGATGGGATATGGCAGCCGAAGGCCTGTTCGAACGCCTTTGCTGTCTGCAGTTAATAAGAGAAAACGTCTCCAGTTCGCACAGGAGCACAAGGATTGGACAGTCGATAATTGGAAACAAATTATGTGGTCCAATGAATCACGTTTTCAGTTGCACCATGCTAATGGCCGAGTGAGAATTTGGCAGAAACAGCACAAAAGCATGGACCCCAAATGCGTTGCTACAACCCTTCAAGCTGGTGGAGGCAACGTTATGGTTTGGGAAATGTTTTCCTGGCATGCTTTGGGCCCTTTAATTCGTGTTGATAAACGTCTGACTGGCACATCATATCTAAAGATCATTGCGGACCAAGTGCATCCTGTCATGTGGATGGTTTATCCCAATGGCGATGGCTACTTTCAACAAGATAATGCATCCTGCCGTAGTGCTCGTATTGTGCAGGATTGGTTTCAGGAACATGCCGGTGAGTTTACTTTGCTTAGGTGGCCCCCACAATCTCCAGATCTCAACCCCATTGAGAATTTGTAGGATGAAATTGAACAAGCCATCAGACAGCTGGATCCACAACCCTGCAATCTCACACTCCTGGAAAGTGCTATTCATTAAACATGGTCTCGGAATCCACAAACCACCTATCAACAGCTCATGGAGTCCATGCCACGAAGAATCGACACAGTATTAAAGGCAAAAGGTGGCCCAACGAAGTACTGAGGGGGTGGTCATAATAAAGTGGCCACTCAGTGTATAATGAAATGTCGGACATTGCCAACAGTCTTAGCAAGAGTCAAGACTGTGATCACATTGCTGCAAAAAGAGCTCTGTCCACTTGTTATGAAAAAATTAAGCATTATTTTTTTGAAGATAAAAAGCATTGATTTTGTCAGCCAACCACAAATTTCTTCAAGGCATGTAGGGTGTTTGGTCCCAATCAATTTAAGTCCTTGGACCTTTTAGACGAAGAAGAAGAAGATTTGTTTGTTTTCAGCCACATTCCTATGTTCGAAGACGAGGACCAACTAAAATGTGAATTTCGTTCATATAAAGCGAGTGTAAAAGAATTTAGTGTCAGCGAAGGCTTGATCAAGACTTCTGGAATACAAAAAGAGGTCGTTTTTCTAAGCTACATAAGTTCGCCATCCATTGTCTGTCAGTACCCAGAAACAGTGTCTATGCTGAACAATCCTTTTCTAAATTTAAAAACGTGTTACAAGACAACAGACACAGCATTAAAGAAGAAAATCTGTGTATGTTCAATATAATGCATCAAAATGCCATCCACTATTGAAATCTTGACCTTGTGTAACGGCGTTGAAAACATTGCCAGAATTTGAATGGTCTGTAAATCTAAGTATCAATTTTAAAAACTTAGAAATTAAGTTATAATGCTTATTTAGTTACGTACTAGTCATTTTGCATTACTGCTTGGAACTTGCTAGACTTTTTTTTTTTTTTTTTTTTTTTTTTTGGAAATTTTAGTGTATATCATTGGCCGTAAACTTTTCGCAAAATTTTATAATTTCTCGCTCAACCGCCCCGCGAATTTTGCCTTTTTTCCCCCGCGATAAAATTACTGCCCTAGCTATCATGGTATAGGGTCCTCTTCCTCGCCCCATTCCAACATTCCATCCGTTTAATCGATATGTGTCGTCGCATACGCTTCAAGACTGAAATGTAATACTCAGCATTGACAGTAATTTGTGGAGGAATGGCATGCTGGTAGCCTACACCTTTACGATCAAAGAAAATTATCGTCACCTTCCCGGCTGATTTGGTTTGGTGCACTGTTTTCAGAGGAGGCGAGCCTGTGTGTTTCTGAAAACTCGTCGAGCACTTTGTGAAGGGGTCAAAATAGTGGATCCATGATTCATCGGCAGTTATTACTGTGTTTAGAAAGTTTGGATCTTTTGCAATAATTTGTTTCCACTCATGACGCACTTGAACTCTGGCTAACAATTGTTCTCTCTAATAATAGGTAGATTACCTTTTGTTGTAAGGCCAGCTCCTTTAGTACACATTTCTCTGCACGTTTTGTTCTTTTTGTAGTCTATCATTGGTTCAAGCCTCTGGTGTGGTGGTCCTATTCTGTCTTCATTTCATTCAATGTATAAGTCCTTGGAGTGTACTGCAGTAATGACATTTGTCCCTAACAGCATCTACTTCCCTTCTAACCACTCCTACTGATGTGTAAAAACCCAACCTTTGTTGGTTAATTGACATTTATAAAACTAAATTTCTTTAACCCAACACGAACTGACATTGACCAGCTAACACAAACGTCCTATTTACATACACACAAATATTCCAACCAAAAACATTAAAAACATATATACAACTATTTACACACAACTTACTTCCTTCTATGTCATTCCATCAATTCCCGTTCCCTACACTTCTCCACAACATCCATAGCATTCGGTCACCACACCTCAGTCATTCCCACGTAGACTGCCTCAAGCACTTTCTACCCCCGCCGGGGTCATCTTCAGGAGGCGTTCCAGATGTTATCTCTCCTACTACCGTAGTGTGAGTGAGCGATACGATCGTCTTCCTCGTCCCGTTCCGATGTCACCTACGAACCTTCCACCGTGGCTCCATCTATTACACTGCCGGACAATTGCTAAGGACTGATGACAATAGCAACGATAGCAACCATAAAATGGAAGGCAGGAAAATGTAGAAATTAGCATAAGTGCGGGATACAGTAAAACGTGTTGTGCGTATGCAAATTTTGGATTGCCGAACTTGTTCATGACGTCATAGCGCTGATAAGAGATATAAAGGATTTGACGCATATTGACCGTTGTTGTTCAAACGCAAAGTTGAAAGGGAAAGAATGAATTGACGAACTTGCAATTTTCAGTATGTCTTCCCGACATCACCTAGATGATTTTATGCGTGGCCGTATTATTGGCAAGATTGAAGAAGGGCGAAAAATAACAGGTGTTGCGAGGGAGTTCGACGTCAGCCACAGTGTTGTTTCAAGGCTTTGGAAATCATTTCAAACAAATGGAGAGTGTAGCAAATGTCACGGGGGAGGTCGTATTTGCAGTACGACACTTGCAGAAGATCAGTACATAGTGCTATCAACAAAAAGACACCTGCGCAGCACAGCTAGTGAGGTAGCAAATCAGTTTATGGCTGCTACTGGCAAGTGGATCTCCCGAAAAATTGTCGCCAGGCGTTTGCATGAAGCAGGACTATACGCCCGCCGTCCTGTTGTGTGCATCCCAAGGTCCAGACGTCACCGTACCGCCCGTTTGCAATGGTGCCATCAACATCGCAATTGGACTGATAACGACTGGTCTGCTGTCCTCTTCTCAGATGAGAATAGATACAGTCTATCGTCGGATTGTCGACGACAACTGATCTGGCGTGATAGTGGTACTGCATATTGTCCAGCAAACAAACAGGAAGAAAGGGACCGATATCTGACATGTAGTGTCATGGTATGGGCTGGCATCATGATCAATGGCCGTACGTCCCTCTATGTGCTTCCAACTGGGACTATGACTGGCCAACAATACATTAATGATGTTCTGCTACCTGATGTTCGCATGTTCCGTGGTGCTGTCGGTGATAGATTCATTTTCATGGACGACAACGCAACATGTCATCGAACAGTCGCTGTCCAGGAGTGTCTTGAGAGAGCGAGCAATTGGACTGATAATGACTGGTCTGCTGTCCTCTTCTCAGATGAGAATAGATACAGTCTATCGTCGGATTGTCGACGACAACTGATCTGGCGTGATAGTGGTACTGCATATTGTCCAGCAAACAAACAGGAAAGGGACCGATATCTGACATGTAGTGTCATGGTATGGGCTGGCATCATGATCAATGGCCGTACGCCCCTCTATGTGCTTCCAACTGGGACTATGACTGGCCAACGATACATTAATGTTGTTCTGCTACCTCATGTTCGCATGTTCCGTGGTGCTGTCGGTGATAGATTCATTTTCATGAACAACGCGACATGTCATCGAACAGTCGCTGTCCAGGAGTGTCTTGAGAGCGAGGATATTCAACGCCTCGTATGGCCAGCACGTTCTCCAGATCTGAATCCCATTGAAAATGTGTGGGATGCTTTGGGGAGGAGTCTTGCTGGTCGCCAATGTCCTCCAATAAACAAGGACACCCTCATCCATGCACTGACAGAGGAATGGGTTAAATTACCCCAACAGCTGCTTGATAATGTTGTGCAAAGCATGACACGACGTGTGAAATCTTGCATCGCCCTCCATGGTGGCCATATCCCGTATTGACATCTTACGCCGGAACGCCTGCGGACGGTAATTGCATTTTTTTCACGTTTATGTATTCTGCACAAAATGGCCTGTTTGTCCCTTGAACACATTCCAAAGCCTTCTGGATTTCAGAGCACACTAAATTGTCTTTCTTGTAATGTCCTGGCATTCTGACATTATTTTATTTCACTTGGCATCCAACCACACTTACTTTTTTATGCGCTATATAGCCGTTTATGATCCGTCCTTAGCAATTGTCCAGCAGTGTATAAACTTCTGTAAAATCTTCATTTTCTTCTTCTGTGTTTTTGGCTTTTTTGTTCAATTTTTATTAATTCTATCCATTTTTCATTAAGGATACTTGGATCATTATTATTACAAATTCTATCTTTATCTTTCTCAATCAACACAGATTCGGCAAGGCGTAGGTGTCTCTCATTGCTACATGATTTTATTATTTTAATCTCTAATCCTTCACAATTAATGTGTTCTCAAAGATGAAAATTTGAACACCGATTAAAATAACTTCATCTTATAACTTGGAAAACTTAATATTTTCTAAAACATAACCATAATTATATTAAAAATCAATAACTTTTCCTTTGGTGGTGTTGAAACCAGAAAAAAGATGGCGCGACCTGTTCTTTGATGATGTCAGTAGACAAACAAATGTTTGATTGCATAATTATAGTTATGTTTTAGAAAATATTAAGTATTCCAAGTTATAAAATGAAGCTATTTTAATCGATGTTCAAATTTTCATCCTTGGGAACTCATTAATTATCAAGAAAAAAGATCGTGCGACCTGTACTTTGATGACATCAGTAGGTCACGCCATCTGTCTCATTATGTCATGCGTTGTGTGTGGATCCTATTAAAGTTTTATGACGTCACACTCTGGCGGCAAGCAGATGGTCACGATTCCCATCTGCCTCATTACGGCATGCGTTGTGTGCGTATGTCCGTCCGCACGATAACTCGCGTAACAATCGTTCGATTTTGATGAAATTTTAGTATTTGGTAGGGGATCACCTGGGAAGGAACCCTATTTAAAGTGAACGAAATGGAGTCAAAGGTCAGTACATAGGAGCGGGATCCATTCCACTCCTGTTATGCGTCATAACTAACGTAAAAAAGTTCGATTTCGATGAAATTTTAGTATGTGTTGGGGGACCACCTGGCGACAAATCTTATTGGAAATGGGTTCAAAGGTCAGGACATAGAAGCGGAATCACTTCCATCGCCAGTATGAGTCGTAACTTACGTAAAAATGCTTTGATTTGGATGAAATGTTAGTATGTTGTAGGGCCTTGCCTGGGGACGAATTCTATTGAAAATAGGCGAAATGGGGTCAAAGGTCAGGACACAGGAGCGGGATCTATTCCATAGCCCTTATGCATCATAACTTGCGTAAAAAATGCTTCGATTGCGATAAAATTTTATCATGTTATTTCGGAGGTATACCAAACCGGCTCTGTTGAATATCATCGACATGGTATCAAAGGTCAGGGCACAGGACCGAGATTTATTCCTCAGCCATTATTCTCATAACTTGAGTAATGATTTCTGGTATGTTGGAAAGCGTATTATAATCAATGCATTGCATGATTTTACTAACTTGTTTGAAATCATGGTGCCATCTAAAAATCGTTGACTCACCCAAACGTTTATCTTTATAAGCTTTTTTCATTAAATCAACTGTTTCTAGAGCTGTTTTACCCAAATGATAGCTAAATTTATCGCACAACGCATTTCACTTCTTAACTCTGAATCACTTGCCTCCATAGCTGTATGGCAAAATGCAGACGTACCTTAAACAGTTGCACAATTACAAAATGGGAATCATCTGCCTTGGCTAATAACTATTGCCATAGATACTTCCTTAATTCAGTTAGTCATCTGCATGGTTATTTTCCTCCTTTGCACTGTTGCCAACTAAAAAAAATAATCTGAGTTTTTATGGAACAGCCTTTGTATATGTCGAGTGGCCAACTTGATTGGGACTAAAATCTACTCCCCCCCCGACTCCAAGTGATCTACTCTAAGAGTGGGTTATAAGTACTTTGTACCTGTATACAGTTTCTCACGTTATATTAACTATATATCATCGGGTCAATCCCTCATTGCATCCTGTCGAAATTTACAAACATTCACGATAAAAATCTATAAGTTCTCATAAGAAATCTAGTGAAATGAGAATCAGAAGTCTTAACTCACATTTTATATCAGGTGCATATTACTGAAGGTTGGATTGATGAGTGTACAATCCTGTTTAGCTGTCATTTCACAGTCTGTTCCTATGCAAAGTCATTTCAAATTCTGTAGTTGTTCAGACGTTAAGTTAACAAGGCTAAACAACTACAGAATTCGAAATGACTTTGCATAGTGACAGACTGTGAAATGACAGCTAAACAGGATTGTACGCTCATCAATCCAACCTTCAACAAAATATGCACCTGATATAAAATGTGAGTTAAGACTTTTGATTCTCATTTCACTAGATTTCTTATGAGAACTTATAGATTTTTATCCTGAATGTTTGTAAATTTTGATGGGATGCAATGAGGGATTGACCCGATGACATATAGTTAATATCACGTGAGAAACAGTGTATACAGGTACAAAGTACTTATAACCCACTCTTAATTATTTAGGCCACATATTACATATACATCATATATTGTATGAACATATTATTCAATGATCTACTCTAATTCACAATTTCAAATTTCTTACTTCAAAATGTGTCACTTCCCACTATACCTATATCATTGTTGCCCTGTATGTAGAACCTACCAATTTTATGCATGTATTTGAGGTATTGGGTTGTCGAAAAAGTCATGACATATTTTTGCCATGTTTTGCAACGGTCGTTTATTGATAGAAAGAACAAAGATCAATCAATGATATAATGCCCCTTTTGCCATCTTTCAGTGAGCTGCAGAATGCCTCGTTCATAGAAGGACCTGTCTTTCGTGGCAAAAAACTATACAAGGTGCTGATTTACAGCCTTATCTGAAATGAACGTTATACCACGCAAGGACTGTTGAAGAGAGCGAAACAAGGGGATGTCTGACGGCTCAAGGTCAGGCGAGTATGTTGGGTGTGGCAACACATCATACCCAAGTTCCAATAATTTTTGGCGGGTGATCAAACTTGTGTGTGGTCTCGCGTTGTCGTGATGGAACACAACACCTTTACGATGAACGAGTTCTGGATGTTTCTGGATGATGGATTCATTCAAACTGTCCAATTGCCGACAGTACACATTCAAATTGATTGTTTGGTTCCATGGTAAGAGCTCGAAAAACATGACACCTTTAAAATCCCACCACACTGATGAGACCAGAACCTTCCGCTGATGAATGTCTGCTTTGGATGTCACTTGAGGCGAAGCAGCACGTCAGGACCAAGACCGTTTGCACAACACATTGTTGTACACAATCCACTTTTTGTCACCAGTTATCAGTCGCTTCAAGAAACGATCGTTTTCCGCACGTTTAATGAGCATATTGCAGATGTTTATATGCGCCGTCAATTAAGCTTCTTTGAGTTCATGAGGAACTCACACATTGAGCTTGCTTACGTATCCCAGCTTCTTCAGGTGATCATGAACGCTTGAATGATGGATGTGCAATGTGTCTGCAATCTCTCGTGTCGTGTAACATAGGTTTGATTCGATCAATGCCTTGATTTGGTCGTTATCAACCGTGGTTGGCCTCCCTGACCGAGGAGCATCGTTGAGGTCAAAATCACCAGCACGAAATTTTGTGAACCCATCGCTGGCACTGGCGTAGAGCATTATCACCATACACTTTACGCAACTTTTCACAAGCTTAACGCACGTTCTTCCCTTTACGGAAGTAAAATATGGCGAAAATGCACAGTTTGGTCTTCTATCTTCAACTTGATGTCAAATCTCCGCAAATCAACCAAATCGCTCACTATTCCTTTTAGACTGCAGCTAGAACTGGCACCTGTCGATTGCCATAGTGATAACAGAGCTGTGCATGCCTCTAGTACTTCCAAAACAGCCCAAGCGCCGTCGGGTGCCAAAATACTTCATGACTTTTCCGACAACCCAATAAATTAAACAATTTGAATTACTTTATGATTTTTATTCAATAATTATACACATGCCTTAGTACAAATGTTTGCTTTTTATGGTGAAATAAAAACTTAATGTGAAGTTCGCGTTCATTTCTTCAGCCAAGGCTAAAAAATCTGGAGCATAATCGGACAACGCCGATCTCAAACAATCTTCTTTGTGCTGATCTGTCAGATTTGAGCGATGTTTATTTTTAGTTTGTTGTAAGTAAGAAAATTCTGATTTGCATAAATATGTTGACCCGAAGCAGGAATTTAAATGTTCACTACATTTTCTCACATTGGATTACTTTTCTTTGGAAACAAAATTCCGGAAATTATCTTCTGAAGATCTGGTTTTCAGAAATATATCACACTGCAGTGTTATTATTTCATTTTCCAGTGGAATTTTGTCCATTTGAAACAGCTCTGCAAATTTACTTGTGATCGATTGTGGGTCAGTGTCCTCCTTGAATGGGTAAATGGCAAATTGTATAAGGTCTTCCATTTTTGTAGACTCACTGAATCGGGTTTCAAAGTTGTCAAGAACAGTTTGGATTTCGGTTACATATTTGTCTGAATTGAATACATATGTGGAATTTTTTTGTAAATGATCTTGATGTTTTTAAATCGATCAAAACGTTTATTTTTGAGATCCTTAATCATAGTCAGTGCTTGGTTCTTGAAAGAAGAAACACTGCTCATCATATCGCCAATTGTTTTATTTTTCCCTTGCAATTCCAGGTTTAATAAACTAAAAGACAATATATGCAATTCATGTATATCTTCCGTGCTTGGAAAATAAATGTTATACGTGGCTGAGATAATCAATAATATTGATATAACATATCAATATATTCTATTACTCACGTCAAATTTTGTAGCTGTGAGCTCGGTGATGCACAGTTATGTAATGGTATCTGAAATATAAAAGCAATGCTGCAAGGTAAAATATGTTACATTATACTCTTTCTGTAGTTGTTCCATTGTTCACCCCTGCAAGTCAACAAAATGGCGCTGGCTATCAGTTTGTTTAAAAAATTTTGTGTAGCCTTCCATGTTATTTGCTGTGGTCCAAAATGCAGAATGACCTCACTGCACAGTTTTATCAATGTATGGTAGGTAATCTCAAGGCAGGCCTGGTTAGCTCCATTATTCAACCATGTGTGAATTTTACTGAACTAAAATGTAATACTACGAGTTAAAATCCAGAATATGAAATTGTAAAAATTGAAAAAATTGAACACCATGATGAATTCTAAAAAATGAACAGAACCAGTTAAATTAAATGAGATGAAATAATGAACATAATTGCCGTTGATATGCTTCACATGCTATACACTCTGAAACCCACCTCCACTTGCATTCCTGAACGCGTTTAACACTAGTTACTCCTAGGCATTCTCAACGGGTATTGAAGGATTCACTGGCAAACCTCTTTGCCTAGAGAAGTCATGACGCATACTGCGCATGGGTTTTTCTTGCGTAAGTAGGCAGGCGCCATCTAGCATGTGATTCTGACCTTCCTGTCTCTGTTGTTGTTTTTTATTCATATGCTTCTCTGTCAATATTTTTTCAGTGTGTATTAAATTCCTCCACGCATAAGGGAGTTCATATAGTGTGTTGTAGTTGCAGTTAGTTGGATACGTCTTCATAATTGCAACAAATTCAGTGATTTGTAGAGTTTTCCAACTCTTTTGCTGATTAAGTAATTTCATATTCTCCCACACTGGTGTACATTAATTTTTTATACATTAGTCAATAAGTGCGGTTTTGTTTTCCCTTCTAAACCAATTGCCTAAATGCTTGGATATTCCAATTTTTTTAATTTCTTTTAGTGCTTCCGATGTACTGACTAACAATTTTATTGCAGTTGTCTTCTATGGGTATTGAATATACACCAGCCTTTTGCAGAACAGACGTCTTTTCTTTACTGCCAGTCAATATACACTGGCGTGCAAATATTAAGGACGAGACGGTTTTTCGAATGTAACGTCGTGCAGAAGTGCTCCACATTGACTCAATTCATAGCATAAGATCCCCAAGATGTAAGAATATGGGACAAGTGAGCAAGACTGTCCAAACAAGGAATCCAAAGGATACAAAGGCACTTTATTTAAAAGGTAGCTTCGAGCCCAACTGGACAGAAGACAAACATCCATGTGACAGGCGGCTGCCAAGAAAAATCCAGTCTTTAGTAGGGGATATGATCACCCCTGACTGTGTTGCAGGATTTACAATGTCTGTCCATGCTGAGGATAAGGTTGTCAAGGAGCTGTTGAGGCATCGTGGCCCATTCCTCTTGTAGCGCCAATCGCAGCTGCGGAATTGTTGCTGGCAGCTGGTGACGTGCTGCCAAGCTCTCCCAAGAAGGTCCCACACGTGTTCGATTGGATTTAAGTCTGGGGACCTTGCGGGCCAATCCATGCATTGAATATCTTCACTCTCCAACAGCTCTACGACAGCCACTGTATGATGAGGTGTAGCGTTGTCGTCCATGAAGAGGAACTCAGGACCCACAGCACCTCTAAACAGACGCACGTGAGGCAGGAGAACCTCGGTACAATAGCGGACACCAGTGACTGAACCTCCTTGGAAGGTGTGGAGGTCAGTACGGCTACCAAGCATGATACCACCCCAAACGAGAACGCTACCTACAAACCGGTCCCTTTCGATGATTTTGGAGGTGTGATTGCCTGTTCCCTGCTCTCTCCAGATGTGTATACGTCCAGAATCGCTCGTCAGACTAAATCGGCTCTCATCCGTAAAGAGAACTCGACCCCATTGCTGATGTGTCCAGTTCTTGTGTTCCTGGCACCACAGAAACCACCGTCTCCGATGAGCAGGCGTTAATGGTACACACCGTACTGGTCGTCGTGCAAATAGACCACCTTTGTGCAGCCTCCTGGCCACGGTAAAATGCGATAACGGACGTCCAGTTGTCTGTTGCATGTGCTTTGCGATTTCTCCCACTGTCTCTTCTCGCCTGTAGGACAATATACCGGTCATCCGCCACCGTGGTTGCTCGTGGACGACCACTGCTAAACTCTCGGACAGCTGTTCCTGTTGTTTGAAATGCTCTCCAAGCTTGTGAAACGATGCTGTGAGCGATCCTGAACTCCTCGGCCACACTAGTCACACTTCGACCTTCTTCCAACTTCCCAATGACGTGACCTCGGGTAAAGTCATCCAGATGTCGTCTACTGGATTGCCTGTTGGCCATATCACACGGTGGCAGCAACTCGATGTCGTGAAAACCGATGTACACTGTGCAATAACTTTCACCGAATTGCTGAGCGTACAACGCCCGTGTGCTTTATACCCTCCCGACACCCCCCCCCTCATGCTGCATGTATGCGTATGCCCTACCGTACCGGGCCCTAGTCTATCTCCTGAGTGGTCTTTCGGTCCGTTCTGCCTGCTTGTTCCGCTGTTATGCTAATTTCTCCTCTTCGTGCTTAATTTTTGCACACCAGTGTATCTTCAGTACTCCTGGTTCTGACGCCAAAACCCAAATCAAATTTTTTACACATCTCTTTTAATATGTTACTTATTTCATAATTATATGATACTGAACCACAGTATTTTATTTGTTTATCATTTGGTATATTAATATGTTCTTTCTTGTGTATTGTTTTATTAATGAGGTCATTAATTCTTCTAAGATCATATCCAAAAGTGACTGCCACCTGTCTAATCCAATTTAACTCCCTATTCAACAAATATTTACTAGAGGTGTTAGTGAAAGCTGTATTAACATAGGATCTAAAAGCTGCATATTTATATGCTGTAAGGTGATATTGAATACCAGGTATACATGAAACCTAATTATATACCCAATGTCATTTCAGTAAATTCATATTTCAGTGCAGATGTTGGCTCTAATCATTACTTGGGAGTGTCACAAGTGAAACTGAATGTTGGTTGGAGAAAAAGGACTAGGATGGAAAGAATAAAGGTTGAAAGGCTCCCTGAAGATCATCAGCATTACTCGAACTTACTCAGAGAATGACTGAAGAAGGTGAAGTCATATGAGAGAGATGTAGAAAAGAAGTGGGAATGTTTTTAAGAACTGTGTTGTTACTGCTGCTGAAGAGATCTGTGGCACCACGATAGTAGGTAACAATAGAGGTGATGCTTCGTGGAATAGTGAGATTGAAGAGGAAATAAAGAAAAAGGAAGCCTATTTGGGGATGTTGCAAGTTAGAGTTTCTGTGGATGAAATTGATGTAAGAAGCATGAAGCAGCTAAGCTGATTTACCAGAGTAAAGCAAAGCAAAGGATAGGAAGAAGGTGGTGGAAAAGCATGAATTGACTTTTTGGAAAGATAGAAGGACTTTCTGGAAGTACATGAGACTCAGGAAAAATAGGGGAAACAAAGTTGTAAGTTGTGTGAAGAATAGAATCGGAGAAATGATATGGGAGCCCAATGAGTTAAGTGAAAGATGGGGTGAATACTTTTGTGAGTTATTAAATCAAGAAAGCAAAGATGATTCTGAGGCAGCAGATGATGTCAGAGTGAAAGATGGAAGCACACGAGGGATCTCAAGTGAAGAGGTGTGTAAAGCTCTAAAATATCTTCAGAATGGTAAGGCTCCAGGAGTTGATGGCACAAATGCTGAGATGTTGAAATATGGTGGTGACTCTGTAATTGACTGGTTAACTGAAATTTTCCAGTTGTGCTGGGAGTTAGGAATGGTCCCTTCGGATTGGAAGGATGCTATCATTGTTCCCTTGTATAAGGGAAACAGTGATCAGACTGACTGCAAGAAATATCGTGGTTTTAGCCTACTGAGTGTGCCAGGGAAAGTGTTTGGTAAGGTTGTTATTGAAAAAGTACGAGGTCTTACATAATTGAAAGTGTGGTATGTTCAGATTGGTTTTATGCCTGGTGTTTTATCAAAATAGTTTTCTATTGGTGCAGCAGTTAGACAAGGTTGTGTAATGTCACCATGGCTGTTTAATATATTTATGGATGCATGCATGCATGCTGCCAAAATAGATAACACTGGTTTATGTCTTGGTGATATCTGTGTGTGCAGATTGCTGTATGGTGATGACACTGTCCTGTTGTCAGAAAGCAAAAGTGAGTTGCAGAGTTTGCGGTCCCGGATGTACGAATTTTGCATGAAATTCAAACTGAGTATAAATAAGGGAAAAACAAAAGTTATGATTTTTGAGCGAGGAACTGTTTGCGCTGAATGTAATATAATTCTAAATGGCTCAGTGATTGACCAGGTGAATGAGTTTGTGCTTTTAGGAAGCGTGTTTGACAGAGAGAACAAATTAGGTGGTGAAATTAGTAGGCGAATGAATTCTTAATTGAAAGTCATGAGTGCTTTGAGAGGTTTTCACCGGAATGATGAGTTCTCAAGAGAGTCCCGCATGGCTGTGTAAGAAAGTGTAATTGTTCCTACTCTGATGTATGGCAGTGAAAACTGAGTACTACAGAAGAAACATAGGAGTTGTTTGTGTGCTGGAGAAATGCATTACTTACGGAGGCTTTGTGGCAAGACATGTTTTGATCATGTGAGGAATGAAGATGTGTTGCAGTTGTGTGTAATGTAAAGCAAAATTTTGTTAGCAAGGTGGAGACTAATATTCTTAGGTGGTTTCACCATGTTGAAAGAATGAGTGATGAGATGCTTACTAAGAATTTTTTTTAGCCCAAGTGGCAGGAAAGAAAACCAAAGGAAGGCCAAGGAAGTCATAGGAGAATCAGATTCAGGACTGTCTACATGAGAAAAAGATTATGAGTATGAAGTATAAGGCTTGTGTACGTCGTGTGATGGATGTCAGTGAAGCCCAAGTTGTGTGTCAAGATCGCTGTAAATAGAGAAGTTTTATACAGCAACAAAAAGTAAATAACACTGGACAACAATGAAATTGCTTCTGATGGGGAAAGTGTGCAATTCTGTATGAAATTAACCCACTGAACACGAATATCGTCATGAAAAACTTTCATTGGCTTTTGTTTCGGAAATATGGCTAATGGAATGTTAAAAATTTGTGATTTTTAGTAAAAAAGTAGGTATAATGAGTAATTTTTTTATGTTATATATTAATAAATTTATGATAAATATAATAAATGTTAGTAAATGTATATTAAAATGGTGCTGAAATAAAAATATAGTAAGAACATCAGGTTCGTACGGCTTTTTCCGTACTCTTAGGCACCGTCAGACCAGGAAGTGTATTGCATCATTGGGTGAAAAGTCTGGAGTTCCCTCAACATCTGGTGTAGTATTACCCGATGTGATGCAATCCTTTCAGTTTTAACAGCCCAACGGTAAAAAGCTCAGTCCATTTGTTTCTTTCCCTTCATTGGTGAGTGTACTCTCATGATCGCAGCCTGTTAAAGTGATCTTTGTATTGTGCCATTACGTAACTATGCCGCGTGCATGTGTGAATAAGGCGGATAACTTTTGCTATATATGTGGTAAAGTGACATTTGCTGCACAGAAAAAGTCCATCATTCCGGTTGTTAAAAAGGCTTATTTGTATTTCGGCTGCAAGATATGCGACGAGGATAAGGACTGTGCTCCATATGTATGTTGCCACACGTGTGCAACAAATCTGTCACAGTGGCTTAATGGCAAAAGAAAAATGATGGGTTTTGCTGTTCCCATGATTTGGAGAGAGCCCACAAATCACATAAGTGACTGTTATTTCTGTATTGTGCCACCAGTGGCTGAAGGCATCACAAAGAAGAAGAAATGGACTATCCAAATATACCTTCTGCTATACGACCTGTACCTCATTCTGAAGAACTCCCCATTCCCAAGCCTCCGACAAATTTTGTTATTGATTTAGATGAGATCCAGGAAGACGACTTGTGTAATGCGAAACCGTCAACGTCACGGATTAATGAAAGCGATGACGAATATGCATCTTTCGAGTCTATGCCACATAAAATTACACCAGAGGAACTGAACGACCTTGTTCGCAATTTGAATTTAACCAAAGTTAAAGCAGAGCTACTAGCGCCAAGGCTTCGTCAATGGAATCTTCTAGAACAAAATGTTCGAGTTCGTTCGTTTCGTATTTGTCACCGACAATTCAAGCAATTCTTCCAAAAAGTAAAAGCTTTGTGTTCTGTTGCAATATTGGCGGCCTAATGCAAAGATTAGGAATACAAAATGTTATGTAAGAATGGCGTCTATTTATAGACTCCTCCAAGTTGAGTCTTAAGATGGTTTTACTGCATAACGGGAATCAGCTACCGTCCATTCCAGTTGCACATGCGGTGCACATGAAAGAGACCTACAACAACCTTAAACAGCTGTTGGACAGACTTAATTACAAAAATTATGGTTGGCTTATCTGTGCTGACCTGAAGGTAGTGTCTCTGTTGATGGGCCTTCAGCAGGGATACACAAAGCACTGCTGTTTTCTTTGTCACTGGGATAGCCAAGCTACATGTCTGCACTACATCGATAGAGACTGGCCTCCTAGGACGTCTTTGACACCTGGACAAATGAATGTTCAGAACCCACCACTGACAGATCCTGAGAAAATCATACTATCCCCTCTGCATATAAAACTCGGTCTTGTAAAGCAATTGGTGAAAGCCATGGACAAAACTAAACCCGCGTTCAAGTACTTGCATGACAAATTTCCTCGACTGAGTGAAGCAAAAATAAAAGAGGGAATTTTTGTGAGTCCGCAGATCAGACAGCTCTTTCAAGATTCACAGTTTGAGGACATGCTTCAGTATGATGAAAGAGAAGTGTGGGATGCCTTTTGTCAAGTATCAACAAACTTCCTGGGGAATTCCAGGACTGAAAATGACAAAGATCTCAATACCGACCTGCTTACTCTGTATCAAAAATTTGTCTTTAAAACTCCACTTCCTGGATTCTCACCTGGATTTCTTCCCGGATAACTGTGGCAAATTTAGTGATGAGCATGGTGAACGGTTTCATCAAGATACGGCCGTAATGGAGCAACGATACCAGGGAAAGTGGTCCACTTCGATGCGCGCAGACTACGTTTGGACACTCTTCAGAGATGCCCCTCTGGTGGAATACAACCGAAAGGCAAGGAGGAAGTAAAGCCTCATGAACTGGTAACTGATTTCTATTTATGCATGTAAAACTCATGTACATATCTCAAAACTACATTTAATACAAATGTAAAAAAAAAAAAAAAAAAAAAAAAAAAAAATTACACTTTTTAATTGTACTATAAAAAATGACACTGTTTCAGATTGTATTTACTTCAAAAGAAGTGTAATGTAACGCATGCAATATATATATATATATATATATATATATATATATATATATCATCATCATCATTGTCAACCATTATCAATCCACTGCTGGACGAAGGTCTCCCCAAGTTTCCTCCACAACGGTCTGTCTTGTGCCAGTCTCCTCCATGTCACTCCCGCATATTTACGAATTTCATCCACCCGTCTCCCATGTGGTCTTTTTCTGGGTCTTTTCCTGTCCCTTGAAATCCAATCTAAAATTTCGGCTGTCCATCTATGGTCTGTCCTTCTGGCAGTATGTCCAGCCCATTGCCATTTCAGGGACTTAACTCTGATCATGATGTCTTCCACTCTCGTCATTTTTCGGATCCACGAGTTCCTCTTCTTATCTCTCCTGGTTATACCAAGCATGCACCTCTCCATGCTTCTTTGAGTTGTCTGCAGCCTTTGTATGTCTCTTTTAGTTAAGGTCCACGTCTCTGCACCATACGTAAGCACTGGAAGGATGCATTGATCAAACACTTTTCTTTTAAGACATAATGGCATATTGCTCTTGAAAATTATGCTGTTTCTTCCAAAAGCTCTCCAGGCAAGTTTTGTACGCCGATTAATTTCTTCATCAATGTGACCCTCACTTGATATCTGCTGTCCAAGATAAACGTACGTATCTGTTATCTCCAGTTTTTCTCCATCAATCGATAAATCTTCATTTCTTGTAAAAGCATTGAACATCACTTTTGTCTTCTGAAAGTTCATTTTTAATCCCACTTCTTTACTCTTGTCAGTAAGTTCCTGGATCATATTCTGCAGCTCTGATGGGGTAGTTGCAAAAATGACTACGTCATCAGCAAAACGAAGGTGGGTTAGATAATCTCCATTAATCTTTATCCCTTTGTTTTCCCAGTTCAGTGATTGAAAGACATTTTCCAATGTGGCATTAAAGAGCTTCGGAGATATGGTGTCACCTTGTCTCACTCCCTTTCCAATTTTTATGTGTGTTGTATTTTCAAACAGCCGAATCTTTGCACTTGCATTTTCATAGATGTTATTAATAATATTAATGTATGCATCTTCAATACCGCATGATTTCAGAGCCGTGGTAACTGCTGATGGTTTCACCGAATCAAAGGCTTTTTCATAATCGATAAAAGCCATGCACAATGGAAGTTCATATTCCCTCGCTCTTTCAATTAGTTCTCTCAGTACGTAGATATGATCTATTGTGCTGTAGCCACTCCTGAATCCAGCTTGTTCTCTCGGTTGAGCCATGTCCAGTGTTACCTTCAAGCGGTGTGAAAGAACTTTAGTGAAGATTTTATAAACCACTGATAGGAGGCTGATAGGTCTGTAGTTCCTGAGATCCTCAATGTCACCTTTTTTATGTAGCAGGATCATTGTAGCATTGTTCCAATCCTCAGGAATCTTCCCTTCATTAAGGCATCGAGTGAAAATTTGGGCGAGTACTGTTTCAATTTCTCCACTTGCTTCTTGTATGATGTCTATAGTAATTCCATCTTCTCCTGGAGCTTTCCCCCGCTTCATGTTCTTGATTGCATGAGCAACTTCTGCTGGGAAGACTGGAAGAACTCTGGTACCTTTCATGATGTCTGGAGTACATGTATCATCCCTTTCATGTAATTTGGAGTAGAAATATTTCACTCTTGTCAAAATTTCGCCTCTATTTCTTGTTATAGAACCATCTTCTTTTCTCAGAGCCATAATCTGTTTTCTTCCCTTACTGAGATGTCCCTTTGCTATCTTTAGGCTTTGGTTGTTTTCAATTGCTTTCCTCACTAGCTCACAGTTGAATTTCCTTATGTCTTCAGTGATACTTTTTCGTACTGTCTTGCATAGCTCTATATATTCCACTTTGGAAGTCACGTCTTCTTTAGTTGTCCTCATCTCTCTTCTTTTTTGCATCAACATTTTCGTTTTTCCTGATAATTTATTTACATGCAACTTGTTCTTAGACCCAGCTAATTTTGTTGCTGTTTCCATAAGAGCTTTGGCTACTTTTCTGTTAACTTCCGAAATATCCACTTCTTCCGATGTTAGGCCTTCTAAAGCAGAGAATCTGTTCTTCAGTTCCAACTTGAAAGTATTATGGTGTTTTTTAAGGTTGGTTATGTCAATAGATTTTGTTTGTCTTATGAGCTTGCCACGTTCAAGTTTAGTGTTGAGGTGCATCTTACATCTCACCAATCTATGGTCACTACCTGTGTTGAACTTGTTCAGCACACTGCAGTCTTCGATGACGAATTTTTTGTTACACATAATAAAATCAATTTCACTTGTCGTCCCAATTGGATGTCTCCATGTCCATTTCCTGTGTGGCTTTTTCTTGAAAAAGGAATTCAAGATGAAAAATCCTTCTGCCTCTGCAAACTCAACGAGAGTATTTCCACGCTGGTTTCTGTTGCCGTGACCGAATTTACCTACTGAAGTTTCATTCTGTTGCCGGTGCCCTATTTTTGCATTGAAATCTCCCATAATTATCTTCAAGTGCTGCTTACCTTTATTATTTAGATGACGAATTTCCTCATAAAATTCTTCAATTTCTTCTTCAGGATGACTTGTGGTGGGTGCATAAGTTTGAATAATCTGAGCCTGGTATCTTCTCGATAGTTGGATAACGAGTCGTGCAGCTCTGTCAGAGGAACTTTCAACTTCTACCACTTTATCCTTCAGTTTCTTGTTTATTATAAATCCAACACCACTAGTTCTGCCAGTATCTGTCCCACGATAATAGAAGAGATGTCCACTTTTCAGTTCAATGAGATCTTCTCCTTACCTCACTTAGCCCGACGATGTCCCACTTGATCCTTTGTAGTTCCTCTTCCAATTCAAGAAGCCTTGAATCAGAAGATAGGGAGCGTCCGTTGTAGGTAGCCAAGGTCAGCATCAAATGGCAGCCTAGTCCGGTCCTCCGGGGATTCTTAGCACCCTCTGCCTTCATGTCGCACTGGCCGCTGCCTTGGCCAGGTACATTCCAGCTGCCGGAGACTGAGGGCCAAGATTTAAGTTGTGGAGTCATTTTGGAGGGGTTTGGCCATAACTCACCACGCTGGCCAAGCGGGTTGGTGAGTGTGGGATAGCATTTCCTCTGATCCCGATGGTATAGTTATACCGCTATTTGCGGTCGTCAGAGCCCCTTTAGTGGGAACAGGATGCACCACGAGAAGGCGGGGTTGACATTTGTCAAGGAGAGGCTGTGATGTTACGCATCACTTGACCTTACATCCCTATATATATATATATATATATATATATATATATGAAGTGTTTTTCAATCACTGAGCTGGGAAAACAAGGGGATAAAGATTAATGGAGATTATCTAACCCACCTTCGTTTTGCTGATGACGTAGTCATTTTTGCAACTAGCCCATCAGAGCTGCAGAGTATGATCCAGGAACTTGCTGACAAGAGTAAAGAAGTGGGATTAAAAATGAACTTTCAGAAGACAAAAGTGATGTTCAATGCTTTTACAAGAAATGAAGATTTATCGATTGATGGAAAAAAGCTGGAGATAACAGAAACGTACGTTTATCTTGGACAGCAGATATCAAGTGAGGGTCACATTGGTGAAGAAATTAATCGGCGTACAAAACTTGCCTGGAGAGCTTTTGGAAGAAACAGCATAATTTTCAAGAGCAATATGCCATTATGTCTTAAAAGAAAAGTGTTTGATCAATGCATCCTTCCAGTGCTTACGTATGGTGCAGAGACGTGGACCTTAACTAAAAGAGACATACAAAGGCTGCAGACAACTCAAAGAAGCATGGAGAGGTGCATACTTGGTGTAACCAGGAGAGATAAGAAGAGGAACTCGTGGATCCGAAAAATGACGAGAGTGGAAGACATCATGATCAGAGTTAAATCCCTGAAATGGCAATGGGCTGGACATACTGCCAGAAGGAGAGATCATCGATGGACAGCCGAAATTTTAGATTGGATTCCAAGGGACAGGAAAAGACCCAGAAGAAGACCACATGGGAGATGGGTGGATGAAATTCGAAAGTATGCAGGGGTGACATGGAGGAGACTGGCACAAGACAGACCGTTGTGGAGGAAACTTGGGGAGAACTTCGTCCAGCAGTGGATTGATAATGGTTGACAATGATGATGATGATGATGATATATATGAAGACGTACATAAGCACTGGTTGCAATTACTAAGGAACACTTGCATGCTATTTCAATGGGAGAGATTTGGTATAAAGGTTGGCAGACTGAAATCAAAATGTCCTAAAAACTGATTTAGAATAATAAATTTCCTTATATACACATGGAAAATTTGTTAGAAACATATTTAGATTATGATTTTTGATTTTGTTAAGTGTTTGAAGCTCTTTAATTAGCAGCATAAACAAATATTTATAAGGGAAGCGCATCGGGAGTTGCAGGCAAATTATATGCTTCTCTCGGATTGAAATAGTATGCACGTGTTCCTGATCAATGGTCAACCAGTGTACCTGCATATTACAAACAAACCATAGCCAATTCAACTTTTTTATGGTCATATTCTGTTTCAGCACATCGAATTCATTAAGATATGGCTATTTTTATCTCTGAAGCATGAACTTAATCAAAAATTGTTGTCCAGTGATAATCAGTTAAAAATATATCTGGTAGTTTGTATTTCTTTGTGGAGCTAACCTCTGAATCTCAGAGAACAGCTTAGTGATATGTAGTTAAAAAACTGTGCAGGTCATTGCACAGTTCTATTTGCCAAAAAACATATGTGCATGGTGAGAACATGTAGATGCATGTGTTGCCTTCCATGGTTTCCTTTCATTTTTGTTGTCTTTGGCAATGTGTTATCTTGTGTTGCTCTTCTGTTTAAATGTACTAAAGTGCATTCACATACATATTACTGTCCTTAGGTTTGAGTTTTTATTTTTGACAAGTTTACCTATCCACATATATAATCATTTTAAGTATCTGTTGCATCATCCAGTTTGTATTTGTTACACTTGCAGGATGTGGCCTGATGTGTGATGTGGAAATTCTTGTCAAGAACCATCAAGGCACAGTAGGACTACCTATTAGATTCTCACAGCTTCTAGATGTGGCTATTTTGTTCCGAAAGGTACTTTTCAAAAACAAAATAATTTTCTTTTATTTGCATACTTACGAGATTCAGATCATGTACTCAGCTTCGACATGTTGTAATTATCAAGAGTTCCTTGCTAGAATATTTAGGATTTTATCATGTATATATATATATATTCTATGCATGATGAGCATTTTAGTTTTCAAATTTTGTGAATGATAGAAATTATACACTGGAAATATACACTGAAGAGCAATTGAATTAGAGATCTGTCTAGTAACGTGTAGCACCACCTTTCGCCCTGATGACGGCGGCGATTCATCTCAGCTTGGACTCGACAAGACACTGGAAGTGTTGGGAAGTCATACGGATCCACGACCCCTGAATAAGCTCCCACAGTTCACGAAGATTTGATGGAGGGAGGGGGGGGGGGGTCAGAGCCTCGAAAATCTCTCTCGATGGCATCCCAGATCTGCTCGATGGGATTGAGGTCAGGTGACCTAGCTGGCCAAGAAAGCGAGGTCACGTCGGTGGAGTGTTCATCCAACCATTCGGATACAATTCGGGAGCGATGGCACGGTGCATTGTCTTGTTGTAGGATGAGGTCCCCAGTGGGATGTTGAAGACTCACAAACGAAAGCAAATGGTTGTCCAGGATATCCCGCTAACGTTGACCTGTGAGGGACAATGTCACACGTACCAGGGGTCCCATTTCAGTCCACGTAAACAGTCCCCAGACGAGAATGCCGCCCCCAGCAGATTGAAGAGTACCCTGCTGGCAAGAAGGATCCATCGCTTCATGTGGTTTGTGCCATACTCATATCCTGCCATCCGCATGTACCAACGTGAATCTCGACTCATCAGTCCAGGCAACATTTCCCCACATGTCTAGGGTCCAGTGGTGATGTTCCCGTGCCCATGCTAATCTTTGCACCCTGTGATGTGCGGTCAGCAGCGGTACCCTCGTGGGACGATGGCTTCTGTATCCCATAGTGAGGAGATGGTTCTGGATGGTGTGGCTGCTTACACGTTTTTATGCACCAGCGTTAAATTGCAGAGTGATTTCTTGCACTGTGGTCCGTCTATCCGCTGTTACAATGCGAGCTAGCCGACGATGACCCCGCTCATCCCCACTCTGTTGTCCACAGCAGTTGGCCCTTGCAGGGATGGTTTTACTGGATTCGATGTTCTCACGGTGCACCAGTGACACAGTGGCTCGTGAAAACCCCAGTGCCTGCACGACTTCCGAGGTGGAGTGACCCATTCGCGTCGGGCCCCGACAATTTGCCCACAATCAAATGCGCTTTGATTCTTCATCTTACCAATACTGCGTCCGACTCTTACCGATTCCTGTCGCATCACTCCTTATATTGTCAGATCACTGCATACGTCATGTCGTTTCCGCTTACAGGGCCACCCACAGTGCCACGTTTGCATAACACCAGCTGTCTCTAATTCAATTGCTCTTCAGTGTATATATAATGCTTTGCTTGTTGTCCAAATAGCATGCATTTGTGCTATTGCTTGAAAAATTGTCTTTGTGATTTTTACCACATCTCTTGAAGAAAAGCACGTGCTTATATATATAATTTAAACCAAACTTTAGCAATGAACAGAAAAAAAAATTTTGAAAAAATAAAAAGAAATTAAAAGTAATAGACAATCTGAAAACCCAAATGTGCAAAAGCAGCAGAGAATTCTCAGAAACAATACTTATATATCATCATCATCATCATCATTGTCAACCATTATCAATCCACTGCTGGACGAAGGTCTCCCCAAGTTTCTTCCACAATTGTTTGTCTTGTGCCAGTCTCCTCCATGTCACTCCCACATACTTTCGAATTTCATCCACCCATCTTCCATGTGGTCTTCTTCTGGGTCTTTTTCTGTCCCTTGGAATCCAATCTGAAATTTCGGCTGTCCATCGATGGTCTGTCCTTCTGGCAGTATGTCCAGCCCATTGCCATTTCAGGGATTTAACTCTGATCATGATGTCTTCCACTCTTGTCATTTTTCTGATCCACGAGTTCCTCTTCTTATCTCTCCTGGTTACACCAAGCATGCACCTCTCCATGCTGCTTTGAGTTGTCTGCAGCCTTTGTATGTCTCTTTTAGTTAAGGTCCATGTCTCTGCACCATACGTAAGCACTGGAAGGATGCATTGATCAAACACTTTTCTTTTAAGACATAATGGCATATTGCTCTTGAAAATTATGCTGTTTCTTCCAAAAGCTCTCCAGGCAAGTTTTGTACGCCGATTAATTTCTTCATCAATGTGACCCTCACATGATATCTGCTGTCCAAGATAAATGTACGTGTCTGTTATCTCCAGCTTTTCTCCATCAATCGATAAATCTTCATTTCTTGTAAAAGCATTGTACATCACTTTTGTCTTCTGAAAGTTCATTTTTAATCCCACTTCTTTACTCTTGTCAGCAAGTTCCTGCATCATACTCTGTAGCTCTGATGGGGTAGTTGCAAAAATGACTATGTCATCAGCAAAACGAAGGTGAGTTAGATAATCTCCATTAATCTTTATACCTTTGTTTTCCCAGTTCAGTGATTGAAAGACATTTTCCAATGTGGCATTAAAGAGCTTCGGAGATATGGTGTCACCTTGTCTCACTCCTTTTCCAATTTTTATGTGTGTTGTATTCTCAAACAGCCGAATCTTTGCACTTGCATTTTCATAGATGTTATTAATAATATTAATGTATACCACTTCAATACCGCAGGATTTCAGAGCCATTGCAACTGCTGATGGTTTCACCGAATCAAAGGCTTTTCAATAATCGATAAAAGCCATGCACAATGGAAGTTCATATTCCCTCGCTCTTTCAATTAGTTCTCTCAGTACGTGGATATGATTTATTGTGCTGTGGCCACTCCTGAATCCAGCTTGTTCTCTCGGTTGAGCCATGTCCAGTGTTACCTTGAAGCGGTGTGAAAGAACTTTAGTGAAGATTTTATAAACCACTGATATTAGGCTGATAGGTCTGTAGTTCCTGAGATCCTCAATGTCACCTTTTTCATGTAGCAAGATCATTGTAGCGTTGTTCCAATCCTCAGGAATCTTCCCTTCATTAAGGCATCGAGTGAAAATTTGGGCGAGTACTGTTTCGATTTCTCCACTTGCTTCTTGTATGATGTCTACAGTAATTCCATCTTCTCCTGGAGCTTTCCCCCGCTTCATGTTCTTGATTGCATGTGCAACTTCTGCTGGGAGGACTGGAAGAACTCTGGTACTGGTACCTTTCATGATGTCTGGAGTACATGTATCATCCCTTTCATATAATTTGGAGTAGAAATCTTTCACTCTTGTCAAAATTTCGCCTCTATTTCTTGTTACAGAACCATCTTCTTTTCTCAGTGCCATAATCTGTTTTCTTCCCTTACTGAGATGTCCCTTTGCTATCTTAAGGCTTTGGTTGTTTTCAATTGCTTTCCTCACTAGTTCACAGTTGAATTTCCTTATGTCTTCAGTGATACTTTTTCGTACTGTCTTGCATAGCTCTATATATTCCACTTTGGAAGTCACAACTTCTTTAGTTGTCCTCATCTCTCTTCTTAATATATTATACAGTTTGTAAAGATATCTAATGCAGGGAGTTGTTTATGAAGTGAAATGATCTGTGTACTTTCTTACCTTTGAAAGACAGGCTGTCATGTAGAAGTGTGTGACAGAGTATAAAGCAGCAATGAAAATAAAATGTCCCAATAAAATTAGTTTGGATAAACATAAAAGGATCAGGACACAAAATGAACTGGGATTCTTTGGAAAATATTTGGACATCAGCAAAGCAGTATCAAAAGAAAATTAAAAGAAGGGCTTGACATTGAGGAGATAATGGGCTCCATCATTGGTAACTGCATGGGCTTTTATTATTATTATTATTATTATTATTATTATTATTATTAATAAAATTAAACATGGTCTAGTCTGTTCTGCATTAACCACAAAGAAAATGATAAAAACAACCATATCCATAGTGGTATCACATACATATATATATATATTCTATTAGAAGAGACCTAAGCAAAAAAAAAAAAATATATATATATATTTTTGACACACCCCAAGTACAACATAGAAAAGGTTATGTATCTACCGGTGTGAGCAAAAGGAGAAAAGATAAAAAAATAATAAAAATAAAACAACTGAATGTAGAAAGTGTCGAGAATACTGAGCCTTGGCTTTATCAAGGACCAGCAAAAACTCTGCATTTTCTCACTTCCACAAAGACCTAGTTGGAAATGGGTTTCTGCAAGGCCATAGATGCAAGTAACATGCCCACCAAAAATTGTTTTAAAAAATATATATATGTCATGACCTCCGCAGAGTTGTATGACCTAGCACTAGTTAACAATTTCGCTTGCATCCATAACCTTCCTGGCCCGACCCATGCTCTTCATCTGTTACTATTAAACAGAGAGAAGAAGATTAAAGAGAACTCAAGCTGTGAGAGTGACATAATAATTAGAAATAATTTTCAGCTATAACGAAATGCCAAGTTCGCCTGAGAGAGAATTTAAACCCGAAAAGCAATGCAAAAGAAATCCAAACCTCTACATTGCAATCAAAAAAGGAAATATTAATTTTTAAAAAAATTAGATTTTTGAAAGAAAACTTGATCCTAAAACCCCTACTCTACAACTTCTGACAACACAAAAACGAGAATAAATTAAAGACAATAATTAACTAAAGAAGAGCTTTGTGAAAGTTATATAACATAAACAATTGGTTGCAATATGTACAAAGTATTTCAGCAGTGCTTTAAGTGCATAATTAAGTAGTTATTAAGAACTTAACTACTTTGAAAATACAGCGCAAGGAAGAGGAACTATGCTTAGCCATCTGTTGTGCCTAAGTTTCCTAAAAGACGCGCAAAGTTACCAAGAAAAGAAAGAGTTAAAACCCGCAAAAATGTTAACAGACAAGCCAGTGCCTAAAAGCTGAAAAGCAAAAAACAACAGAGAAAAAAAGTACAAGAAGTTCAAACATTGAACTTATAAAACCTAAAACCCAAAGACAAGGAAGAGAGCTTACCTCTTATGCAACTGAACTTTCTCCACACAAGAGAAAAACATGGCTGACCTCTTCCCCAAGCGTCCTAACACTTCTGCCACTCCCTAGTCGCTGGGGGTAGTGTGGGTGGGGCTGATGGCCTCCTCATACTGAAAGAAACCAACTCGCGGAGATTTTAACCAGAGAAAAAATGTATATATACTTAAGACTGTGGATCTGTATGATCAGAAAGAGTAGAATTAACTCTCCAGAATACATGACAGTTGCATAAGAGGTAAGCTCTCTTCCTTGTCTTTGGGTTTTAGGTTTTATAAGTTCAATGTTTGAACTTCTTGTACTTTTTTTCTCTGTTGTTTTTTGCTTTTCAGCTTTTAGGCACTGGCTTGTCTGTTAACATTTTTGCGGGTTTTAACTCTTTCTTTTCTTGGTAACTTTGCGCGTCTTTTAGGAAACTTAGGCACAACAGATGGCTAAGTGGCTAAGCATAGTTCCTCTTCCTTGCGCTGTATTTTCAAAGTAGTTAAGTTCTTAATAACTACTTAATTATGCACTTAAAGCACTGCTGAAATACTTTGTACATATTGCAACCAATTGTTTATGTTATATAACTTTCACAAAGCTCTTCTTTAGTTAATTATTGTCTTTAATTTATTCTCGTTTTTGTGTTGTCAGAAGTTGTAGAGTAGGGGGTTTTAGGATCAAGTTTTCTTTCAAAAATCTAATTTTTTTAAAATTAATATTTCCTTTTTTGATTGCAATGTAGAGGTTTGGATTTCTTTTGCATTGCTTTTCGGGTTTAAATTCTCTCTCAGGCGAACTTGGCATTTCGTTATAGCTGAAAATTATTTCTAATTATTATGTCACTCTCACAGCTTGAGTTCTCTTTAATCTTCTTCTCTCTGTTTAATAGTAACAGATGAAGAGCATGGGTCGGGCCAGGAAGGTTATGGATGCAAGCGAAATTGTTAACTAGTGCTAGGTCATACAACTCTGCGGAGGTCATGACATATATATATTTTTTAAAACAATTTTTGGTGGGCATGTTACTTGCATCTATGGCCTTGCAGAAACCCATTTCCAACTAGGTCTTTGTGGAAGTGAGAAAATGCAGAGTTTTTGCTGGTCCTTGATAAAGCCAAGGCTCAGTATTCTCGACACTTTCTACATTCAGTTGTTTTATTTTTATTATTTTTTTATCTTTTCTCCTTTTGCTCACACCGGTAGATACATAACCTTTTCTATGTTGTACTTGGGGTGTGTCAAAAATATATATATTTTTTTTTTTTTTGCTTAGGTCTCTTCTAATAGAATGTGAATTCTGAATTTTCATAACTGCTGCGTTGCGTGTTTTGATCTTCAGGTTATTTTGCAACTTTCGTTTTAAATTCTAAAGTTTTTCCTTAGTTTTCAGTTTTGCTCTTCAGTATATATATATATATATATCATTAAGCTGTTCTCTGATATTCAGAGGTCAGCTCCTCAAAGAAAGACAATCTGACAAATAAACATATAACAGATAGTACAAACCACCAGATGAATTTTGAACTGATTATTTACTTACTGTTGCCTTATCAAACTTCTCCATTTTACAGCGATCTTGATACACAACACAAGCTTCAGTGACATTTGTCACACGACGTAGACAAGACCTTCTATACTTCATACTCAATCTTTTTCTCATTCAGGCACTCCTGAATCTGATCCTAACTTCCTTGGCCTTCTTCTGCCATTCTTTCCTGCCACCTGGGCTGAAAAAATTTCTTAGTAAGCATCTCATCACTCATTCTTTCAACATGGCCAAACCACTTAAGAATATTCGTCTCCACCTTGCTAAAAATATTTTGCTTCACATTACACAACTGCAACGCATCTTCATTCCTCACATGTTCCGAACGTGCCCCCGCCCGTAAGTAATGCATTTCTCTGTCACACAAACGACTCCTATGTCTCTTCTATAGTACCCAGGTTTCACTGCCATACATCAGAGTAGGAACAATTACGCTTTCTTACACAGCCATTTGAGACTCTTTTGAGAATCCGTCGTTTCTGTGAAAACCTCCTAAAGCAACTATGACTTTAAATGAAGAATTCACTTGCCTACTAATTTCACCATCTAATCTGTTCTCTCTGTCAAACAAGCTTCCCAAATATACAAACTCATTCACCTGTTCAATCACAGTGTCGTTTAGACTTATATTACATTCAGTATTACCAGTTCCTCTCTCAAAAACCATAACTTTTGTTTTTCCCTTATTTATACTCAGTTTGAATTCCATACAAACTTTGTACATCCGGGACAACATGCTCTGCAACTCACTTTTGCTGTCTACCAACAGGACTGTGTCATCAGCATACAGCAATCTGCTGCACACATGGGTATTACTAAGACATAAACCAGTATTGTCCATCTTGGCATCATGCATGCATGCATCCATAAATATATTAAACAGCCAGGGTGACATTACACAACCTTGCCTGTCTCCTGCACCAATGGAAAACCAGTTTTATACGACACCATTCACTCGTACACAAGCTCTACTGCCAGCATACATGACCTTCACACTATTCCCAGTAACACTATATTCATTCAATACCTTCCACAGAAGTATCCTATTTACTCGGTCATGTGCTTTCTCTAAATCTATGAACACAGTAAAAACTTTGTTACCAACAGCCAGATACTTTTCAGTCATCGTGTGTAATGCTAAAATTTGGTTAGTGCTGCCTTTACCAGATATAAAACCACTCTGAACATCCCACACTATCTCTGATGTAAGACCTCATACCTTTGCAATAATGACCTTACCAAACACTTTCCCTGGCACACTCAGTAAGCTAATACCATGATAGTTCTTGCAGTCAGTCTGATCACCTTTTCCCTTATACAAGGGAACAATGATAGCATCCCTCCAGTTCCGAGGTACCATTCCTAACTCCCAGTATAACTGGCATATTTCAGTTAACCAGTCGATTACAGAATCACCACCATATTTAAGCATTATAGTGGTATCAGGGCTTGAAAAATATTTGAAAAGTTACATGCCCAGCTGGGCATGTGCAGAAATTATTTACTTGCCCAGGTAGTAACAATTGGATGCCCAGGAAAAATTTATCTTTTAAAATAACAAATCAGAACCCTCATTTTTTTTTAAATTGAAAAATATGATTTTACATGTTTTGCATTTCCATTTAACATATTTAAAATGTTCCATGCGCAAAAGCGTGTATGTCAAGTTTTAAGATGATGTTGAAATTGGTAAGAAATTATATGATGATGAAATTGGTATTTGAAAAATTTAGTGATTCTACCATGCTTCTTTAATTGAAGTTTTCACCTTTTGTCACTAAACGCTGAAGGCGAGTTCCATCAGAGGTATATATCCCATTGCTGACTGTAAACAACGTTTGGAGCAAAATTACATATGGTTCCAATTTTTTGACCTAGAGGATAATACATGTAATTAAAGAAGTGATATTCTTTTGTCTTTGGCATTCCGTAACAATAATATCAACTTCCGGTGATAAGCATTGAAATGAAACACGACATGTGACGACTGTCTTTTTTCTTGTAGTAGGAAATTCTATTGCAACCTTTTTTTATTTTTAAATTTAGTTCCCTGAACGGGTAAAAATAATTTACATGCCCCAGGCATCTCGGGCATGGTATTTTTCAAGCCCTGGATGTGGTAAAGAAAACCTGTTGAAGGAGATAGGTAATTTGCAAAAATTTAAGAAATGTTTTCTATTAAAAAACCTGTAATTCTCTATATTTTTAGAAATATACTTAAGAACATTTTTTAAAAAAGCATGAGTTCAATTTCATGAATTCAAAAAGTTTGACAAAATTCTAACTTATACAGGTATGATTAAAAAATACTTTTATATTGTCAGCTAGATGTTTCCATAATAATCAATATAATTCACTAATCTGCTTAGTTTATTATATATTCATCATCATCATCAACAACAATCATTATCAATCCACTGCTGGATGAAGGTCTCCCAAAGTTTCTTCCACAATTGTTTGTCTTGAGCCTGTCTCCTCCATGTCACTCCAGCATACTTTTGAATCTCATCCATCCATCACCCCTCGCCCATGGTCTTTTCCTGTCCCTTGGAATCCAGTCTAAAATTTCAGTTGTCCATCGGTGATCCATTCTTCTTGTAACATGTCCAGCCCATTGCCATTTCAGTGATTGCACTCTGGTCATGATGTTGTCCACTCTTGTCATTTTCTTTATCCACAAGTTCCTTTTCGTATTTTATTTGGTTGCACCAAGCATTCATCTCTCTATGCTTTGTTAAGTTGTCTGCAGTCTTTGTATGTCTTTTTTAGTTAAGGTCCATGTATCTGCTCCATACGTAAGCACTGGCAGGATGCATTGATTAAACACTTTTCTTTTAAGACATAATGGCATACTGCTCTTAAAATTTGTACTGTTTCTTCCAAAAGCTCTCCATCCAAGTTTTATACACCGATTAATTCCTTCATTAATGTGACCCTCACTTGATATCTGTTGCCCAAGATAAATGTAGGTATCAGCTGCCTCAAGCTTTTCTCCATCAATCAATAAATCTTCATTTTTTGTAAAAGCATTGTACATCACTTTTGCCTTCTGAAAGTTCATTTTTAATCCCACTTCTTTACTCTTGTCAACAAGTTCTTGGATCATACTCTGTAGCTCTGAAGGGGTAGTTGCAAGGATGACTACGTCATCAGCAAAATGAAGGTGAGTTAAGTGATCTCCATTATTCTTTATCCCTTTGTTTTCCCAGTTCAATGAATGAAAGACATTTTGCGATGTATCATTAAAAAGCTTGGGAGATATGGTGTCACCTTGTCTCACTCCCTTTCCAATTCTTATTTGTGCTGTATCCTCAAATACCCGAACCTTTGCACTTGCATTTTCATGGATGTTATTAATAATGCTAATGTTCAATACCACAGGATTTCAAATCCATTGTTACTGCTGATGGTTTCACGGAATCGAAGGCCTTTTCATAATCAATAAAAGCCATGCATAATGGTAGTTCATATTCTCTTGTTTTTTCAATTAGTTCTCTCAGTTCATGGATATGATCTACAGTCCTCTGTAGCCACTCCTGAATCCAGCTTGTTCTCTCGGTTGAGCCATATCCAGTGTTACCTTCAAGCGACGTGAAAGAACCTTAGTGAAGATTTTATAAACCACTGATAGGAGGCTGATAGGTCTGTAGTTCCTGAGATCCTCAATGTCACCTTTTTTATGTAGCAGGATCATTGTAGCGTTGTTCCAATCTTCAGGAATCTTCCCTTCATTCAGACATCTGGAAAAAACTTCGGCGAGTATAGTTTCAATTTCTCCACTTGCTTCTTGTATAATGTCCATGGTAATTCCATCTTCTCCTGGAGCTCTTCCCCGTTTCATGTTATTGCATATGTAACTTCTGCAGGGAGGATTGGAAGGACTTTGGTACTGGTACCTGTCGTACTGTTCGGAATAGATGTATCATTCCTTTCATATAGTTTTGAGTAGAAATCTTTCACCCTTGTCAAAATTTCGCTTCTATTTCTTGTTACAGTACCATCTTCTTTTCTCAGAGACATAATCTGTTTTCTTCCCTTACTGAGATGTCCTTTTGCTCTCTTCTGGCTTTGGTTGTTTTCAATTGCTTTTCTCACTAGTTCACAATTGAATTTCCTTATGTCTTCAGTGATACTTTTTTGCACTGTCTTGCATAGCTCTATATATTCCACGTTGGAAGTTACATCTTTACTTGTCCTCATCTCCCTTCTCTTTTGCATCAACATTTTTGTTTTACCTGCAATTTTCTTCATATGTAACTTGTTCTTAGTACCACCTATTTTTGTTGCTGTTTCCATAAGAGCCTTGGTGAGTTCTCTGTTGACATGAAGGCAGCACCCTCTGCCTTCATGTCGCATTGGCCGCTGCCTTGGCCAGGTACATTCCAGCTGCTGGAGGCTGAGGGTCAAGTTTGAAATTGTGTAAGCATCTGGGGGGGGGGGGGGGGGGGGGCATAATTCACCATGCTGGCCAAGTGGGTTGGTAAGTGTGGAATACCATTTCCTCTAATCCCGATGTTATAGTTATACCACTATTCATCGGTCTTCAGAGCCCCTTTAGTGGGAACAGGATGCACCATGAGAAGGCTGGGTTGGCATTTGTCAAAGAGAGGCTGGGATATGTTATGCATCACCTGACCTTGCATCCCTGTATATTATATAGTAAGCATTATATATATCATGTTCTAAATGTGCTATTGTCTATTTGGTATTATATATGCACTTTTCTAACAGCTGCATTTGAAAAATTACTTTTGCATCTGATTACTGTAGCCAGGATCAGAATTTTCCATGCATTTGTTTTTAAGTCTCCTGACTCAAAATTTTATTGCTATGTGTCGTGCACTTTGATTTTTGGCAACTTAAGCTTCTGCATGTAGATTGGAAAAAAAAATTTGTATTAGTTTGCTGTTATTTTGATTAATATTATGAACATACCACGATGTCCTTTACCAATTACAGGGTGTAAAAAATATTTCCGTTTGACACTGATCAGAATTCCTAGAAGTAATACAGTATTTGAAATCTGTTTTTGTGCCCAACTGTGGTAACCATGACTTTAATTTTTCATGTATCTTCCAGCTTGTGTGATTCAAAATTTTCCTGCATATGATGTGCATTTTGACAGTTTCTCTCTATTCTAAAAAAAGTAACTGCCGCTGTTTTAGAAATTTCGCTACACTCTTGCTTTCCTAGCTCGCAGCGCAAAACGTATTGAACACAAAAATATGAAATTTACATCGTTTGTAGAAAATTGTTTGGAGAACACGCTGAAATAAACTGTTTCTCGATTCTAGCGATACTTCAAGAGCTATTGTATCTCAAAGTTAAGGTAAACAAAAAAGTGCTGACAGCAACAGAACCAAGAAACTTTGTAGGCATGTAGTGCCATGACTGAATTTTTGCCCCTCGTTGCCTTTTTTTTTTTTAATTTTGATTTAGTTTACGAGAAATTAAATTTCTAAATTTCACAAAATTTTCTATTTCGCGATGGGATCCATTAAAAAACCCCGGATATATGGCAAACTATAAATCATAATGCATTGCAATTTTTACAGTATAAACTTAAAACTATCGTCCCTTTTTTACAAAAAAAAAAAAAAAAAAAATTTAAGAAGAAATCATTTTCTGATTTTTAAGCATTTTTTAAAGACACAAAGGAAAAAAACTAACGGCTTGTGTGTCTTCACGATAACCACAGAGGAACGTTCTGGTCCCGTGATCTGCTGCCATGGTGACGCAGAGAATTTGTTATGCATATGTTTTTTGGGTAAAGCTATCTCAGTTGTTTAAGGTGGACGTCAAGTGATTTTGCTTCCTATACTTCCAATGGAAAAACTTCTGTACACATTTTCTTCACAATTAATGCATTCCCAAGAATGAAAATTCGAACATCGATTAATATAGCTTCATTTTATAACTTGGAAAACTTCATATTTTCTAAAACATAACCATAATTATGCAATCCAACATTTGTTTGTCTACTGACGTCATCAAAGTACAGGTCGCGCCATCTTTTTTCTGGACAATTAATGTGTTCCCAAGGATGAAAATTTGAACATCGATTAAAATAGCTTCATTTTATAACTTGGAATACTTAATATTTTCTAAAACATAACCATAATTATGCAATCCAACATTTGTTTGTCTACTGACGTCATCAAAGAACAGGTCGCGCCATCTTTTTTCTGGTTCCAACACCACCAAAGGAAAAGTTATTGATTTTTTATATAATTATGGTTATGTTTTAGAAAATATTAAGTATTCCAAGTTATAATATGAAGTTAGTTTAATCGATGTTCAAATTTTCATCCCTGGGAACACAATAATTGTGAAGAAAATGTGTACAAAAAGTTTTTCCATTGGAAGTATAGGAAGGAAAATTACTTGACGTCCACCTTAACGGTTTACGGAAATGCTTTTTGGACCGCTTTTGTTTTCCTTAGTGGTAAATTTAGTAAGTGCTATAAGTTCAAACGACAAAAGTCAGACCTTCCAAAAATTAATGACAGTAAAAAAACCTCTGAAATTTCGGAATAACAAGCCTTATTTGCTTAGACATGCAATAAAAATTGAAATTTATATGAATTTTCCAGCTTTTATTTCATGTGATAAACTTGGAGATCGGCTGCAGGGCCCGAGCGCTGCCCCTAGCATTATAAAATTACTCACTGCACAATAAAAACAACAACAAAACATTCTGTATCTTGAAGTACCTGTTGTATACAAAGTTTGAAACTTCTGTCTGAAAAGGAATAGGTGATATTTTACATGGAGGTCGTTTGGTGTGTTTCTGTCATATGTAAATTAAACACACACACACACACACACACACACACACACACACACACACACACACACACACACACACACACACACACACACACACACACACACACACACACACACACACACACACACACACACACACACACACACACACACACACACACACACACACACACACACACACACACACACACACACACACACACACACACACACACACACACACACACACACACACACACACACACACACACACACACACACACACACACACACACACACACACACACACACACACACACACACACACACACACACACACACACACACACACACACACACACACACACACACACACACACACACACACACACACACACACACACACACACACACACACACACACACACACACACACACACACACACACACACACACACACACACACACACACACACACACACACACACACACACACACACACACACACACTCACTCACTCACTCACTCACTCACTCACTCACTCACTCACTCACTCTCTCTCTCTCTCTCTCTCTCTCTCTCTCTCTCTCTCATATACCTAGTATCGTGTAGAACCTCCTCTAGCCCGGTGAAGTGCAGCAACTCGACATGGCATCGATTGCACAAGTGGCCACAAGACATCTGGAGAGATGTTGAGCCATGCCATCTGAATAGCCACTCACAGTTCCCTGGTATTTGTAGGTGCAGTATCTTGGGTTCATGGTGGCTACACCATCCGTCAAAATTGTCCAGAATGCTCCTCGAACCAATTTTGGACAGCTTGGGCATGGTGAGTTGTCCACCTGGAAAATTCCATTGTTGTTGGGTACATGAGGTCCATGAAGGGCTGCAAATGGTCACCTAGCAGAGCAACAAAGCAACTACCAATTAATGACATGTTTATGAGGATCAGGAGACCCAAACTTTTCAGTGTAAAGACACCTACACATGTATGGAACCACCACCAGCTTGCACAGTGTCTTGTTGGCAGCTGGGTCCACAGCCTCGTGGGGTCTGTGCCACACCCGAACCCTACCACATCCGCTCGTAACAACTGGTAGCGTGACTCATCAGACCACGCCATGTGTTGCCAATCTTCCAGAGTCCAATTACTGTGTTCAAGAGCCCAGGTGAGGTGCTATGTCTGATGTCATGGTGTTAACAAAGGTACTCTGGTGCGTCTTCTTCTCCCATACCCCATGGACATGAAATTACGCTGCTCTGACCTGATGGATATGTCTCTGGTGCCTCTTGCATTGAATGTGAATGCTATTTGAGCCAGTGTTACTTGTCTGTTAGCATGGACAATCCTGATCAGATGCCGCTATTCACAGCAATTCAGCATCCGTGGTCGGCCACTGCACTGTCCACAGTGGGTGGTAACAGGACCGGTTTAAGGCTACCACAACAACCGCAGTTGTGGGGGGCCCCGAGCTTGAGGGGGCCCTGCTGTGATCTCTTCCATTAATGTTATCCTTATATATAAAAGGCTAAGTTGCCGACGACCTGGATCACGTTTTAAGCCGTCATAGCAACAGCCGAGCAACAAATGTTTGTGATGTCACGATTAGCTTTTTGTGTTTTCATGCAGGGGACATCAGGACCTACATGCACACAGTTCACACATATATCACTTTGTTTTGTTGTCATAGCAACAAAGAACACAGCTGCTTGTGGGACGTCATGTGATCCAAATCATTCTCACATGACGTCAGAGATAAGTTACGTCACGAGGTCAACTGACATTCCATTACAACATAGACCAACGTCTTTACTAAGTGTCGTTAACCCATGTACAAAGCCACGGTGAAGGGTTACACAAATGCAATACTATAAACAGCGTCTTTTGATCCGTGACAAATTTAATCCCTTATTAAGCGAAGGAAAGCTTACACAGCAATACAGTGTTGATGCATATGTAAAAATGGAAGCTAATACACTGAATTACATACGACAAAATCAGTCTCAGTTAAGTGTCTAAAAGTATAAAGGTCTGATGGACCAAATTCAGAATGCTGGAGATGATTAGTTTCTTCCTGGAAAAGCTCTTATTGTGCCATCTTCATTTCAAGGTAGTCCACGAAATATGATGCAAAATTATCAGGATGCAATGGCGATAGTCAGGGTTGTATAAAAATATTTTCTTCCTGTGTACACGCTTTTGGCAGAAACACTCATTTGCTGCCTATGAAGTTTGCTGAAAACATATTCATATACACTATCTACCAACAAGTAATTGGACACCTGTGATAGCAAAGGAAAACGAAGTTTATTCACCTTCAATAGTTGGCGGAGCCTCCATGAGCGGCGATTACAGCTGCGACCCTCCCGGGGCATACTCTCAACCAGGCGTTGCACGATGGCTAGCTGTATTTTCTTCCACTCGGCTTGGAGAAGACAGGTCAGTTCCTTCACCGATTTCGGATGGTGGGGGCACCCCTTAAGTCGACGCTCCAACTCGTCCCATAGGTGCTCGATAGGGTTAAGGTCCGGGCTCTGCGCAGGCCAGTCCATTTGATTAACCCCATTGTCACCATACCAAGCCATGGTGGACCTCGCAACATGACAGGTGGCATTGTTATCTTGAAAGTAACATGGGTCCACCTCGTAAAACTGCCACAGCGTAGGAAGCGCATGGTCATCCAAAATGGTGCAGTAGGTCTCGGCGTTGAGTCTACCAGGAATTGCGACCAAGGGTCCCGTGCAATACCAGGAGAAACACCCCCATAGCATAATTCCACCACCGCCGGACTTCACAGTTAGCACAATACATTCCGGCAGGAGGCGTTCTCCAGGAAGACGCCAAACCCAGACCCTGCCATCCGAACGGTAGAGGGTGAACCTTGATTCGTCACTCCAGAGAACTTGTTTCTACTGTTCAACGGTCCACTGTCGACGTTCTTTGCACCACGTTAGCCGAGCAGCGCTGTTGGACTTTGTGATCAAAGGCTTGTGGGCGGCAGCACGCCCATGATAACCGAGCAGATGGGCTTCCTTACGGATGGTATTCATCGAAAGAACACTCCTGGATGCCTGTTGAAACTCCTCGCGGATGTGGCCCATCGATTTGGTGCGTTTCTTCCGAATTTCTCTGGCCAGCACCCGTCGGTCTCTAACTCCCAGTTTTGTGGGTCTGCCGGGTCGGGGCACATTCTGACAGTCACCTCTCATCTTCCACTTGCCAATCACGTAGGCCACTGTTGATTTTGGGTACTTCAACTCGCTGGATATGTCACGTATGAATCGGCCATTTCTGCGATACCCGACGATTACACCTTTCTCAAAATCAGAGAGCTCCGAACTGCATGGCATCTTGCATGCGACTGGTTGCGTTGTTGTTTCCCACACGATATTTAACGGCGGCGGCCGTAACGTGTATCAGGACCGCAGATATCATCGATTGCAGGGGTGTCCAATTACTTGTTGGTAGATAGTGTATTTATAATCAGTATAAAAAAATGTTTACTTTTAAAGTAACTCTGGTGCAAATACAAAAGGTTTGAGGAGCAAGGAGAGTCAAAAGGTAAGTAGAACTGCCAAGTGTAAAGTTAGGTCAGAAGTCTTGTACGATTGTTTTGAGGAGGGTGGGTGGGTGAAAGTTTAGGACCTAAACTTTCACCTCTTAAAAAATAATTTTGAAACTCTTCTGCAAAAAGTTAAAAATATAAAAATTGCTCCAATTTTGGGGGAAACTAGCTTTACATTTTGCAACCTGATTTACCTTTGACTCGCCCTAGCCCCTCTATTCTTTTGTATTCACCAGAGTTACTTCATGAGTAAACATGTTTTTTATGGTAGATTCCAAATACATGTTCATCAAACTTGATAGGCAGCAAATGTTAGTGTCACTATTCAGTGTTCCGCAAATCCCATAAAATTACTGATGTTTTCCATACCTGAATTTTGAATACTTCCTTGACAAATATCAATTTCTCCCAAATGTATATGCTGCAGTTTGTAGAAATAACTTAATATGTTCATTGTTTGTTAAAGTATAATTGAAATAAAGCATAAGCTATTATTATATTTATATTAATTCAGTGATTCTATTCCCTGAAAATAGTTTTAAGATTTCACTAGACCATACAACTAAGGAATTACTTTTTTAGGAATTGTATTAAAGCACTAATGAAGTGGATTTGTTGTATATTTAACCAAAGAGTCACCAAAAGAGTCCGATTCTTTCGTACTGCAGTATTAACTGTCAATGGTTTGATAAATGAGGTCTAGAGTCGTCGCAATCTGAAGCCGCTAAAAAGCGGACCCTGTGGCCTGATATGCTGGGATGGGAGGGGGAGTTCTCTCCGTTAGCTCACTCAAGGCGGCAGGGAGGAAGCAAGAATGACTAATTGCTGCCGTCTTCGTCAGAGGCGAAGGCATGCGTAAACACCAAACGGATGATACAAAACGTGAGGCAGGTTTTATCTTTGCAGCGCTTTACCCCCCCCCCCCCCCCCATCACCACCATCCCTCCCGGCCTCTCCTCCTCCGCTCCGCAACTGCGCGACCTACCTGTCCACAATGCGATGCGTTTGCACTGTGTAACATTCCCCCATCTGCATCCCCTACCATCTGGAAGGAAGTGTTTCTTCCTTCAAAGAGCAAAAAGGCGGTTCCCTTTGCAACTGGATCTAATGTCTTCGGTAAGAGGTAGGTTTTATCGAAACCAGAAGTCGCTGACATGGACGAATCAACGTGGGCAGTCAGAATGCTGGGAGTTAGATTAAAGCGGTGCCTGCGACTTTTGAGCATGGCACAGCGGCTGGCTAAAATGAAACAAAATTTATTTTAGGAATTAATCCTGACCGAGTTTCCCCATCCGCTTTCTGTGTTAAGTTAAAAAAAAACTTTTCACAACATATCCATTAACATTTCTTTAAAAAAAAAAAGAAAAAAACATTGCAGCCTAAAATTTCCAGCGAACATCCGATACTTCCTGCACATGGCGTGCACACGTACGTTGATTTTATACAGCCATGGCGATAGTCAGAAAGTATGTCAAACTTGATCTTTTCGTTACTATGACTTGCAACCCGAAATGGGGAGAAATTACTGAAAACTTGAACGGTCAATTTGTCAAAAACTGTCCAGATTTAGTTGCAAGAGTCTTCCAATTAAAGTTGAAAGAATTAATGGATGATATAACCAAGAGGCATATTTTTGGAGTTCCAGTGGCCAAAGTTCATGTAATCGAATTCCAAAAAAGAGGGCTTCTCCAGGCTCGTATGCTCTTGGTTTTGAAAGAAGAGGACAAACCAACATTTCTTGAGAAAACTCACAAAATTATATTGGCAGAATTACCAGATAAAGAGCATTTACCAGTTTTACATGCAACTGTTGCGAAACACATGGTTCATGTCCCGTGTGGTGAAATAATCACAATTCACCCTGTATGGAAGATGGCAAATGTACCAAGCAATTTCCAAAGTCTTTCCAAAATGAAACAGTAGCTAACAAAGGTGGGGGTATCCTTTATATTGCCGTAGGAAGAATGGTGCAACCACAACTGTGTGTGGTAAAATAATTGATAACAGCTGGATTGTCCCTTATAATCCGTATCTTTTGTTAAAGTACAATTGCCACGTTAATGTTGAGGTGTGCGCTACTGTGAAAAGCATGAAATACCTTTTCAAGTACATATACAAAGGTCATGACTGTGAAAATGTGCATATAACAGAGCACAACACCAAATATGACAAAGTAAAAAGTCATGTTGTTTCCCTATACATTAGCGCACCTGAGGCAATGTGGTGAATACTTGGTTATGATATGTATCAGCAATTTCACGCAATAGTTAGATTACCTGTTCACCTTCCTGAAGAACAGAACATTACCTTTAATCCGGAGCGTTCAAACAATGATCGAAATGCAGTTGTTCATAATACTCAGAGAGATACAATGCTGACAGCATGGTTCAAACTAAATGAGGGCAATGGAGATGCGCAATCCATTTCACATAGTGACATGCCGAGACATTATGTGTTCAATTAAAAAGAAAGACAATGGGTGCAATGAAAACGTGGTGGAGATAATGTGATTGGAAGAATGTATTCAGTCAACCTTGGCTCTGATCCAGAAAGTTATTGTTTGAGACTACAGCTACTTTTTTATGTGTCTGGAGCAAAAAGCTTTACAGATTTAAGAACAGTCAATGGAATTCCATATGATACCTTCCAAGAAGCTGCATTGCAGAAAGGTTTAATTAAGAATGATGAAATATGGGAGAAAACCTTAGATGAAGCATCAGTTTGCAGCATGCCTCGACGACTGCGAGATTTATTTGCATATGTTCTTATCTTTGTTTCACCACCCAATGCACAAGAATTGTTTGAAAAACATAAATCCCATCTTTAGGAAGAATTTGCACACATGAGAACTTGAAAATTTCTGATTTTAAAACATTTGCAAAGAAAGCCATTCTGTGTTCCAAAAACTCTGATGTTGACAAATTAAATGAGAATATTCATCATCTCTTAGAGGGGACAGCAAGCACATACTTAAGTCTGATTCAATTGATGCCGATAGTGAAGAAAATACTGAATAGTATTGTCGAATAGAGTTTTTGAATGAGCAAACTCCATCAGGAATGACACTTCACAGACTCAAGTTGAAGATTGGAGCTATTATCATGCTCCTGAGAAACCTCAATACACAATGAGGTTTATGCTATGGAACAAGACATTGGTTTATGCAATGGAATTAAAGAACCAAAACCCAATTTGATCATTGCAGAAGTACTCACAAGCTCAGCATGTGGTAAAACTGTTATTATTCCACAAATTGACCTCGCACCTACTAATATAGACCTCCCATTCACATTAAGACGACAATTCCCTGTAAAACTCGCATTTGCTATGACCATTAATAAGTCTCAAGGTCAAACACAGGAGAAAGAGTACGTATCTATCTTCCTGAACCAGTGTTTAGCCATAGACAACTTTATGTTGCATTGTCAAGAGTTCGACGGTTTATGTCACAGTTAAAGTAGTCCATGGGCAAGAACAAGGAAAACTACTTCCAGATTTCAAAAATATATTTACAAAAAATAGCGTGTACAAAGATATTTTCCACCATCGTTAATAAGCGCTTGAATAGCAATAAGTGATATCTAGAACCCGTTGTATTCTTATCTCAACAGGCTTTACAGCTAGTTATATAATAAACAGAGAGAGAGAGAGAAAGAGAGAGAGAGAGAATTGCCATAATTTTTTTTTTAATTTTAAAGGAAGCGAAACAATAAGATCTATTGTGTAAACTTAATTTTAGGGCCCCTTTTATTAATCTGGGATCTGCTTAGATTTAGTTGATTGCTTTTGTTGAGGACACCCACCAGACACTCGTGCCGCAATGCATGCCGTGGCAAGGTTGTGGATCCCCCACCCCCTCTTGCACTGAGAAAAGGCTAGATTCTTTAGATTCTTTTTGTCCTTGTCTCCCTTTCAACTGTCCAGTCCAATCCTGGGTTCTCCAGCTTTGTACGCCTGTGGTGATCTAGCGCCTGGGCAAGCTAGCTGTCAAATTCAAGGTCAGCCCCCGGGAATTCTCAGGTTATCGCTTGGGGGGGGCAGATGCCACAGGGCTAATGAATAACATTTGCTGTCCTGCATTTGCATTCTCATTTGTTTGCTCTTTTGAACGTGACAGAGCCGCCATCGCGAAGTAGTGAGACCAATTTTCCCTATTCTTTGTGAACTGGTTAGCTTACATACCTGTGCTTCATTTACACCTAAGTCTGGATGTGGTTTATTCGAGATTAGAGGGCAAAATGGATAGGAAATGTTTTTCGGGTGCCCAAAAAATTAAAACGTAAAAGTTATATCCTAAAGGAAGAACTACGACAAAAAGGTTCGTTAAAGAAATTTTTAACGTCAACGGATGGCTATCGTGTGAATATTATTGTGAATAATAGGCAGTGTGATATAACAAAAGAATGTAATGCGAATGCGAAATCCTTATCAACTGATGAGAATGTTGCAGATTCCACAGAAGAGCCAGTGGAAAATGAAAGTGCACAACTATTGAATACAACTTGTGTTAGTGCGGGAAAAAAAAAAAAAAAAACCGTGCTACAGGCCAGCTCCATCAAGAAGAAAAAAAATTCATCTGGTGAAGATGAAGGAAACAGGTTTCAGTATATTGATGACATTTTCGACCCAGTAACTTGGCCAGAGGTTATAAATAATGATTTTAGAATAAGATCAATCAAGGAAGGACCATTTCTGATAAAAAACCTAACTTTCCCTGTGGACGAACAGACAAAAAGGTGTTTTAGTGTTTATCATTGCTCCTGCCGTCTTTCATATGATGAAACAGTTAAGCGAACTTGGCTCATTTATTCACAAACAAAAGATGCTGTTTATTGTTTTTGCTGCAAACTGTGTCAATTCCTGTGCTGGCTCCCTCACAGGAAATGGATTTAGGGACTGACAGAGCCTATCTAAAGTGAAAATTCCCAATCTCGAACTCTAACTGTGAAAAGACAATTTTCTTATGAAAGTACAGATGAATCTATTTTAGGCGAGGAAAACCGCTTCATAATAAACTTTTTCAACGTCGTAGTAGACACTGCTCTTATGTCCTTAAAAGAAAGGTTTCAGCACTTAAATAGTTGCTGCTATGTTTTCCGTATAATTTGTGACATTAAAAATTTGCCCACGAGCAAAGATGACTTAAATAATAATTGCAAGAATCTTGCAGATGCTCTGCAAGATCCAAAAACGCAGTCAAGCGATATACATGCAATGGATCTTCCAAATGAATTAGAAATGTTATCCACCATGTTTATCAGAGGAATCAGACACTACAAATACTTGTCTATCAGTACTTAAATACATCTTTGAAAAGAACTTGGAAGACATTTTTACAAATGTGTTAGTTGCATTGAGAATTTTTTTGTCTATGCCAGTTCTGCAGAACGTAGCTTTTTCAAACTAAAACTCATAAAAAACTACTCAATGAGTCAAGAGCAATTAAAAGGTCTTTCAATAATAGTGGAAAGTAAGATAGCACGTTTGCTCGATATGGAGAAGTTAGTGAAGGTGTTTGCTGCTCAAAAAGCAAGAAAAGTTTATCTTTAGGTGAGTACTTTTAAAAATCACATATTCAGAAATTAATATGATTATTTACATTTACCATTTGAACATAGACGACAAATATGGGGCATGACGGCACTCCCCCAATTTCAGTGCCGTAGAAAAACTTTTTTTTTAATGTTTTCAGGCCAAATTAAAAAAAAAAATTATGAAATCCGTAGTTTAATAAAGTCTTATTAAAAATAATACTTTAGAGGGATATAATTTAGCATGCTGATGGTGGCACATGTCATGTATAATATAAGTATATTCAGTTAGTGTCCGTTTATAGCAAAGTTGAAAGGACCGCACAAACTCTGAAAAATTTTATAAATGTAAAATCCTAAATTTCTCAGAAGAAAATTTTAATAAATAACTTTTGTAACAGAAGATGTTTGTTACAAATGTAGGTTCGTTATATATGGCATAATCTCTTTATAAATGGGTGCGACGTACGACTGTACTCAGACCTGTTTGTAATCCGGGTGTAGCCCGGAATTCCGGGTTTTTGTCACATTCAAAACCTGTAAATCCCGGTTTTTAAGTTTTAGAAGAATTTCAGATGCTTCAGACATTTCATTTCTAATAATGCTATGAAATGATAACTAAAAGTTCAAGTTTTATTTTCTTTGGGAATTACAGTTTGATTAAAAACACTGCATGTCCGTGTGGATGGTGGAATGTAGGTGATTTGTGACTCCTTGAGTGTTTCTTTTGTTATCAAACAAGCTCTCAAGATAACATCCTACTGAAAGGAAGGCTTTTTTTCATTATTTTGGAAGTTGCATCTACATCAAATAATTTGATTATATATTAGATTCGGTTTATCCATTGAGCTACTTTTAGAAATTGAATGTAATCTACTGTAGGTTTCAAGTTAAAACTCATCCACATAGACTGCTCAATTAACATATAATATGAAGTGCGAAATTTGATTTCAAAGATGTAATGCCTGAAGGATTTTGCACAGTGAAAGAAAATTGGGTACAAGAAAAGATGCGACATTTAACTGCGCAAGCACTTGGGCCTGGGTCATTCCATGGAGATTCATCCAGGTGTTGTGCTGCATTATTTTATAAAAATTTTAAACTTTGTCCATTAATTTGTGTGTTTGAACACCCCCCCTCTATACACTGAAGAGCAATTAAATTAGAGATACCTGTCTAGTAACGTGTAGCACCACCTTTCGCCCTGATGATGGCGGCAATTCGTCTTGTCATGGACTCGACAAGATACCGGAAGCGTTGGGAAGCCATATGGATCCACAACCCCCGAACAAGCTCCCACAGTTCACGAAGATTTGATGGAGGGTGTCAGAGCCTTGAACATCTCTCTCGATGTCATCCCAGATGTGCTCGATGGGATTGAGTCAGGTGACCTAACTGGCCAAGGAAGCGAGGTCATGTCGGGGGAGTGTTCATCCAACCATTCGGTTACAATTCGGGAGCGATGTCATGGTGCATTGTCTTGTTGCAGGATGAGGTCCCCAGTGGGATGTTGAAGATGCCCAAACGGGAGCAAATGGTCGTCCAGGATATCCCGGTAGCGTTGACCTGTGAGGGACGATGTCGCACGTATCAGGGGTCACATTTCAGTCCACTTAAACAGTCCCCAGACGAGAATGCCACCCCCTCCAGCTTGAAGAGTACCCTGCTGGCCAGAAGGATTCATCGCTTCATGTGGTTTGTGTCGTACTCGTATCCTGCCATCCGCATGTACCAACGTGAATCTCGACTCATCAGTCCAGGCGACATTTTCCCACATGCCTAGGGTCCAGTGGCGATGTTCCCGCGCCCACGCTAATCTTTGCACCCTGTGATGTGAGGTCAGCAGCGGTACCCTCGTGGGACGATGGCTTCTGTACCCCATAGCAAGGAGATGGTTCTGGATGGTGTGGCTGCTTTCACGTTTTTATGCACCAGCGTTAAACTGCCGAGTGATTTCTTGCACAGTGGCCCGTCTATCTGCTGTTACAATACAAGCTAGCCGACGATGACCCCGCTCATCCACATGCTGTTGCCCACGGCAGTTGGCCCTTGCAGGGATGGTTTTACCGGATTCGATGTACTCACGGTGCACCCGTGACACAGTGGCTCGTGAAAATCCCAGTGCCTTCATGACTTCCGAGATGGAGTGACCCATTCGTCGGGCCCTGACAATTTGCCCACAATCAAATGCACTTAGATTCTTCGTCTTACCCATACTGCATCCGACTCTTACTGATTCCTGTCGCATCACTCCTTATATTGTCAGATCGCTGCATACATCATGTCGTTTCCATTTACGGGTCGCCCACAGCGCCACATTTGCATAACGCCAGCTGTTTCTAATTCAATTGCTTTTCAGTGTAGGTTGCTTTAAAGATGGCGGCTGTCACAATTTTTAGCATATTGAAGCCTTTCCAATATTTCTATCTCCTGAACCAATACAGATATTGGAATGATTCAAAAAAGGTTTTGTTAAGCATAAAATGATGATTCTGTAACACTAAGAAAATGTTCAGAAATCTGTCACATTTTTTACTTTAAAAGCCCTTTAAACATTGACGATTGGATGCTGATTTTGTCTTACTTTGTGATTTTTTTATGAAACACAGGAAACATACACAAAGTTGCAATTCATACTGTAGAAACCTTGTCCCTTGAACACACACACACACACACACACACACACACACACACACACACACACACACACACACACACACACACACACACAAAATCCTGAAATTATGTACCCCTTTGTGCTTTCCCCCACCCGAATTTCAGAAAAAACACTTTCCCAATTTTTGAGGTCTTATATGGGCTGGACATACTGCCAGGCCAGATTTTTGTGTACATAGCCAACTATATGATGGCTATTAACTCACAAAAATTGGTTATTGTATTCAGCCTAGTTTTTGATATACCGGGCTTGCTATATCAGGGAAAATATTGTTATCGGTACATTCGTAATACTTGTTTAAATTATATCAATATCACGTTATATTTTTATTAAATGCTCACAAATGAAAATGTTAACAGTTAACCATAAAATGCTCCAAAAAAAATCTGTTAAATAAATTTGGTTCTTGTTTTCAGCCTAGTTACTGAGATCATCATCATCATTGTCAACCATTATCAATCCACTGCTGGACGAAGGTCTCCTCAAGTTTCTTCCACAATGGTCTGTCTTGTGCCAGTCTCCTCCATGTTACTCCCGCATACTTTCGAATTTCATCCACCCATCTCCCATGTGGTCTTCTTCTGGGTCTTTTCCTGCCCTTTGGAATCCAATCTAAAATTTTGGCTGTCCATCTGGCAGTATGTCCAGCCCATTGCCATTTCAGGGATTTAACTCTGATCATGATGTCTTCCACTCTTGTCATTTTTCTGATCCACGAGTTCCTCTTCTTATCTCTCCTGGTTACACCAAGCATGCACCTCTCCATGCTGCTTTGAGTTGTCTGCAGCCTTTGTATGTCTCTTTCAGTTAAGGTCCACGTTTCTGCACCATATGTAAGCACCGGAAGGATGCATTGATCAAACACTTTTCTTTTAAGACATAATGGCATATTGCTCTTGAAAATTATGCTGTTTCTTCCAAAAGCTCTCCAGGCAAGTTTTGTACGCCGATTAATTTCTTCATCAATGTGACCCTCACTTGATATCTGCTATCCAAGATAAATGTACATATCTGTTATCTCCAGCTTTTCTCCATCAATCGATAAATCTTCATTTCTTGTAAAAGCATTGTACATCACTTTTGTCTTCTGAAAGTTCATTTTTAATCCCACTTTTTTGCTCTTGTCAGCAAGTTCCTGGATCATACTCTGCAGCTCTGATGGGGTAGTTGCAAAAATGACTACGTCATCAGCAAAACGAAGGTGAGTTAGATAATCTCCATTAATCTTTATCCCTTTGTTTTCCCAGTTCAGTGATCAAAAGACATTTTCCAATGTGGCATTAAACAGTTTGGGAGATATGGTGTCACCTTGTCTCACTCCCTTTCCAATTTTTATGCGTGTTGTATTTTCAAACAGCCGAATCTTTGCACTTGCATTTTCATAGATGTTATTAATAATATTATTGTATGCATCTTCAGTACAGCAGGATTTCAAAGCCATTGTAACTCCTGATGGTTTCACCAAATCAAAGGCCTTTTCATTATCGATAAAAGCCATGCACAATGGAAGTGCTGTAGCCACTCCTGAATCCAGCTTGGGGGGGTGGGGGGTGAAAAAAATGTTTTAATTATTTTTGGTCATTATTCAACCACACAAATAAAGGAGCAAAGTTTAAAAAATTTTCAGACTATGCAGCTACACACTTTTTCAAAATTGGGTCATTCTGTATGGAATGACCCGCCTATTTGTTGTATAGCTAGTTTATATGTGCGTAATATTCGTAATAGGCATTATATATGTCAGCATATTGGCACTGAGCTGAGAGTTTCAGGGTTTCTTGTGTGACCTCACAATCACCCCTGAAATTGCTTTTTATCATACAAAGTACGAATGGATTTTTTTCGAAAATGAAAAGGGGTGCCAAAAACCATACTTGCGGGGGGGGGCAAAATTCCTTAAGCCAGCACTAAGTGGTAATGTCTTCCATGAGGTGTTCTCAGTACACACGTGACACCGTGGATCAAGGAATATTGAATGTTCGCACAACTTCTGAAATTGTACGTCCCATCCATCTGGCTCCCACTACCATGCCTAGTTCAAACTCCAATAATTCACATCAACTTGCCATAATCCTACTGGCAGTTGTTCAGCCTGACTCACGAGATTACACCTCATAACTGATAAAAATGGAGGCGTGTGTCGAAGCGTTTGTACTATGGCAGTGCCAGTTAAAAATTTACATAGTGCTATCCCATGACTTTTGGCACTTCAGTATATATATATACTTTTTAGGCACCAAGAAAGATTTAAAACAAAACAAAACAAGAAAGGTGACTAAAAGTCCTAAAAAGCTTTTCTTAGTAAGATGCCCTTCAATTTGAAGAATGCTTTGCACCCATTTTCTTCTTTACATGGCTTATAGCTTTGCCATTCAGAGGTTTAAACTTATATCACATTTTCCTCCATATCCCTTCTTCTAATTGCTAGATATGGGAAATTCCTGTTTTCTCAGATATCTTTCATTGTGAGAAACATTTTTTATGTACAAGTTGTGATTTTTAAGTACCTATTTATACTTGTGGATGATTTTACCAATTCCAGAAATCTGGTTGATTTTTTTTTAACTGGCTCCATTCACTATAAAGAACGTTGCACATTTTAAATAATGTGCAGTTTTTCTACTAGAAGGCATAAATGCACACGATTCTTTACTGATTTTTTTTTTGTTTGTTTCCTTTTTGTGGCTGCTTACAGATGCTTTGCCTTTGATATGTAATTTTTACTAGTGTAATTTAACAACCTATGTTTGGTTTGTGGGGTTTTTGTTTTAATTTCTTAATATTATTTCTGCTTTTACTGTGAAGAACATTTTGCACCTCCTTTTTTCAAATAGTGCACTGTTTTCTCTGGAGGTGCCAAGTAATATTGTATTATATTTTCCTTCACAGCTGAGCTTCTAGTAGTTCGATTTGAAAATTTCCTTTTGCTTCAAATATCTTAATGTATGAGAACCATTTGGCATAAAATTCGTGATTTTATTTATTTATTTATTATGTCCATTTCTGGGCACTATTAGTTTATTTGTACTTACAAATATTTTCCCAATTCTGGAAGTCCAACTGAAAAATTATTTTGTAACTGGTTGTATTCACCATGTGGAACATTGTTCTCTTATGCATTTTAAATAATGTGCAGTTTTTTCTCTGGTGAAAGCAAGTGCACTTTGTTTTTCATTGATTTTTTCCATTTCTAAGAATGCACTTATAAAAATTCCAGTTGTCTCAGAAAGGATGCAAAAGACACGCACATTACACTTGAAAAATTCAATGTCACCTTTCTTGTTAACTATGAAAATCTATGTAAGCGTATGAGATCTGAAGTAGTATATATGACTTACTTTTCCTTTACTTCCCTTTTCATGTGTAGTTTCAGTATAAATTTCCTGACATTGTACCTGAGCACCAAAGAAGTACTTTTGATAGTGGAAACTTGCTGGGGCTCAACAAAATTTGTACTTATGTGCTTGGTAACTCACTGAACAAAGAACAACAATTTTCTGATTGGGAAGTTCGACCCCTGAGAGAATCTCAGCTGTCTTATGCAGGTATTATGACCCTTTTTGTTCATGCTGATTTTGTATTTTAATTTACTGAAACCCTACAAATGTGCAAAGCAAACAAACAAAAATTTCTAAATGAATTTATTAGGTATAAAAAGATTAATGTATTTTTGTTTCTAAGAACTCATAATTACACACAGTCCATTATTTCTGTGTTTATTATTTGCCATTGTGATTTATTGCTTTTTTTGTAAATGGTTCTATGAAAGAAAATTTTAGGCTGTTTTTAAATTTGGGAGATGGATGGATGAAATTGATTACACATTAAGATATTTTTATGCATAGACACCATACAAAAAAAAAATTTTTTTTAGCAGTTCAACTACGATTATTCATGTATGTGTTATTTGCGTTTGTAGAGTTGACAGCCTGAAAGTGCTAAGAGGTGTTTTTGTTACATGTGTAGGAAATTTGTAACACTAAATAATCAAAGTAACATTGTACTCGTTCTGGCGGTGATCTCAGGACACAGCAATTATGCCACAATAAGAACCAGGAACGTTTCCACCCTCAGGCTAGGCTGAGGTGGATACAAGTTCTAAAGAAACAGTTGAGAAACAACCCTTTACTCAGTAATCTTACTGCCACTCAGTTTTTAGGTTTTTGAAGAACCCATTGGGTTCACCTTTATTTTTAAGTGGAAATGATAGAATCAAACAACTAAATTTTCTCAAAAAAATAAAATAAGAAATTAAGGAATTTCAAACACAACTTGGGTGAAACATTTTCTTGTGGCTGATAAGAAATTTAGATTAGAGTCCAACAAATTTAATGGAAAATATCAGCCCTTGCTGGTAAATCACATATAATTGTGTATTTTATACTTTCAGACTAACTCGATAAAAGTTTTCTGCACAATTTATACTCAAAATTCTTTTTCAACCATTTCACATTGGTTTTCCACAAAAGCACTGCTAATATAAGTAGTATTATATAAAAATGCACAAATGCACAAATGCCAAAACAATATCGAAATTTCCCAGACGTTACTGAAATTATAATTTGGTAGAACAAATTTTTCTATGCTAGCAAAACTAAAAATCTGGATTTTAAGATTGCACACGTATAACACAGGGATCGCATTCCTCCTAAAATTCCTAAAATTCCTAATATTTTGTGACCCTCCTTAAATTCCTAAAATTATACCTAAAATTTGCTATTCATCCTAAAATTTTCGTAAGCTTATTTACTAAAAACACAACCGTTATTAACGCCAATAAATTTACCATTACGCAGGGTGCGCACGCGTGCTTGAAAACCTGGAAAGTCCTGGAAAATCATGATTACGTTTTCAAGGCCTGGAATATCCTGGAAAAACGGTGTTTTTTTAATGCCGTCTTGAAAAGCCTTGAAATTTGAAATTAGTGCTTAAAAAATGCCCTTTTAGGAAATCGTGTTACTGTTACCCCTTCATTTTTTAAAGTTCCTTTTCTCTGTTCTCAAAGAAACCACCGGCAGTGGTTTCCGATGTGCACCAAATCCTAATTTGGCTGGGGGGAAAAAAGAAAAAAAAGGCACTACTTCCAGTGCAATAAAATTGGATGATTACTAGTAGGTCGAAGGGGAGCTTGATGTCCGTCCGACAATTGAGAACAGAAGGGGAAAGAAGAGGCATTTAGCATTTGCAGGGGGTCGCGTATGTACCAAGTCAGCTGGCATCCACCAGTGAGGAGTATGCCTGAACAACACATTCATCTTCTTCTTGTTTATGTGCATGCCACCCTCCCTCCCCTCAAGAGACTTCCACTACTTATGATAAAAAATAAGAAAACTATCTTTGCGAATTTTTCACGAAAGTGGCTGAAATTTTTACATTCACTGTAATTGGATTACAGAAGCTCACTTCCAAAATTCCAGTTGAATCGGTTTAAAACTTTAAAAGTTAGCATTGGTAATTTTTATTATGGACAAGTATGTGTGCCTCTTTGGACAGAGTGAGCCTCCAGCAGAAAGGGTGTTACCATAGCAACGGTTGATTGACAGCTGGGAGTGCTGATCTGAAGCCCTTGGTTGGGAAGAAAGCAAACACCTGTTTATCACTTCCACAGCACAAAAGGACTAGGAGAATATTTTCAGAAATCCATTTTTCTGAATTTTGAAAATAACACAGTAAAATTTTTACAGTAGTTAAGATACATCACAATAAAGTTCTAGTGCAAATTTCGCCAAATTCCGTTAGGAACTTTAGCAGATGCAAAAAAAAAAAAAAAAAAAAAAAAAGTTGCATGTGGTGGAAGCAGAAAAAGATAGGCTAATCAGGAAAAGGTTAAAACAATAATATGAAAAAAGTAATTCAGTGAACAATTGTACATAGTTCTTGGTTTTCAATTACCTTTTTAGGATATTATAGTTTAATGTGAAACCTGAAAACTTTACTGTGAAAATCGTGAATTGCTTCTGGTTCAACAGCATATTAATGTTCAAAGTGAAACTTGAATGTGGTAAATATACTTGGATATGATAATAACACGTGAAAAGATAAGAACTGAACATAAGAAGTAAATCATACTTAAACTTTAGACATTAGACGTTATGCAAAAAATTTGGGTGTGAACTTCGACCATATATACTAATGGACTGCGCATTGGCAATAGCTGCATCAAAGCCGCCATGGCTCAAACATTGGGCACGTCATCATCAGACTCCAAATTTCGTGTACAAATGCTGTTATGATTACTAATTTACGCTGCAGAACTTCAGTGTTTTCGGTGTATTATGTGAATGCACCTCATATATAATGAAAACTCTTCAGGTACGTTTACTTATGAGCTATATACATGCATGATCGTGTTGTTTACATTTTGTGATTTATAATGTGATGAACATTTGCGAAGAATTTGGAACATGCATTCCATTTTTTTCTTAAGTTACTATATTTTTATATCAATAGCTGCAAGTTTCTGGTTAAGTAATTGAACTTTATTGACTTAGGTATTTAATTCGTTTCTTACCCATGAAAAATCATAGAACTTTCTTTACTATATCGGTCAGAGCAACCATAAGCACAGCAGGTGTAACCCATCTTTTTGACTGTTGTCATGTGATTTTATGTTGGAGCCAGAAATTTTGATGTCATGCGCAGTCTATCAGTATATATGGTTGAAGGGTGTGAAGCAAACTCTTTACAATGTATACAAAGTTGTTTTACTAGATGTATACAAATATACATCTAGTTTTTATTGAAATACACTCCTAAAATTTTCCTAAAATTTTTCTAAAAATTCCTAAAATTCCTAAAATTCTTACCTAAAATTTTCCAGAAGTATGCTATGATCCCTGATAACATCACTTCTACATCTTTGGCAAAAACAAGAATATAAGACCAAGCCAGTGTTGATAAACAAAAACCCAAAATATTTTCTCAGCTGGCCACAATTTTCCCTCCCTTATGGGGGGGGGGAAGCAAACTTTCTAGGTACTCTTCAGACTTACTGACAATTTCAAAAATGCACTGGGATTCAAAGCACAAGGTAAGTTACACTAATACATATTGATACTACACTATCGTTTCCCACTTCTTGATTAAATATGTACACACTTTCACATTTATATATACATCACGGTTCAACAACTAGATATTCACCATTTATATTGCACACTGGATACTAACTATCACTACTCGTTTGCATGAGTTATTGAGGAAAAAAGAGGAAAAAGGAAAGAGTTTCAGGGCTCCCCCCCTTCCTCTCCTTTTTTCTTTAACTCCCAAAAATTAAATTTATAGATTCCCCCTTTTTTTACACCAACCCAAAATAAAAAAAAAAATATTAGATGTTCCTAGTGGCCAAACTAAGAGCTTCCTTCCTTCAAAAAAAAAAAAAAAAAAAAAAAAAGTTTTCATCTTAATAATACATAACACAGCTTCCCCTATAAAAAAAACAACAACATTAATTCCTTCACTGACTCTCCCTGTAGAACTCCCCACTGCGGACTTGTCCTGTTCTCTCGTTTTCTTTAAATCACTTGAATTAAAAAGGATTACCAAATATCAAAACAAAATTTACATTTCGTGGGAGCATACTTTTTTTTTTTTTTTACAAATACTAGGTTGGATAACTACTTTAGCTGAAGCGAAGTTGAAATTTTCCTTGACGAAAAGTTCCTCACATGCTTAGAGGCAATAATAAAAAAAAACATTCGTTGGATTCTCATACTTTCCTATATATATATATCCCCCCCCCCCCTCTCTCTCTCTCTCTCTCTCTCTCTCTCTCACACACACACACACACACACACACAGATCCCAGCAATGGCCTAGCTCAATTCCAGTCCGAGGATTTTGTTCTTGGACTATCGCAGAATTTCCCCCCTTCTCTTTCACTTCTTGACCATCAGCTGACACCACTCGGCGTTCCATTTTACACCCAAAAGAAAAAAATTTCATTACCTTTGCAGTGGTGCGCGCGAAGGGAAACGAAGTCCTTTCAGTGGTGGGCACAAAGGAATTACAGTTCCTTTGAAGATTCCAGTTTCTCACCAGGACAGCTGACTGGCCCAGATATTCTTCGACCAAGGTAGGTGATCCAAAAAGCTGTGAGGACAGATGAAAACATGGTGGGGCTTCCGAATGGTAGCCAAGCTTGCTGCAGAATTTATCAGGTGAGGACTGGAAGGGACATGCTGCAAACTTACCAATATTCGCTGCTTCCTGGAGAATAGCTGGTTTCCTGCCACTTCAACTTGTAGTTGACTCAGCGGAGTCGGGCCATGTTCACTTAAATTTATTTATATTCTATTTTTCAGCGGGTTTTTTTTTTCGGCTACTAGTGCAGTTGACAACGAGAGCGAAAGTGAGAGAAACTTTACCTACGAGAGACCCCTCAACTGGTGACCCACGCTTTAATTGGCTGATGGGCTCCCAGCGGCAGACCAATAGGAAGGTTACGCAACTTGCACTCGACCTCATGTACACCAAAATTCTGAGAACCCGCAAGGTCAGCAAACTACGTTGCTTCGACATTTTACTCTTAGTGACCTCTGCTGTCCAAAGTTGCTCTAAAAATAGAATTTTCAAGGTCGAACTTCCCCCCAAAAGGATTTTGTAGCTAAGAGAAGAAAGTGAAAGAAAGAAAAAAAAATGGTGTTTTATTCAACCACGAACTTTTCCTTCCTCTTGACTTTGCATTGCCTGACTGGCCTTGCAAATTTTAAAATATATATACACTGGAAGATAGATGAAAATATTATCTTACAAAGCCAGCATTACAAGTAGAAATAGATCGGAACAGAGGCCAAAAAAAAAAAAATTGTTGCTTTTATATTTTAGAAGTAGCTTTACCACTGAAAAGGTTATCACACATTTCACACTTTTAACTTTAATTTACGCCCTCATATTTACAAATGAATATTGTCTCTCCTTGAGTCATACACTGAGCTCATTTTGCATGGGATACAGAAAGGGGGAAAAAAACTATAAATATATGCATACGCCTATTACCATGGAACAAAGTTGACAACAACGTAAAGACAAAGATGATTTTTTTTTTTTTTTCATCATTCATAACAGCACCTCTGAAACCTTTATCGAAAGCAATTTCTTCCCCGAATGAAACAAATGAACAAACGCTACTCTTCACTAGTCTAGACAATATTTAAAACAATATCCAAAGAATCGCATCTAAAGTTTATAATCTCGGCAAACCAAAAAAAAAAAACAAAAAAAAATGTTCGCTCCCAGGACAACAAACCAAAGAACATACATGTACATAACATTCCCACACTTCACTCAACATACACACACATAACAAAAATATTCTAGCACTCTAAAAAGAAGTTGAGGAACGAATAGGGAAGAAAAAGAAAGAATTCGTAGTTAGAATAGAGACTAAAGAATTTCATAACTTTTTTCTTGACTTGCCGGCGGAATTAACTGAAAACTTCTAAAGATGTAGAAAATTGATCCAAGTTCCTTACTAAAACTTTCGGGGGTTGATGGTAAAAAAATAAAAGAACTGCGCATCATCCTTTTTTTTTTTTTTTTTTTTCTTCTTAATCTTTTCTCGAAGGGAATCAAGATGCGTGATGGGAGCCTATTTTCCTTTCTGAAAGTGAAATGTCTTTTTCAGAAGCTGGAAAATGGCAACACATCAATTGTATTAACACACACACATTCCAATTACAGGTGCTGCGAGGGAATGTATTTAAGAGAAATATAACTCATTCATGTTGGTATGTGCACTCTAGATGGTAATTCAGATTTATATCAGTCAGTTGCAGGGAATGCATCGTCATGAGAGATTTAAGAATTTCCTACTAAGCCTACTAAGAAAAATGTGGGGGGGGGGGGGTCAGTGGGATTTATTCTGATGTATTGAAGGATGTAGAAAATTTACAGAACAAATTCATTACCTATAGTAATTTACAGCTGTGAGGCCTAGATGCTGTCCAAATAGGAAGGAGACAAACTTCAAGTTTTTCAGTACAAGGGGGTTTTTCAGAAAAGTATTTCCTCCTAAGAAGGATTAACATTTATTGGATGTAAAAAGTTTCAAAACAAAAAATTTAAGGAAAGATGTGGAATGGAAAATATTATCCAAATAAATTAAACAGAGAAAATTGGATAGGTTGGTTGTGTAACAAGTGTGGAGGAGAAAAGAAATCTTGTTAAGAACTGAATTCTATGTGGAAGGCTTGTAAGAAAACTTTCTCCTGATGGAAAGATGGAGTAAGATCTGATGAGTGTGGCAAGCCAGCTGAATCAGAAGTGACTGAAGGATTCTAGCTCAGGACAGAATGCAATAGTGTTTGGTTGTTAAGGCAGTCAATAGTTCACAAGGTATTTGCTATATCATGGAGTAAGTGAATAAGCAAGTATAGAAGGGTCAGGCATGAGATGGTGTTACATTTGCCTCTGGTAGCCCAATGGCTTCCAGGTTGATTAGCCAGGAACCAGAACAGAAGCACATTGTGTCAGCAATTTCCAAACTGGATAAGATGATTTTAAAAGTTGCAGAAGTTCATACAGTGTAATCCTTGTAAAACCAGTCCACATGTTTTCATGTAATGGAAGGTATTAATTCTGACAAAGTGGATTCAGCCGATGTAGCTGGCCCAGGTGCAGCTCAAGAGGGGCTGCAAAAATCACTGCTTGCAATCTGTTTAAAATTAGCAATGACTCTTTTGCACCAGTTTTTGGTGCAGTTTGTTCATGCCATACTGTCTGTTCACAGAATTTGCTTATAATATGCTTTGCCAGTTTCAGTAGCCCTGACAGCTCAGGTAGCTGTGTATTGAAAATGGCTTGTAATACAAAAAAAAAAAAAAAAAAAAAAGGAAGTTAGATCTCAAGAAACAATTATATGTAGCCACCTCCTCAGGAAACTTTAATATTACATCGCCCTGGAGCTGGAACTTGTGACTTATATCTGCACCTGGATGAGAAATGGTTGTTGATGCTATGAGGGAGCATCAAATTACTTCAACTAGCACAAGTTTGAACAGTATTCAGATTTCTAAGCTACATTAGCTTACCTTCAGCTGCTTGGAACTTCATTGTCTTGGGTGGTCTAATGGTAACTTGCTTGAACGTAAATCAGGAGATGAGGGTTCACTTCCTTCTCCACAGCAATGTAATTTTGAAGTTTTCTGAAGAAGTGGCTACATGGGAAACAGTAAAAATATGACACCTTTGTGCCGAGAATGAGGGTTCGCTTCCTTCTCCACAGCAATGTAATTTTGAAGTTTTCTGAAGAAGTGGCTACATGGGAAACAGTAAAAATATGACACCTTTGTGCCGAGAATGGAAAAAAAAAAAGTGAATATCATGGCTAGTATGGATGTACGTGCCCTTTTTCCCTAGCACCCCATTGACATAATTGCTGAAAAATTATATCAGTTACATACAATGAATGAAGTATAAATTGAGGAATTAAAAGAAATTTTATTTTACATATTACGTATATGAAAATAACATTTTTATTTTCAATGACCAGATCTACAAACAAAATTACGGTGGACCTATGGGATCACCTTTGTCAACCTTGTTTGATGAAATAATGAGTGACATAGAAACAAAGATAATTAGTAAACTGGAAGATCCACCATTGATATACTGCAGGTATGATGATGATATTTTTCTGTTATCCAAGCTAAAAAATGATGAACTAGAAGACTTGACAAAAAAATATGTTGAACAAGAACAAAATAATACATTGGCATTTTTGGATATTATGCATCAAAACAAATGACAATCTACAATATAGAGTGCATCAAAAATCATAATATATTCCTGTCTTGATACCTTTTCAGTCATCGCACCCGATAACAGATAAAAGAAATAATATTAAAACACTAATTAAAAGAGGTTTAACACATTCATCAAAAGAACAATATCAAAAAGAAGAATTTGAATATATTGAAAAAATTGCACATGATTTTGGATATCCTAAACAGGTACAGGGCTGCCAATGGCAACTAAATAGGTGACTATTGCTACTATTTTTTATGACAGGCTATTGCTATGGCTACTATTTCTTACAAAAAACAGCCAAAAGCAACTATTTTCAGAAAAACTTGAACTATTTTAATTGTAAGGCTACTATTTTTTTAAAAACGTAATTTGTGTTGCGTATATCGATGTGCTTGTATAACATCAGTTTTAATATTGATACATGTGAATATCAACTTTGATATAGATATGTATATGTCGAATCCATGGTTCATACACATCCTGGAATTCCATTTTGTCCTGGAAATGTCCTAAAATTCTGTTACATGTCATGGAATTTTATCCATTCCTGCCTTTTTGTCCCTGCAGGATGTTTTGTAGTTGAGGATTTTTCTACTATAACTTATGTCTGACAAATTTCCCTCCCCACCCCCTGCAAAATGTGTGTGTGTTGGGGGGTGTATCGGTTTTCTTGTATATTAGGACTGAAGCTGCATTATTAGCATCTTTTGTGTCGTGCTTATGTTGTCACTTTGTCTGTCCCGCTGGGGAGACCATATCTCCGCAATTATTAGTTCAATTTGTAAAATCCTTTTTGTATTTTTTTTTTGATTAGAGGTTTAACGACCACAGTGAGCAACTCAATGGGCTATAAGCAGTCGCCCGTCCCTAATTTAGGGTCACTGGTTCCAGGGAAGGGAGAGAGCCAGTGCCTTAAGACAAACACAACATCCATGCCTCACCGGGATTCGAACCCGGGCCCCTTTCGGACGAATGATCAGAGGCCATCGCTTAGACCACTATGCCACCCCTTTTTGTATTGGAAAGCTTAAAATGTGAGAATGGTGATCCGTTGGTTCTGTTTGTTTTTTGTTTTTTTTTTTCGATGCACAACTTCACCGTTAAAGTATCGAATTAAAAATGCATTTCATTTCATATATTTGCTTCTAAATATCCAATTGAAAAAATTATTTTTGCTTTCAATGACATTTATAGCGAAGACTATTTAAGTTAGTCCCTTTTTCAAATAATGCATAAATTTTCCGCTAGGGGGCGTAAAGGTAAATTGCAATTTTCCCAATATATCCGCTTCTAAAAGTCCGATTTCAAAAATTCTTCCTGAGTTGGATACAGCTCTTGAGGTTGAAATGTTTTGCATACAAATTCTCATTTCTGGTAAAGAATGGTTTGGCCACCAGGGGGCATAAATGTTTATTTTGGCTTCTGATGTATTTGCAACAAAATCTGAGCTGGAAACTCGATTGAAAAAAATTCTTCCGTTAAACCGATACCGCTCAACCCGGAAAGCTTTTTTACGCTTCCCAACCGTAGGTTGAAGAAGCGTATATGCTCCAGCTTTGTCCGTCCGTCTGTCCGCACAATAATTGGCGTAAAAATTTGTCGATTTTGATGAAATTTTAGTATGTGGTAGGGGACCACCCGGGGACGAACCCTATTGAAAATGGAACAAATGGGGTCAAAGGCCACGACGTAGGAGCGGGATCATTCCATTACCCTTATGCGTCATAACTTGCGTAAATATGGTTCGATTTCAATGAAAGTTTGCTATGTGGTAGGAGACCACCTAGGGACGATCCCTATTGAAAATGGGACAAATAGGGTCAAAGGTCACGACGTAGGAGCGGGATCATTCCATTACCCTTATGCGTCATAACTTGCGTAAATATGGTTCGATTTCAATGAAAGTTTACTATGTGGTAGGAGACTGCCTGGGAACGAACCCTATTCAAAATGGGTGAAGTGGGGTCAAAGGTCAGGACATAAGATCGGGATGCATTCCATTGCTCTTATGCGTCATAACGTGCATAAAAATGTTTCGATTTCGATGAAATTTCAGTATGTAGTTGAGGGACCACCTGGGAACGAACCCTATTGAAAATGGACGAAATGTGGTCAGAGGTCAGGACATAGGATTGCGATCCATTCCATTGTCCTTATCCCATATTATTAAGGTGGACGTCAAGTAATTTTGCTTCCTATACTTCCAGTGGAAAAACTTTTGTACACATTTCCTTCACAATTAATGTGTTCCCAAGGATGAAAATTTGAACAACAATAAAAATAACTTCATATTATAACTTGGAAAACTTAATATTGTCTAAAACATAACCATAATTATATTAAAAATCAATAACTTTTCCTTTGGTGGTGTTGAAACCAGAGAAAAGATGGCGCGACCTGTACTTTGATGACGTCAGTGGACAAAAAAATGTTGGATTGCATAATTACGGTTATGGTTTAGAAAATATTAAGTATTCCAAGTTATGAAATGAAGCTATTTTAATCAATGTTCAAATTTTCATCCTTGTGAATGCATTAATTGTCCAGAAAAAGATGCTGCGACCTGTACTTTGATGACGTCAGTAGACAAACAAATATTGAATTGCATAATTATGGTTATGTTTTAGAAAATATTAAGCATTGCAAGTTATAAAATGAAGATATTTTAATCGATGTTCAAATTTTCATCCTTGGGAACGCATTAATTGTGAAGAAAATGTGTACAAAAGTGTTTCCATTGGAAGTATAGGAAGCAAAGTTACTTGACGTCCACCTTAAAGTAGCAATTCTTGTATGTATGTATGTACATTTTATTTTGAAAACGGCTCTAAAAATTTTGATGAAAGTCGTTAACCTACTGTTTTCTGGTACTAGAAATCGATTTAGCTTGATCTCGACTTTAGAAGAATTTGTTTTGTGGGTTAAATAACCACCCCGAATTATAACGTTTTTAGTGGTGGCATTGTTCCATTAATGTTACCAATGCTTAGAAATCTTATGACGTCACAACTCGCGTTTGAGAATGTTGGCGCACGGTCACACCATCTGTCTCTTTACGTCACGCATTGTGTGTGGATCCTATTAAAGTTTTATGACGTCATACTCTTGCCAGCAGATGGTCGCGATTCCCATTTGCTTCATTACGTCATGCGTTGTGTGCGTATGTCCGTCAGCACGATAACTCGCGTAACAAAAGTTGGTTGGATTTCCATGAAATTTTAGTATCTGGTAGGGGCTCACCTGGGAAGGAACCCTATTTAAAGTGAACGAAATGGGGTCAAAGGTCAGTACATAGGAGAGGGATCCATTCCACTGCTATTATGCGCCATAACTAACGTAAAAAGGTTCGATTTCGATGAAATTTTAGTATGTGGTAGGGGACCACCTGGCGACAAACCTTATTGAAAATGGGCGAAATGGGGTCAAAGGTTAGGACACAGGAGCGAGATCTATTCCATAGCCCTTATGCATCATAACTTACGTAAAAATGCTTTGATTGCGACAAAACTTTATCATGTTATTTCGGAGGTATTCCAAGCCGGTTCTGTTGAATATCATCAAAATGTGATCAAAGGTCAGGGCACAGGACCGAGATTTATTCCACAGACATTATTCCCATAACTTGAGAAAAAGCCGCCCCGGTGGCGCAGTGGTCTAAGCGATGGTTTATGATCATTCGCACGGAAGGGGTCCGGGTTCGAATCCCGGTGAGGCATGGATGTTGTGTTTGTCTTACGGCACTGGCTCTCTCCCTTCCCTGGAACCAGTGGCCCTAAATTAGGGACGGGCGACTGCTTATAGCCCATTGCGTTGCTCACGGTGGTCGTTAAACCTCCAATCAAAAATAAATAAATAAATAACTTGAGAAATGATTTCTGTAATGTTGGAAAGCGTATTATAATCAATGCATTGCATGATTTTACTAACTTGTTGAGAATACTTCCTGCTTAAGATAGTGCACAATTTTTCTACCAGGGTGTGTACACATTTTTCTTATTTTTGTCCATCCGATTTGAAAAATTCTTTCTTTGTTGGAGAACATTTTCAGTGTGAAATGTTTCTCATAAAATTTCAAATATTTCTTAACACACAAGTGTGCCACTAGAGGGCGTAAGCTCACATTTCTGTTTACAGCATTATCTGCGGACAAAAAACCCAACTGAAAAATATTCTTATTCGATCCGATGTAACTATGAAAACTCCTTTTTGGATTTTCTTCACAAAATAATGCACAATTTCGCCACTAGAGGGCGCAAATATTTAATTTATTTCCCTCTATATCTGTACTTCTAAATGTGCGATTTAAAAAATTCTTTTAACGCCAGATACTGTTCACCTTATGGAACACTTTAGGTTTGTGTTTGAGGAGGTTTGTGGTTCACAATTTTGCCACTAGGTGGTGTTTGTGAACTTCTGTTTGCAGGCTATCTCTGCCTGTAAAAACCCTATTGAGAAATTTATTTTTTTACTGTATGCCATTTGCTATAATAAAGATGGAGAGTGAATAAGATTTTTCCTGCAATAAGAAGATCTTCAAATAATGTACAACTTTCCTCCTAGTGGTTGTAAAGGTCAAAACGTTTTTCTTGCTATCTCTGCTTCCGGCAGACGTATTTGAAAAGTTAGTTTTCCTTAGCATAGCTTTTGCTATGAAGAATGCTTTTCTCCTGTTTCCATTATACAAAATTATTCCGCTGAAATGCATAGTTATATCATGTTTCCTTCTATATCTTGCCTTTGAACTGATCAATTTAAAAATCTTTGTCTCTAATACCTTCCTTCTGCTATGGCAAACATTTTTTGCACTATTTGTTAATTTTCGTAACATATTTTGTAGCCACTGGTGGAAGTAAAGAGCTGATTTTGTGTGTGTGTGTTTTGTAATGAATACTTTATATAAAAAATTTGCCATAAAATCAGATTGCTTTTTAATATCAGAAACTTAAATCTAGTTGTTTCTTAGTATTTTCTGAGCTTCTATAATTAGAATTTTAATCATGCCCAGTTAAATTGCCATGATCACGAATGAATATATGAATATAATTGCACACAGCCCTTGGACATAAGGTTTTCCCGTTATTCTCTTTCATTTCACGTTGGGAAATTTTGTGCATACTTTGTTTGCTGGTGAATAAAAATTTTAAACATAGCTACAGCATTTATATTATGTTGAAAATTCCTTCATAAATAAAACGTGACACAAATACTTGCTCCTGTGATTATGTGCAAGAAATAATCCCTTTGGTCCTTTGAAAAAGTTCTAGATATTTCACCTTTCATTACCCTTAAATTTCCAATGTACGCGGCATTATTTCAAAATAATTAAATACAAATAGTATTTTATGTATTGATTGTGTGGTATATGAAAGCATTTCAAAAGAAATGCCACATACCTATATATTTTTGAGTTTTATTGGGGTTTTTTATTCTGTAATTTGCTTCAATAATTGAACTAAAGCCAAAGTAGAAAAATAAAGTTTTCTCAAAATCAGTGTAGTATGCTGTGTGTGAAAGTTTAGTAGATATTAAACCTGGTCACATTTTCAGTGACAGTTTTGGTATTTCAGTATTTATCTGTGATTCTAAGTTTCTGATTAGCTGCAGCAGACATCGTTTTTAACATTCTGCATTAAGTTTGCCCAAACGTGTAGGAAGTTGTTTGTTGTAGGTTACGAATTGAGCAGACATATAGTTTCACTATATTTTAAGTGAGAGCATTTGGATCGTATGTCCTGGAATTTTGTGATTGAAAAAGCGTATGAACCATGCGACTAGTTATCGATATGTCTAGTTCAGTTTATTGCTTTCTGCTTTATTGCAAATATGATGGAGGAAAGTCATTGGCAAGTATACACTAGACCCATATGTGATTAAAGGAATGACTTACTCAAATCAAGATATTCTGCCGAAAAAAGTGCCCCGTTTTTTACGCTTTCCAACCGCAGCTGAAGAAGCGTATATGCTCCAGCTTTGTCCATCTGTCCGCACGATAACTGGTGTAAAAATGGTTTGATTTCGATGAAATTTTAGTATGTGGTAGGGGACCACCTGGGGACGAACCCTATTGAAAATGGGACAAATGGGGTCAAAGATCACGACGTAGAAGCAGGATCCATTCCATTGCACTTATGCGTCATAACTTGCGTAAATACGGTTCGATTTCAATGAAATTTTACTATGTGGTAGGGGAACATCTGGAGACGAACCCTATTCAAAATAGGTGAATTGGGGTCAAAGGTCAGGACATAAGAGCAGGATGCGTTCCATTACCCTTATGTGTCATAACGTGCATAAAAATTGTTCGATTTCGATGAAATTTCAGTATGTGGTAGGGGACGAACCCTATTCAAAATGGACGAAATGGGGTCAAAGGTCAGGACATGGGATTGCGATCCATTCCATCGCCCTTATCCCATATTATTAAGGTGGACGTCAAGTAATTTTGCTTCCTCTACTTCCAATGGAAAAACTTTGTATACATTTCCTTCACAATTAATGTGTTCCCAAGGATGAAAATTTGAACATCGATTAAAATAACTTCATATTATAACTTGGAATACTTAATATTTTCTAAAACATAACCGTAATTATATTAAAAATCAATAACTTTTCCTTTGGTGGTGTTGAAACCAGAAAAAGGATGGCACGACCTGTACCTTTGATGATGTCAGTAGACAAACGTTAGATTGCATAATTATGGTTATGTTTTAGAAAATATTAAGTATTCCAAGTTATAAAATGAAGATATTTTAATCGATGTTCAAATTTTCATCCTTGGGAACGCATTGATTGGGAAGAAAATGTGTACAGAAATTTTTCCATTCGAAGTACAGGAAGCAAAATGACTTGACGTTCACCTTAAAGGAGCAATTCTTGCATGTATGTAAATTTTATTTTGAAAACGACTCTAGGGATTTTGATGAAAGTCGTTAACCTACCATTTTCTGGTACTGGAAATCGATTTAGCTTGATCTCGACTTTAGGAAAATTCGTTTAGTGGGTTAAATAACCACCCTGAATTACCACGTTTTTAGTGTAGTGTCATGGCGGCGTCCCATTAGATGTTGGTGCGCGGTCACGCCATCTGTCTCATTACGTCACGCGTTGTGTGTGGATCCTATTAAAGTTTTATGACGTCACACTCTTGTGAGCAGATGGTCGCGATTCCCATCTGCCTCATTACGTCATGCGTTGTGTGCGTATGTTCCTCCGCACGATAACTCACATAAAAATCGTTCGATTTTGATGAAATTTTAGTATGTGGTAGGGGAACACCTGGGACGGAACCCTATTGAAAGCGAACGAAATGGGGTCAAAGGTCAGGACATAGGAGCGGGATCATTCCACTGCTCTTATGCGTTATATAACTAACATAAAAAAGGTTCGATTTCGATTAAATTTAGTATGTGGTAGGGAACCACCTGGGGACAAACCCTATTGAAAATTGGCGAAATGGGGGTCAAAGGTCAGGACATAGTAGCGGAATCACTTCCATTGCTATTATGCATCATAACTTTCGTAAAAATGTTTTGATTTGGATGAAATGTTAGTATGTTGTAGGGACCTGCCTGGGAATGAATCCTTTTGAAAATGGGCGAAATGGGGTCAAAGGTTAAGGCACAGAAGCAGGATCTATTCCATAGCCCTTATGCGTCATAACTTACATAAAATTGCTTCGATTGCGACAAAACTTTATCATGTTATTTCAGAGGTATACTGAACCAGTTCTGTTGAATATCATCAAAATGGGATCAAAGGTCAGGGCACAGGAGTGAAATTTATTCCACAGCCATTTTCCTCATAACTTGAGTAATAACTTGAGTAATGATTTCTAGCATGTTGGAAAGCGTATCATGATCAATGCATTGCATGATTTTACTAACTTGTTCTGTTTGGAATACGGCAGTGCTAGGAGCGAGCATGTATCTTGCCTTCGCCATATTAAAGACTGTTGTTTTTTGTGCTTACTGAAGTTTATTTGCAGTTAAATGTATTAATTTCAAGTCGAAACTTTTGTACCTAGAATTTCATGAATGATACGTGATTGTTTATACAGCTTTATTTTCCGAATGACATGGAAAATGCATATTTTCGCCAACATACATTTAAACTCACTTTACATTATCTACAAACTGTTTAATACAAATTAGAAATTGTTCATAAGAAAAAAATTAAATGGTAATCGAAAAAACACCTGGTGAGACATTTCTGCGTATCTGTTAAAAATAACGAGATGGTACTTTTTGTCATTTGAGTAGGTTGTTCCTCTAGTCACGTGGGTCTAGGTATAGATGTACTTGTACGTATAAGAATTTATTCCAAACAGCGAAATTAGGATTGAACATTTTTGGAAAGATATACTGGTATTGTATCAAGACATTTGGAGACTGGAAATATCCATCTTTGGCTAAAGTTGTGAAAGCATGCCTTGCTTTATCACATGGCAACTTCGATGTAGAGAGAGGCTCTTCTGTATCATGAAGAGTTCTTTCAGATGAGAAGGCATGTATGTCTGAGAAGATGTTGAATGAGAGACTAACAATTCGAGATACACTAAAAATGTATAACAACCAAGTTGCAAAGGTGCTAATAACCAAAGAACTAATAAAATTAGCACTTAATGCACATTGGTCATATAGCAACCATTTGAAAGAGGAACAGAGATTAAAGGAACAGCAACTGAAAGCAGAGAAAGAAAGTGCTGAGAGCTTGAAACAAGAATTGCTAAATAAAGGATTTGAAGAGCAGAAAGCAAACTATAGAAAACAAGATAAAAATTCTTGTTCAAGAAAAATGAGAAGTACAAGAATCATCAAACTGTGCTTAAAGAAACCAGTGAGAGACTAAAGCAAGCATTAAAAAAAAAAAACATACCTGCAATACGAAGTTGCACATGGCATTCTAAAAGGATCAGAGAAACTCCGACAAAAGGAAAGATAACATGAACTTGAAGCATTAAAAAGGAATAGGGTAGTTCATATAAGAAAATCATCCCTAATTGATGCATTTATGCAGATAACCTCAAAAAAGAAATAAATCTAAGGTTAATGAGGAAGCTTTTTTTTTTTTTGTTAAGCCTACCCTTATATGCGCTGATGGCAGTGGTATAAATTTACACTCAATTTTTTTAAATAATTTACTGCATATAACTCTTCCAAATTGCTGCCATGGTTTAAGAATAATGTAAACTTTAAAGAGGATAAGAGGATTCCCCCTCCCCCAAAAATTGCTAAATGATAAAAAACAGTTTGTTTATACATATTGGAGGGGGGCACATCATATAAAAGTTTTTGTTGTTCCATGACAATAATTTTCAGAAGAGTTATAATCATTTCAAAAAAATTGAGCTTTGGTTTTATTATTGTCATCAGTGGATGTAAGGGTAATCTTAGGTTTACTGTTGTTAGAGCTTTGAAAATCGATCATGGTTAACATCTAGGGATTTTAACTGTCTGCTGTTATAAAAGTAACCCAAATTAGAAGAAAGTCAAGTTTTTTGTTTTCTTATTTCTGTAATTATGAGTTGGAATAATTTTACAGGATAAAGTAATTTCTTTATATTTGTCTCAAAAGCATCAAGGACACTGTGAAGAATGACTGGAACATTACAAGGCAGGTGTATATCAGTGTAATGCTTGATATAAATTATACCTGACCTACACAGACTTGAGCTTGAAGCGTAAGACAGTTGTCCATGCCCTAATGAAATGAAGACGTTTCAGACAGGGTTTTCACGTTTACCTTTCAAATATGGGAATCAAAATAAAATGTACTCTTTTACAACGTAATTCAAAATCATGTTAAGCACTATTATTATTATTACTTATGAGTTAAAGAGCTTCCATTATTGAAGAGGGAGATTACACTATACCCATTCCATTCCTGATGATAATAAACTGCAAGTTTTCATTTTTTTAGTTCTAAGCTTTGTGTTTTTGTTCCATACTAAACACATTCACAGGGTTTGATATTTATTTTCATAGCTGTACAAAAGGCAAGTTTGAAGTATTTCCAAATGTTCATCTATCCGAATGAGATTCTTGATATACCTCAGATAACTATGATTATTATGTGTACAGAACAGAACAAGTGATCATCATAACACTGAATGACCACAACTATGGCCTTTCAAAAAGAAATTCACAACAATTTTTTCAACACAGTGTATGAAGCCCACTTGGAAAATCTTATATTTTTTTACCAATCGCAAACGCAGAAGAAAGCTCTCCGTACTGACTTGATACAGATGAAAACATCTGACCTCCAGAACAATGACAAAGGTAGTGTTTTGTAATTCCAAAATTTGTATCAGGGTAGTTTTTGATATATAATTGAATATTTTTTTTGGGGGGGAGGTGTAATTTCCATAACCTTTATAGTTCTGAGTGTCTTGAGTCTTGAGTATCGTTATATTGAAACTTTTGAAACTTAAGATGCCCTTTTTGTAGTGTGTGTGTGTGTGTGTGTATACACACACACACACACACATATATACATATACATAATTTTTTCCCTCACCTAAATGTGAACATGTGCTAATTTTGTCACTGTGGTTTGAAATAAATACAAAAATATAACAAATTTTTTTTTTGGTATGGAGCACTTACATTCTAAAACTCATACACTTTTTTCGGCAACTGTTTTAGTCATTAACATAAGTTGTTAAGGCTACTATTTAGGCTACTATTTTTACCATTAGTGACTCCTATTTATCATTATATCTCATGTGACTCTACCATAAAGTTCACATACCATTACGTGACCACAAGGTTCTTCAGGAAGACGCTTTGACGTCTGTAAGTTCTGTTTTACATGTTCTGTAAAGTGGATACAGTCTGTGGTGGTGCATTAACTTATTCAATTAAAATATAAATCTGTTAAAAGTCCTAAAAATGTTACTCACGGAAGTGCGTGTTCAATCCGACGTCAGCAGTTATTGAGAGTTTCTTTGTCCAAAGTTGTATCTTGCTTCAATATAGTCCGTTGTTAGGGTTAGCTCGAGAGCCATTTCGTCCTAAGTTGTGCCCTACTTCGGTTATGTCCAGATGTTAGGGTTAACTCTGTTCTGGCTGTGTCAACATCATATTGAATGGGTAAAGGTTTCCAGATAATAATTAAAGATTCTTGAGTTAAGAGTTACTATTTACACACCACTTGAAGTTCCACGTCGTACTTGGCCATTAGGGCTATCTCGTCAATGCTTCACTCTCGTAGAATTGCTGAGGAAATCTTCAAGTTAGGTCAGGTTCATAAAAAATGTAAAAAGCTTTAAAAGATTCCAGTTAAAATCGTTATATACACCACCTCATACCGTCCACAGTCTCAATGGCCGGACGCGCGTTTCACCTAGGCTCTACCCTGGCGTTTTCAACGGAGACTTCACACCATCTGTCGAAGTCTGCTATCTGAAAGTCTCATGTCCACAGTGTGCATGTTCCTCATGTAACCCTTTGCCAATGCCATCTAGTGTCAGGTCACATCAACTTTATCTTCATCTATGCCATTCTCACCCTTTCTTTTTCTCTTCCTCTCTCTCCTCTCCCTATTCAATTTCTTCTCAGTTCTGATCAGGTTCCTCCAAGCGTACGAAAGGTCGTACGGACTGTTATTATTGCAGTTAAATGGTTTGGTCTTATTTATTAATACTGCTTCTGCTATTTGTATTGTTCTCATATTATTCTGCTGGTTTAATATTGCAATTCCTTCCCAATAGGGTACACATTGATTATCCAAACAGAAGTCAAATAAGTGCTGTTTTATTCTCTCTTCTGCTCCAGTTCTTCATGTGTTCGGTCAATCTGATTTTAATTTTTCTTTTTGTACTGCCTATATATTGGTTGACAATTTTATTTTGATTATTTATTATTGGTATAGAGTAGACACCCACTTTTTGTAAGATTGGGGTCTTTCTGTGATAGTTACTAAGAGATTTCGTTATATCTCTCGTTCGTACTCTTAAATCTAGGTCAAATTTTTTACATGTTTTCTTCATAATAGTTGTGATCTCCGGTATATACGGTAATGATCCACAAAATTTTATTACCTGTTGAGTCTGTGTACTCCTTTGTTGTTTATTTCTAGGGTTGCATCTATTAATAAGGTTATTTATTTTCTTCACATCATATCCGAAGTTTATTGCCATGTTCTTGATCCAATTTAATTCATTTTTTAGTAGTTGGGCGTATGAGTAAACGCTCTATTAATATATGATCGGAAAGCTGCAAGATGCTTGGTGGTGAGAGTTCTCAGGAATGATATTAATGATGTTTTCAGGTTTTCTATATACTTGGAATTCGATGTTATTTTGTTTATGAGATAGTAATATGTCTAAGTATGGTAAGACTCCAGCCTTTTCACGCTCCATGGTAACATTAATTGTTTCGTAATAGTTATTATATGCATCTATGTACATCTGTAGCTGATTATCATCATGCTGCCATACCATAAGGATGTCATCCAGGCACCTGCAAAACATCGATGGTTGTGGTATACCTGTTTTGTCTCGTAGATTTTTCGATGTTCTGCAAAAATCACCTCTGCCAACAAACCTGAAATCGGCGATCCCATCGGTGCTCCCGATAATTGTCGATATATTTTGCCTTCATAACTGAAATAATTGTTTTCATCAATAAAAAGAAGTGCTCTTTTTATGTCTTCAATTTGCTGTGTTGGTATTTTATTTTCACACAACCTTTCAACAATGAGGTCAATTGCATCCAGAGTAGGGGTATTTGGGAAGAGGGATATCACGTCAAGGCTGGTAAGTCTAATTATCTTATTCCAATTGATTTCATTATCCTGTATTGGTGTAATTACCTGTGGGGCTGTTCACAGTATATTCATATTGTTTGTAGATAGGAGTTACAAACTTATATAGTGCTCGCTCAAGATTTATCGTAGGTGACTTATTTTTCGCAACAATTGGTCTAAGTTGGTTTCCAGGTCTACGAGTCTTTATTTTACCATAGATATTCGGGATTGTAGCTCCCGTGGAAGGATATGCTTTCTTTTTAACCACATCAGGAAGGAAACTGATTTTTGAAAGTCATCAATGTATGTTTTATTTTTTCTGTTGGGTCTTTGTCTATGATTTCAACGCCTAAATCCTGTATAGTTTTTTGCATTTTTTCATCATATTCTATCTTATCCATGATAATTAATTGATTAGTTTTGTCAGATGTTGTTATTACGATCGATGGGTTATTTCGTAATTCCATAAGTGCTTGTCTTTCATATTTTATCAAATTAGGCTTCCCTATTTGATAAAATAGGGAATGTTTTTTTCTTTCATGATCTTGGTTGCAGCTCTATTTATTTTAAATCTCAGGGGTTCTTGAGCTTTTTTGGGAAGTAAGTTGATTATCTCTTCGATCTTCAGAATAAATTAATCTGTTTTTCCGAGGTTTTCACTAAATGCAAATTTATTACCTTTATTAAGTGCATTTATTTGCAGCTGATTAGGTTCCAATTGTGATAGGTTTACATAGGTGTGGTTGATATTATCCTGATGTTGTTGGTTCTGTTTCCTTGATATCAATATTGCCAGTTTCTTTAGATGTCTATATTGGTTAGATTTCCTGTTTTTTTCAAGCATATATGTATTCTATTCATTATATTATCAATTATGTCATCTATTTATTTTTTCCTAATATTAGTATACAGGTTATATGACTGTCGAGACAACTTGTAAATCCTCTGTCTCTTTGTTCTTATTTCTGCTCAGTCTTTTAGTTTCACTCGTTTCGAGTATGCTTTGATCTAAAATATATGAGACTAAAAATAGATATACCACAACCGTCAATGTTTTGCAGGTACGTGGATGACATCCTTATGGTATGGCAGCATGATGATAACCAGCTACAGATGTATATAGATGAATATAATAACTATTACGAAACAATTAATGTTACCGTGGAGCGTGAAAAGGCTGGAGTCTTACCATACTTAGACATATTACTATCTCATAAACAAAATAACATCAAATTTCAAGTATATAGAAAACCTGACAACATCTTTAATATCATTCCTGAGAACTCTCGCAACCCAGCATCGTACAAATTTGCAGCTTTTCGATCATATATTAATCATATATTAGAGCGTTTACTCATACATCTAACGCCCAACTACTAAAAAATGAATTAAATTGGATAAAGAACATGGCAATAAACTTCGGATATGATGTGAAGAAAATAAATTACCTTATTAATAGATGTAACCCTAGAAATAAACAACAAAGGAATACACAGACTCAACAGGTAATAAAATTTTGTGGATCATTACCGTATATACCGGAGATCACAACTATTATGAAGAAAACATGTAAAAAATTTGACCTAGATTTTGGTGTACGAACGAGAGATATAACAAAATCTCTTAGTAACTATCACAGAAAGACCCCAATCTTACAAAAAGTGGGTGTCTACTCTATACCAATAATAAATAATCAAAATAAAATTGTCAACCAATATATAGGCAGTACAAAAAGAAATATTAAAATCAGATTGACCGAACACATGAAGAACTGGAGCAGAAGAGAGAATAAAACAGCACTTATTGACTTCTCTTTGGATAATCAATGTGTACCCTATTGGGAAGGAATTGCAATTTTAAACCAGCTGAATAATATGAGAACAATACAAGTAGCAGAAGCAGTATTAATAAATAAGACCAAACCATTTAACTGCAATAATAACAGTCCATACGACCTTTCGTACGCTTGGAGGAACCTGGTCAGAACTGAGAAGAAATTGAATAGGGAGAGGAGAGAGAGGAAGAGAAAAAGGAAGGGTGAGAATGGCATAGATGAAGATAAAGTTGATGTGACCTGACACTAGATGGCATTGGCAAAGGGTTACATGAGGAACATGCGCACTGTGGACACGAGACTTTCAGATAGCAGACTTCGACAGATGGTGTGAAGTCTCCGTTGAAAACGCCAGGGTACAGCCTAGTTGAAACGCACGTCCGGCGATTGAGACTGTAGACGGTATGAGGTGGTGTATATAACAATTTTAACTGGAATCTTTTAAAGCTTTTTAAATTTTTTATGAACCTGACCTAACTTGAAGATTTCCTCAGCAATTCTACGAGAGTGAAGCATTGACGAGATAGCTCTAATGGCCAAGTACGACGTGGAACTTCAAGCGGTATGTAAATAGTAACTCTTAACTCCAGAATCTTTAATTATTATCTGGAAACCTTTACCCATTCAATATGATGTTGATACAGCCAGAACAGAGTTAACCCTAATATCTGGACATAACCGAAGTAGGGTACAACTTAGGACGAAATGGCTCTCGAGCTAACCCTAACAACTGACCATATTGAAGCAAGATACAACTTTGGACAAAGAAACTCTCAATAACTACTGACGTCGGACTGAACACGCACTTCCCTGAGTAGCATTTTTAGGACTTCTAACCAATTTTATATTTTAATTGAATAAGTTAATGCACCACCACAGACTGTATCCACTTTACAGAACGTGTAAAACAGAACTTAGACATCAAAGCGTCTTCCTGAAGGGCTACTATTTAGGCTACTATTTTTACCATTAGTGGCTGCTAAAGCAAATATTTTCTTGGGTGTGATAGTCTGGCAGCCCTGCAGGTATTAAAGAAATAGATTAATGAAGTAACTCAAGCAAATAATACAAATTGTAAAAAGCTATTTAGATATGTAGGAGCAATTCCATAATGTTGAAGGCATTTCTGCTGAAATCGATAAGCTTTGTTGCAAATATGACATACAAGTAGGAAATAAAGTACATACTATAAAAAATATAGTAATAAAAATTAATGAAAAGATCAGCCAACTTGATAGAACTGGTGTATATGAGATACCTATATATAAGAAACCACCTATGTCATATATAGGAAGCACTAAAAACCAGTTAAAATATAGATTAAACCAACATCTGAATAATTGGAAGAAAAAGAAGGTAAAACAGCTTTAACCCAGTACTGTCTAGAAAGCCATCAATGTCCGAAATTTGAAGATATTAAAATCATTATGAGCTGTAAAAATGAAAGGCAGTTGAGAATTGCAGAGTCAGTGTTAATCGAAAAAACAGATCAAGAGTATGTAATATTAACGACCCAAACAACTTAAATGACCATTGGAAAGCCTTAATCAAGTTAGAAAAACAATCAAAGAGAAAAAAAAAGGGGGGTACAGAAATGACAATAGATGGTGCCAGAAAAGCAAATATGCGGAGTTCACGACTGAAGCCAGAACCTCGGCGAATTTGCTCACTTGATCTGCGGTTAGCAGACCAGAGGGGTACATCAACCTCCTAAAGATGGCAGTAATACTGTTGAAAGTACTTGAGGAATGTTGTGACTGGCCGAGCCGAATGGGGTTGGCATTTGCTACACGGTATTTGCGAGATATGGGGCAGTTAGAGCACTACATAAATCACAGTTGACGGAGGTTTGACTGGCGTAAAATGCAAATAGTTGTAGATAGTAGTTTTAAACTGAGTGTTTGGAATGAATGGTGTAAATAGTAGGTAAATGTGTTTGTATATGGTATGTAAATAATACATAATAGTGATTGTAAAGAACAGCATATAGGTGCAGGGCTTGAAAAATATCTGAAAAGTTACATGCCCAGCTGGGCATGTGTAGAAAATATTTACTTGCCCAGAAGTAAAATCTACATGCCCAGAAAATTTTATCTTTTAAGATAACAAAACAGAAGCCTCATTTTTTTTAAAGTTAAAAATTATGATAAACTTTTTTTACATTTTTTGCATCACCAATTTAAAGTGTCTGTATTCAAAATGCACAAAAGCATATATCTGAAGTTTTAAGAAAGGTAATCGATGGCATTTGAGAAATTTAGTGATCAAGAATTTTTAATATATGTCCTGTGTTTTACAAAAAAAATTAAATAATCATAGTTAACTGTATGGCAGTTTAAGTAGTTTTTAACAACAATTTTGAATGTAAAAATTATTTACGTTTTTCTTTTGTGCAAACAAAAGTAATTTTGCATCATAAAATATCCCAAGAATTGTTGTTTAGAAACAAAGGCAAATCTTATGTTTTAGACTACTGTTGTGTGCACTTCGTTTATTAAACTATATTATCACCTGAACCCCTCATTGCTTGAAAAAATTACTGGTGGTATCAGAAATTATAGGATGGTTTTTGCAAACAGTACACAATTTAATAAATAGTCTTGTCATTTGACTTCAGCCAATTAAATGTTTTTATCCAAGATTCTTCAACTGTGCAACAGCTTTTTTTTTATATACGCTTTATCATAATACGCTTGCATATGTTTCAGATTTGCCAACAATGTAGATGTAGATTCCGATTCTGAAATTACGTCACTCAACAGCGTGGAAGACGAATTTGTAACTACTGCTGGCAGATCGGGAATTTCACATAATTGCTTACTATAAGATATACTCTCATTGCTGAATTTTATTTTCCAAAAAACATGGTATATCCATTACTAAAACAACTTATATCCACGGCTAACATTAACTGCAACTAACACGAATACTGTTCTCTCAGATAAACTAAGTTATCGGCGTTGTTAATTTTCGCTCTTCTCCCGGTTAAGTGGAACGCATTGCGCAGGCTCGTTCTTAAATGAAACTTAGCTTTTGTTTCAGTAGTTCCGCTGTCAGTTCAAGTGTGTGGGCGCGCATGCGGGCGGAAACTTCCACTTTCCCCTCTATCACTTGACCAAGTTATGTCAGAGACCCAACCCCACCCGGGGCTGTGCAAGAAATAGTCCGTTGTCACTCCTTCCCCATAAAGTACAACTTTTTGCCCATCAGTCTGCATCCTCCTGTTTCATGGCAGTTTACGCATTTTGTCACTAAACACCGGAGGCTAATTTTGTCCGAGGCATGAATCCCGTCGTTAACTGTAAACAACATCTGGAGCAAAACTACGTATGACCCCAATTTTTGGACGTAGAGCATAATATAATTAAAGAAGCGCTATTCTCCTGGCCTTGGCACTTATTCCGTAACAATAATACAACTGCAGTAAAATGAAAAAAAAACACGACTACCGTCATTTTTTCTAGAGCAGAAAATTCTCCATTCCAAACTTTTCTTCTTTTTACTTTAAATCTAGTTGCCTGACCGGGTAACTAGATTTCATTTTTACTTGCCCAGGCCAATAATTCATATGCCCTGGGCATCTCGGGCATGGTATTTTTCAAGCCCTGAGGTGTGATATTAGTGTGTATTTATTGGGTATGTAAGTGTGTGTTTTAGAACGAAGTATGTGTTTTAGAACGAAGTACTGTTAAAAAAAAAAAAAAAAAAAAAAGAAAAAAAGAATGCTGAATAAAAGTCTACAACACTTGCATATTAGCGAGTATGAGTCTAGTGTGGGTGACATATCACGCATGTAAAATAGCAGTCAGAATTCAACATGTGGTAGTGCACTATGAATGAAAATAAGAATGTTCATGACCTGAGGAATAATTACAACAACCACCTGCGAACAGATATGAAGAAAGTCTCAGCCCAAAAAGGCCAGCCGCATAACAAATGTCTCTCGACAACGTGCAAGAAGTGTTTTAAAGGAAAGAAGCCAAAACCTTAGAGGTAAGTTTGGTCTTTCTGATTGTGAAAAAAAAAAAAAAAAAAAAAAAAAAAAAAAATCTATTCAAATTTCATTCTATATAAATGAATAACACAAGACTGATTTTTTTATTTTAATAAAAACATTCATAATTATCTGTTATCCTGTGAAAGACTGTCCCTACTGAGTGTGCCATTATTTTTTAGATTTCACTTTTGCTGCTTTATAAATTTATGGTGCCATTCCAGTCTTATTTGCTACCATTTTGTGATTTTACAATTTTTTAATTGCACTGTTAATTTCAGTGTGAAAATTGAGTGACAAATTTATTTATTTCATTATAGCTTTAGATGCCTACTGTCTATTACAAATATATAATAAATTAGAAGAAATTGCAGGAGAGAAACAGTTGGACTTTCATAATTTGCTACAAGCATCAGTTTCATTTACATGTGAGCTTCCAAGAGAGTCCTCCGATGTGCGGAGAAAAATGAAATGGGTAATTCCTTGATTTTCTAAGCATTACTCTCTATAGAAGATGCATTATTTAGTTATATGAGATTTCTTCAGTAAAGAGGCTTTTGCTGTTTTGTTGAATGACAAACTTTGGTACCTTTCTGTTTGTTATAAGATTTTGTTGTTGAGATAGCACATTTGATGGAACAGAAAGCTTTCTTTTTAATGAACTTTAATAATAAAGTCTGTTGTCTTATGAAGTGGGATGGGAAACAAATTGAAATGACTGCAACATTTTAATAAAAAATATTTAACACTATATAACAGCAAGCAATTTTTTTCCACTGCTATAAAGACTAGTTTCACATATTTCATTTTGTACATTACACTGAAGTAAGTAATTACATTTTTTTATTCATTTCAGATCAATCTTTTTGCAGAATATGAAAACTAAAATGCCTTAAAAAAATATATATATTTAAAATTTTCAGTTTTGTGTCTAAAACTTGTTCTAACTGTGGCAGAGATAGATGGCTGTATATATATTCTCAGTATAGTACTGAGGTGGCATCATGAGCTTCAGATATTCAATATATCTTGAAGTAAAAGAATTGTGGTTCTCATATTCAGCATAATACAGGTAGGGTTGTCCTAGACAGGTGTGATGTAGTATGGTATAGATCAAGGTCTGCACACTCCGGATTGGAATAATACCACTTGCTTAGCAATGACTACGACAAAATCCAGTTTGTTATTCACAGAAAGCATATATATTACTATGCTTTCTAATCAATGTTGTAATGACGACACACCATGTGTATTGCCTTCATCTTGGAAACACTGTTTTAAACCATTGTTTATATCATTGTAATCCATAACCGTCTTTATTTGTAGTTTCATATTATTTGCATGTTATGTGTATTATGTCGAGTGTGCATGCATGAATCGGGAGCAGCGCCTTCATGCTGATGCATTGTGGTATGGATCTCCGAGTTTAAAGGAACTGAATCCTACCCATGTGGTGCCTGATGATGGACCCATAGTGGGTCTGAAAGATTTTGCATGTTTTTAACTTGGTTTTAGCTGTAAATAAAGTTCATCTTTTAGTTTGCAACTATCTCCATTTTTTAATATCGTGTCTAGACAGCAGTGAATCGATTAATGAATACCAGTTGTCACGAATACCATGGACGTTTGGATAGTACATAGTGCTCAGTATACAGTGTGGCAAGGTAAATTATGGGCCAGGCTATTATCTCAAGAACTATGACAGTTAACTTTCTATTTTTTCTGCAGGTGTATAGGGAACCCCTATGGAGCTACATGATGAAAAAAACATTGGTCCCCCTTTGCTCCCAACAGAGAGGGATAAGAGGGCTTTCTTCTCTCCCTTGGGAATAGAGCAACAAAGTCAATTACAAAGTTGCAGAGTGTGGCGGAAATATTATGTAATGTGTTTGCCCCGAAACAAAGTCTGGAAAGGAACTCCTCAAAATCAAGACAGCAAGTCAGCTCTGTGATTTCCTCTGTTCTTTCGCAGGAAATTTGCACACATGCACTTTTGTGAGACCTGCTCATTCAGCACGATATTTAAAGTTGTGAACAATGTATCCAGTGTTGTCAATCGGTGTGTGGTGCTCAAAAGCAGTGATTTCTTTGTACTTGAGGTTTTGGGCATAGGTTTAACAAAGGCTGTGTATGATTGCATTTTCTTTATGGACAAGGTCTGCATTTATTAACATGGAGTTTTGCAAAATGGTTTTGATTTATACAGTAGTGAAAGTGACCAGAATGCTTATGCACATAAGAACTGGTGTATGTACAGCAGTTTCCTAATGTAAGACATCCTTATCATAAAGGACCATCAGAAATGCAGTTTGCTGATTGCATGACACTTGTAATATATAATATTGCTCCACATATATAGAGGCCAGCCAAGGCAGGATGATATGTGTGTTCTGACATACGCATTTACATACCCCCTACAGTTCCAGGGAGTTGGAGAGGGGAGTAGATGGTATCACTTGTGAGTGCTGCAAATTTTGCAACAGCACCACAGGAACCCTTATTTGTGTCATTTTCAGCAGGCAGTGCACTCTGGAAATCCAAAGAAGCGGTTAGAATTTTGTAACTTTGTGTTGAATGCATTAGAAGAGGAATCAGATTTTTTGTCAAGCACCTTATGAACAGATGAGTTGCAGTTCCCACAAGATGGGATAGTAAACAAGCATAGTGAACATTACTGGTGACTGGACAATCTGTATTGGATGAGGGACATACATCATCAAGTCAGGTGGTCCACCAGTGTTTGATGTGGCCTGTGGGTTAACTACACAGTCGAGTCACATTATTGTAACCACCAGCTAATATCCAAAGTAACCGCCGTGTGCAGCATGGACAGCAGCTAGACAGGCTGGGAGTGACTCAATTAGGTGCTGGAAGGTGTTCACAGGTATGTGTAGCCATGCTGACTACAGTGCATCTAACAGCTGCCAGAGGGTGCGTGGTGGAGGATCCATAGAACAAACAACACGATCGAGGTGGTCTCACAAATGCTCAATTTGGTTTAAGTCTGAGGAATTAGGGGGCCAGGGAAGAACTTTGAAGTCTTCATCGTGCTCTTCCAACCACTCTGACATTTCTAGCTGTGTGACACATCGCATTGTCATGCTGGAAGATCCCATCCCAGTGGAGACAATCAGCATGTATGGATGTACATGATCTGCAAGGATAGATTCATAAAAAATTCGGTCCATAGTGTCTTCCACATGCATGAGTGGACCCAGAGAATGCCATGAAAAGATTCGCCCCACCAGCTTGTGTTCTTCCAGCAATGGTTGGAGAGTGTTTGTTTTCTGATGTTCCTCACCTTATACGCCAACATTCATCCGTTTGATGAAGTAGAAAATGTGACTCGTCAAAGAAGGCAATCCTTTGCCAATCAGCGGAGGTCCAATTCTGATACTGCCGTGCAAATGTAAGCCTTTTCTGCCGATGCACCTTTGTTAGCATAGGTGCAGTCACCATATGTCTGCATCGGAGCCCCGTGTGCAGCATGGTTTGCTGAACTGTTGTTTTAGACACACTTCTGGTAGCCCCCTGGTTCATTCGGCCAGGGAGTTGCTCCACTGCAGCGTGCCAATCGGCCCTCACGCACCTTCACAGTTGACGTTCATGTCTCACATCAATGGCATGTGGTGCTCCACAGTTTCCACATTGCTTATTCACAATGGTGCCATTTCTCCAGTCATGATACACTTAAACCACAGCAGCACACGAAGAGTTCACAAACTGTGCTGTTTCAGAAATACTGCCACCCTTGGCCCATGAGCCGACAATGATCCCTTTTTGCAAATCTGATAAATTGTTCCTTTTATCCATGACAGCAATAAGTGATATGTCTTTAGAATGCCTAGAGCACACCTTATATACCGTCCAAGCCAACTCATGACACGTGCCAACTTTTATTGGCTACGCACTGTTGATGTCAAAAGTAGGAAGTGATCACAATAATGTGACTCGATTGTGTATTTAGTAAGACCTTTTTTTTTTACTAAGATCATGTAAACTCTGAATGATATTTGCATTTGCTAGAAACAGATGTAGCAGATTTCTTAGATATAATTTTTCGTTATAGCTGCTTAACAAGTGGTACCAGTGCAACTCAGCACCAGAGCATATGAGTGTACAAGTAATACCGTGGTTGGATTGGCTTTTTCATTGACACTGGATAGAATACTGAGGCCCAACAGAGTGGCCCCCAAGATAACCAGAACCCACTCTCTTGGAATCCCCCCCCCCTCCCCATTATGAGCAACCAGGTTGATTCAGCACCACTATTGCATGTATTAGATCTTCAACAGCAGATCACAGCTTCATGTGCCAAATGTTGATGAAGATATGTTGAAGAGCAGCATACAGAGGCAGCTGTTTGAATATGTGCAGGCGTGCATAGTTGCTGATCGTGATCACCAAGTGTGCGAACATACAGGTTCATTTTTTGTTGTTGTTGCTATGAAGTCTATTTTATTCAATATTCAGACAATGTTAGATATTGTAATATTGTCTAAATATTTGGATTTTGCTTCTTGTGTTTAGATTATGCTGGTGGGGAAAGGGGGTAACAGAGATCCTCTCATCCTTTCCATCCTTTTGTTTTGCAACAAACACATTACGTATTGTTTTTGCCATGCTCTACAATTTTGTAGTTAACTTCATTTTATCCTATCTCCAAAGGGATGAAAGTTAGCTCCATCGTGTTCCCCCCCCATGAGGGTCAGTGTGTGTGTGGGGGTCATCTTGTAGTGCTATAGGAGTTTCATATACAAATTAAGAAGGTAGTGTAGAACACGCTAAGTTACGTATGAAAAAAAGTTTAAGGCAAATATATTTCAGCTATTACTATGTATGGCCTTCATATCAGTGCGACTATAATTGATTTTTGTTGCCAGATTGGAAAGGTAAGTTTTGTAATGGTAACTCCGGGTGATGTGATGCAATGAGGAATTTCCAGATGTAAGGAATGAAAATGGGGAGCTCAGAGTTGCAACTTTTGGAAAATAAAATTTCCAAACTTTCTCTAAACCTCGGAGCATACCGATTTTGGAAGGGAGCCAACTTTTTAGTATCGGACCAAATTGGAAAAGCAGAAGTGTCAGCCATGGTAAGAAGAGACAAGGAAGAGGAAGGTTTTCCAAATTTCACATCAGATTTGTGTTCCTGAAGTCTTGAGAGAATTTTTCGGAAGGAACTTCCTATGTCGTTAATCCAAAGCTAGTCTTGATCGGAATTTTATACACTCCAGGCGAAGAAAGCAAAGGTCTTGGGTCTCTGTCATTACGGAGGATAACAGAAATTGACAGGGAAGAACGAACGGTAAGTCTATATCCTTCTCTTTTGAAGATACTGATGAGTTTGTAGGCAGAAGGTTTGTGGTAAGGGATTGAGCCAGCAAACGTTAGTTCATTTTTGGTGAGACAGATTAAAAAGCAACAACTGGTTTTTCTTAGCATTATGAATTAATTTAGAAACCAGGAGAGGGAAAGCCATGTTGAGTAGCGATCAAGCGGATGTTTGCTAATTCATTTTTTAGATTAACTTCCGTGTTACAAACCAAATGAGCTCGATGAATGAGAGACTTTGAGGGCTGACAGTTTATATTGGTGGAAGGTATGAGAATTGAAAGGAATAATGCTATTGGTAGAAACTGGTTTTCGGTAGACAGAAGTGGAAAGAAGATTATTACATTTTAAGATGCTGACATCCAAGAAATTTATCTTGCCATCAATTTCTTTATTAATAGTGAATATAATGGACAGGAATTTTTCAGTGATTAAATTTGTAAGTTGCAATAGATATTTTTTAGGATGAGGCCAGATAACAAAAATATCGTCGACATAACAGAGCCATAAGGTAGGTTGTTGGTCATGTTGCATCACTATTGATTGCTCAATATTTTGCAGGTATACTTCAGCCAAAAGTGGGGAAAGAGGTGACCCCATTGGTACACCTTGGTTTTGTTGATAGTATTGATTATTACATAAATGAAAAAACTGTGTTGACGAAGAGAATACAGACAATCATACAAATCCTTGGTTAAAGTGCCGTCCATGGGGAATTAAATTTATGAATGAGTAGTATGTGTGCTTCAAATTGAGGCACAGAAGGAAAAAGTGATTCAACGTCCAGGGTAAACATACTTGCATGACCATCAATGGAGTTTGGAAGTTTAGAGATGAATTCAGCAGTGGATGAGATATTGAAAGGGTGGTTATTAGTGATAACCTTGAATTTTTTGGCAAGACATTTTTCCAGGTTACAAGCAGGAGAGTGAGTATTTTCCACAAGAGGTCCAATTGGAGCATTAGCTTTGTGTAATTTAATTTGGACAAATAATCTAGGAGAATTGTAGAAAGAAGGAGCAGAAAAATTTCCTAAGAAAACTTTTAACCACTGTAACTTATTGAGGCGATCCACAGATGATTTCAAAGCTTCCACAGGATTTTTGAAAGAAGTTTGCAATTGGTGGAAAGGTGGAAATCATTGACTTTTTGATTAAGGGCATCCTTTTCAATAATGACTGGAAGGCCGACTTTATCAGCCATACATACAACTAAATTACTAGCTTTTAGGAACTGTTTAATTTTCAAGAGCTTTGAGGCAAACTTAGTATTAGTGACAGAACTTGAATGTGCTTGCTTAATAAAGATGGAAGCAGCCTGAGTACGTATTTTATGCTAAGCATCAGAAGTGGTGTTATGAATAGCAGATTCAAGCAAGGGGATGGTTTCCATGAGATTCTCAGTTGAAGGAGAAGCAAATTTTGGACCTTGGTTAAGACAGTCGTTGAAGAAGGAAGGCAGAACAAGCGTAGACAAGTTGACGAATTTAGTGGCATCCGAGTTGGGAGAGTCCATGGTAGTCAAGTCAAACATGGACTCTCCCAACTCGGATGCCACTAAATTCGTCAACTTGTCTACGCTTGTTCTGCCTTCCTTCTTCAACGACTGTCTTAACCAAGGTCCAAAATTTGCTTCTCCTTCAACTGAGAATCTCATGGAAACCATCCCCTTGCTTGAATCTGCTATTCATAACACCACTTCTGATGCTTAGCATAAAATACGTACTCAGGCTGCTTCCATCTTTATTAAGCAAGCACATTCAAGTTCTGTCACTAATACTAAGTTTGCCTCAAAGCTCTTGAAAATTAAACAGTTCCTAAAAGCTAGTAATTTAGTTGTATGTATGGCTGATAAAGTCGGCCTTCCAGTCATTATTGAAAAGGATGCCCTTAATCAAAAAGTCAATGATTTCCACCTTTCCACCAATTGCAAACTTCTTTCAAAAATCCTGTGGAAGCTTTGAAATCATCTGTGGATCGCCTCAATAAGTTACAGTGGTTAAAGGTTTTCTTAGGAAATTTTTCTGCTCCTTCTTTCTACAATTCTCCTAGATTATTTGTCCAAATTAAATTACACAAAGCTAATGCTCCAATTGGACCTCTTGTGGAAAATACTCACTCTCCTGCTTGTAACCTGGAAAAATGTCTTGCCAAAAAATTCAAGGTTATCACTAATAACCACCCTTTCAATATCTCCTCCACTGCTGAATTCATCTCTAAACTTCCAAACTCCATTGATGGTCATGCAAGTATGTTTACCCTGGACGTTGAATCACTTTTTCCTTCTGTGCCTCAATTTGAAGCACACATACTACTCATTCATAAATTTAATTCCCCATGGACGGCACTTTAACCAAGGATTTGAATGATTGTCTGTATTCTCTTCGTCAACACAGTTTTTTCATTTATGTAATAATCAATACTATCAACAAAACCAAGGTGTACCAATGGGGTCACCTCTTTCCCCACTTTTGGCTGAAGTATACCTGCAAAATATTGAGCAATCAATAGTGATGCAACATGACCAACAACCTACCTTATGGCTCTGTTATGTCGACAATATTTTTGTTATCTGGCCTCATCCTAAAAAATATCTATTGCAACTTACAAATTTAATCACTGAAAAATTCCTGTCCATTATATTCACTATTAATAAAGAAATTGATGGCAAGATAAATTTCTTGGATGTCAGCATCTTAAAATGTAATAATCTTCTTTCCATTTCTGTCTACCGAAAACCAGTTTCTACCAATAGCATTATTCCTTTCAATTCTCATACCTTCCACCAATATAAACTGTCAGCCCTCAAAGTCTCTCATTCATCGAGCTCATTTGGTTTGTAACACGGAAGTTAATCTAAAAAATGAATTAGCAAACATCCGCTTGATCGCTACTCAACATGGCTTTCCCCCTCTCCTGGTTTCTAAATTAATTCATAATGCTAAGAAAAAACCAGTTGTTGCTTTTTAATCTGTCTCACCAAAAAATGAACTAACGTTTGCTGGCTCAATCCCTTACCACAAACCTTCTGCCTACAAACTCATCAGTATCTTCAAAAGAGAAGGATATAGACTTACCGTTCGTTCTTCCCCATCAATTTCTGTTATCCTCCGTAATGACAGAGACCCAAGACCTCCGCTTTCTTCGCCTGGAGTGTATAAAATTCCGATCAAGACTAGCTTTGGATTAACGACATAGGAAGTTCCTTCGAAAAATTCTCTCAAGACTTCAGGAACACAAATCTGATGTGAAATTTGGAAAACCTTCCTCTTCCTTGTCTCTTCTTACCATGGCCGACACTTCTGCTATTCCAATTTGGTCCGATACTAAAAAGTTGGCTCCCTTCCAAAATCGGTATGCTCCGAGGTTTAGAGAAAGTTTGGAAATTTTATTTTCCAAAAGTTGCAACTCTGAGCTCCCATTTTCATTCCTTACATCTGGAAATTCCTCATTGCATTACGTCACCCGGAGTTACCATTACAAAACTTATCTTTCCAATCTGGCAACGAAAATCAATCGTAGTCGCACTGATATGAAGGCATACATAGTAGTAATGGCTGAAATATATTTGCCTTAAACTTTTCTTATACGTTACTTTGCGTGTTCTGCACTACCTTCTTCTTAATTTGTTTGTTAGTTATGTGGATTGCCTACCACTCATTTATGAGTTTCATATACATCTGCACAAAAAGTAAAATGTAGAATGCTAGCTTTCATGGTTTCTGAGATACCGTCCTGGTCCATTACTTTCCTTTGCCACCTGTACAGGATGGGTTCATTTTGCTGGAGGCATATTCTCTTTTGGAAGTATGCTCTCAAAGCTGTAGAGTATGGTCCAGGAACTTGCTGACATGAGTAAAGAAGTAGGATTAAAGATGAATGTACAGAAAACAAAATTGATATACAATGTTTTTACAAGAAGTGAATTAGAGGTTTACTGAGCAAATTTAGAAGTAACTGATGCCTGCACCTACCTTGAACAACAGATATTAAATGAGTGCTACGTCAATGAAAACATTTATATGCATATAAAACTTGGCTGGGGAGTGTTTGGGGGAAACAGTAAAATTTTCAAGTGCAATTTAGTATTATGTCGTAAGAGAAACATATTTAATCAATGCATTCTTCGAGTTCTTACTTATAGATCACAGACATGGACCTTAACTAAAAAAGAAATGCAGAAGATATTGCAAAAAAGCATGGAGAGATGTCTGTTTGGTATAACCAAGAAAGGTAGGAAAAGGAACTCGTGGATCAGGAAAATGGTAAGAGTGAACGACATTATGATCAAAGTAAAGACCCTTAAGTGGGAATGGGCTGGGTATATTGCTAGACGAAGAAGGACTGACCAGTGTTAGACAACTGAAATACTAGGCTGGACACACAAAGGGACGGGAAGAGACTCAGAAAAAGACCACGTGGGAAATGGATAATGAAATTTGAGAATGTGCTGGACTGACATGGAAGAGAATCGCTCGTGACAGAGTTGGGGAAGAGACTTGGGGAAAATCAGATCTTCGTCCAGCAGCTGGGTTGAGGATGATGATGATGGTATAAGAAAGGTAGGAGAGGCAGAAGCTCCATGTGTTTAATAAAGTAAAAGAAGAGAAGAATGACAACAGTCTTAACAAACGAGTAATAATTTTTGTTAAGGTTTTGTATCTGTTGAGATAACATTCCTGAAACAAAGAAAACTACTGCATCTTCTCTGCAATTTGAAAACCATATTATTCATACAAACCACGAAGAGTTTGATAAGTTACTGTCATGCAGAATCAGCGAGATATTTCCAGTTTAAATTTTGCCATTTTCCACATTTGAAAATAAGCATTATCCGCCCCTCCCTTATTGTTTAAAAATGTTATGCAAAAAGATAACTTCAAAAACTTATAATTCTATCTGGCATATCTTCTATGTAAATAACAATGAAGAAATCCCATTGTGCTGATGTACACAGAGGACATGACGTGGGAAAAATAATATTTGAATTTTTTATCAACTTTAATATTTTTCATCAGTAAAGAAGAGAAGAAAATAATATGAATTTTTAATGTGAACTGGAAATATTGTGGTGATTTGTAATGGCGATGGCTCCGTGAACTTTGCACTCTACTCAAATGAACTATTCATTTAGAAGTTCAGGGAAGATGCAAAAAGATCAATAAATGGATTAGGAAATCCTGTGCTTTTAGGTGGATCTGTAATGGAATAAAGTGTATAAAGTACAAAGACATACATTGGTAGAATGATGTAAAAAAATATTTTTTTCTTTTTTAACTAATAATGTAATTTTGGAATTCTTGATATTTATCAAAAAGATATTAAGAGTTGTTTTTAACAAGTCATTTGTAAAAAATAAATAAAGTTCATGCATATGGTATCACTTTATTCATTGGTCTGCCTGTGGACACCATAGCTCTGCAACTATTAGACTGATTTGAAACATTATTTTTGCATTGCGAAGCTTCAACTGTAAGAACAATGATACTCACTTTCTAGCTTTCTTAAAATAAATAACTTTGCCACCATAAAGCATAAACTCAGGTGCTGTAGAGTACAAAAATGCATTTTATTCTATATAATTGCTTCTAAATATCCAATTGAAAAACTTATTCTTTCAATACCATTTATAATGACTCTTTTGGGTGCAGTTTTTTTTTTTTTCGTGTAATGCATAGTTTCTCTGTTGGGGATGTAAAATTAAACTGTGATTTCCCTTATATCTCTGCTTTTAAAAGTCCAATTTGAAACATTCTTTTTGCATCACATAAAGCCCCTTGTGGAAAATGTTCTGTATATAATTTCTAATTTTTGGTGAAGAATGGTTTTGATATTAGGGGCATAAGTGTATATTTCTGTTTCTGATGTACATATTTGGAGCAATATCTGCACTTCTTAGAATTCAATTTAAAAAATTCCTGTGTTGCCAGATACAGCTCACCATGAAAAAACTTTTGAGAATGCCTTCTGCTTAAAATAATGCATAGTTTTTGTGCAAGGAGCATAGATGTATTTCTTATTTTTAACTATATCTTTGCTTCTAGCAGTCCAATATGAAAAATTCATTCTTTCTCTGAAAGCTTTCCTGGTGTGAAGTGTTTTGGATACAATTTTAAACTTTTCTTAATGCACAAGTGTGCCAATAGAAGGCATAAGTTTATGTTTCACTTACAGAATATTTATAGCAATATCTGCATGCGTAAAAACCCGAATGAAAAAAAAATCCATTTTTTTTTATCAGATACTACTAACAAGGAAAATAGTTTGTGCACATTTCTTGCCCAAAATAATGTACAATTTCCCTGCTAGGGGGCAGAAATGTTTAATCAATTTTTCTTGATATCTCTGCTTCTAAAAGTTTCATTTAAAAAATTATTTTAGCACCAGATATCATTTTCCTCGTGAAACACTTTGCCTTTATTTTATTTTTATTTTTTTATAGTTCACAGTTCTGGCACTAGGTGGTATTAGTGTGTATTTCAGTGTGTAACTATCACCACTTCTAAAAATCGTATTGAAAAATTTCTTGTTTTCACTGTATATCATTCACTACAGTAAAGATGAACATTATCTTCTTTAACTAATGTGCAGTTTATATGGGAACATTATCCTCTTTAAATAATGTGCTATCTTCATGGAAATATTGGCATGATTATGTCCAAATTTGCTTCAGGGACACACAAAGTTCAAAACCTTCCAAGTCCTAGCGCTCCTGATCTGGGGTAAATAGCAACAGAACTTCATACATATTTCAGCATGTACTTTTAGACTGCTTGTTGCAGCAGAGCATGAATTTTGCATATGACAAACTTCTCATGCCTTTTCATTTTGGTATTATTAAGAAAAAGAGAGTTTTAGCAGCAGCAGTACTGCCCGTTGATGGTAAATTCTGTTTTTCCCTACATGTTAATACATTTGAATGAAGATCTTAGATGGCAGTAACCTTTCATGCAAGTATTTAAGGGATATATTATATTGACATGCACTATTTTCACGTTCAGATCAGGGGGCAACACATTGTTGTACACACTTATAATACATATTGCACTCAGTTAATATGAATATACAAATGTCATCTGCCATTACTCATGGAGTTCTGTTTTACAATAAAAGAGAATGTTGTGGCCACTGCACACAGTAACAGTACTGGTTCTCTGGGTGATGTGTTTTAAAGCCACATTTGATTTTATGTTAATATTTTGTAAATATTTTACATATAATGTGCATAATTTTTATTTATTCTGATGTGCCACTCTTGGCACTGAGGTGTAACAATACATATGTGCCACTTTAATTAGTTATTTTGTACATAAAGGAACACAAAGTATTAACCAAACATTTGTTTGAACATGCAAACATGTATTGTGAATAGAAATAAATGGGAAGCAAATCCCAGAATGAAGTAATTCTTCACAAATACATGAAAAGCATATAAGTACCTTTGTTAGCATATAGATGCCATACTTTTTGCTGTTACCCATGTAGCCATTCTTTAAAAAATTTGAAAATTTCATTGCTCTGGAATGGGAATTGAACGCATATCTCCTGATTTATGTAATGGTAGCATGCTCAAAACGTAAATCAGGAGATGTGGGTTCAATTCCTATTCGTGGATGATGCAATTTTCAAGTTTTCTGAACTGATGATATCATGTATTGAACAGTAAAACTAGTGGTTCAGGCATGTGTGATTGCTAAAATCATGAGTAGATTCAAGCAAACAGAAGATTCACAATTTCTGAGTTAACTACACGTTTTCTGTCACTTCCATGTTCTTTACTGCCCCAAAACATCACAGAACACTTGGCAGTATTCCAAATTGTGTTCTAGGTGATTACCTAAAATGTTCACAGATGTTTTCAAAACACAGCTTATGTTGTTTTCATCTCAAGAACAGTGATTCTAAGGTGAAGACAGCCACGCAGGATTGAATTACCACATTGACAGCAGACTTCTTTGATGAGCGGATATAAAAGCCTGTGTTGATATGACAGATGTTTCAGTGTAGGGGCTGATTATGTAGAGAAATAGCTTAAGGTATGTTTGAACTTCTGCCAATAAAGTAATATGACCAACACAAATATTCTTTCATTTACAGTCAGTCAGAACATATTTTATGGACTTCCCTCATAAACGTATGTATATTCTTGTAAGTAATGTTAACAGAATATTTTCACCTATTAAGTTTCATTTTATATTTATTTATGCTTTCCAACCGTAGGTTGAAGAAGCGTCTGTCTGTCCGTCCGCACAATAACTCGCATAAAAATGGTTCGATTTTGATGAAATTTTAGTATGTGGTAGGGGACCATCCGGGGACGAACCCTATTGAAAAGGGGGGTGGCGTCAAAGGTCAGGGCACAGGAGCGATATTTATTTCACAGCCATTATCCTCATAACTTGAGTAATGATTTCTGGTATGCTGGAAAGTGTATCGTAATCAACGCATTGCATGATTTTACTAACTTGTTTTGCCTTGAGACATTATCATAATTTCTTAAGGGACGAAAAACAAATGAAGTTTGTGATTGTGTAGTGACAGTGCTCTGTTAAAACATTTATTCTAGATTTTCTCTCATTGACAATTATAACTTAATGAGATCTCAGTACTTTTATTTTTGTTTGGTAGTGATTTATGCAAAGAAATGTATATGTAACTTGTTTTTCAGTCTAAACACAAGGATGGGTTTGAAATCCAGCCGTCAATCACAATAAAAGAATTTAAAGTTTTAATAGACCATGGTTTGGAGGATTTAGCCAGGGAACTCAAATTTTTTGGTGCTGATGTTTCCCTCTTCACAGAATCAATGAGTTACCATGAAGCTGTTGAAGTACGTATCTCTATTCTTCACTATTTTAACAATTTATCAAATATTGGGCCTTTTCTTTGAGACATTAATTTTGTGTACTGAAAGTAAAGGTATTGTGATTCATTGTGTACCTTATAACACTAGAAAGGCTCCTGTTTTACTTTCCAGCAATTTCATATGATTAACTTGATTTCATGTTAAACTGTCCCAGATTATAAGTAGTAGACTACTTTTTTTCTTTTGCAGCAGCAGAATATATCCCATTTATTTGTTTGTTTGTGATTGAATGTGATACATATCATATTTTATCTTCTGTTCTTAGTGCACATCGCATACAATGAAAAAACTAAAAGCAATAGCAGTCATTTAGTTTTGTGTAAAATAGTGTTGCATAAATTTTACGTTTATTGCTGTAAAATTATGAGAAAAATAATTCAGTGAAACTGTAAAATATAAATAAAATATTTTGTACCACCCACTCAATGGTGGATGGCACAAGAGAAAAGATCTCCTTCTTGTGGAAATCTGGTTCACAAAATTTAGGTTACAATTGCAGTTGTTAAAAACAGATGTAGATATTTCTGTTGTGTAAATCTCTCAAAATGCACATGTGGAAGTTTTATGTACTGTAGTCATCGCAGGCTCCTCAAGGCATGTTTGTTCCTGTTGAAAAGTCCTTCGGCACCCCATTTATTTACTATTTGCTAGAGAAAATTTATTAATACTTTCGAATCTCACCTATGTGTGTTTGGTTGCTCTCCCCCTTCCCCAAAAAAATTAAAGACTGTGTTTTTTTTATCTTTCAACTACACTGTGAAATAATCGTTAAGCAGTAAATGATTTTATTCACATTAAGAGATCTGGAAAAAATGCTGTTTTTTTTTTAATATAACATGGTTAGCTATAACTAACCTTTTGGTTTACATGGCTATATCATAAGTTAATAGTTGTATAACTATTACTACTACTGTTACACACATTATAAATATCTTCAAGTCGAGTGCTCCTATGCTTCGTTATTTTTGCTATTACATAAATATTTAAGAATGTGAAATATAAAATATTTTGACGGTTATGAATTGTTCAGAATGTTGCACTTACCCAATATGACACAATTAGGAAGGTTATTGTTGGCTGTCATTATTCTCAGGTACAAATCACGGACGTTCAGGAGTTGACAGGTTTGTGCAGCTTAAGTTCGTAGAACTAAAAACAATCGCCGGTTTATATGAAAACTTACAACCAGAGTCGCAATTTTTTTAAACAACGAACGACTCAAAAAAATTAAAATCTTCAAAGACATCACTTTTACTCTATATTCGTGAACAATATTTTTGCATGTCTTAGGTTTGCTTCAAACAAAAGATGTGTGACCTGTGGACAAATCAGAAATTAACCTTTTTTTTTTTTTTTGCTTTCAAACTTGAAAATTTGTTTGTGTTTAACTTTTTGCATCATTCTCTATAAGAGATTAAAACTGTAAACCTTCATGTAGGCCATAAACTATGATTTTCACATTAAAAAAGAAAAAAAAAAAAGGGCTGGGGAAAAAAAAAAAAAAAGTATGGCACCTTTAGGTTGCTAATAACACCAAGAAAATTTCCCCACTAGCAATCTTCAGGCTTTCTGCTTTTCTATGCTTTATTTAAAGGGAACTTCAAGGGAAAATCTATCCTGTACCTGCAATGTTAATTCGTTCAGTACACATTTTCTCAAGTACAGCATTCTCAAATATGGTACTCTGCTCTTCAAAATTTTGAGTGCAAATAAAGTCTTATCTAATATATGTCCTAGGTGTGATTTCAAAAAATTGTCAGAAATGTTTTTAAAATTCAATTTCTCTCAATCAGATAGCATTTTGATTTGACACTCATTGAAGCAAATTAAGTTTTAAAAGCATTTCTGGCAATTTTTTAAAAATCATGGCTAGGGTGTATTTTAGCTAAAGATTTAGTTTATTTGCACTCAAAATTTTGAAGATGAGAATGCAGCAGTCTTTGAGAAAATGTGTGTAGAACGAATTAACATTGCAGGTATAGGATGGATTTTCACTTGAGGTCCCCTTAATGACAAAAATGGGGAAGTAGTATGGGTACTTCTGTATCTAGGGAATTTGTCCTACCTCAGAGATAAGAAAAACAAAAAAGCAGTGATAATGCATATGCTCATTGTTTCCAAGAACAGTATTTCTTGCATATAATGGTGGTGGGAAAATGGTCTTAATTAGAGCTCAGTGGCCATCAAATGGAAGGGTTCTAGCAGATGAGCCATTGCTAATAATTACTTGTACATTTTTATATTTCTCTTGATTTTTTTGGATGGCAAACATTTCCATCGGTTTATTTTACAAAATTATTTCGTCTGTCAGGGGCGAATATTCTGGGTGTGCTAGGTGTGTGGCGCACACACACACACAGATATCACAATTCAACCTATATTATTGATATTATTTTTTCGGATTTCTTTCTAATAAAACTCACCAGAGTTTGTCTTCAGGCTTTTAGTGGTGGTTAAAATTAATTTCCCCACATAATGTCTTCATTAATAAGAGAAGGTTTATTTGGTAAGCATATCGCATTCACGCTAAAATCCCGGGGTGTGCTGTTTTGCATGTGCACATCCGACGACCTTAAAGCAGCTGTGGTACAAGCGCTCCCAGGTAGCGCTGCAGGTCATGTTCTCATTTTCCTGTGGTCTCAAACGTACCAGCGGAACTCTCGAGGTGTGCTACCCAAAATCAGCACCGCTTGAGTCTCACGGAGCAGCCCATTGCTGTTATACTGTTTTTGTTTTGTTTTCTTTATATGTATTTCCGGTAAGACTCGCTGAAGTTCGTCCGCTAAACTTAATTCCCTTGTTCAATATTTTCATGAAGAGGATAAGGTTTGTTGCTTCATGCAGTAAACAAAACGTAGTAAATAATACTTGCAGCTTCAGGGGTGCTATTTTAACAGCGGACGCCCTAAGTCGTCAGAGCAACTGTAATTCAAAGCTTTCCAGATGGTGCTACAGGTCATGTTTTTATTTCTTCGTGGATCCAACGCAGAGGTTTAAATTCCCAGGGTGTACGTGCTGAAAAAATCACCACTGGTCACATTTGTTTGCGTTTGGAATAGCATGGAGTCATAAACACACTTCATTGTTCTGCTACAAGTTTTCTATCTTTTCATTGCAGTGTGAATCGGTGTGTTTATGAGCACAGATACAATTTGAATTTTGACATCCATATAGGTTGACGATGTACTAAGTGTCCCATTTTTGCAAGAGATTTTGCAGATTGTGTAAAGCGGTTAAAGAAAGTAAGCCTCGTGCTGTATTTAAAACTTATATATATATAAAGAAAAAGATACCGAAAATTCGTTCATCACTCTAGTATTTGCACAGGAAATTCAGTTTTTTTCTTACGATGAAGTATACGTAAGGATCTTTATTATCGTAAGTTATTAGACGACAGCTAAATAAAAGAAATGCTTTTCGTATGTTCAAAATCAATGCGCGAATTTTGCAGCTCGGGATAGATAATGATAAAAATTTTGCATGTTTTTTACCCCAAGAGCGCACACCCAACCTAAATGGGCATGGGACGCCACTGCCGTCTGTATATTTACTTCACCATTTTACTTCTTGAGTGGTACATTCAGCCAGTAATCCATTTCTTTGAGCTTTTAAACTAATTCACGGTTTTAGTGTTATCAAACGAAAACAATAAGGGAAACAGTGAAAAAGTACTTTTAACTTTTACGAAATGATTTTACAATATAAGGCCACCATTTATATATTCTCTAATATTTTGTATAAAATGCTTTATCTGTTTTGCTAGCATTGAGTAGATAATTTTCTCATAATACGTTTTGACTGAAATTTCCTCAGTAGAATGTTTTACAGAAATCCCTCATTATACTAGCAATTTCTGTGCAAAATTTTGTTTAAGTGACGTATTTAAATGCCTATTGTCAAACCAGAATAATTTAAATTTTAAGTTATGTGTGAACTTTTTTTTTTTAATTCATGAGCTGCATGTTTTTATATGACTTGCTGTTGCAGTTATGCTGGAACCGGATGCTTAGTCCTTTGTGCCCCCCACCCCAAGAAAACTTTTTCGGGCACTGCTTCCCTCTGATTTCCAAGAAAAACAAAAGGCTTTGTTTTTGTGTATATCTCTGCAAAATAGCAGGCTGAACCTCGAAACTACTATCGATTTGCCTTTCTCCTATGGAAATTTTTTTTATAGCATTTCCAGACTCCGGTTTTCATCCGTTTTCATCATCGCAAAGACTATAGGATAGCACGTCTAGCTCTATAATGCTTGGCGACATAACGTTGATATGACTCATACGCCTGTGATTTGAAGGCATCTCACAATACACTGCAGAATGCTTTCCATGGGTGGTGACTTGGACTTCACCGAATTATTGTGAGGGCTTAAAGAAAAAAACATAGGAAAAGATTCAGGTTTTTGAAACATCATACATCGAGAAAGATTTGACTTATGTTTTAGAACTTGAAAATGCAATCATAGTTGCTCATAGCTAAATAAACAGGAAATAAAGGATATGCATATGAATCGTTCATATTTAAAAAAAAAAAAAAGTTCATCTTGTGATTTCATGAAAATATCTAGAGATATTTTAATTCCAAATGTTTATAGGATATGGGAAATTAGTGTGCTTACCCAAACAAAGAACCAATAAAAGTGTGGAAAAACTTGGAAAGAAATGACAGCTTGCTTGATTAAAAAAAAAAAAAAAAAACAGCACGTGGTAACCTTAATAAATTAGGAAAACATGTATATGTATTTGGAAATATTCCAATTCGTGCATTTCAAAACTGACTCACGCAAAGAACAAAATAATTAAACAGGAAGAATAATATTAGGTAAGCACCCCCTTCTTGTAACAAATAGGTGGACAATATTCATCAAGCTTCCTCCCTGTTCAGTGCCCCTGTAGCTTCTTTAGAGTGATCTAGACAGAGATGAAAATATGCAGATAAGTTTTCAATGTCTGCTGCATTTTATTCATGTGAAAAAGAAGTTTCCTGAATTTTTTAGAAAGTGACATCTTCTCAATCCCACCCTTAACTGCCATCCCAAGAAGCTGCTTACTTTGTTTTATATGAAATACAGCACTGGAAGTGAAGACATAGCTGGGGAATAAGGGGGAAAGATGCTTCACATAAATAAACACTGCATTTTTTTTCCCCAGAAAAAGAAAGAAGTGGGATGGAAACAGGGCCGGTGCAAGGTAACTTGGCGCCCTAGGCAAAATACCTTTAAGCCCCCCCCCCCCCCCAAATGGTTAACACTTATTTATACTAATAGTTAAAAGTCATACTAATGAACCTTTTGACTTTTAATGTATACACTTTTTTTACGAATTTGAAATGCAAGTCAGCCACATACTTTCAAATTGAAAATAAAAAAATATATGTAAAAATTAACAGAGTACTAGAACTACAAGAGACTAAAGATTAAATTTTCTTTTTTCTAGCCTTAAGCTTGGAAAATGTAGAAACCAGTTCATTTAAGGTCGATAGTTTGTGCTAATTCCTGTTCGATTGATATAGTTGCCAGTCCCACCAGTCTTTCTTGTGTCATAGACGACCTGAGGTATGTCTTGATTAACTTTAGCATAGAAAAGCTCCTCTCTCCAGTGGCTACTGATACCGGCAGCGTCAGTAAAACCCTTAGAGCGATAAACAAATTAGGTACACTTTCTTGCAAGTTGGACTTGCAAATGAAGTCAAGAACATCCTTTGGTGTTGATTTCTTAGGAACTCGTCTTGAAACAGCTTGTAGCTCACTACAAAATTTGGTAGCATCAATATCCTTAGATTCATTATGAGTTGACGGTCTTTCCAGCTTTATACATTCATCTAGTACGTACTTGGCTGGTTTGTCCTGTAAGATTGGTGTCTTCAACAGTGTTCATGAGAGCGTCATGCACCTTACTTAGCTGATAACGAAGTGGCTGCAAAGCATCGATTCTGCTCTCCCATCTGGTATCACTGAGTGGTTTGAGTGTTAGAGAAGGCAAGTGGCGCATGAGTACTTCCCAACGTTGAGTTGAAGCAGAGGAGAACACAAACATGCTTTGTACCAAACAAAAGAAAGACCTGGCAGCCAAACAACACTTAGCAGCATCATTTACCACAAGATTTAAAGAATGAGAGCTGCATGGTACAAAAATGCTTGTGGATTAACATCTGAAATCTGTCATTGAAGAATAATATTTTCCCCCTCATGTTGCTTCCATTGTCGTACCCTTGGCCACGTAAGTTTCCTAATGGAAGGGACATGTCTTCAAACTTCTCAAGAATAGCTGAAGTCAAACCAGCACCAGTGGTAACCGAAACAGGAACAAATCCCGAGAAGTGTTCTCTGATTTCACATCCTATGTCATCTGTTGTTGCTACAAATCAAACAATGATTGTCATCTGCTCGACAGGACTCACATCGGGTGTGCAATCAAGCACTATAGAAAAGTATTTAGCATTGTGAACAGCAGATAGAATTTGTTTCTGTACAGCATTACTCAAAAGTTTGATCAGTTCATTTTGAATGTCTTTTCCCAGGTAACGAATGTGAGTCTCCTTGTCACGAACTTTTCGCAGATGTTCATTCATGATAGGATCAAACAAAGCCAGGTATTCTACAAATTTAAGAAAGTTTCCATTTCCACAAGTAAATAACTTTTCGTCTGTTCCATGAAATGCTAAGTTTTGTGCTCCAAGCACTCTTGCCAATGTAATCAGTCTTTCTAACACTTGATGCCAGATACCAATGTAATCAGTCTTTCTAACACTTGATGCCAGAATTTTTCTTCTTCCCTAATTAGACGCAAATGTTCTTCCTTGATAGTTTTGTTTTTCTTTAATCTAACTTCAAGCTCTTTCCACTCTTGAAAGCTTGTCATATGCAGAGATGCCAAGTACTACGGATTGTCCGTAGTTTCTACGGATATCATTCTCAAACTACAGACTACGGAGAAGATGTGAAAAACTACGGATTTTTCCAGAAATCTCGGATATTTCCGGAAACCTTTTTTTTTTTCTTTTAATTATTTGAAGAAAAAAAAGTCAAGCCTAGTCAAATGTAGTGTTTTTTGTGGTAACGTCACGAAGCCGTTACACAGCAAGCATGTTTGGCTGGCCGACAAGCAAGCGGAAATGTTGCAGTGGAAATCGTTCTGTATGATCACGTGACTTTGTACCTGGCTTGCCATGGAAAGGCGTTCATAATGCACAACGTCTGTTAACTTCGGGAAAACCTTAACTGCGTCCTGAACTAACGTAAGTTGTCGGAGGATATGGATATACTAGAGTCGATTCCACGTTTTCTGTTCTTGTTGTTAAGTTGATTAGTTGTGGTGTGACGTGAATTGCTGTAGTTATGAAGCGTGCTTCAGTGGCTTCCAGTTCCAGTGGTGTGAAAAAAAATTCGCAGCAGTACAAGGAATTTTATTCGTTGAAATTTCCATGTTTGCAGCGGTCGCGTGTTTCCGTGAATTATGTTTTTTTTTTTTTTTTTTGCTAAAATGTAATTTAAATAGTTAATTGCTATTGCATATTTGTTTCACCAAAGTAAGGGGTGGGCGCGGTATCAGAAAAAAAAAAAATGCTCTGAGCAAATAGTCATCAGATCGAAGGAAACAGTTGTGGATCAAAGAAATCCTGAATGTTTGTTTTTCCGGCAGAGCACATAACTAAGCTACCTGGATGTGTGGACGCTGTTATTGCCTGTTTTTATGTTACCTCCCCGGGAGTTTGTTCTTTGCGCGCAGTATTTTCTGCCCAAAGCAAGAGAAAGTCTCTCCATGTGTCTTTGACAACCAGCCAAAGAAAACGTCTAGCAGCAGTTGCGATGAGACGTTTCTTTGCTGCTGGGTGTGTGCGCACAGTCGTGACCTATTTTCCCACGCTCCTTGCTGTCGGTAGAGAGCTTAATTGTTTGTGTTACTTTGACAGATTTGCGAAGTGCAGTTCTTTTTTTTTCTCTTGTAAAAATGTTCTGCTAAACAAAAGGATGTTTTATTTTATCCTTTTTTTCCAGAATTGATTGATTTATGCAATTTAAAATACCTTTTTGGTTAGTTTTTTCGTATCATAAGCATTTAATGCTAATTTTCTATTTATCCGCATAATAAAGCTATTAAATCTTTCAAAGTTAATTGTTCTTTCTTTGCTCTCATTGTGTTTGTCGTGTACGAATTTACTTGCAATAGCGTCGGGTAAAGGGCCACCTGTCTCTACTAATATTCTTGGATCTAAAACGCAAAAAAGTTGTCAAAAATTCAAAGAGAGTTATTTGCAAAAATTTCCGTGTCTAAAATCGTCTCGGGTATCCGAAAACCATGGGTTTTGTTCCCTGTGTGCTGTTGATTTTTCAATCGCACACGGCGGAAAAGACAATTGCGGTCAGCATTTTCACTCTAAAATACAGGAGGAATAACCATAAGTGTGTGGCATCACACACTAATGACATAACATATTTATTAACATAACATATTTATTAAAAGGTGGAGTTGAAATGATATGTATTTTTTGTGTATTTACTCAAGTTTTTCTTCCCCCATTTTAAGGGGACTTAATATGTTGCAAAATTTTGCAACATATCCCCGATCGAGATTAATGCTAAAAAATGTAGCAGTATATTCTGAGAAATACGCATGCTACCCTGCAAATTCTAATGTGGGAACTTGACGTCACTACGGAAGAACTACGGGCGCCACGCATATGGACTACTGATGACTTCCTTCAGATGTTGGCATCTCTGCATATATATGATCACAGTTTTTTTTCATGGCTAGCTGAGAGAGCAGAGATATTTTTCCAGTCATTTATACTGTTACTACATAGCGCTGAATCCTCCAGCTGTTTTCAAAAATAGCATGAAGCAGAACACCGCATTCTTTGAAAGAGAGTACAGAAGCCATTCACGATGAAGGTATTCACCATTGATTAGATGCCTTTTGTAGTGAACTATTGAAAACTTTCTTCAATTGTCGTCTAGAGGAAAGTTGAACTCTGAAATGCTTGAAAATGCTTGTTGAACATGGACAAGCATTTAGAGTTGAACTATAAATGCTTGTCCATGTTCGACAAGCATTTGACACAATTGATCATCATGAACATCACATGTAGCTGGATCTCTATAATTGATGTCAAGGTTGGTGACATTTCCTAACACTTCCTCTTCACGATGTTGATTAGGATCTTTACATATTTCTTCATTGGAGGTTTTAGCTGGCTTAGTTTCATCTGTTTCTGGGACAACGACCACATTTTCTATGTTACTACTCCCTGCCAGGTTAACCGTTGATTCTTCTCTCAAATCTTCAGTGTGCCTGTCTTGATCTTGATGGCGTAAATACTTCAGAAATGGGCCCTTTAGCTTTGGTAATGATTTTCCCTCCTCAGCCTTCCTTTTACGATTCTGGAATCCCGAACGCTTTTTTTTTTTTATCGGCCATATCTTAATACCATCCACCTGTAAGGAAACTTACTTACATTATTACACAGTGAAAACACAGTAAGAAAATGCACTTACACTACACTGTTTTGTTGATGTTTTATTTTGCGCTGTGATGATGTAGGAATGTGAAGGGAGAAATAAAAGTAGAATTTAAGTTTTAATGTTTCGGTTTCGAAATGGGAGGAAGTGAAAGGCGCCAGTAGTATGTTTACGTTCTGTCTGTGAGAACGAAGATTGCGTAGGATGTTATGAGAGCTAGCCGGAGGTCACGAAAGTTCAGGATGCTGTGTGTGTCGACCTTGGGGAGAGAAAGTTTGAGCTACACTTTAAGAGATTGTGCAATATGAGTGGACTGCGTTAGTTAACACAAATGAGGAATTTTAGAGGGGTCATTATCTCTCTGTGTTGCCATGTCGACTGATTTATCAGTAGATCTACTGATTTTTTCCAATTTTAGTGGGCATTTAGTGATTTTTTTCTAATTCTACTGATTTTTTTACAAAACTTTAGTTTTGCGTGTTTTTGGCGCCCCCAGCTTCTGGCGCCCTAAGCAGTCGCCTAGGGCACCTATATGGTTGCGCCAGACCTGGATGGAGAGGAGATGTTTTGACAGAGGCATCAAAGAAAATAACCTGTGGCCAAAACGGGAGGCAGGGAAAATTGGTTAGTGTTTTTCGGTAAAGACCAGACTTCCTGTTCTTAGCTGTAAAACGAATTACTGCAATAGGAGCCCCAGAAGTAACTTTTGCCCATCAAGCCACTCGGCATTTAAAATTTAATGAGAGTTGCATTACTAAAGGCGCTCCAATGCTTTGCTTAACAGCTCAAGTTGTCCTGGCTGTGGTGTTGCAACAACCTTTTTCATTCTGGTAGAGATTCAGCAGAAATCATGGTCAACTGACTGTTGCAAGACTTGAAATCTTCCCTCTTGTTATTTTCTGAAAATTTTATTGTTCTTCCTGAAGTGTACATTGATGATTTCATACTTGATTGTGCTAAACTTTATTTAATGGATTAAGTCTAATTCTATTGTGTTTTGGGTAGACGTGCAGTTGTGTTTGTAAATTTCTTTCTTAATTTGAAAGATTTTTTTAATTTTGTTTTTATTTTATTTTTTGTAAGATATTGATAATTTATTATATTTACAGATAGCTGAAATGGAAAATCGAATAATTCTGGCAAGCAGTTCTTTATATGAACAGGTACTATTTATTTTTTATTCTTATTGCAGATGTTTATTGTAGGAAGTAATCAACATCTGCCTTTATTTTATTCACCATTTATTAATTTATTTATTTTTTGTCCCATATATCAGGTGGTATGTGAACTGAAACTGACATCTAGTGAAAATACTGACACTTTTGTAACATTAATTTGCATCATTTAGTATTAATGCTATCCTCCCTGTATTTTAATCTTCTACTTGATTTGGTTTTTGTTAATAATTCTACCCTCTGTAACTAACATGTAATTTCCAATACTAGTGGATCTTGTAAATCTTTCTTCGACTTTTTTTACAGTGAATATTGGATTTAGGAAGACTTTACAATTATATAAAAATAATGTAACTGCAGATGGATACTAAACATGATGAAATTATATAGTGGTGCACCGAAAATTTCTTTATGGGGGTGGTCCAAAATATTTAAGATGCAAATAAAAATTCATTGGCAAAAATTCTGCTAACAAGAAATAAGTGTCAGTTTTGCACCCCTCCTCGTCACTGTGTTATTGCCATTAGACATCAGTAATGTTTTCAGTTTTGCACACTAATTGATAGCATTGCCAAATTCAGTATTTGTTGAGTTGCACTGTCTGGTTAAAAAGTGCCTTCAAATTATATTCTATTTGTAAGAGGAATCAGCATACTTACCCAGACGTCTTCCCTACTCCCAAATGAGGAGTGTGTAAGTTAGAGACAACATTTATTATGGCAGTGCATACATACATATCACTAAGCTGTTCTGTGAGATTCATAGGTTAGCTCCTCAAAGAAAGCACATCTGCCAGATTAATGTTTACATCTGATGGTGATAAATTTTTACGCATTGTTGATGTGTCAAACGTCGCCAGTTACAGTGATTTTGGCATGCAACTCGAGCTTCACTGACATCCATCACGTGTCTCACACAAGACCTTTTGTACTTCATAACCTTTTTCATATGCAGACATTCCTGAATCTGGTCCACAGTATGTCAGTACATGAAATAGCAAAAATGCATGTATTTTATAACATTTGGCATCTGGTTGTTTAAGCAAGAATAATCAAATGTTTATTGGAATAATGAGTGCAAGATTAGTCCAAATGGTACAGAGTTAGACCAGGTTATTGTGTTCATGTACAGGGTGATTCAAAAAGTCCCCAAACTCTGAATTCAAATATTTCTACCACGAAATATAGTGATGTATAACTATTTTTACATAGTGTTATATTGACACTCATACTTACAGGTAATGAAAACCATTTTACAATAGATGCTGGAATTGTCCGCCATGCTGTTGAAGAGACAAATTCACCCGACGACACATGTTGGCGGACAATCTTTTCAGCGTGTTGGCTGGTATGTCCCTCATGGCTGTAATGATGTTGTTCCACAGGTCCTGTACTGTCTTAGGGTTGTGGTAAACTGTGTGTTTCAGATACCCCCATAAATAAAAGTCTGGAGGACTCAAGTCTGGTGAGCGAAGTGGTCAAAGTGTTTTCGAGATTAATCGGTCGTGGAAGAACCCACGGAGCATCTCCATTGTGTCGTTTGATGTGTGGCATGTTGTTCCATCTTGTTGAAACCAACAGTAAAGTTTGTGTTCTTCCAGCATCGCTACAAATTGATGCATGATGTCTGCATACACAGCGGAATTTACAGTTGTGTCGAAAAAAAATGGCCCCACAATTCGCCATCTAGACTTGGCGTACCACACTCCAACTTTCTGACACTGAAGTCCAACCTTATGCAATGTGTGTAGATTCTCTGCAGCACATATGCGAGTGTTTTGGCTATTGACATCCATTCAAATGAAACCAATGCCTCGTCACTGAAAAAAGTGTTGTTAAGCTGGTTAGTCACGTTGTCCGTGAAACTCTTAAACCATTGGCAGTAGGCAATACGTTTTTCCAAGTCCAAAGGACGTAGCTCTTGCACTACTCGAATTCTGTACGGCCATAGCTTTAGACGTTTAGTAGCCCTCTGACAGGCTGAATACGATGTCCCTAACTCTTGAGACAGCCGCCGAAGTGACTTCTGGGGGAGCGCTGCAGGGAAACGTGAATTTTCTCCAGAAACGTGGTCGTCACCACGAACGGCTGCCTCTTTTAGGCTTATCCTGAACACTGCCTGTCTCGCGAAACCGGTTCACAAGGTAATACACAGTTGCTTTCCCTGGTATAGGAGCATCAGGAAACTTCATTTAAAAGAACTGGATGGAACATTGGTAAGATTTTTCTGCAAAATAAACTTCTAACAAAGTGACTCTCTGTCCTTGCGTGAGACTCGTGACTGACTGAACATTACTGCTTGCCAGCGCCCGCGTAAGCTTCATGTCACATGGTGCTATCACGTGGTGCAGCTCGTTCTCCAAGGTCACGCACAACAGCTACAAGCAGCAATATCTTTTATGGTATTACAGCAAGTACGTTTTAAAAATTGAGTTTGAGGACTTTTGAATCACCCTGTATATATGAGGGTTATACCGAAAGTAATGTAAAAGTGGACATAACTTTTTATGAACTGACAGAGGTCATTCAAATTGTACATGTTGGTAGAGTAACTCTTTCTCTATACAAAGGTACTACCCAACATGGTCTCCATCACAAGCGATGCATTTGCACCATCGTTGAAATCAACTCTCAAATCCTCTTTGGAAAAATTCAGTTGTAGACTGTTGTACCCACTTCTTCACAGCCACTTTCACCTCATCTGTGTCATCAAATTATTGTCCCTGGAGACTGTCCTTCATTGGGCCGAACAGGTGGAAGTCGAAGGGCACCAGATCTGGGATGTATGGTGGATGGGGAGACCACCGACTAGCCTGATTTGTTGCCGAAGATGTGTGTGGTCTCGCATTTTCATGGTGAATGTGGATCCTTTTCAGATTCTTGTTCGGTCTCTTCCTCTTTATGGCTTCTCTTAGCTTCTTGAGTGTCTCAATGTACCGCTCGCTGGTCACGGTACTGCCACATTCCAGAAAATCAAAGAGAATGACACTCCTGTCATCCCAAAAAAGTCACCACGGCTTTCTGTGCTAATCACTGGCTCTTGAACTTCTTGGGCCTTGGTAAAGAGGTGTGACGCCATTCCATGGATTGATTCTTCATTCCTGGATTGTAAAGATATGCCCACGTTTCATCCCCTGTCACCAGATCGGAAAAAATGTGTTTTCATTGGCTTCAAACGCTTCCAGCAGATCAGAGCAGACTTCCATCATTCTCTCCTTCAAATTGGGTGTCAACTGCCGAGGTACCCACTTTGCACACACTTTCCGATACCATAAGTCTTTCACCATCTTCTGTATTGTATTGTGACCACAGTCCAGTTGTGCAACAAGCTCGCAGATTGTGATTCATCTCTCCACGTGAATAAATTCATCCACTCTCTGACTATTTGTGATAGTGCTCCCAGATGATGTTCTCCCACTGTGTGGTTTGTCTTCAATGCTGGTTTCTCTTTCTTTAAACTTCATCAATCTGTGCACATTGCTCTTGTCAATGGTGTCATCTCCATAAACATTCTGTTGCCTTCTGTGGATGTCGGACAGCCTGCACCCTTCCTTTGTCAAGAACTCAATGACAGCACAGTGCTTCTGCTTGGAATCTATTATTTAAGTGCAATGAAGAAGAAGAGTTACTATAGAGGAAGAGTTACTCTACCAACATGTGCAATTTGAATGACCTCTGTCAGTTAATAAAAAAGTTATGCCCACTTTTGCATTACTTTCGGTACAACCCTTGTATTTAGAAAGCATATTTGACCAAGAAAACAGATTAATAGATGGCAAAATTGTGTATGCTAGTGAATTCAGCTTTGTCGCAGGACCGAGAGATTGTCAAAGAAGGTCCTGAATAGCTATGTACGAAAATGTAATTGTTCCTATTCTCATGTGTGTTAGTTGAAGTTGGATATACTGCAGCAGAGACACACAAAGTTATTTGTATGCTTGTGGAGATGCATTACTTACAGGGAAGTTTGTGACAAGACTTGTTCTGGTTATGTGCAGATCAAAGATGTGTTCCAGGTGTGTAATGTGAAGCAAAATGTTATTAAGGTGGAGACAAGTTTTCTAAGGTTGATTTGGCCATGCTAAAACAACAAATGATAAGGCAACTAAGATAACTTATTTTACTCAAGCAGCAAGAAAAGCAGGCAGGATGAGTTTCAGGAATGCCTGCCAGAGAAAAATACAGCGTGTCCAAGAATTATTGGACGCATTACAAAATTATGTACACAAAAAAAAAAAACTATTATGAGCATTGTCTGTTTTTCTATGTCACGTATTACTAACACGGTTTCTATATTTTTGTTTTGCAGAATTGTTATTCCCAGAATCCGATAGATGGCGCTAGGTGTGGCCTGATGAGGAATGTATGAGAAATGGGCAATCAGTAGTCATGTCATTCTTATGGCAGAAGGCGATGTGTGTGTGTTATGGCTTGCGGAATTAAAGTCTGTCATTAAAGTTAAAAGACGGTACCATTTAGAATATGGTTGTAATCCTCCGACAACGAATTCAATTAAGTGGTGGATGAAACAGTTTAAAGAAACTGGCAATGTGGAACATCGTGGAGGTGCCAATAGGCCTAGCGTCAGCGGTGAGACGGTTGACCAAGTTAATGAAAGTTTCCGACGAAGCCCCAGGAAATCCGTTCGTAAAGCAAGCAGAGAACTGTGCATTCCGAAATCTACAGTTCACGATATCTTGCACAAGAAATTAAAGTTTCATGCTTATAAAATTCAAATAGTGCAAAAGATGCGTTTAAATGATCACACTCGGCGATACGATTTCGCTGTGGATATGCTGAGTCGAGTGGAAAACGATGAAAACTTTCTCAGTACTGTAATTTTTAGTGATGAATCCACATTTCATGTATCAGGTATTGTATCGTCACAACTGTAGGATATGGGGCAGTGAACCGCCTCATGCTGCTGTTGAACTGGAACGTGATTCTCCAAAAGTTAATGTGTGGTGTGCCCTATCAAAAAGAGAAGTGATTGGCTCTTTCTTCTTCTGCAAAAAAACCATAAATGGTGACATTTACTTGGATATGCTTGAAAATTTTGCTATACCCAAGATCAAAAGATATGACAACGTCATTTTTCAAAAACTCAGCATTGGTCGATGTGTGTACGTAAGTGCCTAAATGAGCATTTCCTCAACAGATGGATTGGGCGTGGTGGTCCCATTTGGTGGCCTCCTCGCTCTCCAGATCTAATTCCATTGGATTATTTCATGTGGGGTTATGTGAAGGATCGTGTCTATCAGAACTTGTACTGATTTGCAGGAACTGAAGCAGCGTATCACAGCTGCTATTAATTCCGTAACTCCTCAGATGCTTGCCAATACATGGCATGAAATCGAGTATCGCTTGGACGTACTATGAGCAACCAAGGGATCTCACATCGAAATTTATTAACTAGTGTAGTTACATTGCAAGTTAGTACAGTCAGTTTCTTTTTCTCTGTTTAATGTTTTGTTTTATATAATTTTGTAATTGTCCAATAATTCTCAGACACCCTGTATAATGAGTCTGAACTATAAAAGATCTTGTGTGAGACATCAGTGAAGGTTGAATTCTGTGCCAAGATTGATGCAAATAAATTATATAAACAATTGATATGTATATCAACCATAATAAAATCTAATACCATCATTTGACAGATGATCTTGATCTCAGGAGCTAATCTGTGAAATTCGGAGATGCCAACTACTGCAGACTATCCGTAGTTTCTACAGATTTTTAAGTTTAACTACGGAACTATGGTAATGCTGAAGAAAAAAAAACTACGGAATTTTTGCTCTTCGTTTGCTTTTGAAAAAAAAAAAAACCTACGGATTTTTACCTTTTTCGTATATATCTAAGTTTTATTGTTGCACTATAGAAAGCCAATTACATTTGATATTATTTCCCAGTTATTTAGTTTATAGAGAGCTGAGGGGGGAGGGGTGTCTGAACAAAAGGTACAGGAATTTTTATCGGTTGGGGATAATGGGGATCATGCACATTGGATGGTTCAGAAGCTGACTGCATCAGTGCCACAGGCAAAAGAAAATATCTCCTCCTGTCTTTGGCAGTCTGCCAATGAAAGCACCCCACCAGAGCCTTAAGTGTTTGCCTTCTTTCAAAGTTAATTGTTCTGTGCGTCATTGATCTCTGCTCCAATTTACTTGCGATGGCGTCAGATAAACAAACGGCCAGCTGCCTCTACTAATATTATTGGATCTAAAAAGCAAAAAAGTTGTCAAAAATTCAAGGAGAGTTATTCGCAAGAATTTTCATGTCTAAAATCATTTCGGGTATCTGAAAACCAGGAGTTTTGTTCCCTGTGTGATGTTGATTTTTTCAGTTGCACATAGAGGAAGAGATAACTGCCATCAACATGTTCACTCTAAAAAACATGAGTATTTTCGGAACAGGCAGGAAAGTATAAAAAGTATTTCTTCATATCTCGTAAAAAATGACGATAAGCAGATAATTAAGGCAGAGTGCTATTTTTCTCGTTTTCTTAATTTTTTTTGTCGCACAGCACACAATAGCTACTATATAAGTGTGTGCACTTGTTACATATTTATTAAAAGGTAGTGTTGAAATAATATGAATTTTTTGTGTATTTGCTCATATCCCCCCCCATCCTCCATTTTAAGGATTCTTAGTTATGTTGCAAAATTTATCCAAGTATTGCCCCCCCTCCTCTCTCATCCAGATTTAAATGTTACTAAAACTGTAGCAGCATACTCTGGAAAATAGGCATGCTACCGTGCAAATTTTAATGCAGGGACTTCACTATGGCAAAACCATGGGCGCCGACATCACTACAGCGAAACCATAGGCGCCGTGTATGTGTACTACTGATGACTTTCTTCAGATGTTGGCATCTCTGGAAATTCAGAGGACAGCTTAGTGATATATGTGTATGTATCATTTTTTCGGGATCAAGAAACACAAAACAAATACTTAGAAGTACAATTTCTTTATACATCCCAGGCCACTACTGTTACAAGACAATACGAAACCACACACATCTGTTATGACCCAATGCTGAACTCAAATGAGAGGTTCTTCCACATTTGTGAAGTTTTTTAACACTATGTCCTGGACTTGTTCACCCGTGAGAATACTCAATCCAACTGATGGATATTTCTGACTTCAAATCAATAGCAGATCCAGAACAAAGAATGGGGGGAGGGGGATTGATCCGTAAAGAAAAGATGAAAGCTAAATTTAAGATACACATGCACATATGTATGAACTCAAACAAGAAAATAATGGGGGGGGGGAAGGAGATAAAGAAACAGGAAAACAGAATTTGATAAACCTGGATGCAAAAAATTGCTACAGAGGAGGATTTAGCCAATCATGTAATTAAAAAAACAAGAAGAGAAGGAGTGAAAAAGAAACAAATCCTAAAGGAAGAAAATTTTTTGAGAAGGAGGGGTGGAGAAAAAGAAAAATAGAAAGTGCAGAGAGGAAGAAACCCATGCAGATAAGAAGAAAATTAAAATGGGGAGAAATAAAAAAGAACAACGAAGGCAGAAAAAATGGAAGATACATTTCACATGGCATTTTCAAGGGCAAAGCATGCAAAATGCTCCCATGTTTTACACAACAACCTAGAATTTGGATTTCTGACTGAACCCTTTGCCTGAGTGACATTAAATATTATTGTGCAGTAGGTATAAAACTGGACTTTAATAGGAGGGGCTGGAGGGAAAAACAAACTTGAGTGGGGCTTTGATTTTGAAGAAATTTTAAAAGCTGAATTTGTAAGTTGGCCAAAAGCTCATCATTGTCCAACACACAGCAATTCCTACAAACAAATGTACAGTTGAAAAAAAAAGTGAAAGAAATTCTAAAACAAATAAACAAAAATTAACAAGATTTTTTTGTGGGGGATAAAATGAAACTACCAAAAAAACTGTTGTTAACTAAAACAAACAAGGGAAAAAACGAAGGCAAGAGGTTTAGAGCAGAAAGCAAAATAAAGGAAGAAAGGAGTGCATTTCCTGAATAGGAAGGAAGGAAAAGTTAATTTAGCACTGGAAGGGAGAAAAATCAACAAAACTAGGAGGTGAGGGGAAAAAAACCCCATGGAAAACAAATAGAAAATGTGACAAGAGGATCATTTTGCATGCCTAAGAAAAATAAAGTTTCTACTGTCATTAGATAACAGAAAAATTGAAAATCCTCCAGATATGTGGCATCAGTAAATAAACAAATACATCGCTCTTTCCATGTTCCAGAAGCACATAGCAACCGAAAAATTGTTATTCTGTCACCGCCGGGGAATTGAACCCATGGATCTCTCGATATCTAGCCGAGCGCGTTAGCCTTACACCATGGTGGCCAACAATCCACGGTGCTATGTGTGTTTTTAAGTCAGCTTCTGACATCATAAATCCGTAAGATGGGCTCAGCTACTGAGACGTCTCTATCTGGTGGGCATTAACGGCACTGGCTATATATTAATTATAGCAGTTAAATCCGAAGATCGAGAGATCCATGGGTTCAATTCCTTGGCGGTGACCGAATAACAATTTTTCGGTTGCTATGTGTTTCTGGAATGTGGAAAGAGCAATGTACTTGTTTATTTACTGACGCCACGTATTTGGAGGATTTTCACTTTGGATCTCGCCCTTTGGATTTAACTTCTATAATTAATATATAGCCAGTGCCGTTAATGCCCACAAGATGGAGACGTCTCAGTAGCTTAGCCCATTTTACGGATTTATGATGTCAGAAGCTGACTTAAAAACACACATAGCACAGTGGATTGTTGGCCACCGTGGTGTAAGGCTAACGCACTCCGCTAGATATCGAGAGATCCATGGATTCATTTCCCCGGCGGTGACCGAATAAAAAGTTTTCAGTTGCTATGTGTTTCTGGAATGTAGAAAGAGCGATGTATTTGTTTATTAACAGAAAAATTAGTTATTTACATTTTGTGCACAAGAATAAGTTGTTCTGACTGAGAAAATATCCCAGCATGAGTAGATGAGTGGTTGGAAAGATACTTTAACACAAAGAAAAAATGCAAAGGGAAACCGTGAAGAGAGGGGGAAATGCTGGGAGAGAGGAAGAAAAGGCTAAAAACAACTAAGGAAAACTTAAGCCAAGAAAAACAGGAGACAAATCATACATAAAAAGGCAAATACTCACCACTGACCCTTGTCCTCTAAAGATCTGAAACAAAACTGGGAAAGTAAAGGAAGGGGAGGTAAAGGTAAAACAAAGGAGAGAAGAAGCAAATTTTTAGAGCAAATGAAATCTAAATACTTTATATCAGTTTCCTAGTGTGTATGATTAATCAAAGAAGTGCCAAGTTAATTTTAGTGGTAATACACTTTTTTGGTTACAGCTGGTGACTGAGCATTAAAAGACAGTATAAGTTTTGAAGTGCCTCACCTAAATTTTATTAATTTATCACCTTTGCATCTCTCTCTCTCTCTCTCTCTCTCTCTCTCTCTCTCTCTCTCTCTCTCTCTCTCTCTCTCTCTCTCTCTCTCTCTCTCTCTCTCTCTCTCTCTCTCTCTCTGTGTGTGTGTGTGGTTGCTTCTTTTACCTTGGCTATTCTTACTGAAAACTTAACATTTAATTTATGTGAGCAATATTCTCTTTTATATGCAAAAAGAAATTATGAACAACTTATTGTAATAAATGTGCTTTCTAAAATCTTTTTTTTTTTTTCAGTTTATATTACTAGGAGCAGAAAAAATTTGTTACAATATTTCAAAAGACTTCAGTAAGGACGTACCTACTGCAGCTGCCATATTTCAGAAGTTTAATGTAAAAGTAGTGGCTCATGCGATAAGTTGTTCTGTAAGTATTAAATTATCCTGCGTGGTCTACTAAAATGGCACTGCATTACTTTGTCTTCCTTTATCAGCTAAATAAGTAACTATGCTTAATAGTTTGTGTTTATCCTGTGTGTTGTATTGTGAATCATTGTGTAACTTTGTGGTTAAGGATATGTTTCAATATGGAATTAATTTATAATGCCTATCTGCAGACACATTTAGTTATTAGCATAAAATTTGGGGAACTGAACAATAGGTTAAATAACTCATTTTTATCAAAAAAATTTTTTGGTTTGATTAATGATTAAGTCATGCATAAAAATATGTAAATTGTGAAAAATAGAGAAGGTTCTTTGTTTGTTTGCTGGCTTGCTTTATGAGTTTAATAACTACCATGATTAATTCTTTGGGCTATGACTCAACCCATGCCCAACTTGGATGATTAGCCAGAAGATCACAGCTCTGACCACTCCGCTACTAGGGGGTAGGTATAGTTCAAGTGAAATGATGTAAACACAGTTTAAAGAAAATGTAGATTCTGATGGCATAATATATACACTGAGTGGCCAAATTGTTATGACCACCTTGTTCATATTTTGTTGGGCCACCTTTTGCCCTTAATACTGCTTGAATTTGTTGTGGTATGGACTATTTAAATTTTGGTAAGTGGGGGGTATATTGGCCTAAATGCTATGAATTGCACCCTCCAGCTATTGAAGATTTGGTGGTAGTGGATAAAGCTGTCTGATGTTCCTTTTGACTTCACCTCCAAAATGCTCCATTTTATTGATATCTGGTAATTGAGGAGGCCAATGTCATGTAGCAGGAAAAAGTCTCCATGACTCCTCAAATCATTTGCATATACAGTGTGAGCACTATGACGTGGAGCATTGTCCTGCTGGAAGAATCCATCTCCATTGAGATAAACCATAAACATAACTTGGTACAGTTGGTTGGCTATGATATTTAAATACCTGTGGGTGGTCAGATGTTGCTCCACATGAATCGAAGGGCCCAAACACCCCCACAGAAACATGCCCTAGATCATAACATTGTCTCTGTCGGCTTGAAGAATAGCGACAGTTCAAGACGGGTTCATACTTTTGTGCTGCTGTCTCCATGTCATCACCCATCTGCATGGTGTAGTTCAGGGGTCGGCAACCTTTTAGTAGCCGAAGTAATGTTGCAAAGTCACTCAGCATGCCAACCTAAGTCCATGATATTTTTATATACAACAACCATTGAAACAAATTAATTTGATCTTGTATTAACATGTTTCTGATACATTAAATAACTACTCTATTCTTTGTAGATTATTCAATACTTTAATATAAATAGGAACAAATATTATGTTTTGCAAAATTTAAGTTATGAACACATTATTTTGAAGTTTTATTATAAAATTGTTATATGTATATTTTATTAAAACAAAGTCCAATAGTTTGAAGAAAAAAACAATTAAATAATTCAAACATAAAACAAGTTATTAAAATTTTAATACAAGTAATTATTGATTATTATTGATCTGATTCATTAATCAATTAATGGAACTCTTGACCATGATTCTCCTTGGTTAATTGTTAAATATCAGGTGTGTATTTGGTCACTTTCAGCTTCACATAGGCTTTTGAATGCACAAATGTTAAGCGACTTCTCTGTGGACTTAAAACAGCTTTCATGCGTGAGAAAATTTTTTCGCATGTATAAGTTAAACCAAAAGCCGAAAGCAGAGCAAATGTAACTTTCTTCAAATAGGTGAACGCTTCAGGCAGGGATGTCCAGCAGCTGAGAATGGCAGCTAACTTTTCCAAGAAGTTTCCTTCAAGAGTATTTTTGCAATTCTACAAATTTTATTGTTCATAACTCTGATGCCTTGATTTGATGTGTTGCATTTCAAAATTGCCAACATGCATCCACTTGAAAAGAGAGAGGTCAAATGGGATGGTAGTCAGATCAATTAAGTTGGGCTTGATGAGGTAAGAAAATATGGGTCCGTGAATTTGGAAGTCTTGACCTTGTTTAGCATACTCTCCTTTGAGCCCTTCAATGCACTTCTGAAGCTGATCTCTGTTGACAGTAAAGCAATTTGAATGAGCATTTACATTTGGAAAGTACTTGTATGTGTTAGTGGTAATATCACAACAAAATATGTCTGATTTTAACGCAAATCCTTTGTGCTCAAAAGTATCAAGTACTGTTTGACCCTGCCCTTGTAAACACAAGTATAATTCTTATATTTGCACTTTTAAGGTATTAACCTCTTGCAAAGTGCGCATAGTTTACGTGCAATTCATAAATGAAAAAACCATGAGGAATAACCACTCACTCACCATAAAGATCATGGTAACCTCCAATGACCACACACTTCCAACACGTCATTCATCGTGATGTAACTGGGCTTCCACAGGTTTACAGACTTCTTGCTTACGCTTCTTATTTTCGGGTGTGAAACATCGTTTTTTTTTCCTTTGCCTTATAAGATGTTACTATAATGCTTGTCAATTCGATAAAAATCACACATACAACTCATTCATACAATTCAAGTAAAAACTATGTACATAAACCTTACATTCACAGGTGATTAAACCTTGGTCAACTCTAATTATGGAACTCCTCCTTCTGTTTCACAACCTCTGCTACTCCCACTGCAAGTGTCACACCCATTCAGCCCCGCACATCCAATCCTCTAGTACTTTCGACAGGCCCCTGTCATCTTCAGGAGGCAGGTGTGTCTCACCCGCCCACCACAGCTCAAGTGAGCAGAGCCATCGAGGCCTGGGCTCCAGTCGCTATCTCTGAATCGTTGTGTCTCTGGCGCCATCTATTGTCCCTGCTGGTCTTTTTTCCCTCTTTCTTTTTACGCTGCTGTTCAATTTTTATTAGGGCTTTCCATTGTTCGTTTAGGTTACTTGGCTCATTAATGTTGCATAATCTTGATCTGTTTTTTTCAATTAACACTGATTCTGCAATTCTTAACTGCTTTTCGTTTTTACAGCTCTTAATAATTTTAATATCTTCAAACCTTGGACATTTTTGATTTTCCATACAGTATTGTGTCAATGCTGTCTTAGCCTCTTTTTATTGGCTTAACTGCTTTTCGTTTTTACAGCTCTTAATAATTTTAATATCTTCAAACCTTGGACATTTTTGATTTTCCATACAGTATTGTGTCAATGCTGTCTTAGCCTCTTTTTTAGTGGGAGTAGCAGAGGTTGTGAAACAGAAGGAGGAGTTCCATAATTAGAGTTGACCAAGGTTTAATCACCTGTGAATGTAAGGTTTATGTACATAGTTTTTACTTGAATTGTATGAATGAGTTGTATGTGTGATTTTTATCGAATTGACAAGCATTATAGTAACATCTTATAAGGCAAAGGAAAAAAAAAAAAAACGATGTTTCACACCCGAAAATAAGAAGCGTAAGCAAGAAGTCTGTAAACCTGTGGAAGCCCAGTTACATCACGATGAATGACGTGTTGGAAGTGTGTGGTCATTGGAGGTTACCATGATCTTTATGGTGAGTGAGTGGTTATTCCTCATGGTTTTTTCAAGTATAATTCATTCAGATGTGTAGTTATGTCAGCCGGAAACATCAGCTTGCACAGCCAGTCCTCCTCATTCAATTTCGGGAAATGTTGTTCTTTTTCATCAAGAAACACCTTGATTGCTTCTAGACATGATACAAATCTGTTCAAAACATTACCTCAACTAAGCCAACAAACATTGCTGTACAGCAGGAGATCCGCATATGCACTCTCCATTTCTTGTAGAAGAGACGGATTGCCTGTGGATCAATGAAGAGTTTGTGGATCGATGATTTATCTTGACAACAGTTTCCATTACAGAGTTCAAACACAGTGACGAAATCTTCGCACATAAACTAAACTGTCCTGGTGTATAAAGCAATGAAAGCTCAATACTTGATATCCAATATGGTCCTCAAGAAGTTTGACATATCTTTTGTTCTTTCTGACCATTGCAGTTGTGGCATCAGTAGTAACACGGAATATTTTATTCATATTAATGTTCTGATTTTTGAGATAGCTTACAAATGCAGTTATAATGTCCAATCTCCATGAGATAAACCATAAACATAATATAATGCAGTTATATCCTTCGGCTGTACCATCAAGAGGGTATCAAGCATCACAGTTCTTCATAAATATGGTCATTGTCACAATATCGCGCAACTATAGCTAGGCACGCCATGTCATTCACATTAACACTTTCGTCAAGAGCAACACTAAATACAACAGATTGTTGTAACCCGGTTGCTTGTTTTACCGTTACATTTTCAGCCATATCAGTTTAGGGATCCCAGACATCTCGTAAAATACAGGATCATCCTGTTTTTGGCTAATGCGTTCCGTTGTCCTGAGAAAACTCTTCGGAACAGCTTTTTGTCCTGTATTTTAGAGTTCAAGACTGAAAAACAAAATCGATGAGTTACAATTTCTATTCTTTTACAAACATATTTTTTAATCTGCGCGTCAAGCTGACTGTTACCTCCCGTGACGCTATCTCCCACGTCTACCTCTGTGGTCAATGCTCTCATTACATAGGCAAGCACAGCCATGGCAGATTGATATCGGGGGATGGGAGGGCGTGTGACCTCAACACCTGGTGGATGCAGCTCTGAAGTCCAAAGAAGATACTGAAGTGAAGGACATGTTGAAATCCAAACATTTAGAAAAAGTCTGGATGGATCTCTTAAAAAATGTTGAAGGAGTACTATCAAATTTTAAAAAAGTAGTGGAATTTGTTATGTGTATCCCTGGAACAAGTGCATGTATCGAAAGATTATTTTCTTCCATGAATGCACTGTGGACTGATGAGAAAAACAAATTGTCTGTAAAATCGATGTTTATTGTAAAATCATTCTTCAATGAGGATTGTGTAGCTTTTCATGACATGATTCTTAAAAACAAACAATTGTTAAGCGATATTCATTCTTCAGAAAAATATTGCAAGAGTGAGCAAGACTGATTGATTAATAAGAATAGTTAGAATCATTTTGTAAGACTGGCATATGTGATGGATGCGCATACGAAACTTTCACCCTCAGTTGTAGGTGTCCCGTATTTTTTTTCCAATGTATCCAGGATCCCTATATCAGTTACGCGCCTCTCGATTGATCTCGCAGAAACCGGTATTTCTCAAATCCAAGACAGTATTGTTTCTTTATTTGGTAAATCACTGAACAAAATTTCAGCAATGCTCAAAAAGTTTCCTTGATGTATTCTCCATCTGTGAAGGGTTTGCCCTTCGAAGCCAAATACTGAGCAATTTTGTAACTACAGTTGGTAGCTTTATTTTTGGTTTTAATTACTTGACCAAAAATACTGCTTTGTTTTTTGTAGCCAGAAAAAGCCCTTTTCATGGCTTCACTTTTCTCCTCAGAGTTTTTAAACATGAACTAGTGTTTGGTTTGATAGTGTCTTTGTACAAGACACTTTCACAACATAAAACCCAAACAGCATGATCCTTTTGTTGTATGAATCCATGTCCGTTTGTCCAAAAGTTTTGAAACGAGCATGTATCAAGTTTTTGCCTTTTTTTGAGTTCATTTTAATGGCACCATGTTATTTAATAACAACACCAACTTTTGTGCTATGGTCAACGGACTGTAATGGCATGACCATGCAACAGCCGAGTGAACTATAGAGATGGTTGTTGGAGTGGTCGAGAGGCGTATAGGCATTCCGTACATTGACAGGGGACTGGGAAAATTTCTGCCAATCAGAGGACGGTATGCAGTTTCAGTGATGACACCTATGGGTGGGGCTTATTTTCATGTGTTACATGTGTTTACATCTGAATTTGTAAGCATCATGTCTGCTGCTGGTTTTAGTGTAAGCTAAGCTAAGGATATATTGGGAAATAATCTTAGTGAGTCACTTTCCAACGGAATCGTTAATGATTCCACGAACCAGGATCTGACGTTTAGGAGCAATGTGAATTGCATAGAAGACTGTGTTAAAGAATTTGGTTTAAAAACTAAGACATCTTGGGATTATGGTACTACAAAACCTTGCGGCAAACTTTTTGTTTGTAAGTTTTCTAACTTTTCTATTTTCAGTGTTAGAATACCTGTTTTGATTTTACAAAGAACCGTATATTTAGAATCAGCCTTGTTTCACTGTATTCATGGTAGAATTAATGGTACTAATTAAAAGAATTGGTTTAAGCCAAAAGGACTATCAGTAATACAATGTGGAGTATTCTAAAAGTTGATGATTCTGGCTGCTGTTTCCCCCATTTTGTACTAACAGCAGTTGGATTTCATTAAGTACAGCACACCACTGTGTTGGTACTGGGCCGTTTTACACCGTTCATGCATAGCTCTATAATTGTGGTCAATTTACATAAAGAAAAACACAGGAATTTTAGTATCGAGTTACCAGGTAAATATGTAGATTATCATCCTGAATTATTTCGTCGGAAAAATATCAGTACCTGAAAAAAGTGAGCCATACAGATTTTACAGTATGGAAATCAATGGCAAATGGTGCCGAAATTTCTTATTTCAAATGTCTTTTTTTTTTTTTTTTTTGTAATATGTAACTGTGAGTGCAATACTGTGAAGAGACGCTGCGGTAGGCCTAACGCCTCGCTTCGTCGATGATATGAAGTTTTGCTTCGTTGAAAGAAAGATTCGCTGGGGGGGGGTAGTTCACGTGCGGACGACTACAATTCCAAGCGCGTGTCTTCTTGCCAGGAGAGCGAACCAAGTTGTACTCATACGCTATAGAATATAGTTTGTTCATGTTTCTTCATTGTTTGTAAAGCAGATGTTGAGAAATTTTTCATTTTTTCACATATGACTCCCTGATTCGAAATAGAAAGTATTAATATGCTTTTCTATGTTGTACAGAAAACTGGGGAACTATAACTTTCGGTTCCGGTTTGAGCGGCTTCCATTCACAGCTGATTTGCTGTGTTCCTGCACTTTTGGTTCTCCTGTTAATAGCTTGTTCACAGGTCAGTTTCTATCTTACTCATACGTATCTTTTGCAAATCGAAGAGGGTTTTATCCACTTTTTCCTACTGACAACGTACAGGATACAACAAAATAAAGGGTGGAAAATGTGGACCTATTTTCTGTAGCGTATGACTACAACATTTATCGCTTGTTTGCCAACAACGTTATTTCTTTCTCATTGTACTCTTCTGCCTGTCATTTCGGCACAGCAACGAACCTTCCTTTTAACGGACCAAAGCTTCACATCTTCGCCGAAACGATACATTAGGCCTACCGCAGCTTCTCTTCACAGCGTCGGACTCGCAGGTCAATATTACAATAAAAATCTTTAAAACACATTTAAAATAGGAAATTTCTGCACCATTTGCCATTAATTTCCATACTCTGAAAATCTGTACATCACACTTTTTCCAGGTATTACTATTTTTCCGACGAAATAATTTAGGACTCTAATCTACACACTTACGATAATGTGATATGTTCAAAATTTGTATTTCTGTAACTTGACCTATTTGTTCATGTTTGCTCTATGTAACGGCATATTTTTTATTATATAGCCAATTTTCGCCAAAATTGAGAACTTATATCCAAAACGCTGGCATTGCGTTTACCAGTCTACTCTCTACAAGGTCTGTGTTAAAAACATTTCCCTCCCCCGTCTCACCAACATTTTATGAAACAACCCATGTCGCATCATTATCACGTTTAAAATGCATCTCTTGCCTACAAACATTTACATCAGTCGGTTTGCAATTTCTGTTCCTACCATCTGTGAGTAATCACACGTGGCACAGGCAAATAAGCCCCACCCATAGGTGTTGTCACTGAAACTGAATACCGCCCTCTGATTGGCTGAAATTTTTCCAGTCCCCCATCAATGTATGGAATGCCTATACGCGGTCGGGAGAGGGGGGAAGGATAGGATGGAAATAGAGCTTGGTCATGGTCAGTCATTGTCCAAACTCACTCAGTTAGTTTGCATCAGATTGCACATTCCTCCAGTGTCTAACAACTTTCATTTTGAAAGGATGTAAAAACAGGAATAGCTTTAAAAGAATTATATGCTTCTATTTAATTAAATCAATTTTTTATGAAACATTTTTTTTTTTTTTTCAATTCGCTGAGCGTGCCATTGGAAATTGTTCCACGTGGCATGCTTGCCGTAGGTTGCCGATGTCTGGTGTAATTGAAAATATGATTCGTTGGAACATATTTTCCTTTCCCACTCATTTACCATCCAATTCTTGTATTTATTCTTGTTTCGCTGCAGATAGCAATGGCTTACAGACAGGCCTGCTTCTGTAGCCCATACAATGCAATGTGCAGTGAACTGTATGTTGAGAGGCCATCAGACTTAATCCCTGATTCAGATTATCTGTAATCTGATGAAGTGTAGCCCGTATGTTGGACTGAACAAGTCTGCCTCTTTTCTGTTTAGCTCGAGCATTCAGTAGCAGTTGATGACCACACCCCTTGCGCTCAGACCCAGTTTTTCACTGTTTGTAAACTTTAACTGTTGGCCTCGAACATTTCATAAGTGCAGCCATTTTGCTAATGCTCGCACCAATGCTTCAACCATCCTCAATCATTCCATGTTCAAAGTCTGTCAGATCACGTCTTTTACCATTATTTCATGTGCAATGCCTTTGGCTTTCCTTTTTATACCGATTTTGCCATCTTGCATCTGCGGGATAGCTACTTTGCATAAAATTGTCTGGTGGTCATAATAATTTGACCACTCAGTGTGTGTGTATACTTACTCACACTGTATTTTTTCTTTATATAATCTGAAAACTGTGAAATTCTGGAAAAGGAAAAGAAAATTCTTTGTATGATTTCAGTGCCATAAATACCACACAATGAAGTCCCCAATGAACTGTTATGATGGAAACAGGATCATTCCAACTAGTGTTCAACTCTGCTGCTATTTGCAGTGATGTGGTCTTGTGCTTCTGCTGTACCATCCCTGCCAGTGTTTGCCTTATCCATATCTGACATCTTCGTATGGCATCAATGCCATTTCCATTTTGATGGTAGTTATAACCTTCAATGCAGTTCTTCATACTACACCTACTATTTCTGCTGTTCAAGTTACTGAAGCTCCTGCAAGATGCCCATCAATGAGTGTGCCATTTTTTTAGCCTACTGTCGTTTGATATTTTTGACAGTTACTCCACAACAGCTGTTTTACCTGCGACTGTGCCACACACTGCTATGTGGTAGCTGACATTGACCAATTCCATGGTAATCTTGAATACACTGCACTGGCACTTGATTGACACCTGGCTGCAAAAGCATTTTATGTCTGTGCCTATGGAAAGTAGAGGTTTTTGATGCTATGCATCTTTCCCAACAGCAGTAAAGTAAATCCCGTGCATAAAATTTTGATGTAACAAAAATGCGTTGCAGCAGTAGTAAAAACAAGTTAGTAAAATCATGCAATGCATTGATTATGATACGCTTTTCAACATACCGGAATAATAGGAAGATGGCTTGGTTTTGAGGGGACTAAACTATGGTATAACGTTTGAAGTTCACATATATCAAAATTAAATCTCTTTGTGCCTGTGTTACCTATTTCTATTATCAAGAGCTACCACACATAAGCCGTTTTATAATTAAAAATTCCCATCCAAATCGGGCAATTTTCACGGAAGTTATCATGCGAAAATAATGGCTAACAAATCTCATGCATGCGCACTGCCCGCAATTGCTGACCAAAAACATTTTTGGCAGAACTACTTCCAAAGTAATTACGGAGCAATGTATTGTATTTCATCGCAATTGAAACATTTTTACTCAAGTTATGAGGATAATGGTTGTGGAATAAATCTCACTCCTGTGCCCTGACCTTTGACCCCATTTCGATGATATTCAACAGAACTGGCTCAGTATACCTCCGGAACAACATGATAAAGTTTTATCACAATCGAAGCATTTTTGCATAAGTTATGATGCATAAGGGCGATGTAATAGATCCTGCACCTATGTCCTGACCTTTGACCCCATTTCGTCCATTTTCAATAGGTTTGTCCCCTACCACTTACTGAAATTTCATCAAAATCGAACTATTTTTACAAGAGTTATTGAAGCTAAACAGTCAAAATACTTAATATTACTGCTGCTTCTTCTTTCATTGGTTTTATGACAAGAACATTCATTAATTCACCTAACTAAGTTCCACTCATTGTCAGGAATTAGTAAACCTTATTGCTTGTTGTAAGGATTTAATTCCTCTTAGTATGTACCGGACTGTGGCTTAATGCAGTCATGAGTGATGCAAATAAATGCAATGTGTTGTAAGTAAGTGTATACTTTTGAATCACTCATTTTATTTCACATCCAGAAAGATCTTATCATGTGGAATATGCATAGCATACATTTTCTGCAAAGACTACCAGAGTACTCTCTTCATTGTTTGCTTATGCCTGTAGTATTTTCAGCAATCATGATGCATTAAGCTTTGGAAATGCCAATACTGAAAATACAAAGGAATCAGCCCCTGCTCCCTCCCCACTTTAATCTTTGAATGACACAATAGTTGAAGAAATGAGATATGAAGTGCACTTAGGATCATTTCATGAATAATGTTGATGGGTGATTAATTGATTTACTTATTTCTCTAAGAATGTAGTATTATGTTATACTACATTAAAGACTGTTTTTGTTCTGTGCTGTAATTATATTTCAGTTATGAATAGTTCTTTTCAGCAGTTCTTTAGATATAGAGTGCTGCAGTTATCCAAATTAGAGAATGGCTTAAACAGTCAATATGTAGGACAGAAGTAATTTTCACAGCAGTGTTGGGTATTATTGCTCAACTTTCAGAAGTGAAGCAAAATGGCTTTTTTCATGGACTATTAATATGAATAACGTTTCTTTTTTAGCTATTACCTCATAAATGTGGATTAACTGAACTATGTACTAAAAATGGTTTGTATTTTTTAAAACTTTCCTCTAACGTAATGTAATGGACTTTAAAAATAAAATAGAGAAAATCTCCTAACATCCACCCATTCATTAAAAAAGAACCTTAAAAATTTCTCATAAAAATGAAATATAATGGGCTAAAGAAAAGTACTAGCATAGGACTCTGCACAAAAAATAAGGTGAGCTCAGGAGTCTCACAGAAAAGAAAAAAAAAAAAGCATAACAAAACACTAGGCAAGTGAATGAGTAGTCCTCTTCATATGTAATTTGTCAAATCTTCTTCCTTTCCAGCATACACTGGAATGTAAAATGAGGCAGAGCCAAGAATATCAAGAAAAAATTCCAGTGCAAAATAAATGCAGTTGATATTGGAGAAAAAAAACCAAGAAAAAAAGCTCATCCCCTTCCTCTAGCTGTATGCATATATACATAAATCTGCACAAGGGCAATTTATATCTGTTACAAAAAGTTTCAAAATTTTGATATGCAGAGTGAGCATTTGAAAAATTCGTTGTTGGCTTAACTTAAAAATTTAGTTGTTAGCTAGTTTTTTGGGTTATTTCTACACAACAGTAAAATCAGGAAAAAAAAATTTTTTCATTACAATATACACTATATTGACAAAAAGTCACTGGACACCCCTTCAAAAGCAAATGAACGGATCCTCTGCATTGTTAAGATGCACAGTACAGCTGCAAACAGAATAAAAACAAACCTGCAGCTGACTGCGATCATATCGCACTGTGAGGTTGAGTGAAAATGTCACAGCGGGAGAGAATTGGCTTTAAGAAAGGAAAGATTCTTGGGTGTTATATTAGTGGGTTGTCCATAAGAGAAAGTGAGAGGCGTTTAGACATACCCAAGTCAACTGTTTTGGATGTACTGAATAAGTGGAAGACATGGCGTGCCTGAAGCAGCAAAATGTACCGGCAGATCAAAGAAAATCAGTGATAAAGGATGTTGAAGCCTCAGGAAAGTCGTTACAACTAATCAATAAAGTACTGCACAAGACCTCGGTGTACAGGCAAGTAAAAATGCTGGAACCTTGGTATGTACATGTACCATTCACAGAGAACTTCATTCCATGGGTTACCGTGATCGTGCAGTTACTCAGAAGACTTTCATCTCTACTCGGAATGCTACTTGTTGTTTAGCATGGTATAAAGAACATTTATCATGGACCGTAGATCAATGGAAACTGGTCCTACGAACTGATGAATCCAGATACACAATCCATTCGTCAGTCTGATGGCCGTGTGTGGGTATGGCAGCAGCCGGGGGAATGCTATTTACTACAGTGTACTGTTCCTACGGTCAAGTTTGGGGCTGGCAGTATACTCGTGTGGGGGGTGTTTTTCATGGTATGGTCCCAGCCCATTGGTTATCGTGGGCAAACCTGTTCACCAGCATGTCTACCTCGATATTCTAAACAATTAGGCCCTACCTACTCTGTGGCAATACTATGGAACCGAGCCTTGTTGTTACCAGCACGATAATGCACCGATCCATAAAGCAAGGACTGTTACGGCGTGGTTTGACGATAATTCCGTATCGTGTGTGGACTGGCCAGCACAGAGCCCTTATCCTAATCCTATAGAACACCTATGGAATGAATTAGAGCACCGCATGAGAAGTTTGGAACCAAGGCCTACTCTACTCAGCAACAGTTAGTGGCAGCATTATGTACTGTATGGAAGCGCATACCTATCGCTGTGTTCCAAAACCTTGTCGAAAGCATGTCTCCAAGGGTCAGTGCATTCGTTAAGGCCAAAGGTGGACTGACACCATAATAATGTATGTCAATAAATGCTATGTTGTGTTTCTCTTCTAGGTGTCCGGTTTAATTTTTTCAATATAGGGTATATATGGGAAAAATATTGTTATCTAAAAATTGGTTCTTTTATCTATTTTAAAAAGCTGGAAGCAATGGATTGCTCATATGTGTAGTAATTATCCAAAAGTAGTAAAGCTTACATATGAGGTACATTAATAAATATTTTAATTGCTCATACATGATTCAATTGATTCCATGAAAACAATGTAAACACTGCATGGGATTTTGAACTTTAATAAGGAAAAAAATTATGGCGATAGATATCAAGTCTCTGCAGAGGATTTTTGTTTTTCTAACAAAAATCTTTTGCATATTAAAATGAGATGTGCTTAGCCATCTAAAGACTACAATGAACAGAACTTCTTTTTTTCCTCCCTGGAAAGTTTAGATTTTTTTACTGACCTAGTTAATAAAAAACTGTTAGTAAAAAAATCTAAACTTTCAGGTTGTTGAATGAATGCTGTATGTATCTCCAGACATAGCATTGAGCTCCCCCTTCAAGATATGTAATAAAGAATGCATTTTTGCATCTGCTCTCTTATATTTAAAAATGATAGATGGGAAGAAGTTCCCAGTCGAAGTTATTATTGTACACTGCACTTGTAAAAGAATACAAACTTGTATATGTGTGCATGGGGGAGAGAATGCACTCTTTAATAATCTTTGATGCATCTTGTCAGTTTGATGACATCATTTCCTACAAATGTATAGCATTATATGTTTCTATTTACACTGATTTTTTGGGTTTTAGAGAAAGCATTTATATGAAAAATGTGTTTACAGTGAAGTAAATACTTCAGAATTAAAGTACTTTATATGACTTATCAATTAATATCTCTTGCAGGATCCAAAAGAATCATAGCACTAAAAAAAATGTGTTGATTGATGCAATCATTTGTTCATGGATGGTTGAGAATTCAGCTAATGAAGTTTTGTATCATAGTCATCTCTATTTTAAAAAAAAATGTACAAATGAAGTGTTGTTTCTATATGAATTTTCAAAACAATCATTTCTGTAAAAAGGCAAATAAATGTTTTTAGTCTTGGAAGATTTTTGTTTTATATTTTTCATTGTCTTTAGATGTTACACATTTACATAATATTTGTGAAATCTAGAAATGTTCATAATCCTTGATTACAAAATTCCACATTGTGCAAAGAAGTACCATAATTTCGGGTAAATAAGCCGCACTGGCGTATACGCTGCAGCAATAAAAAAGGGGTGGAATGAAAAAAATCGCCAGAAACGCTGCACCTTCCCAGTAAGGTGGGGAAGTACCACGGCGGAATCTTGAAAACATTATGTAGATAAAAATATAGTACCTGATCTTTCAAATAAAAAAATATATAAATCAATTAAACAAAATTCAACCTTAAGGAAAACATTTACCCTACTACCTATTTTATAAAAGTTTACTCAAATTCATAAGGCGCTTAAGCCAATTATAAAACATATATAGCTCAAGAATTTAAAAAATACATTCTGAAAATATATGGTACACATAGTTTTTCAATCAAATCCATCAAAATCGGAAACTTCACTTGTCCGAAATAAAAAGTTTTAAAAGCTCATTATCTAAGAAAACTTGGGGTCGTATGCATAACTTGCGCTGTCTTCAGGCTTTTTGCCGCAGTTTTTAGAAATAATATTTGCTTCAGTGAAGCCCGAAATAATCGTTGAAGTTTTGATGTTTTTCCAGGATTCGGAAAAACATATTTATTTACCATTAGCTTAAAACTAGAAGAAGTATAACTTCTGTGTTTTGTCATTTTACTTTCCATGATAACGTAGAACTACGCGTATTCGAGAAAATGCAATTTGGCAAACTGAATGCAACAAAAGCACACATCACTGACAAAATTTGCACATGTTGTCCTTGAGTCATTGGCCAATGACAATCGATCTTGGATGGTAGTCGAATATCCCGTTTCAAGAGGGGAGAGAGTGAAGCTGATGACATGAGTTCAAAGAGAGTTATTTGCTCGGAACATGAAACAAGGGCGATCCTTGCTAATGAAATCGATTCCCTGCGAAGCCCCCCCCCCCCCGCGCGCAACGAATTTATTCTGAGTTTTATTGGAGTCTCCTCTCTTACCTGTCCCACCTCAATCCTATAACCTATTATTGTCATGCCTTGTTTTAAGAGGGTGGGTGGAATTTATTGCACGTGGCTGTAACGTTGTTATCGATATTCTATTCCCTCTCTATTGAGATATCTTCCCGCGGGAAAAAGAATGGAACAAGCCAAAACGTTTTTTGTTGCATAATTTTGCTCTGCCAAAAAAAAAAAAAAAGTTTTGTACGCCGCCATGCTGTATAAGCCGCGGTGGTCGAAAATTTTATTTTGAACTCGTATGTGCAGCGGCGTATCTACCCGAAATTACGGTAGTTTGTATTTGTTATACAGGTTTTTTTTGTCATTCTCATTTTAAGTTTTTCTGTGAAAACCGTACCACTTTTTAAGGGGAAAGAACCACATTAGAATAATTTTAATGTGTTGTAAATTGGTATAATTATTTAATACATCTGTGGTATGAAGTTGTTTCCTTTTTAATATGTGAAGTGAACCTTTGCCTACACGTTTATGGAATTGATTCCAGTATTATTTTCCCGGCACCGCCACCAGTGGGCAATCTTAGTGAGAGATGGGTTTGCCTCCTCGGGGTGCTCTATGGGCAACAATGGCACACAGAACAGCAACAGGGGCCTCTGTGAATCTTGGAGAGGTGCCAGCTAGTTCTGTGTGACATTGTTGGTGGAAACACCAACTCACTGGGTTATGTTCCAGAATCCTTAGGTTGAATGACCAACTGGGACCGTCAGCTGTGGGCTGATCCCCCACACTGATGTATTTTCCTGATTACAAAGACTCGAAGAAAGCTAGAAAAGGACTCAAGTGTGGGATATGGTGGACCTACCACACTTGAGAAGGATGGTTCACCAAGTGTTTCTTTCAGGACTTTTTGGCCGGGGGTAGGAGTGGGGGTGGCAAATGGAACCTCAGAGGGGCAAGTTTTCCATTTGCTATATACATATATATAATTTTAACTACTATATTTATATGCATAGAAGTAATTACTATATATCTAGTATAGGGGCTTATTTAGAGCCCCCACCCCCGGGAAATGTTTCATTTTTTTTTGTTTTTGGTTAAAATGCGACTTGCATTAGAAAAACGTGCCTTAATTTAATAAAAATGTATCAACTTATATTTTAAAAAAATGCTTCAATTTTTCATTAACTTTAATTATCCAGATGGTGGATTTCAACCCCCCCCCCCCAAGAAAAAATTTATATACATCCCTGATATAGTAATTACTTCAAACATTTCAGGAATAACAAACTTTTTTCAGCTAAAGGAGGGTAGGGGGGTTCCGCAGGCTTGAAATGTTTATTAAAATGCATTCAAGGCATGCCACGCCTCCCCGGTGGCGCATTGGTCTAAGCGATGGCATCTGATCATTCGTCCGAGAGGGGTCCGGGTTCAAATCCCGGTGAGGCATGGATGTTGTGTTTGTCTTACGGCACTGGCTCTCTCCTTTCCCTGTGACCAGTGACCCTAAATTAGGGACGGGTGACTGCTTATAGCCCATTGAGTTGCTCATGGTGGTCGTTAAACCTCCAACCAAAAAAAAAAAAAAAATTCAACGCACTCTTGTTTCTGAATCCCGATTCCCAGAAAATTGGGTATGATTAGTCTACTTATTATATTTTGAAGGATACCATGCGTCGTAATACACTTTTTAATAAAATAAACTATAACTACTACCATTTGAACAAATATTAAAAAATATATAATTTAAGTATTTGTAGCATAATAAGAAATGATACTTCCTTTTCCATCATAGCCTGAATTTATAAAAATTTGGCTCGGTAACCTAAAATGTCTGGAGGGGTTGTCTCCGGGAGCCCCCCCCCCCCCCATGTATGCCTGAAAGAAACACTGGGTCCACTACGGAATAGACCTGGACCTTCTAAACAGCATATGAGAAAGAGATCTTGGCTGAGTAAGTGTAAGATTGGTGTATGGAATACTGGAGGTATGAATGGAAAGACAAATGAAGGTGATTGAAGAAATGAATAAGTATTAAATTGGATGTGCTGTGTGTGTGAGTGAAACTAAAATGAAGGAAATTGGGATAAAATGGTACGGCGAGTGTGTGGTCTGGAGTCTTGGATAATGTGAGAGCACAGGCTGGTGTAGGTGTGATTTTTAATGAAAAGATGAACAACTTGGTTCACTATAGCTGCATAAGCGAAATAATTCTCTGGATTCGTTTGAAAGTGAAACTTCAGAGAATAGTAATTGCCGTGTATATACTCCTTGTGACTCAGAAACTTCTGATAGGAAGGAAGATTTCTGGAATGAGCTGAAAGCTGTTTTGAGCCAGTTTGGTGCTAAAGAGAAAGTTATAATTGCTAGGGATTTTAATGCTAGAGTAGGTGTGCAGAATGGGATTTCTGATAATGTTCTGGGTAAGTTTAACATGCATTAGATTCTTCCGCGGATTCGCGGAATTTCACTTTTTTTTTTTTTGTCATCATTAAGGTCATTCTCAAGATCGATGCAAAAATGAAGAGAAATTTTTCCTGGATTAATGTATTTCCGCATGAAACTATGGGCAAGGATTTCCGAAAACGGAAGTTAAGACGCCGCGAAAATTTCCCTGTAGTCTTCAGGCATGAAATTCTTCTCTGTATTTCCGAAAACGGAAATTAAGGCGCCGCTAAAATTTCCCTGTAGTCTTCAGGCACGAAATTCTTCTCTGGATTTCCGAAAACGGAAGTTAAGACGCCGTGAAAATTTCCCTGTAGTCTTCGGACATGAAATTCTCTGTATTTCCGAAAACGGAAGTTAAGACGCCGCGAAAATTTCCCTGTAGTCTTCAGGCATGAAATTCTTCTCTGGATTTCCGAAAACGGAAGTTAAGACGCCGCGAAAATTTCCTTGTAGTCTTCAGGCATGAAATTCTTCTCTGAATTTCCGAAAACGGAAGTTAAGACGCCGCGAAAATTTCCCTGTAGTCTTCAGGCATGAAATTCTTCTGTGGATTTGAGGAATTCCGCTATTTTCGTTATCATTTTGGGGCATTTTCCAGATCGATTTACAACTGAACAGGAATTTTGGGGGAATTGGATGTGGTGGAGGATTCGTTTTCCGTTGGAGGACGGAATTTCATCTTTCTAAACTTTCAAGAACGGAAGTTAGAAAGAGGTGAAGATTTCTCTTGCGATGTACATTCTACTCAGTATTGTTACTAAATATCCTTTTATTCCATAAATTTTCGTATCTCAGCTTAAAAATGGGGAGAAAGTTTCATAAAACGGAAGTCGAACGAAGCTCAGATTTCTTCCGTAATCATAATGCGCCCCCCCCCCCTTGTGATGTTCTCACTTTCCCGTGTTGTTAAATGTTACTTTTCCCCATAAATGTTTGGATTTAAGCTTGATAAGGGGGAGGTGAAATTTTTAGGAATTGATGCATAGTGTTCAAAGTATTCATGTTCTCAAGATTATCTAAAATAGTGAAAGCTTTGATATCATGCATTCATGGTCGTCAGGCTGAAAGTGCTTTCAGCATGATGGATAAAATTGTAATCTTAGGGAATTAAAAATAAAAGAAAAGGAAAGCAACAATGAAGAAATGGGAAGGTAATCATATCAACAGAAAATAAAACTAAGCAATGAATGCTGTGCATCTGCAAAATCAACGAAAGACATGGCTGTGGAACTTGTTGAGAAGAAAACAATACAAGAGGAAACTGGAGCTGATGTTCTAGCAAGCAACAATAAAACAAAAAAAACAAAAAATACTGTATGTAAAGCAATGCATTTTGATACTGTATTATTTTGTTTTGAATTCAATATCTTTTTATTGTGATACAGCGATGTGCTACAGTTTAATATTTACATAATAAATTACAGTGAACAATTCCATCTTGTGCTGCATTATATCACACTTGCTCGTCGCACGTTCTGATTTTTCTTCCGGTTAAAAAGTTCAGCTATTTTGTTTCTTGGTTGGTCTCCTGTATGGTTTAATGATTCTGGTCTGAATGACAATGGTGAAAGATTAATTGAACTCTGCATTGAAAATGGATTGTGGGTATCTAATACGTTTTTCAACCACAATTATATCCACACATACACTTGGGAAAATTGTACTCTCAGATTAAAGAGTGTAATAGATTTTGTTGTTTATGATCAGTGCCTCAAACAATTAGTTGTTTGATACCCGTGTGATGAGAGTTGCAGATGTTGGCTCTGATCATCACTTGTTAGTGTCATGGGTGAAACTGAATGTTGGAGAAGGAGGTATAAGAAGATGCCTAAGGTGAAAAGAATAAAGGTTGAAAGGCTGTCTGAAGAACATTTTACGGTACTCTGATTTACTCAGGGAGCGTTTGAATGAGTTGAAGGCATGTGAGAGGGATGTAGAAAAGAAGTGGACATGTTTTAAGAACTGTATTGTCACTGCTGCTGAATAGGTCTGTGGTACTGCAACAGTGGGTAGGTTTAAAGGTGATGCTTGGTGGAACAGTGAGGTTAAAGAAGCAGTAAAGAGAAAGAAGGAAGCATACTTGGGGATGTTGCAAGGTTGAGTTTCGGAGGATGAATATCGCTGTAAGAAGCATAAGGCAGTAAAGTTGGTTTGCCAGAGTAAGGCAAAAGATGGGAAGGAAAGGTACGATTTGGCTGTTTGGAAAGATAGAAAAACATTCTGGAAGTACATAAGACACAGGAAAAATAGGGGAAATAAAATTCTAAGATGTGTAAAGAATAGTGTCAGAGAAATGATATGCGAGCCCAATAAGCTAAGTGAAAGATGGGGTGAGTATTTCTGTGATTTATTAGGTCATGAAAGCAAAGGTGATTCTGGGGCAGAAGCAGATGATGATATAGTGAGAAATGGAAGCACTGATGGGATCTCAAGAGAAAAAGTGTGTAAAGCTCTAAAATCTCTGCAGAATGGTAAGGCTTCTGGAGTAGATGGCATATCTGCTGAGATGCTAAAATATAGTGGTGACTCTGTGATTCACTGCTTAACTGAAATTTGCCAGTTATGTTGGAAGCTAGGAATGGTCCCTCAGGATTGGAGAGATTCTATCATTGTTCCCTTGTATATGGGAAAGGGTGATCAGACTGAATGCAAGAACCTTTGTGGTATCAGTTTACTGAGTGTGCCAGGAAAAGTATTTGTAAAGATTGATAGGGTACAGGGTCTTACATCAGAGAAAGTGTGGGATGTGCAGAGTGGTTTTATGCCTGGCAAGGGCTGCACTAATCAGATTTTTGCTTTACACATGATGATTGAAAAGTATCTGTCTGTTGGTAAAAAAGTGTTTGTGGCCTTCATAGATTTAGAGAAAGCTTATGAAAAAGTAAATAGGATTCTTCTGTGGAAGGTACTGAATAAATATGGTATTACTGGGAATCTACAGTACTTAGTAGTGTGAAAGCCATGTACACTGGCAGTACAGCTTGTGTACGAGTGAATGGTGTTTTATCGAAATGGTTTTCTATTGGTGCAGGAGTCGGGCAAGGTTGTGTAATGTCAACCTGGCTGTTGAATATATTTATGGATACATGATGCCAAAATGGATAATACTGGGTTGTGTCTTGCTCTATGTGTGTGTGCAGATTGCTCTATGCTGATGATACAGTCCTATTGGCAGAGAGCAAAAGTGAGTTGCAGAGTATGTTGTCCCAGATGTATAAAGTTTCTATGAAATTCAAACTGAGTATAAATAAGGGAAAACCCAAAGTTTTTTTTTTTTTTTTTGAGTGAGGAACTGTTCATACTGAATGCAAGATAAGCCTTGATGGCACAGAGATTGGCCAGGTGAATAAGTTTGTATATTTAGGAAGCATATTTGACAGAGAGAACAAATCGGATGGTGAAATTAATAGGCGAGTGAATTCTTCATTGAAAGTCATAGCTGCCTTAGGAGGATTTTACAAGAATGATGGGTTCTCAGGGAAGTCAAGAAAGGCTGTGTATGAAAGTGTAATTGTTCCTACTCTGATGTACGGCAGTGAAACCTGGATACTGCAGAAAAGACATAGGAGTCGTTTGTGTGTTGTGGAGATGCGTTACTTACCGGGGTGGTAAGACATGTTCTGATCATGTGAGGAATGAAGAGGTGTTGCAGATGTGTAATGTGAGGCAAAATGTTGTTGGTAAGGTGGAGACTAATATTCTTAGGTGGTTTGGCCATGTTGAAAGAGTGAATGATGAGGTGTTGATTAAGAGAATTTTTTCAGCCCAAGTGGCAGGAAAGAAAGGTAGAAGAAGGCCAAGGAAATCATGGTAGGACCAGATTCAGGAATGTCTGCTTGAGAAAAAGATTATGAGTATGAAGTACAAAAGGTCTTGTGTGCGGCTTGTGATGGATGTTAATGAAGCTCAAGCGGTGTGTAGAGATCTTTGCAAATGGAGACATTTGATACACCAACAGTAAGTAAATTTCAGTTCTATCAGTTACATGTGTACTTGGTACATGGGCTTTCTTTGAGGAGCTAACCTCTGAGACTCAGAGAACAGCTTAATGGATATGTATGTATGTATTATTTTCTGGTCTAAAAAACAATGCTATCAGCAATCATTTTCTATGAATACAATTCTTCAGAACTCACAAGTTCGAAAGTTATATAAATGATATACACTGCCGGACAATTGCTAAGGACGGATGACAATAGCAACGATAGCAACCATAAAATGGAAGGCAGGAAAATGTGGAAATTAGCATAAGTGCGGGATACAGTAAGACGTGTTGTGCGTATGCAAATTTTGGATTGCCGAACTTGTTCGTGACGTCATAGCGCTGATAAGAGATATAAAGGATTTGACGCGTATTGACCGTTGTTGTTCAAACGCAAAGTTGAAAGAGAAAGAATCAATTGACGAACTTGCAATTTTCAGTATGTCTTCCCGACATCACCTAGATGGTTTTACGCGTGGCCGTATTATTGGCAAGATTGAAGAAGGGCGAAAAATAACAGATGTTGCCAGGGAGTTCGACGTCAGCCACAGTGTTGTTTCAAGGCTTTGGAAATCATTTCAAACAATTGGAGAGTGTAGCAAACGTCACGAGGGAGGTCGTGTTCGCAGTACGACACCTGCAAAAGATCGGTACATAGTGCTATGAACAAAAAGACACTGGCGCAGCACAGTTAGTGAGGTAGCAAATCAGTTAATGGCTGCTACTGGCAAGCGGATCTCCCGAAAAACTGTCGCCAGACATTTGCATGAAGGAGGACTATACGCCCGCTGTCCTGTTGTGTGCATTCCATTGTCCAGACGTCACCGTACTACCCGTTTGCAATGGTGCCATCAACATCGCAATTGGACTAATAACGACTGGTCTGCTGTCCTCTTCTCAGATGAGAGTAGATACAGTCTATCGTCTGATTGTCGACGACAACTGATCTGGCGTGATAGTGGTACTGCATGTTGTCCAGCAAACATACAGGAAAGGGACCGATATCCGACATGTAGTGTCATGGTATGGGCTGGCATCATGATCAATGGCCGTACGTCCTTCTATGTGCTTCCAACTGGGACTATGACTGGCCAACGATACATTAATGATGTTCTGCTACCTCATGTTTGCATGTTCCGTGGTGCTGTCGGTGATAGATTCATTTTCATGGACGACAACGCAACATGTCGAACAGTCGCTGTCCTGGAGTGTCTTGTGAGCGAGGATATTCAACGCCTCGTATGGCCAGCATGTTCTCTAGATCTGAATCCCATTGAAAATGTGTGGAATGCTTTGGGGAGGAGTCTTGCTGGTCGCCAATGCCCTCCAATAAACAAGGACACCCTCATCCGTGCACTGACAGAGGAATGGGATAAACTACCCCAACAGCTGCTTGATAATGTTGTGCAAAGCATGACACGACATGTGGAATCTTGCATCGCCCTCCATGGTGGCCATATCCCGTATTGACATCTTACGCCGGAACGCCTGCGGACGGTAATTGAATTTTTTTCACGTTTACGTATTCTGCACAAAATGGCCTGTTTGTCCCTTGAACACGTTCCGAAGCCTTCTGGATTTCAGAGCACAATAAATTGTCTTTCTTGTGATGTCCTGGCATTCTGACATTATTTTATTTCACTTGGCATCCAACCACACTTACTTTTTTATGCGCTATATAGCCGTTTATGATCCGTCCTTAGCAATTGTCCAGCAGTGTATAATGATAAAAAAAGTCAACCTAATATCTTCCAGTTTGAGGACTAGAAGTAGTCCCTCATCCCTAATTTAGGGCCAGTGGTAACAGTGAGTGGATGGTGCTGTCAGACTAACACACTACTCATGCCTCATTATGGTGCTCAAACCCAGGCCTGTCTCAAATAAACAGTCAGAAGCCAGTGCATCATAACACTCAGCCACCAGGGAACTGAAGAATTTTTTGAACTGAATCAGTAGGAATGTACAGATGAATGACCCTTTCTCATCATAGCAAACTGGTGATTTCTGGTTTGAATTCTGGTATAAGAAATCTGGTTATGAACAGGTGTAAAACCTTACAGTTGTGTGCTTGGAAACGCATTGAGGTAGTGGCTAACACACCACAGAAATAGAAATTAGGTTAGGCTGGTTTTTGAGTCCTTCCCATAAGATAATATAATTTTCCAACAATTTTTGAATTCTTCACATGATTCATTGTAGCTGTTGACATTTTTGTTCTCATGACATACATGTTTGGGTCATATAATACCTTGACTTTTCCATCAAACCTGTGTTCTCATTATCAGGTGTATAGCAATCTGGAAAGATGAATAAATTGTCCTTTTTCACAGGTCTGAGATTTCTCAGTTATAGTTCTACGTAAAGTCTGATCAAAGGATCCAAATGATGGATTAAGCAAATAATAAATCATTAATGTAAACTAGATCCAGATTTTTAATTGCCTTCCAAGTATTTAAATGTGCATAGACATTGTTAGACTTCAGATCTCGCCCTGACTGGAAACTGCATTTGGAATCATCCTTCTGTATTTGAAGTAGACAGTCTCTCATCATTGACCATATGTGTGCTGTGCTATCAAATCTCCATTTCTGTGTGGATTTGATGTCGGGAAACAACCATCAGGAATCACATGGTGCTGGATTGGGTGAGTGTGGGAAGAAGGGATGGGGGGCGTGCCCCAAAACCAGCAGTCATGAGCATTGTCTTTAACAGGATTGAGTAATATATAACAAAAATAAACAAACTTCGGTTGTTGAAATGTATGCAAACTGCCCTTGTGTTCCAGCAGAAATTTTTATGCCATTGTGAAACACTACAGCAGTTACAACAACAACTTTTATGTGCCGCCTATATTTTATTTGAACATTCTGATCAAACTCTGTGTTTACCTTCTAGCTTCCAAGGATTTCTACTCTGTGATAACTGTATTCTTTCTCATCACACCCATGAGAAATATTCTTTTGCATCACATTCCAGAAATTGTGTGACAGTCATAGCACATATCATCTTTAAAACTCAATTCATCGCATTCAAACGGATTTAGAAACTTTCTGAGAATTCATCATTCAGTGGTTGAAATATGATAGTCAATCTTCCCAAGATGTCATCTGTATAATTTTCAGGGTTTGTTTGATATGAATTTTTATGTTGTTAAAAGCACAACCATCAAATTCGGTAAAAAAAAAAAAAAAAAAAGGTGTGTTGATAATATACACTATATTGACAAGAGCCACCGCACACCTAGAAGAGAAACACACCATAGCATTTATTGACATACATTAGTACGGACCAAGTGCAGTGACCCTTCGAGACATGCTTTCCACAAGGTTTTGGAACACAGCAATAGGAATGCGCTTCCATTCAGTACATAATGCTGCCAGTAACTGTTTCTCAGTAGTAGGCCTTGATTCCAAACTTCTTATCTGGCATTCTAATTCATCCCATAGGTGCTCTATGGGATTACGATCAGGGCTCTGTGCTGGCCAGTTCAAGCACGATACGGAATTATCGTCAAACCACTCCGTAACAGTCCTTGCTTTATGGCTCGGTGCATTATCCTGCTGGTACCAACATGGCTCGGTTCCATAGTATTGCCACAGAGTTGGTAGGGCATAATTGTCCAGAATATCGAGGTAGACGTGCTGGTTAACAGCACGTCTACCTCGATATACGTGGCGCAGTGGTCTAAGCGCTGGCTTATGATCATTCGTCAGAGAAGTAAGTGTCCGGGTACGTATCCCGGCGAGGCATGGATGTTGTGTTTCTCTTACGGCACTGGCTTTCTCCCTTCCCTGGAATTTAGGAAAATTAGGGACGGGCGACTGCTTGTAGCTAGGAGTAGTAATTTTATCGCGGGGGAAAAAAAGGCGAAATTCGTGGGGCGGTGAATTGCAAAATTTCGCGAAAAATTCGACGCTTTTCGTGAAATTTCGGGATTTACCTCGACATTTTGCGAAGTACCGTATTTCCTCAAATATTCGTCTTTCATGCTCTTTCCCCACGCTTTGGATATGTAAGATGCGTTGTCTGTCATAAAAGTGATTATATTCGAAAAAGGTATTTTATACTTATTGACGCACTGAAGTATTGTCTCGCCGACTGCTTTAAAATTTACGGATACCAAAGTGATGCACTCCAGGAAGATTGCATTCAAAGAGGTTTCAGCATTAAGGCTTTCAACATTCATTTCAGCTGATGGAACAGCAAGAATATTCAAAATGTATCTACTTTCAGAATCAGTTGTTTCGTCTGCTACGATGCTTACACCGGATAGATGATTTAAAAAAATCTTGTTGCTTGTGAATATCATATATTTTCGGAAAATAACATTTCCGCATCCAATTTGCGTTTGGAATAACATCAATATCCTTCAACGAATTTTCCATGTAATTTTTTAATGTATGGTTATCCAGTTTGGAAAGTGGGATGCTACTAGCTGCACAAAACGCACCAAATTTCGAAAGTTCAGTTGAGCGATGCTGTTCTTGTTTAGTTCTTTTCTCAATTAATTAATCAAGACATTTCTGCATTATTTTCGGTTGACTGTTCAGACACACTTTTTTCTTTTTTGTTTTTATGCATCCATCTTGCTTGCTAAATGCTTTTCACAACTGTCCTTTCTTGAAAAATCCACTGGTGTGTTGCAACACGAACAGAACAATGGATTTTTGTTGGCTGGAAACGTTTCCTTCCTGTACTGTTTGCATCTTTCAGATGCACTCGTTTTACTCACGTGACCCATTCTCAAAATTAACAAACAGTATCTAGAAACTTTATAAACTAAATATTCACACGAAAGCACACAAATTTTCTAAGCTAAGCGACTGCGAAACTCAAACGCTCCTTTCTGTGAACTGCTTTTCCCAGTTAAAACTACTAATATAATTGATGACATCCGGTCTACTAGTGCGGCAAGTCGCCAAGGTCGTTCAACATTAGCGAGAATGGAAATCACGACAGACCACTCGTGCATTCTTCAGCAGAGTGCATGTGACCCGGAATTACCCGTCAAGCATGTTCGATAAGAGTCTCATCGTAACGAACAATCTTGAGGGGTAATTCAAGGCGTAAAGTTCTGGTTTGTGAACTTTGGAGTAGAATTACTTTGCGGTATATCTTTCGCCCTAAATTCTAATGAAGGCAGCATTAAAATTATTTAAATATGGAAAATAATCTAAAAATTATTAAAGAAATTAGGCAAAAACATCTGAAGTTCACGGATATATTTGATATTCACGAAATTACAGAAAAATCCCTAAAATTCGCAAAAAAATCGCGAAAATTCGCGCTGCGAAACAATTACTAGCCCATGGATTTGCTCAAAGTGGTCGTTACACCTCTATTAACAAAAAGTCCCCACGGAAGAATCGGGGCGACATATATTTCATATTAGTCCTTCAGACAAAAACGATATCCCAGAACCCTTGTTGATCCTCTCATGCAGACTCCCAATCATGGGGGCAAATTTTCCTTCTGGAGATGGAATTCAGTCTTTCAAAACTTTCCGATTTCGGAAAGTTACAGACAGAGTGAAGATTTCTCTCGTAATCGTACCCCCTAACGGCCACCCCGGTGGCGCAATAGTCTAAGCGATGGCTTCTGACCATTCGTACGAGATGGGTCTGGGTTCGAATCCCGGTGAGGCATGGATGTTGTGTTTGTCTTACGGCACTGGCTCTCTCCCTTCCCTGGAGCCAGTGGCCCTAAATTAGGGACGGGCGACTGCTTATAGCCCATTGAGTTGCTAACGGTGGTCGTTAAACCTCCAATACAAAAAAAAAAAATCCCCCCTAGCGATGGTCCCTCTGTCAATATCGTTAAATATTCTATTGCATAATGTTTCTACACTGCTGGCCACCCAAAATGCAACACCCATAAGGAAGCATCCGATTGGCCTCAAAATTCGCAGCATGCGTCGCCCGCGAGAGGACATGCAAACGATTAGCATTGCAGGGCATATGCAAATCATGTGCAACCGGCTCGCCACAGAGAAGCACTATAAGAAGGGTGCACAGAAGGCGGGGTGTAAGTAATGGAAGTGTGTTGTGCTGCCGGACCTGTGCGTGGGAAGCTTCCTGATGCCTCGTCGCAGAATACGGCAGTCATTCCAGCATGTTTCGGAGTTCGACAGAGGACGAATAGTGGCTAATCGCGACAGCGGTTTATTGTACCGAGACATCGGCGCTCGTGTGGGACGACATCCAGGGACAGTGAGGCGAGTATGGATTCGGTGGGTGCAGGAGGGACGGACAGACCGACGTGAGCGATTGCCGTAGCCGCGGCACACCACCGATCGAGAGGACCGGCATGTTGTGCGGCGGGCATTGACTGCTCGAACCGCCACATCACGAACGTTAGCGAAAGGAATTAGGGTGTGTTGCGCAACAACCTGTGTCAGCACGTACTGTTTGACGTCGTCTGCAGGAGCGGGGACTTGTCGTACGGTGCACATTGCTGCGATTACCATTGACGTTACACCACCAGCGAGTGCGGCGGCAGTGAGCCGTTGAACGACATTCCGCACCTGGACTACGGAAGGGCACGACTTGTCTTCTTCGATGAATCCCGCTTCTGCCTGCAACACCATGATGGTAGGATCCGCGTGTGGCGGCACCACGGCGAAAGACTGTATGACGCCTGCATTATGCATCGCCATACCGGTCCGTCGCCTGGCGTTATGGTTTGGGGCGCAATTGGATATGACACCCGCACCCGTCTGGTACGCATCGCCGGTACACTCAACAGCCACCGCACCATCTCCGACGTTTTGGAGCCTGTAGTCCTCCCTTACCTGCAGGACCTGCCAGCGTCCACGTTTCAACAGGACAATGCGCGCCCGCACGTGGCACGCATCGTGCAACAATTCTTCACGGCCAACCAGGTGTCACTGCTGCCGTGGCCCGCCTATTCTCCCGATATGTCGCCCATTGAACACGTCTGATCGCTGATCGGCAACCGAGTGGCCCGGCAAGCACTACCCGCGGCTACGCCTGATGAACTGTGGCAACGTGTGGAAGCAGCCTGGACCGACATACCCCAAGCCCACATCCAAAGCCTCTTTCGTTCGATGCCGCGGCGTGTAGCAGCCGTTATTGCCAGCCATGGGGGCCACACGAACTATTGATGTCTGCGTGTTTCGCAAGTGGCACGGGCCTGTAAGCTCAATCGTTTCGTCTTTGTATCTGTTGTTATGTGTCCAGTAAATCTGGCTTTGCTATCTCGTGTCCTTTCTTGGTGTTGCATTTTGGGTGGCCAGCAGTGTATTTCAGCTTGAAAATGGAAGAAACAATCTCCGAAAACTGAAGTTAGATGAAGTCTTGTAATTTTAAATTATTTTACTCGTGATGTTCCCTCTGACTTGTAGTGTAATCAAACATAATTTTATCTACGCTTTCCAACCATAGGTTGAAGAAGCGTATATGCTCCAGCTTTGTCCGTCTGTCTGTCCGCACAATAACTCGCGTAAAAATGGTTCGATTTCGATGAAATTTTAGTATGTGGAAGGGGACAACCTGGGGACGAATCCTATTGAAAATGGACAGAATGGGATCAAAGATCAGGACATAGGAGCAGGATTCATTTCATCGCCCTTATGCGTCATAACTTACGTAAAAATGCTTCGATTGCGACAAAACTTTATCATGTTGTTCCGATGGTATACTGAACAAGTTCAATTGAATATCATCGAGGCCGCCCTGGGGGCGCAGTGGTCTAAGCGATGGCCTCTGATCATTCGTCCGAACGGGGTCCGGGTTCGAATCCCGGTGAGGCATGTATGTTGTGTTTGTCTTACGGCACTGGTTCTCTCCCTTCCCTGGAACCAGTGACATGAAATTAGGGACGGGCGACTGCTTATAGCCCATTGAGTTGCTCACGGTGGTCGTTAAACCTCCAATCAAAAAAAAAAAAAGAATATCATTGAAATGGGGGTTACAGGAGCGAGATTTATTCCACAGCCATTATCCTAATTACATGACTAAAAGTGCTTCTATTGCGACAAACTTTAGTATGTTGTTCCGGAGGCATACTGAACCAATTCTGTTTAATATAATCGAAATGGGGTCAAAGGTCAGGGCACAGGGGCGAGATTCATTCCACAGCCATTATCCTCATAACTTGAGTAATGATTTCTGGTATGTTGGAAGGCGTATCATAATCAATGCATTGCATGATTTTACTAACTTGCTCCATAATACACTGAGTTACCTTTGCATTAGGAACACTCTTCGTTTTACATATTCAAAACGATAACGAAGTATCAAGTGATATCAACGCCACCTGCGGCTACTATAAATTGTACACACCTATCCTCTGCACGCAATCAGTAAACGCTTGCCAGTAACGGGGGAACTTGGCGAAGTAAGAAAATTTGACCGCGGTTAAATTGTTCGAGGCCCAGAGGGAAGGTTCCAGTATTTTATAAACAGTCGTACTTGTTGGCTGCTCCCACTCTACTGTATTAAGGGTGTACCAGGACTGGATTAATCATGCACAGACATCTAGCAAAAGGGCTCAAATTGGTCAGCCACAGGCGGTTGATTCTGAAGGTGAGCATCGGGTGTCACGACTGGTGTCTCAGCAAAGACGCGCAATTGTCACCCAGTTCACCCACCAGTACAACAGCGGTGCAGTTCGACCTATTTCCACATGCACCATAACTTGCTTAACATGGGGTTCCACAACCGGAGACCAACGAGGGTACCCATGATGACGCCCATGCATTGCAAACAATGCCTCTTATTTTCAAGGAAAGTCGGCAATGGACCTTCGATGGATGGAAGAAGGTCGTCTGGTGTGATGGGTTCCGTTTCCTGCTGCACCATGCTGATGGCCGGGTTCGCACATGGCGTAAACAGCGTGAAGCCTGGGGTTCAACAAGCTGGTATAGAAGTTGAAGTGGTGTTCTGATCTGACGAGCTTTTTCCTGGCAAGCCCTAGGTCCGTTGGTTTTAGTAGCGTCCACCATTCACAAACACCGAATGGTGGTCGCTACAGGGACCTGTTTATCCGGACCACAGTGCCATCTTTCAACAGGACAACGCATTGTGGCATCGGGCTCGTGTAACTACTGAGTGCTTGGAGGAACACGACAACGAATTCGCCACATTGTCGTGGTCCCCTCAAACTCCTCTGACTGTAACCCAAAAACTTCTTTCTTCGGTCAGATACTATTGTTTTCCATACCGGTTCCATTGACTTTCAATAGCTTTGATAAATTTAATTTGCTTCAGAACGGATTCAAAAGACGTGCGTGCTCATTACACGCGAAAATTTGGTGTCATCTTGTTTTTTAAATCTTTGTTTATTACCTTGTTTAAGTTGATACAGGAATTTTTAAAGACTCGGCGATTGCTCTTTTGGTCAGTGGATTTTCTTATAAGACCAAAACCCTTACCTTTGAAACAATCATAAAAGTACGTACCTTCTCTGGATATTCGTTTGGTGTTCTTTTTCAGGTTAAAGCAATGTTTACAATTTTCCTCTCTATTATTAATAATATTGCTTATTTTACATTTAAAAAATGCGAATTCCGTGATTTTCACAGCGTTTTGTAATTACAGAATACGAATATTTCTCTTCGTAAAGAGCAAAAACATAACCATCTATTCACAGCTTGTTTACGTGCGCCATTTTCTTAGCAGACGACATTTAACTGCAACAGATGTTCCTCTCGTGTTCATCTAACACGCTGTTGCCAGTTTCAATTCTTTGAACTTCTTTTATTTTCTGTAAATTCTCATCAAAAACGTTCTAAAAATATATGAACATCCTCTGTAGTCTGTATGATCATGCTTGGCCGCCCCGGTGGCGCAGTGGTCTAAGGCGCTGGCCTCTGATCATTCGTCCGTAAGGGGTCCGGGTTCGAATCCCGCCCGGTAAGGCATGGGTGTTGTGTTTGTCTTACGGCACTGGCTCTCTCTCTTCCCTGGAACCAGTGACCCTAAATTAGGGACGGGCGACTGCTTATAGCCCATTGAGTTGCTCACGGTGGTCGTTAAACCTCAAAAAAAAAAAAAAAAAAAAAGAAATGCTTGTTGCGTTAGTTTTTAGGATAATAAAACTGGTCTTGTGTGTTGATTATATACGCACAGATTTGCATTATTTATATAGTACCCACACGCATATGCAATTTACAGTTTTTCAAAATAGTTAACACTAGCCATCGAGAGTTGCTTCTGACATTTCGCTTCGCACTGAATTATATACTTTCGTTTGGTTTTTTTAATTATACTCTGTTGTAGTTAACTGATAATTAATATTCACTAATGGTTGTGCAATAGATTTAAAGAACCATCTGGTTTTTTGGCGGACCAGAGGAAGACTTTTGTATAGCTACTGCTACCCGCATTGACATTTTTACTGTAGTTTAAGAATCTAACTATTAAATATTTTTACTGCGGTATGATACTTTAAATAGGGTATTGCGGAACTAGGTGTCATTTCTTATCCCAACGGGAACGGCATTTTACCCTCATTAATTGCGTCAGATGAAATTGGGAAATTGGGGGACAGCATTCAGCAGAAGGGTTTCGTGCATTTCTTTTACCCTTACTTACATCAAGGACATTCTAAATAGTGAAGCCGAACTGGACGCGAAACGTCCTTTAGGGCTGTAAAATACAAAAGGTGAAGACAATTGTGAGATTCCCCAACTGTGTCGAAGTTCCGACCTTTCGAAATCCACATTTTTTTTTTTTTTTTTTTTTGATTGGAGGTTTAACGATCACCGTGAGCAACTCAACGGGCTATAAGCAGTCGCCCATCCCTAATCTAGGGTCACTGGTTCCATGGCAGGGAGAGAGCCAGTGTCGTAAGGCAAACACAACATCCATGCCTCACCGGGATTCGAACCCAGACCCCTTTCGGACGAATGATCAGAGGCCATCGCCTTAGACCTCTGCTTGTCCCACCACTGTGGCTTCGTACCACATTAAACGGACCGAATGAAGCTTGTAGTAAAGGTCGACCCCCCCCGAGAATCTGCAAAAATATGAACGACATCCTTATTCTGAACGTGCGAACAACCGCGCTTTCATTCCTTATTGTGAGCAACTTACCACAAAGTATGGCGAAAAAAAGCTATACCAGAAACTGGTGCAAAAGTTTCAGTTCCAATTTTAATCAGATCGTATGCAGCGATTTTTACACCCCCTCTTGAGTTGCGCCCGGGGCAACGCCCCGCCCTATAGTTACGCTTCTGTGTGCGGTATATGTATGTGTGTATCTTTCGGAGCCTGTATTCTAAAGGTATTTTAAAATTCACGATATTAGTTTTTTTAAAAGATGAAAGGTTTCATGCAACCGCTTTGAGTAGGAAAATTGTGTATCTGGAAGTCGGAAAATTAATGAATATTTCTGGTCACCACAGCTGAAGTATGATGAAGATAAGTGAATTATAATAGTTGTAGCTCTTGGGTTGCACATAAAAGAAATTCTAACCTGACCCCTTGATACAGAAACATCGTATCAACTACAAACGCTCATTTGTTACGATGCCGAAAAAATGGAAAATATGTGGGTAGTCCTTATCATAACAACAGTCATGTGGGGCAAAAAGAACTTTTCCAACGCACGTGCACACCGGCCACTTTATTAGAAATCTTTATGCAGATGTACGTAAACAATATGCAGCGTCAGTGGCGCACCCAGGGGGCGATGCCCCCCTGGGCTGATAGAGTGAAAAATTATTACGTCGAAGTTTATAACAAAAAATCACGATACGCGATCTACATATACTTCTTAATCATGAACTCTATAATTATAGCATACAATAATTATCAGGAAGTAGTTTTGTTAAATAAATTTAGAAAATCTAACCAGAAAACGAATTTCATCTTCTGCTTCTTCCAATCATTTAACTTTTTTGTACTGAAACATTACTAGTAACTGGATAAGAATAAATGTACAAAAGTCAATCTCTTTAATTGTTATGGCACCTGACTATTTATCCCTATAAATTTAAGGGGATCACCCCACCTTGGGAAAATTACATACGCCACTCCCCCTGGGAAATTTCTGGGTGCGCTACTGCGCAGCGTATATATATGCAAAATGTGTGGTCACGTACATCACCACGTGATGTAGGCAACTATTTAATACTGCCTTCACAAATTGCAGGAGCTTCAGTGTCCCGTCCCACTTGTTGAGCTAATAGGTAGTAGCGTCTAAACCTTCCCTGTGGACGTTCGTGACTTCCACGGAAACGTCTCAGGATCGATCCCAGGAAGGTACGAAAGCTAGAATCACTAAATATCCACCGTGCGTCGGACGGGCACGTTAAGCCATCGGCCCCCCGGTACTGGCCTTCCGGTTATAAATAAGGGCTTCTTCTTTCCCCTTTCTACCACGCTTCCGTGCGACTCTCCTGTCGGGTACTCTAGTCCAAATCTTCTAGCTTCCTACTTCTAAGGGTTGTTTAGGACCTGGGGATCAGACACTCCCTTCACAAAATCCTCTACATAAATCTTTCAAATATCTCAGCCTTCCCTGTAGATATAAACCGTACGAGAAATTGCCGGGTCGCGTCTGCCTATATAGCCTTGCAGTTGCCATGCTGGTCATTGCCGCGGTGGCGCAGTGGTCTAAGCGATGGCTTCTGATCATTCGTCCGAAAGGGGTCCGGGTTCGAATCCCGGAGAGGCAGGGATGCTGTGTTTGTCTTACGGCACTGGCTCTCTCCCTTCCCTGGAACCAGTGACCCGAAATTAAGGACGGGCGACTGCTTATAGCTCATTGAATTGCTCACGGTGGTCGTTAAACCTCCGATCACAATCACATAGTGGTCGTTAAACCCTTAAAAAAATCTGTTACTGTTAAATACAGGGTCATACACTGAAGAGGGGATGTAAGGTCAGGTGATGCGTAACATCACAGCCTCTCCTTGACAAATGTCAACCCCGCCTTCTCGTGGTGCATCCTGTTCCCACTAAAGGGGCTCTGACGACCGCCAATAGCGGTATAACTATACCATCGGGATTAGAGGAAATTCTATCCCACACTCACCAACCCGCTTGGCCAGCGTGGTGAGTTATGGCCAAACCCCTCCAAAATGATTCCACAACTTAAATCTTGGCCCTCAGTCTCCGGCAGCTGGAATGTACCTGGCCAAGGCAGCGGCCAGTGCGACATGAAGGCAGAGGGTGCTAAGAATCCCCGGAGGACCGGACTAGGCTGCCATCTGATGCTGACCTTGGCTACGTATAATGGACGCTCCCTATCTTCTGATTCAAGGCTTCTTGAATTGGAAGAGGAACTACAAAGGATCAAGTGGGACATCGTCGGGCTAAGTGAGGTAAGGAGAAAAGGAGAAGATCTCATTGAACTGAAAAGTGGACATCTCTTCTACTATCGTGGGACAGATACTGGCAGAACTAGTGGTGTTGGATTTATAATAAACAAGAAACTGAAGGATAAAGTTGTAGAAGTTGAAAGTGCCTCTGACAGAGCTGCACGACTCGTTATCCAACTCTCGAGAAGATACCAGGCTCAGATTATTTAAACTTATGCACCCACCACAAGTCATGCTGAAGAAGAAATTGAAGAATTTTATGAGGAAATTCGTGATCTAAATAATAAAGGTAAGCAGCACTTGAAGATAATTATGGGAGATTTCAATGCAAAAATAGGGCAACGGCAAACAGAATGAAACTTCAGTAGGTAAATTCGGTCACGGCAACAGAAACCAGCATGGAAATACTCTCGTAGAGTTTGCAGAGGCAGAAGGGTTTTTCATCTTGAACTCCTTCTTCAAGAAAAAGCCACACAGGAAATGGACATGGAGACATCCAAATGGGACGACAAGTGAAATTGATTTTATTATGTGTAACAAAAAATTCGTCATAGAAGACTGCAGTGTGCTAAACAAGTTCAACACAGGTAGTGACCATAGATTGGCGAGATGTAAGATGCACCTCAACACTAAACTCGAACGTAGCAAGCTCATAAGACAAACAAAATGTATTGACATAACCAACCTTAAAAAACACCATAATGCCTTCAAAGTGGAACTGAAGAACAGATTCTCTGCTTTAGAAGGCCTAACATCGGAAGAAGTGGATATTTCTGAAGTTAACAGAAAAGTAACCAAAGCTTTTATGGAAACAGCAACAAAATTAGCTGGGTCTAAGAACAAATTGCATGTGAACAAATTATCAGGAAAAACCAAAATGTTGATGCAAAAAGAAGAGTGATGAGGACAACTAAAGAAGATGTGACTTCCAAAGTGGAATATATAGAGCTATGCAAGACAGTACGAAAAAGTATCACTGAAGACGTAAGGAAATTCAACTGTGAACTAGTGAGGAAAGCAATTGAAAACAACCAAAGCCTAAAGATAGCAAAGGGACATCTCAGTAAGGGGAAAAAACAGATTATGGCACTGAGAAAAGAAGATGGTTCTGTAACAAGAAATAGAGGCGAAATTTTGACAAGAGTGAAAGATTTCTACTCCAAATTATATGAAAGGGATGATACATGTACTCCCGACATCATGAAAAGGTACCAGTACCAGAGTTCTTCCAGTCCTTCCAGCAGAAGTTGCACATGCAATCAAGAACATGAAGCTGGGAAAAGCTCCAGGAGAAGATGGAATTACTGTAGACATCATACAAGAAGCAAGTGGAGAAATCGAAACAGTACTCGCCCAAATTTTCACTCGATGCCTTAATGAAGGGAAAATTCCTGAGGATTGGAACAACGCTACAATGATCTTGCTACATAAAAAAGGTGACATTGAGGATCTCAGGAACTACAGACCTATCAGCCTCCTATCAGTGGTTTATAAAATCTTCACTAAAGTTCTTTCACACCGCTTGAAGGTAACACTGGACATGGCTCAACCGAGAGAACAAGCTGGATTCAGGAGTGGCTACAGCACAATAGATCATATCCACGTACTGAGAGAACTAATTGAAAGAGCGAGGGAATATGAGTTTCCATTGTGCATGGCTTTTATCGATTATGAAAAAGCCTTTGATTCGGTGAAACCATCAACAGTTGCAATGGCTCTGAAATCCTGCGGTATTGAAGATGCATACATTAATATTATTAATAACATCTATGAAAATGCAAGTGCAAAGATTCGGCTGTTTGAAAATACAACACACATAAAAATTGGAAAAGGAGTGAAACAAGGTGACACCATATCTCCGAAGCTCTTTAATGCCACATTGGAAAATGTCTTTCAATCACTGAACTGGGAAAACAAAGGGATAAAGATTAATGGAGATTATCTAACCCACCTTCGTTTTGCTGATGACATAGTCATTTTTGCAACTACCCCATCAGAGCTACAGAGTATGATCCAGGAACTTGCTGACAAGAGTAAAGAAGTGGGATTAAAAATGAACTTTCAGAAGACAAAAGTGATGTGCAATGCTTTTACAAGAAATGAAGATTTATTGATTGATGGTGAAAAGCTGGAGATAACAGACACGTACGTTTATCTTGGACAGCAGATATCAAGTGAGGGTCACATTGGTGAAGAAATTATTCGGCGTACATAACTTGCCTGGAGAGCTTTTGGAAGAAACAGCATAATTTTCAAGAGCAATATGCCATTATGTCTTAAAAGAAAAGTGTTTGATCAATGCATCCTTCCAGTGCTTACGTATGGTGCAGAGACGTGGACCTTAGCTAAAAGAGACATACAAAGGCTGCAGACAACTCAAAACAGCATGGAGAGGTGCATGCTTGGTGTAACTAGGAGAGATAAGAAGAGGAACACGTGGATCCGAAAAATGACAAGAGTGGAAGACATCATGATCAGAGTTAAATCCCTGAAATGGCAATGGGCTGGACATACTGCCAGAAGAACAGACCATCGATGGACAGCCGAAATTTTAGATTGGATTCCAAGGGACAGGAAAAGACCCAGAAGAAGACCACATGGAAGATGGGTGGATGAAATTCGAAAGTATGCGGGAGTGACATGGAGGAGACTGGCACAAGACAGACCGTTGTGGAGGAAACTTGGGGAGACCTTCGTCCAGCAGTGGATTGATAATGGTTGACAATGATGATGATGATGATGAATCACGAATGCGTATTTTTACGTGGTAGGAATTTTTTTTTTCTTTTTTTTTTTTATGTAGAGGATTTTAGGAAGGGAGTGTCTGACCCCAGGTCATAAACAACCCTTAGAAATAGGAAGCTAGGAGATTTGGGCTAGAGTGCCCGATAGGAAAGTAACACGGAAGCGAAGTATGGAAAGGAAGAGGAAGGCGCCCTTATTTATTACCGGGGGCCAGTACCCGGAATCTGACGGCTTAACGTGCCCATCCGACGCACGGCGGATATTTAGTGAATCGAGCGTTCGTACCTGCCTGGGATCGAACCTGAGGTCCTTTCCGCGGTAGTCACGAACGTTGCCCACTAAGCTACCCGCGGCCCTACGTGGTAGGAATTTTCACCCAAAAAGGGATTTAACGAAGTGGTCATTGGTCCAGAGCTCCTCGTTATAAGCGGGTTGTACTGTATTTTGCGTTATTTTTATCATTTTGTTCAGGAAATATAATGTAAGCTGAGGCGTACCTATGTTCCGCCCTGTCTGTCCCGGCGCAGCTCAATAGAGGGTGCAAAAATCACTGTTTGCAATCTGCTTAAAGTTGTAATTGAAACTTTTACACCACTTTCTGGTACACTTATAGTACAAATTTCTTCTTCAAATTCTTCAGGGGATACTAGTGTTTATATTTCGATATGAACGCGCAATTGTGTAATCCGATCAACTAAAGAATTACCACGGCTTTCATCGACAACACGGGGCCCGCAATTTTTCTTTAGTTGAATTGATAAGTAAAGAATGTCATTCACATTGTTGAAGATTATCTAGGGGCTATTCGATCATTACTGTGGCTGTGAGTCACGACTGCCAACTACATTCGGCCTGTTTGATGTGACACTGAAGGTCCGAACTTCGAAACAGTTGCGGAAATCTGTGCAAACACATATAGCTTGATTGTGCCTTCATCAAATTAAGCGTGGCGCAATTTGTTTTACGATGTACGTGACCCAGGTTTCCGAGAGTTTGTGGATCAGGGGTTAAGGTCGTGCGTTACCTGCTGGACCAACCCAAACGATGTGGGTTCGATCCTGACTGCAGCTGAAGATTATCTTGAGTAAGGGCTAAAAAATGCAGATTCGTTGGTTTTGCGGAATTTCAGTTAAAATACAAAAAAAAAAAAAAAACTGAAATGGACTTTTCTGAAATAAATAGAATTTCTGACTACGGAAAATCTGTAAAAATACAGAAGTAAACGAGCACTTTTAAAAACGGAAATTTCTGAAAAACACGGACACCTATACCGGCAACTTCGCTGCACGTTATTTTCAGAAATTTTCAGTGAATTCACACAACTTATTTTTTACAGTATAGAAATGGCATTGGGCTATGGCGTTAATTTTGTTTTGTCAAGTAGTGTATGCTTATATACAGGTACCGTACATTGGTGAATGTAATTATGTATATAACTACTGTATTGATATGAAATTAGTAATATATGTAAGTATTAAATTATAGTAATGCATATATTTATATATATATATATATATATAATAGAAAGGCAGATGGAGCCCAATATTTTGTGGTTTGCCATGACGCACAAATGCCTAGTTACTCCTCTGAATGTAAGAATTCACTTGTAGGTATGTAATCTTATTGTACTTGAAACATTTTTGTTGATATATTGTCGTATTGTTTTTATTCTATTCTTTCTGCCCAGGTGAATGCCATCTCCTCATCCTGAGAAGAGAGGATTGACGTAGCGTAAAGTGAATGTTTTCATTTAATCTGTCAATCATAAAAATTCTCTCCGTCGGGTAATTTCTCAGAGGAAAAAATAACTTCGCAGATGGTAAGAAACAATTAAGTGATTACTAACTCAGTTCCAAATCACTGATTTGCCACTTGGATCTCAGTCGAAACGAATCTTTGGGAGATTTCTTTCCCAAACGCATTCCTGCTTGTTACCCTTAGTGGGAAAATAAGACAGATTTCGGCCATGGGAAGGGAATTCACGATCCCGATCTATTCTTCTAATTTGCAAATCCTTAATTTTTGCTTCGAAGTCGAGAACTGAGAGACAGCGAGAGGGAGATACACACCCACCGAGGAGAACACGGTGTGAGAAACCTCACCTGGGCGTGTCGGTGCACACGGGAAGATGCGGGAGTTGCTGAGGAGGTTGCTAGGCCCTGTGGAAAACTTCCCATCGGCTCATCACCCTTGATTGCCGATACTCATTTCGTACGTCGTCAAGTTACAGGTCGAGGAATCTTTCAGCAAGGAGATGAGAAAACTGGCTGAAAAAGTCTCCAAGGAAGTTCTCAAGAAAACTGCCTAACCGGAATCTTCTCTCATGCAGCTCATAATTAGTGATGAAGCTTTATTGCAGAATTATTTCAGCATAGGAAGACAGAAGTTTTATTGCCTTTTATTTTCCCAGTTACCCAGAATACTGCTTGTAATCTCTTATCCTTCACTCCACGAAATGTGATCGCGAAAATATAACTGAACACTTGTTCAGCGAAAACTGATGACTTCACATTACTTAATGTGTAAACACTTAAAACACGTTTTAGAGGTCTAGGAAATTTGTTATTACTAAACTCTGTGCTAATATTCGTGCACAAATAAAATAAAATTTCTGTGTGTTTATGGTTTTTTATATTATACCTACCCTCAAAACTTGGTACTATATGTGCGCGGTCATGAAAACCGCAAATATGCTGACGTTTTAAATCGAAATTCAGAAGGGAAAATGCAAAGGACACACTTTTTCAGGTAGTCTTCCTGTAACGTTTAATTATCACCCCACTGCCTCTTCATTTTCTTGATTTCAGTAATACCGCAATAACTTGCATCTTGTTTACCAACCCGTGACTAGTGACGTCACCAGGATTTCGTTTCAGGGGGAAGGGGAACCCGCATTCCTACCTCTCCTCCATGTTACTCCCGCATACTTTCGAATTTCATCCACCCATCTCCCATGGGGTCTTCTTCTGGGTCTTTCCCTGTCCCTCGGAATCCAGTCTAAAATTTCGGTTGTCCGTCCATCGGTGGTCAGCTTCTTCTGGCAATATGTCTAGCCCATTGCCATTTCAGTGATTTCACTCTGGTCGTGATGTCGTCTACTCCTGTCATTTTCCTTATCCACAAGTTCCTCTTCTTATCTATCTTTGTTACACCAAGCATGCATCTTTCCATGCATCTTTGAGTTGTCTGCAGTCTTTATATGTCTATTTTAGTTAAAGTCCATGTCTTTGCTCCATACGTAAGCACTGGCAGGATGCATTGATTAAACTCTTATCTTTTGAGACATAATGACATACTGCTCTTAAGAATTGTACTGTTTCTTCCAAAAGCTCTCCATCCACGTTTTATATGCTGATTAATTTCTTCGTCAATGTGACCCTCACTTGATATCTCCTGCCCTAGATAAATGTAGGAATCGGTTGTCTCAAGCTTTTCTGCATCAATCGATAAATCTTCGTTTCTTGTACATCACTTTTGTCTTCTGAAAGTTCATTTTTAATCTTACTTCTTTACTCTTGACAGCAAGTTCTTGGATCATACTGTGCAGCTCTGAAGGGGTAGTTGCAAAGATGGCTACGTCGTCAGCGAAACGAAGGTGAGTTAAGTAATCTCCATTAACTTTGTTTTCCCAGTTCAATGATTGAAAGACATTTTGCAATGTGGCGTTAAAGAGCTTGGGAGATATGGTGTCACCTTGTCTCACTCCCTTTCCAATTCTTATTTGTGCTGTATCCTCAAATATCCGAAACTTTGCACTTGCATTTTCATAGATGTTATTAATAATGCTAATGTATGCATCTTCAATACCACAGGATTTCAAAGCCATTGTTACTGCTTATGGTTTCACGGAATCGAAGGCCTTTTCATAGTCAATAAAAGCCATGCATAATGGGAGTTTATATTCTCTTGTTCTTTCAATTAGTTGTCTCAGTACATGGTTATGATATATAGTGTTATAGCCACTCCTGAATCCAGCTTGTTCTCTTGCTTGGTTGGGCGGTGTCTAGTATTACCTTCAAGCGATGTGAAAGAACCTTAATGAAGATTTTATAAACCACTGATAGGAGGCTGATGGGCCTGTAGTTCCTGAAATAATCAGCGTAACATTTTTTATGGAGCAGGATCACTGTAGCATTGTTCCAACCCTCAGGAATCTTCCCTTCATTGAGACATCTGGTCAAAACTTGGGCTAGTGCAGTTTCAGTTTCTCCATTTGCTTCTTGTATAATGTCCACGGTAATTCCATCTTCTCCTGGAGCTCTTCCCAGTTTCATGTTCTTAAATGTATATGCAGGGAAGATCGGAAGGGTGTTGTCCGTGCCTGGCCCTTGACAAAGCCACGGAGAACAGCTTACCATAGCTCTATATCCCTCTCTTCTTTTCCCCGTGGTTGGTAACGTTTTTGGTATTGCTAATCAGTATTTAAAATTTTCAGTCTTATGGAGTATTTCAGTATTTAATTTGATTTTTCTTTGATGCAGCCTTTTGGCGCTTTAGAACTTCAAAACCATTTTTACCTGTTGCCTTTGTTTGCATATTGTGTATATATACACTGAAGAGCAATTGAAGTAGAGATACCTGTCTAGTAACGTGTAGCACCACCTTTTGCCCTGATGACGGCGGCGATTCGTCTCGGCATGGACTCGACAAGACACCGGAAGCGTTGGGAAGCCAAACGTATCCACAACCCCTGAACAAGCTCCCACAGTTCACGAAGATTTGATGGAGGGGGTCAGAGCCTCGAACATCTCTCTCGATGGCATTCCGGATGTGCTCGATGGGATTGAGGTCAGGTGACCTAGCTGACCAAGGAAGCGAGGTCACGTCGGTGGAGTGCTCATCCAACCATTCGGATACAATTCGGGAGCGATGGCACGGTGCATTGTCTTGTTGCAGGATGAAGACCCCAGTGGGATGTTGAAGACGCACAAACGGGAGCAAATGGTGGTTCAGGATATCCCGGTAACGTTGACCTGTGAGGGACGATGTCAAACGTACCAGGGGTTCCATTTGATTCCACGTAAACAGTCCCCAGACCACAATACCACCCCTACCAGCTTGAAGACTACCCTGCTGGCAAGAAGGATCCATCGATTCATGTGGTTTGCGCCGTACTCGTATCCTGCCATCCGCATGTACCAACGTGAATGTCGACTCATCAGTCCAGGCAACATTTTCCCACATGTCTAGGGTCCAGTGGCGATGTTCCCGCTCCCATGCTAATCTTTGCACCCTGTGATGTGCGGTCAGCAGCGGCACCCTCGTGGGACGATGGCTTCTGTACCCCATAGCGAGGAGATGGTTCTGGATGGCGTAGCTGCTTACACGTTTTTGTGCACCAGCGTTAAATTGTCGAGTGATTTCTTGCACTGTGGCCCGTCTATCCGCTGTTACAATGCGAGCTAGCCAACGATGACCCCACTCATCCACACGCTGTTGTCCACGGCAGTTGGCCCTTGCAGGGATGGTTTTACCGGATTCGATGTACTCACGGTGCACCCGTGACACAGTGGCTCGTGAAAATTCCAGTGCCTGCACGACTTCCGAGATGGAGTGACCCATTCGTCGGGCCCGACAATTTGCCCACGATCAAATGCGCTTAGATCCTTCGTCTTACCCATACTGCGTCCGACTCTTACTGATTCCCGTCGCATCACTCCTTATATTGTCGGATCGTTGCATACGTCATGTCGTTTCCGTTTATAGGGCCGCCTACAGCGCCACATTTGCATAACGCCAGCTGTCTCTAATTCAATTGCTCTTCAGTATATATATATAAATTGAGTTTCGAATTTACAGTTCAAAGCAGATTTGCCCGGGTCGGTTACGGGTCCGGATCAGATCCGGTCGGGTCGGGTCGGGTCCGGGTTCGAAATTTTTGACCCGTTTCCAACTCTGCACCCCAGCTGCCACCTCCTCCTGGTTGTTGAAGTGCCTCCCGCGAAGGAAGTGGGCCATGGACCGGAACAAGTAATAATAATCCGACGGGGCTGGGTCCGGACTATATGCTGGGTGTGGCATCAGTTCGATGCCCTCAAGTTTCTGGAGTTTTGCCCGGGTCGTTCGCACGGTATGAGGCCGAGGGTTGTCCTGCTGTAGGAGAGCGCGCTTTCTGTTCACCATTGCCGGGTACTTCTCCTCCAAAACGGCATACATCCGTTCCAGCTGTTCAGAGTAGAGGTTAGCGTTGATATTCCGACCGTTTGGAAAAAATTCGTCATGGATTATCCTCTCGAAATTCCAACGGCCACAGAGCCATTACCTTGTGCTCGAATCGCCCACGTTTGTCAACAGGTTTAGGAAGCTGGCTCGGGCTCAACCACTGCCGTTGTGTGCTAGGATTATGGAAATAGACCCACTTTTCATCGCACGTAACAATTCTCTCGATCAAACGTACATCGCACGGGTTTTCTAGTAGTTTCGTGCACACTTCCACTCGGTAGTTTGCTTCAGCTGGCGTCAGTTCGTGAGGGACAATGTGGAAGCTCCTGTAGATCTTGCCGAGGTCCTGAAGGTAACGAACCACGGCGTTCTGTGATATGCCCAGCTCACCTGATAATCTCCGAGTGCTGGTTTTAGGATTTACCTCTACGGCCTGGCGCACGGCCTGCGAATCCACGTTTCGCGGCCTATCTGACCTTGGTTGATTGTCGAGGTTTCTGTCATCTGAGCGAAACTTCTTGAGCCATCTGGTTGTGGTGCTGTAGTCCACGGAACCTTCCTCTTTCGCATGACAAATGTTTCATGTTGCTTGAGCAGCTTTATGGCCGAGTTCAAACTCTTAAAGCAAAAGTTTTTAAATAGCCGTTTGTGGTTGTTAATGTTTAACGCGTCCCAACCACAGACACAGCGACGACATGCAATGCAACGACTACCACTTTATATCCCTTTCCACTGACTGCAGTGCATGACTTGAACTAGTTTAAACACGTGACATACCCGTCTCAGCACATACGTTTATGCAAATATTGCAAAACTTTCGACTCACTCTCTGTATTTATTCAACGTATTTAGAATGGGAACCATGGATGGAAATCTCTGTGGCAAGTTACTACACAGTTAAAAATTGTGTGGTAGGTTGCACCAAAAAGTGGTGCTACACCACTATCTGATTAAAGTACACTACTGTGCGTTGCAAACAAAACATAACAACATGGTGCGACGTTGCCCCACGTCATGGTACAAGGTCGCACTATACTACGATGCAAGGTTGCACCATGATGTTCGGTTTGCTCCACTCAATGGTCTATCTTTTCTCACAAAGTGGTGCAGCCGGTGTAGCACCACTTTTTGGTGCAACCTACTACAACTGTTTTAACAGTGTATTTCTCCGCAATTTCAGCGTACGTAGTTTTTTCTTTCTTTTTTTCTAGTTTATAACGTGACAAGGAATCTCTCTCTCCCTCATCTTTTAAACTATTGGTATAAAAATGATGTGATTCTACCACTCTTTTAGAAATTCTCTCAGAGGACTTCCGACTCCCATTTCACAGAAGTACGAACGCTAAATTAAAAAAAAAAATTGATTTTACACTGCAGGCCACCCAAAATGAAACACCAAGAACGACACGAGATAGCAAAGCCAGATTTACTAAACGCATAACAACAGATACAAAGATAAAACGATTGAGCTTACAGGCCCGTGCGACTTGCGGAACACGCAGACATCAATAGTTCGTGTGGCCCCCATGGCTGGCAATAGCGGCCGCTACACGCCGCGGCATCGAACGAAAGAGGCTTTGGATGTGGGCTTGGGGTATGTCGGTCCACGCTGCTTCCACACGTAGAAACAGTTCATCAGGCGTAGCCGCGGGTGGTGCTTGCCGGGCCACTCGGTTGCCGATCAGCGACCAGACGTGTTCGATGGGCGACATATCGGGAGAACAGGTGGGCCACGGTAGCAGTGACACCTGGTGGGCCGTGAAGAATTGTTGCACGATGCGTGCCACGTGCGGGAGCGCATTTTCCTGTTGAAACTTGGCCGCTGGCAGGTCCTGCAGGTAAGGGAGGACTACAGGCTCCAAAACGTCGGAAATGTAGCGGTGGCTGTTGAGCGTACCGGCGATGCGTACCGGGGGGGTCATATCCAATTGCGTCCCAAACCATAACGCCTGGCGACGGACCGGTATGGCGATGCATAATGCAGGCGTCATACAGTCTCTCGCCGCGGTGCCGCCACACGCGGATCCGACTATCGTGGTGTTGCAGGCAGAAGCGGGATTCGTTGGAGAAGACAATGTCGTGCCATTCCGTAGTCCAAGTGCGGCGTTCAACGGCCCAATGCCGCCGTACTCGCCGGTGGTGTAACGCCAATGGTAATCGGAGCAACAGGCGCCGTGCGACAAGTCCCCGTTCCTGCAGACGACGTCGAACGGTACATGCTGACACAGGTTGTTGCGCAACACACCCTAATTCCTGCGCTAACGTTCGTGATGTGGCGGTGCAAGGCGTCAATACCCGCCGCACAACATGCCGGCCTTCTCGTTCGGTGATGTGCCGCGGCTGCGGCAATCGCTCCCGTCGGTCCGTCCGTCCCCCCTGCACCCACCGAATCCATACTCGTCTCACTGTGGCTGGATGTCGTCCCACACGGGCCCCGATGTCTCGGTACAATAAACCGCTGTCGCGATTAGCCACTATTCGTCCTCTGTCGAACTCCGAAACGTGCTGGAATGACTGCCGTATTCTGCGACGAGGCATCAGGAAGCTTCCCACGCACAGGTCCGGCAGCACAACATACTTCCACTACTTACACGCCGCCTTCTGTGCACCCTTCTTATAGTGCTTCTCGGTGGCGTGCCGGGCGCACATGATTTGCATATGCCCTGCAATGCTAATCGTTTGCATGTCCTCTCGCCGGCGAAGCATGCTGCGAATTTGAGGCCAATCGGATGCTTCCTTCTTGGTGTTGCATTTTGGGTGGCCAGCAGTGTATATAAAAAAAATTCTAAAATTTGAAAAATTCTGGTACGTTTATCCAAGTTCCCTAAAATCTTAGACATTTGCACCAGCCAAATGTTATAAGAGCCTAAAAATCTTTTTTTCGGCGGGGGGCTGAAGAGTGGGCTCAAAGAAAAGTTGGGTGGGCTGCAGCCTACTACAGATCACCCGTATCGTCGCGGTTTAAGACGATTGACCACACGCAGCACTAACTATTCATCCACTGATAACTGAGAGATATCTATTTGAAGAGAAACTATCAATAACTTTCTAAGGGAACGGAGACATTTTAGCAGAAATATGAGGTCAGCTGAAAAAGGTGTTCACCTCGGAAGCATTCGTTTTGACGGTTCCTTCTGTTGCCGGTTACACATTTCTTTTGCGAATCGATATTTGCTTTTTTTTTTTTTTTTTTTGCTTTTTTCTTTTTCGCACATATTTATCATTTAGTGTTGAGAAGTTACAACTTAGAAATAAATATTCTCATGGTCGTTCTTGGTATTCCATTGATAACCAAAGAAAGTTTGATGCATGAAGGAGCGTGAGAAACTGTGAGAGTGCGTGTGTTCGGGGAAAAGTCGGCGAGGTCAGGCGAAGTGTTCGCCACTGGTGATGATTGGCGTGGGTGTGGGATACTAAGGGGTGACCGGGTCATAGGCTATGACGCAGTTCACCAGCTTACAAAAATAAAAATATGAATAAATGAAATGAAACAGAGGGAAGACATAAATTATGACGGGAGAGGCGAAAAAGATAACCTCATTCAAGAAGCCATAAAGACAAAATTGTTGGAATTAAAAAAAATCAATTAAACATTCCAAAACAAATTAATCACTTAGAATAAAAATTGAAAAAGTCCGATACTGTTTTTGCGAAAACGACGGCCCACATTAGTTTCTAAAGGCTCACACATCTATAGGAGCGCCAACTATGGGGCAAGGGAGCGGAGGAGTGAATCTTGCCTACCCAATAATTTTTTCGAGAGGCAGTACCAATAGAAATGTTCTATAGATATTTGGAAATAAAATCTTCCTGGATATTTTCACATAAACACAAGAGGAATTTTTATTTTTTAATTAAAATTCATTTTGCTCGTTCTTACCATTTCTTAGTAAAATTCAGTTTGTTCGTTATGAAACTTCAAATCTTTTGAAGTTTCATTGCAGTTTGAAACTTCAAATCTTTTGGAATTCTCTTTACAATCTTTAAATATTTTAACAATAATAAAAGTCGCCAAATACGCAGATACATCAGTTTAATTCCAACAATCCTAGCTATTAAGCGCTATTTTCGCATACTCAGATATCAAAATATACGTTCATGAGACGCTCATAACGTCATGTCCACAAAGTAAATACACTGATGGCCACCCAAAATGCAACACCAAGAAGGAAGCATCCGATTGGCCTGAAATTCGCAGCATGCGTCGCCCGCGAGAGGACATGCAAACGATTAGCATTGCAGGGCATATGCAAATCATGTGCGCCCAGCATGCCACCGAGAAGCACTATAAGAAGGGTGCCCAGAAGGCGGGGGGTAAGTAGTGGAAGTGTGTTGTGCTGCCGGACTTGTGCGTGGGAAGCTTCCTGATGCCTCGTCGCAGAATACGGCAGTCATTCCAGCACGTTTCGTAGTTCGACAGAGGACGAATAGTGGCTTATCGCGACAGCGGTTTAACGTACCGAGACATCGGCGCCCGTGTGGGACGACATGCAGCCACAATGAGACGAGTATGGATTCGGTGTGTGCAAGAGGGACGGACGGACCAACGTGAGCGATTGCCGTAGCCGAGGCACACCACCGAACGAGAAGACCGGCATCTCGTGCGGCGGGCATTGACGGCTAGCACTGCCACATCACGAACGTTAGCGCAGGAATAAGGGTGTGTTGCGCAACAACCTGTGTCAGCACATACCGTTCGACGTCGTCTGTAGGAGCGGGGACTTGTCGCACGGTGCCCATTGCTCCGATTACCATGGACGTTACACCACCGGTGAGTGCGGCGGCAGTGGGCCGTTGAACGCCGCACCTGGTCTACGGAATGGCACGACATTGTCTTCTCCGACGAATCCCGCTTCTGCCTGCAACACGAAGATGGTCAGATCCGCGTGTGGCGGCACCGCGGAGAGAGACTGTATGACACCTGCATTATGCATCGCCATACCGGTCCGTCGCCTGGCGTTATGGTTTGGGGCGCAATTGGATATGACACCCGCACCCCTCTGGTAAGCATCGCCGGTACACTCAACAGCCACCGCTACATCTCCAACGTTTTGGAGCCTGTAGTCCTCCCTTACCTGCAGGACTTGCCAGCGGCCACGTTTCAACAGCAAAATGCGCGGCCGCACGTGGCACGCATCGTGCAACAATTCTTCACGGCCCACTAAGTGTCACTGCTGCCAGAGCCCGCCTGTTCTTCCGATATGTCGCCCATCGAACACGTCTGGTCGCTGATCGGCAACCGAGTGGCTCGGCAAGCACCACCCGCGGCTACGCCTGATGAACTGTGGCAACGTGTGGAAGCAACCTGGACCGACATACCCCAAGCCCACATCCAAAGCCTTTTTCGTTCGATGCCGCGGCGTGTAGCGGCCGTTATTACCAGCCATGGGGGGCACACGAACTATTGATGTCTGCGTGTTTCGCAAGTCGCACGGGCCTGTAAGCTCAAGCGTTTCGTCTTTGTATCTGTTGTTATGTGTCCAGTAAATCTGGCATTGCTATCTCGTGTCCTTCTTGGTGTTGCATTTTGGGTGGCCAGCAGTGTAACATACTGGGCCCTTCTAGCTACGGTCCCGTATAGATATATCAGGAATTCTGGTTGAAGCGTTAACTAATCTTAGTAAATTACACGATATGACAAAAAATGTCTACTTTTCTGCTTTGAAATTTCTATGGAGTATGGAATAAAATACGAAAATCACATGGTGATCGTATCGTCTGGCCTTCTGCCTGGTGGTGACTTTGCATCTGGCTCATCGTACTGCCGTATCTCGATTCAAATCCTGTGCAAAACTTGTGAGTTGTATTCATTCATACGGCACTGGAGCAAGTGATTCTCTCCGCGCTCTGATGATGACGTGCTTGTCACCCCCCCCCGATAGCAGTTACTGAAGTCGTTCTACTGTGACGTAAAAAAAAGATGTATAACGTTTTGTTTGAATGTTTTGGGTAAGGAGCAACGGCATACCATCGCACTTCAAAGTACGCGTAAAGGCGGAAGCCGATTATTTTTTGTCATTTGATTTGTATTGAATATTAGCTTAAGTGTACCCGGTGCTGTCAAGGTAAAACGTTTAAAATAAAATAAAATAAAATGATAAAGAACTTCACAGCAGAAGCAACGAAAATCAGTTCATGACAATAGTTTGCCGGTGTTGGTAAACTGCAGCGAGAGCTACGGGTGGTCTCCAACCCCATAGGCAAATTGCGGACAAAATGCCAGAACATATAACGACGTAGAAGGTCTTCTCCCATGCAGACAGAAGAATGTCCGGTTGCAAAAATCACGTATCAAGACAATGGTCATTGTTTTTTTCGACTCGGCTGGAATCGTCCACCGCGAGTTTATTCCTGAGGGTACCACAGTGAACAGTCAGTATTAATTATGAGTAATGCAACGTCTGTACGCCCGCATGCGACGTGCCAGGGAAGAAATGTTCCACAAAAACAATTGGCTTCTGTTACATGGCAACGCGCCCGCATGCGACGTGCCAGGGAAGAAATGTTCCACAAAAACAATTGGCTTCTGTTACATGGCAACGCGCCCGCATATCGTGCGTTGCGTATGAAGCAGTCTCTGTCTTCAACGTCGATCTGTGTAATCGAATATCCAACCTGTTCACCAGGGTTGGCTTCCGCAGAGATTTTCCTTTTCCCAGAGGTGAAGTATTCCTCGAAAGGAGAGCGCTTCAGCGACATTGTGAACATCCAACGTGGTGTGACCAACAGACTGAACGAGGTTCCGGTTCAGGACTTCCACCATACCTTCGAACACCAGTACGAAAGATCTCACCATTGTGTGGGGGTGGGGAGATTACTTTGAATCTGTGTAAGTGACAATTCAAAACATAGCTTGTTGTTTTGTTATAAAAAGTTCTGTCTCATTACTTAACGGACACGCTGTGTATACATGTGTGAGACAGAGACAGAGAGAGAAAAAAATCATGCAAAAGAAGAGAGTGGATCAGAGACAGCAAGAAAGAGTACTTTGAGTGTAAGCAGCAGAGAAAGAGAAGCTTGTCAATGGACAGATGGAGGAAAAGAGTAAGGAAGATGGCAAGCTTCTAAATTTCGTGTGTGTGTCGGAGATAGCGAGAGAGAGAGAGAGAAATGAAGCACGCCGATCTTGCATGTGAGGAAACGAGATTATGAATGATGAAAAGGAAGAATGGAAGCACTATGATTTTGTATGAGAATGAATGAGATAGCGAGAGGGAAAGAAGGAAAACATTCCGATTTTCCACCTGAGAGGATGCGACAAAGACAAAGGGAAAGAGAAGAAAAGCATCCCGATTTTGTATGTGAGAAAAGGCGACAGAGATAACGAGAGCATGAGGGGAAGGAGAAGAGAAGCATTATGTGAGAAATAAGATAGTCAGAAAATATGTTCCATGGGGTTGATATTGGAGTGCAGAGGCCAGTCTAGTTTTTCCACACCCATATCAGAAAACCATTCCTGTATGGGCCTCGCTTTGCAGGTGGGAGCATTATTCTGTTGGCAAAGGGAAGAGCTTTCAACGAACTGTTGCCATAATGCTAGGAGCATGGAATTGCCGCTATAGGCCGCAGTGTTAAAATTCCAGAGCTCTGGAACTAGTGGACCCTAAACCCAAACCACGAAAAACAATCCCAGAGCGCTCTCCACTAAAGTTCGCAGTTGTTCAGGTAGCGATCTCCTGGCATCCTTCACACCCCGACTCGTCCGTCGGACTACCAGATGGTGATGGGCGATTCATCCCTCCAGAGAATGAGTTTTCCGCTGCTCCAGAGTCTACTGATGCCGATCTTTACACCACTCCGACCGACGCATTTGATCGTCATGCTGCTCATGTTACTTCAAGAGCCATTTGGAAACTTGGTGATGAGTGTTGCTTCTGAGAACAGGCAGCTTAGTCGCACCATTCGTTTCAGCACTCGTTAGTCCCACTCTGTCATTTTATGGAGCGTACTAGGTCCCCATTGCGCTGTTGTTACTCTTTGGCATTTCCACTTTGCAATGACACCACTTACAGCTGATCGGGACAGCTGCAGAAGGGCAGAAATTTCCCCGAACTGACTTGTTGCTAAGATGGCATATTATGACCGTGCCACTTTGAAAGTCATTGAGTTCTGACGTACGGACCTATCTACTGTTCGTGCTTGCCTACGGTGTTTGTCAAGCCACGTGGTCCATTTATACCTGGAGGAGCCATAGCTGTGGCACGCCTTTTGATCATACAGTGTATGTACTGGAATCTTTCCATCGCTATGTTGGAGCTTTAACCTATACTCATGGAATCAGGTGACTCTTCTCCAATGTCTGGTCACTCTCATGTCCACATCAGTTGGAGCTGTCAGTGACGGTAGTTCAAAACGAGCTTGATGCCGACTTCTTAGGCACATCCGGAAGAGCTTCTGCTGCGTTATGTGCTCCGAAACATTTCTCTGTGAACTCTGGCTGTAGTCTGCCAATAATGAAAGGATCGTGAGACGCCTTTTGTCCCGGACAGTATACGTACCGATCGGCCTTTACATCCACTGTCAACCCGCGGTGGTTTCCCCTTTCAGGAACATTGTGCGTGTCCCTCTTTAGAACATTCCCGCCACATATGTTCATTACGGCAATCCTCGAAATCCCAACAGTGCCTGCGGTTTATGAGACAGTGGCGCCACCTTTTTCGCGCCGGTAATCATATTCTGTTCAAATTACTACAATTCCTTCCTTTTCTCCACTTGTAAGCTTTCTTTGTCAATGGTGGGATTCGAAATCACATCTTCCTATTTAGGGGCGGCTGTTCTTACAATTGAACTACGCAAGCAGGCTTCTCGCTGTTTCGCTGTGGATTTGACTCATGCGTCACCTCAGCAGTACGTCATCTACGTCATCTTACGAAGTATGTTACATCATCCACTTGAGAAAGGCGGGGTCAGGAATTGCAGATTTCGGGTCAGCCGACAACCATGCTCGAAGAACCATCGTATTGTCGAAGAAGTAATGTTTTAACAATTATGGGCGTTGTGCAAAAGAATTATAACACAAATTTTGCGATGCGTTCCATCGCATAGCAGCCCCTATCTCGAAGCTTCCGGAGGCATTCACTCACTAAACCCTTGCGTCGCTTGTCCAAATCCAAGAATCATCGTTGCCAGCGTCTGGTTGGAGTGGTGTTGTTCTCCAGTGAACTGTCTGACAAAATGGCGTCGTACGAGCTTCAGCGCTTTTGTTTGGGGTCCATGATCGCCTTGTCAACGTTTGGAGACGCCGGAGAAAACGGACCAGCTGAAGAATAGTTACCCAACTGCATCCAGCGCGAACGGCACGAATCATAGTCTGGGAAGCCATCAATTATGATAGCCGAACAGCTTTAGTATTCCTACTAAGCAGTTTGGCTGCTCGGCGGTACCTGTATAGAATATCCTGAATGCTGTTTCTATCCTTTTTTCTATATAAAAAGTGCACTTGGTAGCGTTTTTCGCCAAAATAATGCGCGCCCTCATACTGTAAACGTCTCCAGGGAACGTCTTCGCGCTGTCATCGTACTGAAATGCACAGCCAAATACCTAGATCTGTCCTCAGTAGAACATGTACGGGACGTGGTTGAACGGCATCTCAACACTCACAGCAACCAAAGCAGACAACAGCTGCTCTTCAAGAGCAGGTGCAGGAAGCATATTGGCCCTTGCCGCAGGAGGTTATCAGACATTTCTTCGACTCAGTGCCACGAATGCACTGCCAATAGAGGTTGTTGTACTTCTTAATGATGTGCCTTATCTTCAGGTAAAAAAAAAACTGTCCATTAGTTAAAAAAATTATCATGTCGTCCTTAACTTTTGCACCACTCTCATAGTGCTACATTGGTGAATATTTGATTACACAACATCCATGCCTCACCGGGATTTGAACCCGGACCCAACTCGTACGAATGGTCAAAAGCCGGAGCTTAGACCACTACGCCACTGGGACCGCTTTACTATTCGCAACACTGACAGTGGGTCACAGAAAGATAAAATGGCAACATTGAATGAAGTTGGTGGAGTTATCGAGATCTGTGTGCATGGAATTGTAGAGATTACGGGTAGTTTGTGCAACATTGATGTAAACAGCGCCAAGCTCAAGCCGGTAAGCAATGCATTGGAGCGCTTTCTCGTAGGGGGGGGGGGGCTTCGCCACTGCAATACTTGTAAAGTTTAAAATGTTGAATAGCCTGTGTGGAAAAAATAAATTTCTGGAGCTCTTATTGCCCTGTTTCGCACTTTATAGCCGAGAACAAGGAGTGGTTTTTACCCAAAAGCAGTACCCAGAGGAGTAGCTAGGGCGGGGCAGACAGGGCAACGGCAGAGGGCGCAGCGCAAGAAAGGACGCAAAGTTCACTGCTTATAATTTGATTGAAACTAGAATTGAAACTTTTGCACCACTTTCTGGTACAGTTTTTTTCGCGTCATACTGTGTCGTCTGTCTGTTTATAGAATTTGCTTATAATACGCTTCGCCAGTTTCGATATCCTTGACAGCTTAAATTTCGGATTTTGGTCCTCAAAATGTTCAGGAGATGTTAGTTGTTCACATTAAGAAATGAAGGCGCGGTTGCTTAATTCGTCCAAGCAAAGAAGAACCACGGCCTTCGACAACAATTAGGTGTGCAACTGTGCATACTCAAGAAATGAATATAGCGTATTAAATTCATTTATTATTGTGGTGTAATAAGCACAAAGATTCGCCAAGATTTCGCACTCCACTCGGAGGCTTTTTGAAGGCAGTGGTAGATACATAAAATACATGTAATATGCTCGTGATGTCACCCACGTTATTTTCAAAAAAATCATCTTTGTTTCTTACGTGTTCTACCCTCTGCATTTTTATGTCTACCACTGCCTTGAAAAAGCCTCCCAGTGGAATGCGAAAGCTTGGCGAATCAATTGCACCACAAAAATAAACAGATTTAATGCTCTATGTGCGTTTCTCAATTATTCGCAGTCTTATATATTTAGAATACCGTTACTAATGGTGTGTGCGGTGTTTCCTTTGTTGAATGGACTCTACGTACGTTGCAAGATAAGGATGCCGTTCATATCGCTGAAAATTCTCTGGGGGCTGTTCCATCATTACCGCGACAACGAGGCACGACTGTCAGCTACATTCGGTCCGGGTTTTTTTTTTCACTACATGGATATGTATATACTCCATGTAGTTTTCATCTGGATCTTTTTCTGTCCCTTGGAATCCAGTCTAAAATTTCGGTTGTCCATCGCTGGTCCGTTCTTCCGGTAACATGTCTAGCCCATTACCATTTCAGGGATTTTACTTTGATCATGATGTCTTCCACTCTGTCATTTCCTAATCCACGAGTTCCTCTTCTACCCAGGCCCGGTTCAACCACTAGGTAAACTAGGAGACTGCCTAGGGCCCCAAGATCTGGGGAGGCCAAGTTTTACAGTTGTTAAACTCGAATGAGTAAATAAATGAGAAAAACAAACAAACGATAGAAACAATTTTATTTTCTATTTTCCTTTTGATGTTCGATATAATCTGCGAATTCTTATTCTTTAAAAGGCGAGAAACAGGGACCTGAGTTTTATAGAATGGATAGATCGGCTTACAGTAGACCCGACGCCAACGAAAAATCGCGAATCTGTCAAAAAAACTGCAGTACGCTAAGCTCATACCTATGCAGCAAACAAGTGAGGGTGGCACAAAATTTTTAAAGAAAATGTGTTAATCATCTTCCAATGGAATTATCAAGACTGTCCACTTCTATCACAATAGCAGCAATACTCAACGCCTAAAGGTTAGCAACTATCATAATCAGGCAATTTTCAAATGAGAAAAGAGGCTTTTTTAGCACGTCTTTTGTAAAAAAGAGATCGTGCTTATGTTACCGGGTTGTCTGTCCGTCCGTTCGTCTGTACCCACGATATCTCTGCAACTATTTGTACGATTTGAAAAATTCTTTTTGCATTGGGAAGCTTGAAATATGCGAATGATGATCCTTTATTTCTTTTTCTTTTTTGTACGATGTACAATTTCGCCGCTAGAAGGCGTAAATACAGATGATGTCGAATTCAAAAATACGTTTTATTCCACATATTTGCTTCTAAACATCCGATTGAAAAAATGCTTTTATCTTTCGATTCCATTTATGTCGAAGAGTATTTTAGATTTAGTTACTTTTTCAAATTACGCATAAATTTTCCGCTAGGGGGCGTAAAAGTAAATTACATTTCACCCGATAACTCTTCTTCTAAAACTCCGATTTGAAACATTTTTTCTTCAGCGGATACAACTCCTGATGGAAAATCTTTTGCATATGATTTGTAATTTTCGGTAAATAATACTTTGGCCACCAGGGGGCGTAAGCGTTAATTTTTGCTTCTGATGTATTTGCTATAAAATCTGAGCTTCTAAAATATCGATTGAAAAAATTATTTTGTGGACTGATGCCACTCACATCGATAAACCTTTGCGAAATATTTTCTGCTTAAAACATTTTACAGTTCCACCCCCAATGGACGTATATGTATATCTTATTTTTGTCAATATCTCTACTTCTAGGAGTCCGAATAAGTGGTTTGGTGGCCAAACAAGTGGTTTGGCCACCAGATGGCATAAGTTTCAATTTCCGCTTTTGATGTAATTGCAGCAAAATATGAGCTTCTAAAATCTCGACTGCAAAAAAAAAGTCGTTTGTTGACCGATACTACTCATGTCGATTAACCTTTTAGGAACATTTTCTTCTTGAAATAAAACATGGCTTCTACGCCAATGTACGTAGATGTATATCTTATTTTTGTCAATATCTCTACTTCTAGGAGTCTGATTTGAAAAATTCTTTCTTTGTTGGATAGTGTTTCCGATGCGAAATGTTTTCCCTATAAATTCAAAATTTTCAAGTAAATCATAGACTTTCCGCTAGAGGGCACAAAGGTAAATTGCGTTTTCTGCGTTATTTCTTCTTCTAAACTCCGATTGCAAAAATTCTTCCTGTACCACCCACTGGACCTCATGGAAAATATTTTTTACATAATTTATAATGTTTGGTAAAGAATGGTTTGGCCACCAGGGGCATAAGTGTTAATTTCTGTTTCTGGTGTCTTTGTAGCAAAATCTGGGCTCCTGGAAACTCGACTAAATTCTTTTTCTTGGACCGATGCCGCTCATATGGAAAAACCTTTTGAGAATACTTTCTTCCCACAATAATGCATGGTTTTCCCACCAGGGGACGTAAAGTCGCATCTTATTTTTGTTGATATTTTTGTTCCTAAGAGCCCGATTTGAAAAATTCTTTCGGTGTTGGAGAGCGTTTCCGATGAGAAATGGTTCTCATATAAATTCATATTTTTCTTAAAGCACAAGTCTGCAACCAGAGGGCGTAAGCTCACGATTCCGTTTACAGCAATATCTGAGGGATTAAAAACCCGATTGCAAAATTTCTTTCTTCCGTCAGATATTATTGTTTTCCATACCGGTTCCATTGACTTTGAATAGCTTTGATAAATTTAATTTGCGTCAGAACGGATTCAAAAGACGTGCTTATTACCCCCGAAAATTCGGTGTTTTCTTTCTTGTTTCAATTGCCTGCAGCCTTTGTATGTCTTTTGTAGACCGGAAATATGCATTGATTAAACACTTTATTTTTAAGACGTAATGGCATATTGCGCTTAAAAATTATATTGTTTCTTCCGAAAGCTCTGCAACCAGTTTTTATACGCCGATTAATTGCTTCACCAATGTGACTCCCACTTGATATCTGTTGCATGTAGGTATCGGTTATCTCCAGCTTTTCTCCATCAACAGATAAATCTTCATTTCTTGTAAAAGCATTGTAGATCAGTTTTGTTTTCTGATAGTTTATTTTTTATCCTACTTTCAAAAAACAAAGTTGATGTACAATTGCTTTTACAAGACATAAAGGTTTATCGCTAATGAGTAAAGACATCAAGTGGCGATCACAGTGATGAAGAAATGTGACCCTCGCTTGATATGAGAGAGAGAGAGAGAGAAAGAGAGACGGAGGCGCAATGTATGCTCCCCGCCCCCACCTCCGGGCGCACAAATGCCTAGTAACGCCTCTTCCATTACAGACCAATTTGTCCTGGCAACAACAGGCCAACGACACCAATTTGTCCTTTGGCGACAAGTGATCTTGTTTTGTCGCGTCTGTCAACGCAACGTTTTTCCCTTTCACTTCTTTATTTTTCTGGGGAAATGAAATACAGTGTTTATTTGCCTGGAGCCCCCCCCCCCTTCTCCGTGGTGCTACATTTGCCATTAAACAAAGGAATTAGCTGCTTGGAGCTATAGTTAACGGTGGAAGGTGGAATTCCGCTCTCTGAAAATTTTGCGAAACACTCGTTTTTTTTGGGGTTTTTTTTTCGCATGAGCAAAATGTAGCAGACATTGAGAAATTAATTGCATATTTTTATCGCAGTGTTCTGAATAAAGAGTAGCATGAGGAGCGCTAATCCGGCTAATTGAATCTAGTACAGCCAATAATTTTACGAGGGTAGCAGTTTCTCTCCAGTATTTTTCAACGTGAATGAAATCAGCACTTACCGCGTGACAACTTGCGTTACTAAGTGTACATGAAAGATGCCAAAACACCTTATCCCTAAATTTTTGGAAGTGGAATGGGGCTGAACAGCAGAGTTCATTTAAGCAGGGGTGGGGCTGCAGCCCCACGCCTCGCATTTTCAAGAGGCCTCAGAATTATGCAGGATGCTTGAAGAATTGATTGAGTTCTTCAGTTGTTTTTTTTATAATTTCAACAAGCTGAAGGGGGTGGGGGGGGGTATTAAAGCAGAACTGAACTGGTATCCATTTTTCAACCATGCATTTTTACATTTTTTGGCTAATAGTGATTCGTCCATATATCATTTCAATATGGCGGTAATTTTTTTATGGCTTTCCCACCATATTTTCAGAATGTTTTCTCCTGGGTATTTTTATTCGGCCACCCGTAATGAAATCCTAGATCTATCTGCCACCAATATTGGGGCCCCAAAATACTGTCCAGTCCGCGGGCTCCACGTCTCCTTAAATGTGCTCTGCCGAACTGTCAAATGCATGTATATTAAATTTAGAAACATTTTATAATTTTTCTCCAGCGAAAAGTTCACTGAGGGGCACCAAAGTGGTGCTTTGCATCGAGACGCAAACATGCCTTGAGCCGGTGCTAAATATAATGTTCTTTGAGTGATATGTGATCGACTATTGCTATCAGGGTATTGAACTCTGTGTGAAGAAATAAGAGTTACTTGCATCAGTTGATTTGATCTTTTAGTGGGCGAAAAATTACAGACGTTGGATTTGTTGCGTAAGTCTCATCTCTTGTGCTGATTCTTTTCTCTGGCCTTTAGCAGTTAATACGTAGTTATTCAAGAAGTTTGAATTTATGTTCTACAAAGTTCTCTAAGAACATTTAGCTGAGAACTGGATAAAGCAAGAAGCTATACTCAGAGTCAACCTAAGAGTGTACCACTATGTAGGGCGCGAAACAGCTACCTCCGCTACGAAAAGCAGTTCCTAGAGTTCTGAGTGAAAACCAGTATAATTATTGCTCATAATCCATTTTTGTTTGCTCAGCAGTTTATCAGACAAAATTGCCATCTAAAAAAAGTTTCAGAAGTTAGTGCGCTTTTGGAAGTAAATTTGTTATGAGAAGTTGCTGAATGAAGAGCTTCGCCGGCCCAATGGCGCAGTGGTCTAAGCGATGGCCTCTGATCATTCGTCCGAAAGGGGTCCTGGTTCGAATCCCGGTGAGGCATGGATGTTGTTTTTGTCTTACGGCACTGGCTCTCTCCCTTCCCTGGAACCAGTGGCCCTAAATTAGGGACGAGCGACTGTTTATAGTCCATTGAGTTGCTCACGGTGGTCGTTAAAACTCCAATAAAAAAATCGAGAGCTTTGCACTTTCGGCTGTTTCTGCCCACTTGGGATACAACTCGGACAGGGGGAAAGGGTGGAAGACCGCTCTCAACAATAACAACACAGAGACTATTAATTGACAATCGGGCAAACTGGAGGGGTTGTTTACTTAAACAGGCAGTAGGGGAAGCAGTTCGGCCTCCACCATACCACCACTGCTTGTGAGATGGGTGGGGGGATCAGAAAGGAAACAGTAGAAGAGCACATTAACGCGGATGGATACCGTTCTTGCGTTCCACGACGAGTCGTGATAAGGCTCTCCTGCTTTTACCAACAGTACACTTTTAGGGTGAATTAGTGTATAGTTTAAACGCCATAAGCCAAAGCCGTCTTGAAAATACAAGGCCATGACATTAGAGAGGTAAGTTCCCTCTTTTAGTGACGTCACGCTGGAACCAAGGCTTCCGATTAGTTACCAACGCTGTCGTGTATGATGTCAAACACGACACCGACCTATCGGGCTGTGTAACATAAGAGTGACGTCACAGACGGAGGGAAATCATCTCGCTAATGTCATGACCTTGTATTTTCTAGACCAGTGATTCCCAATCTTTTTTCATTCACCTGCAAAATGTTAGGGAACTTTCGCGGACCGGCGATGTCGAAACAAAACCTTTAGGCTATTTTCGAGCATTTAATCTTGTAATATTCTATATTGTAATACAATGATCACTGCGTACAATCCATAATCTATATGCCAGATTATTCCATGTCACCTACTTACAGCTAATATAATTTAACCTGTTAATATGCCATAATGATTAATCAGAGCAATCCATAATCAATATACCACAATATTCTCCTTACCGTTAAAATAATTTTCTCTGGGGTAAATGCGACGTCTGTTGCTGCTGCTTCGCGATAATCATCTCGTGACGTGGTTCCAACATCTTTTCTGTAAGACTCGTAGTGCAGCATTGATGTCCTGTAAGACTTGTAGTGCAGCATTGATGTCCATTATATTTCTGTGCTTTGTTTTGATTGCCGAAACGGCTGAAAAGGTTTTCTCGCAATAAATACGTGGTCGCAAAAGTTACCAATAATTTTAAAGTTTTGTCGGCGAGACCTGGATATTCTTTCTCGATATTACCCCAAATTAAGTCAGAGATTTGGATCTGAATATCGATACCAGACTGGCATTAGAAGGAACTTCAACAAAGCTTTCCTTTTCCTGGTGAGTTAACCTGCAGGAGTTCAGATCTTCTGTGAAGATTAGTAATCCAAGCTTCCTTTAATCTTCCGCGACAGGTGTTAAAAAATTTAGATTTAGATTTCTTCTTTGGCTCCATTTCGATTCAAAAGAAAAATAAATAAAATCACTCCTTTCTCGCGGACCAGCAGAAAAAATCTCGCGGACCGGCTGTTGGGAGACACTGTTATAGACGGCCTTGCATAAGCTATATGTAAGCATTAAACAGGTTAAGAACTATTGATTTGGTTTGTTTTTACCCAGTGATTGGAATTATTTACCAGACTATATTAAACTCATGGATGAGACATGTTGTCAATGACCAGGGCCGGATTAAGGCCTTAGTGGGCCCCTAGGCTGAGACATTTGAGTGGTCCCCCAAAGAACTTATGACAGAGAATTTCTTGGACTTTTTAATACTTTAGCATTCTATACTTTTCTTAGTGCATCTCTTTTGTTATGTAATGTGAAGCCACTGGGGACTTCCACCATTAACGGTTCCAATGCAAATTGGGAGGTGTGGATGAATAATAGCGAAAAAACTGAAACTATCTTGCCGACCCTGCTATACACAGCGACATGAAACCTTTACCTTTGGTGGGCTACTGTCTTGAAATCTGTTCGTCTTCCAGCCTCTGTTTCTGAAGAAGTGGAAATAATATGAGACAAAATTAAAACTATTTTATAAACCTCTCTCTATATATATATACCTATCTATTACTTGCCCAGACATGCCTCCTGGGAGCTTGGTCATGGTAGGCCCCAAGGCTATAGTCCCCCCTAATCCGGCCCTGTCTATGACTGATATTTAGTGTATATTAGTGTACATTTAGTGTATGAGAAAGTAATCGTAGAGGTTGTTGTAATTTTGTTTCACTTTTTAAATTTAGCCGTGAAATAAAAGACGGCAGTAATAATTAAAAATGTTCATACACCAAAAACCTCATTATTATTAGTTCCATGCATGATTTGTCTCAGTTGCTATTAGTGGCATCGGTCTTCTGCGTCTTCTAACGAGGAAATGCTTTCCACTCTTCTTGTATCGAATGAAGCCTAAGGGAAAAAAAAAAAAAACTTTTGTCGACGCCACCGTGTGAAGAAAGAACGCTTAATTAACGCAAGAGAAATAATGCGTAACCGATTCCTGACCAGTAGCAGCTGTCAATCACAGTGTGAATGAACCACACTGAGGTTCTCACGGCGGCAGAAGGTTGTGAAAACGATTTCCTGTGAGATACAATTCATTAAGGCAATAAAATGCGGGGGTAGCTAACTTTATTAAGAGATATTCATAAACGATGACACGCAGATTTCTGCCTTATTTCGAGTCCTCCCACCGTCGTCCCAAGAAATTACGGATGCCTGGTTCCCTGCGAATTTCGCCACACTGGAATGAATTCGCACCATTTTCTTTTTGAAAGATGAGTCAATAGAAGAACCTGTTTTTCTACTACTATATATAGGATGATTTTACAAAGCATGGAATTAAATGAAGATTTTTTCGACTTTTCATGTGCCATTGTTATGAAGACTGCAGATCAGATCAGATCATATGTAGAGGATTTTAGGAAGGAAGTATCTGACCCCAGGTCTTAAACAACCCTTAGAAATAGGAAGCTAGGAGATTTGGGCTAGAGTGCCCGATATGAAAGTGACACGGAAGCGAGGTAGAAAGGGGGAGGAAGGCGCCCTTATTTATTACCGGGGAGCCAGTACCCGGGCTCCGACGGCCTAACGTGCCCATCCGACGCACGGCGGATATTTAGTGGTTCAAGCGTTCGTACCTGCTGGGATCGAACCCGAGGTCTTCTCCGTGGCAGTCACGAACGTTGACCCCTAGGCCACCCGCGGCCTGTGAAGACTGCAAAATATACAGGTGACTTTGAAAATTAGGATTTTCAAAGAAAATACCCAGCAAAAACAGTCTTGCTGGGCCAGCACTGCCAACAATGGCCCAACACTATGTTGTCGCTGCCGAACCGTCAATAAAATGTCCGGACGGTCAACAGAAGGGCCAGCAGTTCAGGCCAACAACTGGCCAACAGTTGGCACCCCATCAGTTGTCATATGCCACAACAGGGCCATCAGTTGTCCATCACAGGCAATAGCTGCCACAAGTGGCCCTTCAGCGGCACTGCAAGCACGTGCCAGAAATGATGGCTAGCCTAATGTGGTCCGCTAGTTTGCCGGTAGTGGCAGCCGGCAACCACGTGACGTAACTGATGGTTTGCCGAATCTTGCCCGCCAATTTCCCAGTAGTAGCCATAAAAAAAAAAAAAATCAAGGATAACTGCAGTTCCCCAAAGTTGCAATATATTTTTTTTTATTTTCTGCCCTTACGAAACTTGTGAATTTTAGCACTGCGCTGGGGAATTTTCTTAACAGACTGGAAAAACGCCCATTTTGATCAGAGTGGATTTGAACCAGGGCCATTTGCGTGGATGCAGAGCTCTCTACCGACCAGACTAATTTGCCTATGTGCTTGAAGTTCTCTGTTTCGTGTGAAATATGTAATCGAATGGTTCCTTCTTTCATTTTACAATATTGCGAGGTGTTTTTCATAAAAGTCAGTTTCATATAATTCATAAATTTATTTTTTCAACGTAACGATAGTGTTTTGTTCTTTTTTTACCTTAAGGGAATTTCACTCATTTTCAAGTAGTGTACATACTTAGAGTCGCTTTCCCAAGTTTTGTACTGTCTGTGTCGTCTTGAAAGGAGATTGTTGAATTAATATATATTTACCCGGGTTCATGTGACATTCTGTTACATTTTTAACGTTGTATCTTTCCTTTCCGTTGCCCGAAGCTACATTTGTTTTAAAGAGGAAAGATGCTTTATTTTACTTCTCGTTATTTTTAGAAGCGAATTCCTCCCAGCCTTGTGTATTCAACCCATGGATGAGTACATTATATCCACATAGCGTTGCTTTTTTTTTTTTTTTTTTTCTTTCAAATGATTAATAAATTTTGTACTCGTATAATTCTTTTTTTTTTTTTATAAAGCGTTTTTTCAATGGTTTTCCAGGACATTTGTTTCAAGCGGTTTCAAATTTTTTCTTGTTATTCACCCACTCCATTCCCTGAATTGTGATTCATGGGAATGGAGTGGGTGTATTTCATGGCTGTAATCTAGTATTTCATGGCTTAATCTGATATCTTCGTCGACGTGGAATTTCATTAGGAAATTAATTTGCCTCTCTACATATGGATTTTTTTCTTAACATCCACTAAAATAACACGATGGCGATAGCGTCGTTTTCAACTAACTGGTACCATGAGAGACACAGCAAGTGTTGCTTCTGCGCATGCGCAGTCCCGTTGCTTCCACCTGCTGTTGGGGTTGCATTGGTTGCCAGCAACGGGCCACTAGTGGCACTTGCTTGGAGGCCCACAATTCACGGCGATGCTGCAGGACCATCAATGGCTCGCCAACTGATAGCACTGCCACTAACGGACCGCTACCGGGCCGTGAACGGCAGATTTCAGCCAGCAGTGACCCATCACTACCAGCTGGTGGCCAGCAGTTTCCCAGCACTTGTGTTTTTGCTGAGTACTAATTGCTAGTCAGAGATATTTGAAAAAACGACACCACAGATGAATACTCACATTCTTTAGAACACAGAAAGACAGAAATCAGTACTTTGTGTGTCCACCTTTGTTTTTCGTAACTGACAGAATACGATCTGGCATACTGTCAATGAGGCATTTGCAGAATAGTCACTTGAAGTGTCTTTGCACCACACGTACTTATCGCATCAGCCAAAGCTTGGAAATTTGATGGTTGTTTTTCTGCTACCTTGTCTTTGAAAATGGTCCACAAATTTTCGATGGAGTTAAGTTTGGAACTATTACTGGGCCAACTGCAGGTAGTCCTTTAGTGTCTTTGATCTGTGGCATGGAGCTCTATCATGCATAAAGATTTGCATATGAGTTAACAGCTTCTCACGTAACATTTCCACATAAAAGGGACCAGTCGTGGTAGTGCCTGTCGGCAAAAAGGATAATGAAGCAGTACCGGATGTCTGACATAGCACCCCATATCATCTGACTAGGAGGATGTCTCACGGTACTAACGGTATACTTTTCATTAAACCTTTTGCCTTTTGATCATCGGACATGTGCTTCACATGATTCAAATTGACACACAATTGATTCATCGGAAAAAGAACGTGGCTCCAATTTTCAGCTGTCCACGATTGATGACGCTTCGCAAACTGCAGTCTCTTCTTTTTCGTGACAGAGGTTAGTCTACGTTTATGTGCAGGTTTATAAGACTTTGATCTAAAATGTTTCGTAAGACGTCGGGAAACAGTACTGATACTAATATCAGACTCTTTTGAATGTAAAAAGGCCTTGATTTCCTTGCACGAACTCCTCGGAGAACGCATAACTATTCGCCTAATGGTACTGTAGTCACGTGAGGTTGTTTTCCTTGGATGTCGACTTCTCTTTCGATCGCTAAATTCACCTGTACCTTGATATTTCTTGATCGTATTATGAATAGCAGTCTTGCTGACATTCACCGTTTTGCTTATGTAACGTTGGGAGTATTTTTCATGATATAAAGTTCCTATTTCTGCCCTCTGAGTTACGCTTTTTTGCCCATTTTTCGCTATACAGAAAATACGTATAAAACCTCTCAGCATGAAAACCAGAAGCAAACTGACGACGCTCTCACGCTTCCCCCAACTCTATCAACAGTTTCCGCTGCAGGATGATGCAAAACCGACAGGAAGTTGAGTAATACAGACAGTAGCTGACGCAATCGACAGAAATCTCTTAATACCAACTGGTGGTCTTAAACTTTTGCAAATGACTGTACTATTAACCTATTTGTAATGAAAGTTTAAAGCTTACTTTTCAAATAATTTACTGAACTACCAAAATTTTGTTGTTGTTGTTTTTTGTTTCAGAGAACTGACTGTTGGAAACTGTTTTAAAGTTCGACGAACCATAAACGTGAGCACACACTTTCTTTAAAATTTCATTACAATGCAGTTCTTTGGCGTGGTAAGTTCAGATCGAACCCTTAGTGCCTTTCTTCCCGTGCATATAAATTTGGGAACTGTTACCCCGGATCCTCAAGAAAAAGTAGTTTCCATGGTAACTGGTGATGCTAAGCCTTCCGGGTGAAAAAGCGTTTGTCCTGTGGCATTATTTCATTCCATCAGTTTAATCTTGACTGGCTACTCCGTGTTTTGTATACGTTACGTCTTAAGCAGTCATGTCTGTCTCATCTGCGGATTTTCATACGTGCATGTGTATTTCCACTGTGAGAAATATTTTGCATGTATTCTCTTATATTCTTCGTGAGGCGCGTTTTTGCCAATAAGGTATTTACATTCTTTTTTAGTCAGGTACCTCTTAATACGAAAAACATTTTGCGCGTATTTTCTGCTCAAAATGATGCACAGTTTTCTCGCTAAGTGACATTACTAGTTAAATTTCCCTTACTATGTCTCTGTTTCTAAAAGTCCTACTTTCAAAATTCTTTTTGTGAGGGATACTTTGCAGCACTGGGAACAACACTATATATAATTTCCAGTTTTTAGCAGGTCTTTTGTAAAAAAAGATCGCGCTTATGTTACATGTTTGTCCATCCGTCCGCCTGTACCCACTATATCTCTGCAACTATTAGTCCGATTTGAAAAATTATTTTTGCATTGGGAAGCTTGAAATATGCGAATGATGATCCTTTATTTAGTTTTTTTTTTTTACGATGTACAATTTCGCCGCTAGGGGCGTAAATGCAGATGATGTCGAATTCAAAAATACGTTTTATTCCACATGTTTGCTTCTAAACATCCGATTGAAAAAATTCTTTTATCTTTCGATTCCATTTATGTCGAAGAGTATTTTAAATATAGTTACTTTTTCAAATTACGCATAAATTTTCCGCTAGGGAGCGTAAAAGTAAATTACATTTTCTACGATAACTCTTCTTCTAAAACTCCGATTTGAAACATTTTTTCTTCAGCGGATACACCTCTTGATGGAAAATCTTTTGCATATAATTTCAAATTTTTGGCAAATAATACTTTAGCCACCAGAGGGCGTAAGTATTAATTTTTGCTTCTGATGTATTTGCCCTAAAATCTGAGCTTCTGAAATATCAACTGAACAAATTATTTCGTGTACTGATGCCACTCACATCGATAAACACTTTCGGAATATTTTCTTCTTAAAATATTCTACAGTTTCTCCACCAGGGGCGTAGATGTACATCCTATTTTTGTCAATATCTCTACTTCTAGGAGTCCGATTTGAAAAATTCCTTCTTTGTTGGATAGTGTTTCCAGGGTGACATGTTTTTCATATAAATTCAAAATTTTCAAGTAATTCATAGACTTTCCGCTAGGGGGCGTAGAGGTAAATTGTGTTTCCCCCTGTATTTCTGCTTCTAAATCTCCGATTTGAAAAATTCTTTCTGCACCGGCTATAGCTCCAGATGGGAAATCCTTTGCACATAATTTATAATTTTTGTAAAAAAATGGTTTGGCCACCAGAGGGCGTAAATCTTAATTTCCGCTTCTGATGTATTTGCAGCAAAATATAAGCTTCTAATTTTTGATTGAAAAAATTCGTCGTTTGTAAACAGATAGTACTCATGTCGACAAACCTTTTAGAAACATTATCTTTTTAAAATAATGCATGGTTTCTACGCCAGGGGGCGTAGATGTATATCTTATTTTTGCCAATATCTCTACTTCTAGGAGTCCGATTTTGAAAAATTCCTTCTTTGTTGGATAGTGTTTCCTATGCGAAATGTTTTTTCCTATAAATTTAAATTTTCAAGTAAATCATAGACTTTCCGCTTGGGGGCACAAAGGTAAATTGCGTTTTCTGCATTATTTCTGCTTCTAAAACTCCATTTGAAAAATTCTTCCTGTATCGCATACAAAACCTGATGGAAAATATTTTTTACAAAATTTCCAATGTTTGGCCACCAGGGGCATAAGTGTTAATTTCTGCTTCTGATGTATTTGTAGCAAAATCTGGGCTCCTGGAAACTCGACTAAATGGTTTTTTTCTTGGACCGATAGTGTTCATATGGAAAAAGCTTTTGAGAATACTTTCTTCCTAAAATAATGCATGGTTTTCGCACCAGGGGACGTAAAGTCACATCTTATTTTTGCTAAGAGTCCGATTTGAAAAATTATTTCTATGTCGGAGAGCGTTTCCGGTGCGAAATGTTTCTCATATAAAATCGTGTTTTTCTTAACGCACAAGTTGGCAACCAGAGGGTGTAAGCTCACGATTCCGTTTACAGCAATTCTTTCTTCCGTCAGATATTATTGTTTTCCATACCGGTTCCATTGACTTTGAATAGCTTTGATAAATTTAGTTTGCGTCAGAACGGATTCAAAAGACGTGCTTATTACACCCGAAAATTCGGTGTCATCTTTCTTGTTCATAATTCTACCGCTTGGCATGTATTTCTGTTACCACTCCTAAATATCTGATTTGTAAAATTTTGTTTTACTGGATGCCAATCACTATGATGAAGACTGTGCACTTCAAATAATGAACAGTTTTCTCGCTAGAAATAAATACGTACATAAGCGCCCATATGGAATGCCAAGAGGGGGCACTTCTTCCCCAGTAGAAATATGGCTCCGTCATTTCAGTTCTCGAGAGGTACTACAAAAATTTTTTCCGCGTTAACATAAATCCTGAGTTCACATCCGTTTAATCTTCCGCATTAACATAAATCCATAGCCTTCAAAGAGTATAACTCCATCAGGATATATCATGATGGAGTTCTACTCTTTTGACACATAAGCGTACGGTTAGCCCCAGCAACCTCCGCAGTGGGGGAGGGCCTCATGGCTAAGAGGGCCTCAAGCCTCAAGAAACATATTTTTAAAAATTTTTTGTTGAAACTTCACATGAAACTGGTTAAAGAAATAGCCAGGAATCTTTGACGGCAGCTTTGAATGAAATACTAAAAAGAAAAGCAATTTTTTTCAGTAAATAAGTAAGATCTTCGAGGAATAATTTTCGCTTAAGTTTATAAAAACTTGGTGGCGGGAAGCAGCAATTCCAGAGGATTTGAGGCCCCCTTTTACAGCCGTAGTAATATTTCCAAATACATGCACAGTATATTAAAAAGACAATGTGAATAAATATCAGTCATAAAATGTGAACAAATAACAAGAGAATATGAATGAATACCAGAATATATGAAAGTTTTGTCAATGAGGATAAAGCGTGTTATATGTATTATATATTACACTTGTTTGCACATAACTACGTATCCTTTAGAATATAATTAGCTAAAAGGTGTTCTTCGCGGGAACGAGAAAACACAGACCAGTGTCATTTTTTTATAACAGAATCAAAGGAAAAGATTCACTTTGTGGAAAACATTGTAACACTAAGTTAAGTGTGTATTTTATATTCAAGAGCAAATAATGTAAGTATTTTTTCTCTTTTTGTGCCATAATTCTTAGTTATTTTTCTTCTTTTTGTTTACTTATGTTCTGTATTTTCGTATCAATCGAAGGCCATTAGACACTGTCACACGGCCGTTACGTGTTTTTAGAGTGTGATCTGGTGATCGTGAAGTATTTCAAAAAGTCTGACCTTCGTTCTCTAAAACAATAAAATTTGCATGATATGATTTACTTTGTCGTAAGTGTTTTGTAATACTTTGTATTGGTACAGAACTAGGGCAATCACTTTAATTACAACGTGTAGGCCTACATTTATTTGTGTTACACGCAGTAAAGCGTAACAATTTTGGTTTTATGAAAAATACCTATAGGTTCCAAAGAATTTGAATATTAAAAACGCCCGTACCACCTAGTTAATAATATGGAATTTAAAAATTTCTGTAATTGAAAGCAAACAGATTTTCGCAAAACGGCCTCAAATATATTTTTGCGGGATGGCCGCGAGTTTTTCAGGTACGCCACTCTGTGGATAAAGGTACGGTATTTCCTCTTTAAATATAGGAGTTGTTAAAACAATATTTTGGTAATATGGAGAATTTATTATAACATTCTTTTAAACTTTTTTTAACTTTAATTTTTCATTGTACGAGAAATCAGCAATAATCGTGAATCCTTTACTGAAACTTTCTTTGATTCTTGGAACCAAATTTGTAAGCGTTCTTCTGCTCTTTTGCTATACTAAATCGATCTTTATTTGTTCAGTCCTGTAGGTAGATCCATGCTGCGTCATTAGTCATAATAAATTTCTATCTGTCTCCGGCTAAGTCGTTTTCATAAAGAAGTCTACACCAGCTCAACCGCATGCCTATAGGGAAAAGCGGGTGAACATTATGTTTTTTTGTTTTGTTTTATTCAGATTCAAATCTTTGTTTATTATCATGTTTGCAGTTGATACAGAGATTTTTAACGACTTAGCGATTGCTTTTTGGGTCGGTGGAGTTTCTTTTAAGGACCTTACTTTAAAAACAATCTTAAAAATACGTACCTTCCTTGAATATTCGTTTGGTGTTCTTTTTCCTGGTAAAAGCAATGCTTCACTATTGTTCTCTCTATTATTAATTATATTGCTTATTTTACATTTACAAATGCTAATTCCATGATTTTCGCGGCATTTTTTAATTACAGAATACGAATATTTCTCTTTGTAAAGAGCAAAAACATAAACTTTTATCCACAGCTTGTTTATGTGCACCATTTTCTTAGCAGACGATATTTAACTGCAGCAGATGTTTCTTCCGTGTTCATTAACACGCTGTTGCCACTTTCAATTCTTTGAACTTCTTTTATTTTCTGAAATTTCTTATCAAAAAGGTTCTAAAATGGAATGAACATTCTCTGTACTTCTTCCCCAACAGAGTGCCACAAAACAACGTCGTGCTCAAGTGCTCCACATCGACTCAAATCATACCATAAGATCCCCAAGATGTAAGAATATGGGACAAGTGAGAAAAACCGTCCAAACAAGGAATGCAAAGGATACGAAGGCACTTTATTGAAAAGGTAGCTTCGAGCACAACTGGACAGAAGTCAGAAACGTCCATGTGACAGGCGGCTGCCAAGAAAAATCCAATCTTTAGTACAGGATATGATCACCCCTGACTGCGTTGTTGTCCATGCTGAGGACGAGGTTGTCAAGGAGCATCGCTGCCCATTCCTCTTGTAGCGCCAATCGCAGCTGGCGGCTGGTGACATGATGCCAAGCGTCTCCCGAGAAGGCCCTACACGTGTTCGATTGGATTTAGGTCCGGGGACCTTGCGGACCAATCCATGCGTTGAATATCTTTACTCTCCAACAGCTCTGCGAAAGCAACTGTACGATGAGGTGTAGCGTTGTCGTCCATGAAGAAGAACTCAGGACCCACAGAACCTCTAAACAGACGCACGTGAGGCAGGAGAACCTCGGTACAATAGCGGACACCAGTGACTGAACCTCCTTGGAAGATGTGGAGGTCAGTACGGCTACCAAGCATGATACCGCTCCAAACGAGAACTCCGCCACCTCCAAACCAGTCCCTTTCTATGATGTTGGAGGTGTGATTGCCTGTTCCCTGCTCTCTCCAGATGCGTATACGTCCAGAATCGCTCGTCAGACTAAGTCGGCTCTCATCCGTAAAGAGAACTTGACCCCATTGCTGATGTATCCAGTTCTTGTGTTCCTGGCACCGCAGAAACCGCCGTCTCCGATGAGCAGGCGTTGATGGAACACACCGTACTGGTTGTGGTGCAAGTAGACCACCTTTGTGCAGCCTCCTGGCCACGGTAAAACGCGATAACGGACGTCCACTTGTCTATTGCATGTGCCTTGCGATTTCTCCCTCTGTCTGCCGTCTGTCTCTTCTCGCCTGTAGGACAATATACCGATCGTCCGCCTCCGTGGTTGCTCGTGGACGGCAAGTGCTAAACTCTCGGACAGCTGTTTCTGTCGTTTGAAATGCTCTCCAAGCTCGTGAAACGATGCTGTGAGCGATCCCGAAGTTCTCGGCCACAGTAGTCACACTTCGACCTTCTTCCACCTTCCCAATGACGCGACCTCGGGTAAAGTCATCCAGATGTCGTCTACTGGATTGCCTGTTGGCCATATCACACGGTGGCAGCAACTCGACGTCGTTCAAACCGATGTACACCGTGCAATAGCTTTCGCCGAATTGCTGAGCGTACACCGCCCGTGTGCTTTATACCCTTCCGACCCCCCCGTCATGCTGCGTATATGCGCATGCCTTACTGTACCGGACCCTAGTCTATCTCTTGAGGGGTCTTTCGGCCCGTTTTGCCTGCTCGTTCCGCTGTTATGCTAATTTCTCCTCTTCGTCCTTAATTTTTGCACATCAGTGTATAATGATGTTCATGTTATGAAACATGCCCAAGCAGAAAAAGCCTGATCCTGTTGGTATGTATAAGTTACAGAGGGTGAGTCGAAAGTTTTGTAACATTTGGATCACTTTATGTCCTCATACGTACTGACTAGCATTAAAAGTATAGCATACTTTTAGGCCATGTATCACTTTATGTGCTCATACAGCTGACTAGCATTAAAAGTATAGGCCATCGTATTGCACAGTCTTTAGCCATCAATCTGCCAGTTCTTCGATTCCGCGGGGGTACCAGTTCTTGTTCTTCGAGGCGAAGAACTACTACTTCTCAGCTGCCATCTCCTCCTGGTTGTTGAAGTGCCGCCTGCGAAGGAAGTGGGCCATGGACCGGAATAGGTATTAATAATTTTACGGGGTAAGGTCCGGATTATATGCTGGATATGGCATCAGTTCGATGCCCTCAAGTTCCTGGAGTTTTGCCCTGGTCATTTGCGCGGTATTAGGCCGTGCGTTGTCCTGCTGTAGGAGAGGGCGCTTTATGTTCACCAGTGGCGGGTACTTCTCCTCCAAAACGGGTGTATGCCATTTTGGAGGAGAGGTTGACCTTGATAGTCCGACCATCCGGAACAAATTCGTAATGAAAATTCGAAATTACACCAGTCGCAGAACATCACCTTGTGCTCGAAGCGCTCACGTTTGGTAACACGTTCATGAAGCTCGCCCGGGCTCAACTACTGCCGTTGTGTTTTAGGATTAAGGAAATGTACCCATTTTTCATCGCATGTAACAATTTTCTTGATGAAACGTACATCGCGGGGATTTTTTGCTTTCGTGCGCGCTTCCACTCGGTGGTTTGCTTCAGCTGGCGCCAGTTCAAGAAGTACAATGCGGCAGCCCCTGGAAACCTAGCCGAGGTCCTGAAAGTGACGAACCACGGTGGTTATTGATATGCCCAGCTCATCTGATCTTTTTTTCGATTGAAGGTTTAACGACCACCGTGAGCAACTCAATGGGCTATAAGCTGTCGTCCTGTCCCTAATTTAGGGTCACTGGTTCCAGGGAAGGGAGAGAGCCAGTGCCGTAAGACAAACACAACATCCATGCCTCACCGGGAATCGAACCCGGACCCCTTTCAGACGAATGATCAGAGGCCATCGCTTAGACCACTGCGCCACCGGTTGTCGGATTTGCCTCCACGGCCTGGCGCACGGTCTCCGAATCCACGGTTAGCGGCCTACTTCACCTTGTCTAATCGTCGAGGTCTCTGTCACCTGAGCGAAATTTCTTGAACCATCTGGTTGCGGTGCTGTGGTTCAAGAAACCTTCCCCTTTCGCATGACAAATGTTTCGTGTTGCTGGAGCAGCGTTATGGCCGAGTTCAAACTCGTAAAGCAAAAGTTTCCTAATTGGCCGGTTGTGGCTGTTCCTCTTTTAGGCGTCCCAACCACAGACAGAACGACGACATGCAATGCTGCTCATAGGAACGAATACCGCTTTATATCCCTTTCGATGAACTGCAATGTGCGACTTGAACTAGTTTAAACACGTGACATACCCGACGCAGCACATACGTTTATGCAAATATTGCGAAACTTTCGACTCACCCTCTGTATTAGCTGACCGGCAGCAATCTACATCTCCTAATGTAGGAACCATTTAAAATATTTTTAATAGCTGCTTGTAATGCTAGCAGTGAACGCTCATTTTCCGTACTTAAACGAGTTAGAAATGATTTACACAACTGATTAAATCAGTTTCATTTAAGCCATTCAGCACTTATATTTATTGAAAACAATGTTATTCAGTCATTAGACAATGAATCAATCATTGACAAATTCGCTAAACTAAAAGCGAGAAAAATTAGACTTTTGTATGACTTATGAATAAATGTATACAAAATAACTGATATACTGCATTTCATTTATTTTCGTTCAAAACAAAAAATTTGTCTGTTTATACAGGGTTCAAAGGAAAGTATTATTTAGGGCAATAACTGCGGAACGAAAGGTCCGAGTGGTACACCAGTTAGGTCTATACATAAAAAAAGGGACAATAGCCGATCGAATGAAAATTATTGGAGCGCCCCCTATAGCGGCAAAGGTAAGAAATCAGGATACAACTCTCCAATAACGCGAGATGGAAACGAAAGTTCAATTACAAAGTTATAGCGCAACGTCGAATTAGTAGGAAACGACATAGGGTACGCACGAATTACGTACATGGACGGCTCGCAATTCGAAATCGGTAAAGCGTGTACAAAAAGACAGGCAGATGATGACACGAGACAGAAGCTGTGCAGGCTTATTTATAACACTGAAAAAAGGCTACAGGAGAAATGCCTGGTTAGAGGCACAACGCGCATCTGCGCGAAGTTAATGTAGAGCCGTTTCGAAGTTGTCGCCAACTGCTACAATACACATTGCAAGACGTGTAAGAATAGCTTCTCGTACACTATCTAGTATGGCAAGTGTCACTCTTTCAGGCGCACACAATGCGGTGTCGCAAATCTTCCAGACTAGTAGGTTCTGTAGCATACATTGGTTCTTTCAAATAGCCTCAACAGGAAGAAAGCCAGTGGTGTTAAGTCGGGTGACCGCGGAGGCCATTCCAACGCACCGCCAAAACCAATTATCTGGTGTCTGAATGTTTCAGCCAGGAACCTCCGTACGTTGGGTGCTCTGTGAGGTGGTGCGCCATCATGTTGCTGCCAAATGCGCTCCAAATCTCTGAGGGGAAGATCATCCAGAAAGTCAGGTATCGGGCCCCGTAAGAGCTGAAGGTACCGCTGATCTGTTAATGTCCAATAATAGAAAATGGGTCCAATTTGTGTGTTTCGCCAAATAGCGCACCAAACGTTAGTTGCCCAATGTACTTTACGTCGAGCAGATCTTCCTATATATAGATGGGTTGCTTATAGCCCAGTAATGGGTGTTATGTCGATTGACTATACTGTACCGTGCAAAATGGGACTCATCTGCCCACAGAATATCTGCCAAGAAAGTTGGATTAACCTCCAACATGCTATGTACAAAGTTGCAGAAATCGAAACGCCTTCCCTGGTCTCCGTCCATCAAATCTTGCAGCAGCTGGACGCGGTACGGGTGAGCTCCAGGCTCGTTCAGGATTTGCGAAACACGTTGTTCTGTTAATTCGCATGCTTCGGCAGCAGTTGTGGTATTCATGCGGAGATCGGCGAAGACGTATCTCAATGCAACCTCAGGATGCACTGTAACACACGAACTGGTAAGCCAGCCCGATCGCGGACATACATGTATGCTTCAGGTCTCTGGGAAGCGGCGGACACAGTCGTTAATAGTCGTGTGAAGTTGGATGATGACCAGTCGCGAAACGCTCGGCATACCACCTTGCAGCTTCGTGGACATTGAGATGACATTCGCCATAAAGTAGGACCATTTCACAGTACTCAGCGTTCGAGTAGCCCTCCATCAGTGTTTTTGCAACGTGTACGTCGACTGAAGTTCAGATCAGATGAGATCATATGTAGAGGATTTTAGGAAGGGAGTGTCTGATCCCAGGTTTTGAACAACCCTTAGAAATAGGAAGCTATAGGAGATTTGGGCTAGAGTGCCCGATAGGAAAGTCACACGGAAGTGAAGTAGAAAGGGGGAGAGAGACGCCCTTATTTATAACCGGGTGGGGGGAGGGGCAGTACTCGGGGTCCGACGGCTTAACCTGCCCATCCGACGCACGGCGGGTATTTAGTGGTTCGAGCGTTCGTACCTGCCTGGGATCGAACCCGAGGTCTTCTCCGTGGCAGTCACGAACGTTGACCACTAGGCCTAACTCGCGGCTCGACTGAAGTTCAATTACCCAGCCTCGGTATTTTATCTCACTGACCCCCTGCTACATCACTATCGATATTTACATACGCATTTCATTCTTTCCCCATCGTGAGCCGGTAGTTTGCACTTGCCTAACCATCCAGCGACCGCATGCCCTTTATCAGCATTTCGAGCCCTCCATGTGCGCAATTCATGCGTACCCTATGTCGTTTCCTACTAATCTGACGCTGTGATACAACTTTGTAATTGGACTTCTTTTTTTTTTTTTTTTTGATTGGAGGTTTAATGACCACCGTGAGCAACTCAATGGGCTATAAGCAGTCGCCCGTCCCTAATTTAGGGTCACTGGTTCCAGGGAAGGGAGAGAGCCAGTGCCGAAAGACAAACACAACATCCATGCCTGACCGGGATTCGAACCCGGACCCCTTACGGACGAATGACCAGAGGCCAGCGCCTTAGACCACTGCGCCACCGGGGCGGCTAATTGGACTTCTGTGTTGATCCCGCTTTGTTGGCGAGTTAGGTTTCCTAACTTCTTATCTTTGCCGTTAGGAGCTCTCCAATCACTTTCATTTGATCGGCCATCTTCCCTTTTCTATACATAGATCTAACTTCTGTTGTGTACCACTCGGACCCTTCCTTCCACAGTTATTACCCTCAATAAAGACTTTCCTTTGAACCCTGTATACAGTACGTGCTTATTACTTACTATTTAATAATACTGAATGGAATGTGCAGTCTGATTTTTTTTTCTATTGCACGCAGATGCGATTTTTTTTATGAATGCATTTTTGTTTAATTGAAAATAATAGATAAATGTTGCATTTTTAAATTCATGCATTTTGATTTAACATCCTTAAAAAAATTTTGAGGGGGAGGGGCCTCAATATCAGGTTGCGCTTGGGGCCTCCAAAACTCTTAATCCGCCACTGCCTTTACACAAATGTGCACCTTGTAAACAAATGATTGCTCTAGTTTTATACAAATACAAAGTACTACGAAACACTTACGCCAAAGTTAACCATAACCTGCACATTTCATTCGTTTAGAGAACTGAAGCCATTCTTTGAATGCCTCATGATCACACACACAAATCACATAATGCCCGTATGACACTGTCTAATGACCTTTTCCGATTTATTCTAAAAATACAAAGCATAAGTAAACAAATGAAAAAAAGTAGCAATTAAGAATTGTGGCACAAAAAAGTAAAATTACTTAAATCATTTACTCTTGAATAGAAGAAACATACTTAACATAATATCACAATATTTTGCACACATAAAAATCCTAATAAGTAAAAACCTGTTCTTTTTTTTTTCAGTAAAATTTTTTCTTTGGTTTTCACTAGTAGAAATCTTTTCTTTTGACGTTGTTATAAAAAAATGAAAGAGGTTCCTGTTTTTTGCTTCCCTGAAGAACACCTTTTAGCTCATTATAAATATTCTGAAGGATGCGTTATGTGCAAACGACTGTAATACACATGCATGGTCTTATCCTCATTGATATAAAGATTTCATTTATCCATCTGATGCTTCTTTCACATTCTATTTTTTTATACATGCGTATACAGAAACTATTGCTATGGCTGTGAAAAGGCGCCTCAAGTTCATCTGGAATAGCTGTTTTCCCCCGTCAGCCAGTTTTCATAAACTGAAGCGAAAATGAAATAAATTACCTATTTACTAAACAAAAACCAATTACTTTTCTTTTTGACGCTTTCCAACCGTAGGTTGAAGTAGCGTAGATGCTCCAGCTTTGTCCGTCTGTCCGTCCGCACGATACCTCGCGTACAAATGGTTCGATTTCGATGAAATTTTAGTATGTGGTAAGGGACCACCTGGGGACGAACCTTATTGAAAATCGGTGAAGTGGAGTCAAAGGTCAGGACATAGGAGCGGAATGCATTCCATTGCCCTTATGAGTCATACCGTAATCAAATGTGGTTCGATTTCGATGAAATTTTAGTATGTCGTAGGGGACCACCCGGGATGAACCCTATTGAAAATGGGTGAAGTGGTGTCAAAGGTCAGGACATAGTATCCGGATGCATTCCATTGCCCTTATGCGTCATGACTTACGTAAAAATGGTTCGATTTCGATGAAATTTTAGTATGTGGTAGGGACGAACCTTATCGAACCTTATAGAAAATGCGTGTAGTGGGGTAAAAGGTCAGGACATAGGATCGGGATCCATTCCATCGCCCTTATGCGTTATAACTTATGTAAAAATGGTTCGATTACGATGAAATTTTAGTATGTGGTATGGGACCAACGGGGGACGAACCCTACTGAAAATGGGCAAAATGGGATCAAAGGTCAGGACATAGGATCGGGATCCATTCCATCGCCCTTATGCGTTATAACTTATGTAAAAATGCTTCGATTGTGACAAAACTTTATGATGTTGTTCCGGAAGTATACTTTACCGGTTCTGTTGAATATCATCGAAATGGGGTCAAAGGTCAGGTCATAGGAGCGAGATTTATTCTACAGCCATTATCCTCATAACTTGAGTAATAATTGGATTAATGATTTCTGGTATGTTGGAAAGCCTATCATAATCAATGCATTGCGGGATTTTACTAACTTGTTAATACTTCATTCAAAGCTGCCGTCAAAAATTCGTAGCTATTTTTTTTAACCAGTTTCATATAAAGTTGCAGCAAAAAAATTTAGTATAATCCTTCTGCTGACGCAAGAGGCCCTTTTAGCCGTGAGCCCCCTATGAGTACGCCCATGACAAAACCCTTTATTATTACATTTCGTTTTGATTGCTATAATAGTTTTTATGTTATGGCGGCAATAAGACACATCGGAGGAACCAACTCGAGACACCCTGGTGGCGCAGTGGTGTGACCGTTGGCCTCTGATCATTCGTCCGAAAGGGGTCCGGGTTCGAATCCCGTGAGGCATGGATGTTGTGTTTGTCTTACGGCACTGGCTCTCTCTCTTCCCTGGAACTAGTGACCCTAAATTAGGGACGGGCGATTGCTTGTAGCCCATTGCGTTGCTCACGGTGGTCGTTAAACCTCCAATCCAAAAGAAAAAGAAAAAAGAACTAACTCAAAATGTGTCTTTCTGTTGAAATTTCGATGCTGAATGTTTTTGCAATGCTTTCTCATACTAATAAATAACAAAGTAAAATTGTGTGAGAGCGGGATGGGGTAACAAAATTGTTATTTTACAAAGATGACGGTCAAAGTGAATGGGCCCCGAAACTGATGCTGTGCCCGGGCCCCCGGTAGCTCTAAATCCGCCGCTTCTGGAGCTAATGGCTGTAAGTTAAGGACGGGAAAATTTTGTACAGCAGTCAATATTCCAGAGGGACCCTAACATAAATAAATAAATAAATAAATAAAATAAAAAAGTGTATGTAAAATTTAATTGGGATTAAAAATAAATTCGTTAATCTGCAACACGCGATGCATATTCTACAGAGATTTCAGTGTGTTTTCATGCGGCACAAACCGGAAGGGAAAAAGGAAAAGCGAAACTTTTGAGTTCGAGAAGGTCAAATTTTTAGAAAACCGAGATTTTTCGATCCTTGTGTATTCTTGCTGCCCTAGACCTTCCCGTGAATAGCAGCAGCGACAACAACAACAACACGACAACAACAGAGAGTGCTTCCGCTTTAGCCACACCTCGACGGATCATCACAAAAGAAGTTAGAAAACCGTAGCGAAGTGTATTGTAGTCTTCAAGGCTTTTATTTTTACCTCCCCCCCCTCTCTCTTTTCATATATTTTCCACTGAATGAACGGGCTGACGAAGAAACGTTGCTGGCTGGGAAAAGCGAATCACCGGGTCACCATGATCATGGCCTTGGAGCATAAGGGAATGACCTGCCAAAAATATCTTTATATACATCTAAAAGATGGTGAAGCGGTTTGGTGATGCTGTTTATTAGAGGTACTGTTCAGTGAGGGTTGTAATGTGAGCTACTTGATGAAAACCATGTAACTCACACAAAGCCCAATCCGTAGCGGATCCAGACAGGGGGCAACCCCCCCCTGCTGATTTTTATTTTTATTTTCAGTTTTATTTTGCTCTTAAGTAGGCAAAATTACAAATAATTTTACTTTGCATGTACCTTAGCTGCTTTAAAATTTCCCTAAAAATTTTAACACTATTTAAACTTTGCTGTGAATTTACAAATACGGTTTTCGTTGGTGTAGATAAAGCAGGAGGGGTGAAATGAATTACGATATGCCTTCCGAATGAATGCATTTTTTGTTTGTTTCTTTATCAATGCGACTTTGAATAACATAATTTGAACAACAGAAAAATCTAACCATTCTTTTAAAAAAGCAATTACTCCAGTATATTAAATATGAAATTCAGTATGAAACTTGTGCAAAAACAGTGTGCTATATACAATCCATATATAAATGATTTAAGTGACGGCATCGAGTATCATATAACGTAGTAAAAATTTCTTCGCATATTGTCACTAATGCCATATATTCGCAGCTGTAACATGAAAAGACAAATCAGAAAAGCTTCCTTTGCTTTTACACTGAGAGAAATCAAGAAAAATAAGGAACAGTCTGAGTTTAACAAAATAAAACAAAATTGAATAGTCTGATTTTTACAAATTTAAACTCGGGCTGTTCAAATTGTATCACCATATGTGGTCAGGACAGATCACGTGACTCTAATGAACACAATTTTCTAACGATAATTCTAGCTCTAACGCACACGATTGTCTAACGGCAATTCAAGTTTGTTCCTGTACTCTTACGCAAATTTTGGTTCATTCTCCTAAAGCATTTTCTAATCTTAACGCTACATTTTCTCTCTTGCTGAATGTTGGCTTGGCAATCTGACGCTAGGTCAAAAGTGAGAGGCTATGTGGTCGAGACTGATAAGAGTGCTGTTTACGATTACTTCAGAGAAAGAGAGGGGGCAGCTCAGAGAGAGAGAGAGGTTGAGAGAGCTCAGAGAGATTTTTATCGAGGAGAGAGCTCGGAGAATTGTTACGGAAAGATTTGTTACGAAAGATATTACTTGAGCTTGATTGAATCGCTTACATTGATGTTATGCTTCGTTTATATCGAAGTCTCAAATAGCTGTTGAGTTAGTAAGACTTGAAAGAGTATACTGTATTATGAGAACCTGTTTTATTCCGATATCGAGGTACGAGATGATTAAGCACGAAGTTAACTCTATTCTGCGATGTTGTGTTGACTTGAGTACTGCCAAAAATCAATAAATATTAATTGGCCTCATAAGTAGACTTTGACTTTTCTCGCCATAAATGCTATTCAGGGTTTTTCTGTGTTATGTATTTAAGCTGTCCGGAGCACGACTTAATTCTACGGAACGTTTCAGTTCGACGAGTGTTTACACTGAATCACAGTTGGGTTTTGGTGTAACATAAACGAACACTAAAATACTGCAACTATCAATACCAGTTCTCAAAAGTAACATACAACCTATGTCCGAAAAGTTCAGGGACAGACGCAATAAAAAATATAAAGCAGTACCATACTCACAATTAATACTGGTCACCTTTAAAATACCGCCCTTCTGAATCAACACACAGTTTACAGTGTTTCTGAAGATCCTGAAAACAATTCTGGAAGGCACTTTCCGGGATGTCCGCTAGCTATTTTGTCACGGCTGCTTGGATAGATGTAATGTCTGCATGATACTGTCCTTTTAGTACCCGTTTTTATCTTGGGGAACAGGAAGAAGTAGCAGGGTGATAAATCAGGGGAATACGGCGCATGTGGCTACACAGTGATTTGATGGTGAGCCAGGAACTGTTGGACTGAACACCGCGGTATATGTGGTCTTGCGTTATCATGAAGCAAGAACCAATTTCCGGATTCCCATAAGTGGGGGGACGATGGCGAGGAATACTGCTGCGTAACAGGAACGTCGTCAGGTGAAATTTTCCTTGTCTATACCCTGCCGCCCACCCAGTTCAAGATTTGTCATTTTCCAATTTTTTTAACTTTAAAATATAATCTGGACTTTGCCAAGTAGTGTCGTGTTTCCTGTCGTGTAGCTCTACGTATTTTCCCCAAAGAAGTACGTTGTTTACTTCTCCGCACAAAGGTTATCAAAATAGCTTCCGCAGAAAATTTAATTGTTCTTCACTCTTCCAAATCTTTAGTTTAAACCTTTTTTCATTTTAGTAAAGCCAGCGGCGAATAAAGAGGGAGGTGGGAATTCACTGAATGAGGTTATTACTAATTGCTTTGCTGTCTGTTTGTGCTACTAAGTAGGGGATTCCAACAAGAAAATGAAACGTAAAGTTATACCATGCCGTTCCGTTGTCGCAGTTGTCTAAGCGCTGGATTCTGACAATTTGTCCGAGATGGGTATGAGTTCGAATCCTGGTGGGACATGGATCATGTGTTTGTCATACGGCACTTGTTCTCTCCCTCCCCTGGAGCCAGCTGCCCTAAATTATGGACGAAATACTGCTTATAGCCCATCGAGAATTTCCCCGCAAATAAATAAATAAATAAAGAAGTTATAACAGCGCTCTTAAGTCTTTTTCCGAGCAGTGTGGGAGCAGGGCGTGGCTGACAACTGCTTTGGAGGAGAGAAGTGCAAGGTAAGGTCACTGGCTTAAAGAAAGAGACTTAAGGAGGGGAGGAGGTATTGTGTCTGCGTGTCACGAAGTTAAAATTTGATTTAGATAAACAGAAACGACATTTTCCTTTAAAGAAATTGTTCAAGTACAGTGCTAATTGATAACGAGGAACTATACACCAATTATGTAGAAAACAGTAAAACTGCTGGTAATCTGATTTATTGGCGTAGGAATATATATATAAACGTTTCTAAGCTTTCGCACATCAACCAGATGGCTTTTTCAAGGAAGTTAGACAGAAACTCCAATCTGAATAATAGAACGCTTTAACAACTTGAACGCGGTGACTTGACTTGACAATAAACAGATACGACGTAACATTCATTTTAAGACACGAGGCATCATGTTGGTTGTGCACGCGGTAACATGGTAGGGAGAAGGCGTTATTTGAAGAACTGGATCCAAATTCTTGGCAACGCCAGTAAGACGCCGACATTGCAAATATCGCTGTTGCTGATGATCTCCAAGGTTTCCAGAATGGCTGTACATTTAGGGGTAGAGTAGGTAGCTAATTTCTTTATATCATCCCACATAAGAGTAGCGGACTTGAATCTGACTTCTCTGGATAGGGCCGTGGTTACTTTGCTATATTCAATGTCCTTTTTATGTTCGTTGACTTAATTCTAAAGAACGCTTGGTCATTCCAATTTAGTATCGTTTAGAGCCGTTCGTATATTGTAGGGGTATCGTATGAACACCTGCTTGGCTGAAAAGAGTGGGCTTTTCAGTATTTCTCTTTAGCATAGTATATTGTCAGGTAGTGTATATTTCAAGCAGAAAATCTTGCTGACTTGCACTCATTTTTCAATTCCAGTTCTGCACCTCTGCTTTAGCAAAATGTAGCAGCATCGGTGTTTTTTTTTTTTTTTTTGGAGGGGGGGTATTGGAGGTTAAGCGACCACCGTAAGCAACTCAGTGGGCTATAAGCAGCCGCCCGTCCCTAATTTAAGGTCACTGGTTCCAGGGAAGGGAGAGAGCCAGTGCCGCAAGACAAACACAACATCCATGCCTCACCGGGATTCTAACCCGGACCCCTTTTGGACGAATGAGTAGAATCCATCGCTTAGACCACTGTGCCACCGGGGCGGCACAATGAAATTAAACTTAACAAATAGACAAGCACTTTCAGTATTACCTTCTTCATATGATGTTTTAGTATTACTCAAGAAGTGTGCATATGAAAAGCAAACAGGCACATAACAAACTGCTACATTTCTCTTACATCCAGTCCTTTGGACCTCTTTTGTTGTTTGACACTTCTTTTCATCACAGAAGTAGAGATCAAAAAGCAGAATGGATACGAAAAACACATTCTAGAAGAGATGTAAGTGCCTACTGTTCATTAGGGCAGGGCGATATTGGGATTTTAACATCACGATATATCGTCTTCGAAACATCGGTTCTCACAATGTATCATGATGTCCGCTGATATTCAAAATCACACCTTTCTTTCTGTTTCATTATAAAGTTAATTTATGCAGACCGTTTTACCAAGGTTGTTAAAATGCCAAACGGTGGAAATATAATATACAAAACTTTAGCGGATTGGGAGAAAAAATCCCAAAAATTTCAAATTCATTTCAGGTTAAATGCAATAACATTTGAGAGCAAAAAAGACCCCAACTTTTGTTTGAAAATTGCACAGTGAAATAATTTTTTTTTTTTGTTATTCTGCAAAATATATATCTTAAGAAACTGTATAATAATTTATTCAGCAAAATGAGTTGGTCGTGTCTTAAAACATTTTGCTATCTGTTCTGTATGCATCAAAATATATAAATTTGATTAGGGTATTTACTTAAGAGCAAAACTGAAGACTAAGGAAAAAATTTTAGAATTTAAAACGATTAGGGTATGCTATATATACAAAGTTGAAAATTTTAAAATGCACATTAGAGAATTAAAAGCAGTTTTATAGATTATAAGCAATCTATGTATATTTACATAATATTTTTGTATAAACAAAAATTTGGAAGTATGACACAAAAGTAAAGCAATTAGCAAATGAAAAAGGATGGTCACGTTTTGCAGATTTATTGAAATAAAAAATGGCTCTCAGTTCTAGAAATGTCCTGTTGTGCAACAGAAAAATGTGAATCTCTGCATTTTCAGAAGTAAGCAGTTCCGTTCTCTGTACCAGCGCCTATGGTCAGATACCAGCGCCTCAGACCACTCGGGGCGGTCTGTGCAAATGTCACTGTTCATCAGTAATTATTCTGAAAATCCTCCAAATACGTCAGTGAATAAACAAAGACATCGCTCTTTCCACGTTTATCAACACATAGCAACCGAAAAATTGTTATTCGGCCACTGCTGGGGAAATAAACCCCGGATGTCTCGATTTCTAGCCGAGCGCGTTAGCCTTACACAGTAAACGGTAAAAATACCCCCGGAGAAAATACCCCTGAAAACTGAAAAGCGGAAAAAATGCCCCGTAAAAAATACCCCGGAAGAAATACCCCGAGAACAAATGGTTCACTGTAAACTGCCACACAGGAACACTGATGTGTGGCAGTGTTTCGGTGTGGCAATTTACCGGCAACCCTACCACACATCTTCAGCAACTTGGCTACAAAAGTTCAAGGTGTGTGTGTGGGGGGGGGGGTCTATAAAGATTGCCGTTTCTGGGCCTATATTGAGAATTGAATTGGGAACTCTAAACGGATTTTGCGAAAACGTTCCATGTAAGCCAAGAGAGAATTGTTCTTTAATTTGAAGAAATAAATTGCCGAGGATCCGAGGTACTTATGGTTGGGGGGGGGGCTCAACCCCCAACTTCCGTAATATTAGTAATATTATATTCTGAGCCGCTGGTGTATCCAGGCTGTTCCTCTTGAAGCGCCCGCGAGGTCCGTGAGCTTTGGGGGTGGGATTCCCCAAAATGTTAAAATGGACGTAGAGCTATAAACATTAGAACCATGCTTAAGAGCAAAACTGAAGACTAAGGAAAAGATTTTAGAATTTAAAATGAAGGGTGCAAAATAACCTGAAAATCAAAACGCGCAGTGCAGCAGTTTTGAAAATTTAGAATTCACATTCTATAAAGAAGATACCTAAGCAAAAAAATACATATATAATTTTGACTCACACCTAATACAACATAGAAAAGGTTATGTATCTACCTGTGTGAGTAAAAGGAGAAAAGATAAAAAAATAAAATAAAACAACTGAATGTAGAAGGTGTCAGAAACCCATTTCCAACTAGGTCTTTGTGGAAGTGAGAAAATGCAGAGTTTTTGCTGGTCCTTGATAAAGCCAAGGCTCAGTATTCTCGACACCTTCTACATTCAGTTGTTTTATTTTATTTTTTTATCTTTTCTCCTTTTACTCACACAGGTAGATACATAACCTTTTCTATGTTGTATTAGGTGTGAGTCAAAATTATATATGTATTTTTTTGCTTAGGTATCTTCTTTATAGAACCATGCTTTACATAATGATTCTGTACACGACCACGAATTTTCAGGAGGGTGGGGTGAATTCACCCTCCCCAAGTTTCTAAGAGCGCAGACAAGTGTTCAACATAAGGGATTTGCTCGCAATTTCTATGCTTCATGTTGTGTTTAATGGCAAACTATGTACGCCCCCCTCCCCCAGAAATTTGGTGAAGCCTATGAAAGGGATGCGAGGTGCTTGGTTTAGAGGGCTCTACCCCCAACTTCCGTAATTTTATATCCTACACCTCTAGAGTCGGTCAGTGTATCCTCGATGTTATCCCTGAATAGCTCTTAGAAACTAGGGGGGTTACCCCACCCTCCTGAAAATTCGTGGTCGTGTACAGAATCATTATATAAAGCATGGTACTAATGTTTACAGCTCTACGTCCATTTTAACATTTTGGGGAAAAGCTCCCTCCCAAGCTCATGGACCTCGCGGACACTTCAAGGGGAACTTCCTGGATACATTGGCACACTCCAGCGGCCCAGAATATAATATTACGGAAGTTCAGGGTAGAGCCCCCCCCTCCCCCTCCAACCAAGTGTGTCTCGGATTCTCGGCAATTTATTTCTTCAAATTAAAGTACAATTCTCGCTTTACCTACATGGAGCGTTTTCGCAAAATTCGTTTGGAGTTCCCAATTCAATTTTCAATATAGGCCCAGAAACGGCAATCTTTATAGACTTTTGTAGCCAAGTTGCTGAGGATGTGTGGCAGGGTTGCCGGTAAATTGCCACACCGTAACACTGCCACACATCAGTGTTCCTGTGTGGCAGGTTACAGTGAACCGTTTGTTCTAAGGGTTTTTCTTCCGGGGGCATTTTTTTCCGCTTTTCAGTTTTCAGGGGTATTTTCTCCGGGGATATTTTTTCCCGGGGGTATTTTTACCTACATCCGCCTTACTCAACGGTGGCCAACAATCCACGGCGCTATGTCGCTATGTGCGTTTTTCTGTCAGCATCTGACATTATAAATCCGTAAGATGGGCTCAGCTACTGAGACTTCTCCATCTGGTGGGCATTAAAGACCCTGACTATATATTAGTTATAGCAGTTAAATCCAAAGGGCGAGATCCAAAGTGAAAATCCTCCAAATACGTGGCATCAGTGAATAAACAAAGACATCGCTCTTTCCACGTTTAGCAACGCACATCAACCGAAAAATTGTTATTCGGCCGCGGCGGCGGCCGAATAAAAATTTTTCGGTAGATGTGCGTTGCTAAACGTGGAAAGAGCGATGTCTTTGTTTATTCAGTCATTACTCTTACGCCGAATTGATGTAATAGTTTAACTAACCTACACGCATACTTTCAGCAAAATCGAATTCTGAGAAAGCAAGCATTTTTGAAGTCTGTAATTTGTGTTATAATTTTCTGTTTTTCTAACTGGAACAACAAAAAAAAAAAAAAAATCCGAAAGAAGGACAAATGCTGCATGCATATCTTGCTAAACATCAAGAATGGATGGTCATTATGTATCAACAGATGGTAGTCATATAGGTAGGGCATAGAGTTACACCGATTTCAAAGTGCCTTAGGTGGTCTCCTTCACTTCGAGTATTCAGTGGCACATGATGACGTAGTTATCTGAAGAACCGCAGATTCTTCAGAGTGGTACTCTACTACATGTGGGTGGTTGGGGACTTGATGGGGACTCAAAAACACATTACTCTGGGACTCCTCCTCCTGAGTTCCGCCACCCAAGAATGTGACAAAAAAAATGCTACCATATTTGACAGAAACGACTTGTGAAACAATGATTAGGCTAGCTCATGTTTACGTCAGCGTGGTACGAAAAATAAAGAATTGTTTAAGCGCATGGAAATAAAGCAGCGCTGCAACGCCAATGCACCATATATTGGTATATTATGTATTTCTTCAGTTACAGAATAAATTCCAGAGGACATTTTTATCACCCATTGAAGCAACGTGAGAATGGATATTGTGAGAAAATCCTCTTCCCGAGACGTCGAGGGGAAAACGTCCTACACCGTCTGCCACGAATCGCGAGTTCGCGGTTAACTGGCATTGTTCAAGATAGCGATCAGGAAATGAATTGCCGTATCTTACACTAAGCCTTCCAGAAATTCTCATCGACTTTAAACCTTGACCTTACGACCATAAGTCGAACAAGTCATGCGTGACGTCAGACACAATTGACAACTAAGTGGTTACGGTTAATTCACGCTTCGAATGAGCAATAAAAAAATCCCTCTCAGTTAGATGGTGACAACCTTGATTATTTTCAACAGCGCAAAGGAACGTCCTTCCCTCCTCATATTTCGGAAGATAAAAAAAAAGTCACGATTTCAAGGCATTTGCGTAAAACCACATGCAATTTTGTCACGGTTTTAACTCCTTGCCCAGTCTTGCCGATAAGTAGATGCGATAAATCAAGTGTCATATATCGTACGCCACGAACTGAATAAATGCCAAAAAATTTCAATGGGAGATATCAGGCTTCAAAAAATCCAGGGGCAACTTGCGTTAAAGAAATGCGTCGAAACATATTGTATTAAAACTGAATTAAATTGCTAGGGAAGGATCGCAGTGAGTCGGGCTTCTCTCTTGCGCACCTGTGGTTGAAATTCAGTTGCGAATCTAGCGGGGGACGATTGGGGCGATCGCCCACTCCTGAAAAGCAAGGTTTTTTTTTTTTTTTGGATGACAAATATCAAAATATTTAATGCATTTATTTTTGTAAAATTATAGTATCCATTGGTTTTCGTAAAAGTTTTCTCAACAACTAAAATTAGCTGTAAATTTGGAGAAAAAATGTTCTGTTCTAGTTTCAGCAGGAAAAAACAAACAACCCCCATCCCCCCAAAAAAACTAGAGGTTCAGAAACAGAGAAAGATGAGAGAAGTGAAAAGAGATTTTGACGGATCGTGAAAAGCTATGGGTGAGCTTTTTTTGTCTAGCATCAATTAGTAACGGAGAGCAGGGAAAGGTCACCTTGTGGTGTAGACTTAAACAGTGTGCGTGACAGAGTGAAGTACGTACCTGGCAAAGACCTTTAAGATACATAGACTGGAAAACCGTAAGTTAACCGGGAGACATTTTTTTTTTTTTTTTTTGATTGCAGGCTTAACGACCACCGTGAGCAACTCAATGGGCTATAAGCAGTCGCCCGTCCCTAATTTAGGGTCACTGGTTCCAGGGAAGGAGAGATACAGGGCCGTAAGACAAACACAACATCCATTCCTCACCGGGATTGAAACCCGGACCCCTTTTGGACGAATGATCAGATGCCACCGCTTAGACCACTGCACCACCTGTGCGGCGTGCGACATTTGAATTTCAGCGTTGTACGGCAAGAATTTGTCACATATCGTTGTTTACTATAGGCGTTCGCGAGTTTATATCAGTTACATCCAATTTTTTTATGCATATAACCAGTAAGATTTATTGTTTTTTGTTTTTATAAATAATATGTATATATTGTAAAGTATTTCAGAAAATAATATAGCCAGATTTAATAATAATATATGCACTATCTACCAACAAGTAATTGGACACCCCTGCAATCGATGATATCTGCGGTCCTGATACACGTCACGGACGCCGCCGTTAAATATCGTGTGAGAAACAAGGACGCAACCAGTTGCATGTATGATGCCACACAGTTCGGAGCTCTCTGATTTCGAGAAAGGTGTAATCGTAGGGTATCACAGATATGGCCGATCCATACGTGACATATCCAGCGAGTTGAAGTACTCAAAATCAGCAGTGGCCTACGTGATTGGCAAGTGGAAGATGAGAGGTGACTGCCGGAATGTGTCCCGACCCGGCAGACCCGCAAAACTGGGAACTAGAGACCGACGGGTGCTGGCCAGAGAAATTCGGAAGAACTGCACCAAATCGATGGGCCACATCCGCTAAGAGTTTCAACAGGCATCCGAGAGTGTTCTTTCGATGAATACCATCCGTAAGTAAGCCCATCTGCTCGGTTATCATGGACGTGCTGCCGACCACAAGACTGTGAAGTTCGGCGGTGGTGGAATTACGCTATGGGGGTGTTTCTCCTAGTATGGGCCGGGACCCTTGGTCGCAATTCCTGGTAGACTCAACGCCGAGACCTACTGCACCATTTTGGATGACCATGCGCTTCCTACGTTGTGGCAGTTTTACGGGGTGGACCCATGTTACTTTCAGGATGACAATGCCACCTGTCATGTTGCGAGGTCCACCATGGCTTGGTATGGTGACAGTGGGGTTAATCGAATGGACTAGCCTGCGCAGAGCCCAGACCTTAACCCTATCAAGCACCTCTGGGACGAGTTGGAGCGTCGACTTAAGGGCTGCCCCCACCGTCCGAAATCGGTGAAGGAACTGACCTGTCATCTCCAAGCCGAGTGGAAGAAAGTACCGCTAGCCGTCGTACAACGCCTGGTTGAGAGTATGCCCCGGAGGGTAGCAGCTGTAATCGCCGCTCGTGGAGGCTCCACCAGCTATTGAAGGTTAATAAACTTCGTTTTCCTTTGCTATCACAGGTGTCCAATTACTTGTTGGTAGAGAGTGTATAATACTGCGGGAAAAACTTCCAAAATTAAAAGTGTTGTTCTCGGCAAATTCTCTTAAGAATAAACAAAAGGCCACATTAAAATTATCTTTGACGTTACTTAGAGTGTGAAATACGAATTTCATGCAGCTAGGTCAAGCACCTTGCAAGCAACTAAAGCCGAAATGTATTTTACACGTAGGACAAGCAACGTTTTCCTTCAATTATTTTATATCCCCCAAAATTACGATAATGACGTTTCTTTAATCGTAAGTTAATGCCTAATTTATCCCCCATTGAAAAAAAGAAATAATACGCAGTATTATAACAACGTAAAATTCCTTCTTTCGTGCAGGTAAAAGAGCTTAATTAAAGTCGTTTCACCCACCACAAGTCATCCTGAAGAAGAGATTGAAGAATTTTATGAGGAAATTCATCATCTAAATAATAAAGGCAAGCAGCACTTGAAGATCATTATAGGAGATTTCAATGCGAAAATAGGGCAACGGCAACAGAACGAAACTTCAGTGGGTAAATTTGGTCACGGTAACAGAAACCAGCGTGGGAATACTCTCGTAGGGTTTGCAGAGGCAGAAGGGTTTTTCATCATGAACTCCTTTTTCAAGAAGGAAATGGACATGGAGGCATCCCAATAGATTGGCAAGTGAAATTGATTTTATTATGTGAAACAAGATATTTTTCATGGAAGACTGCAGTGTGCTGAACAAGTTCAATACTGGTAGTGACCATAGAATGGTACGATGTAAGATGCACCTCAATGCTAAACTCGAGCGCGGCAAGCTCATAAAACAAACAAAGTGTATTGACATGACCAACCTTAAAAAACTTCATAATACCTTCAAATTGGAACTGAAGAACAGATTCTCTGCTCTAGAAGGTCTAACGTCGGAAAAAGTGGATATCTCTGAAGTTAACAGAAAACTAACAAGGCGTTTGTGGAAATAGCAACAAAAATAGCTGGTACTGAGAACAAGTTACATATGAACAAATTATCAGGAAAAACCAAAATTCTAATGCAAAATAAGAAGAGAGATGAGGACAACTAAAGCAGATGTGACTTCTAGCAGATGTGACTTCTATATATTCGTAGAGCTATGCAAGACAGTACGAAAAAGTATCACTGAAGACGTAAGGAAATTCAACTGTGAACTAGTAAGGAAAGCAATTGAAAACAACCAAAGCCTGAAGAGAGCAAAGGGACATCTCAGTAAGGGAAGAAAACAGATTATGGCTCTGAGAAAAGAAGATGGTTCTGTAACACGAAATAGAGGTGAAATTTTGACAATAGTGAAAGATTTCTACTCAAAACTATATGAAAGGGATGATACACGTACTCCAGATATTACGAAAGGTACCATTGCCAGAGTTCCAGTCCTCCCAGAAGAAGTTGCACATGCAATCAAGAACATGAAACGTGGAAAAGCTCCAGGCGAAGATGGAATTACCGTGGACATCATACAAGAAGCAAGTGGAGAAATTGAAACAGTACTCGCCCAAGTTTTCACTCGGTGCCTTAATTAAGGGAAGATTCCTGAGGATTGGAACAACGCTACAATGATCCTGCTACATAAAAAAGGTGACGTTGAGGATCTCAAGAACTACAGAGCTATCAGCCTCCTATCAGTGGTTTATAAAATCTTCAAAAAGTTCTTTCACACCGCTTGAAGGTAACACTGGACATGCCTCAACCGAGAGAACAAGCTGGATTCAGGAGTGGCTACAGCACTACAGATCATATCCACGTACTGAGAGGACTAATTGAAAGAGCGAGGGAATATGAACTTCCGTTATGCATGGCTTTTATCGATTATGAAAAGGCCTTTAATTCGGTGAAACCATCAGCAGTTACAATGGCTTTGAAATCGTGCGGTATTGAAGATGCATACATTATTATTATTAAAAACATCTATGAAAATGTAAGTGCAAAGATTCGGCTATTTGAGAATACAGCACCCATAAATATTGGAAAGTGACTGAGACAAGGCGACGCTATATCCCCCAAACTCTTTAATGCCACTTTGGAAAATATCTTTCAATCATTGAACTGGGGAAATAAAGGGATAAAGATTAATGGAGATTATCTAACTCACCTTTGTTTTGCTGATGGCGTAGTCTTTTTGCCACTACCCCATCAGAGCTGCAGAGTACGTATGATCCAGTAACTTGCTGACAAGAGAAAAGAAGTGGGATTGAAAATGAACTTTCAGAAGACAAAAGTGATGTATACAATGCGTTTACAAGAAATGGAGATTTATCGATTTGATGGGGAAAAGCTGGAGATAACCTATACCTACATTTACCTTGGACAACAGATATCAAGTGAGGGTCACATTGATGAAGAAATTAATCGGAGTATAAAACTTGCCTGGACGGCTTTTCGAAGAAACAGTATAAGTTTCAAGAGCAAAATGTCGTTATGTCTTAAAAGAAAAGTGTTTGATCAATGCATCCTTCCAGTGCTTACGTATGGTGCAGAGACGTGGACCTTAACTAAAAGAGACATACAAAGGTTGCAGACAACTGAAAGAAGCATGTAGAGGCGCATGCTTGGTGCAACGAGGAGAGTTAAGAAGAGGAACTCATGTATCAGAAAAATGACAAGAGTGGAAGACATCATGATCAGAGTAAAATCCCCGAAATGGCAATGGGCTGGATATATTGCCAGAAGGATAGACGATCGATGGACAGCCGAAATTTTAGACTGCATTCCAAGGGACAGAAAAAGACCCAAAAGAAGACCACATGGGAGATGGGTGGATCAAATTCGAAAGAATGCTGGAGTAACATGGAAGAGACTGGCACAAGACAGACCGTTGTGGAAAAAATTTGGGGAGACCTTCATCCAGCAGTGGATTGATAATGATTGACAGTGATGATGATGACATAGGGCACATGCCATTTTGCCGTACCAGCTCTGCGATCAAAATGTCGCCAGCTGCTGCCACTCATTTACAAAAGAACTTCCAGTCTATGTATCTTAAAGGTCTTTGGTATACCTCGATTGGGCCATAAACAAAAACTAGTAAATAAATTTTTCTATTAAATGAATCCATTTGAATAGAAGGGGTAATTTTTTTATTTTGAAAGATTTGATCCAAATCTGAGATTTAAAAAAACATCAGTTGGTGGTTTCCTCGAAAAGTGGGCAATTGAACGCCACGAAAATAGGGCTCATTTTTCGTTCGCAGGCGATGTAAAAATTTAGAACCTTTTTAATAGAAAATTGTAAAAAGCTTTGAGATGCCAGGAAGGGGCACTGCTGCAGGTTTATAGTGTGTGTTCTCCACAAAGTCTCTCCTTTTTTTTTTTAGATCGGTGCCTCCCTCCCCTTCCAAGATTCGCTACTGTTCAAATTGTAATCAGATGACAAAATAAATATTTATAATGACGTGAGGAGGAAGTACTACAGTGGGGGAAGCAACTGGTTACCAAAATTACCGAAGAGTAAGAATGAAGAATGTGATGCATGGCTACGAGGTAATCGATATATCTACCTGCAGGAAAATAAAGATACACATACATATACCCTATTAGCCTTCCATGATACGTGATTCTCATCAATAAGTAAAAATGTTCTTGTATGTGCATGTGAGTACGAAAGAGGTTACCAAAATTACCGAAAGGTAAGAATGAAGAATGTAATGCATGTCTATGAGGTAACCGATATAATCTATCTGCAGGAAAACAAAGAAACACATACATATACATACATACACTATTAGCCTTCCATGATACGTGATTATCACAAATAAGAAAAATTAGATCTTGTATGTGCAAGTAAGTGAGTACAAAATTACCGAAGAGTAAGAATGAAGAATGTGATGCATGGCTACGAGGTAACCCACATATCTACCTGCATGAAAACAAAGAAACACATACACATGTATACACTATTAGCCTTCCATGATACGTGACATCAATAAGTAAAAATATATCTTGTATGTGCAAGTGTGTACAAAAGAGGTTACCAAAATTACCGAAGAGTAAGAATGAAGAATGTGATGCATGGCTACGAGGTAACCGATATATCTACCTGCAGGAAAACGAAGAAGCACTTACACATACATACACTATTAGCCTTCCATGATATGTGATTATCACCAATTAGTAAAAATAGATCTTGTATGTGCAAGTGTGTACAAAAGAGGTTACCAGAATTACTGAAGAATAAGAATGAAGAATGCGATGCATGGCTACGAGGTAACCGACATATCTACCTACAGAAAAAAACAAAAAAAAACTTGTATGTTCAAGTGAGTACACAAGAGGATTTTTCCTTGTGATTAACACTTTCTCCAGCACTGGTGTATGTAGGTAAAGGTACCGCGTGTGAGCTACACTGAAAAAGATTTGCAATTTAAAATTTGTATATTCTATTATCAGGGACATATGGCCAATGGTGGGGTCCTAGGGATACTGCCCTCTCCCGAAATTTTTGCCCTGCAGTTTTTTTTTATTGTTTTCATACAGTCATTTCAAGATGCGGTCTTTTTTATGACATAATTACATACGGTTTGTGCATTTTCCGTCCTGAAATTTAAAAGATAAGGCAGCTTAGCTGTATATCTTACAGAAAAAAAAACGTTGAGCGTGTAACATTGTGTATATTTACACTGTTAAGAATTGTGTGGTAGGTTTCACAAAAAGTAGTGCTACACCAACTGCACCAAATTCTGAGAAAAGATAAGCCATTGTATTGCACCACTTTATGGTGCACGACTGCACCACACCACTCAATGATGTATATCTTTTTCCAGAAAGTGGAGCAGCTGGTGTAGCACCAGTTTTTAGAGCAAAGTACCTTAAAAAAGTTAACACTGTAGTTTACTGATTTTGAATATACGTACAGTACGTTATGTTACACATTCAACATTTTTTATTTTATCATTACACGTTTTATGTGTGTTGGCTTCTCATGTTTCTGTACGCGTGCAAAAACACAGTGGACTCTGTTCAGTAGGAACTCCAAAGTATCGCCGGAGACACAGGCGACGGAACGCAGAGGACACGGGCACAGTGCCGTACGTAGTGCGGGTGGCCCAGAGGCTCGGGCCCTCTCCGTGAGGTATCACCTGGTCCTTCGTTCTTTGCAATTGGCAGCTTATTTTTAAATGTACTTGAACATGTTTTTAAATATATATTTTGCGAATTATTGGAAACGCACGTTAATATGGCGGAGATATTTTTATTGCTTCGCAATATTTTGGGACATGTTTTCTTCGGGGTATTTTTATTTGCATCTGCAGTATTCTGGGCTATCCACATAAAGAAATCCTGGGTGTGCCACTACATGGGGATCCGGACCCCCCTAGAATTTCTTTCTCCTTCACATCAGAGATGGAAACGGACTACGGGTCAGCGGGTCTACAATTTCTTGCGGGTCAAACGGGTCGGATCAAGGTGTTCCTGACCCGATTTCAACCCGGGTTTATTTCCGTTTTATTTTTGAAAAGAAAAAAATATTTCAAAGAAAAATTCGTACTGTGGAATTTTGTGCTCGTTGCTGGTGCCAGCGGAGTGAAATATGATTTATCATACAAAAATAGCGCCATTTTTTTTATTGCAAAGAAGATTTCCACCGACCGACGATATCATATCGTAAAACGATACTTCCTTTGCGTTTGTTTTCAGTGCAGTGGCGTATATTCGAGACTAGCTAGTCTAGCTGCCAAGCCCAAAGAATGCACAAATGAAAGTCAATTAAATATACACAAATAAAAGTCAATTATCAATGGTATCAAGATATGTCGATGCTTTCGGAAAGAAAAAAGCACGAGCAGATTCGCTTCTTTCGATTATGAGAATCAGTCTGGCGAGCGATGACCAACGGCATAACGCAAGCAGGTCTTCGAGAGTATTCGCTGTTCTGATGCGAAGAACTTCGATACGATCGCCTGCTAGCGTTTCCATGAAAAAAGTGTACTATTATTACCTTGACTTGATATGCAAACGTTATGAGTATAACATCGGTAGAATAAAAATTGTTAAAAAGGCTTATGCCCAGGGCATATGAATTAATATTTCGTGCCTAAGTAAATGCGCAATATTATTAACTTGAGTTGATACGCAAGCGTTACGAATATGACATCGGTAGAAAAAGCTGTTAAAAGGGCTTATGCAGAAGACATGGTAATTAATATATTTAGTGCCTAAGCACAGCGTTATTAAAAAAGTTCACCTGATCGTCATTTTCCGAACATAGTATGAGTCATGCTGCAATTCCTTTGTTTCGTCGTACACCGTAGTTTTAAAAAATGTGGTACGTGTCATTTATTTCATATTCACGAATGAACTTTTATTTCCCAAAATTGTAGCATAATTCTCGATTGGCTTACATAGAACGTTTTCTCGATTCAATTTCCATTATCGCGCCAAGAAACGGCAATTTTTATACGGCCCCTAAACTTTTGTGGCCAGTTGTTCGAACCCCGTTTTAACGGAATTCATTGCAATAAGGCTTGCTACCAATGAAATTCGCAAGTTCTCCGTTGATATTCTGAAAAAAAGAGGTGAAATAAAAAAAAAAAAAAGCCCTCTTTTCGGATATTTTTTTCATTATTGAGCGCTATGGAAGATGCCCGTGGTCACGGCTATTATATAAATACCTGGAGAGACCATGGTCAACATTGAAAGAGATTACGTTCTATACTCGCGGCAAAGCTAACCTGATAATATATATTTTTTTTTTTTTGAGGGTTTAACGACCACCGTGAGTAACACTCAATGGGCTATAAGCAGTCGCCCATTCCTAATTTAGGGCCCCTGGTTCCAGGGAAGGGAGAGAGCCAATGGCGTAAGACAAACACAACATCTATCGGGATTCGAACCCAGACCCCTTTCGGACGAATAATCAGAAGCCACTGGGGAGGCTAACCTGAATATGGAGTTGAAGGTATACAGAGTGTATACTTCCATTGCATAATATTCTGTAGTTCCAGTCTAAAAGCGTATTCGAACTCGAACTGTGTATAAAAGGTACATAGCTGCTCTGGACGTTGTGCGTACGTACATTAAAAAAAAAATAATCTTAGTTTCGGTCTCGTTTCTAAAAATAGAGATATTCGCGTTTTGATGACGTCATTGTCACTTGGGTTTGTCGACCCGGGTACGGAGAACTGGACACATTGCAATTTCAGTGCCATAAAATTGTTCCGCATAAACAAATTCCGTGTGGCTATATTCCCCACTACTTCAGCAACTTCTGTTCATATATTTTTTTTTTTAATATTTCATTTTCAGTAAGTAATTTAGACATTTCTATGATTTTAGCAGCTAAGCCTAAGCGGAGAACTGGCCACAAAAATTTTAAGGGGCCGTATAAAAATTGCGTTCTGGGCTGTTCCGTGGCTACGTCTCCCCGAGATTGATTATCTGACACACATAAAATGTCCGTAATTTCGTATTTTCTTATTTACGATATTTTTCTATAAACTATAACTAAAAAAATTCTCTGCGAGTATGAGCAAACCCAGGAAACTTGTCGGGTGTGGTGGGGAAGGGGGAGACTTAAAACCTAAAATATGAAATATAAAGAATTTCTGGTCCGATCGGGAGATTTTCAGAGTTTACAAGCTACAAATCATCGAATTATCTAAAGGCATCTGCTGCTTTAGGAAACTAGTCGGGGGAGGGGGGTCAATACCAAAAGCGTAAAATATCAAGGATTTCAATTTTCTCTTCCGATCGGAAGATCATCAGCATTTACAAGCTGCAACTCGACAAATATTCTCAGCGCATGTGGACTCTCTGGAAACCTGTCGACGATAGGGTGGGGGGTGGGGGTAATACCAAAAGTGTAAAATATGAAAAATTCCTGGTCCGATCGGAAGATTCTCAGCATTTACAAGTTACAACTCGACACATTATCTGAGGGTATGTGCCTACTCAGCAAACCTGCGTGTGTCTGTGTGTGTGTGTGGGGGGGGGGTATACCAAAAGTGTAAAATACGAAGAATTTCTCGTCCGATCAGGAGATTTTTAGTATTTACAAGCTGTAACTCGACAAATTTTCTGTTCTGAGCGCATGTGCCTACGCAGCATACCCGTCCGGGGGAGGGGGGATTTCAAAAGTGTAAAACATGAAGAGTTTCTCGTTCGATCGGGAGATTTTCTGCATTTAGCAGCTACAACTCGACACATTATCTGAAGGCATGTGCCTACTCAGTAAACCTGTCTGGGGGGGGGGGCTATACCAGAAGTGTAAAATATGAACAATTTCGTCCGATCGGGAGATTCTCAGCATTTAACAGCTACAACTCCGACACATTACCTGAAGGCATGTGCCTACTCAGGAAACCTGTCGGGGAGGAGGGGAGAAGGTGTAGCTTGTAAATGCTGAAAATCTTCGGAAATTCTTCCTATCTTACAGCTTTGGTATTAACCCCCTCCCCCGACGAGTTTGCAGAGTAGGCACATGTCCTCAGATAATGTGTCGAGTTGTACGTAGCTTGTAAATGCTAAAAATCTCCGAATCGGACGAGAAATTTTTCATGTTTTACAGTTTCGGCATCTCCCCCCCCCCCCCCCCCCGACAGTATGCTGAGTAGACACATGCTGTCAGAAAATTTGCCGAGTTGTAGCTTGTAAATGCTGAAAATCTCCCGATCGGACGAGAATTTTTTCATATTTTACAGTTTCGGTACACCCCCCCCCATCCCCGACAGGTTTCCAGAGTAGGCACAACCGCTAAGATAATATGTCGAGTTGTAGCTTGTAAATGCTGAAAACCTCCCGATCGGACCAGAAATACTTTATATTTTACACTTTTGGTACCCCTCTCCTCCGACAAGTTTCCTGATTCAGCACATGCGCTCAGATAATTAGCAGACTTGTAGTTTGAAAACCCTGAAATCTTCTGTTGAAATGTAGATCATAAACATTTTTTTATAAAAAAATTACATTAATTATCTCAATTAAGAAAAGTCGAAATTACGGAAACTTTATATGACTCAGATAACCAACCTCTGGTGGTCGTGGGCATGAAGTGGTCAAAAACGCAATTTTTATACGACCCCTTAAAATTTTTGTGGCCAGTTCTCCGGGTGGTCAGTTCTCCGGTGGCCACTTCTCCGGTGGCCAGTTCTCCTACACCCTTGTCGACCATGTGCGTTAGACAGGCTATACCCGGAGAATATGCACTGCTGTTAGGAGGTGAGCTGACAGGACAGTCAAGTGTTTTGTGGGGCTAAGTGTTACACCTTTTTTCCGGAGAGGGAAATCGCTGATAGCACAATGAGCGCGAAGTTTACTTTTGTTCTGATTCCCGTCACGGTGGCACTCCTTCTCTCCATAATGGCATACCGCACGTCATTAGTGCGGAGCAATACTGAGAAACCATGATATCTTTTCGATGAATCGGTCTTTTCAGCTTCTAGCCCATAATCTAAGTTTGTCCCGAGTATAGGAACGCAGTGTTTACGGCTTAAACAGTTCGAGAGAATCATCATTCATCATCATCATTGTCAACCATTATCAATCCACTGCTGGACGAAGGTCTCCCCAAGTTTCCTCCACAACGGTCTGTCTTGTGCCAGTCTCCTCCATGTCACTCCCGCATATTTACGAATTTCATCCACCCATCTCCCATGTGGTCTTTTTCTGGGTCTTTTCCTGTCCCTTGGAATCCAATCTAAAATTTCGGCTGTCCATCTATGGTCTGTCCTTCTGGCAGTATGTCCAGCCCATTGCCATTTCAGGACCTTAAAGAGACATACAAAGGCTGCAGACAACTCAAAGAAGCATGGAAAGAAGAGGAACTCGTTCGAGAGAATACTGACTGGATAATACACAAATACGTAAATACTTCTTCTCTACCCATCACTCTAAATCTTCGTCGATAGAACAGTACCTCGTATCGGCCATGAATTTCTTATATGTTTTAATCAAATTGTTTAAATAGACAGAGCCCATTTCAAAGTATTCGGGTCCCCCGACAAAAAAATTGAATTTAGGCACTATTGTGCATACTGTTATAAAAACAGACATGTGTAATTCTTAACACTAATCAAAGCTCTTTATTTTAACTGTCAGAATCCACTGAGAATAAAACTGGAAAATTGGAATGACCTTTGGCGCGTCAAGATATTTTTCCCTTTGACGTTTAGTAGAGTAAGAGACACTTGTCCGCTGGACTTTCCCATGTGTCAAACGAGAGTTCTTTGGTTCTGTAAAAACTACCTTGCCCCACTTTCTCGGCCTCCAAGGTCAGAGGTCAGAGGGTGCTAAGGGTGTGGCGTCGATGTGGGGACGAGGGAACGTTGACCCAGGCAGTGACAGTCACAGAGAACGCAAACACACATCACAACATGGGCGGTCGAATACACTAAACAGACTTCCGTTTGGGACGGAAAACTGCAGTGCAGGGCTGTCTGTGACAAACAAGAAACGCAGAGGAAAAAACTTCCGATCGTAATGTATAAAAAGCAGCATTCCCCTTCAGTGAGTCACTGATGTTTCTTTGTGAGTAAATATGGGTGAAGTTTCGGGCCAAAAGAACAAGTGCTAGGCCGGCACGAAAGATCTGTAATTTTTTTTACTGCGATCTTCTGATCGGAGGCAGATTAGCGACATTTCCGCAAAAGACATCCAACTTAACGCGACAGAATTCACAGGAAAGTTTGCGTAAATCGAGTTCCTGCAACGTGAGATAAATTTTTCCCTAGAAAGTTGCAGAAAAGTTGTGTTTCGTTCTTTACGTTCCACCGTGACTCACAGCTTTCTGTGTTTCATGAAATGAAAGTGCATCCAGTTCAGCTCAATAGCACAACCGCCCGCTTAAAGGGGTAACGGTTCATTGTATATCCCGTCTTTACACATAAAACTATGTACAAAACTATCTCCACCAGGTTAATGTTAAAAGTTCCAGTGTTATCGAATTGGTTTTCTCATATTAATGCATAAATTTCGCTATGTATACAAAAGTATTGCAACAACTAGGTCGAACGGAAACAATGAGCATTTATTAGCCAAAATCAGTACATAGTCGTCCCACCTTCGGGTATTATGACTGCAACAACCATTCTAGGCAGGCTTCACACGAAATGCCGGTAAATCTGTATCGGAATTTTCCTCCAGCAGCAAATCTTCTGCCAGAATTGCTGTTCGTTGACAAAGGTCTTACCGGCCGGGAGAGATTCGGCGTTCCGCTCGTGCCGCAGATGTTCTGTTGGATTTAGATCGGGACTAACCAACACTTGGACATTCTGCTCCTCAAAGCAGGACTGGACAGACCTAGCAGTGTGGTAAAGTGCTCGAACTTGCTGAAACACGCAGGGATCTACCCTGAAGTACTGTCCCAGGGTAAGTAGTGCGGAATTGTTCAGAATGCCTTTATACCTAGCGTTTGTTAGACTGGAGAACACGACAACCAAAGGGTCGAGTACTTTCCTGCAGAAACAGCCCCACACCATAACAGATCTCCCTCCAAAGTTGACTGGACAGACAATGCAGTCCACCTGATAGAGTTCCCAGGGCAAAGGCTTCATCTAGATACGTCCATCCGAACGAAAGAGTAAATAGCGTGATTCTTCACTCTACACGGCCCTCTTTCACTTTTCTGTTGTCCGCAGAAGGCCAGAGAAGCACCCTAGCATGTTGCCGTCTGGCATTGAGTAGAGTAATGTATGGCTTGTGCGACGTTGTCGGCCAGGTCTGTGGCAGAGGACGTACGCACGTGCCTTCATCACATTCAACAGTAAGCTTCGTTCGTCAAGATCACTCAGCTGGTGGGGCCTCCAAGAATGCTGGTCTGCTGTAGTGACACCATCTGCTTTCTGTTACGAAGATTTTTGAATTCCTCCGTTTCTAAGAATAGAATGAAAATTTCAGCAGTAAGTAATAAAAATACAAGCCCAAAAGCTCAATCTAACAACGTGAGGACAGACCGTAAGTTTGCTTGTTATCACTGTCAGAGCAGTCAGCATGGAAAACTTCGACGACGCTTCCAAGGAGAAGCTATTGGCGGGGAAAGCGTTAATCAATAAGGCGATAAAACTGCATTTCCCAGGCAGTCGAACTTAGTACGTTGGCTAAGTGTTTTGCTAGTACATTGTTTTATTATCCGCGCAGAAATCAGTAGCTTTGTGATTGAAAGAGCAGCGAGACTGAACAATTATTTTATTGCTTTCGAGGTGACTGGCCTTTCCTTCAAGCAGAGATATAGAACGGCGGGTACGGAGAACTGGCCCCCGGAGAAGTGGACACCGGAGAACTGGACACATTGCAATTTCAGTGCCATAAAATTGTTCTGCATAAACAAATTTCGTGTGGCTATATTCCTCACTACTTGAGCAACTATTGTTCATATATATATATATATTTTAATATTTCATTTTCAGTAAGAAATTTAGACATTTCCATGATTTTTGGAGCTAAGACTAAGCGGAGAACTGGCCACAAAAATTTTAAGGAGCCGTATAAAAATTGCGTTCTGGGCTGCTTCTTGGCCCCAGAACGCAAGATTGGTTATCTGACACGCATAAAATGTCCGTAATTTCGTATTTTCTTATTTACGATGTTTTTCTGTAAACTATAACTAAACAAATTCTCTGCGAGTATGAGCAAACCCAGGATACTTTTCGGAGGGGGGGGGGCTTAGAACCTAAAATATGAAATATAAGAAATTTCTGGTCCGATCGGGAGATTTTCAGCCATTACAAGCTACAAGTCATCGAATTGTCTGAGGATATCTGCTGCCTCAAAAACTAGTCGGAAGGGGGGGGTAGGCAATACCAAAAACGTAAAATATCAAGTATTTCTCATTTCTCTTCAGATTGTCGGCGAGGGGGGTTAATACCAAAAGTGTAAAATATGAAAAACTCCTCGTCCGATCGGTAGATTCTTGGCATTTACAAGCTACAACTCGACACATTGTTTGAAGGCATGTGCCTACTCAGCAAACCTGTGTATGTGAGGGGGGAGGGGGAAAACCAAAAGTGTAAAATACGAAGATTTTTCTCGTCCGATCGGGAGATTTTCAGTATTTACATGCTGCAACTAGACAAATTTTCTGTTCTGAGCGCAAGTGCCTACGCAGCAAACCCGTCCCCCCGGGGGAGGGGGATTTAAAAAGTGTAAAATATGAAGATTTTCTCGTCCGATCGTAAGATTTTTGGCATTTACAACTCGACACATTATTTGAGGGTATGTGCCTACTCTCAGCAAACCTATGTGTGTGTGTGTGGGGGGGATACCAAAACTGTAAAACATGATGAATTTCTTGTCCGATCGGGAGATTTTCAGCATTTAGCAGCTACAACTCGACACATTATCTGAAGGCAGTGCCTACTCAGGAAACCTGTCGGGGTGGGGGAGAGGGATTGTAGCTTGTAAATGCTGAAAATTTTCGGATCGGAGGAGGCATTCTTCAGATTTTACAGTTTTGGTATTAACCCCCCCCCCGACAGGTTTCCAGAGTAGGCACATACGCTCAGATAATATGTCGAGTTGTAACTTGTGAATGCTGAAAATCTTCCGATCGCACAAGTAATTCTTCATATCTTACACTTCCGGTATCCCCCCCCCCGAATGGTTTGCAGAGCAGGCACATGCCCTCAGATAATGTGTCGAGTTGTACGTAGCTTGTAAATGCTGAAAATCTCCGGATCGGAGGAGAAATTTATCATATTTTACAGTTTTGGTGTAACCCCCCCCCCCCTCCCCGACAGTATGCTGAGTAGGCTCATGCCGTCAGAAAATTTGCCGAGTTGTAGCTTATAAATGCTGAAAATCTCCCGATCGGACGAGTAATTCTTCATATCTTACACTTTTGGTATCCCCCTCCCCTCGACAGGTTTCCAGAGTAGGCACATACGCTCAAATAATGTGTCGAGTTGTAGCTTGTAAATGCTGAAAATCAACTTTGAATGGGTCGAGAAACGCTTCATATTTTACACTTTTGGTATTAACCCCCCCCCTCGTTTTGCATAGTAGGCACATGCCCTCAGAAAATGTGGCGAGTTGTACGTTGCTTGAAAATGCTGAAAATCTCCCGATCAGACGAGAAATATTTCATATTTTACAGTTTTGGTAACCCCTTCTCTCCCCCTCCGACAGGTTTCCAGAGTAGGCACATGCGCTAAGATAATGTGTCGAGTTGTAGCTTGTTAATGATGAAAACCTCCCGATCGGACCAGAAATGCTTTATATTTTACACTTTTGGTACCCCCCCCCCCGGACAAGTTTCCTGAGTCAGCACATGCGCTCAGATAATTTGTAGACTTGTAGTTTGAAAACCTTGAAATCTTCTGTTGAAATGTACGTCATAAACATTTTTTCTAAAAAAATTACTTTAATTATCGCAATTAAGAAAAGACGAAATTACGGAAACTTTATTTGACTCAGATAACCAACCTCTGGGGGTCGTGGGCATGAAGCGGTCAGAAACGCAATTTTTATACGACCCCTTAAAATTTTTGTGGCCAGTTCTCCGGGTGGTCTGTTCTCCGGTGGCCAATTCTCCGGTGGCCAGTTCTCCGGTGGCCAATTCTCCGATGGTAAGTTCTCCTACACCCATAGAACGGGGGTTACGGAGAGGGGTAGCCGGACACCGATGATAGCAAGGTACTGAGAAAGAGGAGGTACTCCTCCTTCTAAGTACCTTCGATGAGAGCAAGGCTTTCAGACAGAGTTGGAAGTGAGGCAGGACCTGCCTTTGGTATAGGCGAGCAAGAATCTAGGAAAAAAAATCCAAGGAAAAAAGATCCACGGAAAAAAAAATCCAGGAAAAAAAGCCACCGGAAAAAAAAGCCATGGAAAAAAAATCCACGTAAAAAAAAGCCAACGGAAAAAAAAGCCAGGGAAATAAAATCCAACTCCAACAAAACAGTTATCCATTTACTTGATCGACACATGGCCGGATTAATGGGAGGGGAGGGGGTCTAGCCACATGGTTTTCATTAAGGGGCCGGGCTCCAATTGCTGTTCCTCCGAGGAACACTTTGAATGTGTGAAAATTTTTCCAGTAGGGCCGTTTCCAAGGTGCCTAACGAGGGGAAAAAACTCTTTTGTTTGTCTGAATTTTCATGCCGGTTCATTTGAGTTTAGGGCAACTGGCCACAAAAGTTCAAGTGGATAGGGGGAGGGCTATAAAGATTGCCGTTTCTGGGTCTATATTGAGAACTGAATTGGGAACTCCAAATAAACGAATTTCGAGAAAACGTTCCATGTAAGCCAAGAGAGAATTGTACTTTAATTTGAAGAAATAAATTGACGAGGATCCGAGGTACACTTGGGGATGGGGGGGGCTCTACCTCCAACTTCCGCAATATTATATTCTGGGCCGCTGGAGTCTGTCAGGGTATCCAGGATGTTCCCCTTGAAGCGTCCGTGAGCTTGGGGGCTTTCCCCCAAAATGTTAAAATGGACGTAGAGCTGTAAACATTAGTACCATGCTTTTTATAATGATTCTGTACACAACCACGAATTTTAAGGAGGGTGGGGAGAATTCGCCCCCCCCCTCCATGTTTCTAAGAGCTCTTCAGGGTAACATCGATAGGAAACACTGGCAGACTCCAGAGGTCCAGAATATAAAATTACGGAAGTTGGGGGTAGAGCCCTCGAAACCAAGCTCCTCGTATCCCTTTTACAGACTTTACCAAATTTCTGGGGGACGGGGGAAGAGCATACATAGTCTGTCACTAAACACAACATGAAGCACAGAAACTCTGAGCAAATCTCTTACCTTGAGCACTTGTCTGCGCTCTTAGAAACTTGGGGGAGGGTGAATTCATCCCACCCTCCTGAAAATTCGTGGTCGTGTACAGAATCATTATATAAAGCATGGTTCTAATGTTTACAGCTCTACGTCCATTTTAACATTTTGGGGGAATCACCCCCCCAAAGCTCACGAACCTAGCGTATAATATTACTGAAGTTGGGGGTAGAGCCCCCCCACCAAGTGTACCTCGGATCCTCATCAATTTATTTCGTCAAATTAAAGTACAATTCTCTCTTGGCTTACATGGAACGTTTCCTCGAAATTCGTTTATTTGGAGTTCCCAATTCAGTTCTCAATATAGGCCCAGAAACTACAATCTTTAGAGCCCCCCCTTGAACTTTTGTGGCCAGTTGCCCTAAACTCAAATGAACCGGCATGAAAATTTAGACAAACAAGAGAGTTCCTTTCCCTCGTTAGGCACCTTGGAAAACTGCCACATATAGTTCGGAAATTTGGAAAACTGCCTTACTGGAAAAATTGTCACACATTCAAAGTGTTCTTCGGAGGGATAGCAATTTGTTGCGGACCCCTTACTGAAAAGTGTGTGGCAGTTTTCCGGCAACCGCAGAGCCCGTGCCTCCTTTTTTGAATTTTTTTTTTTTTTGTTGAAATGACCTAATCATTATTGAAATTATTTTCATTATTATTATTACTGTGAAGGTATTAATTTATGTTGGGTTTTATTGCACCGTTCTTATTGGCCAATCTGCAAGGCATTCATAAAAGGAGCAGTTTCAATATTCACAAAACCCTGTGTTAATCTTCTATTAAATTGCTACCAAACTTCAAAATCGCGATCAGTTTTGCTTTACCAATTTACCAATTGTAAGATTATAAATATTTATTATTATTAATTCGTAGGTTATTAATTAATCAAACTCAGCTGCCCCTGTGGTGTCAATCTAGGAAAAAAGATCCACAGGAAAAAAATAGAGAGCCAGGAAAAAAATCCAATGACAATTTTTATACGACCCTCTAGGCTTCTTACACAGAAGGGACGCAAAGAAATCAGAAAAGAAATTTTTATACGATCCCTTAAGCTTCCTACATAGAAGTGACACAAAGAAATCAGAAATGCAATTTTTATACGACCCCTAAATTTCCTACAAGGTCAACATGGAAGTGGAGAAAAGAAAATCAAAAGTGCAATTTCTGTACGACCCCTACATTTCTTACAAGGTCAACCAACATGGAAGTGGACACAAGAAACAAAAATGCAATTTTTATACGCCCCCAATTGCTCGAACCTCCATGGAAACAAATTATGTTGTCCTTGTAATCTTTGAGAAGTGAGAATTTTTTTTTATGTAAATTTTTATATGACCCCTTAAGTTTCTTACTGGTTAACCTACATGAAAGAAGCCGTTGGATTTTATTTCCATGGACTTTTTTTCCTTGACTTTTCTTTCCTTTGGATTTTTTTTCCCTGGATCATTTTTCAGTTGGATTTTTTTCCCTGGCTTTTTTTTCCGTGGATCTTTTTTCCTTGGATTTTTTTTCCGGTAACCGGCGAGCAAGGCGGCTGCCTAGGGCGGCCAATTCTAGAAGACGCGGAATTTAATCATATATCGATTTTTTGCCATCATCCAATTTTTAATCGGTATTATCTTTAAAAAATAAAATCGCTAAAGAGATAAACAGTCGAAATACGTCTTTTCTGTTGTACCACTAGTTGTTGTTGTTTTTTAAGGGGGAGGGGGATGCCGCTGAGTGAATATGTATAAAAACAGTTGTTCTCCTTCTTTATGCTTTGCAGTGAAGTTTAGTTTCTTTTCCGCCGCCTTTCATAAAAAACCGCAATAACAAAGGAGGAATGTTTAGGCAGTAAACAAAACGCCAGACAAAAGTTTCCGGGGTTGAGTGAAAAGCAGAACGTCTGAGATTTATTAATTTGACTGGATTACAGTTCCCACACTTTTGACTATAGTAGATCGTTTGACTAATGTAAATCTAAATGAATTCTGTTCCTTATGAGAGGATGAGGACTACAGAATCAGGGAGGTTACAATGGGTACCTCATTACCGGTTACCGGAAAAAAAATCCAAGGAAAAAAGATCCACGGAAAAAAAGCCACGAAAAAAAATCCAACGGAAAAATAATCCAGGGAAAAAAAGCCAAAGGAAAGAAAAGCCAAGGAAAAATAGTCCATGGCAATAAAATCCAACGGCTACTTTCATGTAGGCTAACCAGTAAGAAACTTAGGGGGTCATATAAAAATTGACATAAAAAAAAAGTTCTCACTTCTCAAAGATTACCATAATTTGTTTCCATGGAGGTTCGAGCAATTAGGGGACGTATAAAAATTGCATTTTTGTTTCTTGTGTCTACTTCCATGTTGGTTGACCTTGTAAGAAATGTAGGGGTCGTACAAAAATTACACTTTTGATTTTCTTGTGTCCACTTCCATATTGGGTGACCTTGTAGGAAATTTAAGGGTCGTATAAAAATTGCATTTCTGATTTCTTTGTGTCACTTCTATGTAGGAAGCATAAGGGATCGTATAAAAAAATTATAATTTCTTTGTGTCACTTCTGTGTAAGAAGCCTAGAGGGTCGTATAAAAATTTTCATTGGATTTTTTCCCTGGCTCTCTGTTTTTTCCTGTGGATCTTTTTTCATAGATTGACGCCACAGGGGCAGCAGAGTTTGATTAATTAATAATAATAAATATTTATAACCTTACAATTGGTAAAGCAAAACTGATTGCGATTTTGAAGTTTGGTAGCAATTTAATAGAAGCGTAACACAGGGTTTTATGAATATTGAAACTGCTCCTTTCATGAATGCATTGCAGATTGCCCAATAAGAAGGGTACAATAAAACCCAACACAAATGAATACATTCACAGTAATAATAATAATGAAAATAATTTCAAAAAAAAATCAAAAATAGGAGGCACGGGCCCTGCGGTTGCCGGAAAACTGCCACACACTTTTCATTAAGGGGTTCGGCACAAATTGCTGTTCCTCCGAAGAACACTGAATGTGTGACAATTTTTCCAGTGGGGCAGTTTTCCAAATTTCCGAATTATGTGTGGCAGTTTTCCAAGGTGCCTAACGAGGGGAAGGAACTCTTTTGTTTGTCTGAATTTTCATGCCGGTTCATTTGAGTTTAGGGCAACTGGCCACAAAAGTTCAAGGAATGGGGGAGGGGGCTATAAAGATTGCCGTTTCTGGGCCAATATTGAGAACTGAATTGGGAACTCTAAACAAACGAATTTCGAGAAAACGTTCCATGTAAGCTAAGCGAGAATTGTACTTTAATTTGAAGAAATAAATTGCCGAGGATCCGAGGTACACTGAGGGGGGGGGGGTATACTTCCAACTTCCGTAATATTATATTCTGGGCCACTGGAGTCTGTCAGTGTATCCAGGATGTTCCTCTTGAAGCGTCCGCGAAGTCCGTGAGAGCCGCCCCGGTGGCGCAGTGGTCTAAGCGACGGCCTCTGATCATTCGTCCGAAAGGGGTCCGGGTTCGAATCCCGGTGAGGCATGGATGTTGTGTTTGTCTTACGGCACTGGCTCTATCCCTTCCCTGGAACCAGTGACCCTAAATTAGGGATGGGCGACTGCTTATAGCCCATTGAGTTGCTCACGGTGGTCGTTAGACCTACAATAAAAAAAAAAAAAAAGTCCGTGAGCTTGGGGGAGGGGGTAAACGGTAAAAATACCCTCGGAAAAAATACCCCCGGAAGAAATACCCCCAGAATAAGCGGTTCACTGTAACAGGAACACTGATGTGTGGCAGTGTTCCGGTGTGGCAATTTACCAGCAACCCTGCCACATATCTTTCAGCAACTTGGCCACAAAAGTTCAAAGAGGGGGAGGGGTATAAAGATTGCCGTTTCTGGGCCTATATTGAGAACTGAATTGGGAACTCCAAACAAATTTCGAGAAAACGTTCCATGTAAGCCAAGCGAGAATTGTACTTTAATTTGAAGAAATAAATTGCCGAGGATCCGAGATACACTTGGAGGGGGGGCTCAACCCCCAACTTCCGTAATATTAGATTCTGGGCCACTGAAGCCTGTCAGTGTATCCAGGCTGTTCCCCTTGAAGCGCCCGCGAGGTCCGTGAGCTTGGGGGGGATTCCCCAAAATGTTAAAATGGACGTAGAGCTGTAAACATTAGAACCATGCTATACATAATGATTCTGTACACGACCACGAATTTTCAGGAGGGTGGGCTGAATTCACCCTCCCCAAGTTTTTAAGAGCGCAGACAAGTGTTCAAGGTAAGGGATTTACTCGCAATTTCTATGCTTCATGGTGTGTTTAATGGCAAACTATGTATGCCCTTCCCCCTCCCCCAGAAACTTGGTGAAGCCTGTGAAAGGGATACGAGGTGCTTGGTTTGGAGGGCTCTACCCCCAACTTCCGTAATTTTATATTCTGGACCTCTAGAGTCGGTCAGTGTTTCCTCGATGTTACCCCTGAATAGCTCTTAGAAACTGGTGGGGGGTGTACCCCTCCCTCCTGAAAATTCGTGGTCGTGTACAGAATCATTATATAAAGCATGATACTAATGTTTACAGCTCTACGTCCATTTTAACATTTTGGGGAACCCCCCCTCAAGCTCATGGACCTCGCGGAGACTTCAAGGGGAACTTCCTGGATACACTGGCAGACTCCAGCGGCCCAGAATATAATATTACGGAAATTCAGGGTAGAACCCCCCCCCCCAGCCAAGTTTACCTCGGATCCTCGGCAGTTTATTATTTCTTCAAATTAAAGTACAATTCTCGCTTGGCTTACATGGAACGTTTTCTCGAAATTCGTTTGGAGTTCCCAATTCAGTTCTCAATATAGGCCCAGAAACGGTTATCTTTATAACCCCCCTTCCCCCTTGAACTTTTGTAGCCAAGTTGCTGAAGATGAGGGGCAGGGTTGCCGGTAAATTGCCACACCGGAACACTGCCACACATCTGTGTTCCTGTGTGGCAGTTTACAGTGAACCGTTTGTTCTGGGGGTATTTCTTCCGGGGGTATTTTTACCTACATCCGGGGGAGGGGCTTTCCCCCAAAAGGTTAAAATGGACATTTAGCTGTAAACATTAGTACCATGGTTTATATAATGATTCTGTACACAACCACGAATTTTCTGGAGGGTGGGGTGATCCCCCCCCATGTTTCATACTATTAGGGGTCGCCCAAGTAAATCTTTGCCTAGGGCTGCCGAAGTAGTAAGGTCGGCCTTGAGTGGAGGCGTCTCCTGGTGGAAGGGCGAAAGAGAATGAAATGGAAGGAGGGAAACGAATACGATGAGGAATAGAGAAAAACAAGTTGAAAGTAGAAATGAATCATCAATAAATTACAGTGCTAAAATTATTACAGAACGAGTCGTTAATAAACTTTACATGATAATAAATCCATTAAAATTGCAATTTCTCTCTCTAATTCTTTCGTGGTATGCTTTCCTCATAAAAAGAGCTGCAATTAGACAAAGATATCGAACCCAATTGGGAAGGAAAGGTCACGTTAACAACGCTGCGCTTTTGTCACCTTGAGAAAGATTTGACCAGATTTTAAATCACACGAGAGGCATCACACTTACTTTGGCTTATTACCTCTGTGGTAGGACGCCGTTAGTTCCTTTTTTTTTTTTTCTTTTTTTTTTAATATATCTAAGAAACTAATTTGCTCAAAGTAGAATTCTAATAATAAGCCCGTTAACAAAGTTAACTTGAGTTTCTCAATCTCTTTTAAAACTTAACAACGGAATTTAACAGTTGCTCTAAGAATAGTATTCGTAGTTGTGACTTCTGTGTATCTTGTGACTTCTGAATTTCTTTCTGTCAGCGAATTGAGAAACTTAAGCTTATTCTTCCTCTGTTGTCTCGTTGACTCTTAACACTCCGACTTTCGTCCACTCTTGGGGTGAGCACAATAAATCTTGATTTCTGATTTTAATATTTGGTATGTCATAACATGCAACAAAAGGTAATATAAGGGACTCAGCGGATCAGTTTTCAGGTGTTTACAAGGCACTTCGGTCGCGGGTCTATAACCCAGATGTTGAGTATTTATAAACATGCAATGAAAGCTAGTAGAAGGGACTCAACAATTTAGTCTTCAGGAGTTTACAAGGACCTAGGCTTTTTTGTTATTTTTTAATCAGCCGTGTTCATTTCATAGAATTTGCGTAACAAGTCAAGGTTGCAGTACTTTGCACTTTTACTCAGGCATAAAACATTCATATTAATAGGCCCTAGACCCAGGTCCTTTTAACAGTTTTTAATCTGCTAAGCTCATATTCATAAGGTTTACAAAACAAGTTAAAAATATTGCACTTTTTAAACATTTCTAAAACGGCACAGGTCTAGATCCTTATAATTTATGCTTGGTACATAGGCAAAAGCGCATCACTGTTGACTATGCGAACTGATGAATATGAGCACGACGAATAAAAATTTGTAAGGCCTAGGCCTATGGTCTTGTAATTAATGTTTGGTGTCTGAGCAAAAGTGCAACTAGAAAAACTTCTATATTTTGACAATTTGATCTCATGTAAAGTAATTTGTTTACATTCCTTTACATGAGAATGTGTAGGAGTTCTCGGGTGTAGGATCTTTCCAGGTAGATAGTTTTCCGGTTGGAGGAAGACCGCCACACAGGAAGACTGCCACACAGGAAAACTGCCACACATTTTTCAGCAACTTAGAAAACTGCCACACATCGGAAAACCGCCACACAAGAAAACTTCCACACAGGAAAACTGCCACACATCGGAAAACCGCCACACAAGAAAACTGCCACACAGGAAAACTGCCACACGATTTTCATTAAGGGGCCGGGCACAAATTGCTATTCCTCCGAAGAACACTTTGAATGTGTGGCAGTTTTCTGGTGTGGCGGTTTTCTGATGTGGCGGTTTTCCATGTTTCCGAATTATGTATGGCAGTTTCCCAAGGTGCCTAACGATGGGAAGGAGCTCTTTTGTTTGTCTGAATTTTCATGTCGGTTCATACTTAGGGCAACTGGCCACAGAAGTTCGACAGGGAAGGGAGGGGGTATAAAGATTGCCATTTCTTCGCATATATTGATAACTGAATTGGGAACTCCAAACAAATTTCGAGAAAACGTTATATGTAAGCATAGCGAAAATTGCTGTGTTCAGGAAAGGACAATAAAACGGGATTTTTTTAATAACGCTGCATTTTTACTTAGGCACTAAATATTTACATAAGATGTCAAATTTGTAATATTTTTCTTTTACCTAATTAATTCAAAGGCACTATACACCTCGGCCTTTTTAACAACTTTTAATCCGCCGACTTCTTATTCATAACGCTTGCGCATCAAATCAAGTCACTAGCATTGCGCTTTTACTTAGGCACCAAATATTAAAGTCATAGGCCACAGGCATAGGCATTTTTAACAGTTTTTATTCTACCAGTGTCATATTCACAACGTTTACACATCAAATCAAGTTAATAAAATTGCGCTTTTATTTAAGCACGAAATATTTATTCACAGGCTCCAGGCCTAGGTTTAGGCCCTTTTACCAGTTTTTATTCTACCAATGCCATATTCACAACGTTTAACAGAAAATCAAGTTAATAATATTGGGCATTTACTTAGGCACGAAATATTAGTTCATAGGCCTTAGGCCTAGGCCTTTTTAATAGTTTTTACTTTATCACTGCCATATTCACAACATTTACACAACAAATAAATGTAATAATATTGCGCTTTTACTTAGACAGGAAATATTAATTCATAGGCCTTAGGCCTAGGCCTTTTTGACAGTTTTATTCTACCAATGCCATATTCACAACGTTTACACATCAAATTAAGTTAATAATATTACGCTTTTATTTACACACGAAATATTTATTCACAGGCTCAAGGCCTAGGCCTTTTTACCAGTTTTTATTTTACCAATGTCATATTCACACCGTTTACACAGCGAATCATGTTAATAATATTGGGCGTTTACTGAGGCACGAAATATAAATTCATAGGCCGTAGGCCTTTTAATAGTTTTGACTCTATCAATACCATATTCACTACGTTTACACGACAAATCAATTTAATAATATTACGCTTTTACTTGGGCACGAAATATTAATTCATAGGCCCAGACCTAGGGCCTATGAACGAATATTTCGTGCCTAAGTAAAAGAGCAATATTATTACATTTTTTTTGTGTGTGTGTGTGTGTGTAAACGGTGTGAATATGTCATTGATAGAGTAAAAACTATTAACAAGGCCTAGGCCTAGGGCCAGTGAATTAATATTTCGTGCCTAAGTAAAAGCGCAATATTATTACATTTATTCGTTGTGTAAACGTTGTGAATATGGCATTGATAAAGTAAAAACTATTGAAAAGGCCTAGACCTAGGGCATATGAATTAATATTTCGTGCCTAAGAAAACGCCCAATATTATTAACATGATTTTCTGTGTAAATGTTGTGAATATGGCATTGGTAGAATAAAAACTGGTAAAAGGGCCTAAGACTAGGAATAGGGCCTGTGAATAAATATTTCGTGCCTAAATAAAAGCGCAATATTATTAACTTGATTTGATGTGTAAACGTTGTGAATATGACACTGGTAGAATAAAACCTGTTAAAAAGGCCTATGCCTGTTTCCTATAACTATTTATGGCCTAAGTAAAAGAGCAATGCTATTGACTTGATTTGATACGTAAGCGTTATGAATATAAAGTCGGCGAATTAAAAGCTGTAAAAAGGCCGAGGTGTAGGGCCTATGAATTAATAAGTAAAAGAAAAATATTACAAATTTGACATGTTATGTAAATATTTAGTGCCTAAGTAAAAGCGCAGCGTTACTAAAAGAATCCCACCTTATTGTTCTTTCCTGAACGCTTGGCGCTTAAATAGAACGTTTTCTCGAAATTTGTCTGGAGTTCCCAATTCAATTCTCAATATAGTCCAAGAAACGGCAATCTTTATACCCCCCCCCTCGAACTTCTGTGGCCAGTTGCCGTAAGTAAACTTGGAAAACTGCCACACCAGAAAACTGCCACACATTCAAAGTGTTCTTCGAAGGAATAGCAATTTGTGCCCGGCCCCTTCATGAAAAGCGTGTGGCAGTTTTCTTGTGTGGCAATCTTCCGGTGTGGCAGTTTTCTTGTGTGGCAGTTTTCCTGTGTGGCAGTTTTCCTGTGTGGCAGTTTTCCTGTGTGGCGGTTTACAGTGAACCCAGTTTTCCTAGCCCCATAGAAGACAGTATAGCACAAATTTTCAAGATGTGAATCCGTTTTTTGGTGTAAACATGACATGAATGGTAAGTCAGGTAGTATCCGAAAACTTGAAAATTTCGTCGTCCGGGAGCGGGAACCCGCGTCTTCCGGATAGCGCCCGAGTATGCTAACCACTACACCACCCAGAACGACCAAGTTTCAACAACTGGCATTCATGTTTAGCGAATCTGGTGGTTAAGAATCGGAAACTTGAGACTTGGGTGCTGTTCTGGGTGGTGTAATGGTTAGCATACCCGGGGCTATCTGGGAGACGCGGGTTCGATTCCCTCTCCAGGACAACGAAATTTTCAAGTTTTCGGATATTATCTGACTTACCATTCATGTCATGTTTACATTAAAAAAAACGGATTCACATCTTCAATATTTGTATTGTATGGTGTAATCCCGTATTCCATTCATGGCAGTATAGGAGTTTACTGGTGTAGTTTCCCTGGATCTCAGATTGCTATTATTCGAACTCTTTAAATTTAGTTATTTTCTCAAATTACTTTTCTAACATACAAAGAAAGAAATAAATGAAAAGAAAAGAAAATGTGTTTGCTACTTGTTGTCATAGATTTATAGGAGTTTAGGACTACCCGGCCAGCGGGCAATTGGCCGCTGGACAACAGGACACATTCAGTTTTAGAGATATGAAATTTCTCTGCGTAAAAAATTATAATGTTCCTATATTTCTCTCTACTTGAGTAAATGGTGTGTGCGCAATTTTTTTCTTTTTTCTCGTATCCCATTATCCTTAAGAAGTTAAGAAATATTTACGATTTTCTGGTTGAAAGGCCGGAAGGACAACTGGTCATAAAAGTTTAAGGAGCCGTATAAAAATTGCCGTTCCTTGGCACTACAATGAGAACACTGAATTCGGAAGTCCAAATGAATTTGAAAACGTTCTATGCAAGCCAAACGAGAATTGTGCTTTGATTTGAGAAAATTAAAGCACATTCGTGAATACAAAATAACTTAGTACATTTCCTAAAACTACGGTGTTCGTTGAACAAAGGAATTACAGCATGACTCATACTATATTCGGAAAAGGAAGATAACAAGGGATTTTTCAATAACGCTGCGCTTTTACTTAGGCACTAAATATTTACATAACATATCAACTTATTAGTATTTGGCTTTTCCTTAGGCAAAAAATATTCATTACTAGGCCTTATGAGTAGGCCCTTTTAACAGATTTTATTCTAACGATGTCATATTCATAACGTTTACATATTACTTTAAGTTAATAATATCGTGCTTTTACTTAAGCATTAAATACTAATTCGTAGGCCCTGTGCCTAGGCCTTTTTTACATTTTTTACTTTTCCAATGTCATATTCATAGCGTTTACGTATCAAGTCAAGTTAATCATATTGTGCTTTTACTTAGGCAGTGAATATCAATTCATAGGCCTTAGGCCTAAGTCATGCTGCAATTCCTTTATTTCGTCGAACAGCGCAGTTTTAAAAAATCTACTACGTCATTTATTTTGTATTTACAAATGAACTTTTATTTCCCCAAATTAAAGTGCAATGTTCGCTTGGCTTACATAGAACGTTTCCTCGATTCAATTCTCAGTATATAGGGCCATGAAACGGAAAAATTTTGTACGGCCCCTAAACTTTTGTGGCCAGTTGTCCGAACACGGGTGTCGGACATTTGCCCACCAACCAGGGCCGGTTCCACCATTGGGCGAATTAGGCAGCTGCCTAGGGCGCCAAAATTTGAGGGCACGAAGATTTTGAGTTGATAATATCAAATGAGTTAATAAATGAGAAAAAAAAAAAGTAAACACAAAGACAATTTTATTTTCTACTGTCCATTCAATATAACTTGCGAATTCTTACTCATTGAAAAATGGAGACCTGTTCTTATAGAATGGGTAAGTCAGCTTGCGGTAACCGCCCTCCCCCTTTACCACGCCACGTAAGCGCGCAGCTGTCGAAAAACTGCCATAAATCAAGCTCGTCTCCATGCAGCAGGGAAGTCAGGCGACGCCTGAGCGCGGCACAAGACTTTTTTTTTTTTAAGAAAATGGATTCTGTATTAACCGGCTTTCTATGGAAATATCTAGACCGTCCACTTCTTCTATCACAAATAGTAACAATGCTCAACGTCTAAAATTCTTTGGGAGCGGATGGGGGGGGGAATTAACGACCGCCGTGATCAACTCGAGGGCTATAAGCAGTCGTCCGTCCCTAATTTAGGGCAACTTGTTCCAGGGAAAAGGGAGAGGCAGTGCGGTTAGACAAACACAACATACACGCCTCGTCCGGATTCGAACCCGGACCCATCTCAGACAATTTGTCAAAAGCCAGCGCTTAGACCCCTGCGTTACCGGAGCGGCTTGCCTAAAGTTTAGTAGCTGTCTCACTCAGACTATTTTCTAGTAATAACAGGGGCATGAGTAAGAGAGGCTCTGCTACTACTGTATATTCATTCCGCTAGAACTCTTTTCTCTTTTCTTTTTCTTCTTCCTCTCTCCTTTTGGGGATGCAGGAGGAAAGAACCTTGTTGGGTTGTATGCATTATCGATCGAATAAAAAATTGCCCGTGACACAGATTTTAAGACATTTGGTGGTAATATTTGCGAAAACTAGAGCACACAAAATGAAATTTTAATTTTATTTTCATTTCTATTGGACCAGTAAGTAAATGAATGCAGTTTCCATTAGTTTCTTTCTGCTTAGTTAACATTGTATTTTTGCACCTTGAAATAATTATTGAATAAGTGCAATATGTTTGTCCACACAAAGAATAACAAATTTTTGGAGCCGCAAGACTGATGGCCTGCCTAGGGCGCCAAACATCCTTGCACCGGCCGCGCCACGGGCAAGATGCCCACCGGACAGTTGCCCACTGAACTTGAGCACACTTAGCACAGCAATTTTAGGAATAATCGCTACCATATTTTCGAAATTTAATCATCATAACCTGCTTTGATTTTAGGACATGGTGTACAACCGGCGAAATTTTAATTTTGTATGCCATGTGACCCAACTCAAATTTGAGACATCAGATCATATGTAGAGGATTTTAGGAAGGGAGTCTCTGACCCCAGGTCTTAAACAACCCTTAGAAATAGGAAGCTAGGAGATTTGGGCTAGAGTGCCCGATGGGAAAGTGACACGGAAGCAAGGTAGAAGACCCTTATTTACTACAGGGGGGGGGGCAGTACCCGGGGTCCCACGGCTTAACGTGCCCATCCGACGCACGGCGGATATTTAGTGGTTCGAGCGTTCGTACCTGCCTGGGATCGAACCTGATGTCTTCTCTGTGGCAGTCACGAACGTTGACCACTAGGCCACCCGCGGCCCTCGTTTAGGACATGATGTACAACCACCGGATTTGTACACCCGCCAAAATAATTTTAAATTTGTACGCAGTGGGACACAACGCTCGTTTTGAAAAAGAATTCGAATTGTCTCAACTGGAGAAGCGGGGGGGGGGGGGGGCGGAGACGGATAGATCTCAAAATAAAGCACACCGCATGCAAATAAAAAAAGGACACACCAGATCTCTATGGGAAACGGCAAATTCGTATCCGGGAGATTGGTTCACTTCAGAGTCTGTGATGTTACGGGGTCGTACACAAATTGCATAAATGACATTTTTTTCGTTCCGAGATCTTGTCAAAGTGTGGGAGTTTTCCTAGTAGAACAAAACGGAATGAACGAGTTTTCCTAGGGATGTAAATGCATACGTACGATCATAAAGACACAAGTTTTATGTAGAAGCTTTGCGACTCACTAAATCTTGAGTTATGATTTTAATATTTCGTATGTCATGCAACAGAGGCTAATTTACATGGACTCAACGAATCGATCTTCAGGTGTTGAAAAGATACACATGCTACAGGCCGTTTTAAATTTTAAATTACAACCTTGATATTTTGTATGTGTAAACATTTCATAAAACATAATAAAAGGCACTGAACTGAATATTTCTCAGCTGTTTACAAGGCACCTAGGCAGCGGGCCTTTTATGAAGATTTTAAGTTACAACCTAGATATTCGGTTTGGTATTTGTAAACATATATAACGAAGTGAATTTCTCCGTCATTTTTATCCGCGCCGGGGTTCGAACCCGGGTCCACTCATTCCGGAATAAGTTGCTCTACCAATTAAGCTACGCGGACATTGATTCTAATTGCTATCTGCCTTTATATCGTGTGCGTCCTTCTGGCAGGTACGTCACATCTCCTGGTACGTTACATCATCTCCCCCTTATTTTTCTTTTTTTTTTTTTTTTTTTTTTTTTTTTCGAAGTGCTGCTCATATTTTTCCTATCTCGCGGTGTGGAAATAACATCACACCAATGCGAGATTTTGAACGGTCGGGTCATCCGGATAGTTCGGGCGCCATTATAACGAAGTGAATTTCTCCGTCATTTTTATCCGCGCCGGGGTTCGAACCCGGGTCCACTCATTCCGGAATAAGTTGCTCTAACAATTAAGCTACGCGGACATTGATTCTAATTGCTATCTGCCTTTATGTCGTGTGCGTCCTTCTGGCAGGTACGTCACATCTCCTGGTACGTTACACATATTATAAAACCTAATAAGGCACCTAGGCCTCCGCCATTTTTGAAATATTTTAAATTACAACCAAAATATTTGGTATGTGTATAAACAGGTTATGGTGAGAAGCCTACGGGATTCCAGCCTCGTGCGTTCAAGCAAATATGTTTTCAAGACAACGGACTTTCATGATTATTTCCCTGGAATTAAATTTGGGTTTCCGAAGGGATTTTTTGTTGCTTCATGTGAAGTGGGATTTATACATGTACCGATGCATTGCCTTTAGCCTCAGATGTAAATACTTTTTCTGAACCCATAAGAAAGGTGATATATATTAGTTTAGGTTTGGGGTAACCCCCTTAAATTTCAACATTTCTAAAACAAAGTGCAATTTTTGCACAGTCCATAAATTTTTATGTGATCAATTTTCCTACAATAGATCGGAAACGTCTTCCGACGTTACGTATAATCTACAAATCATCGATAGTGGGCAAATGTCCGGGTTGGCAACTAACTGTCCGGTGTGCAAGTGTCCGGTGGGCTTTAGTCCGAACCCCTCCGAACACAACTTTAATTAGCTCGGGCCACATTGTAATTTCAGTGCCATAAAGTTGTTCTGAATAAATAAATATCGTGTGGCTATATTTCCCACTACTTGTGTGTGTGAGCAACTACTGTTCACAAAACATTTTTTTTTTTTATATTTTATTTTCAATAAGAAATTTAGACATTCCCATGATTTTCAGGCCAAAGACAAAGAGGGGAACTGGGCTCCGGAGAACTGACCACCGAAGAACTGGTCACCGGAGAACTGGTCACCCGGAAAACTGGCCACAAACATTTTTAGGGCCGTATAAAAACTGCGTTTTTGAATGCTCCGTGACCACGTCTGCAGAGGTTGATTATCTGACCCACATAAAGTTTTCTTAATTTCGTATTTTCTTAATCGCGATATTTAATGAAATTCTTTATAGAAAATGTTTATAATCTACAACTCAACAAAAGAATTTGAAGGATTATAAACTACAATTCAACAAATTCTCTGCGGGCATGTGCAAACGCAGGAAACCTGAAGGGGGGGGGGGGGGATTAATACCGAAAATATAAAATATAAAGAATTTCTGGTCCGATCGCGGAATATTTTTAACGTTTACAAATTACAGCTCAACACATTCTCTGAGGGTATGTGCTAACGCAGGAAACCTGTCAGGGGATATCCCCTCTCCCATAGACAAGTTTCCTGCGATATCAGACGCCCGAAGAAATTTTGTTGAGTTGTAGTTTGTAAACGCCGAAAATCTCCCGATCGGACCAGAAATTTCTTATATTTTATATTTTCGGCATTATCCTCCCCCTCCCCCGACAACTTTCATGCGTTAGCACATACCCGCAGAGAAATCGTTGAGTTGTAGTTTGTAAACCCTGAAATTCTTTTGTTGAGTTTTTTTTTTGAAGGTTTAACAACCACCGTGAGCAACTCAGTGGGCTATAAGCAGTCGCCCGTCTCTAATTTAGAGTCACTGATTCCAGGGAAGGGAAAGACCCAGTGCCGTAAGACAAACACAACATCCATGCCTCACCGGGATTCGAACCCGGACCCCTTCCGGACGAATTGTCATAAGCCATCGCTTAGAACACTGCGCCACCTTTGTTGAATTGCAGATTATAAACATTTTCTGTAAGGAATTATATTAAATATCGCAATTAAGAAAATACGAAATTACGGAAACTTTATGTGAGTCAGATCTCTGCAGACGTGGCCACTGAGCATTCAAGAACGCAATCTTTAAACGGTCCCGTAAAATTTTTGTGGTCAGTTCTACGGGTGGCCAGTTCTTGGTGGCCACTTCCTACACCCTAATCTGCTAAATATTTTGCAGATATACAGAGTGTTCGAGAATTATTGGACACATTACAAAATTATGTACAAAAAAAAAAAAAAACTGTGAGCATTGTCTGTTTTTCTATGTCACGTATTGCTAACACGGTTTCTAAATTTTTGTTTTGCAGAATTGTTATTCCCAGAATACGATAGATGGCGCTAGGTGTGGCCTGATGAGGAATGTATGAGAAAAGCGCAATCCGTAGTCATGTCATCCGTACAGCAGAAGGCGATGCGTGTGTTATGGCTTGCGGAATTAAAGTCTGTCATTAATCCTCCGTGAACGAATTCAATTAAGCGGTGGATGAAACAGTTTGAAGAAACTGGCAATGTGGAACATCGTGGAGGAGCCGGTAGGCCTAGCGTCAGCGGTGAGACAGTTGACCAAATTTATGAAAGTTTCCGACGACGCCCCAGGAAATCCGTTGGTAATGCAAGCTGAGAACTGTGACCAATGCCTCCGCATTGGTCTCCGTGTGTACGCAAGTGCCTAAATGAGCATTTCCCCAACAGATGGATTGGACGTGGTGGTCTCATTTCGTGGCCTCCTCGCTCTCCAGATCTAACTCCATGGGATTACTTCATGTGGGGTTATGTGAAAGATTGTGTCTATCAAACGCCTTGTACTGATTTGCAGGAACTGAAGCAGCGTATCACAGCTGCTATTAATTCCATAACTCCTCAGATGCTTGCCAATACATGGCATGAAATCGAGTATCGCTTGGAAGTACTACGAGCAAGAAGGGATCTCACATCGAAATTTATTAACTTGTGTAGTTTCATTGTAAGTTAGTACAGTCAGTTTCTTTCTACCTGTTTAATGTTTTGTTTTATATAATTTTGTAATGTGTCCAATAATTCTCGGACACCCTGTACTTCTAAATCACTTCAGCATGCAAAATATTTGTTTAAATATCAATATCTACTGTTTCAGCAACCCATGTTAATACTTAGTGGCTTTTATTTTGCTTTGGGAAGCATTTAGACTTGAGAGAAAAAATAAAAACAGCATAAGAACAAAATAACGGTTTGTAATTTTTGAAAAAAAACAAAAAACAAATCTCGGTTTTTACCGTTAAAAAATTCAACCCTTCTCCATTTTTAAAAAGTTTTCCCCTTTTTTAATACTAGATATAAAAAGTCTAAATATTTCACTATGAAAAATGCAGCCTTCAAAAAATTTGCTTTCATCCAACATCCCTCCCCCAAATTTTTTCAACACCCCTCCAGTTCGAAATTCCTGGATAAACCCTGCTGCCTGTGTACTCCAATGATTTTCAGCAGTTTTTATTTTGTTTTTGTTTTCATACTGACTGTATTATAGACGAAATTATTAATTCAAACTTTTAGACTGTAATTAAAGAAATTTAAGAATACAAAATAAATTTCTGTATTCACACACAATCATTCTGCTGGACATAATCGAAAACCTTAAATAACGCAAGCAAATTATACCGAATAATATATTCAGTTACATTCACCTTCTACGTGTAATTAGGCAAAAAAAACGCAATGAATGGAGGGAAAAAATAAAAAAATAATAATAAAAAGGAAGTCAGCAGCAACAAAAACGGAAAGAAAAAGTGGAAAAGGAAAATCGGGGAAATGGTTTTTGAGGAAATCCGTTAGGGCAGAGTGGGACAGGAAGCCGGGCCGATGTTCCCACAAGAAAACGATCCGTGAAATTCACACGCCTCCCAGTGCCGCCTCCGCTCCCCACTACCCTCTATGGCTTTCCACCAGCTCAGGCGGGCGAACCCTCCGGGCAGAGTGTGGGGAGGGGTGAGTGTTCGAGTTGTGGAAGCAAGAGAAGGAAAGGGCGGTTGAAGGGATGGGGGGCATATGCTTCGTCTGATGCACGCTTTGACACTCTCACCGTCGTTGCCTGAATTCCACTGCATCCTCTTCCGTTGTCAATATTGTAGTACACCTGTTAGACAGGGGTTAATTTCTAGCTAAAAAAAGTGATTCGAAGTGATCAAACACGAGATTGTGTAATCAGACACTGAGCATTTCGGAAAAACTCTGTCACGCTTCATAAGGAAATATTTCGCTAAGCATGATGCTTAATTTGAACGGCATCAGAATGGAAAAGGCGGATTTCGGCTATGTTACTGTCACTTTCATGCAAGTACAAATGTGTTTGCTAATGAATAATGAACACATCACAGCTGGATGGGGGGGGGGAGGGGTGAATACGAGACATTTAACGTCTATTACCAGAGGTGTGGCAATAGCCGTAGCTGCTTATTCACATGAATTCTAAAAAAATATCATTCAACAAAACAGTGCAGTTTTTTTTATTAGCTTTCTCACAAACGCAAGGATTGCATAAGTTATCTGATTTAGTAGACAAATCTTTTCACTCATGGGAAAGTGTTGTGACGTACTACAGAGGGGCCTCTCACAAGGCTCTTGTGTCCTTCAAGTGATGACAACTTCTGTCTGAGGATGGTGTTTATACATTTTATGTGTGCTGGGGGGGGGGGGGGACTAAGAAAAATCCTTACCTCCTTCAAGGCTGTCAAACATTTAAAAAAGGTTTCGTCTATTTTAGTGTTTTAAATTTATCAAAAATTTGGCTATATTAACGGCGGGGAGGGGCTCTTCCCCCTTGGACACCCAATTGTCGTTTGTCTTACTGGAAACGTTTTCTCCATTCAGTTGCCCTCACAGCGAAAAAAAACGGCAATTTTTGTACGGCCCCTCAAGATTTGTGCCCAAATGTCCGGCGCCCAAAAGTCCGGTGCCCAAATGTCTCGACAAGAGTCCTGGGCTTCCTCATACTAGCAGAGAATTTGTTTAGTTATAGTTTATAGAAAAATATCGGAAATAAGAAAATACGAAATTACGGACATTTTATGTGTGCTGGGGGGGGGGGGGGGGCTAAGAAAAATCCTTACCTCCTTCAAGGCTGTCAAACATTTTAAAAAAGGTTTCGTCTATTTTAGTGTTTTAAATTTATCAAAAATTTGGCTATATTAACGGGGGGGGGGGGGGGCTCTTCCCCCTTGGACACCCAATTGTCGTTTGTCTTACTGGAAACGTTTTCTCCATTCAGTTGCCCTCACAGCGAAAAAAACGGCAATTTTTGTACGGCCCCTCAAGATTTGTGCCCAAATGTCCGGCGCCCAAAAGTCCGGTGCCCAAATGTCTCGACAAGAGTCCTGGGTTTCCTCATACTAGCAGAGAATTTGTTTAGTTATAGTTTATAGAAAAATATCGGAAATAAGAAAATACGAAATTACGGACATTTTATGTGTGTGTGTGTGTGGGGGGGGGGGGGCTAAGAAAAATCCTTACCTCCTTCAAGGCTGTCAAACATTTTAAAAAAGGTTTCGTCTATTTTAGTGTTTTAAATTTATCAAAAATTTGGCTATATTAACGGGGGGGCTCTTCCCCCTTAGACACCCAATTGTCGTTTGTCTTACTGGAAACGTTTTCTCCATTCAGTTGCCCTCACAGCGAAAAAAAACGGCAATTTTTGTACGGCCCCTCAAGATTTGTGCCCAAATGTCCGGCGCCCAAAAAGTCCGGTGCCCAAATGTCTCGACAAGAGTCCTGGGTTTCCTCATACTAGCAGAGAATTTGTTTAGTTATAGTTTATAGAAAAATATCGGAAATAAGAAAATACGAAATTACGGACATTTTATGTGTGTGTGTGGGGGGGGGGGGGGGGGCAAAGAAAAATCCTTACCTCCTTCAAGGCTGTCAAACATTTTAAAAAAGGTTTCGTCTATTTTAGTGTTTTAAATTTATCAAAAATTTGGCTATATTAACGGGGGGGGGGGGCTCTTCCCCCTTGGACATCCAATTGTCGTTTGTCTTACTGGAAACGTTTTCTCCATTCAGTTGCCCTCACAGCGAAAAAAAACGGCAATTTTTGTACGGCCCCTCAAGATCTGTGCCCAAATGTCCGGCGCCCAAAAGTCCGGTGCCCAAATGTCTCGACAAGAGTCCTGGGTTTCCTCATACTAGCAGAGAATTTGTTTAGTTATAGTTTATAGAAAAATATCGGAAATAAGAAAATACGAAATTACGGACATTTTATGTGTGCTGGGGGGGGGGGGGGGGCTAAGAAAAATCCTTACCCCTCCTTCAAGGCTGTCAAACATTTTAAAAAAGGTTTCGTCTATTTTAGTGTTTTAAATTTATCAAAAATTTGGCTATATTAACGGGGGGGGGCTCTTCCCCCTTGGACACCCAATTGTCGTTTGTCTTACTGGAAACGTTTTCTCCATTCAGTTGCCCTCACAGCGAAAAAAACGGCAATTTTTGTACGGCCCCTCAAGATTTGTGCCCAAATGTCCGGCGCCCAAAAGTCCGGTGCCCAAATGTCTCGACAAGAGTCCTGGGTTTCCTCATACTAGCAGAGAATTTGTTTAGTTATAGTTTATAGAAAAATATCGGAAATAAGAAAATACGAAATTACGGACATTTTATGTGTGCTGGGGGGGGGGGGGGGCTAAGAAAAATCCTTACCTCCTTCAAGGCTGTCAAACATTTTAAAAAAGGTTTCGTCTATTTTAGTGTTTTAAATTTATCAAAAATTTGGCTATATTAACGGGGGGGCTCTTCCCCCTTGGACATCCAATTGTCGTTTGTCTTACTGGAAACGTTTTCTCCATTCAGTTGCCCTCACAGCGAAAAAAAACGGCAATTTTTGTACGGCCCCTCAAGATTTGTGCCCAAATGTCCGGCGCCCAAAAGTCCGGTGCCCAAATGTCTCGACAAGAGTCCTGGGTTTCCTCATACTAGCAGAGAATTTGTTTAGTTATAGTTTATAGAAAAATATCGGAAATAAGAAAATACGAAATTACGGACATTTTATGTGTGTGGGGGGGGAGGGGCTAAGAAAAATCCTTACCCCTCCTTCAAGGCTGTCAAACATTTTAAAAAAGGTTTCGTCTATTTTAGTGTTTTAAATTTATCAAAAATTTGGCTATATTAACGGGGGGCTCTTCCCCCTTGGACATCCAATTGTCGTTTGTCTTACTGGAAACGTTTTCTCCATTCAGTTGCCCTCACAGCGAAAAAAAACGGCAATTTTTGTACGGCCCCTCAAGATTTGTGCCCAAATGTCCGGCGCCCAAAAGTCCGGTGCCCAAATGTCTCGACAAGAGTCCTGGGTTTCCTCATACTAGCAGAGAATTTGTTTAGTTATAGTTTATAGAAAAATATCGGAAATAAGAAAATACGAAATTACGGACATTTTATGTGTGCTGGGGGGGGGGGCTAAGAAAAATCCTTACCCCTCCTTCAAGGCTGTCAAACATTTTAAAAAAGGTTTCGTCTATTTTAGTGTTTTAAATTTATCAAAAATTTGGCTATATTAACGGGGGGGCTCTTCCCCCTTGGACATCCAATTGTCGTTTGTCTTACTGGAAACGTTTTCTCCATTCAGTTGCCCTCACAGCGAAAAAAAACGGCAATTTTTGTACGGCCCCTCAAAATTTGTGCCCAAATGTCCGGCGCCCAAAAGTCCGGTGCCCAAATGTCTCGACAAGAGTCCTGGGTTTCCTCATACTAGCAGAGAATTTGTTTAGTTATAGTTTATAGAAAAATATCGGAAATAAGAAAATACGAAATTACGGACATTTTATGTGTGCTGGGGGGGGGAGGGGCTAAGAAAAATCCTTACCTCCTTCAAGGCTGTCAAACATTTTAAAAAAGGTTTCGTCTATTTTAGTGTTTTAAATTTATCAAAAATTTGGCTATATTAACGGGGGGGGGCTCTTCCCCCCTTGGACACCCAATTGTCGTTTGTCTTACTGGAAACGTTTTCTCCATTCAGTTGCCCTCACAGCGAAAAAAAACGGCAATTTTTGTACGGCCCCTCAAGATTTGTGCCCAAATGTCCGGTGCCCAAAAGTCCGGTTCCCAAATGTCTCGACAAGAGTCCTGGGTTTCCTCATACTAGCAGAGAATTTGTTTAGTTATAGTTTATAGAAAAATATCGGAAATAAGAAAATACGAAATTACGGACATTTTATGTGTGTGTGTGTGGGGGGGGGGGGGCTAAGAAAAATCCTTACCTCCTTCAAGGCTGTCAAACATTTTAAAAAAGGTTTCGTCTATTTTAGTGTTTTAAATTTATCAAAAATTTGGCTATATTAACGGGGGGCTCTTCCCCCTTGGACACCCAATTGTCGTTTGTCTTACTGGAAACGTTTTCTCCATTCAGTTGCCCTCACAGCGAAAAAAAACGGCAATTTTTGTACGGCCCCTCAAGATTTGTGCCCAAATGTCCGGCGCCCAAAAGTCCGGTGCCCAAATGTCTCGACAAGAGTCCTGGGTTTCCTCATACTAGCAGAGAATTTGTTTAGTTATAGTTTATAGAAAAATATCGGAAATAAGAAAATACGAAATTACGGACATTTTATGTGTGCTGGGGGGGGGGGGGGGCTAAGAAAAATCCTTACCCCTCCTTCAAGGCTGTCAAACATTTTAAAAAAGGTTTCGTCTATTTTAGTGTTTTAAATTTATCAAAAATTTGGCTATATTAACGGGGGCTCTTCCCCCTTGGATACCCAATTGTCGTTTGTCTTACTGGAAACGTTTTCTCCATTCAGTTGCCCTCACAGCGAAAAAAACGGCAATTTTTGTACGGCCCCTCAAGATTTGTGCCCAAATGTCCGGCGCCCAAAAGTCCGGTGCCCAAATGTCTCGACAAGAGTCCTGGGTTTCCTCATACTAGCAGAGAATTTGTTTAGTTATAGTTTATAGAAAAATATCGGAAATAAGAAAATACGAAATTACGGACATTTTATGTGTGCTGTGTGTGGGGGGGGGCTAAGAAAAATCCTTACCTCCTTCAAGGCTGTCAAACATTTTAAAAAAGGTTTCGTCTATTTTAGTGTTTTAAATTTATCAAAAATTTGGCTATATTAACGGGGGGGCTCTTCCCCCTTGGACACCCAATTGTCGTTTGTCTTACTGGAAACGTTTTCTCCATTCCGTTGCCCTCACAGCGAAAAAACACGGCAATTTTTGTACGGCCCCTCAAGATTTGTGCCCAAATGTCCGGCGCCCAAAAGTCCGGTGCCCAAATGTCTCGACAAGAGTCCTGGGTTTCCTCATACTAGCAGAGAATTTGTTTAGTTATAGTTTATAGAAAAATATCGGAAATAAGAAAATACGAAATTACGGACATTTTATGTGTGCTGGGGGGGGGGCTAAGAAAAATCCTTACCTCCTTCAAGGCTGTCAAACATTTTAAAAAAGGTTTCGTCTATTTTAGTGTTTTAAATTTATCAAAAATTTGGCTATATTAACGGGGGGGGCTCTTCCCCCTTGGACACCCAATTGTCGTTTGTCTTACTGGAAACGTTTTCTCCATTCCGTTGCCCTCACAGCGAAAAAACACGGCAATTTTTGTACGGCCCCTCAAGATTTGTGCCCAAATGTCCGGCGCCCAAAAGTCCGGTGCCCAAATGTCTCGACAAGAGTCCTGGGTTTCCTCATACTAGCAGAGAATTTGTTTAGTTATAGTTTATAGAAAAATATCGGAAATAAGAAAATACGAAATTACGGACATTTTATGTGTGTGTGTGGGGGGGGGGGGGGGGGGCTAAGAAAAATCCTTACCTCCTTCAAGGCTGTCAAACATTTTAAAAAAGGTTTCGTCTATTTTAGTGTTTTAAATTTATCAAAAATTTGGCTATATTAACGGCGGGGAGGGGCTCTTCCCCCTTGGACACCCAATTGTCGTTTCTCTTACTGGAAACGTTTTCTCCATTCAGTTGCCCTCACAGCGAAAAAAAAACGGCAATTTTTGTACGGCCCCTCAAGATTTGTGCCCAAATGTCCGGGTGCCCAAAAGTCCGGTGCCCAAATGTCCTAAACTCGTTTATACACCGAAATGCATAGCAATCTATGAAGATAATCAACTACTACTTGAGGACGCTATGGACTATGTATGACTTGAAGTTTTAGGTTTTAACTTTTCAGTTTCTTCCCTTGGTTATTTTTTGATGTGTTTCATCGTCATAAGGTATATTTTCATAAACATCTTAAAGATTTTATTAGAGGACATTTCATCACATAGAACCGTATGATTCAATCCTAGAAAATATAAGTTACCTGGAAATCTGACATACACCCAACTTAATCATCTGTGACAGCAAAGAAGATTATTTCGTATTTGGACTTCATCTGACTTTCGGTATCATATGAGATGATATTGAGGGTGGGATGAAGTTTTATATTTAACTTCATCTGACTTTCAGTATCATATGAGATAGTAAAGAAGAATTTTTATATATGGGCTGAACATATTTAAATACACTTGACTTTTAATAACATTATATCCAAGTGATTCGTTATATCTGGTTAAATATACGTTAAAGAATGGTATTTTCAGTTTCAAAGATATATAAGATATGGAAAATAAATATTTAATGTACTAGAATTTACGTAGTGATTGCATTACAAAATACACAAAAAAAAAAAAAAAAAAAAAATTCAACCTGTAGCAGATGATCGCAGATACATTATGTCAGAACTCAGTAATGATTCAGCCTATTGCAAATGGTCGCTGATATTATTGTTCTCATACATTAGATGTAATATGCTTCAACGTACATAAATATCCTTAGCTACTTAAGAACAACGTGTGAAGAGTTTTGCACAAACGTACATCATCATCATCATTGTCAACCATTATCAATCCACTGCTGGACGAAGGTCTCCCCAAGTTTCCTCCACAACGGTCTGTCTTGTGCCAGTCTCCTCCATGTCACTCCCGCATATTTACGAATTTCATCCACCCATCTCCCATGTGGTCTTTTTCTGGGTCTTTTTCTGTCCCTTGGAATCCAATCTAAAATTTCGGCTGTCCATCTATGGTCTGTCCTTCTGGCAGTATGTCCAGCCCATTGCCATTTCAGGGATTTAACTCTGATCATGATGTCTTCCACTTTCGTCATTTTTCGGATCCACGAGTTCCTCTTCTTATCTCTCCTGGTTATACCAAGCATGCACCTCTCCATGGTGCTTTGAGTTGTCTGCAGCCTTTGTATGTCTCTTTTAGTTAAGGTCCACGTCTCTGCACCATACGTAAGCACTGGAAGGATGCATTGATCAAACACTTTTCTTTTAAGACATAATGGCATATTGCTCTTGAAAATTATGCTGTTTCTTCCAAAAGCTCTCCAGGCAAGTTTTATACGCCGATTAATTTCTTCATCAATGTAACCCTCACTTGATATCTGCTGTCCAAGATAAATGTAGGTATGGGTTATCTCCAGCTTTTCCCCATCAATCGATGTCTCCATTTTTGTAAGAGCATTGTAAACATCACTTTTATCTTCTGAAAGTTCATTTTTAATCCCACTTCTTTACTGTTGTCAGCAAGTTCCTGGATCATACTCTGCAGCTCTGATGGGGTAGTTGCAAAAATGACTACGTCATCAGCAAAACGAAGGTGGGTTAGATAATCTCCATTAATCTTTATCCCTTTGTTTTCCCAGTTCAGTGATTGAAAGACATTTTCCAATGTGGCATTAAAGAGCTTCGGAGATATGGTGTCACCTTGTCTCACTCCCTTTCCAATTTTTATGTGTGTTGTATTTTCAAACAGCCGAATCTTTGCACTTGCATTTTCATAGATGTTATTAATAATATTAATGTATGCATCTTCAATACCGCAGGATTTCAGAGCCGTGGTAACTGCTGATGGTTTCACCGAATCAAAGGCTTTTTCATAATCGATAAAAGCCATGCACAATGGAAGTTCATATACTTCTTGTTAAGTTGTGTAATGTTAATATTACATATTTCTATAACACGTTTTGATCAAACGATACTAATATCCTTAGTATCACATTTGGTACTACAGAGGATTTCAAAATCGCATTTATTAATAATAATAAAATGTAGAAGAACGTGGACGATGAAATAATTAACAGAACACACTGATGAGCACAGAGGTGAAAAAAACATGTGTCAAGACGACAAATCTGCAGCGAGACATTCTGTCCGCGTAGCTCAGTTGGGAGAGCGACTTACTCCGGAGTGAAAGACACGGTTTCGATGCTCGTCGCAGACAAACTTGTGTTCTCACATTACCCATTGGCCGTTAGGTTCTTCGAAAAATGTGTGATATTTTTTCCACACATTGTTTTGGAATTAATGAAAATACCTACCTCGCTTCAAAAAAAAAAAAAAAATGACGAGGCAGATGATGTGACGTACTACAGATGCGAAAATGTGTGTCAAGACGACAAATCTGCAGGAGACATTCTGTCCGCGTAGCTCAGTTAGGAGAGCGACTTACTCCGGAGTGAGGGGGTACGGTTCGATGTCCGTCGCGGATAAACTTGTGTTTTCACAGTGTGACGACACGAAACAAGACATATATATCATCATCGTTGTCAACCATTATCAATCCACTGCTGGACGAAGGTCTCCCCAAGTTTCTTCCACAACAATCTGTCTTGTGCCAGTCTCCTCCATGTTACTCCCGCATACTTTCGAATTTCATCCACCCATCTCCCATGTGGTCTTCTTCTGGGTCTTTCCCTGTCCCTTGAAATCCAGTGTAAAATTTCGGCTGTCCTTCGATGGTCTGTCCTTCTGGTAATATGCCCAGCCTATTGCTATTTCAGGGATTTAACTCTGATCATGATGTCTTCCACTCTTGTCATTTTTCTGATCCATGAGTTCCTCTTCACATCTCTCCTGGTTACACCAAGCATGCATCTTTCCATGCTGCTTTGAGTTGTCTGCAGTCTTTGTATGTCTCTTTTAGTTAAGGTCCACGTCTCTGCACCATATGTAAGCACTGTAAAGATGCATTGATCAAATACTTTTCTTTTAAGACATAATGGCATATTGCTCTTGAAAATTATACTGTTTCTTCCAAAAGCTCTCCAGGCAAGTTTTATACGCCGATTAATTTCTTCATCAATGTAACCCTCACTTGATATCTGCTGTCCAAGATAAATGTAGGTATGGGTTATCTCCAGCTTTTCCCCATCAATCGATGTCTCCATTTCTTGTAAGAGCATTGTAAACATCTTTTTTGTCTTCTGAAAGTTCATTTTTAATCCCACTTCTTTACTCTTGTCAGCAAGTTCTTGAATCATACTCTGCGGCTCTAATGGGGTAGTTGCAAAAATGACTACGTCATCAGAGAAACGAAGGTGAGTTAGATAATCTCTATTAATCTTTATCCCTTTATTTTCCCAGTTCAGTGATTGAAAGACGTATTCCAATGCGGCATTAAAGAGTTTGGGAGATATAGTGTCACTTTGTCTCACTCCCTTTCCAATTTTTATGTGTGCTGTTTTCTCATGTCTTCAGAGAGAGAGGAGACATATATATTTGGCTCAGATTATTCAAGCTCATGCACCCACTACGAGTCACCCTGAAGAAGAAATTGAAGAATTTTATACGGAAATTCGTCGTCTAAATAATAAAGGCAAGCAGCACTTGAAGATCATTATGGGATGTTTCAATGGCAACGGCAACAGAATGAAACTTCAGTAGGTAAATTCGGTAACAGAAACCAGCGTGGAAATACTCTCGTATAGTTTGCAGAGGTAGAATGGTTTCTCATCATGAACCCCTTTTTCAAGAAAAAGCCACAAATGAAATGGACACAGAGGCATCCCAATGAGTTGACAAGTGAAATTGATTTTATTATGTGTAACAACAAATTTGTCATCGAAGACTGCAGTGTGCTGAACAAGTTCAACACAGGTACTAACCAATGAATGGTAAGATGTAAGATGCACCTCAATGCTAAACTCGAGCGTGGCAAGCTCATAAAACAAACAAAATGTATTGAAATGACCAACCTTAAAAAACATCATAATACCATCAAGTTGGAACTGAAGTACAGATTTTCTGCTCTGGAAGGTCTAACGTCAGAAGCAGTGGACATCTCTAAAATTAACAGAAAACTAACCAAAGCTCTTATAGAAACAGCAACAAAATTAGCTGGTACTAAGAACAAGTAGCATATGAACAAATTATCAGGGAAAACCAAAATTCTGATGCAAAAATGAAGAGAGATAAGAGAGATGAGGACAACTAAAGGAGATGCGACTTCCAAAGTGGAATATATACACTGAAGTGCCAGAAAAACTGGTACACCAGTCTAATACTTGGTAGGTCTCCCACGGGAGCGCAGGACTACAGAAATACGACGGGGCATGGACTCCACTACCTTCTGGAAATCTGCTGTAGGCAATGCACACAATACTTCTTGCAGAGCGTTCCGCAATTTGGGTGTATTCCACGGTCTCGGATTCCTGTGTTCGATAGCGCGTTGCATGGCATCCCAAATGTGTTCTATCACTTTCAGATCTGGAGACTTCGGTGGCAATGGCAACACCCCAAACTCAGATGAATGCTCCTCTAACCATAATGTGGTGTCCCGACACTTCTGTGGAGGTGCATTGTCCTTTTGGAACAGGCCAACCCATCAGCATGAATGCAGGACATGAACGCCTGTACCTCGTCAGAAAGGGTGCGCATATAGCGTTGGCCGACGTTTGTAGACGTACCAGGGGTCACAGTAGTCCAGCTAACCGCACCCCATACCATTACGGACCCACCACCAGCCGGTACAGTTCCCTGTTTACAGGCGGGGACCATGGCTTCATGGCGTTTGCGCCACACACGAATCCTTTCATCTGCCCAATACAGTTGGAAACGCGACTCGTCATACCAGGCTACTTGTTTCCAGTCATCAAGTGTCCAGTGGCGGTGTTGCCGTGCCCAAACGAGGTGCATAGCTCTGTGTCGTGCACCCATCAAGGGGACTCGAGTTGGGCGTCGGCTCTCAAAGCCCATATCGTGCAGGGTACGTTGCACAGTCCGGACGCTGATGCATGTTGAGGCTCCAGCATTGAATTCCGATGATACCTGCTAGAGTGTTGCACACCTATCGCGTGAAACAATTCTTTACAGCCGACGATGGTCACGTTCACCCAATGCCTTTTTACGGCCACACTGGTATCGTAGGTTGGAGGTTTCGCAGGAATTCTTGTAGTCACGGTACACCCTTGCAATGGTCTTCCGTGAAAATCCGAACTTCGTTTCTACCTCCGAAATACTATGGCCCATCTCACGAGCGTCAACTATGACACCTCGTTGAAAATAGCTTAAATCGTTATTACTTGTCATTCTCATGCCGAAAACAGCTCTGACAGCTGGCAAGGGTGTCTATCGCTTTATATACGCACTGGCGGACGCAACCGATTACGCGCATAGGTGACGTTGCTATCTATTTTGCATAAGCTCGTCTGTACCAGTTTTTCTGGCACTTAAGTGTATAGAGCTACGCAAGACAGTACAAAAATGTTTCACTGAAGACGTAAGGAAATTCAAATGTGAACTAGTGAGGAAGGCAATTGAAAACAACCAAAGCCTGAAGAGAGCAAAGGGTCATCTCATTAAGGGAAGGAAACAGATTGTGGCATTGAGAATGGTTCTCTAACAAGAAATAGAGGCAAAATTTTGACAAGAGTGAAATATTTCTACTCAAAAGTGTATGAAAGGGATTATACATGTACTTCAGACATTACGGAAGGTAGAATAAAATTAGCAACTTTTCTCACAAAATGTTTATTATACATCGACTATAGTTTCGCAGAGTTCTTCCAGTCCTACCAGCAGAAGTTGCACATGCAATCAAGAACATGAAACGGGGAAAAGCTCCAGGAGAAGATGGAATTACCGTGGACATCATACAAGAAGCAAGTAGAGAAATTGAAACAGTACTCGCCCAAGTTTTAACTCGAAATCTTAATGAAGGAAAGATCCCTGAGGATTGGAACAATGCTACAATGATCCTGCTACATAAAAAAGGTGACATTGAGGATCTCAGGAACTACAGACCTATCAGCCTCCTATCAGTGGTTTATAAAATCTTCACTAAAGGTCTTTCACTCCGCTTGAAAGTAACACTGGACATGGCTCAACCGAGAGAACAAGCTGGGTTCAGGAGTGGCTACAGCACTATAGATCATATCCATGTACTGAGAGAACTAATTGAAAGAGCGAGGGAATATGAACTTCCATTGTGCATGGCTTTTACCGATTATGAAAAGGCCTTTGATTCGGTGAAACCATCAGCAGTTACAATGGCTTTGAAATCCTGCGGTATTAAAGAGGGGTCCGGACATTTGCCCACCGGACACTTGCTGACCCGGACATTTGCCTACCGGACACTTGCCCACTATGGATGATTTGTAGATAATCGGGTACGGAGAACTAGCCACACGGAGAACTGGAGCTACAAAATTTCAGTGCTATAAAATTGTTCTGCGTAAACAAATTTCGTGTGGCTATATTCCCCACTACTTGAGCAGCTATTATTCATAAATTATATTTTTAATATTTCATTTTCAGTGAGATTTTTAGACATTTCCATGATTTTCGGGGCTAAGACTAAGCGCAGAACTGGCCACCAAAGAAGTGGCTACCCGGAGAACTGGCCAGAAAAATTTTAAGGGGTCCGTATAAAAATTGCGTTCTGGGCTGCTGCGTGGCTACGTCTCCCCAGATTGGTTATCTAACACACATAAAATGTCCGTAATTTCGTATTTTCTTATTTACGATATTTTTCTATAAATGACAACTAAACAAATTCTCTGCGAGTATGTGCAAACCCAGGAAACTTGTCGGGGGGTGGGGAGTGGGGGTGCTTAAAACCTAAAATATGAAATACATTTAAGTTCTGGTCCGATCGGGAGATCTTCGGCGTTTACAAGCTAAAACTCATCGAATTATTTGAAGGAATCTGCTGCCTCAGGATACTAGTCGGAGGGGGTGGGGGGCAATATCCAAATTGTATAATATAAAGATTTCTCGTCCGTTCGGGAGATTTTCAGCATTTACAAACTACAACCTACAACTCAGCAAATTATCTGAGGTGTGCCTACTCAAGAAACCTGTCCGGGGGGAGGGGGTAAATTCAAAAGCGTAAAATATGAAGAATTTCTCGTCCGTTCGGGAGGTTTTCAGCATTTACAAGCTACAACTCGACACATTATCTGAAGACATGTGCCTACTCAGCAAACCTGTCGGAAGGGGAAGGGGGAGGGGGTTAATACCAAAAGTGTAAAATATGAGCAATTTCTCGTCCGATCGGGAGATACTCCCTTCCTAAAGTCCTTTAAATATAATCTGATCTGAAAGTCCGGGATTCACAGGTTTCTTGTCGCGCGCAAAAAAAAAAAAAAAAATAGCATGGGAAGACATTGTTTGTCCCTCTATAGAAATACTTGAACAGACGCTTTTCGAAAATGACATACGCACTCAAAAACAAAAATTTAATTAATAAAGGCGAAAAATATTGGGCGCGAACTGCTTACCAAGGAAAGTTATATTGGCAGGGGAGGGGAATCACCTGCCACCCTATAGTCGTCGCCTATGATTGTTAGCTTGTTTGAATTAGAATACAGAGATAGACGTGCATGTAACGTGTGCGTGTCTCACTACAGCTTTCATCGGAATTTTATGTAATTTAGATACAGAAGCAAATATGTTTTTCCCTGCTGATGCCGACACAGGTTTCCTGCGGCACTGCAGAAAATTTGTCGAGTTGTAATTTGTAAACGCTGAAAATTTCCCGATGTGAAGACCAGAAATTCTTTGTGTTTCATATTTTCGGCACCCCCCCCCCCGAAAAGTTTTCTGAGTAGGCACATACCCTCAGATAATGTGTGGAGTTGTAGCTTCTAAATGCTGAAAATCTCCCGATCGGACGAAAAATTCTTCATATTTTACACTTTTGGTATTAACCCCCCTCCCCCACCGACAGGTTTCCTGAGTAGGCACATCTCAGATAATTTCTTGAGTTGTAATTCGTAAATGCTGAAAATCTCCCGATCGGACAAGAAATTCACAATTATCATATCGCCCCCCCCCCCCCCGACAGGTTCGCTGGGTAGGCGCATGCCCACAAAAAATTTGCCGAGTTGTAGGATATAAATGCTGAAAATCTTCCAATCAGACGATAAAATTTTCAAATTTTACAGTTTTGGTATTATCCCCCCCCCCAGGTTTCCAGAGTAGGCACATGCGCTCAGATGATGTGTCGAGTTGTAGCTTATAAATGCTGAAAATCTCCCGATCGGGCAAGAAATTCTTGATATTTTAAACTTTCGGTATACCCCCCCCCCACCACCACCACGTTTTCAGAGTAGGCACGTGCGCTCAGATAGTCGACCTGTAGCTTGTAAATGCTGAAAACCTCCCGATCGGAAAAGAAATGTTTTATGTTTTACACCTTTGGTACCCCCCCCCCCCCGAGGTTTCCTGTGTCAGCACATGAGCTCAGATAATTTGCAGACTTGTAGTTTGAAAACCCTTAAAACTGTTGCTGAGATGTAGATCATAAATATTTGTTATAAAGAATTACATTCATTATCGCAATTAAGAAAAGACGAAATTACGGAAACTTTATGTGACTCAGATTACCAACCTCTGGGAGTCGTGGGTACGAAGCGGTCAAAAACGTTATTTTTATACGGGCCCCTTAAAATTTTTGTGGCCAGTTCCCCGGGTGGCCACTTCTCCGGTGGCCAGTTCTCCTACACCCGTAGATAATACTTAACTTCGGAGGACGTTTGCGACCAAGTGTAGGAAAACTGATCTAATAAATATTTACGGATTGTATAAAAATTGCACTTTGTTTTAGAAATGTTAAAATGTAAGGGGCTTCATTTAACATTTCTAAAACAACATTTTATATACGCTTCTTCAGCCTATGGCTGAAGAAGTGTATATGCTCAGCTTTGGTCGTTTAAAAATACGTATAAGATTAAAAAAAAAAAGAAAGAAAAACACTGTGGTGCAGTGGTATAAGCGCTGGCTTCTGAACATTCGTCCGAGATGGGTCTGGGGTCGAATCCCGGTGAGACATGGATGTTGTGTTTGTCTTACGGCACTGGCTCTCTCCCTTCCCTGGAACCAGTGGCCCTGAATTAGAGACGGACAACTGCTTACAACCATCACCTCCTAATAGTTTTTTACTTAGACACTAAATATCACTTCATAGGCCCTAGGACTAGGCCTTTTAAACAGTTTTTATTCTACCAATGCAATATTCACAACGTTTACACATCAAATCAAGTTAATAATATTGCGCTTTTACTTTGGCACGAAATATTTAATCTCAGGCCCTAGGCCCTTTTACCAGTTCTTATTCTATCAATGTTCATATTCACAACGTTTACAGAGCAAATCAAGTTAATAATGTTGGGCGTTTACTTAGGCACGAAATATTAATTTATAGGCTCTAGGCCTAGACCTTTTTAATAGTTTTTACTCCACCGATGTCATATTCACAACATTTACACATCAAATAAAGTTAATAATATTGCGCTTTTACTTAGGCACAAAATATTATTTTTAAACAGTTTTATTATACTGATGTCATATTCACAACGTTTACGAATCAACTCATGTTAATAATATTGCGCTTTTACTTGGGCACTAAATATTAATTGATAGGCCTTAGGCCTAGGCCTTTTAAATAGTTTTTATTCTACCGATGTCATATTCTTCGCAATGTTTACATATCAATTCAAGTTAATAATACTAGCATAACTAGGAAGGATAAGAAGAGGAACTCTTAGATCAGGAATATAACCAACGTTGAAGACATCATGATCAAAGTAAAATCCCTGAAATGGCAATAGGCCGGACACACTGCTGGAAGAATGGACCACCGATGTGCTACTGAACCAAGGGTACCAAAAACATGAAAATACCCAGAAGAAGGCCACGTGGGAGATGGGTGGATGAAAGTCGAAAGCATGCCAAAATGACGTGGAAAAAACTGGCTCAGACAGACACTGGAAGAAACTTGGGGAGTTCTTCATCCAACAGCGGATTGATAGATTTAAAATTTAAAATTCACGTTAATTTAGATTTTAATAGTTTTATCTGTAGCACGTTCACATGCTGTTTTACAAAACACCAAAACACAATAAGATTTATGATCTGACGAAAAAATTCATATGCTGATACCCCCCCCCCCACCTCAATCGTCAAAATATTATTCCAAAGCCACTGACCCTAGGACGACCTGCGCTATAAGTTTCAGTATATAAAATACGAAAGGGGCTATAAACGAACAGAGCCTTTTTTCTGCTGCAGAAAGGAATTTTCAATCGGTAATAATGTTGATAAGCACTACCTTACAGAATGCCTTAGCAAAAGAGCAATATTAATAAATTTACAGCTCAGCCAAGTGTGTGCTTTAGATGAAATAATTACTTCAAGTTCGCATATTAATATAAAATTATTGGTACAGAGAAGAAAATGTACTTTTGCTGTTCTAAGACAATTACACATTGACAGAAGTTGTTGCCTTTACCAGGCAAATTGTATTTAACACTGAAGTACACTCAAATGTAAGCCACTGACACAGACATTCGCTAATAACTACATCCGGAAAAAAAAAATGCACATGTTCACAAAGTGCACGAAATGTACATTAATTACGTCTGCACCCCATTTATAATATTAATGTTGTATTCAATATTTTCTCCATAGACCTATCTGTATCATAGTGAGAAAAGAAAGAGGAAGAGGGCCTGCCCAAAGCACATTCTACGTACAACTTCTTCATTTGGATAATACCCTTACCCAGGAAGAAAAGATCTTGTGCCGTAGGTTCTAACTTGAGGCAGTTTTTGTGCGCAGGGGAGACCATAAGTTGTGGTCAAGATTGTCTCCCATTTCCGTACATGTCATTTGCGTACAAAAGGAATTTTGTCCCATTTCCGTACATTGAACTTTCCTATCGGGCACTCTAGCCCAACTCTCCTAGCTTCATATTTCTAAGGGTTGTTTAAGACGGATGCAGGTAAAAATACCCCCGGAAGAAATACCCCCAAAACAAACGGTTCATTGTAAACTGGCACAAGGAACACTGATGTGTGGCAGTGTTCCGGTGTGGCAGTTTACCGGCAACCCTGCCACACATCTTCAGCAACTTGGCTACAAAAGTTCAAGGGTGTGTGTGTGGGTGGGGGGGGGGGTCTCTAAAGATTGCCGTTTCTGGGCCTATATTGAGATCTGAATTGGGAACTCCAAACGAATTTCGCGAAAACGTTCCATGTTAGCCAAGCGAGAATTGTACTTTAATTTGAAGAAATAAATTGCCGAGAATCCAAGGTACACTTGGTTCGGGGAGGGGGGGGGATTTGCTCTACCCCGAACTTCCGTAATATTATATTCTGGGCCGCTGAAGTCTTTCAGTGTATCCAGGAAGCTCCCCCTGAAGTGTCCGCGAGGTCCATGAGCTGGGGGGGGCTTTCCGCCAAAATGTTAAAATGGACGTAGAGTTGTAAACATTAGTACCATGCTTTATATAATGGTTCTGTACACGACCACGAATTCTCAGGAGGGTGGGGTAACCCCCTAGTTTCTAAGAGCTATTCAGGGGTAACATCGAGGATACACTGACCGACTCTAGCGGTCCAGAATATAAAATTACGGAAGTTGGGGCTAGAGCCCTCCAAACCAAGCACCTCGTATCCCTTTCACAGGCTTCACCAAATTTCTGGGGGAGGGGGTAAGGGCATACATAGTTTCCCATTAAACACAACATGAAGCATAGAAATTGCGAGCAAATCCCTTACCTTGAACACTTGCCTGCTCTCTTAGAAACTTGGGGGAGGGTGAATTAACCCCACCCTCTTGAAAATTCGTGGTCGTGTTCAAAATCATTATGTAAAGCATGATTCTAATGTTTACAACTCTACGTCCATTTTAACATTTTGGGGAATCCCCCCCAGAGCTAACGGACCTCGCGGACGCTTCAAGGGGAACAGCCTGGATACACTGGACTCCAGCGGCCCAGAATCTAATATTACGGAAGTTGGAGGCAATTTATTTCTTCAAATTAAAGAACAATTTTCGCTTGGCTTACATGGAACGTTTTCGCGAAATTCGTTTGGAGCTCCCAATTCAGTTCTCAATATAGGCCCAGAAACGGCAATTTTTATACCCCCACCCCTCGAACTTCTGTGGCCAGTTGCCGTAAGTATGAACCGACATGAAAATTCAGACAAACAAAAGAGCTCCTTCCCATCGTTAGGCACCTTGGGAAACTGCCACACATAATTCGGAAACTTGTAATGCAAAACATAGATACCGGTTTTGCAATGGCAATTCAATGTCGTTTCTTGAGCAACTTGCTTCTTTATTGGGAGATGATAAATTTAGCACGCGTACCTCTAACAGCAGCCAGTAAGCAAGCTCCGATACTGATGCACGTGGAATACCGAGTTACTTTGCCTGATCATGAGTGGGTAATTGCAAATCGCCATAAACTAATTTCATCAGTGTATTCAAGTATCTTTGTTAAAGACGGTCTGTTTGGAGAACGAGAAGCTGTTAGCCACTCTGGTCCAACATTCATAGGAATACGGTCGGGAAAACATTCATCATCCACCGCATCATCTCACGCACGTGATCTCAACAGGGTATACGATCTTCCAGAGTTTAAGATCATAAGAACTGTATCAGGAAACTTTCCTAAATCAGTGCTCATAATCACTGTTGATGGTGGCCCTGACGAAAATCCACGCTACGAAAAAGTTATCAAGATTAGTATACATCATTTTTTAACAAGAAATTCGGATGCTGTATTCGTTGCCTGGAATGCTCCTGGTCGAAGTTCCTTTAACAGAGTCGAACGAGGAATGGCTCCTTTAAGCAGAGAACTCGCAGGTTTGATTTTACCGCATGATCATTATGGAAGCCACTTGAATGCGCAAGGTCAAGCAGTTGATATCGAAACAGAGAAAATGAATTTCGCGTTCGCTGGAAAAGCACTTGCAGAAGTTTGGTCTAACACTGTAATCGATGAGTATCCAAAAATCACGGAGTATGTAGATCCCACGGACTCTGAGCTAGTTGAACCCCTTCTTAAAAAAGGATATTTCCTGGAGAAACAAGCACGTTGCTGAACGCCAGTATCTGCTGCAAATAGTAAAATGTCAGGACACAAATTGTTGTCTGTCGTGTCGAAGTTCACTCTTCCTCATCCTTCAAAATCGCATTTTTCCACCACCTGTTTCTCTAGCTCAAACACCGGATGGCCTAAAGATTGCAGACCTAGGAGAAACAGGTCGACATCACTCTTCGAAAAATCTTTCTCTGAATATTTCAGAAATGCTACCACGCTCCTGCCGAGCTTTCAGGCCAACACCATATGGCTTCTACTGTCTATCAGCGCAATCCTTATAACGCCGAAGGAGAATTTGTCATTTTAGACTTCCGTCCACAGTAGTAGAGTTTAGGTCCCAGCCACCTACAGCGAGATCGCCTTTTGGGCAGGACACAGAAACAATGAGAGCAAGTCTAGCGACTTTTAACAGAACAGTTCGTAGTGAGATTAGAGTACAGTAGATAGCGCCACCGTACAAGTACGATATTGCACATAGATGGGTGAGAGAATTTCAGGGAGGACATAGGAAAGGATGCCCATTTAACCAGTAGGTCCAGCCTGGGGGCCGTCACTTTACGTGCTCGTCCGATGCACGGCGGATATTCAGCGATTGGTAGTAAATCACACCATCTCTGAAAGATCAGCCCAAGCTTGAACCTGGGGACCCAGCATCGATAGTCTGAAACACTAACCACTAAGCCATCCGCGGCTTATCAGGGCAATCCAAACTTTCCATCCGTATTTGTGAGGTTTACGGATAGTATTTTGCTTCAATCAGCAACATGAAGGCTCATGCAAAATTGCATACCGCTCAGTGTGGCCAAGCTAAAGCAGAACTAAAAGAACATACTGTTCGAGTTGTTGCGCGCTGACAGAGTGAGCTTATGGCAATTTTGCCATACGACATGAATATGACTGATGCTGAATGGATCGATGAAGATGACCTGGATCTAACTGATGCTAACGTTCCTAAAGTAGGAAGTTTAATTTTCGGTGGATTACCCATAACGGATTTTGGCCAGCATGTAGATCCCATTTGGGAGGACATTAAATAGACAGTTTAAATATAATTCAGATTGTTAGGTTGCTCTTCAAATTCCAAGAACACAAATGCATCACTGTTTATACCACAGTCGTAGTCATGGAAGAGAAAAGAACAAGGGACTGGTGGAAGGTAATGTATCCATTCAACTGAAAAAACAATCTAGTATTTTTAAATTAGAAAAGCGGCAAGCGAAGATAAATTCGCAGTTCCTCGAAAAGGCATTTGTTTACTAAATATTTTAAAGTATTACTTTATTAATATAAAACATTATATTTTTAAAGAAGAGCACTATAAAAATAAATTGTTTATTGTACCGCATTGTTGAGCTAATATGCAACGTGAAAATTTCATGTAAACATAATAAACGGAAGGTGGCTTTTATTTTCAGATTTTTAACACGTTTGGAGTTTATTTGAATGAACTGAGAACTGGGAATAAGTCAACCTATATGTATAACCACATTGAAAATAATAATGCAATAAAAACAGTTTTAAATAAGCCTCATTTACGGCAAAATGCATCAAGCGCAATAAAAAAGAAGTATGTGTTGAATGTGAAAAATTGTGTTTTGTATCATATGAAATTTGCTAAAATATTTGCCGAGAATACTTTAAACACACGATATAAAAAATTAAACATTTAAATAATTTCTGCAAATTTTAAAGTAGTTATTGTAACATTTAAGTAACACTTTAGTAATTATTGCAACTCAATTTGTAATTAATAAACAACGACGATCGTATTTAATGTAAAATGTGGCTGATTTTTATTAGAATTTGAGCGTAATGAGAAAATTTACTTCATGGTATTTCTTCGTTTTGTTTTCTCTTTTTTCTTCTTTTAATAGTTAAAAAAAAGGTATGAAATATTTAAGATTTGTGATGATGTTTAGCTGAGTCAGAATATTAATATTAAGTTATTTTATTTGTACTTCCAAATCTATTGTGTTTTGTAGATGGTATAATCGGGAGTGTTGCAACCTTGAATGCGTGCGTTCATTTGTAGATCTTTATTTCAGAATGATAAAGTTCGGGTAGCATTTGGGAATAAATTAATGCCTAAATAATAAAAATTTTCTGAAGCAAAAATATGTAAATATATGGAAGATTTCTTTAAATAATTACATGTTTTCTTTCTGTTTCACAATGGACTTCTAAAAGCAGTCGTTAAAAATAAAGGGGGTTGCGGGAATTAGGACGTACTTTTTAGTGCTTACTTCCTGACTCGCCTATTCTTGTTTCGCCTATTCCTGCTATGTCGAAAGTCAATGGTTCGCCATTTCAGGCGAGGAAAAATTCTTGAATCGCCTATTCCCGTCTCGCCTAAAACTTTTACCTGCTAGAGGGGAGGGATCACCTGGAGCAAAATTCCTGTCTCGCCTATTCCTGCTACGTCGAAAGTTAATGGGTTCCGCTATTTTAGGCGAGGAAAGAATTTTTATTAGCCTATTTTTGACTCGCCTAAAACTTTCACCTGCTAAAGGGGAGGGATTCACCTGGGAAACTAAATCTTTCGTGCGTTAAAGAAAAAAAGGACAATTTTTTCCGAGAAAAAAAGAAGCTAGTTTTCACCCTTGGGTTCGAGGCTTGTTTAATTTCTTTAATCGAAAAAAAAAGCCAAATAGAAAACAAAGTTGGGCAAAACATTCATAATTTAAGCAAGAAAGACGACACCGAATTTTCGGGTGTAATAAGCACGTCTTTTGAATCCGTTCTGACGCAAATTAAATTTATCAAAGCTATTCAAAGTCAATGGAACCGGTATGGAAAACAACAGTATCTGACGGAAGAAAGAAGTTTTTCAATCGGATTTTTAATCTCTCAAATATTGCTGTAAACGGAATCGTGAGCTTACGTCCTCTGGTTGCAGACTTGTGCGTTAAGAAAAATATGAATTTATATGAGAAACATTTCGCACCGGAAACGCTCTCCAACACAGAAATAATTTTTCAAATCGGACTCTTAAAAACAGAGATATCGACAAAAATTAGATGTGACTTTACGTCCCCTGGTGGGGAAATCCTGCATTATTTTGGGAAGAAAGTATTCTCAAAAGGTTTTTCAATATGAGCGGTATCGGTACAAGGAAAAAAAAATTGTAGTCGAATTTTCAGGAGCCCAGATTTTGCTACAAATACATCAGAAGCAAAAATTAATACTTATGCTCCTTGGTGGCCAAACCATTCTTTACCAAACATTAGAAATTATATGAAAAATATTTTCCATCAGGTGTTGTGTGCGATACAGGAAGAATTTTTCAAATCGGAGTTTTAGAAGCAGAAATAACGCAGAAAACGCAATTTACCTTTGTGCCCCCTAGCGGGAAGTCTATGATTTACTTGAAAATTTTGAATTTGTATGAAAAATATTTCGCATCGGAAACACTATCCAACAAAGAAGGAATTTTTCAAATCGGACTCCTAGAAATAGAGATATTGACAAAAATAAGATGTACATCTACGCCCACTGGCGTAGAAACCATGCATCATTTTAAGAAGAAAATGTTCCCTAAAGGTTTGTCGACATGAGTAGTATCGGTCTATAAACGACGTTTTTCCACTCGAGAATTTAGAAGCTTATATTTTGCTGCAAATACATCAGAAGCGGAAATTAAATCTTACGCCCCCTGGTGGCCAAACCATTTTTTACAGAAATTAGAAATTATGTGCAAACGATTTCCAATCAGGATCTGTATTCGGCGCAGAAAGAATTTTTCAAATCGGAGATTTAGAAGCAGAGATATAGGAGGAAACGCAATTCATCTTAACGGCCCCTGGCGGAAAGTCTATGAATAACTTACAAATTTTGAAATTATATGAAAAACATGTCACACTGGAAACATTATCCAACAAAGAAGGAATTTTTCAAATCGGATTCCTACAAGTAGAGATATTGAAAAAAATAAGATATACATCTACGCCGCCTGGCGGAGAAACCATGGAATATTTTCAGAAGAAAATATTCCGAAAAATTTATCGACGTGAGTGGCATCGGTCCACGAAATAATTTTTTCAATAGAGATTTTAGAAGCTGGGATTTTATGGTAAATGCATCAGAAGCAAAAATTAACACTTACGCCGCCTGGTGGCCAAAGTATTCTTTACCAAAAATTAGAAATATAAGCAAACGATTTTCCGTCAGAAGCTGTATCCGCTGAAGAAAATAGTTTTCAAATCGGAGTTTCAGAAGAAGAGTTATCGGGGAAAAAGTAATTAACTCTTACGCCCCTAGCGGAAAATCTATGCGTAATTTGAAAAAGTAACTGCATCTAAAATACTCTACGACATAAATGGAATCGTAAAATAAAAGAATTTTTTAAATTGGATGTTTAGAAGCAAATATGTGTAATAAAACGTATTTTTGAATTCGACATCATCTGCATTTACGCCCTCCAGCGGCGAAATTGTACATAGTAAAAAAAAAAAAAAACCGAAATGAAGGATCATCATTCGGATACTTCCAAGTTTCACAACGCAAAAGGAATTTTTCAAATCGGACTAATGGTTGTAGAGAAATCGTGTCTATAGGCGGACGGGCGGACAAACCGATAACATAAGAACGATCTTTTTTTACAAAAAACGTGCTAATAAAATGGGGGGGGGGTGTTGTTACATTATTTCGCATTAGCTTTGACGGAGGGTTTTAAAAAAAAGATATATCTTTACCTTCCGTGAATTTTTAGCACGTCTTTTGTAAAAAAAGATCGTGCTTATATTATTGGTTTGCGCGCCCGTCTGTAGACACCATATCTCTGCAACTATCAGTCCGATTTGAAAAATTCTTTTTGCATTGGGAAGCACGAAATATAAATATGAGAATGATAATCCTTAATTTCGTTTTTTTTTTTTTTACGATATACAGTTTCGGCGCTAGAGGGAAATGCATATGGTATCGAATTTAAAATACATTTTATTACATATATTTGCTTTTAAACGTCCGATTAAAAAATATTTCAGCTTTTGATTCCATTTATGTCGAAGAGTAATTTAAGTATAGTCACTTTTTCAAGTTACACATAAATTTCCCGCTAGGGGGAGTAAAAGTAAATTGCGATTTCCGCGATATCTATACTTCTAAAACTTCGATTTGAAAAAAAAATGTCTTCAGCGGATACAGCTCCTGATAGGAAATGTTTTTCATATAATTTCTAATATTTGGTAAAGAATAGTTTGGCTAACAGGGGTTAATTTCTGCTTCTGATGTAATTGCCACAAAATCTGAGTTTGCCGCCACGGTGGCGCAATGGTCTAAGGCAATGGCCTCTGATCATTCGTCCGTAAGGGGTCCGGGTTCGAATCTCGGTCAGGCATGGTTGTTGTGTTTGTCTTACGGCACTGGCTCTCTCCCTTCCCTACCAGTGACCCTAAATTAGGGACGGGCTACTGCTTATAGCCCATTGAGTTGTTCACGGTGGTCGTTAAACCTCCAATCAAAAAAAAAAAAAAAAAAATCTGAGTTCCTGAAAACTCGATTGGAAAAAATTATTTTCTGAAACGATACCGCTCACATCGAAAAACCTTTCGAGAATACTTTCTTCTTAAAATAATGCATGTTTTTCCCCGCCAGGGGGCGTTGGCGTAGATGCATATCTTATATTTGTCGATACTCTGCTTCTAAGAGTCCGATTTGAAAAATTCTTTCTTTGTTGGAAGGCGTTTCCGCTGCGAAATGTTTCTCATATAATTTTAAATTTTTCTTAACCCACAAGTCTACAACCAGGATGCGTAAGTTCACGATTCCGTTTACAGCAATATCTGCGGGATTGAAAACCCGTATTTAAACTTCTTTCCATCTGTCAGATACTACGGTACTGTTTTCCGTACCGGTTCCATTGGCTTTGAATAGGTTTGATAAATTTAATTCACGTCAGAACGGATTTAAAGGACATGCTCATTACATCCGGAAATTCGGTGCTATTTTTCCTGTTTTTTTATCGAAACACTAAATCTTCCGTGCTTTAATGTAGGAGACACCAAATGCTGAGTAAAAAGTAAAAATTAAAAAGCAAAAGGGACTATGACGTAATTGTTTACCTTTTCGGTTCAAAGGCCAAGAAAGAGTACAGAGCTATCTGGGAAAGAAGCCAATGAACTGAATTCCGACAAGTATGTAGCCATTCTTCCAGCTGATAAAGATAATTCGCCAGTTATTTGTCTGCATTTGTAGATGGCTGTAGTGAAAATGGTAATCTGTAAAAAAAAGTCCAGGATACGAAGTTCAACAGAAAATCAGTCCAGGATAGAAAGTCCAACGAAAAAAAGTCCGAGGAAAAAGTATCCATCCTGGGGGAAAAAAAGAGCCAGTATAAGCGGGTTGTGTTGTCTTCCAGGAATGTATTTTTATGCAACTGTATGGGACTGTAAATAGCTGATGTTCTTGGGGTGTCATTTACAAAGAACAAAGACATTTAATTTAACAAGTGCAACAATACAAACTGAATTTTCTATGGGAATAAAAAACAGATATTAAATGCCGCCTATGTTATATTGTGGTCTACGAAAAACTAAGCAGCATGATTAAAAATTGTTAGAAATTGCTGATTTTTGTGAATTTATAGACCACTACAGTGTTTTTAATATTAACACCTTTTTAAAACGCAAACTTTTAAATTTTAAACTGACAATGAGCCTATCGTCTAATAAAAGTAAATATATCGGGTAATCAAAAATAAATGATAAACACCCCAGGAACTCGATTTTTTATTGTGATGGACCAAATCGCGAACAAACAAGATTAATTGACCTAAAACAATATACAGTGGATCCTTAAGAAGTTCCCGCTTAAGAAGTTTTCCCATTTAAGAAGTTTTATTTTTAGAGTCCCGATTTTTTCTCCATAGTGCTAATGTTAATTTTTCCCACTTAAGAAGTAAAGATGTTTCAAGTTTTCCCGCTTAAGAAGTTGTAAGTGTCACACGTTTCTAAGCAAGAACATACGATTTTGGAACTAGTGCAGCAGATAAGTAAGTACATGTCAAAGAAGTTGGGAGGAAACGTTTCCCCGTACATGAAGCAAGCGAAGCCCCTGCCGGATTCTCAAGGTCAACGCAGGGGGTCATGTTTACTCTCCCACTTCTTCTGCGTCTGCCCTTTCTGTATCACAATCGCCTTAACTTTGGGGCTGGGGAAAGGCTGGGAAAGGAAACACCTGCTGAAAGTTAGTCATTCTGTCAGAGTTAGGCTCAGATGTTGCACCTTGCATACGTGGAGTTAAACGTTTAGTTTTATTGTTGAAATGCGTAGCTAGAAATATGGCGTCTAAAGGCATCAAAAGGAAAGCTTTATCTGTGGTTGAGAAACGAAACATTATTATGCAGGTAGATGAAAACCCGCATTTAACTAGGGTGCAGATAGTAAAAGAACTAAATTTACTTGTTACATCCCTCAACGGTATAGTGGCAAAACGTTGACAAAGATGTTCCCACTTTTGAAATGCAAAATATCGACGATATTTGCGACATCGAAACGCAAGAGGACGATGAACCAGAAACCCAAGAAAATGAGTGCAGGTCAATTCCAACTTCAGCTCAAGCTGGTACAGCACTAGAAACTTTTCGCCGCTTTATAGAAAGCCACGAACGTGTTCCAACGGACATAATGAGAAATTTGATGGAAATGGACACGTACTTTGTGAATCCAGCGGAAAAAAAGAAGAAACAAACGCTTTTAAATCAGTATTTTTGTAATTCTGTAGCATAATAAATGTAGCTTTCAATCCTCATATTCAAGTTTAAATGGGTAAGTCGTGAAATTTTTTTTTACTTCAAAATTAACTAAAATGTAATTTCTGGATTTAATCTATGCAACATTTTTAATCGCTAAAGTCTTACAAAACCCAATCACACACTTCTCGTTTAGGAAGTTTTCATCGCTTCGTCCCAACGAAGACTTGTTAAGCGGGATCCACTGTATATGTGGTGGCACAGTGCTCGGCTTTGGATCTGTAGTTCTGGGTTCCAGTCCCGCTGACCACTAAAGATCTGTCGTGGTTCCGAAGTCACGTTAGGCAGATGGATCCGGGGCAGAGACTCATCGTCTCCAACAAGTCTAACACCCCATTTCTCGGGGCATCAGCCCGGGCCATCAGCCCGGGCCATTTAGCACTTAGTGCAGCATAAGTAGTGCCTCCCGAGGGGGAGGGGGGATTAATAATCAACCAACAATATATATGCACTTATTTCTTTGGCCATAACTCTAGGATTCTAAAATATGAAAAAAAAAATGTGAAGGATAATTAATAATAAATGTTAAACGCTTTACTCTGACGAATTGTGCCGAAATTTCAATTTTCTATAGAGCTGCCCCCAAGGGCTTCCTACAATATTCATTTCTAATATAATATTTTAACACCGCGAATTAAGCTGCTGCACATCAACTTGAAAGTTAGATTGAAGTCAAACTGTGTAAACAATTACACAGTCATCGGTTCTTAATTTTTCGATTGTATGTTCGTATACACACCCTCAACATCGCAGAAGATTCATCGATTTCAGTGGCACATTGTCTTCTGTAGCCGGTAAACCGCCACATGTCTTTCAGCAACTTGGAAAACTGCCAAGTTTTTCATTAAGGGACCGGGCACAAATTGCTGTTCCTCCGAGAAACACTTTAAATGTGCGGCAATTTTCCAAGGTGCCTAACGACGGGAAGGAGCTCTTTTGTTTGTCTGTATTTTCATGCCGGCTTTTAGGGCAACTGGCCACAAAAGTTCAGAGTGAAGGAGGTATAAAGATTGCCGTTTCTTGGCCTATATTGAGAATTGAATTGGGAACTCCAAACAAATTTCGAGAAAACGTTCTATATAAACCAAGCCAGAACTGTACTTTAATTGAAGAAATAAATTGACGTGACTTAGCACGTTTCTTAAAACTACATTCTACGAAACAATGGAATCACAGCATGACTCATGCTGTGTTCAGGGTTCACTGAAAACCGCCACACAGGAAAATTGCCACATGTTTTTCATTAAGGGGCCAGGCACAAATTGCTGTAACTTCAAGGAACACTTTGAACGTGTGGCAGTTTTCCAAAGTGCCTAACGACGGGAAGGAGTTCTTTTGTTTGTCTGAATTTTCATGCCGGTTCATACGAGTTTAGGGCAACTGGCCACAAAAGTTCAGGAAGGGAGGAGGGGTGGGGGGTATAAAGATTGCCGTTTCCTGGCCTATATTGAGAATTGAATTAGAAACTCCAAACAAATTTCGAAATTTAAGTTTCAGTTTTTTAGAGCTCATAAGTGAGGTTATATATACACTGGTATGCAAAAATTAAGGACGAAGAGGAGAAATTAGCATAACACCGGAACGAGCAGGCAGAACAGACCGAAAGACCACTAAAGAGATAGACTAGGGTCCGGTACGGTAGGGCATGCGCATATATGCAGCATGACGTAGGGGGGAGTGTCGGAAGGGTATAAAGCACACGGGCGGCGCTCAGCAATTCGGGGGCCGCGAGTGGCCTAGTGGGCAACGTTCGTGACTGCCACGGAAAGGACCTCAGGTTCGATCCCAGGCAGGTACGAACGCTCGATCCACTAAATATCCGCCGTGCGTCGGACGGGCACGTTAAGCCGTCGGACCCCGGGTACTGACCCCCCCCCGGTAATAAGTAAGGGCGTCTTCCTCCCCTTTCTAATTCGCTTCCGTGTCCTTTCCTATCGGGCACTCTAGCCCAAATATCCTAGCTTCCTATTTCTAACGGTCGTTTAAGACCTGAGGTCAGACACTCCCTTCCTAAAATGCAATGCAGTATTCAGCAATTCGGTGAAAGCTATTGCACGGTGTACATCGGTTTGAACGACGTCGAGATGCTGCCACCGTGTGATATGGCCAACAGGCAATCCAGTAGACGACATCTGGATGACTTTACCAGAAGTCGCGTCATTGGGAAGTTGGAAGAAGGTCGAAGTGTGACTAGGTGGCCGAGGAGTTCGGGATCGCTCACAGCATTGTTTCACGAGCTTGGAGAGCATTTTAAACGACAGGAACAGCTGTCCGAGAATTAAGCAGTGGTCGTCCATGAGCAACCACGGCGGCAGACGACCGGTGTTTTCGTCCTACAGGCGAGAAGAGACAGACGGCAGACAGCGGGAGAATTCGCAAGGCACGTGCAACAGACAACTGGACGTCTGTTATCGCGTTTTACCGTGGCCAGGAGGCTGTACAAAGGTGGTCTATTTGCACGACGACCAGTACGGTGTGTGCCGTTAACGCCTGCTCATCGGAGACGGCGGTTTCTGTGGTGCCAGGAACACAAGAACTGGACACATCAGCAATGGGATCGAGTTCTCTTTACAGATGAGAGCCGATTTAGTCTGACGAGCGATTCTGGACGTATACACATCTGGAGAGAGCAGGGAACACGCAATCACACCTCCAACATCATCGAAAGGAACCGGTTTGGAGGTGGCGGAGTTCTCGTTTGGGGCGGTATCATGCTTGGTAGCCGTACTGACCTCCACATCTTCCAAGGAGGTTCAGTCACTGGTGTCGTCTATTGTACCGAGGTTCTCCTGCCTAACGAGCATCTGTTTAGAGGCGCTGTGGGTCCTGAGTTCCTCTTCATGGAGGACAACACAACACCTCATCGTACAGTGGCTGTCGCAGAGCTGTTGGAGAGTGAAGATATTAAACGCATGGATTAGCCCGCAAGGTCCCCGGACCTAAATCCAATCGAACACGTGTGGGACCTTCTCGGGAGACGCTTGGCAGCACGTCACTAGCCGCCAGCAACGATTCCGCAGCTGCGATTGGCGCTACAAGAGGAATGGGCAGCTATGCCTCAACAGCTCCTTGATAACCTCGTCCTCAGCATGGACAGACGTTGTAAATCCTGCAACGCAGTCAGGGGTGATCATATCCCCTACTAAAAACTGGATTTTTTTTTTTGGCAGCCGCCTGTCACATGGACGTTTCTGTCTTCTGTCCAGTTGTGCTCGAAGCTGCCTTTTCAATAAAGTGCTTTTGTATCCTTTGGATTCCTTGTCTGGACGGTTTTGCTCACTTGTCCCATATTCTTACATCTTGGGGATCTTATGGTATGATTTGAGTAGATGCGGAGCAGTTCTGCACGACGTTACATTCGAAAAACTGTCTCGTCCTTAATTTTTGCACGCCAGTGTACTAGTTTAGGTTTGGGGGTAACCCCCTTAAATTTCAACATTTCTAAAACAAAGTGAAATTTTTATACGGTCCATAAATATTTATGTGATCAGTTTTCCTACCCTAGGTCGGAAACGTCCTCCGACGTTACGTATTATCTACAAATCGTCCATAGTAGGCAAAGTGTCCTAACTCCGCATCAACATTCCTCTGCACTTAACTGTTCTTTAGCTTTTTATTATTATCAACGTTTTCTTGAATTCCGCCTTACACCCACATAACCCCTACCCCACCCCTCACTGCAGTTTCTCATGATTTTGATTGGACGACACATTTAATACCTTAATCACGCTAACGACTACCTTTTGTTTATTCCTTTTTACTCAGAATTTGATGTCTCCTAGGTTAACGCACGAAAGATTTAGTGTTTCGATCAGAAAAAAAAAAAAAAATCACGGGAGGTAAAGATGTATCTTTTTTTTTTTTTAATCCCTCCGTCATAGCTTATGCGGAACAATGTAATATAGCATCCTTTTCCGCTTTTTAAAATATAAATGTTTTGCACAACTTTGTTTTCTATCTACTTGGCTTTTTTTTTTTTATTTCGATTAAAGAAATAAAACTAGCTTCGAACCCTAATGATGAAAACTAACTTTTTTTTTTTATCACGGAAAAATTGTTCTTTTTTTTTTAACACACGAAAGATTTAGTGTTTCGATAAAAAAAAAATCACGGGAGGTAAAGATGTATCTTTTTTTAAAATCACTCTGTCAGAGCTTAAGCGAAATAATGTAATAGCATTTTTTCGCCACATTAACTTTCGACGTAGCAGGAATAGGCAAAACAAGAATAGGCGAAAAAGAAAGTTTGCTCCAGGTGAATCTCTCCCCTTTAGCAGGTGAAAGTTTCAGGCGAAGCAGGAATAGGCGAATCAAGAATTCTTTCCTCGCCCAAAATGGCAGAACCCATTAACTTTCGACGTAGCAGGAATAAGCGAAACAAGAATAGACGAATCTGGAAGTCACGCTTTTTAGTGAGGGATTGTTAACAATCGGACAAAATGTGACATGGAGGAGGGGGTGGGGGTCTAAAAATAGTAAAAAATTACGGACGTACTTTATGGACGGTCTCTAAGAACTGTGGCGCAAAAGAAGCAAAGCTTCTTAAATTTTTTACTCCTGAATATGAAAACACACATTTAATATCATGTCACAATACTACGCACGTATTAAAAAGTCCCCGCGAAGAACATGTATGGCGAAGTAAATTTCTCCATCATCTTTGTCCACGCCGGGCATCGAATCCGGGTCCCCTCACTTCGGAGTAAGTCGCTCTCCCAACTGAGCTACGCGGACGTATACTCTCGCTGCTATCTGCCTTTATCTTATGTGCGTCCTGCGGCGCGGAGTAAGTCGCTCTCCCAAGTGAGCTACGCGGACATGTGTTCTCACGTGCCTGCGTCCTGCGGCGCAGGCACGTCACACATCTTTTACCTCGTAGTTCATTGTATATTCTGAAGGATGCGTAGTTATGTGCAAAGGAGTATAATACACACCTCCTTATCCTCATTGATACGGAAATTTCATTCACTGAACGGATGTTTCTTTCACATTATTTGAAGCACCCAAAAGGAATAATCTAATCGAGATGAAAATTGATATGTGCAATGTACATACAGGAAAGAAGGAAAGGAAATGACTGCAATTCTAGAGCAGTTGGGTTGTTTATTTGGATAAAACAGCTACACGAGTGGAACAAGTCAGTACCTTGTCGCGCCACTTCTGACTTGGATATAAGCGGTTACTCGGCGTGTCATATACACATACAGTTCACGGATACTGACTTAAGGTATAAGCATGCAAGATGGTGTCCAAATTTCGGGCCAGTTCGCAACATTCCGGCATGGGCGTTGGTGGCGTTCCTTCATGTTCCAAACATGTTCGATCGGTGAGAGGTCGGGCGATCGGGCTGCCCATCGAAGGTTGTCGACATTACGGAGGCAGGCCTGGGAGAGCCGTGTCGTGTGTGGCCGGGCATTATCCTGTTGAAAAATTGCTCGGTGATGCTTGGACAGGAATGGCAACACAACAGATCGTAAAATGTCGTCGACGTACCGTTGTGCCGTGAGGATGGTATGCAGAATTTCTCCTAAACATTTTGCAACAACTTTTTGCTTAGGCTATTTTTTTGGCTATTTTTTCAAGATTTGTGTGTCATAAACAAAATAATTAGCCTCCGCAATGCGGGAGTTGCGGGGAGTATCAGATACAAATAATTTACTTTCCCACTTCACCAACGTGGCACAAACGCGGTGAGGTGGCAGAAATAAAATTGTAACATTTAGAGGCGACTTACTGGGAAAATCAGAAGGTGAAATCAAAAGTGTGATTTTTTGTGGCCATCTTACATGAAAATGGGCACGAAAAAAAATGCAGTTTTTATATGGCCCTGATGGTGTAAGTTAAAAACTAAGAAATGATTTGCAACGGTAACTATGTTCATAATCGACAGACTTCAGAAATATATTTATCTTATTTATTCTTGACTAAACACACAACTAAAACGCTAATGAAAGTTGACTGATAATACTAAACATAAAACGAATGAGTTATTAATCAACAACGAACTTTGCTTTCTATTTAGTCTGTTTTAAACAGTCTTACCATAACTTGAATATTCCTTTGGTACTTCACACAAAAACACACTTTGTATATTCCCTCGAGAAACCTTTTAGGTCATCATAATGCATGTACTCTTTTAGAGCACTTTTGTAAGAACAACAAAAACAGCATGTTCACACACTTCGAAGCGACGCCATCTCCTCTGTCCAGGGTCGTGATCCCATAATTCTTTGCAACAAACCGCTGGCTGTTCTGTTCGGCATCAACGCAACTGAAACACGCAAACGTATGTTACAGGGCTTGGTGCTGAGTTCTATTACAGCGCCCTGTGTGGAGGGTTCGTTTGATGTTTGCTCTGCAGTAAGTTCTGCATCGGGGGTTTAACCCGTAATTCTCCCGATTGGAGCAGATAAATAAAACACAAGGTATGAAAAAGCGACTCTAGTTAAAACCTTTTCGTGCAGTGAGGAAGACTTTTATTCAGATATTGCTGGGAATGACACCAAGCTTTTGTCCCTCATTTTCGTGCTTTCATTATTTTATTTGTCCCTCGGTGTCCCACGCGCCGAATTCTGCTTATCTCTCCTCGGCCATTCAAACCTCTTTCTTCATCCGTTCCGACAAAACCCCCGAGGTTTTCAGAGCCTCCTAAAAATATTCTACTCCTCCCTCGACTTTTCGCCACCGAGTCCCTTTCCTTGCCCGGAGAGAAAAATCCTCTCAAAAAACTATCCCCTCGTCCGACTTATTCCAAGAAAAACGCGGCCACGCCTTCACTCTCAAAACTTTATGTTCTTAATTGCTTCGCTGCCCCCTCTGCTGCGACGCGTAGGAAAGGAAATACTTTGCCTGTCGCTGCCTTTCCCATCCAAATAGCGGGAATTGAAAGAAAATGACTGCAATTCACTATCTCTAAAAATGGCTACAGAATTTCACTTCTGATAAATATGGAAGCCCCGGTTACACGTAAACAAACTTGCTGTTCGATGAAAATAAAAGAAACGAGCAAAGGACGCTAACATCCAACAAACCCCTCCTGCGTCCGCGCTATAGTTAATTCCAAGTTCCTTTCTGAATCTTGTAAACGCTGGATGTGGAAGTGGTTTCGTCATGAGGTCTGCAATGTTGTCTAGTGACGCACAGTATTCCGTGGGAGTGTTTACTTGGTTTTACTTTCTTTAATCCAAAATTTTCAATCATTTCTTGAATTTTGTTCCTTTGGCTTAAATGAAAACTTCCATCTTCGTTTTTCTGCATTTCAATTCCTAAGTAGCACTGCACTTCACCTAAATTTGTCACTGCAATTCTTCTATTACACTTTTTATTTCTGCAACATTTTCAGCGCTGATCATAATGTCGTCTACATACAGAATTAAATACACAGGATTTTCTTTTTCTGTCTTGAAAAATAGACAAGAATCGTCCTTGCTTTTAGTAAATCCAAAATTTTCCAACGTTTGTTCTATTGAGTTATTCCACGCTTTTGCTGATTACTTTAAACCATATATAGATTTGTCCAATTTGCAAACTTTGTGTTCTTCGCCTTTCGCTTCAAAACCTTCTGGTTGCTTCATATATATTTCCTCATTTAATTTTGCATTCAAATACGCAGATTTAATATCAAAATGGTGTACGTGCATTTGTTTATATGCCGCTGTAGTAAGAAAAGATCTTATGGTGGTGTGCTTGACCACTGGTGCAAAAGCTTCATCGTAGTCTGACCTATATTTTTGGTCATATCCTTTTGCTACTAATCTGGCATTATACTTTGTTACTTGACGTTTATCATTACATTTTGTCTTGAAGATCCATTTGCTTCCTATAGCTCCTATAGCTTTCTTTCCATTTGATAATTCTATTAGTGACCAACACCGGCGTCGAAACCGCGGGAGCAGAGGGGGCAGTTGCTTTGAGTGTGGGGGCAAAACATCCCATATGCCCCCCCAGTTTTCTTTCTCTCGGAATTGCATATGTTCGTGATTGGTAATTTCAAACATTCGGGTTTTTTTGTAAGTTCATTTTGATAGAAATTGAGTATTGCTCTTCATTTTTTACCATGAACTATCTAGAAATCTAATTTTTGTTAATGCAACTCCTGAGACCCCAAGAAATGCTACCCCATTAAACAGTCCAGTGGGCTGATTCCCGTTTGAAGACCAGCAACGTTTTGAGTCTCATTAAGCGTAAAAAAACTAGCCTTCCTTTAAAAAAATGAATAAAACTAAATAGGGAAATGGAAGCAGGGTAAGGAATGAGATATAGGTTCCTTCAATGTTTAATCATAACGTCTACGGCTACAATTCCTGCAGAATTCGTACCAACCCGGAAGTATCAAAGTCTATAGTTCAAGGCCGTTTATGTGTACAGTTAGTTTACATTGAGAAACTATATATATGGATATGAAAATGTTTTTTTTTAAGATGAATGTTTAATCAAAAAAAAACAAATTCCAAGCAAATTTTCGTAATGAAGTTAGCACGTCTTCTTTTACAGTAGTACGATAAATTTTATGAAATGATAAAATACTTTTTTCTCAGGCATCTTGCCCCAGCTGTCAGAAAATAATTCCGACGCCACTGGCTGACCAAGTATTATTTGCTTTGAGAGACTTTATTTTTTCTTTCATTGCATTTTGCCATTTTGTTCTCTCTCTTTCTGGAAGATCGTGTGTATCACTTAGAGATTTTGGATCTGAGTTAGAAGTTTGGTTTGGTTTTGCTTTAAATCCAAGTCGTTCTGGTGGAACTTCTTTATTTGAACGCTCAGAAACTCTAGGTAAATTAATGTTTATGTCTGGTTCAGTTTCTTGCTCTTCTGAAATTTCTCCAGTGCTTTACCTTGTTGAGTCTTCTGTATTTCATTTTCAATATCTGCACTTTCTGGATAATTCAGACTTCCTAATTGTACGAGATTAAAATCTCCTTGTTCTTCAGTTTCTCTTTTTCTTTGCTAAATCGATTTTCAAAGAATTTTACCGATCTTGACACGACTACGTTTCTTCCTCCAACGTAAACTCGATATCCTTTTGATCTAAAATCATAACAGATGAATGTACCTTCAACTGCTTTGTCATCTAACTTCTTCCTTTTCTGTTTATAAATGTAGTAGTAGACTTTACATCCAAACACTTTTAAATGATTGATACTTGGTCTGACTCCATTCCACAACTCATACGGAGTTTTGTTACTTGCTTTAGTGTCTAATCTATTTTGCAAATACGTTGCTGTTAGCACTGCTTCTCCCCAATATGCTTTTGGTAAATTTGCATTAATTAGCATTGCTTTGCACATTTCAACTAACGATCGATTTTTTCTTTCGGCTACTTCATTTTGAGCTGGTGAATGCACTATAGAAGTTTGATGAACAATACCTTCTTTTGTTAAATACTCTTCAGCTTCTTTACTGCAGTATTCTAGGCCATTATCTGTTCTCAAAATTTTTACTTTTCTAATAAATTATTTGCAGTAGAACTAACAAATTCTTTCAACTTTGCCGATACTTCATCTTTTCTACTTATTACATATAGTTTTGCATATCTACTGACATTATCTATAAAAGACAGTAAATATATTTTTCTTCCCAAGCTTTCAACTTCAAAAGGCCCACTTACATCTGAGTGTATTAGTTCTAATGGTTCTTTTGCACTGTAAGATGCCAATTTCGGGTATAGTTTCTCCGTAAGTTTCGCTCTAACGCATGAATCGCAATAAAAACTATGCTTACAAATATTTATTTTCCTACCTGTAGCTAAATTTTGATTCGCCATTTCTTTAATTGCTTCAATACTTCTGTGTCCTAGTCTGAGATGTCATTTATAAATGCAATTTTCATTTTTACACATATTATTCACCAATTGTGCTACGCAATTTGTAACTTGTTTATATTTATATTTAACAATGATGAGTTCAAATAAACCATCTGTGGCAATAGCATTTGCAACTATGGTTTGACCTTTGTTTATAGTGCAAGAATTTTCTTCAAATAGTACTGTAAAGCCTTTACTAGCAAGCACTTAAACTGATAATAGATTTCCAACTAGGTCTGGGACATACAAAACATTTGATAGACTAAGGGTGTGAACATTTCCCTCTAGAGTTTTCACCAGTATCTTACCTTCTTCGAAACCTTTTGACTTCAACAAATAACCATTTGCTATGGTTACATTTTCATTAGATTTTTCTGTAATTCTATAAAAATTTTTTATATCAATACACATATGGCTAGTTGCTCCTGAATCTATACAATCCAAGACATTGAATTGTTTTGTGATACTAATGCTCTTTGTGCATCATGCTTCGTTATATTGAGTTTTGTATCTTTGCTTGTAACGCTAGCACAAAAATCATCCTTCACATTTTCATTTTTGCTACATATGTTCAACTTGTGTGGCAAGTTGTTACTACTTTGTACTTTACTGTTATAAATCGACTGCTTAGGAGTAAACTTTGTTTTACATTTGTAAATATCACTATGCTTTTTATTAGCATTCAGATGCCAACACTCATTTCTAACATGATTTGACTTGTGACAATAAGTACAATATCTTTTGGCTTTAAAATTAGGGACAGTAAAAGTGTTCTTTGTTTTATAAACTGAAAATTGTGTTTCAGTGTGTGTAACTGACCCCTCCTTAATATGCATTCTTCTCTCATACTCGTCAATTAATTTAGATTTCACATAATCCAGTGATAGTTCCTCTTCATTTTTGCTTTCCAGAGCAGTTATCAGTGTACTATAACTTTGTGGCATACTACACAACAAAATTGCTATAATATGGGTTTCTTTTATTTGTTCCCCAATATTGTTTAACTTCTCTCCCAGTTCGCTTACTTCTTGAATGTGTGATTGCATTGGAATCGATTCAGTGTATTTTATACTGTACAAATTTTCTTAACAAATACAGTTTACTGGATAAGTTGGTTCTTTCACGTACTCGTCTGAGATTGTTCCAGGTATCCTTTGCACTGGTTTCGTGTAACACGTGATACAATTGTGAACCACCGATATACAAACAAGTTAATGCTCTGCATTGCCTATCCTTTTTAACCCATGTTTCACCTACAGTTTGTGGTTTGGGTTCAAACACTATATCACTTAGGTTTTCTCTGATTAGTAACATTTCCATCCTAAATTTCCACGTTGCATAGTTAGTTTCTGTCAGTTTTTCTATGTGAATATATTCTTTCCACATCGCCATTTTGCTGACTGTTTTGCTTTGTACTTAGTACTTATGCCTTTTCTTTTCACTTATTTCCGAAGCTGCGATATGAAACTAGTCCTCAGTCTCATACTCAAAAAATAATGATGGTGAAAGTTAAAAATTAAGAAATGATTTGCAACGGTAATTATGTTCATAATCGACAGACTTCAGAAATATATTTATCTTATTTATTCTTGACTAAACACACAACTAAAACGCTAATGAAAGTTGACTGATAATACTAAACATAAAACGAATGAGTTATTAATCAACAACGAACTTTGCTTTCTATTTAGTCTGTTTTAAACAGTCTTACCATAACTTGAATATTCCTTTGGTACTTCACACAAGAAACACTTTTGTATATTCCCTCGAGAAACCTTTTAGGTCATCATAATGCATGTGCTCTTTTAGGGCACTTTTGTAAAAAAAAAAAAAAAACCCAGCATGTTCACACATATCGAAGCGACGCCATTTCCTCTGCCCAGGGTCGTGATCCCATAATTCTTTGCAACGAACCGCTGGCTATTCTGTTCGACGTCAACGCAACTGAAACTCGCAAACGAAAACAAACTTGCAGCAGGTGTTCGATGAAAATAAAAGAAACGAGCAAAGGACGCTAACATCCAGCAGGCCCCCTAATACTTTTGTGATCAGTTGTCACGTTGCCAGCTGTCCTATGGCCAGTTGTCTGGTAACCAGTTGTCCGCCTTGTCTTTTAGTCAGAAAATCGTAAAAATCTCTTTAATTTCTTAATGATGATAAAGTATGAAAAAAAAAATGTACGTAACAGTATGGGAGAAATATAGGAGCACTATGTTTTTTGTTTTTTGTTTTTTATGTCGAACAATTATATGGCTATAAAAATTAAGGTGACCAGTCCGTGTGGTCAGTTGACCGATGTCCATTTGTCTGAACCCCAGTTTTCATAGCATATCATCATCATCATTGTCAACCATTATCAATCCACTGCTGGACGAAGGTCTCTCCAAGCCTCTTCCACAACGGTCTGTCTTGTGCCAGTCTCCTTCATGTTACTCCCGCATACTTTCAAATTTCATCCACCCATCTACCATGTGGTCTTCTTCTGGATTTTTTCCTGTCCCTTGGAATCCAATCTAAAATTTTGGCTGTCCATCGATGGTCTGTCCTCCTGGCAGTATGTCCAGCCCATTGCCATTTCAGGGATTTTACTCTGATAATGATGTCTTCCACTCTTGTCCTTTTTCTGATCCACGAGTTCCTCTTCTTATCTTTCCTGGTTACACCAAGCATGCATCTCTCCATGCTGCTTTGAGTTGTCTGCAGCCTTTGTATGTCTCTTTTAGTTAAGGTCCACGTCTCTGCACCATACGTAAGCACTGGAAGGATGCATTGATCAAATACTTTTATTTTAAGACATAATGGCATATTGCTCTTGAAAATTATGCTGTTTCTTCCAAAAGCTCTCCAGGCAAGTTTTATGCGCCGATTAATTTCTTCATTAAAGGGACCCTCACTTGATATCTGCTCTCCAAGATAAACGTACGTATCTGTTATCTCCAGCTTTTCTCCATCAATCGATAAATCTTCATTTCTTGTAAAAGTATTGCATGTACAACACTTTTGTCTTCTGAAAGTCCATTTTTAATCCCACTTCTTTACTCTTGTCAGCAAGTTCTTGGATCATATTCTGCAGCTCTGATGGGGTAGTTGCAAGAAATGACTACGTCGTCAGCAAAACGAAGGCGAGTTAGATAATCTTCATTAATCTTTATCCCTTTGTTTTCCCAGTTCAGTGATTGAAAGACATTTTGCAATGTGGCGTTAAAGAGCTTGGGAGATATGGTGCCACCTTGTCTCACTCCCTTTCCAATTTTGATGTGTGCTGTATTCTCAAACAGCCGAATCTTTGCACTAGCATTTTCATAGATGTTATTAATAATATTAATGTATGCATCTTCAATACCGCAGGATTTCAAAGCCATTGTAACTGCTGATGGTTTCACCGAATCATAGGCCTTTCCATAATCGATAAAAGCCATGCACAATGGAAGTTCATATTCCCTCGCTCTTTCAATTAGTTCTCTCAGTACGTGGATATGATCTATGGTGCTGTAGCCACTCCTGAATCCAGCTTGTTCTCTCGGTTGAGCCATGTCCAGTGTTACCTTCAAGCGGTGTGAAAGAACTTTAGAGAAGATTTTATAAACCACTGATAGGAGGCTGATAGGTCTGTAGTTCCTGAGATCCTCAATGTCACCTTTTTTATGTAGCAAGATCATTGTAGCGTTGTTTCAATCCTCAGGAATCTTCCCTTCATTAAGACATCTAGTGAAAACTTAGGTGAATAGTGTTTCGATTTCTCCACTTGCTTCTTGTATGATGCCTAAAGTAATTCCATCTTCTCCTGGAGCTTTTCCCCGCTTTATGTTCTTGATTGCATGTGCAACTTCTGCTGGGGGACTGGAAGAACTCTGGTACTGGTACCTTTCACGATGTCTGGAGTACATGTATCATCCCTTTCATATAATTTGGAGTAGAAATCTTTCACTCTTGTCAAAATTTCGCCTCTATTTCTTGTTACAGAACCATCTTCTTTTCTAAGTGCCATAACCTGTTTTCTTCCCTTGCTGAGATGTCTTTTTGCTATCTTTAGGCTTTGGTTGTTTTCAATTGCTTTCCTCACTAGTTCACAGTTGAATTTTCCTTACGTCTTCAGTGATACTTTTTCGTACTGTCTTGCATAGCTCTATATATTCCACTTTGGAAGTCACATCTTATTTAGTTGTCCTCATCTCTCTTCTTTTTTGCATCAACATTTTGGTTTTTCCTGATAATTTGTTCACATGCAACTTGTTCTTAGACCCAGCTAATTTTGTTGCTGTTTCCATAAGAGCTTTGGTTACTTTTCTGCTAATTTCTTAGATGTCTACCTCTTCTGATGCTAGACCTTCTACAATAGAGAATCTGTTCCTCAGTTCCAATTTGAAGGTATTATGATGTTTTTTAAGGTTGGTCATGTCAATACACTTTGTTTGTTTTATGAGCTTGCCACGCTCGAGTTTAGTATTGAGGTGCATCTTACATCTTACCATTCTATGGTCACTACCTTTGTTGAACAAGTTCAACACACTGCAGTCTTCCATGACAATTTTCTTGTTACACGTAATAAAATCAATTTCACTTGTCAATCCATTGGGATGCCTCCATGTCCATTTCCTTTGCGGCTTTTTTTTAAAAAAGGGGTTCATGATGAAAAACCCTTCTGCCTCTGCATACTCTACGAGAGTATTTCCTCACTGGTTTCTGTTGCCGTGACCGAATTTACCTACTGAAGTTTCATTCTGTTGCCGTTGCCCTATTTTTGCATTGAAATCTCCCATAATCATCTTCAAGTGCTGCTTCCCTTTATTATTTAGATGACGAATTTCCTCATAAAATTCTTCAATCTCTTCTTCAGGATGACTTGTGGTGGGTGCATAAGTTTGAATAATCTGAGCCTTGTATCTTCTCGAGAGTTGGATAACGAGTCGTGCAGCTCTGTCAGAGGAATTTTCAACTTCTACAACTTTATTCTTCAGTTTCTTGTTTAATATAAATCCAACACCACTAGTCCTGCCAGTATCTGTCCCACGATAGTAGAAGAGATGTCCACTTTTCAGTTCAATGAGATCTTCTCCTTTTCTCCTTACCTCACTTAGCCCGACGATGTCCCATATAATCCATATAATGTAATAAAAATTCTTATTATTTACAATTATATTAATCGTACGATTTGATCACTTTAGCGCACTATTTATGTGTTAAGTGTAGGCCTACTCTTTGATATTATACAATCTGGGAACCCTAATGATGCAGCGCTAATGAAAATAAATCAGAGCCGATTATTGTGTCTCCGTATCCAGTTTCAGTAAAATACTTTTACTTTAATTCCTAAATTTCATAAATCCATCGCGTTCTAATCTTTTGGCCAGTGCCCGCAGAACATCCCTCCGATCCTGCAGAGGAGCAGGTTTAGGAATCACTTTGCAATTTCCCTCATCGTAATGAAAGTGACGCTAAGCAGTCAAATTCTTGCCAAGTCAATGAAATGAGATATTACCGATTTCATAAATAGCTTTCTAATTATCAACGGTAGCAGGTTTTTTCGCATGAGAGGGTAGAAGATCCCACGGTAATTGTTCTTACATGAATCGAAATTCCTCCCCCAATGTACAAAGCGGCAATGGGTCACAGTTGGGTGCATTCTTTTCACTGAGTCTGTATGTAGCTTACCACCCTCCTGGTTGTAAGCAGCAAAACACTTCCTCCCCCATACCCCTTTTTTCGCTTTCACATCTCCCTCCCCAATTCCCAAACAGTACGCCATTTCTCCTGTGGGAAACATTAGAACCTACAATACTGGCATTTCCGCTTCCGGCGAGTGCGTTTTTCCCCTTTTTCACTTCGACCACTAGATGCATGGAATCTGCTGCAGCGTTCCTCCTCCAAACTACGCATTTCCTTTAGAAGTGTTCCCGTTTACGTGGGAACCAATCAGTGTATGCCGAAATGTGAGATTCGATCACATCGAAATTTTTTAGATTTGTTTTTTGACTTGCGCTGATGTCAATCATTTTTTCTAATAGGCGAAACCACTTCCACAAAGTCCTGATTTAGTTTTAGAAAAAAGAAAAAAACATTCTGTCAGATTTCATTTTTGAAGTCATACCTGAAAATGTTAAGATAAAAAAAAAAAAAAAGTAAAATGAAGTAAAATAAGCTCATATTACTAAGAAACCAAATAGGCTCATATCATTAAGCCTCTTTGGTTTCTTTCCTCTAAAGAGAGAAGTGGTGTGTCTCTGAAAACTAAACATCTTCTTCAGGTGTATTTTGGTTCATAAGGAACAGAGATGTAGACTATAGGGGAGGGAGGTGAAGCTTGTTTACCCAATAATTTTACTAGGGGTCAGTGCCTATCCTATATCTTTCATCTTGCTGAGTTTTTATACATATAATTTTTTAATGCGCGAATTAAAATGTACACCTTTGATGACAGACCGAATTCAAGTCGGTTGAAATTTCTCTCCTCCATTAAAATTACCAGCTCGTATTGTGTTTCATATGCTTTGTTGAAATGCGTTAAATGTTCAAAATTATTATCAAAAATAAATATCTTAAAATAAATATCTAAATTAAAATAAAGAAAGGCAGTCTATTGCGACTTTATGCTGCATTTCTATTTTTTTCTTCGCACTTTGACTAGTTGTTGTTTGAATAAGAGCCCGAATTACTCATATTTTTCGTAAAAAGCGTTTTGAAATAAAATATCTGGATATTTTCATAAAATCCAAACCTGAATTTTTATTTTTAAAAATATTGGTATTCAGCAAGAATATTTATTTTTTCTTGTTTATTTGCTTATGACCAATTACAATTATGTTTTTAAGTTTTAAAACGTGTGCATCGAATTTCGCAGTTTACCTTTCTCATTTTTTTTTTAAATTTTCCTCCTGAAAATGTGATATCGTGATATACCCTCTACACCCCCCGATAACAAATAACATTATGATAAAGACGTCTTAAGAATTTATCCTATTGTTACGCGGTTGTACATAGTAATAAGAATGATAATAATTATAAATAAATAATTCTTGCGATCCTTTTATATCTCTTAGAAACATTTATTATTTTCTTTACTTAATCGCAGAAAGGTTGTCCGTCAACTCTGTAATCCTTCCCTAAAATTATCTCCTGTCACCTTTCCGTGCTGCGGAGAATCCCTGCATCGCCCCGGCCAGCTTAAGACCCCTCCCTAGGACCTCAGGCCTTTCCTGACCATCGTGTTCCTGCGTCCCCTCGCTTTCCTATCCAGAAAAGACAGTCTTATCCCGCCCCCCATCCCTTTGCTTTCACCTCCTTACCCCGTTGCCTCCACAAAACCCCATCGGCTCCCAAATTCCTGTGAGAACAGATCAGATCAGATCATATGTAGAGGATTTTAGGAAGGGAGTATCTGACCCCAGGTCTTAAATAACCCTTAGAAATAGGAAGCTAGGAGATGTGGGCTAGAGTGCCTGATAGGAAAGTGACACGGAAGCGAAGTAGAAAGGGGGAGGAAGACGCCATTATTTATTACCGGGGGTCCAGTACCCGGGATCCGACGGCTTAACGTGCCCATCCGACGCACGGCGGGTATTTAGTGGTTCGAGCGTTCGTACCTGCGTGGGATCGAACCCTAGGTCTTTTCCGTGGCAGGCACGAAAGTTGACCACTAGGCCACACGCGGCCCACAATTCCTGTGAGAAACACACCGGCATCGGCTAATACAAAGCATCAAGGTAAAAGTTAAGAGAGCTTGCGCTTACAATCGGCTGCTTTGAAATAAAGAATGTAAAGGATCAAATGAGCACGACAATACAAAATCTGTTGCAACATACAAAGGTGTAGACTTTAAAATGATACAAACTGGCGTCTCTAAATGAACCGTGCTTCCGATGTTTAATGGAGGAGTGACATTGCAAAATTTCTCTCACGCTTTGTGGAAACAAAGGAAAAGGAGCACGAAACGAAATAAAAGTTACGAAATGAGATTTGATATCATATCCTAAAACCTAGTAAAAAATCTCCGTAACACTATTAAGTATTCATTTTAGGTTCATAAAACGAAATTTCACTACTCTAACATAAATCTTTTTTTCTCCTGCGGTTGTTTTAGTCCCGAATTTTGGTGATTTCGTTGTTACGTATCTTTCTTCCTTAGTCAGTTCTGTCCGCGGAACTCTCAAAATTATTTTTCTTCATGATGATGCGCAAACATCTTTCTATCTAATCTTACCTCTTTCTCAATATTTTTTTTTTTTTTTTGGTAGCTCTAACGTTTAGAGTTAATGTTAAATAAAATCCAAATATGTATTTCCATTAGATACCCTCTTTAAGGTAGAAACTCTTTTTTGTGAAAATTTCATATGCGCAGAGAAACAACTGATTTACTACAACATAGGGGCGTATATATAATCTTTTTCGGGGGAAGGGAGAGGGGCGACAAATATGAAAGTTTTTGAAATTCACCAAGACCAAATAAAAGTTAACGGAAAATGGAAGAAAAAAATTAAAGCATTTTTTTTTATGTAAGTTGATTCATTTTTATTTAATTAAAGCAAAAGAGACACTTTCGGGGGAGCAAGGCCCCTTGTCCCATCCCCTAAATACGCCATTTAACAAGTGCATCGTACAGTCAAATAGTCACGTTCATGTTAACGACCATGTTAACAAAGTATATGTTGAAATTACTAAAAGCTTGATTAATAAGTTTTAAAAGGTTTCCCTAAATTTTTCGAATCCTGGAATTTGGGGGTAACAATCATGAGCGTAGACTGACTGTATCAAAAGTTGGAGGCAGGGGGGGGGGCATATCATTAAACGAAATATTTCACATAGACTGTCTCTCGCTCTCTCTCTCTATATATATATATACAGGTATGCAGATATACCACGAGACTGGTAAAAGAAAACGCCACATAAGTAAAAACAGAAAAACTACTGAAAATCATGTAGCGCAGAAGCGGCTGAAAAGAATTTTCAAGAGTAACAAGACAAACAAATGATATAGTGCAATGAAAATGTGCCGGAAAAACTGCCAATTTTTTTTTTTATGTCAGTTATTTTCATTGCACTATATTATTTTTTTGTCTTTACATTCCGTAGACAAAGCATTAGAGATAAGGGGTGATGGGCAGTTGACATGGCCATCCCCGGCGCAGAGTGGAACAGGCCCAAACCGAACACAAGGGATAGACGGACAGCAGGGCTTCCCAACATGATGTTGCGTTGATGATCTTCCAAACATGATGTTTTTCCCAACATGATGTTCCCAACAGTAGAGCCGCGGATGGCCTAGTGGTCAAGAGAAATCTCAGGTTCGATCCCGGACAGGTACGAACGCTCGAACCATTGAATATCCGCCGTGCGTCGAATGGGCACGTTAAGCCGTCGGACACCGAGTACTGGCTCCCCGGTAATAAATAAGGACGTTTTCCTCCCCATTTCTACCTCGCTTCCGTGTCATTTTCCTATTGGGCACTATAGCAAAAATCACCTAGCTTCCTCTTTCTAAGGGTTGTTTAAGACCTGGGGGTCAGACACTCCCTTTCTAAAATGCTCTACATCTGATCTGATCTGATCTTCCCAACAATGTATCGCAATCGACGAACATGGGTAAACATAGTGGTCTGAGCGACTTTGATCGTGAACGCTTTGGAAGAGAAAACATGTGTAAAATATTTTTCTTTGTGAATGATATTTAACCAGAAAATATTTTTTTACAATTGAACGTTTAAAAGCATAAATACGGCCACAAATGTGCTGTAAACGGAAATGAACACTTACGTCCCAAGTGACAAAATTGTATGCTACGCTAAGTTAGGTATTATATGCAAAGCATTCATCGCCACGAAAGATATAAAATATTTTTCAGCCTGGACTTTCAGAAGCCGAGACATCAATTTAAGCTCTCTAGCGGGAATACGGTACATTATTTGAAGAAGAACATGTAAGCAAAAAGTAAAATGGTCTTCCATGTAAAAAGGTATCAAATGGAAAAAACAATGTTTCCATCGAATTTTAAAAAGTAATGATATACAATTAAATATATTTTAAATTCAATATCACCTGCATTTATGCCTCCTAACGCAGAATTTATTCATCAAAGAAAATAATAAATAAAAATCATAATCTAGGATCATTGTTAATCAAATTTCTCAATGCAAAAATAATTTTTCAAATCATACTTATGGATGCAGAGATATGCTGTCCACAGACGAAGACACTGCGATAACATACGCAGGCCTTTTTCATTTTATTTTCCAAAGACGTGTTCAAAAGAAGAGTAATTAATATATATCACATGCTCTTATTATTTCTCTGCTGAAACAACCCAACAAACGTAAGTCATTTTTGAAAATGTTAAGCAGAGAAATTAAGCTTATTCGTTTTATAATTTGAATTTAATTGCAGTTGTGATGTTGACAGGTGAAACTTAATTTCTCAATCTCAAAAATTAGTATATTTCTTTCCCTTCTTTCTTTCCTCTCAGAGTAATTTTTGAAGAGTTAAAAAATTTACAAGACGAAATAAGCAGATAATAAATGCAGCTTTGATCACACTTCGGAATTTCTCTGTGGTCTCTAATTATAGACTCCATTAAATGGTGTTTTTCGTTTTAAATAAATGTGAAGATGGAAAGCAAAGTGGCGGTTAAGCAATTCTTTGTAATTTAAATACCCCCGACAATATTTTTTGTTTCCTCAGCAGAGATCGATAACCGAATCTATACAATGGCATCGCAACATCAAACGCAATCAAGCCTGTCACCTTTTCTCCATCTATTATGACTTAAGACCCCAGGGAGAATCATCGATGATTGCAGTTTGTTAATTTTCATCTAAAAAATTATAATAGCGTCTGTTTGAATTTCTGTTTCTTTGTTTCTGCATGAAAGTGTTAAGTGCATAGCATTATAGATGATTATAAGTTCTGCAAACTAGTAATTTTAGGCGATTATACTTGAGCTACAAGAACAGCGCATGTTACTTTTCTGTTGTGACCAAAACTATAGAAAAAATTACCCTTATCTAGCACCATTAACGCGTATATATCTAAAAATTATACGAATGCAGTGTCATTAACAGTTCTGTATTGCGTTTAAATATGCAGGTCGAAATGTCTTAATTTTTTATATTTTCAAGGCAATAAAACTGCATTCCAGGTGTTTCGATCACTTAATTCTAAACAAATTTCAATTCTTTTCTTTTCTTTTTTTTTTTTTTTGCTAAGAGACGATGTCACCGCTCAGTCCACGTTATGATATAAACAACGCACAGTAACTGAAAAATTTTTCATCCGACACTGCTGGAATCGAACCCCAGAACTATCGATAACTAGCCGAGTGCGTTCGCTTTCCGCGTACGTTTTCATACGTTTTCCTGATTTTCTAGGTTTTAATAAAACTAGGGAAATCTTGGAACATAATAGACTAATTAATTATCTAGAATATAAACTATATTTCATGACAGCCAGCATGAATTTAAGAAAATAATAAATAGCAGGTGTTGAACAACTAAGAAGTCCTAAGTGCATAAAAACATACAATGGACAATACGTGGCTATAAAATACACAGTCGAGTCACATTATTGTGACCACCTCCTACTTTTGACGCCAACAGCGCGTAGCCAATGAAAGAAGGCACGTATCGTGAGCTGGCTTGGAGGGTGTATAAGGTGTACTGTAGGCAATCTGAGAGCATATCACTCGTTGCTATCATGAATCAAAGCAGCGATTTATCAGATTTGCAAAAAGGGGTGATTATCGGCTTCCGAGTCAAGGGTGGCAGTATTTCTGAAACAGCTCAGTTTGTGAACTGTTCGCGTGCTGCTGTGGTTAAAGTGTATCGTGATTGGAGAAATAGCACCATTGCGAATAAGCGACGTGCAAACTGCGGAGTGCCACATGCCATCGATGTGAGAGGTGAACGTCGGCTTCGAAGATGCGTGAGTGCCGATCGACACTCTACAGTGGAGCAACTCACTGATCGAATGAACCAGGAGGCTTTCGGAAGTGTGTCTAAAACGACAGTTCAGCAAACCCTACTGCGTATGGAGCTCTAATGCAAACGGGTGGTCACTGCACCTATGCTAACGATGCATCTTCGTTAGCGTAGGTGCAGTGTTCATAGGTGCATAGGTGTGTCCTTCTCCGATGAGTCAGGTTTTCTGCTTCATCGAACGGATGGACGTTGGCGTACAAGGTGAGAAACATCGGAGAACAAACACTTCAACCACTGCAAGAAGAACACAAGCTGGTGGAGGCAGCGCTATGGTCAGGGGAATGTTTTCGTGGCATTCTCTGGGTCCACTCACACTTGTGGAAGGCACAATGGACCGAATTCGTTATGAATCCAACCTTGCAGACCACTAACATCCATACATACTGATTGACTTCCCTGGGGCGGATGGGATCTTCTAGCACGACAATGCGACGTGTCACCCAGCTAGAAATGTCCGAGAGTGGTTGGAAGAGCCTGACGAAGACTTCAAAGTACTTCCCAGCCCCCCTAATTCCCCAGACTTAAACCCAATTGAGCATCTGTAGGACAACCTCGATCGTGTTGTCCGCTCTATGGATTCTTCACCACGCATCCTTCAGCAGCTGTCAGACGCACTGCAGTCAGCATGGCTCCACATACCTGTGAACACTTTCCAGCACCTCACTGAGTCAGTCCCAGCCCGTCTAGCTGTTGTCCACGCTGCACACGATGGTTACTCTGGATATTAGCTGGTGGTCACAATAGTATGGCTCGACCGTGTATATATATGCAGCGACTAATTATAATAGCAGAAATACTGTTCATCACGTGTTTATACAAATAGCATATTATGCAGAGGTCGATAGGTCCCCGGTAATATCAATCACCAAGGAGCAAATTACAAGTGGCAAAATACAAAGGACTCACCCCAACTTCAAAAGAAGGCTTATTTCAATTGCTGTCCGGTATCATCCATACAAGAACTATACAATCAGTTGATAAGCTATATAACATAGCAGAAGGTAAAAATGACAAATTGAAGGGAAAAGTGAATTAAAGGTGTGAAACCAGATATAAAAGGACGAACTTCAAATGAACTTAAAATCTCATGAGTAGTAAAATCCAACAAAGATAAAAACGAAGATGAAAAAACACAGGGCCCATCTCAATTCTACTCTTGCTACGAGTATCCATACATGTTTCAGCATACACTATATTGACAAAAGTCACCGGACACCTAGAAGAGAAACACAACATAGCATTTATTGACTTACATTAGTACGGTGTCGGTCCACCTTTGGCTGTAATGCAATTACTGGCCCCCCTTCGAGATATGCTTTTGACAAGGTTTTGGAATACAGCGATAGGTATGCGCTTCCATTCAGTACATAATGTTGCTGATAACTGTTGCTTAGTAGTAGGCCTTGCTTCCAAACTTCTTATGCGGCGCTCTAATTCATCTCATAGGTGCTCTATTGGATTAAGATCAGGGCTCTGTGCCGGCCAGTCCACACCCAACACGGAATTATCGTCAGACAACGCCGTAACAGTCCTTGCTTTATGGCTCCCTGCATTATCCTGCTAGTACCAACAAGGCTCGGTTCCATAGTATTTCCACAGGGTTGGCAGGGCATAATTGTCCAGAATATCCAGGTTGACTTGTTGGTTAACAGGTTTGTCCGTGCTAACCAATGGGCCGGGACCATACCACGAAAAACACCTCAACACGAGAACACTGCCAGCTCTAAACTTGACCGTAGGAACAGTACACTGTGGTAAATAGCGTCCCCCGGCTGGCGCCATACACACACACGGCAATCAGACTGATGGATCGTGTATCTGGATTCATCAGTCCATAGGACTCGTTTCCATTGATCTACAGTCCACGATAAAGGTTCTTTACACCATTCTATACGGCGAGTAGCATTCCGAGTGGAGATGAAAGGCTTATGGGCAGCCGCGCGACCACGGTAACCCATGGATTGAAGTTCTCTGCGAATGGTACGTGTACATACCGAGATTCCAGCAGTTTTACTCACCTGTACACTGAGGTCTTGTTCGGTACTCCGTCGATTAGCTGTAACGACTCTCCTGACGCTTCGACGTCCTCTATCACTGATTTTCTTTGGTCTTCCGGTACGGTTTGCTGCTTTAGGCACACCATGTGTCTTCCACTTATTCAGTACATCCAAAACAGTTGACTTGGGTATGTTTAAACGCCTCTCGGTTTCTCTTGTGGACAACCCACTAATATAACACCCAACAATCTTTCCTTTTTCAAAGTCAGTTCTTTCCCGCCGGAACCTTTTCACTCAACCTCACAGTGCGATATGATCGCGATCAGCTGCAGGCTTGTTTTTATAACGTTTGCAGCTGTACCGCGCATCTTAACAACGCAGCGGATCCGTTCATTTGCTTTTGAAGGGGTGTCCGGTGACCTTTATCAATATAGTGTATATATTATGCCTTCATCAGTGGATCGAAGGGTTCAGAGGTACCAAGTCCTCCGTAAAGATCACAGTTGTAATATGTGCCTGAATGAAGTCCATCGTAAAGATCATAGATGTAATATGATGTACCTGAGGTGTTGAATAATTTTAGTCTGCGTCAGCTTTTTCTCTTCCGACCAGTTCTATCTTGTCGATTGGATCTAATCGACAAGACAGAACTACGTAAAATTAGTGCTATACTAAACGATTGATCATTAACTCAAATCTTGTCGATAACTATGGCAAGATAGTTATCGACAAGATTTGGTGAGTACTGAAAGAATGCAGACATTCTTAGACAGCATGTTCCTGAATGGTAGGTGGTCTTAAAACAGAGAAAAAAAAAATCAGTAGATTACGAAAATATATCAGTAGACAGGAATCAAAATCAGTAGAATGGCAACACTGGCCCTGCTTCATATGGGATTCGAATTCTGGCCCTCTCTCGGAATAGTCAAATGCCTACGCTTCTAACCACTCGGTCACCGGGACGGCAAATTCTCGGGTGTAATGAACACACTTTTTTAAGCCTTTTAGGCACCAAATTTTTTTTTCAAAGCGGATTTTTAGAAAAAGATAAAATCAGCGAAAGAAGAGATGCAGTTTCTCCTCCTAACGAAAAAAAACTGCGCAATATACACAATGTGCCCAGTGCTCTTTGTAGGGAATAGAATCAGTTGGAAAAAACTTTTTCAACAGAATTTTTGAAAGTGGTAAGACATTTGCAAGTAAATATTATGCCACTAGCTGAAGAAATGCGCCCACTGGCTGACGAAATGTGCGTTACGAACAAAGCATAAATTGTAATCCAAATTTTCCTCATAGCAGAAGATGTCTGAAGCAAAAGGAATTTTTCAAATAGAAGAATTAGAAGCAGAAATATAGAAGAAAACATTATGTAACTCGCACTGTTTGAATTCTGCTAAGACAGCGGTTTTGTGATCATTCTTATAAGAGAGGATGTTTCTGCTCATTGGAAACATCGAGCCGCGAATGGCTGAGTGGTTAGCAGTTCAAACTACCAATGCAAGGTCCTCAGGTTCGTTCCTGGGCTGATCTTGCGGAGGTGGTGTGATTTGCTAACAATCACTGAATATTCGCCGTGCAGTTAAGTGACGGCCCATTGGTTAAATGGGTATCCTTTCCTATGCCCCCCCCCCTGAAATTCTCTCACCTTTCTATGTGCAACATCGTACTTGTACGGTGGCGCCATCTACTGTACTCTAATCTCACTACAAACTGTTCTGTCAAAGTCGCTAGACTTGCTCTCATTCCTTCCGTTTCTGTGTCCTGCCCAAAAGGCGAACTCGCTGTAGGTGGCTGGGACCTAAAATCTACTCACTGTGGACGGAAGTCCTACAAGAAAACGACTCATACTTGCTCGGTTAACACATTGGAAACATCGACCCTGATTTGTTTGAGGAGGGGACTTAAGAACCACTATGAGCAACTCTAAGAATTACAAGCAGTCGTCCTTCCCTACTTTGGAGCCACGGATTTCAGCCATACAGTAAAAAGTTATTGTTATATCATACGTCCATGTGATGTTGTATACTTCTCATTTAAGTTTCTGTGTTCTCATGGAAATTTAGTTTCTTTTCTTTAAATACAGGGTGATTCACTCGGTACGGAACACTTATATTTTTAATTAACTCAATATTAAAAAGTCACATTTGAATGAAATTAATATAAAACGTACCTTGATCCATGTAAAACATGTATTGATTCTTTAAACAAGATTGGTCCAATGATACGGCGTCGGGACACCGCACACCAGACACCGACTTTCAGTGGATGCAATGGCTCTTCATGGATGGCGTGGGGATTTTCACTGACCCATACCCGTGTATTTTGCGAGTTTACACAGCCGGATAAGTGGAACCATGCTTCGTCAGTAAAGCATTTTATGTCCAGCAGGGCAGGGTTTTCGGCGAAAAATTTGGCAAACCATTGACAATATTCCAATCGCTTTGCAAAATCCGGTGGCTGTAACTCGTTCACAGCCGTGATATGGTACGGCTTAATCTTCGCCTGTCAGGTTGCTGTTTGACATGTTGAATACTATCGTCCAGTGTCTTTGGATAGTCTCCGAATAGATTTTTGTGGGGATACCAATAACCGCTGCTACACATACCCTACTGTATCCTCCGCCATCTGGGGTTCTTTGTCCGTTTGTGGATCCACCAAGCTTCCCGTTCTCTCCAGCTTCTTCGCCCATTTTGAAATGGTGGCTGTGGTGGGTGGTTTAACAATATCAGAAGGAGTTTCTGAAGGAATTTCTACAGAAACTTCTTCTGATATTGTTTGAAGGAACCGGTTACCCAGTAAAATGAACACTCGCTCTTCAACTGAGTACTGTCATCACTTTCATTCGACCTCCTCGCTTAAACTGTCTGCGGAGACACGCTATTTCCCCACTACTAGACAGATGGCGCGTCAGTGCGGCGCCACCCAGCTGCCGAGGAGACATTTTATTCACAGGTAATGCATGTCGACTGCTTCGTTAGGGAATAAAGAACAGCTCCGTTTGGGTTTCACGCTCATCGTATATTCCCCATCTCATATATTCCCATAATAAGGGTTCAGTCCCGAGTGAATCACCATGTATTTTCTCTCTTAACGGCACATATTTCTTCCGACGAGCATTTTCAAGTTGGCAACCTGATAGTAGATCAGATTGCAATCAAAGAAAAATAAATGATAAGAACCAGAGCTCTGTTGGTAAAAGGTATGTTATGAGAGGAGTATGATATGTAAGTTCTGATTACGATATGATATGTTTTAGATAAGAGCGTTAAGTAGTGTATAAGATGTACAGTGGTGTGCCAAAAGTATTGCATCACCTGCAAAAACCGTAAAATTTTAAGTTTAACTCTTTGTTTAACTAACTAATTTTTATAGTTATTTCATCATTTATATGTCATTAGATGTTTTCACATCTAATGACATATGACATTTAAAGGAGATTTCAAAAATGTCTTACTTTTTCCTGTAGCCACGTCTGTTCATACATAACAAAAATCATGACCAAGTCGAAATTATTATAAAAAGGATCATTTATCCAATACTTAGGTTTACAGCAATAAATCGTTTTTGTAATGCATAAGAAATGAAATAACATTTAAAAACAGAAATATAAGTAAAATTATAAAATATACCTAATATTTTGTTGCCCAGCCTTTAGCTTTAATCACAGCTTTGCATCTTGCTGGCATATTGTGAACAAGGTTTTGTAAAAGATTGGGTGAAACAATGCCATTCCAAATTTGAATTTCATTTTCATTGAGTTGAATTTTGGTTGTTGGGTTCTTTTCTGATAGTTCTTACGACACTTTGAACCACAAATTTTCGATCGGGTTTAAGTCAGGTGACTGTGGTGGCCAATCAAGATGCAGAAAATTTTCCCCCTGAAACCACTTTTTCACTACTTTAGCACGAAGACAGGAAGCATTGAAAAATAAAATTGTAGTCATAAAGTCTTCTAGATGATGGTAGCATCTTGTTTTCTAATATCCAGATGTATTTCTGGGCATTTACCGTCGTACCATCATCAACATGGAGGTTCCCAATGCCATGTACACACATGCAGCTCCAAACCGTGACCTCCATTGGAAGTTTAACAGTAGTTACTAAGAAACTAGGATGGAATTCTTCACGCTTGAATCTCCTTACACACGAATTACTCTGATTCCCATTAAGGCAAAATTCTCATTCATTATTGAAAAGAACATTTTTCCATTGCTTGAATGTCCATGAGACATGCGTTTTGCCCACTGAAGTCTACGCTGTCTTTGATTTGTAGTTAACAATGGTTTACGCCAGCCTTTGCAGCCACGTATATCATAGTGAAGTAGCCTCCTCCTAACCGTAGATGTACTAACAGTAACCTCCAGGGGCTGATTGGCCCACCGGGAAATGTCCCGGTGGGCCCCTTCCGTATAGTTTGTCTGTTTCTTTCTTACTTTCTCAAAACTGTCTTCAGTTCAGTTGTTTTAAACACACAACTGAACCATAACACTTTTTTTATAAACGAAATACACATAATGTAATTATAACAAGCGGAGATAAAAAACAAAAACAAAAACAAAAACAAAAAAACCCTTCTGTTTTGAATTTGGGAAAAAAAATCATCTCACCAGGCAACTGCTAGAATCCCAACTACAATAAATGAGCCATGTATGTTTCCGAACTTCTGGGTTCATTTAGTAGCTGAGGAACAAGAACGTATGTACCGTATGTTGTGAGTGAGCGGGTGCGTGTACATGATGTTCTATACATTCCCCAAGGAAGGGGGGGGGAGGTAGTTGGTTGTAGGAGGCATTAATGCTGTGCTCATAAGAGCTGAGTTCGGGCTCAATTTTAAGCCCACCCGCGCACGAAAACTGTGATTAATCTGTTTTGGCATTAAAAACTTTTCTCTTCCAAATTTCAACTCCTTCCTCCCCCGTGCAATTAACCGATGTCTTTATCAACTGCGGAGTGGGGAAGGGATGTCTATCTATGTATTTTTATAGTTTCTTTGACCATTCACTTTATTATGAAATGTTTCGAGGGGCCCGGCATCAGAAAAAATCGGAAGGCACAACAATCTACGTATGTTAACAGCATTGGGGTGGGGGCTGAACAGGGCTAAATGTTTTTCACTACTTTGGTTAAAGTAGTGAAAATACTCACCAATGTTTGAAAAAGTTGCAGAACAATGCTAAATAATGGTCATTATGGGATGTACTATCCACTATATAACAACACAGAATTCAGAGTGAAAGCTAATAATATCAAGAACTTATTTTGAAATAACTGTAAGATTACTTGCGGATGTATTCATATACGATCCCTTTCCCCCTGAAATGTTCTACCTACTCAGCCTACGCTCCTTGTGATAACTGACAAATGTTGCAGATGAAGGCATTTACGGAGATATCATTTCAACATGAAGTTGCTTACGTTATTTAGTAAGGTGTCTTTACAATACATAACCGCAGCATAAAAGAACGTTTTGTAATTGAAACACATACGAATTTATGATCACTAAATGAAGAATCTGTTCCCCACGATATTTCAAAATCTTTAAATTTCTAACTGTGATTGTCCACAATAGAAATTACAAAAATTGCAGTACAAATAGAAAGCAGTTTTCTCTCTCTCTCTCTCTCAAATATTTGCTGGAATTTCAGCCCACTTCGTTGAAAATTTAAGAGGTGGAAGCTCAAAGGTATGAAAATCAGAATTATTTTACGATCTGTCAAACATGAAAGTCAGCGATTTTGTTAAAAAAAAGTTAATGTTCTTAATTCAGCGTTCTTAAGAGAAAATTTTAAACAGATATAAATATTGAGTGTGTCCAAAATTAGAAGCATCTCCAGCGCAATTACATATAACTAACTAAACTAGTGATTTAAACCTGGTTATTCGCTTTTTCCAAGTCAAGTAAGTGAGTTTGCCACGATATTTAAATATCTTGACATTTATAACTGTGATTGTCCACAACAGAAAAATTGCAGCACAGTTTTTCTGCAATAACATCTTGGCATGGGCCGATAAAAAAATTTCCACAACACCCACTTCAATTTAAGGATGACGGGCGTACTTTTTACCCCCCCCCCAGTGCTATGCTTGTCACTGTTTCCAGAGCAACTATAATTTTGTTTCTGCTCCTTAAATAAAAATAGTTATATTTTCAGTTGTGTACCGCAGAACTGCGACTGAACCCGACTTGCAAAATTTTTTGCTGGCCTTTCTGCGACCACCAATCCGCCCCTGGTAACATCAGTCATTTCACACCATCTTTGAAGTAGTTCAGGTGAATTGAACCTCCTGTCTGCCAACCTTAGCTTTCTGAGCACTCTGTTCTACCTGGTTGTAGTGGATCTGGGCCTTCCACTGCGACGCATATTTTTAATATCTCACCAGTGTCTTTTCCTTTCTTCAGTAGCCTAATAACTATAGATTGATCAGTCCGCTCTTTTAGCGATTTGCCTTGAAGAATATCCCTCTTCATGCAGAACAACTATTTTTAATCTGTCCGCTGTGGACAATTCCGCAGTTTTGACCATTATTGAGAATGTATACAAATTATACTCTAATAACAAGAAGAAGCGAGCACTACAATGCTCTATCAGATCATAGATTAGATCACATGTAGAGGGTTTTAGGATTTTAGGAAGGGAGTGTCTGACCCCAGGTCTTAAACAACCCTTAGAAATCGGAAGTTAGGAGATTTGGGCTAGAGTGCCCGATAGAAAAGTGACACGGAAGCGAGGTAGAAAGGGGGAGGAAGACGCCCTTATTTATTACCGGGGGGGGGGGGGCAACCCGACTGCTTAACTGCCCATCCGACGCACGGCGGATATTTAGTGGTTCGAGCGTTCGTACCAGCCTGAGATCGAACCCGATGTCTTCCTCGTGGCAGTCACGAAAGTTGACCACTAGGCCACCCGCGGCCCACAATGCTCTATGCTCCGAGTTAACAATTATAAAGGCTGGAGTGGGATTACGATAGCATTAGGAAGCAGCCAATCAGGTAAAAGAATGTCTATGATTGGCTAACAACAGATACGCAACTAACGTGAATTTCAATGTGTTTGTCAAACCCCATATTTTATGCCATATCTTAAGAACAGAAGTATAGCTACAAGAAAAACTAAGACATTTTTGAAATCTCCATTGAATTTCGCATCTAATGACATACACTGAAGTGTCAAAAGTCATGGGATACGTACTTAGTATCGTATAGGACCTCCTCTAGCCCCGCGATGTGTAGCAACTCGACGTGGCATCGATTCCAGAGGTGGCCGGAAAACTTCTGGAGCGATTTTGAGCCATGCCATCTGAACAGCCGCCCACAGTTCCTTGCAGGATCTTGGGTGCGAATGGACCTTTCCACACGTCCCATAAGTGCTCTATTGGGTTCATGTCGGGCGAACGTGGTGACCACACCATCCACCGGAACTGTCCACAGAATGCTCCTCGAACCAATTTTGTACAACTTAAGCCCGGTGACATGGTACATTGTCCGCCTGGAAAATCCCATCGTTGTTGGGGTACAAAAAATTCATGAAGGGCTGTAAATGGTCACCCAGCAGAGCAACAAAGCGATTACCGCTTAATGACGTGTTTCGCAAACCAGAGGATTCCAACCGTGTCATGTAAAGACCCCCGTTTTGCCTCAAAAAGTAGTGGTACAGCACCACATTTTTTGTGCGATAAACCACAAAGCATTTAACAGTATAGAACAGCATTTCGAAATTTCTGAAGCACAAAGTCTGAAGCACATAGTCTGCGATTCTGTAATTCGGACTTTTGATGCTGTACATATTTCGCGACAGTAGTAAAGTAAATCACAAGTAAAATATTTCGATTTAACGAAAATGGGTAACGGAAGTAGTCAAAAAACCCATTGTTGAAATCTGATGGTGACACGTGTTGTCACATGGAGTGACGCAACTATTGTTAATTTCATTGTTACTCAACAATATACACTCATCGTCAAAAAAATAGTTGCATCCAGAACGAGTTGTCGGATTGCAATGCTATTCGGGAGAAAGGTAAAGGTCACCAGGAACAATAAATGATTAAACATTGAGACCGGTTAAGCTACGATCGCTATTTTCGCAAAATGCAATGAATTAATCTAAAACGCGCGAGAAAATTAGCTTCCTGTCGCAAAATGGCGCCAGAAATTTAAATATCACAGAAGTGATTGTGTTCCGAAAATTTGAACTCCCGTAACAGTCCAGGGGAAACATTAAAATTTCGCCGCTAATTCGTGGGTAAAAGTTTTCCGTCATACGACGGAAACTCCGTCATCCATTGTTTGGTCTGACGGTGTCGCGTCGGTTCGTCGACTACGACGATTCGTAGCGCGCCACTTCGTCCACTACGACGATTCATCGCGCGCCACTTCGTCCGCAACGACGATTCGTCGCGTGCCACTTCGTCTACAACGACGATTCGTCGCATGCCAGTTCGTCCACTACGACGATTCGTCGCGCGTCAGTTCGTCCACTACGAAGATTTGTAGTGTGTCAGTTTGTCGAAAAAAGAGGCTAAATTTCTTTAGCATTTTGCTACAACTTTTTCCTTCATTTTAGCATTTTTGCTACAGCATTTTTTGAGCCAGCTTAAACTCTGATTGAGACTGATATAGGCAATATTTATTGAGCTACACGCCAATACGTAGTGTCTCTCAGTATGGCCTCGAGCCGCCATGTTTGTCCACACAGCATGCCAACGTCTCGGCATGGAGTTGTACAGGTTCTTAATGGTGTCCTGCGATGAGCCATCCCATAAGCTTGAATCTTCTCACGCAGTTCCTGCAGATTGTGCGGCAGGGGGTGGGAATAGCGCGTCCAATAGCATCCCACACATTTTCAATTGACGACAGGTCTGGCGATGCGGCTGACCATGGCAGAGTGTCAGTTACTTGAAGGCAAGCTCTCGATACAACAGCAGTATGCGGACGAGCGTTGTCCTGTTGGAAAATCGCACCGGGGTGAGCGTTCAGAAAAGGTAGAGCCACTGGTTGCAGGACCACATTAACGTAACGTTGGGCTGTCAAAGTGCTTGTAATGAACACCAAAAGTGATCGGGCATCGTAGGCAATTGCACCCCACATCATGACACCAGGCCTTCTAAACGTGTGACGCTCGACAACAAACCGTTCATTTTGGCGCTGATCACGGTGCTTCCACATACGGATTCATTGGTCTCCTCCTAAAAGACAAAAGCGGGACTCGTCACTGAAGATCCCCCACTGCCATTCTGAGTGGCTCCTTGACAGTCTGGCACGACACCATTGCAATCTTTGGCGACGATGCAATGGTGTTAAGGTAAGTTGTCATAACGGTCTGCGTGCAGTCTGCGTCGTGCAGCCGTCTGCCAATGGTGCTCGCACTATAATAGGACGATGCATGGAGGGCATCACTGCTCGCTGAATATTAGCAATCGTGGCTGTTGAATCACTCCGCGCATGTCGGAAAACCCGCCGGTTCTCTCTCTCCGTGGCTCGTCTAGGTCTCCCAGACAATTCCTGTCGGTGCTGCTTGCCTTGTTTTATCCACTGCCGCCAACAACGTGTTATGGGGATATCCACACGACCAGTATGGCGCGCATTTCGGCGATAAGACCATCCGACTTCCCGGAGCCCGACGATGCGGCCCCTCTGGAACTCCTCCAACTGCTCGAATTGCTTCCGAACTTTCCTCCGGGGCATACTTCACTTGCAAAGGATGCAGCCAATACAACATCACGAGTCAGAATGGCAAGCACGCGCAACGGGACGACTTTATATAGTCGGTCAGGCACAGCGCTACGACCCCTTCTTGCTTGCGTCACATGCGCGGCCGAGCGTGATACTTGAATTATTTGCATGTCTCACGATGTCAAACCTACCCACCAAGTTTTATTCCTGTCGGTTGCTTCCTTCCGGGTGGAACTATTTTATTGACTATGAGTGTATTTTACTGAACTATCGCTGAACATTATTTCATGACAGTTTACATAAACGTAACAATATCTCATTGCAATCTGCGTAGATTACGAGAACCTGATGCTGAATGTGATAAAACCCATTACAAAAATGCATTTTTGGTGCTATGGAAACAGTGGGTCGTAGCGAAATATGACTTCCTCTAGCTCCCCCACCCCCTCAAGGAGCTTGCTTGCTATTCACGAGGGCTTTAAAAGGACGTATAAGACGATGGGGTGTAACCGTAATAATCCTAGACCAAAGGTTACCTTTCCCCTTCACTAACACACCTGCGATTCAGTTTTTCTTTCCATATTAACGTCAGATTTTAGCTGGGCACATGCGCAGGTGAACTTTCGTAGCTTTCATCGGCGTTAGGGCTGTTTCACTGTAAAAAAAATCTGTGGAACGTTACACAAAAAAAAAGGGGCAGCTTAGCTGCCTCAACATTTTTGAAAACGTTATGCAAGAAATCCTGACAAACGTTCCACACATTTTTGAAGAAGTCTGAAACATTGTCCCGGGAGGATTTTGTGGAACGTTCCACAATAAGGAGAGGAACCTTTTCAACAAAAGTGATCAACCTTCCGCACATTATTGAAACATTCCGTCCCAGGGTTACTGCATCATTATGAGGAATGTTCCACATTAATCTTGAAAACATTTCGCAAAAGCGGAAAGCCTCCTGTGGAACCTTTTCAAAAACTTTGAAGAACTTTACACATGCTACTGAAAAATCTTGAAACAGACTGGCAGCCTGATTTTGAGGAACGTTCTACATTAATCTTGAAAACGTTTCACAAAAGCGGAAAGCCTCCTGTGGAACCTTTTCAACAACTTTGAGGAACTTTACACATGCTACTGAAAAATCTTGAAACAGGCTGGCAGCCTGATTTTGAGGAACGTTCTACATTAATCTTGAAAACATTTCACAAAAGCGGAAAGCCTCCTGTGGAACCTTTTCAACAACTTTGAGGAACTTTACACATGCTACTGAAAAATCTTGAAACAGGCTGGCAGCCTGATTTTGAGGAACGTTCCACATTAATCTTGAAAACGTTTCACAAAAGCGGAAAGCGTCCTGTGGAACCTTTTCAACGACTTTGAGGAACTTTACACATGCTACTGAAAACTCTTGAAACAGGCTGGCAACCTGATTTTGAGGAACGTTCCACAGCAAAAAAAGAAAAGTTCCAGAAACATTCGAAGCCTTCAGGGAACAGAACAAATCTGAACAAGGTTTTGCATTATATATCTGACAAATAATTCTCTATAAAAATGTTCCTGAAAATTTCGTTTGAACCAGGATAGATAATGTTTTACCATTTCCAGAAATTACTTTTAGCATTTCAAAAATGAACTACAATAAGGACAATTCATGGTGTACTAGTTAAGTCTTGATAAACATGGGTAATGTAGTAACAACCCGTATTGAAACTTATGCTTACTGAATGAAGAAAGATAAGGACAATTTACTCATGAGTTTTCTCAGATTTCAAAAGAGAAGTTATAAGAATGAAATATTCATGAAGAAACACTGTTGTTAACAAATGTTAATTGTGTGTTACACATAGATACTACATCTTTTGTAGCGAATGCACCTGTACAAACAAATGCGTTCGAGGATATTCTACCTATGGCACATACAAAACCAATTTTCAGTTTACCCAAGCTTAACTGAAAAATCTATGATTTTTACATTCGAGACACTTTAAATTTATATAGTATGGTGCCTTCTTAAGACGTTAATTACTCACTGAACAAATGATAGAAGATAGAACTTACCCTGTATCATGTGTTACACCCAGTTAGAACTTATATAACTTATCCTGTATCCTTTCACACCTATCTAGAACTTATTTCCCTGCAGTGATCATCAGAAGTGATGACTTAGTCATTTTTAACAAATGCTCAGTAATCAGCTTAATTGTTGGATGGTGACGTCCTTTGCTTGTTTCTTTTATTTTCGTCGAACACCTTCTGCAAGTTTGCATTTGTGAGTTTCGGTTCGTGCTTGCGTGGATGCCGACAGCCAGCAGCTCGTTACAGAGAATTATGGGATCACGACCCTGGATTAGTTGGAATGATGTCGCAGTGATGTGCGGGAACTCGCTGTTTGTTGTTCTTACAAAAAGTGCTCGAAAAGAGTAAATGCTTTACGATCACCGAAAAGGATTTTCACTGGAACATAAACTGTTTTGTGTTAAGTACCAAATGAATAGCAATTCAAGGTTAGACTGTTTAAAATAGACTAAATAGGAAGTGCGGAGTAGTTGTTTAATAACTCATTCATTCTATGTTTGCATTATCAGTGAACTTACACTAACATTTTGGTTGTGTGATTATTCAAGAATAAATAACGATAAATTATTTCAGGAGTCTGTCGATTATGAGCATAGTTACCGTTGCAAATAATTTCTTAGTTTTAACTTACACCACCATTAATTTCATGTGCAATGTTTATACTCGAGGATGGGGGAGCGCAACTTAATTTTGAAATATAATTGTGGGAATCACGTATATAAACTCAGTATACGTTAATCAAATTTAAATTACATGGAAGCGAGACACCAAATATTTGCAGGGGAGGAAAATATTAAGTAATGAATGTATAGATGTGTTCCGACAATTCAAAAGCAAATAAGCAATATATCAATTAAAAAAAGTAGTGCTAGAGATAAACGTCCTTGGTGTAGCCGGTAGTAGTGACACCACAGTTTGTAGAGGAAGTTGGCCATCATTTGTTGCGATCTTTCCGTAAGTAATTGGGGAATTTGGCACCAGTAAGAGCATCTTATTCAACCATTCACAGGGCTTCCAGAGGTTAGAAATTACAGTCATACAAAGTCAGGATACTGCAAGAGGTGCGCCTGTTGGATGTAGACATACATGATCACTATTACCATTGGTTCATGAGGTTCATATGAAAACAGCGTCATAGCGCTGTACACATTTCTTACAGAAAAGGCCTGATTTCATTTAAATAAGAGCACAACTCAAAAAAAAAAAAACCATAGGCTTTTGAATATCGTCAGGAAGCACACCAGGCTGTTTCCAAAGAGAGAACTGTAGAACCACATTTTTTTGAAGAGTCTACTTTGACCTTAGCTATCAACGCAAATATTATTACACAGTTTGTGGCTTTGCTGCATGAGGATGAACGCTACTGTCGGTCCCAGCTAATGAAGCAATTAGGCACACATCAAATGAATCCATGGAGATCCTACTGTACATATTCCAGAATTCACTCGTTTTCTCCTTCAGATTTCTTCCTGTGAGTGGAATCTAAAGGAGACAGTGTACAAACATGACCCTCATACGCTGGAGCCTCAACCATAAATTTAACTATGCCTTTGCAAAGGAAAGAGCTGCACTAATGGGAACACATTAGGTTACAAAGAAAGTCTTGTCTTTTATCAATAATATCAATCATTAAAAAACAGAAATGCAGTTAATACAAAATACCTGATTTTTTTCAGTTTCTGAAAGGTACAAACTAAAACTGATGTCTTAATTTTGACATACGCGTAGTACACTGAAAATAAAAAGACTGTCAAGCTTTGAACTGAAAGACCGCAAAGACTATAAGCAAACTCGATAAAAAGACTTTTGAATCTGGCAGATTAGAGCTAAAGTTCGCCTTAGCATATTGGATTACAATTCACATTAGTTGAGAAATAATTACAACATTCATCTGATAAAACATAAAATTCTCAAAATAATTAGAAAAATATAGAATGCTAGAAAACGGATATGGCTATTACATTCGAATTCACCATGTGCCTTTCACCAAACCATCACAAATTTCTTTAACACTTTAAACACTAACATCAATCATTAAAGAAAAGCAGAGATGCAGTCATTTGTTTTCAGTTTTTAACATGTTCACACTAACATTGACATCTTAATTGCTGATTTTTTTTCTTACATTATACACTGAAAATGAAAACACTGTAAAGCTCTGAACTGAATATCTGCAAAGACTTTCAGCAAGCTCAAAAAAAAAAAAAAAAAAAAGCCGTTTGAAACTGGTAAATTAGAACTAATCTTTGCCTCAGCATATCTGCTTACAATTCATATAAGTTAAGAAATAGTCACAACATTCACCTTGCAAAGCATGAAATTCTCAAAATAACTAGAAAATTATAGAATACTAAAACACGGATATGGCCATTTCATAGGAATTCACCAGGTGACTTTTATCAAACCATCACACATTTCTAAGATCCCTTGATCCCTTTCCCCAAGAAGATATCCCAATAAAAGACAATATAAGACATTCAAAATTTGTTCATTTTTTAAACTTAGAGCAAGCACAAGAAAATGATAACGTGACTAATTTAGCAGCACGAAAACTGATATTTAGAATTTTATCATTTTATCCTCAATCTGGCTTCATTTTTTTAAATTTTAGCTTATTTCTGAAAATACGAAAGCAAAGCTATCTGCATATATCCACTTGTCCATCCTCCACCTCCTGTTTTGAACTTGTACATTGAGGAACAGATAAAAAATGTAGTAAAAACTTGGAGAGAAAAAAATTAGGGAGCATTAGAAGTTTTTGAGAAGAGAATTTTTTTATGGATGCATGGCACTTCAACCAAATGGGGCTATGTATATATGACTAGCTAAGTATCAATATAATCAATTTTTATATAGTTATTATGTTGCGACTCATGAATTGTTTGAATTTTGCTCCATTGATGATTGATTGCAACTGAGATAATCTAAAATAACTAGTAAAATTCCCAGCAGCACATCAGTACTTGAAAAAGTTTCACTCGATTATAAACACGTAAGCGCTAAGAAAGAGAGAGAGAGAGAGAGAGAGAGAGAAGGCAAAAAAATTATAATGGCATTTTAAAACTGGGCATAGCAACACAACAGTGCAAGGACCTTGTGCAATAAATATTCCATTGAACATCTGCAGCCACCGTGGTGGTGCAGGGGTTTAAGCGATGGCTTCTGATCATTAGTCCGAGATGGGTGCGGGTTCAAATCCCAGTGAGGCATGGATATGTTGTTTGTCTTACGGTACTGGCTCTCTCCCTTCTTTGGGGTCAGTGGCCCTAAATTAGGGATGGGAACCTGCTTATAGCCCATTGAGTTGCTCACGGTGGTCGTTAAACCCCCAATCAAAAGAAAATCTACCATACATCAAAATTTATAATATTACGTAATGTTACAGTGGACACCCCCCCCTCTCCATCCTAAAACCTGAAGAAAACTCTAAAATTTGTCCGCCATGTCGCGTATTGTATGAGGCAGCTGGGAATCACAGTTCGGCAGGCTCACATGTTTTTTTACAGTTCACAGCTTTTTTTTTATTTATTTCTCATTTACGTTGTTTTTTTCTTTCGACTGTTCTCTAAATTAACTAACAAAATTGCGGGATAATTAGGAAGTCGCTCCAATGCTCTTGAAGGCAAGAAACGTAATATTTTGCCATTTTGAATTGCTAGACCTCACACATAGCCCTGAAGTGAAACATAAAAATTCCTATCTCAGGAGTCTTCGAGGGGGTGCAAAACGAACTAGGGAAATGTGCTTTCGAATGCGGATGGAAGCAGCATGGTTCGAAGTGGATTTTCACTTTTCTTTTTTTTTTTTCTTCTTTCCGCTTGTAGCTTAACGCTGTGATCCGTATGTTTACTTCAGTGTGGGGGGGGGGGCAAGAGACCCTCAGCAGACACATAACTCTGTCAGCAAGAAAGATACTCTGACGTCTGCGAGGGACAATGGGCAATTAAGAGTATAGAATCGCCGAAAAGAATAGGGGTGAATTCGAGCGTCGTTTTTGGTCGGCAGTTGCTGATATACGCTTAAGGTAAAAGCACGTCTGATTTCGCTCGGCCGAGAAAATTAATCTCAGGGCTGGCCGTCGCAACTCGATAAAAAATGGAAACAATACCTGCGAGGGGCATATTTGAACTGCGTACTCAGGCAGGGTAGATGTTATGCTAACGGAAAGGAACTGACTGAATTGGGAATGAACGGTCAAAAAGGACGGAAGGTAGCGACGGACGGAATCTACTATAGCAGCAGCGGAAGTGAGGGGGTCCCACTCTCCAGGCAGTTGACGGTCAGAATTATTTCTTCACGACAACAGAAATAATTTCCCAGGAACACAGAAAATCAGTCTCGGAACCCGCAACAGCAGATGTGAGAGGGGCTATTTTGTTTCACGGCCACCTTCAAATCGTCACAAGAGTAGATCAGTGTGCACTCTAATCATTGCAACAAAGTGCGGCGTGATATCACCATTTTAATTGTGTGCTTCATTTACATCAAGCGTCAAAGTGAAGTGTTGATTCATCGGTGCTGCCGCATGGTGCAAGTGTTTGTGTGTGTGTGTGTGTGTGTTTATCTAGTTTTATTATGTGATGCACACTGGATTTGCACAGCAAAGTCACGAAACTGTAAGTAGATGAATATTTCCTTTTTTTTTTCTTCGCACATCTGCGAACTTGTGCCATCCCGACACCCAAAGCTGCATGGACATAGATGCAGTAATACTCAGTGACTGAACCTCAGAGGAAGTACCTGCACATACAAACTTCAATTTCTTACAGGGCCCATTTCCTGATTATTTTTTTTACAAGAATAAGGGAGAGGGTGCGGCCACAAATTCCGCTGGGCGGGACAGTTTCTTTTAACTTGGGTTCAGGGCCAATGCTAGCGGGGAAGGGATCTGCATGTGCATGCTTATTAGATTTAGTTAATTAACTTTGGCAGTATTTCGCACCTATAATCGTATACCGCAAATTAACGTGCTTGTGTATTTTGTGTCGCGAGTGTTTTTAATGTGATCGTTTGCACGTAATTGTTTTTTTCATTCTCTAAGCAATTGTATATGAATATCACCTGCTGCTCTATTTAGTGTGTTAACGAGTAGTATCTCTTGTTCAGATAGTCCGGTGGAGACTCAGTCGGCTTGCGCCAACCAACAGTAATGTCTGACACCGTATGCTGCCCACATAAGAGGGGCAATTGTCTATGCGCTTAGAGAGCGCCGTATCTGTTTAAATCTCGCAGAACGTAATTAAATGTTGTGTTGTGCATTTGAGAATCATGTGTTATTTGCGAAAGTGAGTGTTGTTCTGGCTGGTTGGGTATTGAATGTACCGGAGTAAGATCCGGACCACTACACTCAGTCACGAATTGGTGATTGCGGGTGAACCTCATCACAACTCTCTGATCCCAAAGTATCGTTTTTTTGTTTATTTATTTTTATTGTTGCTGTTATTTTTGTTCACACGGTGGATTTACCCAAGCCTTATGCTTCAGGTCATTCTTCAACTTTTCATTTTTTATGTTCTGGTGTGAATCTTTGAGTGCAGCGGTGCACCTGAGATTCTCACCTGGTGCCGCGGCCAACTAAATTGTACTTCAGGTTCCAAGCACCGTTACCGGCCGACTCGGCAGGAACACTGCTAGTGCCGTGTAACAGTAACCAAGGTTCCCCACCTAATCAATATGTTTTAAACATGCACATAAAAGAATGCCATTAGCTGTTAAGTACGAGTACGCACTGAAAAAAAAATTGCTGCAAAAGCAAAAACTTGCTACTGCAGCAAATTTCGCCGGTGAATATAGGCTCAGCAAAAAGGTTTGCTGGCAATACTAATGAATTCTGCTTTGCTGCAGCAGCTAGATATCAGTTTCCTGTGGCAAGTTTTTATTACTCTTCTAGCAAACCAACTTTGCTACTTCAGCAAAGACTTCTGCTACAGAAATCGATCTCCAGCAACGTCACTTTGCTCGTCTAGCAAATCAATTTTGCTACTTCTGCAAATATTTCTGCTAGAGACGTCGATCTCCAGCAATGTCAATTTGCTGGTCTATCAAACGAACTTTGCAACTTCAGCAAATATTTCTGCTACAGATGCCGATCTCCAGCAATGTCAGTTTGCTGATTCAGTAAACAAACTCTGTTACTGTAGCAAATATTTTCTGCTACAGAGCAAAATTCTTTGCAATGTTCAATTTCTACTTCACCCAAAATGTAATGCTACAAACACAAATCTATAGTTGTTTTGATTTCCTTGTTGGAATTTACTAAATTCCATTTATTCCTTGATTTCCTATCCTGGCAAATCAACATTTCCGTTGATTTATCTGTGCATATAGCAGCTATTCTTTGTTAAAGTAGCATAAAAATAATCATTACAAAATTATGGGTCCTCAAACAATCACCATTTTTTGCAAAAATTTCCTTATATTTCAGTGGATTCACGAGTAATGCAACAATTCCAGTAATCGCACAGGGATTTCGTTACCAATAAAATTTATAAAAGTAAAGCAATTAGTGATAACGTTGAGAATCCACCAGCCATGGAATTAATACACTATCGGTTCTATATATATATACAGTTTTCTAGAGAACGAAATTCCTTCTTCCTTCATCAAAAGAACTTTAAGAAAAATTATTCTGAATAATCTAGTAAGGTTGGCAGATCTGCTTTAATTTTCTACACAGTTAATAATATGATTCTGACCAATCAAAGCCGTTTGGAAGTTGGCTAGAGGATGCCTATTAACTACTAAAAGGAACCTTAGTGCTATGGATATGAAGGTCCTATTAAAATAAAAAAATAAATAATATAGACAAAATCACAAAAAAAGCTTAAAAATCTGTTTATAAAAGAAAATAAAAACAAATAAAAAAGAAAACTAGTTATTCACTCACTAGAATAGCTATACTAAAAATAGTAAAACTAACATTAAAATTAATAAGATTCTGAATAATCTATAGAAGCTCACTAAGGTGATTTAATACATGCAAAGATTATTAAATACACCACTTGTGTATTTCATAATATTTCTCATGTATTCTGGAGAGTTAATTCTGCTCTTTCTGATCATACAGGTCCACAGTCTTAAGTATAAATTTTTTTCTCTGGTTAAAATCTCCGCGAGTTGGTTTCTTTCAGTGTGAGGAGGCCATCAGCCCCACCCACACTGCACCCCAGCGACTAGGGAGTGGCAGAGGAGTTTGGACGTTTGGGGAAAAGGTCAGCCATGTTTCCTCTTGTGTGGAGAAAGTTTAGTTGCATAAGAGGTAAGCTCTCTTCATTGTCTTTGGGTTTTAGGTTTTATAAGTTCAATGTTTGTACTTCTTGTACTTTTTTTCTCTGTTTTTTTTTTTTTTTTTTTGCTTTTTAGCATTTAGGCACTGGCTAGTCTGTTAACTTTTTTGCGGGTTTTAACTCTTTCTTTTCTTGGTAACTTTGCGCGTTTTTTAGGAAACTTAGGCCCAGCAGCTGGCTAAGCATAGTTCCTTTACATTGCGCTGTATTTTCAAAGTAGTTAAGTTCTTAATAACTACTTAATTATGCACTTAAAGCACTGCTGAAATACTTTGTACATATTGCAACTAATTGTTTATGTCATATAACTTTCACAAAGCATTTCTTTAGTTAATTATTGTCTTTAATTTATTCTCGTTTTTGTGTTGTCAGAAGTTGTGGAGTAGGGGTTTTAGAATCAAGTTTTCTTTCAAAAATCTGAGTTTTAAAAAATTAATATTTCCTTTTTTAATTGCAATGTAAAAATTTGGATTTCTTTTGCATTGTTTTTCAGGTTTAAATTCTCTCTCAGGCGAACTTGGCATTTCGTTATAGCTGAAAATTATTTCTAATTATTATGTCACTCTCACAACTTGAGTTCTCTTTAATCTTCTTCTTTCTGTTTAATAGTAACAGATGAAGAGCATGGGTCGGGCCATGAAAGTTATGGATGCAAGCTAAATTGTTAACTAAAGCTAGGTCATACAACTCTGCGGAGGTCATGACATATATATATATTTTAAAACAATTTTTGGTGGGCTTATTACTTGCATCTATGGCTTTGCAGAAACCCATTTCCAACTAGGTCTTTGTGGAAGTGAGAAAATGCAGAGTTTTTGCTGGTCCTTGATAAAGCCAAGGCTCAGTATTCTCGACACTTTCTACATTCAGTTGTTTTATTTTATTTTTTATCTTTTCTCCTTTTACTCACACCGGTAGATACATAACCTTTTCTATGTTGTACTTGGTATGAGTCAAATATATATATATATATATATTTTTTGCTTAGGTCTCTTCTTAATAGAATGTGAATTCTGAATTTTCATAACTGCTGCGTTGCGCGTTTTGATCTTCAGGTTATTTTGCAACTTTCGTTTTAAATTCAAAAGTTTTTCCTTGGTTTTCAGCTTTGCTCTTCAGTATATATATATATATGATCGACCCCCCCTCCATATGTATACACATCCTTCACTCTATCAAATTGTTTGCAAAATAAAAAGAAATAAAAAAATAAGTTTTTTAGGATCTTTTTAAAAAATTAAATTTTTTAGGATCCCACAATAATTAAATTTTTCCTACACACAAACAACACATTTCTCTAGCAAATGAACTGCTTTCAGCAGCTATATGAAAAAATTTGCAATCACCCCAAAAATTTATAGAACTCTACAATGCCAGCTGTTTGTAAAATTCCATGAGCAGTGCAACAAAATCAGAGGATGGAGTGGGCACATTACTGTACTAAAAGCATCTATAAATTTGGAATTGACTAAACAGTCTGCCTTCTAAGGAAAGTGGCCAAGGTACATTACATATAGTTCAAAAGTTTCTATACAGACAATTTCTACAAACTTTATGAAATTGCTGTATACACCATCTGCCAATTATTGTCTGGACAGCTATAAGCTGTTTCGATGAGAAGGAATATTCAGTAGAAGAATTCTAAAAAAACAAAAACTTATTAATTGTGACACTGATGGACATTGCATGAGTGGGAAGTCATTTTTGGTTTACTTTTTTCCCCCCAACATTCAAGCCAGACAACAGGAAGCACCTTCTTGTGATAGTGATGCTTTTGTCAACACTGAAGACTTTAAAATGTGATGCATAAACACTTTAGAATGTGATCCCAAATTTGAATGCACACAAATTTAGGATCAGGTACTTGTTAAACTTAGAGAAAATGGAGGCTCAAAGACACAAGATCAATTCTCGGTTCTAGTTTGTTTAATTAAAATCAGTTAAGCCAGAAAAAAAAAATAACACCACACTTATTTTGTACTATTCAGGCATATACAACCTGTACATAGCTGATATCTAGTGTAATAAAATAAAAAAATATCCGCTTTAGAAAACAGTTCCATGCTTCAGTCTACTTCATTGTATTTCAGCTAGCAAGATACTACATCTGGGGTTCATTACATTTTTTCATTAGAATCTTTCCTTTTTTTTTTCCAAGTTATTAGATCCTGTACATTTCTTCTCGTACAGATGTCCTGATAATTTTAGGGAGTAGTTCATTTATATGGTAGCATGCTCACTTCATATAGTCACTGTTCAGAACCTTCTGGCATCAAAACTGCACACACCGTACTTCAGAATGACTGAAATCCCAATACCCAAGGAATTGTTTTCAAATGGAAGCTCCATGCTTCATTTTTCATTCAGTGAGTGTACTGCTGCTATTACTGATTGTTAGAGGACCCCACAAGTCAGGCTCACATACAGGGCCGGATTGAACTTTTGCGAGGCCCAGGGCGAAATTTCATACAGAGGGCCCTATGAAATGAATCTCATAGTTTAATGAAATCATTGTATGAAAAATGAAAATAGACAAAAATTATCATAAAGGAAAATGATTATCTCAAATTATTGTGAGCTTAAGAAAAAGACCATCATATGGATTGAAAATTCAGAGAGAGAGAGAGAGAGAGAGAGAGAGAGAGAGATTAAACAGTTTCTTTATGATAAAATTCGTGTATTTTCATTTTTCAGAGACAGACAGACAGACAGGTAGAGTATGAGAGAGAAAAACAGGCCGACAAACAGAGTGAGAGAGGGAGACAGACAGACATTGAGTGGGAGAGATACAGATTGAAAAAGAGTGAGAGAGACAGAGAGAGAGAGAGACGGACAGACATTGAATGAGAGAGAGACAGACAGACATTGAGTGAGAGAGACAGAGAGAGAGAGAGAGACGGACAGACATTGAATGAGAGAGAGACAGACAGACATTGAGTGAGAGAGACAGACAGACATTGAGAGAGAGAGAGACAGAGTGAGAGAGATACAGACAGACAGAGAGAGACAGACAACAGACAGACAGACAGGCAGACAGACAAAGAGAGAGGAAGAGAATAAACAGTGCTGAAATCTACGACTTTCTTTCTGGAGAGGAGGAAGTTTAGGTTTCTTTATTACCTTAATAAAAACTTTCCTGCAAAATGATAAAAAAAAGATAGCTTTAACTACTGCGTAGCGAAAATTTTTCCACAGCAAGCATTTTTGCGTATTGAATAATAACGATCCCTCTTAAATAAATTCGTATATATATATTTTTTTCCGGGTACATGTTTTAGTGATTGATTTTTGATGGAAAGTGGAATAACTGGTAAATTAATTACTTTATTCACCTCTTATAAGCGCTCATGTATAAAAATTGAAAAATTGCCTTATTTTTTATTTCCAACACTGTTTTTAAAGTCACCGAACGATTGGCCTCCATATATAGCCCAGATACAACTTTGATATTGTTCTTTTTATTTTTTTTTATTTCAGTACCAGGTTTACACACAAATTGTTGAGTATATAGTAGGGAGTCACAAAATGTGATGAAATATAATTTCTTATTTCATGAATATGGAAAAGTTTAAGGTTTAAATAAGTTGAGGGGGGGTATAAACTGAATTTTTTTATAACAGGTTAGTAAAATCATGCAATGCATTGATTATGATACGCTTTCCAACATACCAGAAGTCGCGCGCAGACAAACTCTCCTCCCAACCCTGATTATTGATTCGTTCAGTATACCTCCGGAGCAACATACTAAAGTTTTGTCGCAATAGAAGCATTTTTACTCAAGTTATTACTCAAGTTAGGAGGATAATGGCTGTGAAATAAATCTTGCACATGTGCCATGACCTTTGATCCCATTTCGATGATATTAAAAATAATTGGTTCAGTATACCTCTGGACCAACATACTAAAGTTTTGTCGCGATAGAAGCGTTTTTACTCAAGTTATGAGGATAATGGCTGTGGAATAAATCTCGCTCCTGTGCCCTGATCTTTGATCCCATTTCGATGACATTCAGCATAACCTGTTCAGTTTACTTCCGAAACAACATGATAACGTTTTGTCGTAATCGAAGCATTTTTTACGTAAGTTATGACTCATAAGAGCGATGGAATGGATCCCTCTCCTATGTCCTGACCTTTGAACCCATTTCGCTTATTTTCAATAGGGTTCGTCCTCAGGTTGTCCCCTACCACATACTAAAATTTAATTGAAATTTAATAATTTTTACGCGAGTTATCGGGTGGACAGGCAGACGGACAAAGCTGGAGCATACACGCTTCTTCAACCTAAGGTTGGAAAACGTAAAAATAAATTCTTAAGGGTCTTGCGCCCCAAAACTTAAAAAAATAACAATAAAAATTTAGAGAATTCTAGCAAAAACAATTTGTTTTTGTTTTGTAAAGTGCTGGGTCCCGGTTGCCCCTATGGTCCAGCCGGCCCTGCTCACATATATCATAACACATTCATAATAGCAGTGTGTGTGTGTGTGTGTATGTGAAGGAAATTTGTATTTGAGTCATCTGGGGTGCATGTAGTTGGATGGCATGGACTTATGTTCCTTCTTCACAAACATATCACACAGTGTATGAAGGAAATTTTGATTCGAATAATCTGTGAAGCAGTTGGGTGGCATGAACACTACTTTAAACAAGATGGTGGTAGTGCCCACCTCATTTTCAATTGAACTGGTGGGATCAGTGTTTGACGATACGGTGTCTTCTAACTGGAAGTGGCCACCATACCTTACTTTTGTTAGAAATTCTAAAAGGTTCACGCGTTGATCTCAAATGACGGATTCAACAAACGAAAGAGAATTCTTGAACTCACAGAACGAATGGTTGAAAGCAAAAAGAGTACTTACCACCTTTAAATAGATAATCCTTTATTCTTTAATCAAATGAGTATATTCACATCACATCACACTGAACATTTAAGAACAATGTAGGTTGAAAACACAAGCTATCCAATTTTATATTGGTTTTTAGAACATCACATACGCAGTACGTTCACACATAACTACATCTTTTTTTTTCGGTTCTCACGGGAACAGTTTGTCTTTTCTCATGTCGAAGTTCAGCACTTCACAACTTCTTGCGTTTTAGTGAGAATGAGATTTTTCTTTCTTTTTTCAAATAGGTTTTCTTAACGCAGCAACTGTTCTTTTGTGTGGAACTTGTACGAACACATCGAACTCTTTCCAACAACTTTTACTTCGGACTTACCTTCAAATCGTAGTATAACGTCGTTCCGACAACCCCAATTGTTCAGTCGATCTCGTATATCAGACATTTCCATGCACATATGAAGTCGTCGGTTTCTTCCAAATTAATCTTTTAAATTTCTTTAGAGAGCACGACATACATACCACAGCACAACCAGTTAGATATTCTTTGCCACAACAACAGACCAGACCGCCCATGAGACCGCCATCATCCACGTCGCCACAAACCAACACATGTTGGGAAGCCTGGGATGACCAGCAAAGCAAACACAGCTTTAGAATTTCACGGCGCATGCCCTGAATCTGAGACAGATGTCACGCAGCAAGCGAACAGCGATAAAATTCCGAAACATTACACCGATATTGAAAACATTACACAATTCTTAGAAAATGCGCATGCACATTTAATCAAATTCCGAAACGTTACACGGAACTCCGAAACGTTGCACGGAAATCCGAAACGTTGCACGGAACTCCGAAACGTTACACGGAACTGCAAAACGTTACACGGAACTGCGAAACGTTACACGGAACTCTTAAACGTTACACAACCTCAGAAAAATTTGCGCATGCGCATTGAATAAATTGCGGATATTGTGGAATGTTACACCAAACTCCGAAACATATTACACAAAGGCTAGAGTTTTTCCATGTTCCACAGAAGTTTTTAAAAAAATGTGTGAACTTATTCAAATAATCTCAAAAATGTTACACAGATTTCTAACAGTGTTCTTACGTTCATTTAATTCTGAATTATACACTATATAACCGAACACCTAGAAGAGAAACACAACATAGCATTTATTGACATGCATTAGTACGGTGTCGGTCCACCTTTGGCCTTAATGCATGCATGCACTGACCCTGCGAGACATGCTTTCGACAAGGTTGTGGAACGCAGCGATAGATATGCGCTTCCATTCAGTACATAATGCTGCCGATAACTGTTGCTTAGTAGTAGGCCTTGGTTTCAAACTTCTTATGCGGCGCTCTAATTCATCCCACAGGTGTTCTATGGGATTAAGATCAAGGCATTGTGCTCTGGCCAGTCCACACACGATACGGAATTATCGTCAAACTACACCGTAACAGTCCTTGCTTTATGGCTCGGTGCATTATCCTGCTGGTACCAACAAGGCTCGGTTCCATAGTATTGTCCCAGAATTGGTAGGGCATAATTGCCCAAAATATCGCGGTAGACGTGCTGGTTAACAGGTTTGTTCACGATAACCAATGGGCCGGGACCATACCACGAGAAACACCCCCACACGAGTACACTGCCAGCTCCAAATTTTACCGTAGGAACAATACACTGTGGTAAAAAGCGTTCCCCCAGCTGCAGCCATATCCACACATGTCCATCAGACTGATGGATCGTGTATCTGGATTCATAAGTCCATAGAACCCATTTCCATTGATCTACGGTCCACGATAAATGTTCTTTACACCATGCTAAACGACGAGTAGCATTCCGAGTGGAGATGAAAGGCTTATGCGCAGCGGCACGACCACGGTAACCCATGGAATGAAGTTCTCTGCGAATGGTACGTGTACAGACCGAGGTTCCAGCATTTTTACTCACCTGTACACTGAGGTCTTGTGCAGTACTCCGTCGATTAGCTGTAACGACTGTCGTAAGGCTTCGACGTCCTCTATCACTGATTTCACTGATCAACAATGAAAATGTTTCTGACCTGAAAATACTTATTTTGTATTGATTTCAGTATGTTAAAAACAAATATGACATTTAAAACGCTCAGTAAGCTCTCATTTCCGAGATATAGCCCATTTATGATGTTTTAGGATATGCTTGCTGCAAGCAAGTATAGGGGTTGGCAAACCTGAGAGCGGGAATGAAGAGTCACTGTAGATCTTCTTTTGTTCATTAATAACTTGTTTTAGTTCATTGTCTGTTTACAGTTTGCTTGGAGTGAAAGTTATAGTGTCGTTCCTTGCTTTGTTGCAGGTTGATTTTGTGGTCGCACTTAACTTGAAAAGCCAGGATGCCACGTCAATGCTTTAACAAATTTGACAATTTTTTTCATGTTTGTGGGGATGTGACATTTGCCGCCCAGAAACGCTCAATTACTTCACTCGTGAAGACAGTCTACCACCATTATTTTAGTATGAAAGTAGGGGATCAAGACAAAACGTGGGCACCTCATGTTTGCTGAAATTCTTGTTCTGTGAATCTACATGGATGGACCCGTAAAAACAGACGTTCAATGCTCTTTGGCATCCCTATAATTTGGAGCAAGCCGACAAATTATGTGGATAACTGCTCTTTCTGCATGGTACCTCCCTTTAAGAAAGTATAACGAATTAAATTTCTCCGTCATTTTTGGCCCACGCCGGGGATGGAATCCGAGTCCACTTACTCCGGAACAAGTCGCTTTACCAACTGAGCTACGCAGAAGTTCGTTCTCGCTGCTATCTGCCTTTATGTCGTATGCGTCTTGCGGGGCAGGCATGTCACCCCCTCCCCCGAAAGAGGGCCGGAGGCATGACCATGAATCGTTGCAGGCAGCCATCCGCTGTAGAACGTGCACTTGAGAACTCCCAGTCAATCTGGTGTGTGGAATGCAACATCACACACATTTATTTTTCGAAACGCTGAAGAAGGTATTCTCTTATTTTTCTTATCTCGCGGTGTGGAAAGAACATCACACCATTGCGAGATCTTTAACGGCCAGGTCATCCAGGAAGTTCGGGCGCCATTATAACGAAGTAAATTTTTCCGTCAGTTTTGGTCCACGCCGGGGATCGAACCCGAGTCCACTTATTCCGGAACAAGTCGCTCTACCAACTGAGCTACGCAGACGTTCGTTCTCGCTGCTATCTGCCTCTATGTCGTGTGCGTCCTGCGGGGCAAGCACGTCACAAACGGTATATCAAGAAAGAGGAAGTTGAGCATAAAATACCCCAACATCCCGTCAGTTATCCGACCAGTGCCACATGGGGACGATCTGCCCGTACGAAATCCACCAGAGGAGTAAAGTCTGGACTCAGATGAAGAACAAGACAGTACGGAGGCGACATCATACCCATGCCTTGAGGCTTCGACATCACAGGATCCTGATTTCGCATCTGAGTCACTGGGTGAGCCACATAGACTTACCCAAGGTGAACTAAGTGATTTAATTCGAGACCTGTACCTACTAAAAGACAAAGCCGAACATCTAGGTTCTAGGCCCAAACAGTGGAATCTTCTAGAACGTAATGTTAAAGTGTCAGTATACAGGATTCGGCAGAAAGATTTGCTTCCATATTTTTAAAAAGATAATAACCTAGTTACCTGCAATGATGTGAATGGTTTGATGGCAGCTTTGAATGTGGAGCACAAGCCACAGGAATGGAGGCTATTCATAGACTCATCAAAGCTCAGTTTAAAAGCTGTGTTGCTACAAATGGATATTCTCTTCATTCAGTTCCCGTGGGCCATGCTGTCCATATGAATGAAACACATGCCAATATGAAAATACTTCTGGAAGCAATTAAGTATACACAGACCACCAAGGGCAGATCTATGGAGACCTGAAGGTGATTGCAATATTCCTGGGCATGCATTTGGGATACACCAAGCACTACTGTTTCCTGTGTGAGGGAGACAGTCGGGCTAGATCCTCACACTACAACAGGAAAATACTGGTCTCCAAGGGAAATTCTGAGACAAGGGGAAAAAAGAATGTCCAGCACAGTCCTCTGGTTGATCGAAGCAAAATTCTTCTGCCCCGTTTACACATCAAACTCGGCCATATGAAGAACTTCGTAAAGAGGATGAACAAGGATGGGGAGGCTATCAAGTACCTGAGAAACAAACTTCCATGGCTGAGTGAGGTTAAAGTGAAGGGAGGAATCTTCATTGGTCCTCAAATTTGTGAACTTCTTGTGGATGAATACTTCGAGCTAGTCCTCCAGTGCAATGAACAACCTGCTTGGGAAGCCTTTGAAAGTGTTGTGCATGGTTTCTTGGGTAACCGAAGAGCTATAAATTATGTTGAGCTTGTAAACAACCTTCTAGACAAGTATCATCGCTTAGGCTGCAACATGTCCCTCAAAATGCACTTTCTGCACGGTCATTTAGATTTCTTCCCAGAAAACTGCGGTGCAGTGAGTGATGAGCATGGTGAGCGGTTCCACCAAGACATTTCAACAATGGAACGAAGATATCAGGGTCGGTGGAACTGTTCCATGCTTGCAGACTACTGTTGGACATTGACAAGAGATACCCCAGAACAGGATTACAGGCGACAAGCAAAGAGAAGGCGCACTCATTTGTAGGCCCCTATGTCTGTATTTCATGTAGTAATTTCAATTCCTCTATGTTGGTTTGGTTTACTGTATTTTGTGTAATTTACGGTTGATTGAATGAAAATAACGTTAATCTACATTGTAGTAGTATAATATATTACTGTTGAAATTTGCTTTTCGCTATAATTATATCATCATCACCATCATCATCATTGTCAACCATTATCAATCCACTGCTGGACGAAGGTCTCCCCAAGTTTCCTCCACAACGGTCTGTCTTGTGCCAGTCTCCTCCATGTCACTCCCGCATATTTACGAATTTCATCCACCCATCTCCCATGTGGTCTTTTTCTGGGTCTTTTCCTGTCCCTTGGAATCCAATCTAAAATTTCAGCTGTCCATCTATGGTCTGTCCTTCTGGCAGTATGTCCAGCCCATTGCCATTTCAGGGATTTAACTCTGATCATGATGTCTTCCACTCTCGTCATTTTTCGGATCCACGAGTTCCTCTTCTTATCTCTCCTGGTTATACCAAGCATGCACCTCTCCATGCTGCTTTGAGTTGTCTGCAGCCTTTGTATGTCTCTTTTAGTTAAGGTCCACGTCTCTGCACCATACGTAAGCACTGGAAGGATGCATTGATCAAACACTTTTCTTTTAAGACATAATGGCATATTGCTCTTGAAAATTATGCTGTTTCTTCCAAAAGCTCTCCAGGCAAGTTTTGTACGCCGATTAATTTCTTCATCAATGTGACCCTCACTTGATATCTGCTGTCCAAGATAAACATACGTATCTGTTATCTCCAGTTTTTCTCCATCAATCGATAAATCTTCATTTCTTGTAAAAGCATTGAACATCACTTTTGTCTTCTGAAAGTTCATTTTTAATCCCACTTCTTTACTCTTGTCAGCAAGTTCCTGGATCATACTCTGCAGCTCTGATGGGGTAGTTGCATTTTTTGCAACATAATTATATATAGATGAATAAGTTGTGTATCTCCGAAACTAGAACTAATAAAAAACTATTATCAGATTCATTTTCTTCGACCCGAAATTAGTAAAGTTTAACTACTTTAATTAAAGAAACATAAAAAAAGTTTTTTTTTTTTTTTTTTTTGTTGAGCAGTGTTTTCTTTGGTCTTCCCGTACGTTTTGCTGCTTCAGGCACGCCATGTATCTTCTACTAATTCTGTACAACCAAAACAGTTACCTTGGGTATGTTTAAACGCCTCTCGGTCTCTCTTATGGACAACTCACTAATATAACACCCAACGATCTTTCCTTTCTCAAAGTCAGTTCTCTCCCAACAGCGACGTTTTCACTCAACCTGACAATGCGATATGATCGCGGTCAGCTGCAGGCTTTTTTTTTAAGCCGTTTGCAGCTGTGCCGCGCATCTTAACAACGCAGTGGATCCGTTCATCTGCCTTTGAAAAGCTGTCCTGTGACTTTTGTCAATAAAGTGTAGGTAATAATATTAATAAAAACAAATGTTGTTTTCGAAAGACTAAACAATCGAAATACTTACTATTGTAGCTGTCATAGTTTAGTAAATATTTACTTTGGTATCACGCATCTTCTCTAATTGTTTTTACGACAATAACATTCATTAATCCACGTACCTAAGTACCGTTCAATGTCAGGAATCGGTAAACCTCATTATTTGTTGTTATGATTTAATTCCGTTTATTATGTACCGGCTGTGGCTCCGTGTGGGCGTGAGTGTCGGTAATAAATGCAGTGTATAGTTCGTAAATAAATGTATATTTTCGAATCACTCGTTTTATTTCACACCCACAAAGTTCTTTGGATGTGAAGGATGCACAGCATAAATCATCTACTAAGAGTACCAACTATTCTCTTGATTTTTTTAAGTAGTGGAATTTTTACTTAAAATTTCCTGATTTTTTACGCGTAAATACCTTATATGAACCCAAACTTTGTTTTTTCGGGTCAAACAGTGATTATACTTTATATTGGATTTGAATGGTGAAATGTTTTTAGACCTCAAATTTTAACTGGTTGTGCAACAGCTGCATGTGGGCAACGATGTTATAAGAAATTAATTCATACACTCAACGTGGATCAGGAACACCAAACAGAAGTAATCGCTCTTTCCTCGTTAATAAGTGAGTCTCGGAAAAATTATCATCGGCAGCCACCGGGAATTGAACCCAGGGTTTTCCAGTTACTCGCCGGGCATGCTACCACTGTACCACAGCGTCGTCGAATTCTCCACACTCACATGTGATTAATTGCCAAACCACATGGCAGATTGCTTCATGGAGCCCCGCACAATGCTGGGGATTCACCAAAGATGGAAAGCAGCAACTGAACAAATAACTAGGAGGTGAATAAGTAATTAATTCATACACTCGACGTGGATCAGGAACACCAAACAGAAGTCATCGCTCTTTCCACGTTAATAAGTGAGTCACGGAAAAATTCTCATCGGCCGTCACCGAAAATCGAACACAGGGTCTTCCAGTTACGCGCCGGCATCCTAGTTATTTGTTCAGTTGCTGCTTTTCATCTTTGGTGAATCCCCGGCACTGTGCGGAGCTCCATGAAGCAACCTGCCATGTGGTTTAGCAGTTAATCCCACGTGAGTGTAGAGAATTCGAGGCCGCTGTGCTGCAGTGGCAGCATGTCCGGCGCGTAACTGGAAGACGTAGGTTCGATTCCCGGTGACGGCCGATGAGAATTTTTCCGTGACTCATTTATTAACGTGGAAAGAGCGATGACTTCTGTTTGGAATCAGAAATGTTACCGGCATGTACATAATATGTTTTTTACATTTAGAGTGTTGGAACCAATGTGCAGTAATTAATGTATATGAATGAGAGAATAAAACCAGATGTTTCACCTACCGATCGAGTTATGATGGGACGAATCGCGGCATGGTTGGGATTCATTAGTGTTGTTCACATAGAAAATAAATTGACACACCAATAATGTGCTTCATATCAGCTATGGTTTATAAAGTACGTAATGATATTTAGGTCAATGAGTGAAGATATTTATTTAAAACTATAGATTTTTTACACTTTGATGATAATGGTTGATTGAAACAAGCCTTTAATTTCCGCAGGGGCATATGTAAAATTTCCTGGAATTCCGGCGCATGATTCCCGTTTGTTCGGTGCAAACACCTAGAGAAAAAAAAAAAAAATGTTGCCGCACGAGAAATCGATGATCGTAAAAACAGCTTTCTTCTTGAGCACTTCGGATAATCCGTCGAAATGTATCTTTGTTCTTTCTTTCTTTTTTTGTTCTGGAATGGGTTTACTCAGTCGGATGTGGCTTGCCATTATGCCCTTATTTTTTTTACGAATGTTTTTCGAAAGGCTTTTTTTTCAAACATACCCTCCTTCCAGAGAGAAAGTGAAAACAGACAGTGATTGATGACATCTGAGGCAACATGTCATCTTTTCACGTCACAACGTAAGGGGCCATACATCATCCCTGATTCCGACCGAGAACATACGCCTCCCACAATGGTATCAATATGAAACAAGCATCGGCAACCCACTTGGCGAACTTCTCCGAACTCATTAAAAGAAGAGGGATGGGAAATCTGTTACCCCTGTCTTCCTTCCCAGTAAGAAAATGCTACACTAACAGGCCATTACCTTGCCAGTAATGAGGCTGAGCGGTCCTGTCAGCATTCGCATTGAATTCCCTGTTTCTGGAGCACTGTCTTCCGTGGAATGGGCAACTAAATAAAGAAACATTTATGACCTCAGTATACGTGATTGAATACCACCTCGCTTGTCAATTGATGCTACAACTGAGAGTCACAAACCCTTTTACCCTCAACTCTGGCTAAATCGGAGAATGAGAGCCTCAATACACAGAACCGTTGACTTTTTTTCCTTAACTTTTTTTTTTTTTATTGCAAGTTGAACGACCACCGTAAGCAACTGAATGGGCTATAAGCAGTCGCTCGTCCCTAATTTAGGGTCACTGGTTCCAAGGAAGGGAGACAGGCAGCGCCTCAAGACAAGTACAACATCCATACCTCACCGGGATTCGAACTCGGACCGAACTCGGACGAATGGTCAGAAACCATCGCTTAGACCACTGCTTGTAGCCCATTCAGGTTATTTAGGAAAGGAGGTTTTAAAAGGACTATCTACACTGGCGTGCAAAAATTAAGGACCAGACGGTTTTTCGAATGTAACGTCGTGCAGATGTGCTCCACATCGACTCATATCATACCATAAGATCCCCAAGATGTAAGAATATGGAACAAGTGAGAAAAACCGTCCAAACAAGGAATCCAACGGATACGAAGGCACTTTATTGAAAAGGTAGCTTCGAGCACAACTGGACAGAAGAGAGAAACGTCCATGTGACAGGCGGCTGCCAAGAAAAATCCAGTCTGTAGTAGGGGACATGATCACCCCTGACTGCGTTGCAGGATTTACAACGTCTGTCCATGTTGAGGACGCGGTTGTCAAGGAGCTGTTGAGGCATCGCGGCACATTCCTCTTGTAGCGCCAATCGCAGCTGCGGAATCGTTGCTGGCGGCTGGTGACGTGCCGCCAAGCGTCTCCCGAGAAGGTCCCACACGTGTTCGATTGGATTTAGGTCCGGGGACCTAGCGGGACAATACATGCGTTGAATATCTTCACTCTCCAACAGCTCTGCGACAGCCACTGTACGATGAGGTGTAGCGTTGTCGTCCATGAAGAGGAACTCAGGACCCACAGCACCTCTAAACAGACGCACGTGAGGCAGGAGAACCTCGGTACAATAGCGGATACCAGTGCCTCAACCTCCTTGGAAGATGTGGAAGTCAGTACGGCTACCAAGCATGTTACCGCCCCAAACGAGAACTCCGCCACCTCCAAACAGGTTCCTTTCGATGATGTTGGAGGTGTGATTGCGTGCTCCCTGCTCTCTCCAGATGTGTATAAGTCCAGAACCGCTCGTCAGACTAAATCGGCTCTCGTCCGTAAAGATAACTCGACACCATTGCTGATGTGTCCAGTTCTTGTGTTCCTGGGACCACAGAAACCGCCGTCTCCGATGAGCAGGCGTTAATGGCACACACCGTACTGGTCGTCGTGCAAAGAGACCACCTTTGAGCAGCCTCTTGGCCACGGTAAAACGCGATAACAGACGTCCAGTTGTATGTTGCATGTGCCTTGTGATTTCTCCCGCTGTCTGCCGTCAGTCTCTTCTCGCCTGTAGGACAATATACCGGTCGTCTGCCGCTGTGGTTGCTCGTGGACGACCACTGCTTAACTCTAGGACAGCTGTTACTGTCGTTTGAAATGCTCTCCCAGCTCGTGAAACGATGCTGTTTTCAACTTTCCAATGACGCGACCTCTGGTAAAGTCATCCAGATGTCGTGTACTGGATTGCCTGTTGGCCATGTCACACGGTTGCAACAATTCGACGTCGTTCAAACCGATGTACACCGTGCAATAGGTTTCATCGAATTGCTGAGCGTACACCGCCCGTGTGCTTAATACACTTCGGAAACTCCCCCACCCCCGTCATGCTGCATATATGCACATTCCCTACCGTACTGGACCCTAGTCTATCTCCTGAGTGGTATTTCGGTCCGTTCTGCCTCCTCGTTCCGCTGTTCGGCTAATTTCTCCTCTTCGTTATTAATTTCTGCACACCAGTGTAATATACACTATATTGACAAAAGTCACCGGACACCTTTAGAAGAGAAACACAACATAGCATTTATTGACATACATTAGTACGGTGACGGTCAACATTTGGCCTTAATAAATGCACTGACCTTTCGAGACATGCTTTCGACAAGGTTTTGGAACACAGCGATAGGTATGCGCTTCCATTCAGTACATAATGCTGCCGCTAACTGTTGCTTAGTAGTAGGCCTTGGTTCCAAACTTCTTATACGGCGCTCTAATTCATCCCATAGGTACTCTATGGGATTAAGATAAGGGCCCTGTGCTGGCCAGTCCACACACGATACGGAATTATGGTACAACCACGCTGAAACAGTCCTTGCTTTATGGCTCGGTGCATTATCCTGCTGGTACCAACAAGGCTCGGTTCCATAGTATTGCTACAGAGTTGTTAGGGCATAATTGTCCAGAATATCAAGGTAGACGTGCTGCTTAACAGGTTTGTCCACGATAACCAATGGGCTGGGACCATACCACGGGAAACACCCCCACACGAGTACACTGCCAGCTCCAAACCTGACCGTAGGAACATTACACTGTGGTAAATAGCGTTCCCCCGGCTGTCGCCATACCCACACACGGCCATCAGACTGATTGATCGTGTATCTGGATTCATCAGTCCATAGGACCCGTTTTCATTGATCTACCGTCCACGATAAATGTACTTTACACCATGCTAAACGGCGAGTAGCATTCCTAGTGGAGAAGAAAGGCTTATATGAGCAGACGGACGACCACGGTAACCCATGGAATAAAGTTCTCTACGAATGATACGTGTACATACTGAGGTTCCAGCATTGTAACTCACCTGTTCACCGAGGTCTTGTGCAGTACTCCGTCGATTAGCTGTAACGACTATCCTGAGGCTTCGACGTCCTGTATCACAAATTTTCTTTGGTCTGCCGGTACGTTTTGCTACTTCAGGCACGCCATCTGTTTTCCACTTATTCAGTACATCCAAAACAGTTGACTTGGGTATGTTTAAACGCCTCTCGGTTTCTCTTATGGGCAACCCACTAATATAACACCCAACAATCTTTGTTTTACTCAAAGTCAGTTCTCTCCCACGGCTACATTTCCACTCAACTCACTGTGCGATATGATCGCGGTCAGCTGCAGGCTTTTCTTTATACCGTTTGCAGCTGTATCGCGCATTTTAACAACGCAGTGGACTCGTTCATTTGATTTTGAAGGGGTGTCCGGTAACTTTTGTCAATATAGTGTACCTGTGTCTGCTATTCTGATAATATCGTGTAATTTACTTTTGGATGTAGTTCTCCGCAGCCAAGGTTAAAGTCCTAGGGGACTGGGCCCTCCCGAATTTTTCAACTACAGTATTTTTCGATTTTTATCATACAGTCATTTTAAAATACGTACTTTTTCACGACATAATTTGTGCAATATTTTTCGTCTTAAGTTTGTAAAATTAATCAGGTTATAGCTGTTGCTATTACAGATGAATATAAGTTGATATACCTGATGTTACACGTTTGATATTTTTACTCTGATCATCACGCTCTTTATGAGTGTTGTCTTCTGTTTCTCTCTCTACTCGTGTGAGAACACAGCAACTTCGGTGCAGTAAGGACGGTAAAGTATCGTCGGATAAAGTTAATTTATTGTATTACTTAGAGCGTTATGTCGAAAATCTCTGGCTCGTACAACAGTTAAGTCAGAGTATCTCATTGATGTGAGAAATGAAAACGGAAACAGACAGCAGAAAAATTTATGCCTATCGACGTCACTGCAACCCTTGTTGCCTGTGAACAGGAATTCTACCCATGTATTCGGAGGCTATTAAAAGTTCTGGGTTAACTCCTAGTCACTCCTAGTCGCAATGGCAAATAAAGGATCCTTTTCGGCGATGAAGGTGTTACGGGGATTTAGGAGATTTTAAAGAATTTTTGTATTATATCATTTCCCAGCAAGGAATTTTCTAGCAGTAAGTTCGAAGACGCTGTCTAGAGCAGCATTGATAGTTGGAGGTTGTGGAAATGTTTTTTTTTTTTTTTTTTCAGGGAATCGTTCTTTGTGTGGAGGAGTCGTTTTAGAAAGTCTTAAGTGCCTAAATCGTTTTATTGGCCTAAGCTGCAATCATTGGGTATTGTCATCAGCAGAACATTCGGGACGGGCTTGATTGTTTTATTGCATCAGGGGCGTCCGACACTTCTGCCCAACGAGCGAGGACGGACACAAGGGTCAGAGACAGAAAGAGAGAAGTCTAGGAAGGGACAGAGCTTCGAAGAGGTGATTCAGAGACAGTCTTGCCATTCTACTGATTTTGACTCCTGTGTACTGATAGATTTTCGTAATCTACTGATTTTTCTCTGTTTTAAGATCCCAACACACTCAGGAACATGCTGTCTGCATTCTTTCTGTACTCACGATTTATTGATCCAATCCACAAGACCAGGTGCGCCGACTTCTCCAAATTAGGGAAGGGGGGGGTTGAAGAGATCAGACGTGGGAGGGGTATGTCTCTTCCATTGTCAGGAGGCAAATAACGAAAAAAAGGGCAAAAAAATAAACTATGAGCTTCGACTTATATTTTAAAACGCTATTGTTTGTAATTGCTCATCAGCAAATGAATAAGGAAACAGAAATACTCTTTTGCTGAATATCAGTATTTTTAAAAATAAAATTAAACCTCTGATTCTATAAAAATATCCAGAAAGATTTTATTTCCAAAGTTTAGTAAAAAATATGAGAACTTAGCTGGGTTACTCTAACAAAAAACAAGAAGCACAAAAAATAATTAGATAAATAATGGCGTTAGAGATTATACGTTGCCGTATTTTATTTTTGATAACTGTATTGCTACGCCCCGGGGCGCCAGACTATCCATCAAAAATAGCTTTAAGAATTTAGATGTCAGGATGTCAGGCAATGGCTGACGTTGGTAGACATGGATGTCAGGAGGTTGACATTAGAATTTCGAATAAATATTTGTGAACCTTTTATCGCCGAAATCTTATGTACTGGTGAAAAGAATTTAGTCTGCAATTCAGCCAATTAAAACCAAGAAATTCTGACACTAATAAATTATGCATGCAACTTCAGGACTGGCACGAGACAACAGACGTTTAATCAATTGAAAAATAAAACATAAAGATAATGATGAAGGCGTCTATATGCAGAGGATGGTGAAGGGGGTGTCAAATAAACTCTCCCCTTTCGGGCTGAATTTATCAGTAAAGTTCAATTATTACTCATTGGCATATACACAGTCCGGCTTTAAACGGCTCTCAGCCGGCGAAAGTCTATTGGCTGACCGGAGCCAATTTATTCACAACTGGCATGCATACATAAATTCAGTACTTACAGATATGCAGCTTTTCCTCGGGTATTCATGTTTGATGCACTCACTAATACTTGATGTACTCGGTTATTTTGGCTTTGGAGACACACCTGTGTGACGACACGCCCATTTCAGAGCGCGCACTATGTCCCATGGAAAGGGGAGTCGAACCCCGTGTCCCATTTACTCTCGTGCACACACCTTTGTTCATTCACCTGCATGAAGCCAGGTACGCATCTATGCGCACCAATGTCGAAGTGAAACGACGCCGCTGACGTAATAGCAGGATCCGTCCGTCTGTCCCGAAGTGATTCTCCTTACATCACCGGCCGTGCACCTCAGTCACTTTGGGTTGCAATTCCATCACTTCGTGTGACCTCCAAGATGCTGCTGACTTTCTCAGCATCTAGGACTTACGTGCAATCTAGCACCAGGAAAAGAAGCATCTTCCCCTCTCCTCTATCCTCGCAGTAACGTCAACGTCCGGCCGCTCTTTGCTTAGCTGGCCGACTTCTTCGGGCAGAAGCTTTTTTCCGCCGCTAACACCGAGCTGGATCAGTCCAGATCCGGCTCCCTGAGTCTAGCTTCCTTCACGGCTTTGAACCAGACTAATCTTTTTCGCTTGTTCTCATTTCGTCAACAAATTCCTTGCTCTGTCGTTAGGGGTCTGTTTTAACTCTTCTCTTAGTCTTGTTGCTTCCTAAAAGCATTCGGCACGATGAAGAGGTAAGAAATGCATGTCTCTGCATTCGGAATATGTGGTGGCTCCGCTCACCGATAAGTACGGAAACACATAACTTAACTAACACTTCTTTGTCCTGCCAAGGTTCGGATTAGCAAACGCCATAAGTTTTCCGATTTGGTGACACTCTAACGGTTTCTCCAAACATCCCACTATCTCACACTTACACGGCCACCCAACTTAACCGACACACACTTAGAGGGCGACGCATCGCGTTCCCCACATCAGGCTTCAGATTTCTTCCTTCCAAGAAAAGGGACTCTTATCTCTTCTCTTCTTTTGCAATGCGGGAAACCACTAGCTGTTAATTTTTCACACAATAATTAACCTTGTACCCGCCTATTGCAAAGCCAGTTAATCGAATTAATTACCGCACCCCAAAGTCGTAACAGTATTAAGCATTTACCACATATCACGAGAACATGTAAAACAAAATACGGCGCTGGCAATCCAGTTTCTTATCAAATGAGCAATGCTTAGAATGGGAAAAAAGTTTTTATTTATTTTGTTATCTATTAATTTTTTGGAAATAAATTGCTTTGGCCATATAAGGTGGAACTTGCTCCACCTTATGAGGCTAAAGCGATTGTTTAATTAAAAGGGAGTAAAAAAATATTGGGTGCGCACTGCCCCCAGTAAAATTATTGGAGTGGCAAGATTCAACTTGCCCCCCTATAGTCGGCGCCTATGGACAAGACTCACCTCAGAACTGGTCTGTAGAGAAGATTCTGACAAAGATTAAAATTATTCAACAGCTGCTGTCAATTATTTTTTTAAATTCATACTGGTGGCAATCAAATATTCTTTTATTCCAGATAACTAATTAGTCTGTTACACAAAGATTTTTTCTAGTTTTGTTAAAACGCAGAATGTCAGGAAAACGTCTATAGTACAATATTTGTGTTAATGACACTTTTTTTTAAGTACAGTATTTATTTCACGTACTTCTTTGGTAACATCTGAGTATCGTTTAGTAAGAACTGTAATTACATAGCTCTTTGTTTTAAGGAAGACAACAAGTAGAGCCGATCCAGCTGTGTCTACATTAAAAGGCAAATGTCATGATTATTTACACCATTAATTTTAATGAGGGGCATTATTTTATATAACTGATCATCGGTAATATCTTATTGAGAAGCGACTCAGAATGGTATTGGTTTAAGTTTTATTCCTGTGTTTAATAGCAGTTTGTGGAGTACTGGTATTATTTGAAATAACGGTAGTTTTAAGTGTTCCTTTGTATTGAGATCACATCCAATACTACATTACATTCTTAAGGTGGTGCATATTTCAAGCAAAAAAAAAAAAAAAAAAAAAAAATCTGATCTACTAATTTTTTGAGCTCTGGTCTGATTTCAGGTAAAAGTCTCTGGCAACACTGTTCGGAGGGGAAGCACCGGAGTCTGGTCTCCCCGAAGAGGAGATGAGGGAATATGAACGGCTAGATGTGTAAAATTTAGAGTAAGTAAGAAAGAGAGTAGGAAACAAAAATAAGTATCGAACTAAGAGATTCAAGTAGCAATTTTGTAAGATAATTCCACAGGACAATCCGAAAACTGAAATTAGATAATAATAAAGAATTTATTTGATATCGCAAATAATCTTCATATATTTTAGTGAAGTAAAATTCTTTCGTAGCATCCGCAAAGAGTAAGCAGTTAAACATACATTACCTAACCCTAACGGGAAGGAAAGGTCCCGTTAACAAAGAAACAAAACTGGATAACAGTGACTGAATGGTTTGATTCTTTCGCAAGTACATTCGGATGTTCCTAGACGAAGGCACCCCCTTTGTTCAATGGCACCTCCCTTTTGTTCAATGAAAAGTTTCAAAATAATATTTACAGAATAAAACGTAAAATCCGTACATATGTCATGGGTTCTTCTTTAGTTGAACCGACTATACGACCTCGCCTTCATTTTCAAATGTGAACAACTAACATCCCCTGAACGTTTTCAGAAACGAATGAGGGCGTGAATGTTTCAATTCCAATTTTAATCGGACTGCAAACAGTGACTTTTGCGCCCTGTCTTGAGTTGAACCCGCCCCGTCCACCCTGCCCTTACTTTCGCCTCTGGTTGCAACTCGGTGGCACACCCATGGGAAGAGCCGATACCCCCCCCCCCCTTTTTGGGCTGACAGAACGGAAAATTATTACGTCCAAGTTTTAAAACAATACACGATACGCGATCTACATATACTTCTTAATCATGTACCGCATAATTATATAGATATAACATACAATAATTATAAGGAAGTAGTTCTGTTGAATAAATTTAGAAACATCTAACCAGAAAAAGAATTTCGTCTACTGCTTCTTCTAATCATTTAACTTTCTTGTACTCTAACATTACTAGTAACTGGATAAGAATAAAGGATGTATACAAGTCAACCTCCTCCTTAAGTGTTATGGCACCTATTTTTCCCGGTAAATTTAGGAGGTTATCCCCACCTTGGAGACATTCTGTGCGCCACAGCTCACGCCCTTGCCTCCTCCCTCCATCTTCTGGAAAATTTCTGGGTGCGCTACTGCTGTTGCAACTGCATATTTTGAGAGGCAGTTCAACTGGGTATTCCTCAGTGAGAAACATCAAGATGTGACTACAATATCCTGGTGGATTGTGGTCAGCGGGGTGGCGGCTTTAAGGGAGAAATTTCCATTTAGTAGAATAGGATACGAATTGAAACCCGTGGTTAGTAGGCGGAAGAGGGGGTTAGAGGTTTAAAGGGGGCCGTCGTGGTTCGACTGTATTTAAGTTCAATTATTATACATTCGTACACTATATAGAAAAAAGTCACTGGACACCCCTTCAAAAGCAAATGAACGGATCTGCTGCGATTTTAAAATGCGCGGTACATCTGCAAACGGTATAAAAACAAGCCTGCAGCTGACCGCGATCATATCGCACTGTGAGGTTGAGTGAAAATACCGCGGCGGAGAGAACTGACTTTGAGAAAGGAAAGATTATTGGGTGTTGTACTAGTGGGTTGTCAATAAGAGACACCGAGAGAGTTTAGACATACCCAAGTCAACTGTTTTGGATGTACTGAATAAGTGGAAGACACATGGCGTGCCTGAAGCAGCAAAACGTACCGGAAGACCAAAAAAAAAAAAAAAAAGTGATAGAGGACGTCGAAGTCTCAGGAGAGTTGTTACAGCTATAATCGACGAAGTACTGCACAAAACCTCGGTGTACAGGTGAAAAAAAACGCTGGAAACTCGGTATGTACACATACCATTCGCAGAGAACTTCATTCCATGGGTCACCGTGGTCGTGCGGCTGCTCATAAGTCTTTCATCTCCACTTTGGAATGCTACTCGTTGTTTAACATGGTGTAAAAAACATTTATCGTGGACCGTAGATCAATGGAAACGGGTCCTATGGACTGATGAATCCAGATACACGATCCATCAGTCTGATGGCCGTATGTGGGTATGGCGGCAACCGGGAGAACGTTATATTCACCACAGTGTACTGTTCCTACGGTCAAGTTTGGAGCTGGCAGTGTACTCGTGTGGGTTATTTTTTTCGTGGCATGGTCCCAGCCCATTGGTTATTGTGGACAAACCTGTTAACCAGCATGTGTACCTCGATATTGTGGACAATTATGCCCAAGCAACTCTGTGGCAATACTATGGAACCGAGCCTTGTTGGTACCACCAGGATAATGCACCGAGCCATAAAGCAAGGACTGTTGCGGCGTGGTTTGACGATAATTCTGTATCGTGTGTGGACTGGCCGGCACAGAGCCCTAATCTTAATCCCATAGAGCACCTATGCGATGAATTAGAGCGCCTCATAAGAAGTTTGGAAGCAAGGCCTACTACTAAGCAACAGTTATCGGCAGCATTATGTACGGAATGGAAGAGCATACCTATTGCTGTGTTCCAAAATCTTGTCGAAAGCATGTCTCGAAGGGTCAGTGCATGCATTAAGGCCAAAGGTGGGCCGACACTGTACTAATGTATGTCAATAAATGCTATGTTGTGTTTCTTTTCTAGGTGTCCGGTGACTTTTGTCAATATAGTGTTATGTCCTTTGGACATGTTATCCTGATAAAATTTACTCTTGATAGCAGTAATAGCTTTTGCCTTAAGTGGTCCATAGACTGGTACATAGACAACAATTTAAGTGCCCGGTTTCTTAGGATAAATATAAGTGCCCGGTTTCTTAGGATAAATACAAGTGCCCGGTTTCTTAGAACAATATCCAACTAGTGAACAAAATGGGGAATAGCGGAAGTAATATCCAGTGCCACAACCAAAATTTTATGCGATATGTTATTCACAATATCCTATCTTGCTACAAACTTCAAAATCAGGTCCTCCAACAGACGATTGAAATTTTATAGTTAATCAAATTTCAAGTATATTTTCGCTAATCACTCCTATTCCTCTTCCCAGAAATTTTCCTAATATGGATGCGGAAAAAGTGAGAACAGAAATTTTCCGTTAATATCAAATATATGAAAGGAATTGCTGGAAGCTTTCTGAAAATTCAGAATTTTCCTGGAGTACGAAAAATCCGGGAAATTTAGGTTTCCCCCATCATTTCACGGATTTTTTTGCTTTAGTTATTGGAGGTTAAACGACCATCGTGTGTTGGCAGTCACCCGTCCCTAATTTAAGGCAGCTGGTTCGAGGGAAGGGAGAGAACTAGTGTCGTAAGACAAACGCAACGTTTATGCCTCCTCGGGATTCGAACCCGGACCCATACAAAAAAACCCTGAAGATTAAGAAAGCCTCCGCACTGGTCTGTGACGTCAGAGTTAGCGGACCCCCTCAAGCTCGCCGCTCCTGAAAGCGCTGGCGAAGTACGGCTGCGTTTACCTGGTTGTTTACGCAGAGAAATAATACTTCGAGTGCGATACTAGACAAGTCGCGCACACAGCAATAAATCGAGCATGTTTTTTTTCTTTGTATTTTTTATCCTTAGACATCAAAAGATTACATCTTTAGCTTTCATGTTTGTTTTCTCAGTTTCCTGCAATGATAACTGTAAATCATTCCAAAATTGTGCTCTTGTGCTGGGAAGACATTTCATATACGGGTCTTAAAAAATAAATATTTCAGGAAATTTTTCTGTTAGTCTTCGATTTGGCTAAAGGAACATAAATGTTACAGTGGACACCCCCCCCCCCCATCCTAAAACCTGAAGAAAACTTTAAAATTTGTCCGCCATGTCGCGTATTGTATGAGGCAGTTAGGAATCACAGTTCGGCAGGCTCACATGTTCTTTTACAGTTCAGTTTTTTTTATTTATTTCTCATTTACGTTGTTTTTTCTTTCGGATGTTCTCTAAATTAATTAACAAAATTGCGGGATAATTGGGAAGTCGCTCCAATGCTCTTGAAGGCATGAAACGCAATATTTTTGCCATTTTAAATTGTTTCTACCTGTGGGAAAATGTAGCACTCAATGGTTGCTCTGGAAATTGATAAGAGCAAAGCGATAGGCCCAGAAGAGGGCTTCTGGATTTCTTGATTAGGGGCCGATGTTACGACCCACCCCCGCCATTAATTTAGTAATTAATGGGCGTGGTTGATGTGTGAAATTAATTAAGTATTAATTATGTTCGAGGCTTGATTGGAGTTTAAAAGTGTAAACAGCAGATAAAGTTTTATCTGGGGGTTTGGAAAGAAAAGAGGCGACGAATTCTCTCTCTGGCTGGGTGGTCTCAGAATAGCTCTGTTAGGTCATAAATATCAGGGCGCAGCTGACGGGAAACTAAGCAACACGGAATGGTACCTTTCGAAGAGGGGTCCACTTGAGTAAATGAATGAAGATGGGGACAAAAGGTTTAGCGAATAATCGTAAATTAGTCGATTGTTTGGGGCATTTTCGAGAACAATTGCTCTCTGTGTGGTCCGTGCAGAAAAATAAGAGTTCGCACTTGGCATGAACATAAGGAAGAAAGTTAGTTGTCTGTGCGCTCTCCGATGTGAAAGGCTGGATGCCTTGGATCTGCAAAAAAATGAATTGGGAAAAATGAAGCAGCAAACCTCCCCGCATTTGGTAAGAAATGGAGACAACTCGAGGCAGCTGGAGATGCCAGTTTGCCATAAAGACAGCAGAATGCCTAAATCCGCGGGATAAAGCAGAAATTTCTAGGCTGGAGCGTAATGGAACTCAGCGACTGTTTGGCCTAATGAAAGCCAAGTTACAGGGGAATTAAGAAGTCTGCGAGTGGACAGTGGTCATTCCTATGAGAAGCGAAGCCAAGCAAAGTCGGGTTCGGATGCCAACCACTGCAGTGTGGAATCGTCACCCCCATTCATCCCCTACTGTGGAGGAAGTGAAGAGATGCGCTTGTCTTACGGGGTGAAGCGAGGCCCCATGTGTGCGTGTGTGTGGTCGCGTAAGCAGCGAAGCCACTACGTGTAAGTGCGACGGGATAAAAACATGTCGAAAGAAAATATGAGCGTAAGAGCGGTGGCTTCGATACCTAACAAATATACAGGTGAAATGTTGAGTTGCCGATATACGCTTAAGGTAAAAGCACGTCTGATTTCGCTCGGCCGAGAAAATTAATCTTGGAAACCGCAACATCAGATGTGAGAGGGCCTATTTTGCTTAACGCCCACCTTCAAATCGTCACGAGAATAGATCAGTGTGCACTCTAATCATTGCAACAAAGTGCGGCGTGATATTACCATTTTTAATTGTGTGCTTCATTTACATCAAGCGTCAAAGTGAAGTGTTGAATCATCGGTGCTGCCACATGGTGCAAGTGTCTGTGTGTGTGTTTTTTTGTCGTGTGATATTATGTGATGCACAACGGATTTGGCACAGCAAAGTCACGTAACTGTAAGTAGATGAATATTTCCTTTTTCTTTCTTCGCACATCTGCGAACTTGTGCCATCCCGACACCCAAAGCTGCATGGACATAGATGCAGTAATGCTGAGTGACTGAACCTCAGAGGAAATACCTGCACATACAGATTTCAATTTCTTACAGGGCCCATTTCCTGATTACTTTTTTTACATGAATAAGGGAGAAGGTGTGGCTACAAATTCCGCTGGGCGGGACAGTTTCTTTTAACTTTGGTTCAGGACCAACGTCAGCGGGGCAGGGTTCTGCATGTGCATGCTTATTAGATTTAGTTAATTAACTTTGGCAGTATTTCGCACCTATAATCTTATACCGCAAATTAACGTGCTTGTGTATTTTGTGTCGCGAGTATTTTTAATGTGATCGTTTGCATATAATTTTTTTTTCATTCTCTAAGCAATTGTATATGAATATCACCTGCAGCTCTATTTAGTGTGTAAACGAGTAGTATCTCTTGTTCAGATAGTCCGGTGGAGACTCAGTCGGCTGCGTTATCCGACAGTAAAGTGTGACACCGTATGCTGCCCACATATGAGGGGCAATTGTCTATGCGCCTAGAGAGCGCCGGATCTGTTTAAATCTCGCAGAACGTTATTAAATGTTGTGTTGTGTATTTGAGAATCATGTGTTATTTGCGAAAGTGAGTGTTGTACTGGCTGGTTGGGGATTGAATGTACCGGAGTAAGATCCGGACCACTACACTCAGTCACGAATTGGTGATTGCGGGTGAACCTCATCACAACTCTGATCCCAAAGTATCATTTTTTTTAGATTATTTTATTGTTTATTTGTTGTTGTTATTTTGTTCACAAGGTGGATTCACCCAAGCCTTATGCTTCGGGTCATTCTTCAACTTTTCATTTTTTATGTTCTGGTGTGAATCTTTGAGTGCAGCAGTGCACCTGAGATTCTCACCTGGTGCCGTGGCCAACTAAATTGTACTTCAGGTCTCAAGCACTGTTACCGGCAGACTCGGCAGGAACACTGCTAGTGCCGTGTAACATTAATGGTGCCGTTGTCCCAGGATCGATACCTATATTTTGCAGCTAGCGGAACAACACTCATGTTCGTAAAATAAGTGCGAATTGACTGCCATTACTATTTTTATTTAGTTTTGTTCGGTGCGAATTTTGTATAATTTAGCATTAAGTAAGCCTTAAGCTGTTTTCTAAGAACTGCCATAATTTTAGTGGGTAAGAAAAACAAAATGGCTAACACAAAAAAATCGTCATCTGCGAGTCACATGGATTCAGATGATTCTGGTGGTCACTCTGACGGAGAACATGTGTGAGCACTGGGGCTGCAATTGTTCCGGAAGAGAGTACACCTGTTACAAGTACAGCGGGTACATCACAGCTGAGACAAACAGCTTTAGCCGCACCTATGGTTTACGGTGAGCAAATAGCGGGATGCATAAACATGTTGAGGCTATTTACAGGCACTGATCCGCTGTATCGTGCTAAACACTTTTTTTCAGGATGTCGAAAGTGTAGCGATGGTGGGTAGATGGTGTGAGCAAAACTAAACTCGCGATTGCAAAATCTAAATTTCGGGAGAGAGCTGCTGAATTTCTATCTGATAGCGATGAGCTGAGGGCTGAAACCGAATATGTAAATTTTAAACGGCTTGTCATTGATCGCTTCCAAGCCGAAGAGCCATTGGTAACGCGAATGAAGCAGTTTATGAATTGTGTGCAATTGCCAGGACAAGACGTTCGGCAGTACGCAACACGTCTTAAGAGCGCAGCTACGAAATATCATGGTCATAAGTCGGATATGTCCGAAGAGACAAGGAAGCACAGGGATCAAGAAGCGATGTGCCAATTTATTTCAGGGTTATCTGAATCGATTAGGCGTTGGGTACTAACAAAATGCCCGGAAACTTTGGATGCTGCAGTTCTCATCGCAATTCAAGAGGAGGAGAATTTAGCACTCATGGGTAGAAAAACTTCGGTGAATACGGTGGAAGGAGGCAGAGGGGACGAGGAGTCGGTAATGCTGGCCCGCACTTTGCAACAGATGTTGTCGCGTTTGGAAGCCACGGAGAATACGGTAGGGCAGTTAGTCGGGAATTCTCAGGGAAGAGAAGACAGGAAATCGGAAGGGAATGAGAGAAATAGAGAGACATTTCAGCGATCTAACCCCCAGCTCTTCGGGGCGGAACGAGCTAGATGGAAGGAAACAAGGCCAGATGATCGCCGGGGTTTCGGTAATCGAAATGATTCACTCGAGGAGAATTGTGGATCGCAACAAACACGGCGCAGCAAAAGTAGAATTGTGTGCTTTGGGTGTGGATTAGAAGGCCACGTGATCCGGTTGTGCCCTAATTTGGATGGGTCAAATAGGACGGAGACAATACCCAAACAGGTATATAGCAGAGGAAGTGGAAGAGATTCTCATTACGAGGTATCAGGAAAATTTGGTACACAGAAACCAGATTCCAAGAATAAGTCTTTAAACTAAATAAGGGTCGATTTGTAAGAGGTATCTCGGCCCAGTCAGAGTTTAAATCCTCTCAGGTGCGTTATGTTTCTATTCAAAGTGGGGACAATTTGCCGATTATTAACGCAGATCTCGAAGGCGACAAAATTAAGTTATTAGTCGACACGGGATCATCGGTAACTCTTTTGGCGAAAGATGCCTATTTAAGATTGAAAGGTCGCAGGAAATTGACTCCCATCAATTCAGATTTAAGGATAAAAAGCATCACAGGGGAAACCATTCCAACCTTAGGATGTTACAACGTAAACCTGCGAATCAAAGGAAGAAATATCTTTGTCAAAGCCCATGTGTCAAAATACCCGCTGAGTGAAAATTACTCAGCATTGTTAGGAATTGATGCGATGCGAACACATCACTTAACCTTCTCTGCCCATTCGAATCAGCTGTTGTTTCCCGACCCCCACCCACGCGGTGCTCTCCGCAGAAAGAGAGGGACGCGGACGATATGCTTGAGGAGGGGGTGACTGTTGCCTCCCTGGCGCAGAAAACTTGTGTCCCTCCCAACGCAGAAATGTTCCTTCAAGGAAGTTGGGAACACCGCTTCGTATGAGAGTACAGACTGTCTTGTTTGAACCGCATCCACGTGCACGCAAAGATGGATTACTTTTGGCACGGTCTGTTAATAATGTCGCATCAAGTGGTTTATATGATGTAAAAGTAGCAAACACTAGTAGTTCCCCTATTTGGTTAAACAAACATACTAAGCTATTTCAAGTAGAACCTGTGGAAATCACTCAGAATTCACGGGAAATAGGTGTAACGCAGCGCGGTACTTTGCCTGTGTCTGCCGGTGATTTTAAATTGGAGCATTTGAATTATTTTGAACGTGAGAAGGTTTTGGAATTACTGATGACATATTCCGATGTTTTTGCACGGGATCCCATAGATTTGCAGGGCACTGACCTCGCTGAACATGAAATTCATCTAACAGATGACAAACCCTTTAAGCTTCGTCCATACAATGTTCCGCATGCTCTTAGACCTGAATTAAAAGATCAAGTGAATGAATTACTGGATGCTGGAATTATTTCTAAGTCGGATAGTCCATATAGCTCCCCAATTGTCCTCATTCGAAAACGGGACAATTCATATCGTTTCTGTTGTGACTTTAGAAAATTGAATCAGATAACCAGAAAAGACAGTTACCCAGTCCCCAGAATACAACAGACCCTATCTCTTTTGCATGGATGCCGAATTTTCTCGAAAATAGACCTTTTGGCAGGGTATCATCAAATCAAAATCAGGGAACAAGACAAGCACAAAACTGCTTTTTCCTGCGAATTTGGTCATTTCGAGTGGAACCGTCTCCGTTTGGATTGTGCAACAGTCCTGCAACTTTTGAAAGAGCTCTAGACTCATTGTTTTTGGACAAGCGTGATGATGGCATTCTAGTGTACGTGGACGATATTTTGTGTGCATCTAAGACCTTAAATGAACACTTGGAGAAATTGGAGTTAATTTTCCAACGTTTAAGAAGGCACAAGCTTAAAATTAAGCCAAGTAAATGTGAGTTTGCGACCAAGGAGGTTACATATCTTGGGCACCTTCTGGATGGTCAAGGAGTAAGGCCAAACCCTGAAAACGTGGAGGCCGTACGGGATTTTCCAGCCCCACGCACTGTTAAGCACGTCCGAGCCTTTTTGGGAATGGCGGGCTACTACAGGCGCCATATCAAAAATTTTGCATCCATTGCCCAACCTTTGACAAATCTCACCAGGAGAAATGTAAAATTTATGTGGGATGAGCAGTGTGAGGAGTCCTTCCAGCAATTGAGGAGGGCGCTCATAAGTGAGCCGCTGTTGGCTTACCCAGATTTCTCGAAAAGATTCTTCGTGACCACAGATGCATCCAAATTGGCTATTGCGGGTATACTCGAGCAGGAGGACGAAGAGGGCGTCAGACATCCTATTGCATTCTTCAGCAGAAAACTTAATCCCGCAGAACAAAATTACAGCGCAACTGAGCAAGAGGCTTTGGCAATAGTTGCATCCATCACGCATTGGCGGGAATATTTAGTGGGTCGGCAGTTTACAGTTATAACTGATCACAGACCCTTAAAGTGGCTGATGACGCTAAAGACTCCCAACTCTAGGCTTGTTAGGTGGAATCTCAGTCTATCCGAATATGATTTTGATGTAATGTATCGCCCAGGGAAGAAGAATACAAACGCGGATGTGTTGTCGAGGCATATTGCAGCAGTGGTAGCAAGTGATGCGGCTCCAGGCCCTACATTTGATGCTGAGGCCATAAAGGCTGCACAACGGGCAGACCCTGAATTTGTCGAAGTAATCGATTGCATCGAGGGGCGTGACTACTCTGCTGTTGATAAAATCACAGATACCTACTTCATGCGTGACGACCTGCTATATCATTTTTCCTTGCCAGCCAAAAACAGTCCACGCAGACTTGTTACTGAACAGTTGGTGGTGCCTGACTCTCTAAAGTCTGAGGTAATGAGAGCTGAGCATGATGGTATAAGCGCAGGGCACTTAGGGTTTGAGAAGACATTGGGGCGAATTAGACTCAAATATTTTTGGCTCAATATGTTTGCTGATGTAAAAAATTACACTGCTAGTTGTGAGGAGTGTTTAAAACGCCGGGGCTACAAGAGAAACCAAAAGGCGGGTTTAATTACCCCGGAAATAGTGCCAGTTCCGTGGTCCAAAATTTCCATGGACATCGCAGGACCTCTTCCCACGACAGAGAACGGGAACAAGTACCTATTGGTAGTCACCGACTCTTTTACCAAGTATATTGAGCTAATCCCCTTAAAATCTCAAACAGCCAAAGAAGTAGCTGAAAAATTCTCGACGCACGTTATAGCGAGACATGGTGTACCTCATACTTTGTTGACTGACAGAGGAACGAACTTTTTGTCAGAATTAATGTCCGAACTCTACAGAAGATTAGGCATTAAGAAACTGAATACGAGCCCGAGGCATCCGGAGACTGACGGACAAGCGGAACGAAGTATCCGTACAGTGATGCACTCCTTAGCGCTTTACTGTTCTCCGACTGGGAAAGATTGGGATAAGTTTACAGATTTTGTAGCTATGGCGTACAGAGCGGCCACTCACAGCGCTACTAGGGAAACTCCCAATTTCCTCATGTTTGGAAGGGACTTTAATATGCCTGGGCATTTGCTGAGCGAGGAAATCCCTTGGAGCTACTCTGAGCACCCGAATGATGCAGAGAGCTTGGTTATGCGAATGCAGGAAGCATTCAGAATTGTTCGCGATAACCTTGAAGAGGCAGCCCAGAACTCAAGGGACTATCGGGCACGGACGGCAGTAGATAAGCAAATCAAGGTGGGTGATCTTGTTTATCAACACGACCCTTCGGCGTCCAAGGCAAGATCGCGCAAGCTGATGAAACCGTCCATAGGACCCTTTAGAGTGGTGGAAAAGACTTCACCAGTTAACTTCAAAATTGTGCCGGTGAACGATATGAGGCGTCCTCGCCTAACCCATGTTGATAGGATCTTTAAAGCCCCACAGAGAAGGGTATTCGACACGTGGCATTTCCAGGAAACAGTTCGGGATGCGGGAGATGAACCTGAGTCACAGCACCTCGCACGAACCACATGGGAGTCCGAAGATGCAGAATTGTATGAAGATGATGAATGGGAGAGCCCAATGTGGATGCTACAGTCGGGCGACCCAACGCCCTCCGCAGCAATTCCGACTCCCTCAGAAACAGAACCCTTTGCAGCGCGAACCCGCATGATTGTAGATCCCTTACGAGTGCAGGGAAGCCAGGTCAAAAGTCCTCCAATCATTTCGCGGGCGTCGCTGAGACCAAGGGATGATTACGGGCGGGTGTTAAGGGCTAGTAACACCATGCCACACACTGACAGACGGGGAGCAGTCGACATTATAGTGGATCCCCAGGAAGACTGTGACACCACGATTATCTACGATGTTGAGAAGGAACTCGAAGACAGTGGAACGCAAGAATTTGGCATCGAGCGCAGATAAAAGCGGGCGTAGGAGCATCGAACGTGAGAGATCTGTGGAACTCGTGGATTCTCGAAGCTATGCCTCATATTTAAATTTTCTTTCCGCCTATCTCGACGGGTAGCAATGAACGTGTGATGAAATCCTTAAACTTTCCTTCCGCTCTCAGGGCACTTAAGTCCGGAATTAGGTGCCTTGCGACGGTGGGAAAGGGTTGAGTGTTTACAGTTAAAAAAAAATGGAATGATTGGATGAATAAACTTCATCCAGTCATCCCTTTTTTTTTTCTTTCATGGGGGATGGAATGTTACAGTGGACACTCCCCCCCCCCATCCTAAAACCTGAAGAAAACTTTAAAATTTGTCCGCCATGTCGCGTATTGTATGAGGCAGTTAGGAATCACAGTTCGGCAGGCTCACATGTTCTTTTACAGTTCAGTTTTTTTTATTTATTTCTCATTTACGTTGTTTTTTCTTTCGGATGTTCTCTAAATTAATTAACAAAATTGCGGGATAATTGGGAAGTCGCTCCAATGCTCTTGAAGGCATGAAACGCAATATTTTTGCCATTTTAAATTGTTTCTACCTGTGGGAAAATGTAGCACTCAATGGTTGCTCTGGAAATTGATAAGAGCAAAGCGATAGGCCCAGAAGAGGGCTTCTGGATTTCTTGATTAGGGGCCGATGTTATGACCCACCCCCGCCATTAATTTAGTAATTAATGGGCGTGGTTGATGTGTGAAATTAATTAAGTATTAATTATGTTCGAGGCTTGATTGGAGTTTAAAAGTGTAAACAGCAGATAAAGTTTTATCTGGGGGTTTGGAAAGAAAAGAGGCGACGAATTCTCTCTCTGGCTGGGTGGTCTCAGAATAGCTCTGTTAGGTCATAAATATCAGGGCGCAGCTGACGGGAAACTAAGCAACACGGAATGGTACCTTTCGAAGAGGGGTCCACTTGAGTAAATGAATGAAGATGGGGACAAAAGGTTTAGCGAATAATCGTAAATTAGTCGATTGTTTGGGGCATTTTCGAGAACAATTGCTCTCTGTGTGGTCCGTGCAGAAAAATAAGAGTTCGCACTTGGCATGAACATAAGGAAGAAAGTTAGTTGTCTGTGCGCTCTCCGATGTGAAAGGCTGGATGCCTTGATCTGCAAAAAAATGAATTGGGTAAAAAATGAAGCAGCAAACCTCCCCGCATTTGGTAAGAAATGGAGACAACTCGAGGCAGCTGGAGATGCCAGTTTGCCATAAAGACAGCAGAATGCCTAAATCCGCGGGATAAAGCAGAAATTTCTAGGCTGGAGCGTAATGGAACTCAGCGACTGTTTGGCCTAATGAAAGCCAAGTTACAGGGGAATTAAGAAGTCTGCGAGTGGACAGTGGTCATTCCTATGAGAAGCGAAGCCAAGCAAAGTCGGGTTCGGATGCCAACCACTGCAGTGTGGAATCGTCACCCCATTCATCCCCTACTGTGGAGGAAGTGAAGAGATGCGCTTGTCTTACGGGGTGAAGCGAGGCCCCATGTGTGCGTGTGTGTGGTCGCGTAAGCAGCGAAGCCACTACGTGTAAGTGCGACGGGATAAAAACATGTCGAAAGAAAAATATGAGCGTAAGAGCGGTGGCTTCGATACTCAACAAATATACAGGTGAAATGTTGAGTTGCCGATATACGCTTAAGGTAAAAGCACGTCTGATTTCGCTCGGCCGAGAAAATTAATCTTGGAAACCGCAACATCAGATGTGAGAGGGCCTATTTTGCTTAACGCCCACCTTCAAATCGTCACGAGAATAGATCAGTGTGCACTCTAATCATTGCAACAAAGTGCGGCGTGATATTACCATTTTTAATTGTGTGCTTCATTTACATCAAGCGTCAAAGTGAAGTGTTGAATCATCGGTGCTGCCACATGGTGCAAGTGTCTGTGTGTGTGTGTTTTTTTGTCGTGTGATATTATGTGATGCACAACGGATTTGCACAGCAAAGTCACGTAACTGTAAGTAGATGAATATTTCCTTTTTCTTTCTTCGCACATCTGCGAACTTGTGCCATCCCGACACCCAAAGCTGCATGGACATAGATGCAGTAATGCTGAGTGACTGAACCTCAGAGGAAATACCTGCACATACAGATTTCAACTTCTTACAGGGCCCATTTCCTGATTACTTTTTTTACATGAATAAGGGAGAAGGTGTGGCCACTAAATTCCGCTGGGCGGGACAGTTTCTTTTAACTTTGGTTCAGGACCAACGTCAGCGGGGCAGGGTTCTGCATGTGCATGCTTATTAGATTTAGTTAATTAACTTTGGCAGTATTTCGCACCTATAATCTTATACCGCAAATTAACGTGCTTGTGTATTTTGTGTCGCGAGTATTTTTAATGTGATCGTTTGCATATAATTTTTTTTTCATTCTCTAAGCAATTGTATATGAATATCACCTGCAGCTCTATTTAGTGTGTAAACGAGTAGTATCTCTTGTTCAGATATTCCGGTGGAGACTCAGTCGGCTGCGTTATCCGACAGTAAAGTGTGACACCGTATGCTGCCCACATATGAGGGGCAATTGTCTATGCGCCTAGAGAGCGCCGGATCTGTTTAAATCTCGCAGAACGTTATTAAATGTTGTGTTGTGTATTTGAGAATCATGTGTTATTTGCGAAAGTGAGTGTTGTACTGGCTGGTTGGGGATTGAATGTACCGGAGTAAGATCCGGACCACTACACTCAGTCACGAATTGGTGATTGCGGGTGAACCTCATCACAACTCTGATCCCAAAGTATCATTTTTTTTAGATTATTTTATTTTTTATTTGTTGTTGTTATTTTGTTCACAAGGTGGATTCACCCAAGCCTGTTATGCTTCGGGTCATTCTTCAACTTTTCATTTTTTATGTTCTGGTGTGAATCTTTGAGTGCAGCAGTGCACCTGAGATTCTCACCTGGTGCCGTGGCCAACTAAATTGTACTTCAGGTCTCAAGCACCGTTACCGGCAGACTCGGCAGGAACACTGCTAGTGCCGTGTAACATAAACAATAATTTTTTTCATGAATAATATGAGAAGTTCAGCATTTTACGTTAAGCATTTTTGCAACTACGATTTTTTCTAGTGCGTGAAAGGCAAATTGGTTGGACTGTATGAACATATTCATTTCACTTAAAACTTTTAGAAATTCTCTTCGTGTTCGATTTATTAAAATGAAAAAAAAATCGCCCTCTAATTACGTAACGAACACGAAAGCAAAATTTCTGATTTAGTGAGTATATTTCCTATTTCCTGAAAATACGGTAAGATATATGCTCAAATCTTGCAACTAAGTAGTTGCAAGATTTTTTAAAAACTTTTCACTGCCAGAAGAAACGACGAAAGAAGAAACGTTTCACTGCCAGAAGGTAAAAAAAAATTATAAATTAAAATCACTCAGGAAAAAATTATTTGTCAAATGAACATGGAAGGTATTAATTCATATCTTCGAATTTATGCACATAACATTACGAATTTTATACTGGGCAATCAGAATGTCACGTTTTTTTTTTTTTCTGCTTCGCGTAAACGTATTTTACACAAAAGGTATTTTCTCCAGCAGTATATTGTAAAGCAAACTTTTTTTTTTCATTTTTCAACTGAAACAGATATTGAAAATATCAACTAACACATTAACAGACTCCCCCCCCCCCCCAAAAAAAAAAACGGAGAACAAGCATCAACAAATGTGTTCCTTATGTATAAGTACTTTATTTTTGGCACGATACGCTTCTTGCAGAGAGAAACGTTTCACTGCCAGTATTCCTGAAACTATCCTTATACATGTCACTATAAACGACTATTTTGTAGAAGAGTTCAATTTTGACAATTCAAGTTCATAGTTCTCTTATCCGAATCTCAATCTCTACCACAACTTATTTTAAATTAAATTGTACGCAGAACATGATATCGTGTGAACAATTACGCTTAAATAACCTTTGAATTCACGGTGGGTTCAAAATCCTTTATTGGTACGGAAAATCCTTTATTGGTACGTGCTAGGGTGTTCGGCGCCCTTAGACAGGCCATCATTTTTGCGTTCCCAAAATTTATGCTATTCTTTGTGTGGCTAAACATATTGTATTTATTCAATAATTATTTCAAGATACGGAAATACAATAAACAGGAAGACAATAACGGAAACTACATCCATTTACTTATTGGTCCAATGTAAATTAAAATTTCATTTGGCGTGCTTTGTAGTTCACAAAATTACCAAGTCTTCAAATCTATGTCACGGGCAATTTCTCAATTTCTTGTTCTATCGATAGCGTAGATAACCTAACAAGATTATATCCTGGATCCTCCGAAAAAAAAAAAAAAAAAAAAAAAGGGAAGGGAAGGGGGGAAAAAAGGGAAGGAAAGAAAAAAAAGGAAGGGGGGAAAAAAGGGAAGGAAAGAAAAAAAAAAAAAAGGAAGGAAAAAAAAAAAAAGAATTGTAGCTGAATGAATATAGTAGTATAGGCCTCTCTTATCTTTCCCTTGTTCTCATTAGAAAATAGTCTGAGTGTGACAGTTGCTACTAGGTCGGCTTCTGACCATTCTTCCGAGATAGGTCCGAGTTCGAATTCCGGTGAGGCATGGATGTTGGGTTTGCCCTACGGCACTGGCTTCCCTGGAACCAGAGGCCCTAAATCAGGGACAGGCGACTGCTTATAGCCCATAGAATTTCTCACGGTGGTTGAAAAAACTCTTTAGACGCTGAGCATTGTCATTATGATAGAAGTGGACAGTTTCGATATTTCTATTGAAAGCCGGATAATACAGAATCCACTGCAGCCCTCAGGCGCCATCTGACTTATCTGCTGCATAGGGACGGCTTTGGTTTATGGCAGTTTTTCGACCGAGGAACACTTTCGCATCGACGTCGGTTTTACAGCAAGCTAAGCTGACTCACCGAGTCTATAAGCGTAGTTTTCAGTTTTTCACTTACTCAAGAAATATAAAAATTCACAAGTTATATAGAACATCGAAAAAGCAACGAAACATAAGGTTGCCTTTATTTTTATTTTCCCCTTATTTATTAACTCATTTTATTTTATCACCTCTAAATCTTGGAGCCCCTAAATTTTGGCACCCTAGGCAGCAGCCTAGTGGTTGAACCGGCCCTGGGTACGGAAGAAATCCATCTTCTTCGAAGGCTTGCATCTTTAGGAAAACTGAAAACAATGGCTTTTGTACGTTCTTTGTAATTAGATCTGTATAGAGGCACCCAATATTTTCCAGGCATGTTGTATACAAAGGCTAACTCACGTGCAAGACAACCGAAAGCTCCACACGGACCAATGCCAAATGAACGCGAAGCTAATATCGGTTTTCCCATTACGTTTGCCCTTTGACCCCTCTGAAGAGAGGGATTGCTGTCTGGATTGCTGTGGCCTTCTGACCGCGACGTCACACCACTTTGAAGTTCACGCGATGGGGCTTGCTCTCCAGGGGTTTTTGACCCATCTCGGACGAATTTCACGGATAAGGTTGTATCAGAAATATGCTTTGTTAATTCACGAAAGGAATCATGAAAAATGGCTCCTGAATTTCAGAAAATCTTTTACGATAACGAATACCAAATTCAAGAGTTCAGCAACAGTAATGGTTGGCTTCAAAAATAGGCGAGGATTATCAGCTAGAATACGGCACGGTGAAACAGCCGCAACTTTTGAAAGTTTAGTGGATAAAAGCAAGAAAAAAAAATGGAAAGAAAAAAGAAAAGAAAGTAAGAAAACACGTTCTTTTAAGAATTTTTGTTATTAACTTTACTTAATCACTGTGTTTGAATCCTTACGTTCTCTGAATTATAGATCCGATAGGCAAGAACGTATGTTTGTTTAATTTCTATTAATTTTATCCATTTTTTTATATGCATGAACTTCTTTTAACAGCCACACTTGCTTACCGCCAATTTAGCACGATGAACAAAATATAGCGGCGCAACAAGGTTCGACTGACACACACACTCACACACACACATGAATATTCATACACTAAGAGTGTGAGACAGGATCTTGGGCCCCGAAGTGAAATCCTACACCGTAAAACAATTTCTGAAATTCACGAGCCGCTTTCCGTGATGTCTTTCGTGAATTAACGAAGCATATTTCCGATACAATATTTTCCGTGAAATTACGGAAAGAAGCCTGAATTTCACGGATTTTCCGTGCTCCAGAAAAAATTCTGAATTTGCAGAACCCTTTCCTCAATTGCTCTTTTATATTGACTGCAAATTATCGTTTTTAAGATACGTTAACGGGGAATTCTGAATTCCCAGAAACCTTTCAGCAATTCCTTTCTTATATTGACGGTAAATTTTCGTTTTTAAGATGTCTTAACGGAAAATTCTGAATTTTCACAAACCTTTCCACAATTCCTTTCGTATATTAACGGGAAAACTCCGTTCTCACTTGTTAGAGATCCATATGACAAAAACATTCAGGTAATAGGACAGATTCCAGGGAATACTTGAAGTTTGATTAGTTGTTAAATTTCAATCGCCCCTCAAAAGAACTGATTTTGCAATTCTGTAGTGAGGTCGCATATTGATGGTAGCATATCCATGAACTTTGGTTATTGTGGCACAAGACATTTCTTCTCCCCCCCCCCACACGCACACACATTTTCTGCACCAGCTATATATTTTTTAACCGTAAGAAACGAGGCACTTAAATTATTGTACAGGTGATTGATTGTACGATGTCTATATGTATCAGTCTGTGGAATCCTTAAAACAAAAGCTGTTATAGCTACAAGAACAAATTTTACATTTACAAGTTTTGTGAGATATTACTGTAAAACAATACATTTAATCTTTTCTTAAAGATAATTCACCGCCCCGGTGGCGCACTGGCCTCTGATCATTCGGTCGAGAGGGGTCCGGGTTCGAATCCGCCAATAATACGCCAATAAATTCGGATAACTAGTATAGTTGTACTATCTTATATATAGTTGGTGTACAGTTCCTTGTGTTATTATTTATGTTTTGCAATCTCCGAGCAATGTGGAACGCCTTTAAACAATTCCGACAGCTTCGACTCAAATTGGAAAAGTAACGGTCCCACCTGGATTTTTTAACCGCCTGCAAGACGTCAGGTTTGATCCCGAAGTTCCTTAATTTTAAGACATCCGTAAATGGATCATGGTTCGAGAAGAAAAAGGACAAATTTCTTCACCAGACTCTATCAAGAATAGTGAACCTGAAAAGAAAGGAGGTCATGTCAATGGAATCCAAGTGTTATGCCCTACATATGAAGTTATATAGACTTTTTGATCCGATCACTTTCAACAACCTAACCCTCCGAGTAGACATGTTAGTCGAAAGACTCCAAACTTCCTTATCCTCCAGGCATAAAAAGAAGCTGGATTACCTGAAATCATCCCAGAATCCAAATCCTAAAGATATCACTATTCCCTTCGTCAACATTTCAAACCGTACGCTCACACTGGAAGAAAAGAAAGTTTTGGAACTTGGACCAAAGTTCTGCTTCCGAACGAGACCGAATCCCAAAACCGTCATTTCGGAGTTGGAGAGCGTTATATCGCGAGTTCCGGAAAACACCAAAGACGAACTACGCCACCTCTGTTGCTCTAGGCTTCGATCGCTTTACAATCCAAAACAATCGTCCAATGGATTTAATATTCCGAGACCGATTTCGAACCTTAAAAATGACCGTAATATAATATTAACACTAATGAAAAAATCCGGTCAGATAGCGATTATGGATGCCGCGGATTACAATCAGAAACTAGAGGACTTCATCTCCGCTTCTGGATCTATAGTACTACGAAGGAACCCTTTAAATTGTTGGATTGCCCAGGTACAAAGAGCTGCCAGGTTGACCGCTATCCCGGAGGATCTCAAGAAAGCCGTCAAATTGCCACCAGGCCCCCAGATCCTGAAGCTCTTTGGAAGACTTAAGCACCACAAGCCCGATAATCCATTGAGACCCATCGTGTCAAGGAGATCCTGTCAAGGAGATCCTGAATCGGACTTTATAGTAACTTCCACTCGAGATTTTATCACGAAAATCAAGCAACTCTCTGTCCAACAGCATGACATTATCGGTAGTTTCGACGTGGTTTCTCTTTATCCTTCGGTCCCCGTGCCGGAAGCCATCAGAACGTTAAAAGAAGCTATACATAATTCAGCACTTTATTCGCAAGAATCTTGCCACAGCATCTTCAAATTAATGGATTTAGTCTCAAATTCTAGTTACTATAGTTTCCGAGGAAAAATCTGTAAACAAACAAATGGCGCTCCGATGGGATCTTCACTTTCAGCAATTCTCGCGGAAGCCATCCTTCGCCCAATCGAGCAGCACATATTCACCAGCATTACCCCAAGACCTACCACTTGGCTCCGATATGCTGACGACGTATTTTTCATATGGCCTCATGGAAAGGAGACTCTCCCGCTCTTTTTGGATAAAATCAATGATATACACCCTACGATCAATTTCACTATGGAGTTAGAACACAATAATGCATTGCCTTATCTGGATGTTTTACTGAGTCAATCGCCTGAAAATCGCTTCCGTACACAAGTCTACTACAAACCCACTTCCGTCCCCAACCTGATGCTCCGTAGCTCATTCTGCCCGGCTGATTACAAGACAGCTTTATTCCGTTATCGAATCAGAAGAGCATTCGACATCTCCTCCGATGTTCCTTCTAGACTAAGCGAATTAAAAAGCGTTATCGATTTGGCAACCGAGGCAGGATACGATCCGGACATGGTACATAGATATATCGAAAGAAACAAAAAGAGGCATACCGATCTTTCTATGTCGCGGCTACGCTATCTGGGTTCTATTCCGTACGTACCAAATCTTTCCTATAAGCTCAAGAATGCGCTCAGAAAGATGAACCTCGGTGTCGGCATAAGATCTCCGACACCTTTATATGCTATGCTTAAGCGAAATACTGACGAGCTCCCATTTTCCAACGAAGCAGGTGTTTATGACGTCCCTCTACAATATCCGGATGGCTCCAAGCGATACTACATTGGGATGACTAAACGTTCATTTAGAATTAGAGTCAACGAGCATAAGAGGGACATAAAGAACGGAAAATTAACCACGGCCCTGTCCAGAGAAGTGCAGTTCAAGTCCGCCGATCCTATGTGGGATAACATAAAGAAATTAGCTGCCTACTCTACTCCAAAATCCACTGCCATTCGGGAAACATTGGAGATCATTACAAACGATGAGGCCTGCAATGATAGCGTCTCGCTAGAATTACCACGAATTTGGAACCAATTCTTCAAATAATGAATGCCTTTTGTTTTCCTCCAAGGATTCCGCGTGCAATACGAACATGATCTCTCGCGTTTTTATTGAATAATTACGTTCGCATCTCTTCGTTTATTGTCAAGTCAACTCACCGCGTTCAAATTGTTGAAACGTTCTATTATCCAGTTTGCAGTTTGCTGTCTACCTTCCTTGAGAAAGCCATCTGGTTGATGTGCGAAAGCTTGGAAACCTTGATTTTATATACGCCAAGAAATTCGGATAACTAGTATAGTTGTACTATCTTATACTTGTGTTATTATTTAATGAATGCTGTGTTTGTCTTACGGCACTGGGTCTCTCCCTTCCCTGGAGTCAGTGGTCCTAAATTAGGGACGGACGATTGCTTATAGCCTACAGAGTTGCTCACGGTGGTCAAACGTGCAATAAAATAAATAAATAAATAAACAAGTTAGTAAAATCATGCAATGCATTGATTATAATACGCTTTCCAACATTACAGAAATCATTAATCAAGTTATCACTGAAGTTATGAGAATAATGTCTGTGGAATAAATCTCGGTCCTGTGCCCTGACCTTTGATCCCATTTCAATGATATTCAACAGAACCGGCTTGGTATACCTCCGAAATAACATGATAAAGTTTTGTCGCAATCGAAGCATTTTTACGTAAGTTATGATGCATAAGGGCTATGGAATAGATCCCGCTTCTGTATCCTAACCTTTGACCCCATTTCGCCCATTTTCAATAAGGTTTGTCGCCAGGTGGTCCCCTACCACATACTAAAATTTCATCAAATCGAACCTTTTTTACGTTAGTTATGGCGCATAACAGCAGTGGAATGGATTCCTCTCCTATGTACTGACCTTTGACACCATTTCGTTCACTTTAAATAGGGTTCCTTCCCAGGTGATATCCTACCAGATACTAAAATTTCATCGAAATCCAACGGTTGTTACGCGAGTTATCGTGCTGATGGACATACGCACACAACGCGTGACGTAATGAGGCAGATGGGAATTGCGACGCCCGCCGCAAGAGTGTGACGTCATAAATCTTTAATAGGATCCACACACAACGCTTGACGTAAAGAGACAGATGGCGTGACCGCGCGCCAACATTCTCAAACGCGAGTTGTGACGTCATAAGATTTCTAAGCATTGGTAACATTAATGGAACAACGCCATCACTAAAAACGTTATAATTCGGGATGGTTATTTAAACTACTAAACGAATTCTTCTAAAGTCGAGATCAAGCTAAATCGATTTCGAGTACCAGAAAACGATAGGTTAACGACTTTCATCAAAATTCTTAGAGCCGTTTTCAAAATAAAATGTACATACATACATACAAGAATTGCTACTTTAAGGTGGACGTCAAGTAACTTTGCTTCCTATACTTCCAATGGAAAAACTTGTGTACACATTTTCTTCACAATTAATGCGTTCCCAAGGATGAAAATTTGAACATCGATGAAAATATCTTCATTTTATAACTTGCAATACTTAATATTTTCTAAAACATAACCATATTTATGCAATTCAACATTTGTTTGTCTACTGACGTCATCTTTTTTCTGGACAATTAATGCGTTCACAAGGATGAAAAATTTGAACATTGATTAAAATAGCTTCATTTCATAACTTGGAATACTTAATATTTTCTAAACCATAACCGTAATTATGCAATCCAACATTTTTTTGTCCACTGACGTCATCAAAGTACAGGTCGCGCCATCTTTTCTCTGGTTTCAACACCACGAAAGGAAAAGTTATTGATTTTTAATATAATTATGGTTATGTTTTAGAAAATATTACGTTTTCCAAGTTATAATATGAAGTTATTTTAATCGATGTTCAAATTTTCATCCTTGGGAACACATTAATTGTGAAGGAAATGTGTACAAAAGTTTTTCCATTGGAAGTATAGGAAGCAAAATTGCTTGACGTCCACCTTAATAATATGGGATAAGGACAATGGAATGGATCGCAATCCTATGTCCTGACCTTTGACCACATTTCGTCCATTTTCAATAGGGTTTGTCCCCAGGTGGTCCCCTACTACATACTGAAATTTCATCGAAATCGAACCATTTTTACGCACGTTATGACGCATAAGGGCAATGAATGCATCCCGATCTTATGTCCTGACCTTTGAACCCACTTCACCCATTTTGAATAGGGTTCGTCCCCAGGTGGTCTCCTACCACATAGTAAACTTTCATTGAAATCGAACCATATTTTCGCAAGTTATGATGCATAAGGGTAATGGAATGATCCCGCTTCTACGTCGTGACCTTTGACCCCATTTGTCCCATTTTCAATAGGGTTCGTCCCCGGGTGGTCCCCTACCACATACTAAAATTTCATCGAAATCGACCCATTTTTACGCCAGTTATCGTGCGGACAGACGGACGGACGGACGGACAAAGCTGGAGCATATACGCTTCTTCAACCTACGGTTGGAAAGCGTGAAATAGATAATTCCTTTCTTATATTGACGGTTAATTGCAGTTTTTGAGATGTGTTAACGTAAAATTATGAATTCTCAGAAATCTTTCAACAATTCCATTCTTATATTGACGGTAAATAGCTGTTTTTAAGATGTCTTAGCGAGAAATTCTGAATTCTCAGAAACTTTTCAGCAATTCCTTTCGTACATTAACGGAAAAACACCGTTCTCACTTTTTCTCTATCCATAAGACGAAAACATTCCGGTCGCCGCCCGGTGCGCAGTGGTCTAAGCAATGGCTTCTGACCATTCGTTCGATAGGGGTCCGGTTTCGAATCCCGGTGAGGCATGGATGCTGTGGTTGTCTCCCTTCCCTGGAACCAGTGGCCCTAAATTAGGGGCGAGCGACTGCTTATAGCATACTGAGTTGTTCACGGTGGTCTTTAAACCTACAATTAAAAAAAAAACGAAAAAAAAAAAACGTTGCGATGATACGTAGGAGAGATCCGCGGGAATACTCGAGGTTTGATTAACTGTTAAATTTCAAACGTTGGTTAAGCGAACTAATTTTGAAGTTCTGTTGCGAGATCGCATATTGTGGTAGCACATCCACGAAATTTGGTTATTGTGGTTCAGGATATTTCTTCTCCTCTCTCGCATTGCAAGGTGCGATCAAAAAGTTCCGAGTCTAGGCCGATATACCACAAAGTACTTACGTTACTTAAGTCTGGCTATGATCTCCCTCAGAGCAGACTCCTTGGGCAGCGAGACACCGCTGCCAGCGTTTTTGCCACGCTCCCTGGAAGTCCTGTTCGCGAACCGTGTCAAGCACCGTCTGCGATTCGCACTGGATCTCGTCGACGATTTCAAAACGGAAACTCTTAAGCTTTAACTTCATCTTCGGCAACAGAAAGAAGACTCAGGGGTCCAAATCTGGCGAGTAAGGCTAGTCATGCTGTTGCGGCTGCAAAACTGGCGTGTTGCTAACACTCTGTGAGCTGCTGCATTCTCGTGATGGAGCAGGAAATCGCCCCTGCGCGACATTTCGGGACGTTTGCGGCGTATGTCCTCCCTAAGACGCCGCAGAACATCGTAGTAAGAAAGGGGGCCTGGCCTTGGGGGACGAATTCACGGTGCACAACATCACGAATGTCGAAAAACACGATGAGCATGCTTTTTTTTTTTTTTTTTTTTTATTGGAGGTTTAACGACCACCGTGAGCAACTCAATGGGCTATAAGCAGTCGCCCGTCCCTAATTTAGGGTCACTGGTTCCAGGGAAGGGAGAGAACCAGTGCCGTAAGACAAACACAACATCCATGCCTGACGGGATTCGAACCCGGACCCCTTACGGACGAATGATCAGAGGCCAACGCCTTAGACCACTGCGCCACCGGGGCGGCGAGCATGCTTTGGTTGCACGCGTTCCGAACCTGTCGGGCCTTCTTCGGTCGTGGAGATGCCGGGCTCTTTCACTGCGACGACTGTTGTTTGGTTTTTAGGTCGTAACCGTAAACCCAAGTCTCGTCCCCAGTGATGACCCGCGACAGGAACGTTAGTTCATTCACCGCCTGCTGACGAAGATCTTGACAGAGTTCGACACGGAGCGCCTTCTGTTCGGGGTTCAGAATCTTTGGCGCAAACTTTGCAACAATGCGGTGCATGTTCAAAACCGACGTCAGAAATTATTGCACTGTTCCGTATGACACATTGACGATGGTAGCAATGTCTTGAATGATTCTCCGGTGATCCTCATGCACCAGTTTCCTAATTTTGTCCACATTTTCGAGGGTTTTGCTCGTGGACGGTCACTCTGACCTCTCGTCGTCTTCCAGTGCCGTTCTGCCGCTCTTGAAACGCGAGTGCCACTCAAAACACCTCGCACGACTCATTCCTTCACTGCCATAAGCCTGCCGCAACATTTCATGCGTCTCCGTTCCCGATTTGCCGAGTTTGATGCAGAATTTGATGTTCGCTCGCTGCTCTAGTTTGCACTCCATACCGAAATCGCAGCTGTGTTCTGAACGTGGTCACCAAATATCGTGTAGCACAGCTCCCGATGTTCACAGAACGACGCCACTCGGCACAATGACTCATGAAGGTCACTGCTCTCGACCGCTGCTCACGCATCCGGGTACTGCCATCTGTTGGCGCGCTACATACCTAGTCTCGGAACTTTTTGATCGCACTACGTACATTCTGTTACCGTAAGAAACCGGGTACTTAAATTATTGTACAGGTGATTGTACAATGTCTGTGTATCAATATTTGGAAACCTTATAACAAAAGTTATTGTAGCTATCAAGAGTAAATTTTATATTTAGAAGTTTTGTGAAATAATACTATATAACATTACATTTAACCTTTTCTCAAAGATAATTGAAAGTTATTGTAAGTTTGAAAAAAAGGAATTCAAGTTCCAAAACATTCTGTTGCTTCCAAAAATCACAATGGAAAAAATAATGATTTGTGATAAGTCCTCCTACAGAAAAGAAAAGAAAACTAATACATACGTATTCAAAAAAATAATAAGCTTCAACGGATAATAAAATAACTAAATCACCAGCGTTAATGAAGAATTTTTTTTTTTTTCGTGGGATAAGTTTTACCTTGGACGTGAGTGCGGTTTCGAAGACGTTATGGTTCAGTGGTTAAGACGCGCGGCTTGTGTAGACCTAACCCAATCGACCTCGGTTCGATTTCAGCTGCTAGCGCGAAAGGTTTGTCCGGTGTAAGGGCTGAAAAATCCGGGATTTCGATTTTGCAAAATTTCTGTATAAATTCGGAAAAACTTGAAACGGACTTTTCTGAAACAAACAGAATTACTGACTGTTTTTTTTTTTTTTTTTTTTTTTTTTGATTGGAGGTTTAACGACCACCGTGAGCAACTCAAATGGGCTATAAGCAGTCGCCCGTCCCTAATTTAGGGTCACTGGTTCCAGGGAAGGGAGAGAGCCAGTGCCGTAAGACAAACACAACATCCATGCCTGACCGGGATTCGAACCCGGACCCCTTACGGACGAATGATCAGAGGCCAACGCCTTAGACCACTGCGCCACCGAGGCGGCGAATTACTGACTGTGAGAGCGAGAACATTAGCGATGCACGACACATAATTAATGGAACATTACGCCTGTGTAATCAAGAAATCACACATTAAATGAACTGGTAACAAGGACATTAGGTTTTATAATGTAATACAAAAATTAATGTTTGTTGTATGGGCGTACGACGAAAAACCACCATATATGTATTTTTCTAATGGAACCTAGAATGTATTCCACGAAGACAAAGAACTTTCGAAAGTCCCAGAACATTTTGTAAAATATTTGGAAGCTACAAAGAAAGCCAGAAGTTCTCACGCTCAGGAAAAGAGACACCTTTCTCGGGTACGATAAAGATCGACCCATTAAGATAATGGCATCCGGCAAACATTGTTTAACGAAGGACAGACGCCGAGAAGTCTGGCTGTCTGCACATCAGCATTGTATGTGGGCAGCAAAAATGTATTGTGTTGACATATGCTTGTATCTTTTGCGGTAGGTTAAGCCAGTCTAAGAAACACCGCCGATGAGGTACATCAAACGGTCTGGCTATCCAGTGGAAAGAACAAACGCCCGCCGAACTGATAGGCGTGTCGACGCCGTCGAGGGGAGGCGGAGGAGCAAACGCGCTGGCCACGATGACGTTGCTTGTCAACAGAAAGAGGAGTAGTAGGCCCTCGGGCCAACGAAGCGGCAGTGGCGTACGTACAGTGAGAAGGTGAACGAGGAGAGAGCGCCAAGCGAAAAGGGTTGTCTGTCGGTTGTTCGCGGAACGGAGGGGAGCAAGGAAGCTCCAGCTGACGTGACTCGAAGGTTTTTCGGGTTCGTGTGTACCCAGAGTAGGGGTACGAGATGGTCCAGTCATACCATACACGGTGACGGAACTATTATTTTCTAGGTTAAGGAAAATCGGCGACACAAGTCTCAGGAAGAGACACTCTCACGATTTCTTCCGTTAGCCGGAGAGTGTAACTTAGAAATCTGGGAAACAGGTCCCCGAGACGGGAACTCTCACAGATTGCGTTGATCATCGGATAGATAGGAAACCACGGAGAGATAAAGCTCTTAGGCGTTATCGAGAAAGACTCTCTCTCTATAGTTCAAGAGCGTCGGTAGATGATAGGCGCCAATTGGTAGGTTGGCCGATTACAAACTTTTCTCTTTCCACTGGAAGAAAGACATTTGATGTTCACTGCTGGCCACCCAAAATGCAACATCAAGAAGGAAGCGTCCGATTGGCCTGAAATTCGCAGCATGCGTCGCCTGCGATAGGACATGCAAACGATTAGCATTACAGGGCATATGCAAATCATGTGCTCCCGGCACGCCACCAAGAAGCACTATAAGAAGGGTGCACAGAAGGTGGGGTGAAAATGTGTCTTGCCATTCCGCAGTCCGGGTGCGGCAGACCTGTGTGTGGGAAGCTTCCCGATGCCTCGTCGCAGAATACGGCAGTCATTCCAGCACGTTTCGGGGTTCAACAGAGGACGAATAGTGACTTATCGCGACAGCGGTTTATCGTACCGAAACATCGGCGCCAGTGTTGGACGACATCCATCCACAATGAGGCGAGTATGGATTCGGTGGGTGCAGAAGGGACGGACGGACCTACGTGAGCGATTGCCGCAGCCGCGGCGCACCACCAAACGAGAGGACCGGCATGTTGTGTGGCGGGCATTGACGGCTCGCACCGCCACATCACGAACGTTAGCGCAGGAATTAGGGTGTGTTGCGCAACAACCTATGTCAGCACGTACCGTTCGACGTCGTCTGCAGGAGCGGGGACTTGTCGCACGGAGCGCATTGCTCCGATTACCATTGACGTTACACCACCGGCGAGTGCGGCGGCAGTGGGCCGTTAAACGCCGCACCTGGACTATGGAATGGCACGACATTGTCTTCTGCGAGGAATCACCGCGGCGAGAGACTGTATGACGCCTGCATTATGCATCGCCATACCGGTACTTCGCCTGGCGTTATGGTTTGGGGCGCAATTGGATATGACACCCGCACCCTTCTGGTACGCATCGCCGGTACACTCAACAGCCATCACTACATCGCCGACGTTTTGGAGCCTGTAGTCCTCCCTTACCTGCAGGACCTGCCAGCGGCCACGTTTCAACAGAACAATGCGCGCCCGCACGTGTCACGCATCGTGCAACAATTTTTCACGGCCCACCAGGTGTCACTGCTGCCGTGGCCAGCCTGTTCTCCCGATATGTCGCCCATCGAACACGTCTGGTCGCTGATCGGCAACCGAGTGGCCTGGCAAGCACCACCCGCAGCTACGCTTGATGAACTTTAGCAACGTGTGGAAGCAGCCTGGACCGACATACCCCAAGCCCACATCCAAAGCCTCTTTCGTTCGATGCCGCGGCGTGTAGCGGCCGTTATTGCCAGCCATGGGGGCCCCACGAACTATTGATGCCTGCGTGTTCCGCAAGTCGCACGGGCCTGTAAGCTCAATCGTTTCATCTTTGTATCTGTTCCTATGTGTCCAGTAAATCTGGCTTTGCTATCTCGTGTCCTTCTTGGTGTTGCATTTTGGGTGGCCAGCAGTGTATCACTACGGAGAGCGTTTTCTTTTTCTACGGACAAGCTTACCTGAAAAAGCCTCCTATATTATTCATTTAATGTTGTTACGTTTCAATCATGTCTTTCAGCAATTACTTTTTAGTAATTGGTAGTTTTTATCTGTAGCTTTTCGGCAGTTTCAGTCTATCCTCCTGGTTCACAGATATTCTTTATAGTAAAGTGGGGAGGAGCGTCCGCTCACTCAAAATTAATATTGGGGTAAGTTCTTAGGAACGAACCTGGTGCTTCTATTGGCTGTGAGGTGGTCCTATAACGTGGACGACTGCGAAACATAATTTAGGGCGTGCCCACATAATTAGCTGGGTACGTTCGCCCCTACACTGACTGTGAAAAATCTGTGAAAATACGGAAGGTAAAAGAAACAAGCACTTTTAGAAACGGAAATTTCGTTAAAAAACGGACACTTACCGGCAACTTTGCTGCGCGTTATTTCCGTATATTCACACCACTTATTTTTTACAGTGCGGGTCTTCCCCGAAATGAATTCTGGGCTGCGTCAAAGAACGAATTTTTAGGAAAATTAATATTTTCTCATAACAACACATATTTTCGAAAATGTACATATACACTGCTGGCCACCCGAAATGCAACACCAAGCAGGACATGAGACAGCAAAGCCAGATTTGGTGGACACATAACAACAGATACAAAGATGAAACGATTGAGCTTACAGGCCCGTGCGACTTGCGGAACACGCAGACATCAAAAGTTCGTGGAGCCCCCATGGCTGGCAATAACGGCCGCTACACGCCGCGGCATCGAACGAAAGAGGCTTTGGATGTGGGCTTGGGGTATGTCGGTCCAGGCTGCTTCCACACGTTGCTACAGTTCATCAGGCGTAGCCGCGGGTGGTGCTTGCCGGGCCAACCGGTTGCCGATCAGCAATCAGACGTGTTCGATGAGCGACACATCGGAAGAACAGGCGGGCCACGGCAGCAGTGACACCTGGTGAGCCGTGAAGAATAGTTGCACGATGCGTGCCAAGTGCGGGCGCGCATTCTCCTGTTGAAACGTGGCCGCTGGCAGGTCCTGCAGGTAAGGGAGGACTACAGGCTCCAAAACGTCGGAGATGTAACGGTGGCTGTTGAGTGTACCGGCTATGCGTACCACAAGGGTGCGGGTGTCATATCCAATTGCGCCCCAAACCATAACGCCAAGCGACGGGCCGGTATGGCGATGCATAATGCGGGCGTCATACAGTTTAACGCTGCGGTGCCGCCACACGCGGATCAGATCATCGTGGTGTTGCAGGCAGAAGCGGGATTCGTCGCAGAAGGCAATGTCGTGCCATTCGGTAGTCCAGGTGCGGCGTTCAAAGGCACAATGCCGAAGCACTCGCCTGTGGTGTAGCATCAATGGTAATCGGAGTTGTGGGCTCCGTGCGACAAGTCCCCGCTCCTGCAGACGACGTTGAACGGTACGTGCTGACACAGGTTGTTGCGCAACACACCCTAATTCCTGCGCTAACGTTCGTGATGGGGTGGTGCGAGCCGTCAATGCCCGCTGCACAACATGCCGGTCCTCTTGTTCGGTGGTGTGCCACCACAGCGGCAATCGCTCACGTCGGTCCGTCCGTCCCTCCTGCACTCACCGAATCCATTCTCGCCTCACTGTGGCTGGATGTCGTCTCACACGTGCGCCGATGTCTCGGTACGATATACCGCTGTCGCGATAAGCCACTATTCGTCCTCTGTTGAACTCCGAAACGTGCTGGAATGACTGCCGTATTCTGCCACGAAGCATCATGAAGCTTCACACGCACAGGTCCGGCAGCTCAACACACTTCCACTACTTACACCCCAGCTTCTGTGCACCCTTCCTATAGTGCTTCTCGGTGGCGTGCCGGGCGCATATGCCCTGCAATGCTAATCGTTTGTATGTCCTCTCACGGGCGACACATGCTGCAAATTTCAGGGCAATCGGATGCTTCCTTCTTGGTGTTGCATTTTGGGTGGCCAGCAGCGTAAATACACATTTTCCAAAATGTCGTATACGACAATCAAATTTGTATAATGGGGAAAACATACAAATGTCGTATGCGACAAATTTGTATGTTTTCCCTATTTTTATTTTTTTATTTTTTTGTGTAAATACACCCGAAATAAAAATTCAGCGAAAAAAAAAATAATAATAATAAACAGAAAAGGTATGTTTGAGATTTTTGTAGAGGATTTTAGGAATGTAGTGCCTGACACGAGGTCTCAAACAACTCTTAGAAGTAGGAAGCTAGGAGATTTGGGCTAGAGTGCCCGACCAAGAAGATCCACGAGGACCGAGGACACGTTTCATTGGCGTCAGCATGTTGGCGAATGAGGTTATTCTCTTTTCGCTCGGAGAAGCGAAACCGGGACAGAGCCGTAGCCAGGCAGAGAGGATGGAAAGGGCGGCTGATGACTGAGGTCGGGCAAAGGATATAAAGGAGGTCATGCACTGGACTGCAGTGTGAGTTCTTAGGTCGGGCAAAAGGAAACACGGGTAAGGCGCCGCCAGACCTGGCCCTCCTTTGGCTACAGCCCTGAACCGGAAGTTTTCCATACCCACGAAAGCTTAGGAATCAAAATCCAACACGGAGAGTATATATACGCCGCTCGTGTTATTGTCGTCGTTGTTGATGCGGTTCTGTTGAATTGCTGCAGTCAGCATATTCTTTCTGCGATATTAATCTGGTCCTATATTACGTGCCAAAATGCGGTTGTAAAATGCACTGGGTTCATTATTTCTAGGAGCTGTGTAACTGCGCGGAATAAATTTCTGTGTTGAGTTTTAACAAGTGTTTTGCCTCTTCATTGTGAGTTTGTGAGTGAAAAAGGATCGTACGAATCCGAAACCCAAGAAAAGTAACAACAAGTTATAGTAAAATCATGCAATGCATTGATTATGATACGCTTTCCAACATGCCAGAAATTGCGCGCAGACAACCCCCCTACCCTGACTATTGATTCGTTCAGTATACCTCCGGAACAACATACTAAAGTTTTGTCGCAATAGGAGCATTTTTTAGTCAAGTTATGAGGATAATGGCTTTGGAATAAATCTCGCTTCTGCGCCCTGACTTTTACCCCATTTCGATTATATTAAACGGAATTGGTTCAGTATACCTCCGGAACAACATACTAAAGTTTTGTCACAATAGAAGCATTTTTAGTCAAGTTAGGAGGATAATGGCTGTGGAATAAATTCCGCTCCTGTGTCCTGACCTTTGACCCCATTTCTATTATATTCAATTGAACTTGTTCAGTACACCATCGGAACAACATGATACAGTTTTGTTGCAATCGAAGCATTTTTACGTAAGTTATGGCGCATAAGGGCGATGGAATGAATCCTGCTCCTATGTCCTGATCTTTGATCCCATTCTGTCCATTTTTACGCCTTTTTACGAGTATTTTACGCGTCACGTAGAAAATATTTTTTTACGCGTAACTTCCCAACCCTGGTGTCGAAGTTGGAATTACGCACAAAGATAACTTGAAAAATATTCGGACACCATAAAATAATAATTAGAAAAAATTTACTTTAGAAACGGGTTCTGGGCCCCGGTGCCATATCACCCCCCCCCCCCCCACACACACACACACAAACACAGACCACCACCGCCCTACACCCCACTCTCGTCAGGCCTGTTGACATGATTCAGTTCAGGACGCCAAACATCTGCACACAAAAAAAAAAAACAAGTTAGTAAAATCATGCAATCCATTGATTATGATACACTTTCCAACATACTAGAAATCATTACTCAAGTTATGAGGAAAATGGCTGTGGAATAAATCTCACTCCTGTGCCCTGACCTTTGATCCCATTTCGATTATATTCAGCAGAACTGGTTCAGTATATCTCCGGAACAACATGATAAAGTTTTGTCACAATCGAAGCATATTTACGTAAGTTATGACTCATAAGGGTGATGGAGTGGATCCCGCTCCTATGTCTTGACCTTTGACCCTATTTCGTCCATTTTCAATAGGGTTCGTCCGCAGGTTGTCCCCTACCACAATAAAATTTCATCGAAATCGAACCATTTGCGCGAGTTATCGTGCGAACAGAGAGACAGACGGACAAAGCTGGAGCATATACGCTTCTTCAACCTATACGGTTGAAAAGCGTAAAAAACAGTAATGTTACAGTGGACACCCCCCTCCCCCATCCTAAAACCTGAAGAAAACTCTAAAATTTGTCCGCCATGTCGCGTATGGTATGAGGTAGCTAGGAATCACAGTTCGGCAGGCTCACATGTTCTTTTACAGTTCAGTTTTTTTATTTATTTCTCATTTACGTTGTTTTTTCTTTCGGATGTTCTCTAAATTAATTAACAAAATTGCGGGATAATTGGGAAGTCGCTCCAATGCTCTTGAAGGCATGCAACGCAATATTTTTGCCATTTTAAATTGTTTCTACCTGTGGGAAAATGTAGCACTCAATGGTTGCTCTGGAAATTGATAAGAGCAAAGCGATAGGCCCAGAAGAGGGCTTCTGGATTTCTTGATTAGGGGCCGATGTTACGACCCACCCCGCCATTAATTTAGTAATTAATGGGCGTGGTTGATGTGTGAAATTAATTAAGTATTAATTATGTTCGAGGCTTGATTGGAGTTTAAAAGTGTAAACAGCAGATAAAGTTTTATCTGGGGGTTTGGAAAGAAAAGAGGCGAAGAATTCTCTCTCTGGCTGGGTGGTCTCAGAATAGCTCTGTTAGGTCATAAATATCAGGGCGCAGCTGACGGGAAACTAAGCAACACGGAATGGTACCTTTCGAAGAGGGGTCCACTTGAGTAAATGAATGAAGATGGGGACAAAAGGTTTAGCGAATAATCGTAAATTAGTCGATTGTTTGGGGCATTTTCGAGAACAATTGCTCTCTGTGTGGTCCGTGCAGAAAAATAAGAGTTCGCACTTGGCATGAAAATAAGGAAGAAAGTTTAGTTGTCTGTGCGCTCTCCGATGTGAAAGGCTGGATGCCTTGGATCTGCAAAAAATGAATTGGGAAAAATGAAGCAGCAAACCTCCCCGCATTTGGTAAGAAATGGAGACAACTCGAGGCAGCTGGAGATGCCAGTTTGCCATAAAGACAGCAGAATGCCTAAATCCGCAGGATAAAGCAGAAATTTCTAGGCTGGAGCGTAATGGAACTCAGCGACTGTTTGGCCTAATGAAAGCCAAGTTACAGGGGAATTAAGAAGTCTGCGAGTGGACAGTGGTCATTCCAATGAGAAGCGAAGCCAAGCAAAGTCGGGTTCGGATGCCAACCACTGCAGTGTGGAATCGTCACCCCCATTCATCCCCTACTGTGGAGGAAGTGAAGAGATGCGCTTGTCTTACGGGGTGAAGCGAGGCCCCATGTGTGCGTGTGTGTGGTCGCGTAAGCAGCAGCGAAGCCACTACGTGTAAGTGCGACGGGATAAAAACATGTCGAAAGAAAAATATGAGCGTAAGAGCGGTGGCTTCGATACCTAACAAATATACAGGTGAAATGTTGAGTTGCCGATATACGCTTAAGGTAAAAGCACGTCTGATTTCGCTCGGCCGAGAAAATTAATCTTGGAAACCGCAACATCAGATGTGAGAGGGCCTATTTTGCTTAACGGCCACCTTCAAATCGTCACGAGAATAGATCAGTGTGCACTCTAATCATTGCAACAAAGTGCGGCGTGATATTACCATTTTTAATTGTGTGCTTCATTTACATCAAGCGTCAAAGTGAAGTGTTGAATCATCGGTGCTGCCACATGGTGCAAGTGTCTGTGTGTGTGTTTTTTGTTTTGTCGTGTGATATTATGTGATACACAACGGATTTGCACAGCAAAGTCACGTAACTGTAAGTAGATGAATATTTCCTTTTTCTTTCTTCGCACATCTGCGACCTTGTGCCATCCCGACACCCAAAGCTGCATGGACATAGATGCAGTAATGCTGAGTGACTGAACCTCAGAGGAAATACCTGCACATACAGATTTCAATTTCTTACCGGGCCCATTTCCTGATTATTTTCATGAATAAGGGAGAAGGTGTGGCCACAAATTCCGCTGGGCGGGACAGTTTCTTTTAACTTTGGTTCAGGGCCAAAGCGAGCGGGGCAGGGTTCTGCATGTGCATGCTTATTAGATTTAGTTAATTAACTTTGGCAGTATTTCGCACCTATAATCTTATACCGCAAATTAACGTGCTTGTGTATTTTGTGTCGCGAGTATTTTTAATGTGATCGTTTGCATATAATTTTTTTCATTCTCTAAGCAATTGTATATGAATATCACCTGCAGCTCTATTTAGTGTGTAAACGAGTAGTATCTCTTGTTCAGATAGTCCGGTTAAGACTCAGTCGGCTGCGTTATCCGACAGTAAAGTGTGACACCGTATGCTGCCCACATATGAGGGGCAATTGTCTATGCGCCTAGAGAGCGCCGGATCTGTTTAAATCTCGCAGAACGTTATTAAATGTTGTGTTGTGTATTTGAGAATCATGTGTTATTTGCGAAAGTGAGTGTTGTACTGGCTGGTTGGGGATTGAATGTACCGGAGTAAGATCCGGACCACTACACTCAGTCACGAATTGGTGATTGCGGGTGAACCTCATCACAACTCTGATCCCAAAGTATCATTTTTTTAGATTATTTTATTTTTTATTTGTTGTTGTTATTTTGTTCACAAGGTGGATTCACCCAAGCCTTATGCTTCGGGTCATTCTTCAACTTTTCATTTTTTATGTTCTGGTGTGAATCTTTGAGTGCAGCAGTGCACCTGAGATTCTCACCTGGTGCCGTGGCCAACTAAATTGTACTTCAGGTCTCAAGCACCGTTACCGGCAGACTCGGCAGGAACACTGCTAGTGCCGTGTAACATTAATGATGCCGTTGTCCCAGGATCGATACCTATATTTTGCAGCTAGCGGAACAACACTCATGTTCGTAAAATAAGTGCGAATTGACTGCCATTACTATTTTTATTTAGTTTTGTTCGGTGCGAATTTTGTATAATTTAGCATTAAGTAAGCCTTAAGCTGTTTTGTAAGAACTGCCATAATTTTAGTGGGTAAGAAAAACAAAATGGCTAACACGAAGACAGTGGAACGCAAGAATTTGGCATCGAGCGTAGATAAAAGCGGGTGTAGGAGCATCGAACGTGAGAGATCTGTGGAACTCGTGGATTCTCGAAGCTATGCCTCATATTTAAACTTTCTTTCCGCATATCTCGACGGGTAGCAATGAACGTGTGATGAAATCCTTAAACTTTCCTTCCACTCCGGGCACTTAAATCCGGAATTAGGTGCCTTGCGACGGTGGGAAAGGGTTGAGTGTTTACAGTTAAAAAAAAAATAGAGTGATTGGATGAATAAACTTCATCCAGTCATCCCACTTTTTTTTTCTTTCATGGGGGGATGGAATGTTACAGTGGACACCCCCCCCATCCTAAAACCTGAAGAAAACTCTAAAATTTGTCCGCCATGTCGCGTATGGTATGAGGTAGCTAGGAATCACAGTTCGGCAGGCTCACATGTTCTTTTACAGTTCAGTTTTTTATTTATTTCTCATTTACGTTGTTTTTTCTTTCGGATGTTCTCTAAATTAATTAACAAAATTGCGGGATAATTGGGAAGTCGCTCCAATGCTCTTGAAGGCATGCAACGCAATATTTTTGCCATTTTAAATTGTTTCTACCTGTGGGAAAATGTAGCACTCAATGGTTGCTCTGGAAATTGATAAGAGCAAAGTGATAGGCCCAGAAGAGGGCTTCTGGATTTCTTGATTAGGGGCCGATGTTACGACCCACCCCCGCCATTAATTTAGTAATTAATGGGCGTGGTTGATGTGTGAAATTAATTAAGTATTAATTATGTTCGAGGCTTGATTGGAGTTTAAAAGTGTAAACAGCAGATAAAGTTTTATCTGGGGGTTTGGAAAAGAAAAGAGGCGAAGAATTCTCTCTCTGGCTGGGTGGTCTCAGAATAGCTCTGTTAGGTCATAAATATCAGGGCGCAGCTGACGGGAAACTAAGCAACACGGAATGGTACCTTTCGAAGAGGGGTCCACTTGAGTAAATGAATGAAGATGGGGACAAAAGGTTTAGCGAATAATCGTAAATTAGTCGATTGTTTGGGGCATTTTCGAGAACAATTGCTCTCTGTGTGGTCCGTGCAGAAAAATAAGAGTTCGCACTTGGCATGAAAATAAGGAAGAAAGTTTAGTTGTCTGTGCGCTCTCCGATGTGAAAGGCTGGATGCCTTGGATCTGCAAAAAATGAATTGGGAAAAATGAAGCAGCAAACCTCCCCGCATTTGGTAAGAAATGGAGACAACTCGAGGCAGCTGGAGATGCCAGTTTGCCATAAAGACAGCAGAATGCCTAAATCCGCGGGATAAAGCAGAAATTTCTAGGCTGGAGCGTAATGGAACTCAGCGACTGTTTGGCCTAATGAAAGCCAAGTTACAGGGGAATTAAGAAGTCTGCGAGTGGACAGTGGTCATTCCAATGAGAAGCGAAGCCAAGCAAAGTCGGGTTCGGATGCCAACCACTGCAGTGTGGAATCGTCACCCCCATTCATCCCCTACTGTGGAGGAAGTGAAGAGATGCGCTTGTCTTACGGGGTGAAGCGAGGCCCCATGTGTGCGTGTGTGTGGTCGCGTAAGCAGCGAAGCCACTACGTGTAAGTGCGACGGGATAAAAACATGTCGAAAGAAAAATATGAGCGTAAGAGCGGTGGCTTCGATACCTAACAAATATACAGGTGAAATGTTGAGTTGCCGATATACGCTTAAGGTAAAAGCACGTCTGATTTCGCTCGGCCGAGAAAATTAATCTTGGAAACCGCAACATCAGATGTGAGAGGGCCTATTTTGCTTAACGGCCACCTTCAAATCGTCACGAGAATAGATCAGTGTGCACTCTAATCATTGCAACAAAGTGCGGCGTGATATTACCATTTTTAATTGTGTGCTTCATTTACATCAAGCGTCAAAGTGAAGTGTTGAATCATCGGTGCTGCCACATGGTGCAAGTGTCTGTGTGTGTGTTTTTTGTTTTGTCGTGTGATATTATGTGATACACAACGGATTTGCACAGCAAAGTCACGTAACTGTAAGTAGATGAATATTTCCTTTTTCTTTCTTCGCACATCTGCGACCTTGTGCCATCCCGACACCCAAAGCTGCATGGACATAGATGCAGTAATGCTGAGTGACTGAACCTCAGAGGAAATACCTGCACATACAGATTTCAATTTCTTACCGGGCCCATTTCCTGATTATTTTTTTCATGAATAAGGGAGAAGGTGTGGCCACAAATTCCGCTGGGCGGGACAGTTTCTTTTAACTTTGGTTCAGGGCCAAAGCGAGCGGGGCAGGGTTCTGCATGTGCATGCTTATTAGATTTAGTTAATTAACTTTGGCAGTATTTCGCACCTATAATCTTATACCGCAAATTAACGTGCTTGTGTATTTTGTGTCGCGAGTATTTTTAATGTGATCGTTTGCATATAATTTTTTTCATTCTCTAAGCAATTGTATATGAATATCACCTGCAGCTCTATTTAGTGTGTAAACGAGTAGTATCTCTTGTTCAGATAGTCCGGTTAAGACTCAGTCGGCTGCGTTATCCGACAGTAAAGTGTGACACCGTATGCTGCCCACATATGAGGGGCAATTGTCTATGCGCCTAGAGAGCGCCGGATCTGTTTAAATCTCGCAGAACGTTATTAAATGTTGTGTTGTGTATTTGAGAATCATGTGTTATTTGCGAAAGTGAGTGTTGTACTGGCTGGTTGGGGATTGAATGTACCGGAGTAAGATCCGGACCACTACACTCAGTCACGAATTGGTGATTGCGGGTGAACCTCATCACAACTCTGATCCCAAAGTATCATTTTTTTTAGATTATTTTATTTTTTATTTGTTGTTGTTATTTTGTTCACAAGGTGGATTCACCCAAGCCTTATGCTTCGGGTCATTCTTCAACTTTTCATTTTTTATGTTCTGGTGTGAATCTTTGAGTGCAGCAGTGCACCTGCAATTCTCACCTGGTGCCGTGGCCAACTAAATTGTACTTCAGGTCTCAAGCACCGTTACCGGCAGACTCGGCAGGAACACTGCTAGCGCCGTGTAACAGTAACTCGTAGCAGAACGTTGAAATGTGGTTATGACTCCACGGTATTCCAAACGCAAACAAGTATGACCAGTATTGCTTTTTTTAAGCGCTCACACCCTGGGAATTTAAAGCTCTGCGTTGAAACCACGAGGAAATAAAAACATGACCTGTATGCCATCTGGAGAGCTTTGGATTACAGTTGACGACTTGGTGGTGTCCGCTGGTAAAATAATATTTCTGCAGCTGCAAAAAATTTTTACTGCGTTTTGTTTACTGCATGAAGCAACGAACCTTTCTCCTCTTCGCGAAAATATTTCACAAGGAAGTTAAGTTTAGCGGACAAACTTCAGCGATTCTTATTGGAAATATATTAAAAAAAAAAAAAAGAACAATGTAACAGTAACCGCATCGTTGGATTGCACTGCTCCGTGGAACTCAAGCGGCGCTCATTTTGGATAGCACCCCTGAGAGTTCCACTGTTACGTTTGAACACCACATGGAAATAAGAACGTGACTCTGCGAAGCGCTTGTACCGCAGGTGCTTCAAGGTAGCCGGATGTGCGCACGCGAAACAGGATTCTAGCGCGAATGCGATATGCTTACTAAAACGAACCTTTTCTTCTTAATGAAAACATGTGGGGAAATTAATTTTAACCACCACTCGAAGCCTTAGGACGAACTCTGGCGAGTTTTATTAGAAATAAATCTAAAGAAATCATAACGATAATATAGGTTAAATTGCGACTCTATATGGGTGTGTGCCACACACCTAGCACTCCCCGAATATTCGCTCCTGAGTAGTACATTAATTAAATTGAATGGCGTGCATGAGGGAAAACTTTTTTGGCTAAGTAACTAAGCTTTTGCACCTATGCGTGGTATAAACTAGAGATAAGCTCGGGCCCGACCCGGACTCAGACGGGCTCAGAATTCATTAACTACTGAAAAACCCTGGCCCGTGCTCGGAATTACACGTCTTGAATTTCATTACTGTAATTAATTCGTGCTCGGTATTTCACGTCTTGAATTTCATTTCTGTAATTAATTCAACACGTGTAATTCCGAGCCCGGTTGAATTACACGTGTTGAATTTCATTGTGGATTTGTTACCATGGTGGAAGGATTTTCAATTTCCTTAGCTAGTTGCCATTGCAAGACAAATTTTGCTTAGCAAGACTTGCATTATGCATTGTCCAAAGCTATGGCCCAAGCAAGGATTAGTTTAAGGAGGTCTGGTATCGGAAAGCTGGAAAAAAATCACATTCCCATTTTTGGTATTTAATTAAACATCAAGAATCTTATCTTTAAAATGATGTATTAATTTCCAAAATTGTCCATTTAGAAGTTTTTTTTTTTTTTTTTTAAATTACGTCCATCCCGCGATTTTTGGGGTGACGTTGGTTTTTAGTGCAGCAGGTCGAGTTTTAGAGAAAAGAAGACCAAGTTGAAGCGCTGGGGCATTAGATGCAATTCTCTCTCTCTCTCTCTCTCTCTCTCTCTTTTCATGATGAACTTGATATGGAAACTGCACACACCTATGATAATATTGTCATTATTATACTATTAAGCGCAAAGCTTTGTTAATCTTACAAAATGCAGAATAATCTGGTCTGGAATGCTTTTTCGTTCTTTTTTTTTTTTTTTTTTTAATTTTGGAAATTTCCCTACATGCTTTTTTTTTTATATTCTACTATATCACTCTAAACTACCTTTACCAATTAGCATATATGTAAATTATATTTCAAACATTAGTTTTCTAAAGTCAAAATTTCAAACACTTGCAACTGTCTGTACGGCGTTGTACTACGTTTTATAATGCAATTTATTCAAAATAAAAGTAAATTTAGAAATCAAAAAGAAATAACGAATGGATTTTTTTGTTTCTAAACGATTTTCTTTTTCTTCAGCTTTTACCAAAATTACTGATTCCCCTGATACGGTCGAAGGGCACGTTGGTTCTTTATTTATTTTGAAATCCACATTTTAGAACATTTGGCTTTATGTGTAATATTTCTAAAAACATATTAATATTGTGAAGTGGATTAACTGAACTAAACTTTTAAACTAATCCTTGCTTGGGCCATATCTTTGGCCAGTGTATAATGCATAAATGCAAGCCTTGATAAGCAATATTTTCCAATAATCCGGGCCCGGGCTTCTAAAATTGAGTCCGAACTCATCTCTAGTATAAACATCGTTAGAACCATTTAACACAAGCATCAATAAGACAATGGTTTCTGTCTTGTCTGTTTCTTTTTCTGTTTTCTTATCATGTTGATGAAACAATGTTTACGAGTGAGACAATTAACTTTGGTAAGATTGGATTGCGACAGTACAGTAACATCAGATAACGGGAGCGTACGGTATTTCACGCAGAGATAAAAATTACCTGCGAAGCTTTGGATTGAAGCCCCATCGACAGGAAGCAATGAATACAATTGAGGATCAAGGCCGGTTGATTACAGCCATGCAGGGTGCGTGGGAAATTCGATAATGAGGCGTGGGAAAGCGTCGAGCATCACTTACAGGGGAAACTGTGCCAAAAACTATCCTAACTTCGTCAAAAATGTCATCGCATGTGTCACTCTTATCCGTATCAGCTGTTCACAGATACGGCAAATGTTCCGCCTTCCCACCAAGTTATCTATTGTGTCTGTTGGCAGACTATCGAGAAGTCTGCTATCTTTCTCGGAGCAAAGAGGCTAGCTACGCGTTTTAAGATTCTACTCAAGCAAGCGACATCGTATTTCACTTCCTTAACTCGTTTTATTCTTTTCAGTGTATTTCTAAAGCTGCATTGTTGAAACAGAGAAATTGTGCGGAAATAAGAGAAAGGTGAATTGAATTGTTCAAAAACCTGCTCAAAGCGTATCTTATTTTCCATCTTCTCATATGCAGTGGGTGTTTCGTACAAAGAAACTCAGCAGAGAAAATATTTTAGGAGGCAAATGCGAAAAAAATAATAAAAGTAATTTTTCGGGGAGCTGGGTACAAGACAAAAACTTGCAGGACAAATATCCAGATGGAAAGTCCAGAGGGGGAAAATTTTGGCAGGGAGGTTTTTGTGAGGAACAGATTTTTTTTATACCACTTGAAATCATTGAAGGGACATTTCGATGGGGGAAGGGAGATAGAATTTAATGAAATACTCACGAGCAACTAATTTTCAAGATTTCCACCGAAATGTTCAAGAGAAGTTGTGAAAACACAAGTTTGTCCGAGACGAAGATCGAAGCGCGCCCCCTCACTCCGGAGTAAGTTGCTCTCCCAATTAATCCACACGGACAGAATGTATCGCTGCATATTTGTCGTCTTGACACGTGCTTTACCTTTGTCGGACGTCATATCATTCTCCCTCTTCATTTTTTTTTTTTGTTTCTTTTTGTAAGTGAAGAACAAACTTTCATTAATTCTATAGACGATGTGTGGAACAAACATCACATTTTTCGAAGAACCCAATTGCCAGTATATCAAGTAAATTGTAAAAGCAATAGCTATCGGAGGCACGATTCACGAAACTTTAGTCGAGTTAAACTGCAGAGATAAAAATATTTTATTTACATGAAAGAAATACGGGATTACACCATATATATTCAAAGTAATCGGAAACCTTGAAACTTGGTCGTTCTGGGTGGTGTAGTGGTTAGCATAACCGGGCGCTATCTGGGAGACGTGGATTCGAGTCCCGCTCCAGGACGATGAAAAATGTTCAAGTTTTCGGATATTATCTGACTTAACATCCTTGTCACATTTACGCCAAAAATCGGATTGTCATCTTCAAAATTTGTATTTTATTTACAATTAGGATCAACTGAAAGACACAGGCAAGATCTTTCACAGCCGCATCTTCAGGCCTAATCAGCAACACTGGTGTGCAGGTACAGTATTATATATTTAGCCCCCCAATTCCCACAATATATAGCGAGTACAGTGGCGTATCTTGGGTCCGAGACCTGGGCTATCTCACCCCCCCCCCCCTGCTGTTTATTTTAATTGCGAAGTTTAATTTTTAATTGTTAAGTAATAGAAGTAACTTTTTTCTAAATTTTAGGTACATGCCATTGCTAATGTTACACGGCACTAGCAGTGTTCCTGCCGAGTCTGCCGGTAACGGTGCTTGAGACCTGAAGTACAATTTAGTTGGCCACGGCACCAGGTGAGAATCTCAGGTGCACTGCTGCACTCAAAGATTCACACCAGAACATAAAAAATGAAAAGTTGAAGAATGACCCGAAGCATAAGGCTTGGGTGAATCCACCTTGTGAACAAAATAACAACAACAAATAAAAAATAAAATAATCTAAAAAAAAAATGATACTTTGGGATCAGAGTTGTGATGAGGTTCACCCGCAATCACCAATTCGTGACTGAGTGTAGTGGTCCGGATCTTACTCCGGTACATTCAATCCCCAACCAGCCAGTACAACACTCACTTTCGCAAATAACACATGATTCTCAAATACACAACACAACATTTAATAACGTTCTGCGAGATTTAAACAGATCCGGCGCTCTCTAGGCGCATAGACAATTGCCCCTCATATGTGGGCAGCATACGGTGTCACACTTTACTGTCGGATAACGCAGCCGACTGAGTCTCCACCGGACTATCTGAACAAGAGATACTACTCGTTTACACACTAAATAGAGCTGCAGGTGATATTCATATACAATTGCTTAGAGAATGAAAAAAATTATATGCAAATGATCACATTAAAAATATTCGCGACACAAAATACACAAGCACGTTAATTTGCGGTATAAGATTATAGGTGCGAAATACTGCCAAAGTTAATTAACTAAATCTAATAAGCATGCACATGCAGAACCCTGCCCCGCTGACGTTGGTCCTGAACCAAAGTTAAAAGAAACTGTCCCGCCCAGCGGAATTTGTAGCCACACCTTCTCCCTTATTCATGTAAAAAAAATAATCAGGAAATGGGCCCTGTAAGAAATTGAAATCTGTATGTGCAGGTATTTCCTCTGAGGTTCAGTCACTCAGCATTACTGCATCTATGTCCATGCAGCTTTGGGTGTCGGGATGGCACAAGTTCGCAGATGTGCGAAGAAAAGAAAAAGGAAATATTCATCTACTTACAGTTACGTGACTTTGCTGTGCAAATCCGTTGTGCATCACATAATATCACACGACAAAAAAAAAACGCGCACACACACACAGACACTTGCACCATGTGGCAGCACCGATGATTCAACACTTCACTTTGACGCTTGATGTAAATGAAGCACACAATTAAAAATGGTAATATCACGCCGCACTTTGTTGCGCTGATGCGAGTATACACGGATCCACTCTTGTGAAGATTTAAAGGTGGCCGTTAAACAAAATAGCCTCTCTCACATCTGCTGTTGCATTTTTCCGAGACTGATTTTCGGTGTTCCTGGGAAATGATTTTTTTTGTTGTCGTGAAGAAATAATTCTGACCATCACTGCTTGGAGAGTGGAACACATTCAATTCCGCTGCTGCTATAGTTTATTCCGTCCGTCGCTACCTTCCGTCCGTTTTGACCGTTCATTCCCAATTCAGTCAGTTCCTTTCCGTTAGCAAACCATCTACCCTGCCTGAGTACGCAGTTCAAATATGCCACTCGCAGGTTTTGTTTCCATTTTTTTTTATCGAGTTGCGACCGCCAGCCCTGAGATTAATTTTCTCGGCCGAGCGAAATCAGACGTGCTTTTACCTTAAGCGTATATCGGCAACTCAACATTTCACCTGTATATTTGTTAGGTATCGAAGCCACCGCTCTTACGCTCATATTTTTCTTTCGCCGTGTTTTTATCCCGTCGCACTTACACGTAGTGGCTTCGCTGCTTACGTGACCACACACACGCACACATGGGGCCTCGCTTCGCCCCGTAAGACAAGCGCGTCTCTTCACTTCCTCCACAGTAGGGGATGAATGGGGGTGACGATTCCACACTGCAGTGGTTGGCATCCGAACCCGACTTTGCTTGGCTTCGCTTCTCATTGGAATGACCACTGTCCACTCGCAGACTTCTTAATTTGCCTGTAACTTGGCTTTCATTAGTCCAAACAGTCGCTGATTTCCATTACGCTCCAGCCTAGAAATTTCTGCGTTATCACGCGGATTTAGGCATTCTGCTGTCTTTATGGCAAACTGGCATCTCCAGCTGCCGCCTCGAGTTGTCTCCATTTCTTACCAAATGCGGGGAGGTTTGCTGCTTCATTTTTCCCAATTCATTTTTTGCAGATCCAAGGCATCCAGCCTTTCACATCGGAGAGCGCACAGACAACTGAACTTTCTTCCTTAAGTTCATACCAAGTGCGAACTCTTATTTTTCTGCACGGACCACACAGAGAGCAATTGTTCTCGAAAATGCCCCAAACAATCGACGAATTTACGATTATTCGCTAAACCTTTTGTCCCCATCTTCATTCATTTACTCAAGTGGACCCCTCTTCGAAAGGTACCATTCCGTGTTGCTTCGTTTCCCGTCAGCTGCGCCTGATATTTATGACCTAACAGAGCTATTCTGAGACCACCCAGCCAGAGAGAGAATTCTTCGCCTCTTTTCTTTCCAAACCCCCAGATAAAACTTTATCTGCTGTTTACACTTTTAAACTCCAATCAAGCCTCGAACATAATTAATACTTAATTAATTTCACACATCAACCACGACCATTAATTACTAAATTAATGGCGGGGGTGGGTCGTAACATCGGCCCCTCCTCAAGAAATCCAGAAGTCCTCTTCTGGGCCTATCGCTTTGGTCTTATCAATTTCCAGAGCAATCATTGAGTGCTACCTTTTCCCACAGGTAGAAACAATTCAAAATAACAAAAATATTGCGTTTCTTGCCTTCAAGAGCATTGGAGCGACTTCCCAATTATCCCGCAATTTTGTTAATTAATTTAGAGAACAGCCGAAAGAAAAAAAACAACGTAAATGAGAAATAAATAAAAAAAACTGAACTGTAAAAGAACATGTGATCCTGCCGAACTGTGATTCCTAGCTGCCTCATACCATACGCGACATGGCGGACAAATTTTAGAGTTTTTCTTCAGGTTTTAGGATGGGGGGGGGGGGTCCACTGTAACACTAACATGATAACAAATAATTATGAAGATTAGGATTTGAACACTTATTTGTACACGAACTCCATTCTTCTTCTAAATACTTTTATTTGTACATGAACTCCATTCTTCTTCTCCTTTTGTGTGAACTTGAGTGCTACGTTTACATAAAATGTTTCTTCAGAGTACTTTTTCATATTTAAAAATAATGTTTTTCTATATTGACAAAACAGCCAAGTTTTTCGAATGTGCATGCCCTTCTGTGGCTCTAAGATATATCTTGATTCTTTTAAATGCTGAAAAACTTCTTTCGGAAGTTGCAGTTGTTCATGGAAAGTTTAATAGAGGTCTGCTAATTTGTATACCTCACTAAACACTATGTCCAATTTATTCAACTTTATGTAACACGTAATAACCCCGACTGATCTGTTTTTGTATTCATCAAGGGAATAAAACACCTTCAGTTCATTTTTTAGTCAAGCTGTATCAAAATTTAAAGCATAGATTTCTTTAACTTCTGACAGTAGATGTTCGGGGAAGCTTTCACAAAATTTATCAAAACAGTTCGAATCCAACAAAGCCACGAATTTAAGATATAATATCAGTGATTTTAATTCATTGACACTTCACACAAACTGAAACAATTCTAGCGAAACACGTGCTGTTACAGGGGAAACATGCAAGTGACTGAGGTAGTCGAAGTCTTCTCTTTTCTAAACGAACCGTTGCGCAAAGCAATGGTCTATTCCCTACCATACGCTCGTTCTTGTCATGGAAATGCTAGCAGGTAATCGTATCGAAGGTCTTCGAATCAGAACAGCGAAGACTCTAGAAGAGCTGCTTACGTTATGCCGTTGGTTTTCGCTCGTCAGACTGAGTCAAAGAAGCGAATTCGCACTCGTTTTTTTTCGCAGTGAAGACATCGACATATTTTAATACCGTTGATAATTGACTTTTAGTTGTGTATACTTAATTCAGTTTTATTTGTGCATTCTCTGGGCTTCGCAGCTAGACTAGCTAGCCTCGAACATACGCCACTGGCGAGATAAGTTCAAGATGGCACATTCCAGTATGATTAACTCGAGGTTTTTACAAAGGTAGTAACATCACCATTATGTGTTTTCAACCGTGTCAATAGTCCTTTCCATAGAGAGTTTACAAAGAACGGCACTTTTTCATCGCAGCACACTTCAGAAATATACGTAACGTACACTGAAGAGCAATTGAATTAGAGACAACTGGCATTATGCAAATGTGACGCTGTGGGTGGCCCTGTAAACGGAAACGACATGACGCATGCAGCGATCCGACAATATAAGGAGAGATGCGACGGGAATCAGTAAGAGTCGGACGCAGTATGGGTAAAACCAAGGATCTAAGCGCATTTCATCGTGGGCAAATTGTCGGGGCCCGACGAATGGGTCACTCCATCTCGGAAGTCGTGCAAGTACTGGGATTTTCACGAGCCAATGTGTCACGGGTGCACCGTGAGTACATCGAATCCGGTAAAACCATCCCTGCAAGGGCCAACTGCCGTAGACAACAGCGTGTGGATGAGCGGGGTCATCGTCGGCTAGCTCCCACTGTAACAGCAGATAGACGGGCCACAGTGCAAGAAATCACTCGGCAATTTAACGCTGGTGCACGAAAACGTGTAAGCAGTCACACCATCCAGAACCATCTCTTCGCTATGGGGTACAGAAGCCATCGTCCCAAGAGGGTACCGCTGCTGACCGAACATCACAGGGTGCAAAGATTAGCATGGGCGCGGAAACATCGCCACTGGACCCTAGACATGTGGAAAAATGTTGCCTGGACAGATGAGTCGAGATTCACGTTGGTACATGCGGATGCCAGGATAAGAGTACGGCGCAAACCACATGAAGCGATGGATCCTTCTTGCCAGCAGGGCACTCTTCAAGCTGGTAGGGGTGGCATTCTCGTCTGGGGACTGTTTACGTGGACTAAAATGGAACCCCTGATTCGTGTGACATCGTCCCTCACAGGTCAACGTTACCGGGATATCCTGGACGACCATTTGCTCCCGTTTGTGCGTCTTCAACATCCCACTGGGGACCTCATCCTGCAACAAGACAATGCACCGTGCCGTCGCTCCCAAATTGTATCCGAATGGTTGGATGAACACTCTACCGACGTGACCTCTCTTCCTTGGCCAGCTAGGTCACCTGATCTCAATCCCATCGAGCACATCTGGGATGCCATCGAGAGAGATGTTCGAGGCTCTGACCCCCCTCCATCAAATCTTCGTGAACTGTGGGAGCTTGTTCAAGGGTCGTGGATCCGTATCGCGTCCCAACGCTTCCGGTGTCTTGTCGAGTCCATGCCGAGACGAATCGCCGCCGTCATCAGGGGGAAAGGTGGTGCTACACGCTACTAGACAGGTATATCTAATTCAATTGCTCTTCAGTGTATAATGCCTCTGCAAAAAGTAATGTCTGTTTGTTACTAGCAGATGTAAGAATCCTAACCCCGTTGCAGTCCGGGTAGAAAGCTACGTTCGCCACGAGAGTTTTGCGTTGAACGTGAGGACCATGCCCACGTCTTTCTGGCTTAGTGGTTAACAGACGCGCGTTATCGGTTGAGTTAATCTAAATGACATCGGTTCGAGTTCTATTCAGCGCGAAAGATTCTCTGGTGTAAGTGCTGATAAATTCAGCGGCTTCGGTTTTGAAAATCTTCTGCATAAATACGGAAAAACTTGAAACGGACTTCTCTGAAATAAACGGAATTCCTGAATACGAAAAATCTGCGAAAATACGAAAGTTAAAAACAGACGGGCACTTTTAAAAACGGAAATTTCGTTGAAAGACTGACACCTACCGGAAACTTTTTATTTTCAAAACTTTTCCGTGAATCCACAGCACTTGTTTTTTACAGTGTAGTTTTTGAAAGCACGACCTTTCCCCAGCATTTGACAATGTCATTCATAAGATCTTGCACGAGTTTTTGTCTTTTTCCAGTTTTGTTTCTCCTTCACTATTAGGAAATGGCTGTCGCAAAAACTGCAATCTATTAAGAGCAGCGAAGAGAAGCTGAGCTTCCTTAAGGCTCTACGAGACCCGCCATCTTGTATTGCTGCCTTCTCTTATTAACCAACGGGCAAGCGTATTTCACAAATTGCTCGGGCAATTTTGCACATTTTGGAACACCGTTTGTGGCTAACGGAAGATATATGATAAATAAAGAGTTCCCTGGTCTCAGAATTTTTATTGACCTTTCCCTTCATTTTTTATTTGCAGCAAAAGTCGTACCAAGGCGTCTTCCATAGTTTTATTAATTAATAAAAAATACTTAAAGGATCCAAAAGGAAAATCTGAAACCAGGGAACTCTTTATTTATCATATATCTTGCGTTAGCCACAAACGGTGTTCCAAAATGTGCAAATTTGCCCGAGCAATTTTTGAAATACGCTTGCCCGTTGGTTAATAAGAGAAGGCAGCAATACAAGGTGGCGGGTCTGGTAGAGCCTTAAGAACTTTTCCTGGGAGTCAGTTTTATGTGTACATATCTGTACTTTGAGATAGCTGGCTAGAGTGCACAGTACAGAAAAAAATTTTATAACTCAGTAACTGTTACATATACTGTATACCAAAACAACGTTCATCTTTGTTTTTGTAATTTTATGCATGACGTATATCTTAATTTAAATTTCCTTTTTAGTTGCCTTTCTCTATGTACATTTTGAGTTTGTTTTCGTTTAGTGTTCCAACCTTAACGTTATATTTTTTCACTCACTGAAAGTTATCTGGCAACAGTCTTGAGGTCAAGAGTGAATGACGTATGCATGGTCGACAAGGAAGATCGCTGCATATACATTATATTGACAAAAGTCACCGGATACCTAGAAGCGAAACACAACATAGCATTTATTGACATATGTTAGTAAGGTGTCGGTCCATCTTTGGCCTAAATGCATGCACTGACCCTTCGAGACATGCTTTCGACAAGGTTTTGGAACACAGCGATAGGTATGCGTTTCCGTTCAGTACATAATGCTGCCGCTAACTGTTGCTTAGTATAGTAGGCCTTGGCTCCAAACTTCTTATGCGGCGCTATAATTCATCCCGTAGATACTCTATGGGATTAAGATCAGGAGCTCTGTGCTGGCCAGTCTACATACGATACGGAATTATCGTCAAACCATACCGTAACAGTCCTTGCTTTATGGCTCGGTGCATTATCCCGCTGGTACCAACAAGGCTCGGTTCTATAGTATTGCCACAGAGTTGGCAGGACATAATTGTCCAGAATATCGAGGTAGACGTGCTGGTTAACAGGTTTGTACACGATAAAAAAATGAGCTGGGACTATACCATGACAAACACCCAAACACGAGTGCACTGCCAGCTCCAAACTTGACCGTAGGAACAGTACACTGTGCTAAATAGCGTTCCCCCGCCTGCCGCCATACCCACACACGGCCATCACACTGATGGATCGTGTATCTGGATTAATCAGTCCATAGGACCCGTTTCCATTGATCTACGGTCCACGATAAATGTTCTTTATACCATACTAAACGGCGAGCAGCATTCCGAGGGGAGATGAAAGGCTAATGAGCAGCCGCGTGACCACGGTAACCCATGGAATGAAGTTCTCTGCGAATGGTATGAGTACATACCCAGGTTCCAGCATTTTTACTCACCTGCACACTGAGGTCTTGTGCAGTACTCTGTCGATTAGCTGTAACGACTCTCCTGAGGCTTCGACGTCCTCTATCACTGGTTTTCGTTGGTCTGCCGGTATGTTTTGCTGCTTCAGGCACGCCATGTCTTCCACTTATTCAGTACATCCAAAACAGTTGACTTGGGTATCTTTAAACACCTCTCGGTTACTCTTACGGGCATCTCACAAATATAACACCCAACAATCGTTCTTTTCTCGAAGTCAGTTCTCTACCGCCGCGACATTTTCACTCAACCTCACAGTGTGATATGATCGCGGTAAGCTACAGGCTTGTTTTTGTACCGTTTACAGCTGTACCGCGCATCTTAACAAGGCAGCGGATCTGCTCATTTGCTTTTGAAGGGGTGTCCGGTGACTTTTGTTAATATAGTGTATAATGTGTTAAGCTAGCAGCTGTGTGCAGTGCGTTAGCGGTATTCGTGGAAACTGTAAGCGGTATTGTTCACGCACGTAGCGTCTGTCGATTTGTGGTGTATGTACGCAGTTCGAATTATAGTGCCGTCAGATTTCTGTTCTGTTTACTAATTCGACTGAGTGACTATTGTTGTGTTTAGAATAGTTACTTAAAAGCCTTCATTAGTGAAGCGCGGTTGAAATAAAGGACGAAGTGTTAGTAATTCTTTCTTGAACTTCATTTGAGTGAATCCTGTTCACTTAAAGTGAGTAAGAACGAATTTAACGTAATGTTCCCAAAGCTACACAAATAGTAAAGAGCGCTACATATGGCGGGGTGACATTTTACCTTTATTTTAGAACAGTTATTTTGGCACGAAACTAAAATGCGAGTACGAGGGGATGCTGAAAAGTTCTCGTCCTAACCTACTTTCTGTAATTGTAGCATCATTTTGTCACTGCAGCTCGATAGAGTGTTCTTTTGTATTACAAAGCGCCAATTTTCAGAATAATAGCTCTTTTTTACGCTTTCCAACCGAGGGTTGAAGAAGCGTATATGTTACAGCTTTGTCCGTCCGTCTGTCCGCACGATAACTGGCGTAAAAATGGTTCGATTTCGATGAAATGTTAGTATGTGGTAGGGGGCCACCTGGGGAAGAACCCTATTGAAAATGGGACAAATGGGGTCAAAGGTCACGACGTAGAAGCGAGATCCATTCCATTGCACTTAGGCGTCATAACTTACGTAAATATGGTTCGATTTCAATGAAATTTTGCTATGTAGTAGGGGACCGCCTAGGGAGGAACCCTATTCAAAATGGGTGAATTGGGGTCAAAGGTCAGGACATAAGAGCGGGATGCATTCCATTGCCTTATGCGTCATACCGTGCGCAAAAATGGTTCGATTTCGATGAAATTTCGGTATGTGGTAGGGGACCACCTGGGGAACGAATCCTATTGAAAATCGATGAAATGGGGTCAAAGGTCAGGAGGATTGCGATCCATTCCATCCCCCTTATCCCATATTATTATGGTGGACGTCAAGTAATTTTGCTTCCTATACTTCCAATGGAAAAACTTTTGTACACATTTCCTTCACAATTAATGTGTTCGCAAGGATGAAAATTTGAACATCGATTAAAATAACTTCATATTATAACTTTTAATACTTAATATTTTCTAAAACATAACCATAATTATATTAAAAATCAATAACTTTTCCTTTGGTGGTGTTGAAACCAGAAAAAAGATGGCGCGACCTGTACTTTGATGACGTCAGTAGAGAAACAAATGTTGGATTGCATAATTATGGCAATGTTTTAGAAAATATTAGGTATTCCAAGTTATAAAATGAAGCTATTTTAATCGATGTTCAAATTTTCATCCTTGTGAATGCATTAATTGTCCAGAAAAAAGATGGCGCGACCTATATTTTGATGACGTCAGTAGACAAACAAATGTTGGATTGCATAATTATTGTTATGTTTTAGAAAATATTAAGTATTGCAAGTTATAAAATGAAGATATTTTAATCGATGTTCAAATTTTCATTCTTGCGAACGCATTAATTGGGAAGAAAATGTGTACAGAAATTTTTTCCATTCGAAGTACAGGAAGCAAAATTACTTGACGTTCACCTTAAAGGAGCAATTCTTGTATGTATGTAAATTTTATTTTGAAAACGGCTCTAAGGATTTTGATGAAAATCGTTAAAATGCCGCCCCGGTGGCGCAGTGGTCTAAGGCGTTGGCCTCTGATCATTCGTCCGTAAGGGGTCCGGGTTCGAATCCCGGTCGGGCATGGATGTTGTGTTTGTCTTACGGCACTGGCTCTCTCCCTTCCCTGGAACCAGTGACCCTAAATTAGGGACGGGCGACTGCTTATAGCCCATTGAGTTGCTCACGGTAGTCGTTAAACCTCCAATCAAAAAAAAAAAAAAAAAAAAAAAATCGTTAACCTACCGTTTTTTAATACTAGAAATCGATTTAGCTTGATTTCGACTTTAGGAAAATCCGTTTAGTGTAATCGTCATTAGATGTTGGCGCGCGGTCACGCCATCTGTCTCATTGCGTAACGCGTCGTGTGTGGATCCTATTAAAGTTTTATGACGTCACACTCTTGCGAGCAGATGGTCGCGATTCCCATCTGCCTCATTACGTCACGCGTTGTGTGCGTATGTTCGTCCGCACGATAACTCGCGTAAAAATCGTTCGATTTCGATGAAATTTTAGTATGTGGTAGAGGAACACCTGGGAAGGAACCCTATTGAAAGTGAACGAAATGGGGTCAAAGGTCAAGACATAGGAGCGGCATCCATTCCACTGCTTTATGCGTCATAACAAACGTAAAAAAGGTTCGATTTCGATTAAATTTTAGTATGTGGTAGGGATTAAATTTTAGTATGTGGTAACCTTGAGACAAACCCTATTGAAAATTTTCCTAAAGTCGAAACCTTGGGACAAACCCTATTGAAAATTGGCGAAATGGGGGTCACAGGTCAGGACATAGGAGCGGAATCACTTGCATCGCCAATATGCGTCATAACTTACGTAAAAATGTTTCGATTTGAATGAAATGTTAGTATGTTGTAGGGATCTGCCTGGGGACGAATCCTGTTGAAAATGGGCGAAATGGGGTCAAAGGTTAGGACGCAGAAGCGGGATCTATTCCATAGCCCTTATGCATCATATCTTACGTAAAATTGCTTCGATTGCGACAAAACTTTATCATGTTATTTCGGAGGCAAAAGAAGTATTGTACAAAGGGCAAGGAAATTCAATAGAGGGAAGAGATCATTAAAAAAGAAATCTGTAGAGAAAATTTGAAACTTTGTTGGTCAAAATCTCGTCAGAATTGTGCACACCGCGCTTCCCTTCCCCTCTCGTCGAGAACTGTTCCCCGAGCGCCACTATCACTGACCAATATATTAAGAAAATATGTTTGTCACAAATATTTTATTTTTCAAGTCGACCAAAGTTTCGCTGGGCTATGGCCATGAAACAATGACGAATGCTTCAGCTGCGCAGTGGTCTAAGGCGTTGGCCTCTGATCATTCGTCCGTAAGGGGTCCGGGTTCGAATCCCGGTGAGACATGGATGTTGTGTTTGTCTTACGGCACTGGCTCTCTCCCTTCCCTGGAACCAGTGACCCTAAATTAGGGACGGGCGACTGCTTATAGCCCATTGAGTTGCTCACTGTGGTCGTTAAACCTCAAAAAAAAAAAAAAAAAAGAAAAAAAGAAGCAACTAACCAAACCTGTGACTGTAAACACCATTTGTGATGCCATGTTATAATTTCAATATTTACGTGCCATTCGTCCTGATAAAGCTAGGTCAGAGCCCCGCGAAACCTTGGTTGACTTATAAAAATAAAATATTTGTGACAAACGTTCCATTTTCTTAACATATATAATCATCACAAGACTGTAGTTTTTGATTTAAAGAATCACTGACCAATATTTGAAAATGTTCGTTCCGTGTGAAAATCGTACTTCTTTGTATTGTAATTCTGAACCTGGAAGTATACAGAAATTGTTTTTGCTTTTTCGGAAAGACTCGGTTAGATAGAATGTTGCACGTGAACTCACAATGGTTTCCCCCAACGAACCATCGTCTTAGGTATATTTTTTGTTCTTGGGAGATTAATCTAAAAACGAAATGCGTTTAATTGTTGAAACAATGTGTAGAAACCTTTTTTTATTTTGTCGGAGAAATTTTCAGGTGAGACCTCCCTTCCTCCTCGGAACACTCATGGTTTTCATTCTCAAAAAAAAAAAAAAAAAAAAAAAAAAAAAAAGAAAAAGGGTCCCAGTCCCAAGAAATTACTTTTTTTCCGTCCACGTAATTATTCGAATGAGCGATTTCAGATCCAAAAGGTTTTGCTCAAGCGACTAAGAAACAACAGTGTATCCGCCCCCTTTAGGAAAGAGACGTAAAAATCGCAATTGCCGAACAGTTGACAAAGACAAAGTACCATCGAATGGTCTACGAGAAATAACCGAGCAACTGATGGGTCCGTCGTGGAAGCAAACTACTCAACCGCAGAAAGCTCTGTCCAGATATATCAGTTGAAATTACAAAATTGAGAAGGTAGTTTCGAAAATCTCTTGCAATTATTGTTCATTTTCTTTTCCTCCTGCACAGGGTGGAGAGACTCCTTCTCGACGTGATGTATGCGCACGCCTAGTGAGAACCTGACGTCACGCATCCCCGCACCCGTTGTTGGCGCGAGAACTTTCCCGCGCCGCGAAAATAGGTCGTTCCCTGCAGACCAAAGCGCGGGACTTATTCTCACGTGATGGGCTTCTCGAGTGTGGAAACGTCTCCTCACTTTCACACGTTTGCGGCCGGTATTCAGCATAATCGTGTGATTCTTTAGGGATCCCCCGAGAAATCACACACAATTCCCAAGCCCCGAGATTTTTAGACATTTAAACTACTACTTGAAGGAATTATTTTCTACGTTGTCAACAACCTCTAATTGAAGGTCGTGGGGATTTGAGAACAGTGCCAACGACATTATGGGTCCAGTACGCATTGTTATCACTATCATGAAACAAAGACGTTTTCCAGCTACCAGGCAGTCAGAATATCAACTTGCAGTTTTTGTTAGAGTCCCGGATGAGATATGGACGTTGCAAGGTATTTCTACATAGCTTGCGGATGTTGTGTATACTCAGTCGTTGAGAGTTAGTTAGCATCTTAGCAACTTGAAGAAATATTAACATTGACATTATGATTGATTCTACTCCAGAACTCCGCCCATTCGTCCGAGATGGGTCCGGGTTCGAATCCCGTAGGCATGGATGCTGTATTTGTCTTATGGCACTGGTTCTCTCCCTTCCCTGGAGCCAGTGACCCAAAATTAGGGACGGGCGACTGCTTATAGCCCATTGAGTTGCTCACGGTGATCGTTAAACCTTCAATCAAAAAAAAAAAAAAAAAAAAAGAACTCCATTAAAAAAAAAAAAAAACTCCGCGTTAACGCGTCAAAATTCTGGGTTTTAGTCTGGGGCGACGCTATGAAGCCCACCGAACCTTTCTTTGAGTCCATCCTTTAACCTTCCCCTCCCCCTCCCTCCCCCCAAATATTTCAGCAATAAGAACACATGGCGAGTGCTACCATCTAAACTTTTACGGAACTTAGATAAACGTATGCAAATTTTTCGAATTCAAAAAAATGTTTTATATAAAATAATTTTTTCGTTAAATTTAGTGTTGCAGTATTCTGGGAAATGGAGGAAGTCGTCTGAGCGAATGCTAAGAGAGTAAAAATAAAATAACATTTTCGTAATTATTGGTTTAAAGAGATGAAAGATAGATAGACAGATAGATAGATAGAGAGAGAGAGAGAGAGAGAGAGAGAGAGAGGGAGAGACCTTGTTATGTTTCAAAGTAAAATTCTTAAACAGCCTAATGACAGCAAATTAAAAAAAAAATGCAGTAAGTAAGCAAAAATTGCAAAATGTTTATAAAGGCTATGGAGGTACGTATCACCTATGGTTCTCAGTGCGACGTACATCGAATTAAATACTACGTATAGTATGTATCTCAAAACTTCTTTTGTTTTCACTGGGGATAACATCATCAGCATCGGGTAAAATCACCGAGAACGGAATTTTTTGCAAAATTTCTGCTAAGCACTTTAAAATTCGTGCCTCCCTTGTACGATACTTAGCGCCCTGCCCCAAAACTTCTAGCGTTGCTACTATTTTTGGTCCCCACTGAAGTGTGGGTGTTGTTCCTCGGTAATTGTTCCTTTTTTATTTTTTGGAGCGGAGTTTAACGGCTGTATAACGTAATTTCTTTTCGTGTAGAGATCTTGTCGTTCTTACGTTATTTCTAAATCATTAGATATGAATACGATGCAATAGTTCCTAATTGAATGATTACGGCCAGACGAATCATAAAACAGAAGTCAACTTACAAGAATTCTTTTATTCGTCCCAGCACGAATTTCAGTAGCACTCCACAATTTTTAGACAGCAGATATCAGATTACATTATCTTATAATTGAACGTCTACAAACACACATCCACCATATATCCACAACAGCAACTGTTATCTCGTCCTTTTATCTATCGTTCTTATCTCATACATTCATGCGTCACGTTCACTCTGACCTCAAGAGTGTTGCCAACAGTATTCTCGTGAGAGAGAAGATGTCACGTTAAGTTGGGAAGTATAACGGAGAACAATCTCAATATTTACATAGGAAAAGAAACTAAAAATGAAAGTTAATTTAGAATATACGTCACAACTACCATGAGCAACTGGAAGAACTATATAAGCAGTCGCCATTTCTAATGTGAAGCCACTGGTTCCAGGGAAAGGAGAGAGCCAGAGCCGTACGACAGACACACACTCCGGCCTAGACAAACTCTGGCCATTCGTCCACAAGTGCTGCCTCCGGCCGTTATTGTTGCCCTTTCGGAGCTGATAATTCTAAATTATGGATGAGCGATTATTTCTAGCTTTCGATGCTCACGGAATCAATAAAAAGACTTGCGGTAACTTCGCGACAGTCCAACCTTTCTTTTCAAAGGCATTGATTGAGCGGTCAAATATCTGTCAACTGCTTGCAACTTTCAGAGATAAAAACACGCATTTTCATTTTTAGAGGCTCTCAGAAGAAAAAAGAAAAAAGTTGCTAAAAGTCAGATTGTTTCACTTGTACACGACGACGTAAAGTGCTTAAAATTTATTGTGCAATTTTTAATAAATTAATGGTCATGTTTAAAAAAAAATAATTTCCGGGTTCTTCTTAAGCACATACGAAGAAAACGGCATTTTTATTAACATTGACATTTACAGGGCAGAAATTAGTTAAAACTGTAGTCAGTTTTGAAAGCATTAACTCATGAAAATCTCCGTTTCCGCGGTCAACACTCATTCACGTCTACCACTACATGAAGAGTTTACAACACTGTTGTCGCTTCCCAATATCTTTTCACGTTCTTCGCCTCGACTCATAACGTCTGACATTCTAATTTTTTTAGCAAATCTTAATAAATATCTATCATTCTGTACTTTCGATCATGCAAAATTTGTGTCCTACTAAAAAAAAAAATTATCATCCGCTTTAAAAAAAGGATGAATAATGCTTCTGTTTTTCTTTCTAGCTTGTTTTGGTCTACTGCTGGGCGAAGGTCTCTCTCCCCAGTTGTCTCTGTCTAGTTTTTCAGTTCACTTTTCAGGTCTCTCTCCCCAGTTGTCTCTGTCTCTCTTTCAGTTCACTTTTCTTCATCTTCAGTTATCTTTATCTCATCTTCAGTTATCTTTATCTCATCTTCAGTTATCTTTTTCCTCATCCTTTGGTTCTCTTTACCTCAACTTCCGTAATCTTTATCTAATTTTCAGTTGTGTATGCCTCATCCATCAGTTCACTTTTGGGTTCTCCTTAAAACAGATTTAGTTCCCTTTACCTCATCTGTTTTATTACCTCATCTTAAGCTCTCTTTACCTCATTTTCAGTTCTCTTTACCTCTCATTTTTCTTTACATCATCCCTCAGTTCTCTTTACCTGATCTTCAGTTCTCTTTACCTCATCTTCAGTTCTCTTTACCTCATTTTCAGTTCTCTTTACCTCTCATTTTTCTTTACAACATCCTTCAGTTCTCTTTACCTCATCTTCAGTTCTCTTTACCTCATTTTCAGTTCTCTTTACCTCATTTTCAGTTCTCTTTACCTCTCATTTTTCTTTACAACATCCTTCAGTTCTCTTTACCTCATCTTCAGTTCTCTTTACCTCATCTTCAGTTCTCTTTACCTCATCTTCAGTTCTCTTTACCTCATTTTCAGTTCTCTTTACCTCTCATTTTTCTTTACAACATCCTTCAGTTCTCTTTACCTCATCTTCAGTTCTCTTTACCTCATTTTCAGTTCTCTTTACCTCTCATTTTTCTTTACATCATCCCTCAGTTCTTTTTACCTGATCTTCAGTTCTCTTTACCTCATCTTCAGTTCTCTTTATCTCATGTTCAGTTGTCTTTGCATCATCGTTCAGTTCCCTTTACCTTACCATCGATTCTCTTTATTACACCTCCAGTTCTCTTTACTTCAACCTTTAGTTCTCTTTATCTCAACTTTCAGTTCTTTTAACCTCAACCTTCAATTCTCTTTACCTCCTCCCTTAGTTATCTTTACCTCATTCTTCAGTATTCTTTATCCCATCTTCAGTGCTCTTTACCTCATCCAAATATCTCTGTCTGGTGAGTCTTGCCTTTTTTCGGTGAGTCACCAGTGATGTTCCATGCAAGAAAATTTTGAATCCGGAAGAGAAAAGAGAATCCATTAAAAAAAAATGGGAAAAAATGGAATTTCATGAAAACTGAACCATTGAGGTCTTTTCGAATACAGAATATCACATTATTTAAAAGGTCGTATCTAGAACATCGTCATGTATGTGGGAGTAAACGTTTTCTCGATACAGATACGCATATATGAGCATTTGCATTAATAGACATGGGCACAAGGGCTGACGGGTGTGTAACGTCTCAAAAGAAAAAAGAAAAAACAGAGAGAGAAAAAAAAAAAGGAAAATGGCTTGGTGGTTTTATTTAATTGCATAATTCGCTCTTTTAGTTTTAAAGAATGAATTGTGTTGTGCACCAAACGCTGAACTGCGTAACATAGAATGCTTCAAAAATGTTAAAAAAAAAAAAATCGCCCTGATTCGTTTTATGCATCACTTTTATTGCAGCTATTCGACACATTACTATTGGTCCTTTTTTTTTTTTTTTTTTTACTGCGAGTACTATTCTAGAAAATTCTTTGATATCTTAGTAAGCGACCTCGCTACGATCGCCAAGCGCATTGTCTACCTATAGTGTACTGCAATGTTTGTCGCGTGTACTTTACATGAATTTAAGTGCATAACACCTGGTGAGCGAAGACTTTTCATTCTCAAATGCAAGATGAAGAAATCTTAAGCTGTTTGTTTTTTAACTCGAGGTTTAACGACCGGTATCCGGTTATACGTCAATTCGTCGCGTGCGTCAACTGCGTCAATTCGTCAACCACGACGATTCGTCGAGCGTCAATACGTCGCGGAAAAATTCGTCGACTACCTCAATTCGTCGACTACGTCAATTCGTCACGTTTAAAGATTTTTTTTACATACAAAACGAATGCAGGAAAACGTACGATTTCGAACGTCTTCCTCCCTGATCAAATTTATAAAGTTTGGACACTCAGACAGGATAGGAATATTACGCTTTTTCTTTGGCACTAAAAATATTAGACGGTAGACGGTTTTTGGAAGGGGTCAGGGCCCGGTTAGTCAGAGCCCCCACATACAAAATTTTTGTAAAATCTACATTTCAAAATTGCCTTTATTCTTCAGTAAAATAACATTTCTATGTACATGACAATGGAATTCTGCCAATAAATACAGCGGTATATACATCAGCTGGAAAGTTCCAGTGAAACGTAAAACAAAATATTGTTAAAATCATAAAAAAAATTATTTCGCCACGTAGGGCGAAGGAGAGGCAGACAATAAAGCACGAGCGATACAAACGAAAATGTTTACCTACAGTATTGTAGACAGGGCAAGACATGATTCTATACTATGCACAAATTCCAATTAAGCATTACTACCATACTAAAGATTAAACATTAGGTACTAATTCACAGAAATGCAACAGTGATGCTACATTCAAAATTTACAACATATGTACAGAAGTATTCAGTGACAAGGGGAAATAACGCTAAATGTACTCAGAAGGGCATCTTGTTACATTAAATTATACACACAGTGACTAATATTTTAAAAAAATATTCAACATAATGAAGGGGACATTGCGTGGGCAGTAAACTGTGCAGAAGGAAGAATTATATACAACAACATAAAACCCAACATTATCGAAGAGAACATGGGAAACATGGTGAGCTATCTTCAATGGCACATTAAAACAGAAAAATCACAAATAGCGAAGCACCAAAATTATTACGTAAAAACATGATTTGTTACAGTGAACGTGGGCGACAACAAAAATCCCACTTATAGGTTGAGATGTAACTGCAAATTGTGGATATGGAACCACCCAGCCGATTGGGCCAAGTGGATTGAAAAACGCTATCGGTGTTTGTTGAGGCAGCACGAGAGTGCTCCATTTGGAGGCGAGTGGTTAACCGTGCTAGGAAGCGTCTCCGAATGATAGCACTTGCCTCCTGAGGAGGTGGAATAAGAGCAGGGAAGCGTTGTTGAAGATGGAAAGCATAGACAGTGAACTTCACAAGAAGAAAAATATAACGGCACACAGGAGGCAAGTGAGTAGGTGGATGCTTTGTTTGGAGTAGCCAAGCATATGCAAGAAATGGTAACGATCGAGCACAAATTCGATCGGCAAGACGAAATGCTGTGTTTAGGACTGGCAGGAGAACGGGGCAGAATAGATATTGATGTTGGACGTCGCTGACTTCAGGACAAAAGGAGCGCTGCTGAGAGGTGAGAAGGGTCATGCGAAACAGTACTGATGGGGCGGGGAGACGAAGGTGAAGAAATTGCCAATGGACATTGAGTTCAAGAGGGGAGGAAAGGGCAGAGGTAGATGCTGTCCAGATGGCGGGGAGAAGAGAAGGAGGAGCAGAATGAACAGAAAGTGGAAGTGCGGGAGGGGAAAGAAGAAGCCAATAAAGAGAAGAGGAGGAGAGAGAAGTAACTAGAACCGGGGAGCTACGAATGAGGAGAAAGAACGGTAGGGAAAGAGGAGCAGAGGGGACCGAGAAGAGACCATCAGGTGAAGCGAGGAGTGGAAAGAGGCTCCAAAGCGCTGTGCGAAGAAGAAGATATTAGTTAGCAAGAGTAATGGTTGGAGATAGAAACAGGGAAGAAAGAGGTCTCCAGGTTAGATCAGAAGTTACGAGAGAACGGACAGTTATCACACCAGAGCGGATCCAATGAGGAAAGTAAAAGTAAGGGAGGTTAGGAGGGTGAATAAGAGAAGAGAAGAAGAGAGGTTCATCTAGGAGATCAAGAGTTGAAGAAGGAAATGAACGGAGAAGAGGAAGCGAACGAAAGAGAGAAAGGCCCTCTCGCAGGACAGGAGGGAGGTGGGACGGGAGAAGAGAGTATGCATCCATCTTCAGAAACAGTAGGAAGGTGAAAGATGGGTCACGGGAAGAAGCTAGAACATTCAAGGTAGTGGTAAGGGACGGAACAGTTGAAGTGGCAAGGCGAATGAAATGAATAATGCGATGTGTTTTATAAAGGAAAGCTGGATCAGGAAGTTGGATGCCACCCAAAGAGGCTGGCAGATGAAGCGTGGCAGGTTTAACCCAGTGATGTGAAGACCAGATGACGGAAGTTGAGAGGCGAGTGATGGTCATCATTTGTGACACGGGCACAACCGTCGACATCCAAGAGTATTCGCATAGAGAGATAAGTTGTCGACGAACAACGGCTGCTCGTTGACGGAACGATGTGAAAGGGCGGGCCTTACTCCAGTAGGCAGCAGTCCGTTGTATCCGGGGAAGAAGAGCAGTCCAGGTGGCAGATGCAGAAGCCAAGGGCAATCCGACATACGCACCGAGGATCTTCTGTGTAGTGGCTGTCCACTGCGCACCCCAAGGAGCATCGGTGCGGGCAGCCCATGCCCCGCACCATAAGCCAGTACTTTTAGTGGCATTCAGCGCTGCTCCAGATAATGCAACATACTGTTGATATACAGAATACAGGCGATCAAATTGAGATTCATCCCGGACGCAAAAGGTCACATCATCAGCATAGGCGGTGAAAATTATTCGATGATGACGAGTACTAGCCACTGTCGGCGGTAGGACATCCAGGAGTGATCTTCGGGCTGCTAACAGGAAAGGCTCAAAAGCGAGAGCGAATAGCTGGCCGGAGAGCGGACATCCTTGCCGGATGCCTCGCTTAAACGGAATTGGAGCGGTTAGAAATGTGGCCGCTCGAACATGGAAACTGGCGCCCTGATAAAGGGCCAAGAGTGCGGAAGAAAAGGTAGGAGGAAAGCCAAATTGTGAAAGGACAGCAGAGAGATAAAAATGAGAAACGTTATCAAAAGCGGACTTTTGATCCAGATTGAGAAAGGCAAGAGGTTCAGAAAAAGAGCGAGCGAGGAAGTGAAGATGAAGGAGAAGAGAAACGTTAGTGGAAATAGTCCGACCAGGCACAGTGTATGTCTGGTCAGGAGAAATAACGAAAGAGAGAACAGAATTAAGGCGACGGGATAAGAGTTTTGTATAGAACTTATAGTCAGTGTTTAGGATGGAGATAGGGCGCCAGTTTCCAAGATCCAAGAGGTCACCCTTCTTAGGAAGGAGGATGATGTGTGCCAAAGTAAAGTCGGGCGGTAACGCAGGAGAGGAAAAAGCAGACGAGAAACACGCAGACAGAAAAGGCAGAAGGCACGGTAGAAAAGCACGATAAAAGGACAGAGGAAGGCCGTCAGGTCCAGGAGCGGCATGAGGATTGAGAGTAGCGAACGCCTCGCGGAGTTCGCGAAGAGAGAAAGGAGAGAGTAAAGAAGTAGATAAAGTAGAGGGGACCTGAGGAAGAGAGGAGAGAAGAGGAGAAGCTAATGAGGATGAAGACTGCGTTACCGCACTGTACTTGGCAATGAAATACTGTCTGGTGAAAGTGCATAGCTTCGATGGGTTCGAAGTGATGGAACCATCCTGGAGGCGAAGATGACGCAAAGATGTAGCAGAACGATGTTGAGATTCCAAGGCGGTTAAGTAATCGTGAGAATCAGCTGTAGGGGAGAGATGCAAGAAATGCATCCTGCAGGCTGTATCGGATGCGCGAGTAAGAAGCAAAGCGTGGAGATCTGCCAGATAGCCGGGGTATTGCGGATCATCAAGAGAGAGCATCGACAATAGAGCACGTAGATTCGCAATTTTCATATCGCTCTCATTCCGAGAGGCATGGGAGTAGCGCCGTACAAAAAGGACCAAGTCATGTTTGACACTGAGCCACAGTTGCATCGCGTCGGACGTAGTATCAACAAGGGGCTGACGACTTCGGAGGAACTCACGCACAGCAACACAAAATTGTTGATCATCCAGGAGCGAGTCCGGAAAAGTCCATACTCGTTGAGTCCTTGAAGGTGAAGGCGAAACACACACCGACAGACTGACAATACTGTGGTCTGAAGCGGCGGAAGGATGATGGGCAGCAGCTGCGATCGACGGGAGAAGAGCAGTCGAAACATAAAATTTATCCAACCGTGCTGCCGTAGTGCTGCCATGGATGGAAGAGCGCCAGGTAAAAGAGATTTCCGACGGGTGTAGATGCCGGAACGCATCAACCAATTGAAAATCATCAACTAGCTGGGAAATCTGTAATACACGTTGTCTGCGGTATTCTCCAACGGTTGAATTGCGGTCAAGGGCCGGCAACAACGTACAATTGAAATCTCCGCCGATGAGAATATATTCAGACGGTGGGATGCATGACAGCTCTGTACGGAGTGTGGAGAGAAGATCAGGTAACAGACGTTCATCACAGGGGACATATATGTTAAAAACATGATAGGTCACGTTTTCAATGCAAAAGACAGCGACCTGGAGGTTGTCCACATGTAAGGCACGAATCACTGGCGTCGAAATCAGAGGGAGTAGGCGGTGATGGATCCCAAGTGCAAGGCCACCATTCGGTCCAACTCGATAAGCATGGTGAAAATCGTAGGGCCAAGCCCGCCAACGAGAGAACAAAGTGGTAGCAGAGCAATTGGTCTCTTGGAGCAAGAGAAGATCTGCGTGTAGAGGCGCCAAGTCCTCATACACTAGAGCATTTCTAGGAGAAGCAGAGAACCCTCTGCAGTTAAGTGTGACCACCTTGAATCGGTAGGTCCTTCCCAGGTCGACACGCACGTGCGCTGGAATCTGTTATTTTCTTCGCTTGCTTCTTCATTCTGTCAACAATAAATTTGAGATCGGGATAGGAAAGCACAAGATTTCGATACACAGATATCACACTAGAAACTTGGGTTAGAACAGTAGGAAGATCAAGCAAATGACATGCAACAAACTGATTAAAGAATCTAGGATGTTTATGAGAGCATAATACTTCATATATTTTATGAAGAGAAAGCGGACCTACCGGTATATCCGCCTTCGCTTCAGCTAGGTATCGGAGAAAATAATCTAGGGAAAGCACTGGGGGTGGAGTCTTAGAACCTGGAATCACAGCAGGGTGTCGACTTGTTCGTGGCGAAGTACGACGTTGAGAGGAGGAGCGGGAAGATGAGTCAACAGAACGACCTCTTGCAGCACCGGTGCGAGGAGGGAGCGGAGTCTGCGGAGCACTCCAGGACTCCCGTCGAGCAGGCTTGCTGGTAGTTGTAGGGTCAGAGTGATTGCCAGAAGAGTCACTAGCAGTAGGGCAGTCCATGTCAGTAACTGTACTTGGAGTGTCTTCATCCGATGGAAGATGAAGGTCAGCAGTCAGGTCAGCTGGAGCTGCAAGGAACGTGGGCGGAGCTGTCGGTACCAGATGAGGAAAGTCCTCTGTCAACAATTGTGGGGCAGGACCCCGTGGAGGAAGGCCCGATGGCAAAGCAGGTTGATGAAGTTCTGAAGACACCTCCTTAGAAACGGTAGGGGTGGACGACACAGGGCTGTCACGAGTGACTTTTGGTCCCGAAGACTGAGGTACAGCAGGGCGGCGGAAGCACTCACTACGTTGATGGCCATACGCCTTACAAGTCTGACAATGAAAGGAGGTTAAAACGTCGATGCGTCGGATTTGATCTCCGCATTTTACAGTGAAGAGAGTAGGAAAAGACTTGATATGTTCATCCGAAGAGAATACTACTCGCGCAACTCGTCGGGCATTTTCAATCGAACGATCATCCTCGTCCTTTGGAGCAGCGGAGTGTGTGGTAATGTTACCCACAACACGACCGGATTGCATAAGAAAAGCACAAAGCATAGCATCTGTGACTTCAGGATGTACTGGGTACATCGAGACCGTTACTGGTCTCTGGGCGACAGGCTCAGGAAATAATTGGTGATCACCAACAACCAGCCCAGTCTGTAAGACAGAGGCAGCATCTGCCGCATGAAAAAAATAAACAATGACACTCGGCCCTCTGCGCAACATATGACGTATCGCTGACGGAGAGAACTTTTGTTTTAGAGCAGTTGAGTACATTTTGAGTGGTGTGTCTGGCAGCGCCTCAAGCACACACCCAACTCAGTAGCCGTGGTGAAAGAAGTACCTGCTGGAGAATCCACTGGAATTTCGAGCACAACCTCATTACCAGAGCGACGGACATGAGGTTTTAAAGCTGCGGCTTCCGCTCGCATGGAATTAGACTTAGGCTGAAGCCTTTGGGAAGTTACCGCTGAAGAATAGGAACGAGGAGCAGTAGAAGTGGAGGTTGAAGGCAGAGGAGCACCGCCATCCATTGAAGGCAGAGGAGCACCGTCATCCATAGTGTCCATGACGTCATCTGTCACTATATGAGAAGCAGCTGGGGCAAGAGCTGTAATAGTGACGTCAGGGGAGGAAAACGATACGCCGCCAACGGTTGACGTCGACCCGGAGGGCAACGTGACAACGCCACCGCTGGGCAAAGTGCCGTGATCACCGGAAGTGATGTCAGGGTTGACAACACCACCGGATGACGCCATTTTAATGGCGCCGAGATAACTAGGCTTCTACCAGCTCGGTAGGAATTTTAAACACGACGATAAGAAACGAAAAAAGGCACTCACCACTTCGGGAGATGTCCGAAACGAATCACCAAACCTTTATAGTGGAGGTAAGCACAAACCTAGTAATCCTAGTAGCCTAAATACTTGAAATACAAACAAAACTCACGGAGCACAATCTACAGTTTTCAATTCAGAACCACCAAATCAGGTATCCTATCTGATGGTACCCTAACTTAGACGGTTGTCGGTTTTTGGAACGGGTTAAGGCCCGGGGGTCAGAGCTCCCCTCCCCACATACATACAAAATTTTCTTGAAATCTAGTTTTCATTTCAGAACCATCAAATTTGGTGTCATGAAACTCTAACTTAGACGCTAGACGGTTTTTGGAAGGGGCAATCTACAGTTTTCATTTTAGAACCACCAAATTTGGTATACTTTCTCATGGTACTCTAACTTAGACAGTAGACCGTTTTTGGAACGGATCAAGGCCCAGGGGGTCAGGGCCCCCCACATAGAAAATTTTCTTAAAAACTACAGTTTTCAATTCAGAACCACCAAATCTTGTATACTATCTCATGGTACTCTAACTTAGACGCTAGACGATTTTTTGAAGGGGTTGCAGCCCGAGGGGTAAGGGCCCCCCTCATAAAAAAAAATTCGCAAAATCTATAGTTTTCAATTTAGAACCACCAAATTTGGCATACTATCTCATGGTACTCTAACTTAGACGGTAGACCGTTTTTGGATCGGGTCAAGGCCCGGGGGTCAGAGCCCCAGCCCCCATAATTTTTCTTCGTAAAATCTACAGTTTTCAATTTAGAACCATCAAATATGGTATCGTGAAACTCTAACTTAAACGCTAGACGGTTTTTGGAAGGGGTTGGAGCCCGGGGGTGAGAGCAACCCCCCCCCCCTCATAAAAATTTCGTAAAACCTACAGTTTTCAATTTAGAATTACCAAATTTGGTATACTATCTCATGGTATTCTAACTTAGACGGTTGACCGCTTTTGGAACGGGTCAAGGCCCGAGGGGTCAGAGCCCCCACATACAAAATTTTCTGAAAAACTACAGTTTTCAATTCCGAACCACCAGATCTGGTACACTATCTCATGGTACTCTAACTTAGACGCTAGACGATTTTTGGAAGGGGTTGCAGCCCGGGGGTAACGGCCCCCTTCATAAAAAAAAATCGCAAAATCTAGTTTTCAATTTAGAATTACCAAATTTGGTATACTATCTCATGGTATTCTAACTTAGACGGTTGACCGCTTTTGGAACGGGTCAAGGCCCGAGGGGTCAGAGCCCCCACATACAAAATTTTCTGAAAAACTACAGTTTTCAATTCCGAACCACCAGATCTGGTACACTATCTCATGGTACTCTAACTTAGACGCTAGACGATTTTTGGAAGGGGTTGCAGCCCGGGGGTAACGGCCCCCTTCATAAAAAAATCGCAAAATCTAGTTTTCAATTTAGAATTACCAAATTTGGTATACTATCTCATGGTATTCTAACTTAGACGGTTGACCGCTTTTGGAACGGGTCAAGGCCCGAGGGGTCAGAGCCCCCCACATACAAAATTTTCTGAAAAACTACAGTTTTCAATTCCGAACCACCAGATCTGGTACACTATCTCATGGTACTCTAACTTAGACGCTAGACGATTTTTGGAAGGGATTGCAGCCCGGGGGTAACGGCCCCCTTCATAAAAAAATCGCAAAATCTAGTTTTCAATTTAGAATCACCAAATTTGGTATACTATCTCATGGTACTCTAACTTAGACGGTCGACGGTTTTTGGAACGGGTCAAGGCCCGGGGGTCAGAGCCCCCCCCCCCCACACACACATACAACATTTTCTTAAAAACTACAGTTTTCAATTCAGGACCACCAAATCTGGTATCATGAAACTCTAACTTAGACGCTAGACCGTTTTATGGAAGGGGTTAGAACTCGGGGGTGAGAGCCCCCTCCTCATAAAAATGTCGTAAAATCTACAGTTATCAATTTAGAACAACCAAATTTGGTACACTATCTCATGGTTATCTAACTTAGACGGTAGACGGTTTTTGGAAGGGGTCGGGGCCCGGGTCAAGGGACCCCCATACAAAATGTTCGTAAAAAGTTCCGTTTTTTACTCTAATACCCTATCTACGTTCTAAGGCGCTCTTATGCCCTTTGAGGGCCTTGCACCATAAACCATCATCCAACCAACTAACCAACCTACGGTATAAGTTAGAGACTGTAGATAAAAATAAAGTGCAAAAATATGCGTTTAATGGTGTATTAAAAACACAAATCAATATAGTTTAGCTTTCACTACCAACGAACGGCTTATCAGGAAGAAATATAATGTAATGTAAATAGAGAGTTCCAGATATTCAAAATTCAAAACGGTAAGAAAAAGATGATCAATGCCAGTGTGAAGTCGTACGCAATCGACATCACATAGGTACATTGCATTTCTGTGTTGCGGGACTCACAGAAGCGCACGCCAGATGTACGGCAGTTCTATAGATGTCTCCTAGAAGGTAAGCATTCCCATTCCTGTTTCGTAAAATTAAATGAACTAAATCAAAAAAATTAAAATAAGTTTACTGGAAAATTGCAGGAATATCTTTTTCATTCATTAACTTTCACCCGCTGAACTTAGTGATTCCACAAATAGTAATATGTACCTGGCAAATAACTGGTATCCCTGCTAGTACAAATTATATTAATGATTTATTTGCGTCCAGTTCAATCTAGTATGTCCATAAGAGCGTTTGGGGCCGTATGAAAAATACATTTCAACGTGTGCCGCTACGGCAGCGGAGTGATCTAGGGGCTGGCTTCTGACCACTTGTCAAGAAGAATTTTGTATGTGGGGGGCATTTACCCCCCGTGCCTTGACCCGTTCCAAAAAACCGTCTACCGTTTAAGTTAGAATACCATGAGATAGTATACCAAATTTGGTGGTTCGGTTCTAAATTGAAAACTACAGATTTCACGAAATTTTTTATGGGGAGGAGGGGGGGGGGCTCTGAACCCCGGGCTCCGACCCTTTACAAAAAACCGTCTACAGTCTAAGTTAGAATACCATGAGACAGTATACCAAATTTGGTGGTTCGGTTCTAAATTGAAAACTGTAGATTTCACGAAATTTTTTATGGGGGGGGGGCTCTGAACCCCGGGCTCCGAACCTTTACAAAAAACTGTCTACAGTCTAAGTTAGAATACCATGAGATAGTATACCAAATTTGGTGGCTCAAAATTGAAAACGGTATATTTTACGAAAATTTTGTACGGGGGGGGGGGGGGGCTCTGACCCAATACGCCACGACCCGTTCCAAAAACCGTCTCCCATCTAAGTTTGAGTTTTTATGTGGGGGCTCTTACTCCCCGCGCCTTGACATATTCCAGAAACCATCTACTTAGTTAGTTAGTTAGTTAATTGATTTTAGTGGCGCAAGGGCCAGGTTTGGCCAAAGAGCGCCAGACACAGAACAATCAGTTAAAGATATTTAAAAGCGGGGTGAAATGATTAAGAGCAGACAGGCTTGGCAAAAGTTAGAATAGAGAATGATAAAAGCTGTGAAGACTGGTTAGTCAATTAGGTTTATAAATAAATAAATAAATTCACCAATTCACTGTTATAATCATTATAAATTATTATTATTATTACTATTATTATTATTATTATTATTTTTTTTTTTTTTTTTTAATAAGTTTTAAAAAGTCTATCTGCTTTAAGAACGAAAACACTGCGAAAGGGTCGCAGTGGTCGCCCAAAAGCTTCTGCAGTGTAGCTGCGCCGTCATCCAGTAGATGAGACTGAAAATAGTGAAACCGATGATTACAAAAACGAACACAACTACATAAAACATGAGAGATGGTGAGTAAACAGTCACACGCCTCACACATTGGGGCAGCGTCGCCACACAGCAAATAGCTATGCGTGAAGCGACAATGCCCAATGCGGAGACGCGCAAGAACAACTTCTTCCCTACGGTTCCGGCGACACGATGATTTCCAGATTCCAAGGTTAGGTTTTATACGGTGCAGTTTATTCTCCACCTGTTGGTCCCACAGACTTCGCCACGTTCGTCTGATATGATCGTGAACAAGAAAGCGAAAATCGCGGTGAAACAGTGGCAAGGGTGTGACGACCAAAGAAGAGGCAGATCTAGCAGCAGCATCGGCAGACTCGTTCCCTGGGATCCCAACATGCCCAGGAATCCAGCAGAACCGAATCTGGACATCAGCCTCGAGCAAAGAACGAAGAAGTCTCCGAACGGCAAAAAGAAGTGGGTGGCCAGTGAAATCCAAAGATGACAATGATTGCACAACACTCAACGAATCAGTGTACACAATAGCACGCTGATGAGAGCTCGACTGCACGTGAACAAGTGCAAGATACACAGCATGCATCTCCGCCGAAAACACCGTGGCCTCAGGAGGAATGCGGGCAACAGAAACTTCGTCAACGCAGACGGCGGCGGATCCAACAACACCAGCCGCCTTAGATCCATCGGTGAAAACAGGAATAAAGTCTGCATTGACGTAACGGTGTTCAGCGAAGAGCTGCTGGTACACTGACGCAGGGGTTGAGGACTTGTCAAAAGATGTAAAGCTGGTATCGACCATGGCACCAAGAGGATGCCATGGAGAATCCTCAAAGCCCCTGGTCTCTCCAACGAGTGACAAGTCAAGCCCTGCATCACGAGCTACGGCCGCCATACGAAGACCGAAGGTTCGAATGCACGAGGGACGGATCTCGAACAAACGAGCATGCTGGGGATGAAAAACTGCACCGTATAAAGGATGGTCTGTGAGTGATTTAAGTTTCAGGTAAAATTGAAGAGACAGCTGCAGACGGCGTAAATGAAGCGACGGTTCGTTCGCGTCGGCATAAAGGCTGGGAATGGGTGACGTGCGAAATGCTCCCGTACAAAGACGCAGCGCTTGATGGTGGATGGTATCCAACGGCCGGAGAACGGTAGGACGCGCAGAGCCATACACCATACAGCCATAATCCAGCTTAGACCGAATGAGAGAATGGTAAATACGGAACAAAGAAGTCCTGTCTGCACCCCAGGAGACTGAGGCAAGGATCTTAAGGATTGACAAGGCTCTCAGACAGGAAGTCCTTAGCCGTCGAACGTGCGAGCGAAAGGTGAGAGCACGGTCAACGGTCAAACCAAGGAACTTGGTTTCCGGCAAAACTGGAATGGCTGCACGGTCCAAATAGAGCTCTGGATCAGGATGGAGGCCACGCCTCCGGCAGAAATGGACACAGGCTGTCTTGTTGGGAGAAAGAACAAACCCATTATTGTTAGCGGCTTTAACAATCTGGGTAATTGCAGACTGCAACTGCCTTTCAACGAAACGCATGCTGGATGACGAACAGAAGATGTGAAGGTCGTCAACATAAATGGTAGCAGAAACCGTAGGAGGAAGATTTTTGAGTAAACAATTAATGCGGAGGATGAACAGAGTCACCGAAAGAATGCTGCCTTGAGGAACGCCTTGTTCTTGATGGAAAAAGGCGGACAGCGTTGTACCCAGGCGCACCTGGAACACACGGTTACGAAGAAAGTTGGCAATGAAGGTTGGCAGGTTTCCCCGCAACCCACTCTCGTGGAGGTCACGGAGGATACCGTGACGCCACGCTCTATCGTAAGCTTTTTCGATGTCAAAAAATACAGACACCAGGTGCTGCCTACGTACGAACGCCTCACGAACAGACGTCTCAAGGAGCAGGAGATGGTCAGGAGCTGAACGATGACGACGGAAGCCGCTTTGTGATGGAGACAGTATTCGATGTTCTTCAAGAAAATAAATTAGCCGGGAATTAACCATTCGTTCAAGGATTTTGCACAGACAGCTAGTGAGGGCAATTGGCCGATAACTAGAGGGAGACTTGGGGTCTTTGCCAGGCTTGGGAAAAGGTAAAACAAAAGCTCTTCGCCAAGAGTCCGGGAAACTGTGCTCCAACCAAATACGGTTGAAAAGCACTAACAGATTCTCGAGAGACGACTGCGAGAGATGACGAATCATGTCATAGTGGATGCCGTCGGGACCGACAGATGTTGCGCCGGACCGATGCAGAGCCACCCGTAGTTCAACCTTGCTGAAGGGGAGTTATACTCAGTGTTATAAAAAGGCGCAAAGGAGATTTTCTGGCGTTCCGCGGTTGTTTTAATCCTCTGAAAGGACGGGAGATACGCCTGAGAACTAGAAACTGAGGCAAACGCTTCGCCCAAGCAATCCACAATCTCCCCAACTTCAGCATACGTGCAGCCGTTATTCTCAAGAATTGAAATTTGGCGGGAACTATAGTTTCCCCGGATCTTACGAATTTTTTCCCAAACAGTTTTGGAACTGGCACGTGAATTGATAGATGAAACGTACTTCATCCAAGACTCCCTCTTGCTTCGTCGACGCACCAACCGAGCGTAAGATTTTGCTCTTTTAAATTTAACAAGATTAGCATCGGTCGGATAACGCCGAAAAGTACACCAGGCCCTATGTTGAACTCTCCTAGCCGCTGCGCAATCAGGGTTCCACCAAGGCTTCGGACGTCTTGGGAGCGTCGTTGATGTTTTTGGGATAGAGAAATCTGCTGCCTGAATGATACACGTTGTGACATCAGTAACAGCTGCGTCAATTGACCCACGGGTCACCATGGCAAAAGATATTACTGCGGACGGTGTGAAGACCTCCCATTTGGCACGATCCATCCTCCAACGAGGAGGGCGGGAGGCAGAAGATGGTACGCTCACATTATACCTAAGTACAATTGGGAAGTGGTCGCTTCCATGGAGGTCATCACACACCGTCCACGACCAGTCGGCCATAACCGATGGTTGACCCAAAGATAAATCGATTGCACTGAAACTTCGTGTAGGCTCGTGGAAGTAAGTGTCAGCACCGGTGTTAAACAGTCACAAAGAGGTCGAGGAAAGAAGAGATTCGATCCTACGGCCTCGTGAGTCTGTTCTGACACTACCCCACAATGGATTATGAGCATTGAAGTCACCCAGAAGAAGAGCAGGTGACGGCAGCTGCGCAACTAAGCTCTCAAGAACGGACACGCTCACGTCCTCATCCGGCGGCAGATAGACGCTGCAAACAGTTAGAGGCACAGGCATGGAGATACGCACCGCAACGGCTTGTAAAGATGTTGAGACCGCAACAGAAGAAACTGGAACACTGTGGGGGACAAGGATGGCAACTCCCCCGCAAGCTATATCTCCTGAAACATTATCTTTCCGAAATGCACTGTAGCCTCGAACTGAAAGGAGGTCTGATGGTTTAAGTTTTGTCTCCTGGAGGCAAAGGCACACCGGAGAGTATGACGAAAGCAGATGTTTCACGTCGTCATGTCTTGTCCGAAAGCCTCGACAGTTCCACTGAACGATTTGATCCATGGTTTGAATTGTGGTGAATGAGAAAAAGAAAAAACGAAAAACAAAACCCGAGAAAAACTGGGACAACTAAAAGTTGTCCGATTCCATCATTTCGTCTGCAATGTCCATTTGCGCTTGGGACTGTTTTGTCCGACGCCCTGTAGTATCTGGTGGTAAAATGGGGCGGTATTTTGGTTCCTGCGTCGCAGACGATCTTGCCCGATCCTGGTTCTTATGATGGGAGTTTGGAGATTTCTTCTCCTTTTCTTTTTCCTTTCTCTTTCCTCCCGGGGTTGTTGAAGTCCCGGTGGTGCTGGTGTTAGTTGCAGCAGGTTTAGGCACGGTGGTTGCTGGAGTTTTCGCGTCCCGAGCTCGGGATTGCAGTGCTGCCAGACCAGCAGCTATGATGTCGTCAAGTTGTAAGGACAATTCACTGGGATTTGGCTATCAGTCTGGGTACCGACTGTAGTCCTTGCAATAACCGCTGATGAATAAGATCGCCGATTTGATTGATTTGGAGCGACCTTTCTTCTGGCCTCTGGGTAGGAGATTCCCTCAACGGTCTTAATGCGTTGGATCTCTTTTTCCTCCTTCCACTTTGGGCAGTCTCTCGACGATGCTGCATGAGATCCCTTGCAGTTGAAGCACAGCTCGGCTTCGGCATGGCAATCTTGCAAAGTATGGTCTGTTGCTGTACAACGCCCACACCGAGCAGTGCTCCTGCAAGACTGCTGGGAGTGACCATATGCTTGGCATTTGAAGCATCGTAGAGGACTTGGTATGAAGGGGCGCACTTCAAGGTGTAGATACCCTGCCTTGATTGATGTTGGCAGGGATGGGGTGTTAAAGGTCAGTATTATGTTTCGAGATGGGACAGATTGGCCATTTCGCCGAAATAGGATGCGCCGGACTCCACTCACTTGTTGGTCTCTCAGTTCCTCCAGAAGTTCTTGGTCACTGCACTCCAGAAGGTCTTGAGAAGAGATAACACCTCGTGAGGAATTGAGGTAGCCGTGAGGAGTAACTTTCACTGGACAATCTAAAAAAGAGGTGGTGTTTAAAAGCACTGTAGCATATCTGGGACTCGACATCTCGACAAGAAGATCTCCAGATTGGAGCTTCTTAACGCTCTTAGGAGAGCTGGCAATTGATTGCAATGCTTTATTTATCCAGAAGGGGCTTCTGGTGTTTAATGGGTTTGAAGCGTCCAAGGAGTGGATGCAAAAGAACCGAACATTGGCAGAATCAGGTGTAGGTTTCTTGTTGGGAGGGGGTGACCCTTCCTCAATGGGCCGCTTTGTTTGAAGTTCTTGGGAAATTTTTTTGTTATCCATGAATAGAAGTAAAAAGTTCGTCCGCCGATTTCCCCGCCCACAACCGAGCCCAACAGGGGAGAGCCGGAGGTCCGCAAGCCCAATTGGACGCAGGACACGACTCTAGGGTTAAACAACGGATATAGCATGTTGACAGTGCAGACAAGCGCTCAGCGAGTACCGAGACTTTCCCAGGTCTCGGTAACACCCCTTTGGCATGCCCGCACTATCCCCAAACTCACCCTGTTGTACGAAACAACAAGCCGATTGACTAGGAGTGGGTTAGTTCCTAGCCGCCCGTTTAGGGTGAAGCAGGGGGCAAAGAGGAGTGTTGGCGACTGGCGACAACAACAACCTGTCCACCAGAAACCTCAGCCTCCAGCATCCCCTTTTCCACCTTACGGGTCACCGCACACGGCAAACGTGCAGGTAGGTCTAGCAAACCAGCCCGGAAAAACAAGAGAGGAACAGAAAATGGAGAAGCAAGTCGAGTAGAAAATGGAGTAGAAAAGAAGAACAGGTAGTGGAGAAGAAAGTAAAAACAGGAAAGGGAGAGGAAAGCTAGAGGAAAGGAAAGGGCTGGCGCATAATCACAACCTCAGCAACCAACAACTGAGGCGGGTGCTGTCAAGGTGGTGGCAACACAAAGTTGTAATGGGAAGAATCAAACATAACATGTCGGCTGGGGCCGTGGGGTCGCTACTCCCCATCAGCTGGATGAACAGCTGTCCCTGCGGTAACGTGAAAGCACAAAAACAAGAAAGCAAAAATCTGTCACAAGGTCAGCTCGGGCCGTGGGGGCGCCGCTCCCCAAATAACTGGAAAACCAGTTATCCCCGTGCGGGGGAAACCATCTACCGTCTAAGTTAGAGTACCATGAGATAGTATGCCGAATTTGGTGGTTCTAAATTGAAAACTGTAGACTCTGACCACCCCCCTGGCTCCAACCGCTTCCAAAAACCGTCTACAGTCTAAGTTAAAGTTAAAGTTTCGTGAGATAGTATACGAAATTTGGTGGTTCTAAATTGAAAACTGTAGTTTTTACGAAATTTTTTATTAGGGGGGCCTCTGACCCCGTGCCCGACCCGTTCCAAAAACCATCTACCGTCTAAGTTAGAGTACCATGAGATAGCATACCAGATTTGGTGGTTCTGTATTGACAATTCTAGATTTTACGAAAATTTTGTAGGGGGGGGGGTCTCTAACCCTCCGGGCCCCGACCCGTTCCGAAAACCGTCTACCGTCTAAGTTAGAGTACCATGATAAAATATACCAAATTTGGTGGTTCTAAATTGAAAACTAGATTTTACGAAATTTTGTGTGTGTGTGTGGGGGGGGGGGGGGGCTCTGAACCCCGGGCTCCGACCCCTTTCCGAAAACCGTCTACAGTCTAAGTTACAATACCATGAGATAGTATACCAAATTTAGTGGTTCTAAATTGAAAACTGTAGATTTTACGATAATTTTGTACTGGCGGGGGGGGGGGGATTTCTGACCTCCCGGGCCCCGATCCGTTCCAAAAACGGTCTTCCGCTAAGTTAGAGTTTCATGACACCAAACTTGGTGGTTCTAAATTGAAAACTAGATCTTAAGGCAATTTTGTAGAGGGGGGGGGGCTCTTATTCCCCGGCTCCAACCGCTTCCAAAAACCGTCTACAATATAAGTTAGAACACCACGAGAAAGTATACCAGATTTGGTGGTTCTGAATTGAAAACTGTAGATTGTGCTCCGTGAGTTTTGTTTGTATTTCAAGTATTTAGGCTACTAGGATAACTAGGTTTGTGCTTACCTCCACTATAAAGGTTTGGAGATTCGTTTCGGACATCTCCCGAAGTGGTGAGTGCCTTTTTTCGTTTCTTATCGTCGTGTTTAAAATTCCTACCGAGCTGGTATAAGCCTACTTATCTCGGCGCCATTAAAATGGCGTCATCCGGTGGTGTTGTCAACCCTGACATCACTTCCGGTGATCACGGCACTTTGCCCAGCGGTGGCGTTGTCACGTTGCCCTCCGGGTCGACGTCAACCGTTGGCGGCGTATCGTTTTCCTCCCCTGACGTCACTATTACAGCTCTTGCCCCAGCTGCTTCTCATATAGTGAAAGTTGACGTCATGGACACTATGGATGACGGTGCTCCTCTGCCTTCAATGGATGGCGGTGCTCCTCTGCCTTCAACCTCCACTTCTACTGCTCCTCGTTCCTATTCTTCAGCGGTAACTTCCCAAAGGCTTCAGCCCAAGTCTAATTCCATGCGAGCGGAAGCCGCAGCTTTAAAACCTCATGTCCGTCGCTCTGGTAATGAGGTTGTGCTCGAAATTCCAGTGGATTCTCCAGCAGGTGCCTCTTTCACCACGGCTACTGAGTTGGGTGTGTGCTTTGAGGCGCTGCCAGACACACCACTCAAAATGTACTCAACTGCTCTAAAACAAAAGTTCTCTCCGTCAGCGATACGTCATATGTCGCGCAGAGGGCCGAGTGTCATTGTTTATTTTTTTCATGCGGCAGATGCTACCTCTGTCTTACAGACTGGGCTGGTTGTTGGTGATCACCAATTATTTCCTGAGCCTGTCGCCCAGAGACCAGTAACGGTCTCGATGTACCCAGTACATCCTGAAGTCACAGATGCTATGCTTTGTGCTTTTCTTATGCAATCCGGTCGTGTTGTGGGTAACATTACCACGCACTCCGCTGCTCCAAAGGACGAGGATGATCGTTCGATTGAAAGTGCCCGACGAGTTGCGCGAGTAGTATTCTCTTCGGATGAACATATCAAGTCTTTTCCTACTCTCTTCACTGTAAAATGTGGAGATCAAATCCGACGCATCGACGTTTTAACCTCCTTTCATTGTCAGACTTGTAAGGCGTATGGCCATCAACGTAGTGAGTGCTTCCGCCGCCCTGCTGTACCTCAGTCTTCGGGACCAAACGTCACTCGTGACAGCCCTGTGTCGTCCACCCCTACCGTTTCTAAGGAGGTGTCTTCAGAACTTCAACCTGCTCTGCCATCGGGCCTTCCTCCACGGGGTCCTGCCCCACAATTGTTGACAGAGGACTTTCCTCATCTGGTACCGACAGCTCCGCCCACGCACCTTGCAGCTCCAGCTAACCTGACTGCTGACCTTCATCTTCCTTCGGATGAAGACACTCCAAGTACAGTTACTGACATGGACTGCCCTACTGCTAGTGACACTTCTGGCAATCACTCTGACCCTACAACTACCAGCAAGCCTGCTCGACGGGAGTCCTGGAGTGCTCCGCAGACTCCGCTCCCTCCTCGCATCGGTGCTGCAAGAGGTCGTTCTGTTGACTCATCTTCCCGCTCCTCCTCTCAACGTCGTACTTCGCCACGAACAAGTCGACACCCTGCTGTGATTCCAGGTTCTAAGACTCCACCCCCAGTGCTTTCCCTAGATTCTTTTCTCCGATACCTAGCTGAAGCGAAGGCGGATATACCGGTAGGTCCGCTTTCTCTTCATAAAATATATGAAGTATTATGCTCTCATAAACATCCTAGATTCTTTAATCAGTTTGTTGCACGTCATTTGCTTGATCTTCCTACTGTTCTAACCCAAGTTTCTAGTGTGATATCTGTGTATCGAAATCTTGTGCTTTCCTATCCCGATCTCAAATTTAGTGTTGACAGAATGAAGAAGCAAGCGAAGAAAATAACAGATTCCAGCGCACGTGCGTGTCGACCTGGGAAGGACCTACCGATTCAAGGTGGTCACACTTAACTGCAGAGGGTTCTCTGCTTCTCCTAGAAATGCTCTAGTGTATGAGGACTTGGCGCCTCTACACGCAGATCTTCTCTTGCTCCAAGAGACCAATTGCTCTGCTACCACTTTGTTCTCTCGTTGGCGGGCTTGGCCCTACGATTTTCACCATGCTTATCGAGTTGGACGGAATGGTGGCCTTGCACTTGGGATCCATCACCGCCTACTCCCTCTGATTTCGACGCCAGTGATTCGTGCCTTACATGTGGACAACCTCCAGGTCGCTGTCTTTTGCATTGAAAACGTGACCTATCATGTTTTTAACATATATGTCCCCTGTGTTGAACGTCTGTTACCTGATCTTCTCTCCACACTCCGTACAGAGCTGTCATGCATCCCACCGTCTGAATACATTCTCATCGGCGGAGATTTCAATTGTACGTTGTTGCCGGCCCTTGACCGCAATTCAACCGTTGGAGAATACCGCAGACAACGTGTATTACAGATTTCCCAGCTAGTTGATGATTTTCAATTGGTTGATGCGTTCCGGCATCTACACCCGTCGGAAATCTCTTTTACCTGGCGCTCTTCCATCCATGGCAGCACTACGGCAGCACGGTTGGATAAATTTTATGTTTCGACTGCTCTTCTCCCGTCGATCGCAGCTGCTGCCCATCATCCTTCCGCCGCTTCAGACCACAGTATTGTCAGTCTGTCGGTGTGTGTTTCGCCTTCACCTTCAAGGACTCAACGAGTATGGACTTTTCCGGACTCGCTCCTGGATGATCAACAATTTTGTGTTGCTGTGCGTGAGTTCCTCCGAAGTCGTCAGCCCCTTCTTGATACTACGTCCGACGCGATGCAACTGTGGCTCAGTGTCAAACATGACTTGGTCCTTTTTGTACGGCGCTACTCCCATGCCTCTCGGAATGAGAGCGATATGAAAATTGCGAATCTACGTGCTCTATTGTCGATGCTCTCTCTTGATGATCCGCAATACCCCGGCTATCTGGCAGATCTCCATGCTTTGCTTCTTCCTCGCGCATCCGATGCAGCCTGCAGGATGCATTTCTTGCATCTCTCCCCTACAGCTGATTCTCACGATTACTTAACCGCCTTGGAATCTCAACATCGTTCTGCTACATCTTTGCGTCATCTTCGCCTCCAGGATGGTTCCATCACTTCGAACCCATCGAAGCTATGCACTTTCACCAGACAGTATTTCATCGCCAAGTACAGTGCGGTAACGCAGTCTTCATCCTCATTAGCTTCTCCTCTTCTCTCCTCTCTTCCTCAGGTCCCCTCTACTTTATCTACTTCTTTACTCTCTCTCCTTTCTCTCTTCGCGAACTCCGCGAGGCGTTCGCTACTCTCAATCCTCATGCCGCTCCTGGACCTGACGGCCTTCCTCTGTCCTTTTATCGTGCTTTTCTACCGTGCCTTCTGCCTTTTCTGTCTGCGTGTTTCTCGTCTGCTTTTTCCTCTCCTGCGTTACCGCCCGACTTTACTTTGGCACACACCATCCTCCTTCCTAAGAAGGGTGACCTCTTGGATCTTGGAAACTGGCGCCCTATCTCCATCCTAAACACTGACTATAAGTTCTATACAAAACTCTTATCCCGTCGCCTTAATTCTGTTCTCTCTTTCGTTATTTCTCCTGACCAGACATACACTGTGCCTGGTCGGACTATTTCCACTAACGTTTCTCTTCTCCTTCATCTTCACTTCCTCGCTCGCTCTTTTTGTGAACCTCTTGCCTTCCTCAATCTGGATCAAAAGTCCGCTTTTGATAACGTTTCTCATTTTTATCTCTCTGTTGTCCTTTCACAATTTGGCTTTCCTCCTACCTTTTCTTCCGCACTCTTGGCCCTTTATCAGGGAGCTAGTTTCCATGTTCGAGCGGCCACATATCTAACCGCTCCAATTCCGTTTAAGCGAGGCATCCGGCAAGGATGTCCGCTCTCCGGCCAGCTATTCGCTCTCGCTTTTGAGCCTTTCCTGTTAGCAGCCCGAAGATCACTCCTGGATGTCCTACCGCCGACAGTGGCTAGTACTCGTCATCATCGAATAATTTTCACCGCCTATGCTGATGATGTGACCTTTTGCGTCCGGGATGAATCTCAATTTGATCGCCTGTATTCTGTATATCAACAGTATGTTGCATTATCTGGAGCAGCGCTGAATGCCACTAAAAGTACTGGCTTATGGTGCGGGGCATGGGCTGCCCGCACTGATGCTCCTTGGGGTGCGCAGTGGACAGCCACTACACAGAAGATCCTCGGTGCGTATGTCGGATTGCCCTTGGCTTCTGCATCTGCCACCTGGACTGCTCTTCTTCCCCGGATACAACGGACTGCTGCCTACTGGAGTAAGGCCCGCCCTTTCACATCGTTCCGTCAACGAGCAGCCGTTGTTCGTCGACAACTTATCTCTCTATGCGAATACTCTTGGATGTCGACGGTTGTGCCCGTGTCACAAATGATGACCATCACTCGCCTCTCAACTTCCGTCATCTGGTCTTCACATCACTGGGTTAAACCTGCCACGCTTCATCTGCCAGCCTCTTTGGGTGGCATCCAGCTTCCTGATCCAGCTTTCCTTTATAAAACTCATCGCATTATTCATTTCATTCGCCTTGCCACTTCAACTGTTCCGTCCCTTACCACTACCTTGAATGTTCTAGCTTCTTTCCGTGACCCATCTTTCACCTTCCTACTGTTTCTGAAGATGGATGCATACTCTCTTCTCCCGTCCCACCTCCCTCCTGTCCTGCGAGAGGGCCTTTCTCTCTTTCGTTCGCTTCCTCTTCTCCGTTCATTTCCTTCTTCAACTCTTGATCTCCTAGATGAACCTCTCTTCTTCTCTTCTCTTATTCACCCTCCTAACCTCCCTTACTTTTACTTTCCTCATTGGATCCGCTCTGGTGTGATAACTGTCCGTTCTCTCGTAACTTCTGATCTAACCTGGAGACCTCTTTCTTCCCTGTTTCTATCTCCAACCATTACTCTTGCTAACGAATATCTTCTTCTTCGCACAGCGCTTTGGAGCCTCTTTCCACTCCTCGCTTCACCTGATGGTCTCTTCTCGGTCCCCTCTGCTCCTCTTTCCCTACCGTTCTTTCTCCTCATTCGTAGCTCCCCGGTTCTAGTTACTTCTCTCTCCTCCTCTTCTCTTTATTGGCTTCTTCTTTCCCCTCCCGCACTTCCACTTTCTGTTCATTCTGCTCCTCCTTCTCTTCTCCCCGCCATCTGGACAGCATCTACCTCCCCCCTTTCCTCCCCTCTTGAACTCAATGTCCATTGGCAATTTCTTCACCTTCGTCTCCCCGCCCCATCAGTACTGTTTCGCATGACCCTTCTCACCTCTCCGCAGTGCTCCTTTTGCCCTGAAGTCAGCGACGTCCAACATCAATACCTATTCTGCCCCCGTTCTCCTGCCAGTCCTAAACACAGCATTTCGTCTTGCTGATCGAATTTGTGCTCGATCGTTACCATTTCTTGCATATGCTTGGCTACTCCAAACAAAGCATCCACCTACTCACTTGCCTCCTGTGTGCCGTTATATTTTTCTTCTTGTGAAGTTCATTGTCTATGCTTTCCATCTTCAACAACGCTTCCCCGCTCTTATTCCACCTCCTCAGGAGGCAAGTGCTATCATTCGGAGACGCTTCCTAGCACGGTTAACCACTCGCCTCCAAATGGAGCACTCTCGTGCTGCCTCAACAAACACCGATAGCGTTTTTCAATCCACTTGGGCCCAATCGGCTGGGTGGTTCCATATCCACAATTTGCAGTTACATCTCAACCTATAAGTGGGATTTTTGTTGTCGCCCACGTTCACTGTAACAAATCATGTTTTTACGTATTAATTTTGGTGCTTCGCTATTTGTGATTTTTCTGTTTTAATGTGCCATTGAAGATAGCTCAATATGTTTCCCATGTTCTCTTCGATAATGTTGGGTTTTATGTTGTTGTATATAATTCTTCCTTCTGCACAGTTTACTGCCTACGCAATGTCCCCTTCATTATGTTGAATATTTTTTTAAAATATTAGTCACTGTGTGTATAATTTAATGCAACAAGATGCCCTTCTGAGTACATTTAGCGTTATTTCCCCTTGTCACTGAATACTTCTGTACATATGTTGTAAATTTTGAATGTAGCATCACTGTTGCATTTCTGTGAATTAGTACCTAATGTTTAATCTTTAGTATGGTAGTAATGCTTAATTGGAATTTGTGCATAGTATAGAATCATGTCTTGCCCTGTCTACAATACTGTAGGTAAACATTTTCGTTTGTATCGCTCGTGCTTTATTGTCTGCCTCTCCTTCGCCCTACGTGGCGAAATATTTTTTATGATTTTAACAATATTTTGTTTTACGTTTCACTGGAACTTTCCAGCTGATGTATATACCGCTGTATTTATTGGCAGAATTCCATTGTCATGTACATAGAAATGTTATTTTACTGAAGAATAAAGGCAATTTTGAAATGTAGATTTTACGAAAATTTTGTATATGGGGGGCTCTGACCAACCGGGCCCTGACCCGTTCCAAAAACTGTCTACCGTCTAATATTTTTAGTGCCAAAGAAAAAGCGTAATATTGCTATCCTGTTTGAGTGTCCAAACTTTATAAATTTGATCAGGAAGGAAGACGTTCGAAATCGTACGTTTTCCTGCATTCGCTTTGTATGTAACCAAAATCTGTAAACGCGACGAATTGACGCAGTCGACGAATTGAGGTAGTCGACGAATTTGTCCGCGACGAATTGACGCGCGACGAGTTGTCGTAGTCGACGAATTGTCGTAGTCGACGTATTGACGTGACACCCCGGTATCCCATGATTCATGGACGAATCAGGGTTAGCAAGAAATTATAAAAATGCATGGTTGAAAAATGGATTCTGCTGTAACCGCCCTCCCCCTCTCAGGGTTCAGCTTGTCAAAATTATATCAAAGCAGTGGGCAAAATAATATGATTCAAATATCACGATTCAAACGAATTCTGATGTGTGAAAATTTCCTCCAATTACAGATGTGCACTAAAAAACACCTGTAGTGCTTTCGAAAAATTTGGGGATGGACTGCGGGCGACTATACATTTTGCAGACTCGTCCTAAAAAAGCGGAAAGAAATAGAAATTTTTTCACAAGGCAGTTTCTTATAGTTTTTGCTGTGCTATCGGAAAAAACAAAACAAAAAAGAAACTGTAGAACTCTCTCGATTCTTCAAGCACCCTGCATAATTCTGGGACCTCTTGAAAATGTTGGGCCCGGGGCTGCAGCCCTCTCAGCCCCCTTCTTAAATGGGCTTTGACGGTAAGTTATAAGAAGTCACCCGTCCCTAATTTAGAGACGCTAGTTCCAGGGATGGGAGAGAAGCTGTGCCGTAAATCACACGCACCACTCGTCGTACTTCATCCGGTTCTCAAACCCAGCCCACACGGAAGGAAGAATGCTGTGGGTGTACCCCAGGAGGAGGGGGAGGGGGCGCAGGTAACGAAGGGGCATACTGCAGCTTTCAGTTACAGTTTTATGAAAAAAATTCGAACACGCACAATAATTAACCCAAAGATTCAAAGTTTTAAGATATATTTAGTTTTGCCTAAATAAATGCCTAGTTTCACTTTTAAAACACTGAATGTCCTACAGATTGAAAGTATTCGACTGTTTGACTTCGAGTTGTAATACGATTGTTCTGCAGTGGGTTGTAAATAATACGATCGCTCTCCAATCGCCCTTTCTGTGCTGCTGAGGAAAAGCGCGAGACCACAGTGTGATTTCCCGTGGACGATGTGAGAAAACAGTCAGTTACCTAGGATTACGTTCACGACAGGCGTCAACATTTATTCAGAGCAGCCTCAGATCTGCCATGTGTAAGAGGGTGGTTTCTTCATGTGATTTATTTTAGTTTTGGACAAAACAATTACAGGTATTTTCAAATTTATTATTTAGAAATTTAAAACTACAGAGTTCTTGATTAGAGGTCTGCACGGGCCCGTGCCGGGTCGGGCCTTTGCTCATTTTTAAGTTGGGAAAACGGGCCGGGCCGGACGTACAATATTTAATGTAAAACAGACACTGGCCGAGTAAGTTTTTTTTATTTTTTTTTATTTTTTTTTTTTTTTTTATGTGCAAAACAATCGCTGTACGATGCCTTTCTCGTTTGGAAAACTCGCAACATGCAGCAGCAGGATAATTTCCGCTGATGGAAAAAACAGAAGTTTTACGACATCCTCCCCTCCTGCAAAACAATTGGAGTGGGTCAGCTCCCTTAGTTTTTCAATGTGAATGTGGTCCCTTCTCTCTCGCTCCCTAACCTCTACCCTCCTCTCATGCTTCAGGGCAGGCTATAAACTGCAGCATTTCTAAGCTACCCGCTCGCAGACCAGGGCTGTCGCAGACGATCTCTTTTATTGTTCTGGTCGGCGGCACTTTGTTCTCTAAATGTGTGAAGAGCTTTTAAGTTGTGTTAAATGGCACGAAAAAAAAAAAGAGCTGGGAGAAACTTACTTCTGTGTATAAATCTGTGCCGTATTTTCCCCATTTGTACTATCAGGCAACCGTTTTCAAAACTTCTGGGACACTGGTTAGCTGGGCAGTCTGTCGTTGTTTTCCCTTAGCATATGCTCAGTTCAGTGTTGCTGATAAATACTCTTCCATACTTATTATGGAGTTTAAGAAAGCGAAAGATTTTCGCGAAAAAATCGCTTCCTGAGAATACAGTATGTTCTTGTAGAGAATGTAAAGGGGAAACGCGATATTTGGAAATATTTTAAATTACTGTCCCGTTCTGAAACTAGTCGGCCGGTAAACGTTGTGCAGTGCACTAAATGCAAAAACGTTTTGAGTTACGATACCACAAAGTCTGGAACATCGCATCTTAAGCTGCACAAATGTGCTCCCCCCACACACACGAGAGACGATATGATACGCGAGTAGAGATAGGTGCAGTTTATAAAGCCATAAAATCTTCTCCCAGTAAACCAATCGGACTCATAATTCTGGATATTTCGTACTTTTCGAATTAATCCCCCCCTCCTTATTCCCAAGGATATTTCCGGGTCCGGCAGTAGGGAATGATAAATAATTTGAAAACCCAGAAAATTTGAAAGGCATGAAAATTGTCCTTTTTATGCAATATATTTGAGTATACCAGCCTTCCCTCCTCCTAGGACGTCACGTGACATATACAGAGTCTCAGAAATATTCTGAATTAACGTTTATTGTAATAGAATACGTGTAACGATTAAGAAAACCAAAATTCTTCAGTAGTCGAATGACCGAGTGCACCAGATGTCAAATTCGTGTTTTGGTAATTATTAAAATTTTACGGGCCGGCCTGGGCCTTGGAAACAGGAGAAATATACGGGCCGGGACGGGATTTAATTAAAAAAATTGAAACGGGCCGGGCCTTGGACCTGCGGACTTAGGCCGGGCCGGGCTTTCCAAATTGAGGCCCGTGCAGACCTATATTCCAGATACCACCATTACTTTTGCAGACACTCTCTCTGAATTCCTAACCCCCCCTCCCCCCAACCACCACACACAAACACACACTGCACGAATTTGCCGGGTTCCAATTTGCCGTTCCCTACACTACACACACACCGCGAAAAATGGGGTTGCTGAAGTAAATCTTGGGGGAGGGGGCGCACGTTGCGCTAGTTACGCAACTGGACGAATGGTCAGAAGGCATCGCTTGGACTACTACACAGGGGCGGCTAATCAACGTTGGTCAGCATAGGTTAGTTCATTATCTTATTAAAAAAAAAGATCATGATCGAAACTAGATATAGGATATTTATATGATTATTTTCCTTATTTACTGCAATGAGTCATGCTCACAAACGAAAAAAAAAAAAGAGTGAAATATGTATATCATAATGCCGCATTGATGACTGCCCTTTTTTTAAGCAGTTAAAAATGCCCACCTTTAAATAAAATTTAATTTTTTTATCGTACATTTGCAAGCACTTTCCTTTCTGTTCTCTTGTGATAAATCCTCTCACCACTCCCAGTATTTTAGTTATGGGTAATCGATAATTTTTGGTTCACAAAGACTCTCCCCTCTCCCTCTTCCAGGAACTCATCTGGACTATGGGACCGGTGGAAATCCAGGAAGTCTTTTTATGTGATACTAATAAAGATATGACCGTCCAGTTCCACAGTTCATCCTACAACGTCGCGATGGAAGCATTTCCATTCCGACTTTCCCATGGGAATTCTCTTACTACCCACGAACGCACGCGTGCGGCACACGCTGGCCACGCGTCACTTTCGGATACCGAAAACGTTAAGAACCGCCATGGAGCTAGTAAAAGCTCTATGAGAACCGCCTGCTTCTTCACTGGTACGTGATGGCGATTTTATCGAGAACGACTTCATCGAAGACGAAATCATCGAATGCGAAATCATCGAATGCCAAATCATCGAATGCTAAATCATCGAATGTCAAATCATCGAAACCAAATTCATCGTACGGACACTTTACTAATCGACGACTTTTTCGAAAATTACGAAAGGAGTCCATTGAAATTATAATTTTTTTGGTGAACTCGTTTAATAACTGGGATATACAGTATTACAATTTTTCTTAACACAGTAGTAACCGTAAAACATCGCTTAAAAGACGCACGTCATCGGCATGTTAAAAACTTGACATGAACTTTTTCGTTATCGGGAAAAAGAACATAACTTTTCTTTGGTATGGTGTTTAATGAAGTTTTTTATTTGTGGACCATCTATTTTTATTTCCAAAATACGACATATGTTACACGGCACTAGCAGTGTTCCTGCCTAGTCTGCCGGTAACGGTGCTTGAGACCTGAAGTACAATTTAGTTGGCCACGGCACCAGGTGAGAATCTCAGGTGCACTGCTGCACTCAAAGATTCACACCAGAACATAAAAAATGAAAAGTTGAAGAATGACCCGAAGCATAAGGCTTGGGTGAATCCACCTTGTGAACAAAATAACAACAACAAATAAACAATAAAATAATCTAAAAAAAATGATACTTTGGGATCAGAGTTGTGATGAGGTTCACCCGCAATCACCAATTCGTGACTGAGTGTAGTGGTCCGGATCTTACTCCGGTACATTCAATCCCCAACCAGCCAGTACAACACTCACTTTCGCAAATAACACATGATTCTCAAATACACAACACAACATTTAATAACGTTCTGCGAGATTTAAACAGATCCGGCGCTCTCTAGGCGCACAGACAATTGCCCCTCATATGTGGGCAGCATACGGTGTCACACTTTACTGTCGGATAACGCAGCCGACTGAGTCTCCACCGGACTATCTGAACAAGAGATACTACTCGTTTACACACTAAATAGAGCTGCAGGTGATATTCATATACAATTGCTTAGAGAATGAAAAAAATTATATGCAAACGATCACATTAAAAATACTCGCGACACAAAATACACAAGCACGTTAATTTGCGGTATAAGATTATAGGTGCGAAATACTGCCAAAGTTAATTAACTAAATCTAATAAGCATGCACATGCAGAACCCTGCCCCGCTGACGTTGGTCCTGAACCAAAGTTAAAAGAAACTGTCCCGCCCAGCGGAATTTGTGGCCACACCTTCTCCCTTATTCATGTAAAAAAAGTAATCAGGAAATGGGCCCTGTAAGAAATTGAAATCTGTATGTGCAGGTATTTCCTCTGAGGTTCAGTCACTCAGCATTACTGCATCTATGTCCATGCAGCTTTGGGTGTCGGGATGGCACAAGTTCGCAGATGTGCGAAGAAAGAAAAAGGAAATATTCATCTACTTACAGTTTCGTGACTTTGCTGTGCAAATCCGTTGTGCATCACATAATATCACTCGACAAAAAACACGCACACAGACACTTGCACCATGTGGCAGCACCGATGATTCAACACTTCACTTTGACGCTTGATGTAAATGAAGCACACAATTAAAAATGGTAATATCACGCCGCACTTTGTTGCAATGATTAGAGTGCACACTGATCTATTCTCGTGACGATTTGAAGGTGGGCGTTAAGCAAAATAGGCCCTCTCACATCTGATGTTGCGGTTTCCAAGATTAATTTTCTCGGCCGAGCGAAATCAGACGTGCTTTTACCTTAAGCGTATATCGGCAACTCAACATTTCACCTGTATATTTGTTAGGTATCGAAGCCACCGCTCTTACGCTCATATTTTTCTTTCGACATGTTTTTATCCCGTCGCACTTACACGTAGTGGCTTCGCTGCTTACGCGACCACACACACGCACACATGGGGCCTCGCTTCGCCCCGTAAGACAAGCGCATCTCTTCACTTCCTCCACAGTAGGGGATGAATGGGGGTGACGATTCCACACTGCAGTGGTTGGCATCCGAACCCGACTTTTGCTTGGCTTCGCTTCTCATTGGAATGACCACTGTCCACTCGCAGACTTCTTAATTCCCCTGTAACTTGGCTTTCATTAGGCCAAACAGTCGCTGAGTTCCATTACGCTCCAGCCTAGAAATTTCTGCTTTATCCCGCGGATTTAGGCATTCTGCTGTCTTTATGGCAAACTGGCATCTCCAGCTGCCTCGAGTTGTCACCATTTCTTACCAAATGCGGGGAGGTTTGCTGCTTCATTTTTCCCAATTCATTTTTTGCAGATCCAAGGCATCCAGCCTTTCACATCGGAGAGCGCACAGACAACTAACTTTCTTCCTTATGTTCATGCCAAGTGCGAACTCTTATTTTTCTGCACGGACCACACAGAGAGCAATTGTTCTCGAAAATGCCCCAAACAATCGACGAATTTACGATTATTCGCTAAACCTTTTGTCCCCATCTTCATTCATTTACTCAAGTGGACCCCTCTTCGAAAGGTACCATTCCGTGTTGCTTAGTTTCCCGTCAGCTGCGCCCTGATATTTATGACCTAACAGAGCTATTCTGAGACCACCCAGCCAGAGAGAGAATTCTTCGCCTCTTTTCTTTCCAAACCCCCAGATAAAACTTTATCTGCTGTTTACACTTTTAAACTCCAATCAAGCCTCGAACATAATTAATACTTAATTAATTTCACACATCAACCACGCCCATTAATTACTAAATTAATGGCGGGGGTGGGTCGTAACATCGGCCCCTCCTCAAGAAATCTAGAAGTCCTCTTCTGGGCCTATCGCTTTGCTCTTATCAATTTCCAGAGTAACCATTGAGTGCTAACTTTTCCCACAGATAGAAACAATTCAAAATGGCAAAAATATTGCGTTTCTTGCCTTCACAAGCATTGGAGCGACTTCCCAATTATCCCGCAATTTTGTTAATTAATTTTAGAGAACATCCGAAAGAAAAAACAACGTAAATGAGAAATAAATAAAAAAACTGAACTGTAAAAGAACATGTGAGCCTGCCGAACTGTGATTCCTAGCTGCCTCATACAATACGCGACATGGCGGACAAATTTTAAAGTTTTCTTCAGGTTTTAGGATGGGGGGGGGGTGTCCACTGTAACATTCCATCCCCCCATGAAAGAAAAAAAGGGATGACTGGATGAAGTTTATTCATCCAATCATTCCATTTTTTTTTTTTTTTTTAACTGTAAACACTCAACCCTTTCCCACCGTCGCAAGGCACCTAATTCCGGACTTAAGTGCCCTGAGAGCGGAAGGAAAGTTTAAGGATTTCATCACACGTTCATAGCTACCCGTCGAGATAGGCGGAAAGAAAATTTAAATATGAGGCATAGCTTCGAGAATCCACGAGTTCCACAGATCTCTCACGTTCGATGCTCCTACGCCCGCTTTTATCTGCGCTCGATGCCAAATTCTTGCGTTCCACTGTCTTCGAGTTCCTTCTCAACATCGTAGATAATCGTGGTGTCACAGTCTTCCTGGGGATCCACTATAATGTCGACTGCTCCCCGTCTGTCAGTGTGTGGCATGGTGTTACTAGCCCTTAACACCCGCCCGTAATCATCCCTTGGTCTCAGCGACGCCCGCGAAATGATTGGAGGACTTTTGACCTGGCTTCCCTGCACTCGTAAGGGATCTACAATCATGCGGGTTCGCGCTGCAAAGGGTTCTGTTTCTGAGGGAGGCGGAATTGCTGCGGAGGGCGTTGGGTCGCCCGACTGTAGCATCCACATTGGGCTCTCCCATTCATCATCTTCATACAATTCTGCATCTTCGGACTCCCATGTGGTTCGTGCGAGGTGCTGTGACTCAGGTTCATCTCCCGCATCCCGAACTGTTTCCTGGAAATGCCACGTGTCGAATACCCTTCTCTGTGGGGCTTTAAAGATCCTATCAACATGGGTTAGGCGAGGACGCCTCATATCGTTCACCGGCACCATTTTGAAGTTAACTGGTGAAGTCTTTTCCACCACTCTAAAGGGTCCTATGGACGGTTTCATCAGCTTGCGCGATCTTGCCTTGGACGCCGAAGGGTCGTGTTGATAAACAAGATCACCCACCTTGATTTGCTTATCTACTGCCGTCCGTGCCCGATAGTCCCTTGAGTTCTGGGCTGCCTCTTCAAGGTTATCGCGAACAATTCTGAATGCTTCCTGCATTCGCATAACCAAGCTCTCTGCATCATTCGGGTGCTCAGAGTAGCTCCAAGGGATTTCCTCGCTCAGCAAATGCCCAGGCATATTAAAGTCCCTTCCAAACATGAGGAAATTGGGAGTTTCCCGAGTAGCGCTGTGAGTGGCCGCTCTGTACGCCATAGCTACAAAATCTGTAAACTTATCCCAATCTTTCCCAGTCGGAGAACAGTAAAGCGCTAAGGAGTGCATCACTGTACGGATACTTCGTTCCGCTTGTCCGTCAGTCTCCGGATGCCTCGGGCTCGTATTCAGTTTCTTAATGCCTAATCTTCTGTAGAGTTCGGACATTAATTCTGACAAAAAGTTCGTTCCTCTGTCAGTCAACAAAGTATGAGGTACACCATGTCTCGCTATAACGTGCGTCGAGAATTTTTCAGCTACTTCTTTGGCTGTTTGAGATTTTAAGGGGATTAGCTCAATATACTTGGTAAAAGAGTCGGTGACTACCAATAGGTACTTGTTCCCGTTCTCTGTCGTGGGAAGAGGTCCTGCGATGTCCATGGAAATTTTGGACCACGGAACTGGCACTATTTCCGGGGTAATTAAACCCGCCTTTTGGTTTCTCTTGTAGCCCCGGCGTTTTAAACACTCCTCACAACTAGCAGTGTAATTTTTTACATCAGCAAACATATTGAGCCAAAAATATTTGAGTCTAATTCGCCCCAATGTCTTCTCAAACCCTAAGTGCCCTGCGCTTATACCATCATGCTCAGCTCTCATTACCTCAGACTTTAGAGAGTCAGGCACCACCAACTGTTCAGTAACAAGTCTGCGTGGACTGTTTTTGGCTGGCAAGGAAAAATGATATAGCAGGTCGTCACGCATGAAGTAGGTATCTGTGATTTTATCAACAGCAGAGTAGTCACGCCCCTCGATGCAATCGATTACTTCGACCAAATTCGGGTCTGCCCGTTGTGCAGCCTTTATGGCCTCAGCATCAAATGTAGGGCCTGGAGCCGCATCACTTGCTACCACTGCTGCAATATGCCTCGACAACACATCCGCGTTTGTATTCTTCTTCCCTGGGCGATACATTACATCAAAATCATATTCGGATAGACTGAGATTCCACCTAACAAGCCTAGAGTTGGGAGTCTTTAGCGTCATCAGCCACTTTAAGGGTCTGTGATCAGTTATAACTGTAAACTGCCTACCCACTAAATATTCCCGCCAATGCGTGATGGATGCAACTATTGCCAAAGCCTCTTGCTCAGTTGCGCTGTAATTTTGTTCTGCGGGATTAAGTTTTCTGCTGAAGAATGCAATAGGATGTCTGACGCCCTCTTCGTCCTCCTGCTCGAGTATACCCGCAATAGCCAATTTGGATGCATCTGTGGTCACGAAGAATCTTTTCGAGAAATCTGGGTAAGCCAACAGCGGCTCACTTATGAGCGCCCTCCTCAATTGCTGGAAGGACTCCTCACACTGCTCATCCCACATAAATTTTACATTTCTCCTGGTGAGATTTGTCAAAGGTTGGGCAATGGATGCAAAATTTTTGATATGGCGCCTGTAGTAGCCCGCCATTCCCAAAAAGGCTCGGACGTGCTTAACAGTGCGTGGGGCTGGAAAATCCCGTACGGCCTCCACGTTTTCAGGGTTTGGCCTTACTCCTTGACCATCCAGAAGGTGCCCAAGATATGTAACCTCCTTGGTCGCAAACTCACATTTACTTGGCTTAATTTTAAGCTTGTGCCTTCTTAAACGTTGGAAAATTAACTCCAATTTCTCCAAGTGTTCATTTAAGGTCTTAGATGCACACAAAATATCGTCCACGTACACTAGAATGCCATCATCACGCTTGTCCAAAAACAATGAGTCTAGAGCTCTTTCAAAAGTTGCAGGACTGTTGCACAATCCAAACGGGAGACGGTTCCACTCGAAATGACCAAATTCGCAGGAAAAAGCAGTTTTGTGCTTGTCTTGTTCCCTGATTTTGATTTGATGATACCCTGCCAAAAGGTCTATTTTCGAGAAAATTCGGCATCCATGCAAAAGAGATAGGGTCTGTTGTATTCTGGGGACTGGGTAACTGTCTTTTCTGGTTATCTGATTCAATTTTCTAAAGTCACAACAGAAACGATATGAATTGTCCCGTTTTCGAATGAGGACAATTGGGGAGCTATATGGACTATCCGACTTAGAAATAATTCCAGCATCCAGTAATTCATTCACTTGATCTTTTAATTCAGGTCTAAGAGCATGCGGAACATTGTATGGGCGAAGCTTAAAGGGTTTGTCATCTGTTAGATGAATTTCATGTTCAGCGAGGTCAGTGCCCTGCAAATCTATGGGATCCCGTGCAAAAACATCGGAATATGTCATCAGTAATTCCAAAACCTTCTCACGTTCAAAATAATTCAAATGCTCCAATTTAAAATCACCGGCAGACACAGGCAAAGTACCGCGCTGCGTTACACCTATTTCCCGTGAATTCTGAGTGATTTCCACAGATTCTACTTGAAATAGCTTAGTATGTTTGTTTAACCAAATAGGGGAACTACTAGTGTTTGCTACTTTTACATCATATAAACCACTTGATGCGACATTATTAACAGACCGTGCCAAAAGTAATCCATCTTTGCGTGCACGTGGATGCGGTTCAAACAAGACAGTCTGTACTCTCATACGAAGCGGTGTTCCCAACTTCACTTGAAGGAACATTTCTGCGTTGGGAGGGACACAAGTTTTCTGCGCCAGGGAGGCAACAGTCACCCTCCTCAAGCATATCGTCCGCGTCCCTCTCTTTCTGCGGAGAGCACCGCGTGGGTGGGGGTCGGGAAACAACAGCTGATTCGAATGGGCAGAGAAGGTTAAGTGATGTGTTCGCATCGCATCAATTCCTAACAATGCTGAGTAATTTTCACTCAGCGGGTATTTTGACACATGGGCTTTGACAAAGATATTTCTTCCTTTGATTCGCAGGTTTACGTTGTAACATCCTAAGGTTGGAATGGTTTCCCCTGTGATGCTTTTTATCCTTAAATCTGAATTGATGGGAGTCAATTTCCTGCGACCTTTCAATCTTAAATAAGCATCTTTCGCCAAAAGAGTTACCGATGATCCCGTGTCGACTAATAACTTAATTTTGTCGCCTTCGAGATCTGCGTTAATAATCGGCAAATTGTCCCCACTTTGAATAGAAACATAACGCACCTGAGAGGATTTAAACTCTGACTGGGCCGAGATACCTCTTACAAATCGACCCTTATTTAGTTTAAAGACATTATTCTTGGAATCTGGTTTCTGTGTACCAAATTTTCCTGATACCTCGTAATGAGAATCTCTTCCACTTCCTCTGCTATATACCTGTTTGGGTATTGTCTCCGTCCTATTTGACCCATCCAAATTAGGGCACAACCGGATCACGTGGCCTTCTAATCCACACCCAAAGCACACAATTCTACTTTTGCTGCGCCGTGTTTGTTGCGATCCACAATTCTCCTCGAGTGAATCATTTCGATTACCGAAACCCCGGCGATCATCTGGCCTTGTTTCCTTCCATCTAGCTCGTTCCGCCCCGAAGAGCTGGGGGTTAGATCGCTGAAATGTCTCTCTATTTCTCTCATTCCCTTCCGATTTCCTGTCTTCTCTTCCCTGAGAATTCCCGACTAACTGCCCTACCGTATTCTCCGTGGCTTCCAAACGCGACAACATCTGTTGCAAAGTGCGGGCCAGCATTACCGACTCCTCGTCCCCTCTGCCTCCTTCCACCGTATTCACCGAAGTTTTTCTACCCATGAGTGCTAAATTCTCCTCCTCTTGAATTGCGATGAGAACTGCAGCATCCAAAGTTTCCGGGCATTTTGTTAGTACCCAACGCCTAATCGATTCAGATAACCCTGAAATAAATTGGCACATCGCTTCTTGATCCCTGTGCTTCCTTGTCTCTTCGGACATATCCGACTTATGACCATGATATTTCGTAGCTGCGCTCTTAAGACGTGTTGCGTACTGCCGAACGTCTTGTCCTGGCAATTGCACACAATTCATAAACTGCTTCATTCGCGTTACCAATGGCTCTTCGGCTTGGAAGCGATCAATGACAAGCCGTTTAAAATTTACATATTCGGTTTCAGCCCTCAGCTCATCGCTATCAGATAGAAATTCAGCAGCTCTCTCCCGAAATTTAGATTTTGCAATCGCGAGTTTAGTTTGCTCACTCCATCTACCCACCATCGCTACACTTTCGACATCCTGAAAAAGTGTTTAGCACGATACAGCGGATCAGTGCCTGTAAATAGCCTCAACATGTTTATGCATCCCGCTATTTGCTCACCGTAAACCATAGGTGCGGCTAAAGCTGTTTGTCTCAGCTGTGATGTACCCGCTGTACTTGTAACAGGTGTACTCTCTTCCGGAACAATTGCAGCCCCAGTGCTCACATGTTCTCCGTCAGAGTGACCACCAGAATCATCTGAATCCATGTGACTCGCAGATGACGATTTTTTCGTGTTAGCCATTTTGTTTTTCTTACCCACTAAAATTATGGCAGTTCTTAGAAAACAGCTTAAGGCTTACTTAATGCTAAATTATACAAAATTCGCACCGAACAAAACTAAATAAAAATAGTAATGGCAGTCAATTCGCACTTATTTTACGAACATGAGTGTTGTTCCGCTAGCTGCAAAATATAGGTATCGATCCTGGGACAACGGCATCATTAATGTTACACGGCACTAGCAGTGTTCCTGCCTAGTCTGCCGGTAACGGTGCTTGAGACCTGAAGTACAATTTAGTTGGCCACGGCACCAGGTGAGAATCTCAGGTGCACTGCTGCACTCAAAGATTCACACCAGAACATAAAAAATGAAAAGTTGAAGAATGACCCGAAGCATAAGGCTTGGGTGAATCCACCTTGTGAACAAAATAACAACAACAAATAAACAATAAAATAATCTAAAAAAATGATACTTTGGGATCAGAGTTGTGATGAGGTTCACCCGCAATCACCAATTCGTGACTGAGTGTAGTGGTCCGGATCTTACTCCGGTACATTCAATCCCCAACCAGCCAGTACAACACTCACTTTCGCAAATAACACATGATTCTCAAATACACAACACAACATTTAATAACGTTCTGCGAGATTTAAACAGATCCGGCGCTCTCTAGGCGCACAGACAATTGCCCCTCATATGTGGGCAGCATACGGTGTCACACTTTACTGTCGGATAACGCAGCCGACTGAGTCTCCACCGGACTATCTGAACAAGAGATACTACTCGTTTACACACTAAATAGAGCTGCAGGTGATATTCATATACAATTGCTTAGAGAATGAAAAAAAAATTATATGCAAACGATCACATTAAAAATACTCGCGACACAAAATACACAAGCACGTTAATTTGCGGTATAAGATTATAGGTGCGAAATACTGCCAAAGTTAATTAACTAAATCTAATAAGCATGCACATGCAGAACCCTGCCCCGCTGACGTTGGTCCTGAACCAAAGTTAAAAGAAACTGTCCCGCCCAGCGGAATTTGTGGCCACACCTTCTCCCTTATTCATGTAAAAAAGTAATCAGGAAATGGGCCCTGTAAGAAATTGAAATCTGTATGTGCAGGTATTTCCTCTGAGGTTCAGTCACTCAGCATTACTGCATCTATGTCCATGCAGCTTTGGGTGTCGGGATGGCACAAGTTCGCAGATGTGCGAAGAAAGAAAAAGGAAATATTCATCTACTTACAGTTTCGTGACTTTGCTGTGCAAATCCGTTGTGCATCACATAATATCACTCGACAAAAAAAACACGCACACAGACACTTGCACCATGTGGCAGCACCGATGATTCAACACTTCACTTTGACGCTTGATGTAAATGAAGCACACAATTAAAAATGGTAATATCACGCCGCACTTTGTTGCAATGATTAGAGTGCACACTGATCTATTCTCGTGACGATTTGAAGGTGGGCGTTAAGCAAAATAGGCCCTCTCACATCTGATGTTGCGGTTTCCAAGATTAATTTTCTCGGCCGAGCGAAATCAGACGTGCTTTTACCTTAAGCGTATATCGGCAACTCAACATTTCACCTGTATATTTGTTAGGTATCGAAGCCACCGCTCTTACGCTCATATTTTTCTTTCGACATGTTTTTATCCCGTCGCACTTACACGTAGTGGCTTCGCTGCTTACGCGACCACACACACGCACACATGGGGCCTCGCTTCGCCCCGTAAGACAAGCGCATCTCTTCACTTCCTCCACAGTAGGGGATGAATGGGGGTGACGATTCCACACTGCAGTGGTTGGCATCCGAACCCGACTTTTGCTTGGCTTCGCTTCTCATTGGAATGACCACTGTCCACTCGCAGACTTCTTAATTCCCCTGTAACTTGGCTTTCATTAGGCCAAACAGTCGCTGAGTTCCATTACGCTCCAGCCTAGAAATTTCTGCTTTATCCCGCGGATTTAGGCATTCTGCTGTCTTTATGGCAAACTGGCATCTCCAGCTGCCTCGAGTTGTCACCATTTCTTACCAAATGCGGGGAGGTTTGCTGCTTCATTTTTCCCAATTCATTTTTTGCAGATCCAAGGCATCCAGCCTTTCACATCGGAGAGCGCACAGACAACTAACTTTCTTCCTTATGTTCATGCCAAGTGCGAACTCTTATTTTTCTGCACGGACCACACAGAGAGCAATTGTTCTCGAAAATGCCCCAAACAATCGACGAATTTACGATTATTCGCTAAACCTTTTGTCCCCATCTTCATTCATTTACTCAAGTGGACCCCTCTTCGAAAGGTACCATTCCGTGTTGCTTAGTTTCCCGTCAGCTGCGCCCTGATATTTATGACCTAACAGAGCTATTCTGAGACCACCCAGCCAGAGAGAGAATTCTTCGCCTCTTTTCTTTCCAAACCCCCAGATAAAACTTTATCTGCTGTTTACACTTTTAAACTCCAATCAAGCCTCGAACATAATTAATACTTAATTAATTTCACACATCAACCACGCCCATTAATTACTAAATTAATGGCGGGGGTGGGTCGTAACATCGGCCCCTCCTCAAGAAATCTAGAAGTCCTCTTCTGGGCCTATCGCTTTGCTCTTATCAATTTCCAGAGTAACCACTGAGTGCTAACTTTTCCCACAGATAGAAACAATTCAAAATGGCAAAAATATTGCGTTTCTTGCCTTCACAAGCATTGGAGCGACTTCCCAATTATCCCGCAATTTTGTTAATTAATTTTAGAGAACATCCGAAAGAAAAAACAACGTAAATGAGAAATAAATAAAAAAAAACTGAACTGTAAAAGAACATGTGAGCCTGCCGAACTGTGATTCCTAGCTGCCTCATACAATACGCGACATGGCGGACAAATTTTAAAGTTTTCTTCAGGTTTTAGGATGGGGGGGGGTGTCCACTGTAACACATATTTCAACGCTGTAGACTTTTCTTAAATAATTTTGAAACGATAAAAACTCTTTTGAATTTCTTCAGTGAGTTTAACAGTGGTTAGGGAGTCTTTAAAGGAATTTTCATGAAGTATATAGTTTCGTTGAAATGTCTTTTATGAACGCCACTGATCCTTAGTTACTACTGCAATTATAATATTCTTAGCAATTGATATAGTGCATTTAAACCATTTCAGGGATTTTTTGGATTTTAAACATTTCAGGGTGCATGTCCTCTCCTAAAAGACTTCTTAGCGCTTTTAATTTCCTAATCTAATCTCTCATTTGGGGTCAAAAAAGCGATAGTGTAAATTATTTTTAATTTCAAATTTAAATATATTTAATTTATCTCCGACATATAATTAATTTTTTTTAAGTATATGTTGGAGATTAATTAAATTTTATCAAATTATTTAAAAGAAATTCAAAATTCTGTGTAATCCGGTAAAACTGTAAAAAAAAATAATAATAAAAAAACCGGTTTGTCTAAAAATCCAGTAAATCGGATTTTATTCATTATCTGTTATAGAATATCACCGTCACTGATCGATATATATTCCTGAAAACGTATGCAAATCAAATCAGTCATTGATTTAGCTTTCTAATCTTTTTAACCCTAAATAAAATCAGTCATTGATTTAGCTTTTTCTTTTCTTTTTTTAACCCTTTCTAATCCTATGTCGGACCCTGCCCGACACTGCTATTTTCCTATTGCACTCCGATGTCGTACCACGTCCGACACTAATTTTACCTGCGTGTCCTCACTGAGGTCAGACATCGGCACGTTTCCACTTTCAACTGTAAAACGTGCATAAGAAAACCTGGCCTGCATCCGGGAATTTGTTTCACAAAATACCATACAATGAAAGATTATAAATAACAATGTACCTATTTGTATAATAAAAACTTGTTCATTCCTTGACAATGACTGATTTTTTCTCCATCATTTTTGGAGAAGTGATTGTCAGTGTTCTACGCGTCGGCATACAGCAGTGAACTGTCGGTAGAAATAAATTGGATCTGAGGAGTCCGCAAATGATGAAATAATAGGATTGGAAAAGGTTAAAGAGGAAGATATAGGAGAACTATTTAAATAATTCATTTATTCTAGGTGGTTTGAGATGATTTCCTTTTTTTATTTTATTTTGACGTAGGATTATGTTGAACTCCGCAACGCATCGTGCGCGCGACGCTCCCCTCGCATCCTATGCACCGGGAAGATGATGCAATATTTCTGGGTGTGCCGTTGCGTTTGACCCAACCTATCTCGGCAACCGTGACAGCAACACGACTGTGCGTAGTATCGTTTTAAAGCTCTCAACGAGACCTATTCAAATATACGAAGAACATTTCGCAGTGGTTTGAACTGAACGTTTTAAAAATTGTTTTCTTGTGAACCGGTGAACACTTTTGACAATATCGCGGTTTATCTGGGCAACCGTGAGTGCAAAACGACTGTGCGTAGTATCGTTTTAAAGCTCTCGACGAGATCAATTCAAATATATACAGAACATATAGCAGTGATCAGAGGAGACTTTGGATCGTTTGGGGCACTAGGCGCTAAAAGGTTCAAGGGCCCCCTCCCCCTTCTTATCCCTTCAGAAACTTTCATCCGTCAGATTAACAAAAAAAAGGGGGGGGGGAGAGTCAAGAAAAAGTTTACACTTTTTTAAAATGCCATCGCTTCCTATTATTATAACGTTCTGTAAGGTTTAACAGTGCTAGTGTAATATTTTTGTCTATCCGTGCACATCGAACTTTTCAGATTTCAGAGATATTTCAAAAATTATTTTTGCGGCTAATATGGTAAATCAATCGATATAAAGTTTGGCACTTTTAATATCCCATATACTTCATGCACTGCAGTTATCATAAACAGAATTTTGAGGGTAATAGGGAATCAACTGATGTTAGGTTTGGCACTTTAAATACCCGTATCCCATTTATACCTGCACTGCAGTTATCAGAAACAGAAGCATACAAATTAAATGCAAAAGATCCGGTTTGAAAATGGAAAAGTAGGAACTGCGGGTTTTTGAGTAAGAGTATCATTGAAGCTTTTTATTGCTTTTTCAAAAGCTAGTTTTAAGTCGATTTAAGGAATAGAAAAGGTGAGAATACTTGATAATTATCAGTATTAAACCAAGGGGGCAGAACGTAATGAGAAAATGTTTTTGCAATATAATATAAATTACTTTTAACACTATTAAATAAGATAGTGTGATATTCTCAAATTTCTTTATTTTTTCAGCCTAAATATTAATAACTCTTTTGGTTTAACGGCCGAGAAAGAACTTGGTTGTCCTAAGAAGAGTTATCCTGTGATGAATATTTCTTTCTTCATTGATTATCCTACCACGAAGGAAAGAAACTATTAACAGCAAACACGCCCGATTATCAGGAAAGTTTTTACAAGTACTCCTCATCGCAACTCGGGAAGAAGGTGGGAAGGTTCCAACACAGATGTTTTCCCTTATCTTGAAGTAGCATGAAAGCAATTTATAGCACAGCAGGCCAGTTAAGAATTCGCCTTAAACAATGAAAAGTGTGGGAAGCGTGAATACCTTTTTTACCAACCCCTAAAAAGAACTCAAAATTATTTTAACCGTTCCTTTCAAAATAAGTACATTGATAACTCGAAAATTCGGAATATCAGCAACAGCAAGAAAAAATATGGTATTATTAATATGAGAAAGTAAAATATCAATTGACAATACAAAGCAGTCGCTTTAAGGATTGATTTGCTTCGGTTCGTGAAAACCAAAACTGAAAACCCAATTATACATGTGTATGTTTTCGGGACCCCTCAAACAGCGAGGCCCTAGGCACGTGCCTAGTGAGCCTAGCCGGAAATCCGCCCCTGGCAGTGATTTAAACTAAAATTTTTAAAAATTGTTTTCGTGTGAGAACTGGTTAACATTTTCGACAATGCTGTAGACTTCGCAGAATGAACGCAACAAAAGGGGAGGGAGGGGGGGATCAACACGAGAGGCAAGAGCAAGTGATGAAGAATTTAAAAAGCCCAAGAAGACAGCGCACAACGTTTGGTAATTCGTGTATCGATCTGCTATGTGTTCGCAATGTATCTATCATTATTTGTAAAAATTATGTGAGCTACTTGTCATAGACCTGTGTTGGCAATAACAAATTAAATAAACGCTTTGAAACCATACTCAACTAGCTCATTTCAGCTTTCCGATCAGCAAGTCGTAGTCTTACGTTCTAAACTGACGGCTCAATCAGAATTGAACCTCCCTGTATTTTTTTATGGAGGTTTTTTTTTTTTTTTTTTTTTTAGCTGGTAGTCGAGGGAGAGTCAGAAGTGTGAATCTGGGGCTTTTCTATTTCTGAACAAAATCGGTGCTTCCGTATTTTTGAAACGAAGTAATTTACAACTCAAAGTAATAAGTTTGCGCGATTTTAAATTTTATCGTAGAAGGTTTCGGGGTGTGATCCAATAATTAACTTGATGTGAGGAAGTTAAAGTTGACTGAGGATATTAATCTTTTTTTCTCAAGGGTCAACAGAGGAAAGTTTTCGAACAGGAACGTCGCCATACTTCAAAATCAGGATGGGCGACGGGTAGGCTACTACTATTCGATAGCAATTTTATTCACGAAACGCTGAAAGAAAGAATATTTACCGCATTTTACTACAGCCTACAAAATGCGAGAATTTTTCCAAGATACAACGACAATGACTATTGTGGGTTATGGTGCAAAATACAAGTGTTGGCACAATGTCGCCTTCAACCATTTTCTTGCTGTCTTAATTGCGTTAACAAATTTTAATTTTTGCTTATGAAAGTAGTACTGTACTTGAAGAATTCTTCAAAAAAATAAATTTCTTTTTGTGTACCTGAATCAAATTTTAACGTCGTTACACCCAGGCACTATACCTTCCCTTTCATTCACTCCCTTCCTTCAAGCCAGCGACCACGATTTGCACTCCTCTCTTCCAAAGCAATAGTCAGCCACTTCCTACTCCATCATTGCCCCGGGACAGACTTAGAGCACTGGTGTGGCTTTAAAATTCACTTTCCGTGTTAGAATCCCCTATTTAGAAGCACAAATAAACAGCAGAGCAGTTAGTAATGACCTTCTTCAGTTAATGGCTATCCACCCACTTCATTCGCCCTCGGACATACTAACATGGAAATAAATTTTAAACTAACGATTTGGAAGAGTCGATAACAATTGAATTTCCATGGCCCCGAAGATACTGTTTTGATAACTTTTCTGCGGAGAAGTAAACAGTGCACTTCCTAGTGGAAAATAGCTACACGACAAAAAACGCGAAACTTATTACTTGGCAAAGTCAAAATTTTAAAGTTAAAAAAATTGAAAACTGGATGGGGTGCAGAGTAGGGCTGGAAAAATTTCAGGATGGGCTCCATCCCCTGGGCAACGTCCCTGTTTTCGAAGCATTTTAATTTGAAAGTTTGAAGTTTTCTCAAGTACAGTTCGCGAAATCATATAGGAAAAATCTTCGCTATTTGCATGTCGGCGAAACTTACGGAAGGATCGGATTTCTCCGAATGACCCTAACAAAGTCTGGCGCGTAAAGTTATACAAGCACTATGATCCCGTTCCCTGAAGCGGACGCTCTCCATAAAGTACGCCGGTCAGCGGAGACCCATGAGCTGGGCAGTAGACTCAGGGCTATAAAAAAATAGCTTCTATAGCCCTGCAGTAGACTAAGCTTATTTAATACCCAGTGGCGTAGCAGATTAGTTCAGATCAGATCATATATGTAGAGATTTTATGAAGGGAGTGTCTGACCCCAGGTCTTAAACAACCCTTAGAAACAGGAAGCCAGGAGATTTGGGCTAGAGTGCCCGATAGGAAAGTGACACTGATGCGAGGTAGAAAGGGGGAGGAAGACGCCCTTATTTATTACCGGGGGGGGACAGCACCCGGGGTCCGACGGCGTAACATCCGACGCACGGCGGATATTTAGTGGTTCGAGCGTTCGTACCTGCCTGGGATTGAACCTGAGGGTATCTCCGTGGCAGTCACGAACGTTGACCACTATGCCACCCGCGGCCCCAATGGCGTAGTACAGATCCCACAGCCTCTAGATCCCAAGTCGTTCCGGAGTTATTGGTTTCCCCCTTAGCTTTGTTATTCGAAGTAGCCATTTAGCAGGACGATTGTGGCACTTATCCTTTCGGACTGATTACCAGCTAAAAAGGCTGTGAAATGGCATAGATCCTAAGAGAGCAAACGTCTTTGTCTGCGTCACTTGTTTCTACCAAGTGACATGATGTCCGTGTCAAGGGGACTAGCCATTCCCCATCATATCTTGGGTCATGGAGCAGAATACGAAAGATTAGAAACAAACGCTTATCATCATTAACAGGTATATAGTTGTTACTGCTGAGATGAGAGGTTCCATTGCAGCGTTCGTAAAACCCAGCTGCTATGTTGACATTTCTGTTTGGAGAGCGCAGAAAATTTTGAGCACCATTAGGTTTATGCACATCGGCCACTTAAAGGTTAAAGCAGAGCTCCTGTTTCCTTTTTATATTTTCATTGAGTAAAGCGGTACAGGATTTTTTTGTACAGCCGCTTCACTCAATAAAAACATCCTCATTCTCTTCCTCTATCTAAACTCCAGATAGAGGAGGAGAAGGACGATGTTATCACCACAGCTGCTCATAATGTTTCGACTGCTTTCCCAGCTGGCTGACTCTCTTCAGCTGTGGAAAACTGAGACATCATCCAGTGCCTATTGTTTCTGACTTCGGTCAGTTTTTGAAACCGAGAGGTCAGCCAATCGGCTAAGTAGTGAAATTCTCCTTCAGCAGTCGATCTATCCCTCTTAACGATTACTGCTTTGGTTTTTCTCCTTTCCCACATTTTTATTTTTATACACTGGTGTGCAAAAATTAAGGACGAAGAGGAGAAATAGCATAACAGCGGAACGAACCGAAATACCACTCAGGAGATAGACTAGGGTCCGGTACGGTAGGGCATGCGCATATATGCAGCATGACGTAGGGGGGGGTCGGAAGGGTATAAAGCCTACGGGCGGTGTACGCTCAGCAATTCATTGAAAGCTATTGTACGGTGTACATCGGTTTGAACGACGCCGAGTTGCTGCCACCGTGTGATATGGTCAACAGACAACCCGGTAGACGACATCTGGATGACTTTACCCTAGGTCGCGTCATTGGGAAGTTGGAAGAAGGTCGAAGTGTGACTAGTGTGGCCGAGGAGTTCGGGATCACTCACAGCATCGTTTCACGAGTTTGGAGAGCATTTCAAACGACAGGAGCAGCTGTCCGAGAGTTTAGCAGTGGTCGTCCAAGAGCAACCACGGCGGCGGACGACCGATATATTGTCCTACAGGCGAGAAGAGACAGACGGCAGACAGCGGGAGAAATCGCAAGGCACACGCAACAGACAACTGGACGTCCGTTATCGCGGTTTACCGTGGCCAGGAGGCTGTACAAAGGTGGACTATTTGCACGACGACCAGTACGGTGTGGGCCATTAAAGCCTGCTCATCGGAGACGGCGGTTTCTATGGTGCCAGGAACACTAGAACTGGACACATAAGCAATGGGGTCGAGTTCTCTATACGGATGAGAGCCGATTTAGTCTGACGAGCGATTCTGGACGTATACACATCTGGAGAGCGCAGGGAACACGCAATCACACCTCCAACATCATCGAAAGGGACCGGTTTGGAGGTGACGGAGACTTCTTTTGAGGCGGTATCATGCTTGGTAACCGTACTGACCTCCACATCTTCCAAGGTGGTTCAGTCACTGGTGTCCGCTATTGTACCGTGGTTCTCCTGCCTCACGTGCGTCTGTTTAGAGGTACTGTGGGTCCTGAGTTCCTCTTCATGGACGACAACGCTACACCTCACCGTACAGTGGCTGTCGCAGAGCTGTTGGAGAGTGAAGATATTCAACGCATGGATTGGCCCGCAAGGTCCCCGGACCTAAATCCAATCGAACACGTCTGGGACCTTCTAGGGAGACGCCTGGCAACACGTCACCAGCCGCGAGCAACGATTCCGCGATTGGCACCACAAGAGGAATGGGCCGCGATGCCTCAACAGCTCCTTGACAACCTCGTCCTCAGCATGGACAGACGTTGTAAATCCTGCAACGCAGTCAGGGGTGATCATATCCCCTACTAAAGATTAGATTTTTCTCGGCAGCCGCCTGTCACATGGACGTTTCTGTCTTCTGTCCAGTTGTACTCGAAGCTATCTTTTCAATAAAGTGCCTTTGTATCCTTTGGATTCCTTGTTTGGACGGTTTTTCTCACTTCTCCCATATTCTTATATCTTGGGGATCTTATGGTATGATTTGAGTCGATGTGGAGCACTTCTGCACGACGTAAAAACCGTCTTGTTCTTAATTTTTGTACGCCAATGTATAATTTATTCACGGGCATCGCTAGTCGGGGGAAGTGATGTGAAGCCGCACTAATCGTATCTGAAGCCCTCCAATTATCTTATAATAATCTCGAGATACGTTTTCCGTTCAAGTTAAAATGGAATAACAGGAATGACGGGAAAGTCTGAATGGCTGTATATGAAACTGTATTTGTTCCTACTCTGACGTACGGCAGCGAAACCTGGGTGCTGTAGAAGAGACATAGGAGTCGTTTGTGTGCTGCAGAGATGCGTTACTTACGGGGGGAGCAAGACATCCTGTGAGGAACGAAGATGTGTTATAGATGTGTAATGTGAGGCAAACTGTTTTGTTAGCAAGGTGGATACTTAATATTCTTAGGTGGTTTGGCCATGTGGATGAATGGGTGATGAGATACTTACTAAGAGATTTTTTTCAGTCCAAGCGGTAGGAAGAAAGGTAGAGGAAAGCAAAGGAAATCATGGGAGGACCAGATTCAGGAATGTCTGCACATGAGAAAAAGAATATGACTATGAAGTACAAAAGTTTTTGTGTGCGTCGTGTGATTGATGTTACCGAAGCTCGAGCTGTGTGCCGAGATCCCTGTAAATGGAAACGTTTGATACAACAAGTAAGTAAATTCTAGTTCCGTCAGTTAAACATTTATCTGGCAGATTGTCCTTCTTTGAGAAGTTAACCTCTGAATCTCAGAGAACAGCTGAATCATATATATGTATGTACATGGGTCGAACAGAATAATGTAAGCACCACGCTCAGAGACATGACTTTTAATGCAGCTGCGTACGTCGCAATACGCAAAGGTATCCACAACTCTTTGGTTGTAATAGCTCTGTTTAGAACCTCAAGGTACTGTTTAAGTGCATTTGAAGTGTCTTGTTGCAAAATTTCTTTCAGGGTGAATGGGTGATGACGAAACGAGCAATCTAACGGACTTCGAAAGACGGCTAATTGTTGATGGCCGGCTAAGAGCCTCCGTGACAACAGTCGCCAAGGTAGGCGGGGTATCGAGAGCTAGTGCGTCTCGCATCATGACAGTATACCGTGCTCGTGATAAAACCTCGTCTGCGAAACACAAGAGCGGCCGGAAAAGACCCTAACTGATAGAGACAGGAGAGCATTCAAGAAGATTGTTACCCGTAATAAGAAGACCATGGCGCCAAAAATGAGTGCGGAGCTCAATTTTCATCTCCAGACCCCAGTATCAAAGAAAACAATGCGCAGGGAACTGCATAAACAACATATTCATGCCGGAGCTGCTATTGTAAAACCTCTGGTGACCCGGGTGAATACACAACGGCGACGGCAGCGGTGCAAGGAGCATACAACGTGGACTGCCGATGCACGGAAGCGTGTAATGTGGTCGGATGAATCCACATTCACACTATTCCCCACAGCAGGACTAGTTTACATGTGGAGAACACCGTAAGAAGCGTACAACCCAGACTGTCTGCTCCCAACAGTGCAGAATGGTCTTGGTTTTGTCATGCCCTGGGTGGTAATATGCATGGTAATATCGTGGTTTTCAGCAGGTCCTCTGATCACCTTATAAGAACGGATGACTGGTAGGGCGTATGAAGCCATTTTGGTCGACCAAGTCCATCCAAATGATCAGGCATTGTTTCCTGTAGGGGATGCCATCTACTAAGATGATAACGTCCCAATTAACAGAGCTTGGAAGGTGAAATCATGGTTTGAGGAACACGAGGATGAACGTTCACACCTCCCCAGTCACCAGACTTAAACATCATTGAGCCACTGTGGTCTGTGTCGGAAAACAGAGTAAGATCTCGTTATCCTCCTCCTGCATCTCTCAAGAACCTGGAGCAGTTTCTGCATGAAGAATGGTGTAACATCCCACTAACCGTCATCCAGGATTTGTATGCGTCCATTCCAAGGTGGATTCAGATAGTTTTGAATACCACACCCTACTAGGTACGTAAAACCTTCTTTATCTAGGTGTTTACATTATTCTGTCCAACCCCTGTATGTAAAAGACAAATTTCGCCGCCCCGGTGACGCAATGGTCTAAGCGATGGCCTCTGATCATTCGTCCGAACGGGGTCCGGGTTCGAATCCCGGTGAGGCATGGATGTTGTGTTTGTCTTACGGCACTGGTTCTCTCCCTTCCCTGGAACCAGTGACCCTAAATTAGGGACGGGCGACTGCTTATAGCCCATTGAGTTGCTCATGGTGGTCGTTAAACTTCCAATCAAAAAAAAAAAAAAAAAAAAAGAAAAAAAGACAAATTTCTAAACTTTTCCTAAGTTAGGAAAATTAATATTATTATTAACATTATCATAAATGAGTGATCAATTATCAAAAAGAAAATATCAAAGACAAAAAAAAAAAAAGTCAGTGACAGACTTACATTTGACCATTTTATCTACTGAAATCGCGTGAAGAACCGCCTGTTGCTTAAGAACGCGGCCCACGGATCGTCGGATGTGTAATGCGGTTAGATTCTTTTTTTTTTTTTTTTACTTTTGCTTTTTAGCCGTAGGTTCTTTTCAGGAGTTGGTCATACTGTATACGCTTGTTCGTCGTGGGAATCAATTGGACGCTCAGATATTCGGGTAGTTTCCTTACCCTGTGGTGAGTGTCTCTACTTCTTTCTCTTAATCGCCCTCAACTTATTGGGTTGGTGAGAATGAAATATCCGGCGCGAACGAGCCACTGTCTCCACTGAGACAGGCCCCCACCACAGCGGAATGGAACCACCCACAGGTGTTGCGGGTATTACGTCACAGAGTTACTATAAATAGCTAGCACGTGTGTGAAGAACAAGGTTCAGCCGCGGATGGCTTAGTGGTTAGTGTTTCAGACTATCGATGCAAGGTCCCCAGGTTCAAGCCTGAGCTGATCTTTCGGAGATGGTGTGATTTACTAACAATCGCTGAATATCCGCCGTGCATCGGACGAGCACGTTAAGTGACGGCCCCCAGGCTGGACCCACTGGTTAAATGGGTATCCTTTCCTATGCCCCCCCTGAAATTCTCTCACCCCTCTATGTGCAATATCGTACTTGTAAGGTGGCGACATCTACTGTACTCTAATCTCACTACAAACTGTTCTGTCAAAGTCGCTAGATTTGCTCTCATTCCTTCCGTTTCTGTGTCCTGCCCAAAAGGCGATCTCGCTGTAGGTGGCTGGGACCTAAACTCTACTACCTGTGGACGGAAGTCCTACAATAAAATGACGCTGGCCCCCCGCAAGAAGAACAAGGTTCATGCAGGCGTGGTTTGTTTGGACGTAACGTATCTTGCAGATGAATCCTGCATGAATTTAAACTGGGCCATTTTGCAGAAATTGCCGCTTGAATTATTAACAAAGCGTTTGGGGAGAATACAGCCTACGAACGAACCATTCGGTTCGTAAAAATTTCGAAGCGGAGATACGGACCTGCAATACAAAGCACGTGATCACCGGCCTGTTGCTGTTTCTGACGATGTTCTATTACGTGTGGTTGAATTGGACCCCCGAAAAACGTGTCGTCAGATAGCGGAAGAGGTAGGCGTCCACTACTCGACAGTTGTTCGGCCTCTGGCTGCGCTGGGTAAGGTCAAAAAGCTAGACAATTGACTGCAACATGAGTTAACAACTGCCAACAAGATTAGGCGTTTGGAAGTCTGCACGTTGTTGCTTGCTGTAATAAACAAGCGGGAACCTCTACTGCATCGAATCGTCACCTGTGACAAGAAGTGGGTCCTTTATGATAATCAGAAACGATTTACACAATGGTTAAGCAAGGCACAGCCTGCTGGATGGCATCCTAAGCCACCCCTACACACCAAGAAGATGATGCTCTTTGTCTGGTGGTCCACAGCCGGGATAATTCAGCGGAGTTTCTTGGCAAGAGGCCAAACCATCATTGCAGAACGTTATTGTGCTGAGTTACACCAGATGCACCGGAAATTGCCACAGAAACAACCGACTTCGGTCAATAGACAGGGTGTTCTTCTACTCCAGGACAACGCAGCTCTCATGTCGCACAACGAAAGATGCTGACATTAAGTGCTTTATAGCCTTGGGCCATGAAGCACTTCCTCATCCTGTCTATTTCCCGGACTTGTCTCCGACAGACTATCTTGTGTTTCGTCGCCTGGATCACTTGCTTTCCGGGAAACAGTTCACGACAGACAACGTGCAGTTGATGACTTCTTCGGATCCCAGCCACAAGACTTTTTTCGTTCCGGGATCGTGGCCTTGCCGGACAGATGGCAACTATGTGTCGATGCCTTGGGGATTATTTTGCTTAGGTAAGTTGTCCTACTTTTCCGTTCTAGCCGTCCACGTGTGCTTGTCCTTTGCTGGACATTTTCATTCGCACCAACCCAATAAAATGCTCTGTCTCCGAAGTTGGACCCCGTGGGGGTCACCACCACAATAAACCAGATCACCCAGCCAGCATGCAGAGAGCGTATAGGATCCACTATTCACTCTGTCCCTTGTTTCAATTGCGGAGGCTATAAAACTAAAAGTTTACTTCCATACTGTCTGCATACGGAATATGCTACTCGTCCTAACAAAAGTCATAAATAAAAAATTATTTTAAACAGCAGAAAGGCGAACCTATTACAGCACTGCTTAATCACAGCAAAGTAACTGGGGGCCCATCTCCATATTCACAAAAATCCATTGAAGATGGGGGAAAAGATCGACATTTGAATAATACTGCGCTAAAATTAATCCTAAAATTGTAAGTGAACTTCAATTAATTTAATTATTTAAAATTTAAAATGCAATTAAATTAAAAGTGACAAGTACCAATTTTGAAATTCTGCAGTTGTTTTGTTTTCATTGCTGAAGAAGGGAATGGGGTGAGTACGAGGTAACGAAAAAACTAACCCTTTCGCTACCACAAGCGCCCGAGTCGCCCGGACAGTATGAGTAAAATTTCCTACCCCCATTTTTTAAATTTTGCCCGGCGTCCGAGGGATTAGCAGAAGTCACCCTCAGTCGTCATTGCTGTTGTTAAACAAAGAAGTGTACCAGGAATTGATTTGTCCCGGGGCCATATCATTCAGCCTTCTGACATCGCTCAGTAGTACTCTTGCTTTGTTAACACGGGTTTTGTTTGTCTATGATATTTTACATTGTCCCGAAAGTGGAGTCTACGAGAGAAAAATTGTCGTAAAAATTCCTTCATTTTGCTCAATCCAAATAAACAGATTGAGACCATATTTTTTACTAGAAAGAACGAGAAAAGAGGAAAGCAAACAAGATTTTCAAGCTGTTACCACTCCCATCTGTCTTAGGGTCTCAGTAGAAAAATGCACTGATTGCCCCAGGGATACGTCTGAAGGTCGGTGCATAGCAAGCTTAGAAACAGGTAGTTTGGGGTGGCTGCGCAGCACTAATCCTTCTTTTGTTAACTTGACAAAGGGAGGGGAATGAAAGTCGGAAAGGAGCAATATATAGAGCTATGCAAGACAGTACGAAAAAGTATCACTGAAGACGTAAGAAAATTCAACTGTGAACTAGTGAGGAAAGCAATTGAAGACAACCAAAGCCTAAAGATAGCAAAGGGACATCTCAGTAAGGGAAGAAAACAGATTATGGCACTGAGAAAAGAAGATGGTTCTGTAACAAGAAATAGAGGCGAAATTTTGACAAGAGAGAAAGATTTCTACTCCAAATTATATGAAAGGGATGATACATGCACTCCAGACATCATGAAAGATACCAGTACCAGAGTTCTTCCAGTCCTCCCAGCAGAAGTTGCACATGCAATCAAGAACATTAAGCGGGGAAAAGCTCCAGGAGAAGATGGAATTACTGTAGACATCATACAAGAAGCAAGTGGAGAAATCGAAACAGTACTCGCCCAAATTTTCACTCGATGCCTTAATGAAGGAAAGATTCCTGAGGATTGGAACACCGCTACAATGATCCTGCTACATAAGAAAGGTGACATTGAGGATCTCGGAAACTACAGACCTATCAGCCTCCTATCAGTAGTTTATAAAATCTTCACTAAAGTTCTTTCACACCGCTTGAAGGTAACACTGGACATGGCTCAACCGAGAGAACAAGCTGGATTCAGGAGTGGCTACAGCACAATAGATCATATCCATGTGCTGAGAGAACTAATTGAAAGAGCGAGGGAATATGAACTTCCATTGTGCATGGCTTTGATTCGGTGAAACCATCAGCAGTTACAATGGCTCTGAAAACCTGCGGTATTGAAGATGCATACATTAATATTATTAATAACATCTATGAAAATGCAAGTGCAAAGATTAGGCTATTTGAAAATACAACACACATAAAAATTGGAAAGGGAGTGAGACAAGGTGACACCATATCTCCGAAGCTCTTTAATGCCACATTGGAGGGTGTTTTTCAGTCACTGAGCTGGGAAAACAAGGGGATAAAGATCAATGGAGATTATCTAACCCACCTTCGTTTTGCTGATGACGTAGTCATTTTTGCAACTAGCACATCAGAGCTGCAGAGTATGATTCAGGAACTTGTTGACAAGAGTAAAGAAGTGGGATTAAAAATGAACTTTCAGAAGACAAAAGTGATGTTCAGTGCTTTTACAAGAAATGAAGATTTATCGATTGATGGAGAAAAGCTGGAGATAACAGACACGTACGTTTATCTTGGACAGCAGATATCAAGTGAGGGTCACATTGATGAAGAAATTAATCGGCGTACAAAACTTGCCTGGAGAGCTTTTGGAAGAAACAGCATAATTTTCAAGAGCAATATGCCATTATGTCTTAAAAGAAAAGTGTTTGATCAATGCATCCTTCCAGTGCTTACGTATGGTGCAGAGACGTGGACCTTAACTAAAAGAGACATACAAAGGCTGCAGACAACTCAAAGCAGCATGGGGAGGTGCATACTTGGTGTAACCAGGAGAGATAAGAAGAGGAACTCGTGGATCCGAAAAATGACAAGAGTGGAAGACATCATGATCAGAGTTAAATCCCTGAAATGGCAATGGGCTGGACATACTGCCAGAAGGACAGATCATCGATGGACAGCCGAAATTTTAGATTGGATTCCAAGGGACAGGAAAAGACCCAGAAGAAGACCACATGGGAGATGGGTGGATGAAATTCGAAAGTATGCAGGGTTGACATGGAGGAGACTGGCACAAGACAGACCGTTGTGGAGGAAACTTGGGGAGACCTTCGTCCAGCAGTGGATTGATAATGGTTGACAATGATGATGATGATGATGACATCAGAAGCAGAAATTAACCCTTATGCTCCTGGTGGCCAACCATTCTTTACCAAACATTAGAAATTATATGAAAAATATTTTCCATCAGGTCTTGTATGTGATACAGGAAGAATTTTTCATATCGGAGTTTAAGAAGCAGAAATAACGCAGAAAACGCGATTTACCTTTGTGTCACCTGGCGGAAAGTCAATGATTTACTTGAAATTTTTGAATTTATAGGAAAAGCATTTCGCATGGGAAACACTATCCAACAAAGAAGGAATGTTTCAAATCGGACTTCCAGAAGTAGAGATATTCACGAAAATAAGATATACATCTACGCCCCCTGGTGTAGAAACCATGCATTATTTCAAGAAGAAAATGTTCCTAAAAGGTTTGTCGACATGAGTAGTATCAGTCAACAAACGAATTTTTTTTTGCAGTCGAGATTTTAGAAACTGACATTTTGCGGCAAATACATCAGAAGCGGAAATTAAGACTTATGCCACCTGGTGACCAAACCATTTTTTACAAAAATTAGAAATTACGTGCAAAGCATTTCCCATCAGGAGCTGTATCCGGTACTACAGAAAGAATTTTTCGAATCGGAGATTTAGAAGCAGAGATATAGGGGGAAAAGTAATTTTCCTTTACGCCCCCTAGCGGAAAGTCTACGAATTACTTGAAAATTTTGAAATTATGGGAAAAACATGACACACTGGAAACACTATCCAACAAAGAAGGAATTTTTTAAATCCGACTCCTAGAAGTAGAGATATTGACAAAACTAAGATATACATCTGCGCTTCCTGGCGGAGATACTGTGGAATATTTTAAGAAGAAAATATTCCGAGAAGGTTTATCGATGTGAGTGGCATCAGTCCACGAAATAATTTTTTCAATCGATATTTTAGAAGCTCAGATTTTATGGCAAATACATCAGAAGAAATATTAACACTTACGCCCCCTGGTGGCCAAAGTATTCTTTACCAAAAATTTGAAATTATATGCAAAAGATTTTCCATCAGGAGGTGTATCCGCTGAAGAAATTTTTTCAAATCAGAGTTTTAGAAGAAGAGTTATCGGGGAAAATGTAATTTACTTTTACGCCCCCTAGCGAAAAATCTATGCGTAATATGAAAAAGTAACTATATCTAAAATACTCTTCGACATAAATGGAATCGAAACATAAAATAACTTTTTCAATCGGATGTTTAGAAGCAAATATGTGGAATAAAACGTATTTTTGAATTCGACATCATCTGCGTTTAAGCCCTCTAGCGGCGAAATTGTACAAAAAAAAAAAAAAAAAAACGAAATAAAGGATCATTATTCGCATATTTCAAGATTCCCGAATGCAAAAAGAATTTTTCAAATCGGACTAATAGTTGCAGATATTTCGTGGGTATAGACGGACGGACAAACCGGTAACATAAGCACGATCTTTTTTTACAAAAGACGTGCTAAAATGATGACACTACAGTTAAAATTGGAGAGTACGACAGATACGAATAAAACAAGAGGCGGGATGTACCGAACTTTGAGGAAATTATTAACACCCATAGATATCTATGTTTTTGTCTCTGCTCATTATATACTGTATATATACACAGTCGGGTCACATTATTGTGTCCACCTCCTACTTTTGACGTCAACAGCGCGTAGCGAATGAAAAAAGGCACGTGTCGTGAGCTGGCTTGGAGGGTATGTAAGGTGTGCTGTAGGCATTCTGAAAACATATCACTCGTTGCTGTCATGGATAAAAGGATTGTTTTATTAGATTTGCAAAAAGGGATGATTATCGGCTTTCGGGCCAAGGGTGGCAGTATTTCTGAAACAGCGCAATTTGTGAACTGTTAGCGTGCTGCTGTGATTAAAGTGTATCGTGATTGGAGAAATGACAGCATTGCTAATAAACGACGTGAAAACTGCGGAGCTCCACGTGCCATTGATGCGAGAGGTGAACGTCGGCTTCGAAGGTTCGTGGGAGCCGATCAACAAGCTACAGTGGAGCAACTCACTGGCCGAATGAACCAGGGGGCTACCGGAAGTGTGTCTAAAACGATTGTTCAGCGAACCCTGTTGATGCGTATGTGTTTACGATGCAGAAGGATGGTCACTGCACCTATGCTAACGAAGGTGCATCTGCAGAAAAGGATTACATTTGCACGACAGTATCGGAAATGGGCCTCCGGTGATTGGCAAAGGATTGCCTTCTCCGATGAGTCACGTTTTCTGCTTCATCGAACGGATGGACATTGGACGTTGGCGTATAAGGCGAGAAACATTGGAGAACAAACACTCTTCAACCACAGCTGGAATGACACAAGCAGGTGTGTGTGTGGGGGGGGGGGCAGCGTTATGGTCTGGGGAATGTTTTCGCGGCATTCCCTGGGTTCACTCATTCCTGTGGAAGGCACTATGGATAGAATTCGTTATCAATACATCTTTGCAGACCACGTACACCCATACATGCTGATTGAAAATATTACTTGAAGAACTGACCACCGCTAAACAACTAAACTTCTAGACTGGATACCAAGGGACAGGAAAGAACCAGAAGATCACGTGTGAGATGGGTGAATGAAATTCAAAAGCATGCCAGGTTGGACTTGGAACTGAATTGCTCAAGATAGAGATGTGGAAGGGATTTGGGGAGACCTTCAAACTTCATCCACAGGTTGATTGAGAATGGTTGTTATTGATGATGAAGACGATGTGTGTGTTAGAGTGTGTGTGTGTGTGTGTGTGTGTGAGTGCGCGCGCGCGCCCCTTTTTTTTTTTTTTTTTTTGGTAGAACATGATTAGATAATAAATAAATCAAAGGAGAAATTTAATGGTCTATATTAATTATAAAATTTACTACATACCGTATTTACTCAAATCAAACGTTATGCGCACTCCCCACCCCCAGGTCCTGTATCAGTAAACTATACAGTATATAACTGTACACAGCCGTATCAGAATAATATGACCACCTATCTAATAATGGGAATAACCATCCTTGGCCCGGATGTCAGCGGCGAGACGGAGTTCCCGGAGAGGACGTGGTTGTGGGTCGGCACGTGGAACCTGTCGATTCAAATAGTTCCACAGGTGCTCTATGGGATTGAGGTCGGGCGATTTCTCCGGCCAAGGGAGAACGCAGACATCGCTGTCGTGCTCGTTCAGTCACGCACCCCTTTAGTGACGTGGCACTGCGCATTGCCCTGTGGGTATAGACACCATCACCACCAGGTTAAACGTCCAATATAAAGGAATGCATGTGGTAGTGTGTGACGATTTTTTCAGGTTCCCCTTTCCCGTGTCCTTTCCTTCTTTTCCCCTGTATTCATCTGTGGCACAGGTGTACCAGGCATTTTTCTACGGAGAGAAATATCGCTTGGAATGGCTTGTTGTTACAGGTAAGTATGTAGGGCAGCTTACAACTTCACTTCTTAACGGGTAACCGTCTACTCCTTCTCCTCTAATATTTCCATACTTTTCTTTCGTGCTATTCTATCAGGGCAATCTGCTCCTATCTCTCTTAGATTCTCTTTCACCTGCCAAAAGGCGCATGGCGCTATGGGTTCGGGTTTCTCAACCTAATTTAGGAACTCCTCCTTCCAGCGAGGATGGATGGGTAGCCATTGGCGTTCAGGGACCCCAACCAGTGGTATCAGCGGTCCCAGGTCATACCAGGAAAACATCCCCCAGACATGCGCACTGCCACCGTCGGCCTGTACTTGACCGACAAGCATGTCCGGGTGTTGGTTCTCGTGTGTCTGACGTCATATCCGCCACCGCCCGTCGTTTCTGTGGAGTAGAAACCTCGATTCGTCGGAGAAGGCAACCTTTTCCCACTCTTCCACTGTCCAATGACGGTAGTACCATGCAAACTATAGGCGTCGTTGCGGATGGACCCTGGTTAACATGGTCGCCTTGACGCATCGGCGACTCCGGAGACCAATGCGTAGCTGGGTTACCTCTACTGTTATCGGGACACGTACCTGGGTGCCCCAGCGTTCAATTGCTGCACTGCTGTCAACGTTCTCCTCTTGTGGCCGATGGCCTTTGAGACTCCACAGTTATGACGTCAGGAGGTACTCGGTGTGCCAGCGGTCCATTCTTGGTACACCCTTACTACAGCACCTCGCGAACAGCCCACGAAGTCTGCTGTTTCTGAGATGCTTCCACTCTTGGCGCGATAGCCGATGATCATTTCTTTTTGAACGTCAGTCAAATCGCTACCTCTGCCCATTGTGCTCACGTAAGGCACTATAGTGGTTCATCTGTCTTGGCCGGCCGCTTGTATCTACGTGTGCTCGACCTTGTCACGTGCACTCTGTGACGCGCCTAGGCGGGTTCACTGTGATTCCGTGAGTGGTCACATTATTCTGATACGACCGTGTATATGTATGTATATACTCGAATAAAGAAACGAAGAAAGTGGTAGTGAAATTTTTTTACCTAACTTCAGCTACATGCAGATTGATACACATGACTGCAAAAATTTTAACGTGCAAGCCTGATTGCTGTGTTCTTCCATGAAAGCGATAACTTTAAGTTTAAAATGTGTGCTATAACGCAGTCTACGCGATGGCATATTTCTGTGATCGTTGTGGTGGGAAGAATGACTGTTAGTGGCACGAAACGACTAACGTCTAGATACGGTCAAACTGTATTTCGACCAGAATCAAATGCGTTTCTAGGATTCCGAGATAAAAGGCACTATTAGCCTAAAGCACCGATGAGTTGTCATAGCAACTGTGGCGAGAGTGTTTTGTGCTTACATTTAAATTTATTACTGGGCCGAGCTAATATTCCAATGGCACCAAATTATCTAACTAATACAATTCATAAAATTACTGACAACGACCTAGTTAAGGAATTAAATAATCACTTTATTACCGCACCTCAGAAAATTAGACAACTTACACGATTAAATGCTCTACATCTACATAATTTGCAGACCTCATAGAGACCTAACACTATATATTTGCTGAAAATTACACGAAGAGAATTACTTCATGAATTAGAGCAAATCAATATAAATACAGGACCGGGTCATGATGAATTTATATATTATTAAGAATTTGAAATAGAGTATAAAAAATTTCTTATGCTTGTATATCGCAAATGCAAATTCCAAGAAATCAACACATACAAGGGATTAAAAAGGCAAAAACATTATACCTTTGCTTTAATTTAGTAATCCACCACGGATTTCACCAGGAGGGGGGGTAGAACATTGATGATTCTAGTAAGATAACGCTGTGGTAGAAAAATGCACCCTCCCCCTCTCCCAAGCATTAGGAGTGGTAAAAATGTCCTCACCTTACTGCAAATGTGTTTTTGATTATTAAGGAATCATTACAGAGTTACCTGAAAACATACGGTGTAAACCATTCCCTTGGCATTTGGTTCCAGCCCCTTTCGATTATTAGATTAGCACATAGTTATATTAAAAAAAAAAAAAAAAAGAACTAACTAACCGTTTGGACGCTGGTTTGAGGTGCCTCAATTTTTTTTTTTTTTTTTTTTTTTTGTCACTGATAGTAAACCATTCCCCACCAGGAAAAAAAACCCCTCTGTACGGGGACAATTTCTAATAATTTGCTTTTGTTAAAAATTAGGTAGCAAATATTTTGCTGTATGTGGAAGTACTAACGTCACGTTAGCTACACTGAGGATTAACCGTATACATGCAAAGTCGTCATCCAGAAGACTAAAATAAAACTGAATGCCAGTTTCCAAAATATGCTGATGTATTGCAGTGCAAACATCTCTCTACTCTGTGGAATTAGGTTTTTATCGCGGAAGTAGTCTCAGTTACCACTGCTTGAATAATTGCCCCTTAAGCGAGGACTGTTTAAGGTTTTATTGAAGGATTATACAAATTTCAGATTGAAGTCCATGTGGATGTTTTATTATTATTATTATTATTACTATTCTTCTTCTTCTTATATTTTTCATCATTTTCTTAAGTTGTTTTTAATTAATTTCTCCAAATATTCATTTATAAATGAAAAAAATTAGACTAAATATAAGGAGAGATCGCTCAAGTTCACGGATTATCGGGGGGCTAAGCACCCCCGAAGAGATTCCTGAATACATCACTGAATTAGGGAAATTACATGATTTATTTAAAAGTTATAACGAAGTGAATTTCTCCGTCATTTTTGTCCACGCCAGGATTCGAACCCGGATCCCGTCATTCCGGAATAAGTCGCTCTACCAACTGAGCTACGCAGACGTTTATTCTGATTGCTATGTGCCTTTATGTCGTGTGCGTCCTGCTCGCAGGTACGTCACATCTTCCCCCCCCCGAAAGAGGGCCGGGGGCATGGCCCACGGGTCAGCCGTGACCATAAATCGTTGCAGGCAGCCATCCACTGTAGAACGTGCACTTGAGAACTCCCAGTCAATCTGGTGCGTGGAATGCAACGTCACACACATTTATTTTTCGAAGCGCTGGAGATGGGATTCTCTGATTTTTCCTATCTCGCGGTGTGGAAAGAACATCACACCATTGCGAGATTTTGAACGGTCGGGCATCCGGATAGTTCGGGCGCCATTACAACGAAGTGAATTTCTCCGTCATTTTTGTCCACGCCAGGATTCGAACCCGGATTCCCTCATTCCGGAATAAGTCGCTCTACCAACTGAGCTACGCAGACGTTTATTCTGATTGCTATGTGCCTTTATGTCGTGTGCGTCCCGCTGGCAGGTACGTCACAAAGTTACTTAGCAGAACGGAAACAATTTACTCAAATTGATTACACTCAATCTGATCTAAAAAATATCATATCTGGGGTACCTCAGAACTAGATATTAGCCCCACTACTTTTTTACATATATATTGATGAAATTTTCAAGGCTTTAAAATATGCCGATGCCATTCTACTGTGTATTCAGACAACGCAATGATTTTAATATACAGCAATGGTATCAACGAACTTACTCTCAAAATGGACAACCAATTTTCGTTAACAGCTAACTGGCTTAACGCCAATGAACTGGTAGTTAACGCAAACAAAACTAAATTGATGATTTTTTTCTAATAGACTAACCCCTATTTCATTGAAACAAACGGCACTGCTAAATGGGACTATTGTAGACGTTACTCAAAAACGCATTTACCTAGGCACGATAATTCAACATGATTTAAAATGGAACACACGTATCGAAAATCCGTCCAATAAGATATACCTAGAAACTTTGGGGTGTTAGTAATATCCTGGAAAATCTATCCCCAAAAATAATGATATCTTCATATTTTACATTAATTCAAACGCATATCAACTATTGCATCTTAACATGAGGTAAAACGACGCATTACAATGTTAACAAACTTCAAGTGCTGCAAAACAAATACATTAGACTAATAGATTTAAAACAACATGGTAACTTTCAACCTTTTACATTTCAACGGACAAAAGTAAATCCGAATGATTACAACATTTTTACTGTCAAACAACTATATAATTACAACCTGGGTAAAATAATGTAAAAAAAAATTCAAAAATAATCTCTATCGTGGTTTAATATCACTAAATATCCGTGCACATCAAATGAAACCTAAAACAGAACGAAACTTATTTTCCAATGTTCCTCCAGACGGAACGGCTAAAAAGAATATAAACTACTATGGTCTTAAACTGTGGAACTGACTGCCTGCTAACCTGAGATCTATCAATAATATTGACCCATTTAAGAAAAAAACTAAAACTATACATCATGGGAGAAATTAAAATAAAATAATAATATAGGACGATAACACAGAAAATACTAAACAAAATGTTTTGTGACTTCATACCAATAATTTGCGATTCTTTCTTAGGATATTCGGGCCTGGGAGAGCTTGATTCAGTATTGAAATTAACTTATGGATTAAATAAGTCGAATACAAAAAAAGGATGGGGAATTTGAATTGGTGCCGTATTGTATAACTGAAAATTATTGACAATTGGTTTGTCTTGACGTAGAGAAATATAGAGGGGAGGTGAACGGTGGGGAGCCGTACTGCGGTGGAGTGGGGAATGATGGGGGCAGAACTGATATTAACTCTATTTTTATACAACTTACTATCGTCACATGCTGCTTTGTTTTTTGCAGAGTGTATTGTAATTTTCCTTTTAGGAGAACAGAACTGTCAGGCCAAAAGGCATTTTTTCTCTCTCTTCCCAGTTGTTTCAGCAACTATCGAATGTCACGATAACATAATTACGACATGTATTTGATGTGACAACTAAAATAAAATGAAATGAAATGGTCATCTGCTTCCCCTCTTTCCGGCCTTCGACCCTCCCTCTCCCTCCTACTTTTACACGTTTTGCACTGTGGAGTTGAAACGACAGAAATGCTAAGCTTTCCTATTTTCAACCTACCATACTCGATTTCAATCATCCTGATTTTTATCGCAGTATTTCTATATAAAAAGTGAACGTTAGATTCGAGTAAATATGGTAACGCCCACATAGACTAAGTAGAAACAAGGGAAGCGATGCCACGCAGGCTTGGCCTTCTCCAAACAGGGGCCCAGGTGCAAAAAACTTTTGGGGCCCTAAAAAATCTGGATAATAAGAGACATACATAAAATGAACAAAAAAAAAAAATGTATTCGAGGAGACTCGTTTTGGATGTGTCAAGAGGAACTCGTAAAAATAATGTGCGGTTATTTATCAAAAATCAATAACGGCACATTATTTTTACTTGTGTCAAGAAATGTGCTGTTATTTATTATAATAAATAATAAATAACAGCACATTATTTGTACTTGTGCCGAGAGGAACTCGTAAAAATAATGTGCTGTTATTTATAGTCGGTTCGTTCGGTTTGCGAGTAAACAGGAACTTTAAAGAGCCCATAGAATTGAGTTTCTAACAATATTAATTGATTCAGTTTGATACAGAGATTTCTGCAAAACACGATAAGTAGAAAATATTATGTTAGCTATTTGTGACCTCGGTGACGAAAGCTCATACTCTTCTGCAGTTGTTAAACAAGAAAGATGACACCGAATTTTCGGAAGTAATGAGCACGTCTTTTGAATCCGTTCTGACGCGAATTAAATTTATCAAAGTTATTCAAAGTCAATGGAACCGGTTTCGAAAACAATCAACTTGTTCCAACAATCGATAAAACATCCAGAAATACAAAATTTGTAGAAACATCTACTTAGTTCCACCAGCGACTAAAAAGCATGCTGCGAAAATTAACAAATGACAAACAAAAATTTACATGTACTACAAGGAAGGTACCACAGACAAAGAGATTTTCAAATCGAACAGTTAAAAGGAGAAATATAGAATGAAACATGATATAAGCCTACGTCTGCTAGCGGGAAAATTTTACGTAACGGAAAAGTTTAAAACAGGCGAAAAATATTCGTCATAGAAAAAGCTATGCTAAAGGAAAAGAACTTTTCAAATACGTCCCTCGGAAGCAGATATTGCGAAAAAAAAAAAAGGTTTCGACCTTTACGCATCTAGCGGGAAATCTTTGCTTTATTTAAAGAGGATAATGTTCCACATATCTGTTGTAGCGAATGGCATACAGTAAAGAAAAAAATCTCAATAGCGTTTTTAGAAGCGGCGATACAGCTGCAAATTGCCGAAACACCACCTACCGACAGAACTGTGAACTACAAAATTCCTCACATACCAGCCTAAAGTGTTCTACAAGGGAAATGGCATCCAGTGTTGAAATAATTTTTGAAATCGTACATGTAAAAGCAGTGATATTGAGAAAAACAGAATAAGCATTTGGGCCCCTAGCAGCAAAAGTATGCACTGTTTTGGAAAGAAAATAAACACACAGTTTGCACAGTTAGTAGTATCTGACTGAAGAAAGAAATTTTTCAATCGGGTTTTTAGTCCCGCAGATATTGCTGTAAAGGGAAACGTGAACTTACGCCCTCTGGTGGTAGACTTGATCGCTAAGAAAATTTTGAAATTATTTGAGAATCATTTCCCCACGGAAATGCTCTCCAACAAAGAAAGAATTTTTCAAATCGGACTCTTAGAAGCAGAGATATCGACAAAAATAAGATATGCATTTACGCCCCCTGGCATAAAAACCATGCATTATTTTAAGAAGAAAATAATTTAAAAAAGTTTTTCGATGTGAACGGTATCGGTCAACGGACGCCTCCCTGGCATAAAAACCATGCATTATTTTAAGAAGAAATTAATTAAAAAAGGTTTTTCGATGTGAACGGTATCGGTCAACGGAAGAATTTTTTCAATCTAGTTTTCAAGTGCTCAGATTTTGCTACAAATACATGAGACGCAGAAATCAACACTTACGCCCCATAGTGGCCAAACCATTCTTTACCAAACATTAGAAATTCTTCCTATCAGCAGCTGTATCCAGTGCAGAAACAATTTTTCTAATCGGGATTTTAGAAGCAGAGATATCATATAATACTTGAAAATTTTGAAATTGTATGAGAGCATTTTACACCAGATGCGCTATCTAACAAAAAAGAATTTTTCAAATCCGATTCTTAGGAGCATAGACTATGACAGAAAAAGGATATATATCTACGCCTCCTGGCGGAGAAACTGTGTACTATTTTAAGAAAGAAAATATTCTCATATGTTTATCGACATGAGCGGTATCGGTCCACGAAAGTTTTTTTCAATCGAGCTTTTAGAAGATCAGATTTTGCTGGAAATACCTACGAAACAGAAATGAAGGCTTACGCCACCTGGCGGCCAAACCATATTTTATAAAAAAATAGAAATTACAATCGAAACATTTCCCACCGGGAGCTGTATCCGGTGCAGGAAGAATTTTTCAAATCGGAGCTATAGAAGCAGAGATATTGGGGAAAGCGCAATTTACCATTACTCCACTAGCGGAAAGTCAATAAATTACTTCAGAATTTCGAAATTATATGAAAAACATGTCGCACTGGAAACTCTATCCAACAAAGAAGATTTTTTCAAATCCGACTATTAGAAGCAGAGATATTAACAAAAATAAGATATACGTCTACGTCACTGGTGGAGAAACCATGCATTATTTTAAGAAGAAAATATTCCGAAAAGGTTTGTCGACGTGAGTAGTATCGGTCCAGGGAATTTTTCAATCGAGATTTTAGGAGCTCATATTTTGCTGAAAATACATCAGAAGCGGAAATTAACACTTACGTCCTTTGGTGGCCAAACCGTTTTATACCAAAAATCAGAAATCATATGAAAAGTATTTCCCACCAGAAGCTGTATCCGTTGCAGAAATATTTTTTCAAATCCGAGTTTTAGAAGCAGAGATATCGGGGGAAACGCAATTTACTTTTACGCCCCTTAGCGCAGAATCTACGCGCAACTTGAAAAAATGACTATACCAAAAATAATCTAAGCCATGAGTGAAATCGAATGACAAAAGAATTTTTTAATTGGATGCCTAAAACCAAATACACTGGCGGAAAGTGAAAAAAGAACACCAAGAAGGAGACGTCTGATACCAACGAAACTTATACAGCATAATAACGGAATACAGAGGATAACGTGATCAAAACATTATGGCAAAATACAGCTGTATTTGCTGGTAAACTGAAAAATCACATTTCCATGTAACATGGTTAGTACGAGGTTGAACCGCCATGAACTGCGTCACACTGTGCAATTCTGGCATGGAGTCTATCGTACAGATGTTGGATGTAAGTTTGGGGTATTGAGTTCCAAGCATCCTCAACCTGGACGCGTAAATCGGGGATGGTCGTGGCTGGCCGTGGAGACCGGATAAGTTGTTGTCCCATAAAATCCCACACGTGCTCAATGGGGGACAAATCCGGTGAACGTGCAAGCCATGGAAGTTGTCTCACACCCTGAAGTGCACGTTGCTTTGCACGTGCCATGTGTGGGCGTGCGTTATCTTGCTGGAAAACACCATGATGGACCGACCTTACAAATGGCACAACAACAGGCTGAATGATGTTGTTGATGTAGGAGGTGCTGTTTAACGTACCCGGTACAAACACTAGTTGTGTACGGGAGTGATAGCTGATCGCTTCCCTCACCAGGAGACCAGGTGTAGGCCCTGTGTGTCGCTGGCGGATGCGAGAAGGGTGGAGACGTTCCCCTGTGCGTCTGCGAACACGCATACAGCCATCGGAGGCTCCCAAGCAGAATCTGCTTTCATCGCTGAACACGACAGATCGCCATTACGTTCTCCAGTGCAGACGTTGACGACACCACTGCAGCCGTTCCTGGCGGTGGGCTGGAGTCAGAGGTGCACATGCCAGAGGCACACGTGCACGTAATCCTGCACCCAGTAGACGGTTGCGGATTGCTTGCACAGTCATTTCAGGTGCAACGGCAGTGGTTGTTCTGCTGGACAACACCGCTCTTCTTATGCGTCGATCGGTCCGCTCACCAGTCCGTCTGTGACTCCCGGTTCCACGTCTTCTCGTGTGGGAATGTTCCTCGGACCATCTACGCCACCATCGTGCCACCACCGATACTTCCCTGTCCAATTCGCTCCGCAATACGACGATACGACCACCCAGCCTCGCGGAGTCCAACTAGACGACCTCGCTCAAAGTTTGATAACTGCTGAAATCGTACACGTCTTCCATGTCCAGGCATTGCAGCTTCTTCAGAGTCTTCGCACGTGTCCGTACGCTGACGATTGATTACATTCACTTCGCCGTACTCCTTAAATACCACCGACGATAATTTGCATATTATGCCGTGCTGTGGCGTAAGCGCTCACCGGTTGGTCCCGAAATTAACATCACACCCTACGTAAACTCGACCCCATTAACATATGTAAATTTCATGATCGTCCGCCAATTCCTTCTTGGTGTTCTTTTTTCACTTTCCGTCAGTGTATATGGAATAAAATGTATTTTGAATTCTATATCATCGGCATTTACACACTCTAGCGGTGAAATTGTTAATCGTAAAAAAGAAACAAAATAAAAGGTCATCATTCACACATTTCAAGCTTCCTAATGCAAAAAGAATTTTTCAAATCGGACATTTAGTTGCAGAGATATCGTGTCTATACAGACGGACGGGCAAACCGATAACATAAGACCATCTTTTTTCACAAAAGACGTGCTAAAAAAACTAAAACAAAGTTCGAAAAGCATCAATAAAAATGCATCATAGACACTAGACACAGCCTTAAACGTTTATTATATGTTACCTAATAATCACCAGCTTTTTTTTTACTGATCCACATACTGAAATTTAAAGATATATCGAAAAAGGCAGCCACATCATCACTACTCAATCTGATGTTATGATCTCAATCGTCACACTGCGTCTCACCAACATGGCGGCGAAACCTGTGACGCCAGAATATTATCGGGCGGGTTCCGAATTTGGTTCACCCGGCGTAATATGGGAACCAAGGGGGTGTCAAGTGGATTGTGATTCTGCGATTCCCTGATTTAGGGCTGACGCAGCTTCAGAATTCACTGACGGGGCGTTGCGATTCACACAGCAGATTTTCCTTTGGGAGTCAAAGGGTTCGCTGTGTGCCGCAATGTTTTCGTGAACGTCTAGAATTTAAAAAAAAAAAAAAAAAACATAAGTGAACGGATTTTCTAAGTCCCTGCCGTAACACATATTCTCCAAAAATCCAGGGTTGAGCACACAATTTGTAACTAACGAAACACTCATGATAGTACGTAGACAAATTAACAGAGAAAACAATTTATTAGTTATGTTTTGGCACAATAATAAAGATACACTCACGATCCTAGCAAAAATGTGATTTCGACTTTCTGACAGGAACCTGTACTCATTAACTACTCGCTTATAAAAACATTAATTCTAACAGAAGACTGTCGTATGCACTGATCCGATAAACATATTATGAGGGGACACCAAAAGAAAGAATAGGATGGATTTCCTACCTTAAACTCGCAATCTTTCTAGATGTCGCGACATGAAAGTCCAGTTTCCTTGTCATCACTTATCGTCCGTAAAACACTACTATCGCTGTTCCTCCACCAAGGGTACTAGTCTGCTATGGATGCCCCGGTCCGTCATAATTGGTGGGGGCCCTCGTCGTCCTTAGCAGGGTTCCTTTCCTTGGCACCTCGGTTGAGGTGCCCCATCCATGTCGGGAAACGGTACGCAGTTACGGATGTCCTGCCGTAATATTTGGCAGCGATTAAGTTGCCAGTCTCTGATAAATCACGGCGGTGACCAAGTTTTGTGCCACGCACTAATAAAACGAAATGCAGGCAAAGGGCAAAGATTTACACGGCAGCTCCTAGGTGACAGTCATGAAGCAGAGTCACCCACATTCACGGCAAAAAAAACAACAACAAAAAAAAAACAAAGTGACAAGTCACAAGGAATAAAAAAGTGAAAGTGATGCACGCCGTGAAAAAAGTAAAAGTGAAGTGACCAAGTTCTTCTCTTCCCTTGGAAAAGTTTCGACAACCCCCATGAAGGCCCACATTACCTCAAAATATCCCATCATCCAATCACTAGCTGGCAAACGCAAGCCTTCCTGAATTAAGTTCCCAAGTCTAAATCCTACTGGTCAGAGAATTAACATTCTGTTCATCCATTCGTTAGGGGGTCAAAATTGCTACCCGTTCCCGTGAACATTCCGAGAACCGCTCAAGTTACGTTAGCAGCGTGATATAACCACCGGGCCATAAATCCTAACCCAATAAAACTATTAGCTCTGGTTCCAAAAAGTCTACGGTCTACCCAACACGCATTGTGGATGCTAGACAAGGAGGACACTTCTATTGCCCCATAAAACACTCCATACAATGTCTGCCCGTCTATGGTGACGCCAACGTTGTCTATCTAGTTTTACGCTATGCGACGCCTTGTGCTGGGAGAGGGGACGGAGATGAAAAAAAAAAGAAAAGAAGAATCACCCGAAAGTGGGGCTAATGGCAAAATAAATAAAAAAATAAATAAAATGTACTCTTTCCTCAAAAAGTACACGAATTAATGAAAATGAATAAATAAATAAAAAAGAAAGAATTAATTAAATAAATAAACTAGGGAATGGATTTTCCACCTAAATGTGCAGCCTCGAGTTTCGAGCGCTGTCACAAGAATCGTGACGTTTCGATGGCTTCATTTTGATCACACGAGGGAAACGGCGGACCCTTACTCCATCTATTCTAACCTCCTTGGCTCACCCTACGTAATTTCAGAAGAAAGTGCATGGGGGCGTTAACAAACGTCAGTTCGGTTACGGGGGGCCCCTGATGTTACAACAATTCAGATTGAGTTTATAACCTAATTTTAACCAATTAATTTCATTAAAATTTTTATTTTCAATTTTCTTCGGTTTCATCATTTCCCCTTCTTTTTCATGGGATTTTCGTACCCGGGCACCTGCAAATCCCGGGACCGGATGCGCTCCCCCCCCTTCGTTGCGACCGGCCCTGAGAAGACGCGCTGATACTTTAAAACAAAAATGAAAAAGAAAAAAACAACAGCTAGTGTGATTAATATTTATGCACTCTCTTTCACAAATATGGTGTTTAGCTATCATAAAATTCTTTTGGTTCGAAGAACGTTGGTCAAATCATATTAAAAGTAAAAAAAAAAAAAAAACGCGGAAAAAAGAAACTTTGCGATGGAGAAGTATGCAATAGTTACACTGGAGATGCTCTCAGTTCTCCTATTTTTTTCACCTTAAAGATAGATGGGGGCGAAGAAAACTATCTTCATACTCACTCGGTGGTTTTCTAGAAATTCCTAACATTCTTTATCGGGGGTGGTATGGGGGTATATGATATCTAATGCACTGGCGCAAAATGCATTCTTCAACACGGAAGGGATAACAGAAAAAAAAAAAATAATAATAACTGTGCGACACATTCCTGCCAACCCCTCCGCCCTCCCGGCCTCTTGAGTGAAGAACGAACTGCAGCTAGCAGCTGATATGTAGCCGTGAGGGTGGATTCCCACGCTCTTTCTCTCCTCCGGAGTCATGGCGATGTGATAGTATCATTGCCTTACCATGATCGGCGCAATCAAAAGGATTTCGAAGACACCAAAGAAAAAAAAAAAAGAAATAGAATTAGGAGGGGAGAGGGGACAGATATACTGTTGACACGTGTTCAGTATCATTAGTGATAAACACCACAGTTCGGACGCGATCTTGAGGGTCTTTTATCTTTCGGGGATTTGATAAGCTCAAATTGCCGCGAAATAAATCGCCGTAGCACATTTACGAAAAAATATCAGAGATAGCGTAAAGCTGTAGGATGCTGGCGTTCTTCAACTTTTTGTGTAGTAGAAGCTGACAGAGTTATCATCAGTTTGAAACTGTCGTCAATACGAAAAAAAAAAATAAAAATAATAATAAATTGCAACTTCTGAAGTTAGTACTTTAAGACACAAAGCTCTTTTTAAGTTTACAGTCGGCAGTTTATTTCAGCAGCTAAACTTCGCTATTTTTGTTACTCAGTGATATTTAGAGCAGCTATTTTTTTTTTTTTTTTTGCAGAGATTCACTCTTTATTGACACTCATGGAATGAAAAAGCGAAGTGGAAGTGACATGTTAAATTACACTCCCTATGCTATTTTCCAATGACTTTTTTTTTTTCTTTCAAATCGCCGCGATGCAAATGTGTATGAGAAACATGGTAAATATTATCGCAAGACGTCGTATCCTAATGTTTTTTTGAAGAAAATCTTTGTATGCCGCCCCGGTGGCGCAGTGGGCTAACCGATGGCTTCTGATCATTCGTCCGAAAGGGGTCCGGTTTGGAATCCCGATGAGGCATGAATGTTGTGTTTGTCTTACGGCACTGGCTCCCTCCCTTCCCTGAAACCAGTGACCCTAAATTAGGGACGGGCGACTGCTTATAGCCCATTGAGTTGCTCACGGTGGTCGTTAAACCTCCATCCAGAAAAAAAGAAAACATCTTTGTATATTTGATTGGTTAACCGTAAATGTTAGTACTTGGAATGCAGGTGCCCTTATACTAACGCATTCTCCTTCTATAATTCCTGCACATCAGAATAAATAGCAGTTAACAGCAGTAAGTAGCCCGCTCAAATATCATTATCAGCCATTATCAGTCCACTGCTCGATGGAGGTCTCCCCAAGTCTTTTCCACAACCCTCTGTCTTGCGCCAGTCTCCTACATGTCGTTTCGGCATTCCTTCGAATTTCATTCACCCATCTTCCAAGGGGTTTTCTTTTGGGTCATTTTCTTTCCTTTGGAACCCAGTCTAGTATTACAGTTGTCCATCGGTGTTCCGTTAAGGTACGTACCCAAGGGGTGCAAGGGTGGGCCTGAAATTTTTCTTACCCACATTACCGCCCACCCAGTTCAAAATATGCTATTTTTCAGTATATTTAACTTTAAAATACACAGTCGAGTCGCATTATTGTGACCACCTCCTACTTTTGACGTCAACAGCGCGTAGCCAATGAAAGGAGGCACATGTCTTTTTTTTTTTTGATTGGAGGTTTAACGACCGCCGTGAGCAACTCAACGGGCTATAAGCAGTCGCCTGTCCCTAATTTAGGGTCACTGGTTCCAGGGAAGGGAGAGCGCCAGTGCCGTAAGACAAACACAACATCCATGCCTGACCGGGATTCGAACCCGGACCCCTTTACGGACGAATGATCAGAGGCCAACGCCTTAGACCACTGCGCCACCTGGGCGGCACACATGTCTTGAACTGGCTTGGAGGGTGTATAAGGTGTGCTGCAGGCAATCTGAAAACACATCACCCGTTGCTGTCATGGATAAAAGGAGTGATTTATCAGATTTGCAGAAAGAGATGATTATCGGCTTTTGGGCCAACAGTGGCAATATTTCTGAAACAGCGCAGTTTGTGAACTATTCGCGTGCTGCTGCGATTAAAATGTATCGTGATTGGAGAAATGGCAGAGTTGCGAAAAATAGACGTGCAAACTGCGGAGCACCACGTGCCATTGATGTGAGAGGTGCACGTCGGCTGCGAAGGTGCGTGAGGGCCGATCGGCACGCTACAGTGAAGCAACTTTCTATCCGAATGAACCAAGGGGCTACCGGAGGTGTGTCTGAAACGACAGTTCAGAGAACCCTGCTGAGTATGGGGCTCCGATGCAGATGGATGGTCATTGCACCTATGCTAACGAAGGTGCATTGGAAGAAATTACTTGTATTTGCACGGCAGTATCGGAATTGAACCTCATCTGATTGGCAAAGGATTGCCTTCTCACATGAGTCACGTTTTCTGCTTCATCGAACGGATGGACGTTGGAGTATAAGGCGAGAAACATCGGGGAACAAACACTCTTCAACCACTGCTGGAAGAACACAAGCTGGTGGGGGCAGCGTTATGGTCTGGGAAATGTTTTCGTGGCATTCTTTGGGTCCAATCATGACACTATGGACAGAAAATTGTTATGAATCCATCCTTGCAGACCACGTACACCTACACACGCTGTTTGTCTTCCCTGGGGCGCATGGGATCTTCCAGAACGACATGTCACACAGCTAGAAATGTCCGAGAGTGGTTGGAAGAGTACGATGAAGACTTCAAAGTACTTCCCTGGCCCCCTAATTCCCCAGACTTAAACACAATTGAACATCTGTGGGACCATCTCGATCGTGTTGTTTGCTCTTTGGATAGTCCACCGCGTAGCCTCCAGCAGCTGCAATCCAGTCAGAATGGTTCCACATACATGAGAACACCTTCCAGCACCTTATTGAGTCATTCCCAGCCCATCTAGCTGCTGTCCGCGCTGCACGCGGCGGTTACTCTAGATATTGGCTGGTGGTCACAATAATGTGACTCGACCGTGTATAATCTGCATTTTGCCAAGTCTTATGTTTTATTTCATGCAGCTCTACATATTTTCCCCCAAGAAGTGAGTGGTTTGCTTCTCCCTAGAAAGATTATCGAAATATCATCCGCAGGACCGTGAAAATTCAGTTGTTCTCCACTCTTCTAAATATTTTTTAAGCCTCTTTTTCATGTTAGTATGGCCAGGGGAGAAAGAGGAGAGTGGACAGAGAGGAATTAACTGGGAGAGATCATTACTAATTGCTCTTCAGTTTGTTTTAGTTAACAAATATGGGATTCCAACACGAAAAGTAGAGTCTAAAGCTATACTAGCGATGTTAAGACTCCCTGAGACAGTGAAAGTGCAGAAAGTGGCTGACGACTGCTTTGCAGGAGAGGAGTGCAAGGCGAAGTCGCTGACTGGAAGCAAGGAAGTTAAGGAGAGGGGAAGAGGGTTGTGTCTGCGTGGCACGACGTTCTTTGAAATGAATTGTTCAAGTACAGTGCTATTTTCGTAAGCTAAAATGACGAACCTAGTAAACCCAGTTTAAGGCAATGCATTCAGAGCAAGCAAAACGTTGAACGCAATATTTTACCAACACTTATATCTTACACCAGTGGCGAAACTAGTAAGATCCGTGCATGTATGTGTTTTCAGGTGGAAGGGGAGGAGATTGCACGAATTTTTTTGCAGCCGGTAGTGAAAAGCATTAAAGCCACCCAGATGGCGCTGTGTTCTAAGAGCAGGCTAATGACCATTGTTTCGAGAAGGGCTTTCTCCCTTCCCTGGAACCAATGACCTTAAACTGGGTACAGGCGATTGCTTATAGCCCATTGAGTTGCTCACGGTGGTCGTTAAACCTTCAATAAAAAATCGTTAAAAATTCGTTCTTTTAGTGTTTCGTAAGTAAAAAAACAACATTAAAAATTCATTCTTTCAGTGTTTAGTAATAATAAAAAAAACATTAAAAATTCGTTCTTTCAGTGTTTCGTAAAAAAAACCCGTTGAAAATTCGTTCTTTCAGTGTTTCGTAAAAAACAACCCATTAAAAATTCGTTCTTTCAGTGTTTCGTAAAAAATCCATTAAAAATTCGTTCTTTCAGTGTTTCGTAATAATAAAAAAACTTTAAAAATTCGTTCTTTCAGTGTTTCGTAAAAAAACCCATTAAAAATTCGTTCTTTCAGTGTTTCGTAAAAAAAACCCATTAAAAATTCGTTCTTTCAGTGTTTCGTAATAATAAAAAAAAACATTAAAAATTCGTTCTTTCAGTGTTTCGTAAGTAAAAAAACATTAAAAATTCGTTCTTTCAGTGTTCCGTAAGTAAAAACATTAAAAATTCGTTCTTTCAGTGTTTCGTAAAAAAAAAAAACATTAAAAATTCGTTCTTTCAGTGTTTCGTAAAAAAAAAAAAACATTAAAAATTAATTCTTTCAGTGTTTCGTAAAAAAAGTTGCTATCATGCTTGCCTCACCAAATATAATGCTCGCCCACCCGTCGCCTGTCCTGATTCCGAAGTCCAGCTACGTCTCTAGTTTCGTTCTTTTAGGAATTTGTCCAGCCCATTGCCATTTTATCATGATGGTGGCTGGTGGGTTTTTTTTTTTTTTTTTTTTTGCGCAAGGGCCATACTTGGCCTTTGCGCCAGACACAAGACAATCAACCAAACAGTATTAAAAACGTGGTATAATGCTTAAAATCAGGCTGATCCGGTAAAAGTGAAAAATGAGAATGAAAAAAATGTGAAAACTAGATATGTTTAAAAAGTCAACTTTGCTTTAAAAATGAAAAGATGGCGAATGTAGCACAACTTTATTATGTTGTTCCGGAGGTAAAATAAACTGGTTCTGTTTAATATCATCGAAATGGGTTCAAAGGTCAAAGCACAGGAGCGAGATTTATTCCACAGCCATTATCCTCATCCCTTGAGCAATGATTTCTGGTATGTTGGAAAGCGTATCATATAATCAATTCATTGCATGATTTTACTAACTTGTTAAGTTAAGGTCCATGTTTAAAGTAAGAACTGGAAGGACATACACAGTGACGGACTGACGATCCATAAACTGCCCTGGAAGCAATTTTATGCGGCCCACTTTTAGGGAAAATTATCAAGTTATCCCATTCCTTAAAACACAGCATGTCAGTATCACTGTTTACTGTGTAAACATCTTTTCAACACAAGTCTATGTATCATTGCTGTTCTTTGTATTGAGGCAATAGTTAAAAACATTTTACCCATTTTCCTGGGCCGCAGACCCCTAGTAAAATTTAATGTAAGAACAAAATTGCAAAATCTACTTCCGTTGCATTGTTGCTTTCACATTCGTGGATATTTCATATTCGGTGTGCAACTTAATTCTTGGCCACAGGCACAACACGTTGACAGCAAATTATAGCAAATCGAATACGTACCTAATCAGGGAAATAATCCCCGTCGTGTTGGATACATTTGAGTCATCGGTCAGGAAGCTGGCGAATGCCACTGCGGAAAAAAAAGGGCTGTTTCGAGTTGATAAAGTGGTCAAACTACTTGTGTGGACTTCCTCGACAGAAGTGAAGTGCGTATCACTTAGGTGAAGCTGCCGGGAGCGAAAGAGGTGATAATCCGACGGGGCGAAGTCTGGAGAGTACACCGGGTAGGACAAAAATTCCCATCCCAGGTCGGTGATCGTGTTTAAAATCATTTTCGCGGTGAGGACGCGCGTTATTCTGAAGCAACAGTGACGACCTTCTGCCCTTGCCGGTGTAAAGCCTTTTCGCCTCCATTGCGTCACTCACACGAATGAGTTGCTGACAATAACGTTCAGCATTGACTGTTTCATCAGGTTTGAGCGACTCATAGTGTACGACACCGCGCTGATCCCACCATATGCACAGCAACAACTTCCTGGCATGAATATTCGGCTTGGCAGTACTGGTGGTAGGCTGACCTGGATAAGCCCACGATTCGCGCCGCTTAGGATTATCGTAGAGGATCCACTTCTCATCACAGGCCAAAATCTTGTGCAGGAAATCCTTCTTCTTGAATCTGGAGAGCAAGGACACAGCAACATTGTAGCGCCTAGACTTGTTCGCAGCTGTGAGTTGATGGAGCACCCAATGGCCCTCCTTGTGAATCCGTCCAAGCTTGTGCAGTCGCTTTGTCATGGCTTACCGTGTTACTCCGTTTTACTAGGCAAACTCTGACTGTGTGCAACAGTAATACGCGTCCAACAGTTGTTCCAGTTTCTCATCGTCAATTTTCTGTGGCTGTCCCGGACGTTCTGCATCACAGAGATCAAGGTTTCATTACTTAAACCGCTGGAACCACTTCTTACACGTACTATAGGACACAGCAGGATCACCCAAAGCAGCACAGATCATTTGCTGGGCTTCGGCGGCACTTTAGTTCAGCTGAAACGCGAACAGGAGGCAGTGCCTCAAATGTTGCTTGTCGAACGACAGTAGAGGAAAAGGGAGACTTCTAGCGCAGGGACAGCCCTCCATAGACTTAACATTGGCTGTCCACGAGGCTGTCCCCGGCTGTCCCCGAGGCTGCCCCAGCTGTCCCCTTGTCAGAATTTTTGTCACGTGATCGTCCCCATGATGTGCTACCCCCTAGCGGTGCTTCTTGGAACTTCGATGGATCTTTGATTTTGAAGGATGGCAACGACCGAGTAGGAGAGGGGTTGGATATAGGGGATGTCAACTCGATGTGCTGCCCCCTAGCGGTGCTTCTTGGAACTTTCGACGAATCTTTGATTTTGGGGGATGACAACGACAGAGTGGGGTCCGTTGGGATTTTTTGTATTTATTCCTGTGGTTTTCAAGCAGGCTTTCCCCCCTCTTGGATGCTTTTTTTCCCCGGAGGAATTTATTACGTAACGATGTTGGGGAATTTTCTTTCCAAGGGAATAAAAATGCTCTGATGGTCTTAGCGAGGTTCTAACTCACGATGATTTGGTTTCAAAAAATGGTCAGGTGGTCTCGTGTACTACGTATTCACTCTATTTTTTTTAATTGCTTTACGTTATTTCTTCGTGTGTTTTTATATGTTTTTTGTATGTTTTGAGGGAGTTTTTTCGCGTAGATGTAATGAATTTTCTGGGGAACTTTTGCTTTTCCTCCATTTAATTTTATTTCAGTCCATGAGACGAGTAAATGCTTCTTTAGGAATGATTTCGTTCCTGTTCGCAGTAATTATTGGACATAGACTTCATGTTAATTCTGAGTCTTTCGTCCCTGCAATAGTATTTTCTCGTAATTTTTTCGTATGTTCAGGAACTCTACAGATCTTTTCCAGTTAAAATTCTGCTGAAACAATATTTTCTTACTTTATTTCGCATATCATTAATCATTATAGCTTCCCAATTTTCGCTATTTTTCTGCTTCTATATTTGAAATTTCGTTAAACTTCTCAATAGGTCAGGATTCTTTTTTTTTTTTTTTTTTACTTGGTCAAACTTACGAGTCCTTTTATTCAGACTTTTTTTTTTTTTCAATTCATTTCAGCAAACGATTACTTTAGATGTAACAAATCATTCCTCAAATCTTGTATGTATGTCAAGTATGCATTTTTTTTATTCTTTCCTAGTTTGCTGTAATTTTCGTGGACTGCCCCAACAGGAAGGCATTCATTGTCAAGACATACAACCTAAAACCTTTTTTCTTACGATAAAATTTGTATTCTTTGGGCTGTGCATTTTTCTGTCTCGTCCGAAAAAATATTCATTCTAGAGGCAAAGCGAGTAATTCCGTTCTTCCCCTAAACATTATTTTTTAACGTTTTACTAACTCACCAGAAAAGCAGCTATTCCCCCACCCCATAGCGAAAATAAAGAAATTCTTACTTCTTTTCCATACATATCGACTCAATCTATTTCTTTTCGAAATGCTGGTCATGACATTTCAACTAAAATTTCATACTTTCACCAAAAATCATATTCTTAAACGAGCTATTTTTTTTTTATTTTATTTCATGTATAACTAAATTTTTATTGTTTGCCCACCTCATCAAAGTTAATAAGAACTCCCATAATCTCATTTCTTTCCTTCATTTAGTTCGCTTTAAATTGAGATGTTTCAAAACTTTGCGTATATTTCTTTCAGTAAATGTCCAGTTCTCCCGTATCTGTCCCATCATTTTTAACTTCTGTGCCTGCTGCATTTTATCGTTAGACGTTTAGTTTCATTGACCTTTTCTTTCGTTTTAATTAGGTTTTCATTATCGTATTTTTTATTCATTGTCTCAGCAGAAAAAGCTTTCATTCTGGAGACATAGCGACTAAGTCCGTACTTCCTCTAAACATTTTTATTTCACGTTTTACTAATTCGTAAGAAAAGCAGGTGTTTCCAAACTCTCATAGTGAAAATATCGTATTCCTCTTATTTTACTTATTATATTTTAATTTCTATTCAGTGTTGTATGATTCTTAAAACTATGGTTTATTTTTATGAAACTTCTTTTTTTTTTTTTTAGTTTTTTTTTTGTGATTCAACCTATCAATCTTTTCCTATCGATTTAATTGCTCTTATTTTTCCATTCGACTTTACTTTTGAACAGAAATGTATCTAAAATCTTCACATGTATTTGAGTCTCTAAGGCCGATTCTTCCCTATTTCAAATAGTCATTGTAGGATTTTAGTGTAAATGCCCCTAAATCTTTAGAACCTCCTTTTCATTGTTAGATACTAACTCCTCGAGGTTTAAATTAAAACATGAAAGAAGAGTGTTTTTACGCTCTCTCCAGTGAAAGAAGAGTGTTTTTACGCTTTTCCCAAGAAATTAACTTTGGAATCTCCCTTCTTTCTACCGGAAAATGACTATCTTGTGCGACTGTTTTCACGCGTCTACTGCTTGCTGAAAAACCTCATATGACATGAAATCACTTTGCTTGGTAGATTAAACTAAATTCTGGTTTTGAACTTTGAACGCAAACTCAAGCTTGCAAAAGCATTGTTTTCTGAGCGAACTTAAACTGTCTAAGATGACAAAAATCTAAAACTGGTAACTCAATGGGACAGAGCGTTAGAACTTTGCCGTTCATTCAAGATTTAAGAGATCCGTAGTGAACCACTACAAGGGAAATAAGCAGACCCTGATTTAGTCCACTGTTTCCAAGGAAGGTAGAAAGCTAGTGTCGTAATTCAAATGCTCATAACTCAAGCCTCCCCAGGATTCAATTTCGGATGGACGATTAGTCAGATGTCAATGCTTAGACATTGAAAAATTACTTCAGACAAATATTTTCTTACTTAAAAGTGCTTCAAGTCAGAATTTGTATTACTTAAGATTTCCCTAAGTCAAAATTTTTTCTATCTTAAAAACTTCTAAAGGGTTGATTTTGAAAAAAAAAAAAAAAAAAAAAAAAACGAGTTCTTTCAAAAACGTAAAATTTCCCCAGAATTGTATGAGGAACCAAAAAAATTGACGAAGCTTGAATGTTAAGTCTTTCAACCCATTTCTTTCTCTTCATGTTTCATTTAATAAACTTTCTTCAAATTCCTATATATCCAAGAATTTTGTTAAATGTCCAAGTTCGACTCCCCAGAAATTTTCTGAAAATGATAGTTTCTCTTTTAAAAAAAATATTCCAAAATAAGAATTCCTTCAATGAAACAAGAAATTCCTATTCAAAGCAGTCCATCCCTCTTTCTACTTCAAATACTCTCTTTGTAATCTAAGGAACTGTTTTTGGTTTTTGGTTTTTTTTAATATTCATATATTTTCCCATCTAACTTTAGAAGATATTTTCCCAAAATGTATGTACATATTACGATAGTAAAACATCACACAACTGCTTGATGTTCAATTCACTTCACGGTGTCTTAAGGAAATTCTTTCATTTTCTCATAACACATAGACATGTTATTTTTCTTCCCATTCACTTCAAAGACTTGAGATCAACTTAATGGAGTCCTTTGAGAAAAACTTTCATAGAAAAGCATAAATGTACTGAAAATGTCAGTTTTCTTAAAGAAATCATAAGAATAAGATTTTTTTTTACTGAAACAAGTTTCCCCTGTTCAAAGCATTAAGTGGCTCTTTTTGCATCAAATTCTGTATTTCCTCATGTAAGCTTTATTCTTTTTCTACTTCATATCGTCTTTCGTTTGTTGTTTTTCCCTATGTAACTTAAAACTTATTTTCTTAATCTATTTTTCATAAAAGTATCATTCTTTTGAGTTGATTTTCTCTCTCTCTTCTTTTTTTTTTTAAATGCATTCCTAAGTTCATATTGAGAAGGGTTTAAATTTTGATTGAAAGATGTTTGCAAAGATCGTTTTAGGAAAAGTTTAAACAGGTAAGGTTCGTTTCGGAAAAGTTGAAAACAGATAATGTTCGTTTCGGAAAAGTACATTCTCTTATAGGGTTAAAAATGGAACACTTCATATTTTCTTAGGGGCGGTTTTGATGAAACACGTTTCAGTAAAAACAGTGAAATTCCCATTGAATAACATGGGGAACTAGGAAATTTAAGAAGCACGTTTTCGTTCAAGGAAAATATTTTAAAAGGTCTATTTTCGATTCAGTTGAAAACGAATCAGGTAGAAAACAGAATGCAGTAGAAACAGTCACAGCAAGTTCCTGAAAGTTGAAAATAGATGAGGTTGAAAATGGATGTACTAAAAATGTCTTAGGAAAGACATTTTTATGAAACACAGACTGTTTAGTTTTTCCAGGCTAGGGTGTCTTCAGTGAGAGCGCTTCATCTTTTCAACTCAAAGAATAAAGCGAGTCAGTTTGAAACATTTCAAACTCCCCGAAAATAAGCCGTGTACTCTGGTTTCGACTCAATACAGTAAAGCATTGCTCTCAGACCAGTCGGAATTCCGTCCCGATTGGTTGCCTAATGGAAAACCTCAGACCCATCTCCAATAACAATACCCAAATATTCTTAAGAAAAGTATAGCAAAAAAGCACTAGTTCCCCATTAAATCAATTGCATTCATCCTGTTACTGTTTTACACATTTCAAAAAAGAAGTTTACATTCTCACTTTTACTTTAAAATTCTTGAAAAGCTTAATATTTTGACTGATTTCCATAAAAAAAAATAATTTTCCTTAAAATTAAATTTAAAAAAATAATAATTACTCTTAAAATGTATGCCTTAAAACTAAAAAAATATTTACGCTTAATATTTCAATAAATAATAAATATTCACAAACTAACCTTCTACCTTGCCAATAATAAAAAAAAAAAACTACATTCACTTCTGAATTTATATAATCGAAATCATTATTTCTCCAAGTAGTTCTTTTCCCATGATTGTAGAGAGGAACTCTTCTGAAATCTTCCCTTTTCCACATGTGTTCGACACAGACTGCTTAGTTTTTCCAGGCTAGGGGGTCTTCAGTGAGAGCGCTTCTTCTTTTCAACTCAAAGAATAAAGCGAGTCAGTTTGAAACATTTCAAACTCCCCGAAAATAAGCCGTGTACTCTGGTTTCGACTCAATACAGTAAAGCATTGCTCTCAGACCAGTCGGAATTCCGCCCCGATTATGTGCCTAATGGAAAACCTCAGACCCATCTCCAATAACAATACCCAAATTTCCTTAAGAAAAGTCTAGCAAAAAAGCACTAGTTCCCCATTAAATCAATTGCATTCATCCTGCTACTGTTTTAAACATTTCGAAAAAGAAATTTCTTTTACTTTTTAAAATTCTTGAAAGCCTAAATTTTTGTCTCATTTCATTAAAAAAATAATTTCACTTAAAATTTAATTAAAAAAAATTACTCTTTAAATGTATGCCTCAAAACTAAAAAATATTTGCGCCTAATATTTCAATAAATAATAAATATTCACAAACTCACCTTCTCACTTGCCAATTAAAAAAAACAAAAAAAAAAACTACATTAACAACTCTCCAGTCCACTTGAATTCCCTAACATGAAGTTTGATTACAGAAGAAAATACGGAAACAGTCATAAAAAGATTTCATCCTAAATGAAAATAATGTTCTGGAATTGATTCCAGCCTGAATCCAATAGGACAGCTTTTCTCAGGTTGAACCTCCAGAACACAAGTGGAGACGAATGAAAACTCATCACAATTTTCAGATGGAGTCAAAGCATTTGAACAGCTGGGGGAACGGACACAGTGCTTCTTAGCGAAAGAAACAGAAACGTCTGGAAGATTCATACTGCTTCTTTCCCAATGAATAAATGTGGAAAAAATAAAATAACGTTAGCAAGCTGATGGAAACAGAATTTGAAAGACTTGGTGACGCCTTACTTTATTCAAACTTACAACAGAACTAAAATTCACTCAGCGTTTCCTTTGCATACTGTGACCAATGCATGACGCTTATCACAACACGTGTTGGTGTGTCACCATGCGTCAGCGCTTCACAGTGACTATACCCTTATCTCGTCATTTCGTGACGATACGCTATCGACTGACAAAGCGAACTCAGCTGAGGGTTTATCTTAAGGAAAATTCTTAGAGAAAAACGAAAGGATTTCATTATAATTAATTTTCAGATCTTGAGAAAATAAAACTAAAATGTATTCGGTAAGAAATTCTTCAATGTTGAATTTTCCTCAAAATGAGAGAGGAATACGGAAAGCGAAAGAATTTAATCAGACACCTTGAAAGAATTAATCTCAGATTTAAAGACGCTTTGGAAAAAAACAACCCAGTAAACTATGAAATACTTTGTTCTTCTCATAAAGAAAACGCGGTGTACGATTCCAATATTCCCTTTTTTCTTAAAATTTCTCCAACGTAATGACTTAGGTCAACTGAGTCCAGAAATGCTTCGTCTACTTTAGTATTTCGATTCCGAGGAGTTCTTTCCGATACTGTTAAGCTATTTTCTAAAAATCCAGTTGTAAAATAATTTTGGTCATGTTTATTTGATTGTCGTCGTAGGAGAATTCCAATCCGTTCATGTCCACCATGCCATACATTGTGTCCCCGGGAGTTTCTTCAAGCAGAAAAAAGCCATCATTCCACAGAAATTCTTCGAAGTCCATTAAATCTCAGTTGTCAGTACACGTATTTGTTTAATTTTGGGTGGATTGGAAGACGATGTGAGATATCTTTCGCCCTCCAGTATTTTTCATGGAATTTTTTTCTTATATAAAACTTATATTTTTTATGTTTTCGGGAATCCTGCCTATGCATTATTTATTTAATTCTTATATTTTTCCTCTCTCTAATTTTAATCAATGTCGATTTTAACCGTTGCCCCCTTTCATGAGAGCGATTCCCCACGCAAAGGAGTGCATAAGTCGAGATTTTCACCATGTATTGGATTTCACTCAGGAAAAAGTGGGTCAGGATGGTGAAATTCTAAAATCTGAAATTTCTCCGTGCGGAGAACATTGAACTAAAGTGGTTGATTAGAAATCTACTATGTTAAGAGTCATACAATAGACGTTTCTTCGTTCCATTTCGTTTTCAGCTTTAATTAAGAAAGCCTTGGAAAAAAAATAATAATTTGACTTTGGAAACATTACAAACACCAAAAGAAGAATTTCTGTGGAATGATGGCTTTTTTCTGCTTGAAGGAACTCTCGGGGACACAATGTATGACATGGTGGACATGAACGGATTGGAATTCTCCTACGACGACAATCAAATAAATATGACCAAAATTATTTTACAACTGGATGTTTAGAAAATAGCTTAATAGTATCGGAAAGAACTCCCTCGGAATCGAAATACTAAAGTAGACGAAGCATTTCTGGACTCAGTTGACCTAAGTCATTACGTTGGAGAAATTTTAAGAAAAAAGGGAATATTGGAATCGTACACCGTGTTTTCTTTATGTGAAGAACAAAGTATTTCATAGTTTACTGGGTTTTTTTTTTCAAAAGCGTCTTTAAATCTGAGATTAATTCTTTCAAGGTGTCTGATTAAATTCTTTCGCTTTCCGTATTCCTCTCTCATTTTGAGGAAAATTCAACATTGAAGAATTTCTTACCGAATACATTTTAGTTTTATTTTCTCAAGATATGAAAATTAATTATAATGAAATCCTTTCGTTTTTCTCTAAGAATTTTCCTTAAGATAAACCCTCAGCTGAGTTCGCTTTGTCAGTCGATAGCGTTTCGTCACGAAATGACGAGATAAGGGTATAGTCACCGTGAAGCGCTGACGCATGGTGACACCCCAACACGTGTTGTGATAAGGGTCATGCATTGGTCACGGTATGCAAAGGAAACGCTGAGTGAATTTTAGTTCTGTTGTAAGTTTGAATAAAGTAAGGCGTCACCAAGTCTTTCAAATTCTGTTTCCATCAGCTTTCTAACGTTATTTTATTTTTTCCACATTTATTCATTGGGAAAGAAGCAGTATGAATCTTCCAGACGTTTTTGTTTCTTTCGCTAAGAAGCAGTGTGTCGGTTCCCCCAGCTGTTCAAATGCTTTGATTCCATATGAAAATTGTGATGAGTTTTCATTGGTCTCCACTTGTGTTCTGGAGGTTCAACCTGAGAAAAGCTGTTCTATTGGATTCAGGCTGGAATCAATTCCAGAACATTATTTTCATTTAGGATGAAATCTTTTTATGACTGTTTCCGTATTTTCTTCTGTAATCAAAGTTCATGTTAGGGAATTCAAGTGGACTGGAGAGTTGTTAATGTAGTTTTTTTTTTTTTTTAATTGGCAAGTGAGAAGGTGAGCTTGTGAATATTTATTATTTATTGAAATATTAGGCGTAAATATTTGTTAGTTTTGAGGCATACATTTAAAGAGTAATTTTTTTAATTAAATTTTAAGTGAAATTATTTTTTTAATGAAATGAGACAAAAATTTAGGCTTTCAAGAATTTTAAAAAGTAAAAGAAATTTCTTTTTTCGAAATGTTTAAAACAGTAGCAGGATTAATGCAATTGTTTTAATGGGGAACTAGTGCTTTTTTGCTAGACTTTTCTTAAGGAAATTTGGGTGTAGTTATTGGAAATGGTCCTGATGTTTTCAATTAGGTGACCAATCGGGGGATTTGTGACTGGTCTGAGAGCAATGCTTTACAGTATTGAGACGAAACCAGAGTACACGGCTTATTTTCGGTGAGTTTGAAATGTTTCAAACTGACTCGCTTTATTCTTTGAGTTGAAAAGAAGAAGCGCTCTCACTGAAGACCCCTAGCCTGGAAAAACTAAACAGTCTGTGTCGAACACATGTGGAAAAGGGAAGATTTCAGAAGAGTTCCTCTCTACAATCATGGGAAAAGAACTACTTGGAGAAATAATGATTTCGATTATATAAATTCAGAAATGAATGTAGTTTTTTTTTATTTTTTATTGGCAAGGTAGAAGGTTAGTTTGTGAATATTTATTATTTATTGAAATATTAAGCGTAAATATTTTTTTAGTTTTAAGGCATAAATTTTAAGAGTAATTATTATTTTTTTAAATTAAATTTTAAGGGAAATTATTTTTTTTTATGAAAATGAGTCAAAATATTAAGCTTTTCAAGAATTTTAAAGTAAAAGTGAGAATGTAAACTTCTTTTTTGAAATGTGTAAAACAGTAACAGGATGAATGCAATTGATTTAATGGGGAACTAGTGCTTTTTTGCTATACTTTTCTTAAGAATATTTGGGTATTGTTATTGGAGATGGGTCTGAGGTTTTCCATTAGGCAACCAATCGGGACGGAATTCCGACTGGTCTGAGAGCAATGCTTTACTGTATTGAGTCGAAACCAGAGTACACGGCTTATTTTCGGGGAGTTTGAAATGTTTCAAACTGACTCGCTTTATTCTTTGAGTTGAAAAGAAGAAGCGCTCTGACTGAAGACCACCTAGCCTGGGAAAACTAAACAGTCTGTATTTCATAAAAATGTCTTTCCTAAGACATTTTTAGTACATCCATTTTCAACCTCATCTATTTTCAACTTTCAGGAACTTGCTGTGACTGTTTTTACTGCATTCTGTTTTCTACCTGATTCGTTTTCAACTGAATCGAAAATAGACCTTTTAAAATATTTTCCTTTAACGAAAACGTGCTTCTTAAATTTCCTAGTTCCCCATGTCATTCAATGGGAATTTCACTGTTTTTACTGAAACGTGTTTCATCAAAACCGCCCCTAAGAAAATATGAAGTGTTCCATTTTTAACCCTATAAGAGAATGTACTTTTCCGAAACGAACATTATCTGTTTTCAACTTTTCCGAAACGAACCTTATCTGTTTTCAACTTTTCGTAGAACGATCTTTGCAAACATCTTTCAATCAAAATTTAAACCCTTCTCAATATGAACTTAGGAATGCACTTAAAAAAAAAGAAGAGAGAGAGAAAATCAACTCAAAAGAATGATACTTTATGAAAAATAGATTAGGAAAATAAGTTTTAAGTTACATAGGGAAAAACAACAAACGAAAGACGATATGAAGTAGAAAAAGAATAAAGTTTACATGAGGAAATACAGAATTTGATGCGAAAAGAGCCACTTAATGCTTTGAACAGGGGAAACTTGTTTCAGTAAAAAAAATTCTTATTCTTATGGTTTCTTTAAGAAAACTGACATTTTCAGTACATTTATGCTTTTCTATGAAATTTTTTCTCAAAGGACTCCATTAAGTTGATCTCAAGTCTTTGAAGTGAATGGGAAGAAAAATAACATGTCTATGTGTTATGAGAAAATGAAAGAATTTCCTTAAGACACCGTGAAGTGAATTGAACATCAAGCAGTTGTGTGATGTTTTACTATCGTAATATGTACATACATTTTGGGGAAAATATCTTCTAAAGTTAGATGGGAAAATATATGAATATTAAAAAAAAAAAAAAAAAAAAAAAAAAACAGCTCCTAAGAGGGATGGAATGCTTTGAATAGGAATTTCTTATTTCATTGAAGGGATTCTTATTTTGGAATTTTTTTTAAAAGAGAAACTATCATTTTCAGAAAATTTCTGGGGGAGTCGAACTTAGACATTTAACAAAATTCTTGGATATATAGGAATTTGAAGAAAGTTTATTAAATGAAACATGAAGAGAAAGAAATGGGTTGAAAGACTTAACATTCAAGCTTCGTCATTTTTTTTTGGTTCCTCATACAATTTTGGGGAAATTTTACGTTTTTGGGAGAACTCGTTTTTTTTTTTTTTGTTTTGTTTTTTTCAAAATCAACCCTTTAGAAGTTTTTAAGATAGAAAAAATATTGACTAAGGGAAATCTTAAGTAATGCAAATTCTGACTTGAAGCACTTTTAAGTAAGAAAATATTTGTCTGAAGTAATTTTTCAATGTCTAAGCATTGGCATCTGACTAATCGTCCATCCGAAATTGAATCCTGGGGAGGCTTGAGTTATGAGCTTTTGAATTACGACAGTAGCTTTCTACCTTCCTTGGAAACAGTGGACTAAATCAGGGTCTGCTTATTTCCCTTGTAGTGGTTCACTACGGATCTCTTAAATCTTGAATGAACGGCAAAGTTCAAACGCTCTGTCCCATTGAGTCACCAGTTTTAGATTTTTGTCATCTTAGACAGTTTAAGTTCGCTCAGAAAACAATGCTTTTGCAAGCTTGAGTTTGCGTTCAAAGTTCAAAACCAGAATTTAGTTTAATCTACCAAGCAAAGTGATTTCATGTCATATGAGGTTTTCCAGCAAGCAGTAGACGCGTGAAAACAGTCGCACAAGATAGTCATTTTCCGGTAGAAAGAAGGGAGATTCCAAAGTTAATTTCTTTGGGAAAGCGCAAAAACACTCTTCTTTCACTGGAGAGAGCGTAAAAACACTCTTCTTTCATGTTTTAATTTAAACCTCGAGGAGTTAGTATCTAACAATGAAAAGGAGGTTCTAAAGATTTAGGGGCATTTACACTAAAATCCTACAATGACTTTATTTGAAATAGGGAAGAATCGGCCTTAGAGACTCAAATACATGTGAAGATTTTAGATACATTTCTGTTCAAAAGTAAAGTCGAATGGAAAAATAAGAGCAATTAGGAAAAGATTGATAGGTTGAATCAGAAAAAAAAAAAACTAAGAAAAAAAAAGTTCATAAAAATAAACCAAAGTTTTAAGAATCATACAACACTGAATAGAAATTAAAATATAATAAGTAAAATAAGGGGAATACGATATTTTCACTGTGAGAGTTTGGAAACACCTGCTTTTCTTACGAATTAGTAAAACGCGAAATAAAAATGTTTAGAGGAAGTACGGACTTAGTCGCTATGTCTCCAGAATGAAAGCTTTTTCTGCTGAGACAATGAATAAAAAATACGATAATGAAAACCTAATTAAAACGAAAGAAAAGGTCAATGAAACTAAACGTCTAAAGATAAAATGCAGCAGGCACAGAAGTTAAAAATGATGGGACAGATACGGGAGAACTGGACATTTAGTGAAAGAAATGTACGCAAAGTTTTGAAACATCTCAATTTAAAGCGAACTAAATGAAGGAAAGGAATGAGATTATGAGAGTTCTTATTAACTTTGATGAGGTGGGGAAACAATAAAAATTTAGTTATACATGAAATAAAGTAAAAAAAAAAATAGCTCGTTTAAGAATATGATTTTTGGTGAAAGTATGAAATTTTAGTTGAAATGTCATGACCAGCATTTTGAAAAGAAATAGATTGAGTCGATATGTATGGAAAAGAAGTAAGAATTTCTTTATTTTCGCTATGGGGTTGGGGAATAGCTGCTTTTCTGGTGAGTTAGTAAAACGTTAAAAAATAATGTTTAGGGGAAGAACGGAATTACTCGCTTTGCCTCTAGAATGAATGTTTTTTCGGACGAGACAGAAAAATGCACAGCCCAAAGAATACAAATTTTATCGTAAGAAAAAAGGTTTTAGATTGTATGTCTTGACAATGAATGCCTTCCTGTTGGGGCAGTCCACGAAAATTACAGCAAACTAGGAAAGAATAAAAAAAATGCATATTTGACATACATACAAGATTTGAGGAATGATTTGTTACATCTAAAATAATCGTTTGCTGAAATGAAATGAAAAAAACAAAAAGTCTGAATAAAAGGACTCGTAAGTTTGACCAAGTAAAAAAAAAAAAAAAGGAATCCTGACCTATTGAGAAGTTTAACGAAATTTCAAAGATAGAAGCAGAAAAATAGCGAAAATTGGGAGGCTATAATGATATGCGAAATAAAGTAAGAAAATATTGTTTCAGCAGAATTTTAACTGGAAAAGATCTGTAGAGTTCTTGAACATACGAAAAAATTACGAGAAAATACTATTTCAGGGGCGAAAGACTCAGAATTAACATGAAGTCTATGTCCAATAATTACTGCGAACAGGAACGAAATCATTCCTAAAGAAGCATTTCCTCGTCTCATGGACTGAAATAAAATTAAATGGAGGAAAAGCAAAAGTTCCCCAGAAAATTCATTACATCTATGCGAAAAAACTCCCTCAAAACATACAAAAAACATATAAAAACACGTGAAGAAATAATGTAAAGTAATTAAAAAAAAAATAGAGTGAATACGTAGTACACGAGACCACCTGACCATTTTGTGAAACCAAATCATCGTGAGTTAGAACCTCGCTAAGACCATCAGAGCATTTTTATTCCCTTGGAAAGAAAATTCCCCAACATCGTTACGTAAAAAATTCCTCCGGGGAAAAATAGCATCCAAGAGGAGGGAAAATCCCGCTTGAAAACCACAGGAATAAATACAAAAAATCCCAACGGACCCCACTCTGTCGTTGTCATCCCCCAAAATCAAAGATTCATCGAAAGTTCCAAGAAGCACCGCTAGGGGCGGCACATCGAGTTGACATCCCCTATATCCAACCCCTCTCCTACTCGGTCGTTGCCATCCTTCAAAATCAAAGATCCATTAGAAGTTCCTAGAAGCACCGCTAGGGGCAGCACATCGAGTTAACATTCCCCTATATCCTCCCCCTTTCCCACTTGGTCGTTGCCATCCCTCAAAATCAAAGATCCATCGAAGTTCCAAGAAGCACCGCTAGGGGGTAGTACATCATGGGGACGATCACGTGACAAAAATTATGACAAGGGGACAGCTGGGGCAGCCTCGGGGACAGACGGGGACAGCTGGGGCAGCCTCGTGGACAGCCAATGTTAAGTCTATGGAGGGCTGTCCCTGCGCTAGAAGTCTCCCTTTTCCTCTACTAACGACATTGTTTTCACCGTCAACTTTCGTCCCTTCTGTCACTACATTTGTGAACGGTTACGGTTGCCTGGAAAGTTGTTGGATGGCGCTGCAATCTGCCGTTATCACACACAGCTATTTGCATTCGCCGACGTTCTATGATAGCTTGCGGTTAGGGGCCGAGAATTAAGTTGCACATCTAATACATTTGTCATCACTGGCGGATTGGCATTCCATAAACGGCCCTAGTAGCGACTTTTGTGCTGCCCACTTTTGGGGAAAATTACCAAGTTACACCATCCCTAATAAAATGGCATGTCAGCATCACCATTTACTGTTTAAACATTTTCTCAACATAAGTCTATGAATCATTGCAGTTTTTGTACTAAGGCAATAGTTAACGACATTTTACCCATTTTTCCTAGATTACGGATTCCTAGTAAAATTTAATATAAGAACAACATTACTTCCGTTGCTGAGAAGCAATAGACAAGGTATGTTCTCTGAGAGAGACTGTCGAAGATTTTATTCCATTCTTATGAATTTTATTGCGGTTACTGAATTCAGAATTTGTAATAGTTTCTTCGCTTTTAATGAAAACGGAAACCCATATGTACCTCAAATCTATTTCTTTTTCAAGACTTACTTATCATTAATGAAATAATTACAAAAAAAGAAATTAATAAACCCTTGAAAAAGGTGAAATGTCCAGAATTGCAAGAATTTCAGTTAAAATTGATGAAGTGTGTGAAATTAAAGAATGCGAAAATTAAGTTTTATTTAATTACACTCACGGACAATGAAATTTGCGTACCAAGAAGGGAGCATCGGATTGAACTGAAATTTTATGGACATGATGATACAGATGAATGATATACATGATGGCAAAAACAGAGTTGCACGACAATTACAGGGCGTCTGTGGCACGCAGTCCGGTCATCTTCAATATCGCGTCGCACCACTTCGTGCGGCGATACATGCTGCAATACAGTCCGGTGGAGGCAAACAGACGCCTGATGTTGTCCTGCGGCAGACTGGCCCGCACGTGTTGGACGGAGTGCTCCAAATCCAGGATAGTGCGGCACGGCCGCAGCCGAAGTTTCAACCGGTTCCACACATGCTCGATAGGGGACATGTCCAGGGAGCGAGTAGGCCATTAAAAGTGTCTGGACATGTCGTAGGCAGTCCTAGGCAACCCGAGCCGTGTGCGGGCGGGCATTATCCTGTTGGCATAGAGCACCTGGAATCCCGGCCAGGAATGGGAGTACATGGGGCCGTTGGATCTCATCCACATACCACTGGCCCGTCAATGATCCACGTACTACTACTAGAGCTGATCGGCTATCGTAGGCAATGGCTCCCCAGACCGTAATGCCTGCAGTAGAGGAGGCGTGAGGCTCGATAGCGCGGTTGGGATTGTGCTTTTGACCCGGAGACCTCCATACCCGGACACGATGATCATCTGTCCCCAAAACGAAGCGGCACTTATTGCTAAACACCACACGTCGCTCTGGCCTGGCACCACTGCAAACGGTATCGGCGATGTTCCAGTGTTATTGGCAGCACACGTAAGGGGCGCTGGGATCGCAGATTCGCTTCCGCGAGGCATCAGAGAATGGTTCGTGGGCACACAGGAGCTGCTACATTTACCTGTATAGTGGACTGGGTCCCCGTGGGATCCGTTCGTGCCTGGCGCACAATCCTTCGATCCTCTCTACTGGTGGTCCTCCTGGTTCGCCCGGAGCCGCTCCGCCGTGTGGCAGTGCCGTCACGTGTCCACTGCTCCCAACACAGTCGGACGGTATGGTCGGAACGATCCACGTGGCGGGCTATACGGCGCGATGACCACCCTGCGGTTTTCAGCCCGATGATCAGGCCACTCTCAAAGTCCTTAAGTTGCGTAAGCCGACATCTCTGGCGTCTACCCAGCATTCTTGTCACTCCGTAGTGTTGCTTGCGTCGGCCGGTGCTTTTCGCTTTCATGGGGCATCGACTACACGCCGGTTTATAAGACAGCCGGTTCGTGCTTTCAGCGCCAAAACAAGGTGTGCGGCCATACGCAATCGCACCAAACGTGGATCATTTGCATACCAGCATATCAGCACGCATTCTAGCTATTTGTGAACTTTCGCGGTTGTAACATGTTTTCTTTTAGGTGCGCAAATTTCATTGTCCGTGAGTGTACTTTAAAACGTAAAAAGGAACTCTTTCTAGCTGAGACAGAATTTCCAGAAACACAGTTCAAGAGTTCGTGTAACTGGAATGCTTAAAATGCGGTAAATCAGATCTCGTTAAAAAAAAAAAAAAAAAAAAAAGGAAGAAAACATGTATATTATATACATACGAAAAAAAATTGCCGTAGGTGAACCTCGGTGATAGCAGAATCAGCTCAAAGAGACAGAGACTAGATTTGAGGGTCGAGAAAGGTGAAGGGGGGTGTATCAAAAACAGGGTGTGCTCAGCAGAAGATTTGCTACTTTTTTTTTTTTTTTTTCTGAAGCCCTAAGTGGTAAACAAACTTTCAGATTTTAATATAATTTGGTTTTCTTCTATGAGAATATTGAAAAAACTTTACGATTTTAATATAACTTGGTTTTCTTCTACAAGAATATTTGAAGTACAAGTATTATATACTTATTGTTTTTTTCTTGAATCAGCATAAGGCTTACCGGCCCAGAATGTGGCGGCCCACCGGGAATTCTCGCGGTATCCAGACGGCCCAGTCTGAGCCTAGACATGCACTCAGTACACGAAACATTAGAGAGAGGGGTCATGGGCAGTTAGTTGACTTGAACATCCACCGCTCAGAGTGGAACAGACCCAAACCGAACGCATGAGATAAATAGGCGGACAGCACGGCTTCCCAACAGTCACAGTGTATCGCAATCGACGAACATGAATAAGCATATGGTGATTTGAGCGACTTTGATCGTGAACGTATTGTCGGCTCAAGACACATGGGTCATTTTATCGCCCACGTGGTAAAAACGCTAGGGATCCCGAGAGCAACCTATCCACGGTGTACCACGAGTATACTACCGACAGACGTACAAGCGCCCGAAACAGAAGCGGTGGCAGAAGACACACCATTGATGACCGCGGTCGACATAGACTATCCTGGCTCGTACAGACCGATCGCTTCGCAACGGCAGAGCAAATCATATCCAGGTTAAACGTCCGAGGTTAAACGTGCGAGGCATGACGCACGCTTTATACCATGGGATACGGCAGCAGACGCCCTACTCGTGTGTCACTGTCGACTCGTCGTCTTGTGTCGGGAACCTCAAAAGTGGACCTCTGCAGATTGACGCAGTGTCGTGTAGTCAGATGAATCCCGTTAACGGCAATACTGAGCTGACGAGAGGGTGCGGGTGTGGCATCGACAGCGTGAGGCCATGGCCCCGTTGTACCAGGTTGGTTCTGTTCAAGGTGGTGGTGGCTCTGTGATGGTTTGGAGAGCCTTCTTATGGGATACATTAGGTCCCTTAACGTGCCTTTAGAGGTACGTAACCGTTGCGCGCTGCCAGCATATGCTTGCTGGCTGATCACGTACACGCTTTCATAGACTTCGCGCATCCTGCGGCTGACGGTCTGCTCCAGCAGGAAAATGCACAGTCCCACCGGGCCGCAACCATCCATGCATGGTTCTTGGAGCACTCACCTGAGTTTGGAACCATCCATATTAATACATACTTGATAGATTATTTTCTGTGAAAATGTGGCTCTTTTTATTGTGATTCATCCAGACCTCATAGGGTTTTTTCTTTCCATCCTTCAAAAGGTTGCATATTTTTCAGTGAAATGTATAAAAATTCATCAATTTTAGTGAATTTCAAAATAAACGAACTACATTTTCTGAGTTTGATTTTTAATGAAGCCATTTGATGGAAACATTTGTTTAAACATGCTGTTTGCCAGACGTGTATGACTTTAATTCTATGGATGTAATTACGAAACGATTATATACATATACACTATCTACCAACAAGTAATTGGACACCTGTGATAGCAAAGGAAAACAAAGTTTATTCACCTTCAATAGTTGGTGGAGCCTCCACGAGCGGCGATTACAGTTACGACCCTCCGGGGCATACTCTGAACCAGAGGTTGTACGACGGCTAGCGGTATTTTCTTCCACTCGGCTTGGAGAAGACAGGTCAGTTCCTTCACCGATTTCGGACGGTGGGGGCACCCCTTAAGTCGACGCTCCAACTCGTCCCAGAGGTGCTCGATAGGGTTAAGGTCCGGACTCTGCGCAGGCCAGTCCATTCGATTAACCCCATTGTCACCATACCAAGCCATGGTGGACCTCGCAACATGACAGGTGGCATTGTCATCCTGAAAGTAACATGGGTCCACCCCGTAAAACTGCCACAACGTAGGAAGAGCATGGTCATCCAAAATGGTGCAGTTGGTCTCGGAGTTGAGTCTACCAGGAATTGCGACCAAGGGTCCCATGCCATACCAGGAGAAAAACCCTCGTAGCATAATACCACCACCGCCGGACTTCACAGTTGGCACAATACATTCCGGCAGGAGGCGTTCTCCAGGCAGACGCCAAACCCAGACCCTGCCATCCGAACGGTAGAGGGTGAACCTTGATTTGTCACTCCAGAGAACCTGTTTCCACTGTTCAACGGTCCACTGTCGACGTTCTTTGCACCACGTTAGCCGAGCAGCGCTATTGGACTCGGTGATCAAAAACTTGTGGGCAGCAGCACGCCCATGATAACCGAGCAGATGAGCTTCCTTACGGATGGTATTCATCGAAAGAACACTCCTGGATGCCTATTGAAACTCCTCGCGGATGTGGGCAATCGATTTGGTGCGGTTCTTCTGAATTTCTCTGGCCAGCACCCGTCGGTCTCTAACTCCCAGTTTTGAGGGTCTGCCGGGTCGGGGCACATTCCGACAGTCACCTCTCATCTTCCACTTGCCAATCACGTAGGCCACTGTCGATTTTCGGTACTTCAACTCGCTGGATATGTCACGTATGGATCGGCCATTTCTGTGATACCCGACGATTACACCTTTCTCGAAATCAGAGAGCTGCGTACTGCGTGGCATCTTGCATGCGACTGGTTGCGTTGTTGTTTCCCACACGATATTTAACGGCGGCGTCCGTGACGTGTATCAGGGTATCTCGAACTGAATTGCTATGTGTCAGAAGACGGAAATTATTGATTTTTTTATTTGTTTATTTATTTTTGTATGTGCGTCTTGTTATCAAACGTGAAAGCTCGATCTCTGTTATTCACACTAATCAGTCCAGCATTCCTATCTTTCTTCACAGCATTGAACGACACGCTCCCCTATCCTCAGGGTGTTCGGGTCACTGTGATACAAATTTGAAAGTTTACGCTCGCGCGATTGATGTCACCACCTTTGGAGACATACCAACAAGTCACCTGGCTATGCGTCAGGAAATCGCTAGGCATCTGTCATACACAAATGATGTCATCGTTCCACGGTGCAAGTGAAATCATGTTGTAGAGAGCCAGAGGTCGGGCCTACATGTATCCACTTTAAAAAAATGTAACACACCACCGATTGCAGATACATCTCCCCTTTAAGAGTTTAACATTTATTTGATATATGGCACGATATGGATACATCTCTTTGATGTGAGGTAAGTTTTATAATTACAGCCGTGTTCGTTGTAATAAACAATTAAGAAACTGCAATTTTTATAAGGCTCCTAAAATTGATGCCGGCACTTGTTCGTGTGGCTGCTTAGTGGCCAGTTGTCCTAAGATCACTTGTCTTAAACTCCATTTCGACGAATTCGTTTTCTTTTTTTTCTTTTTCGAAAAAGTCGTCTTTCGGTAAATTGTTCGTTCGATAAATTTGTTTTCGATGAATTCGCATTCGACGAATTCATTTCAATGAATTCGCATTCGATGAATTCGTCTTCGATTAATTCGTTTTCGATGAATTCGTCTGTTCCCTTTTGCATTTGAGTTAAGTATTGAGATAATAACCCTTAGTGACATTATTAGGCAGCTCTGGACAATGGATTGAATCTAACTTACAGCAATTCAGTTTCATCATGTGGTAAAATCATGGAATGAGCCAATTCAACGAATCTTTTGTCTTCCTACTGCTATCCTCAGAGTCACTGAAATTATTTTTACTTTTCTTTGACACGGCACCATTTATGATAACCGCTGCCTAATGCCTGCTGGTGTGTGCACTGGCTATCACTATTAGCATTAAGAGTACTCACTCGAATTTCAAAAACTATGTTTTCCCAGTATTAGAGAAAACACAGGCTCGCTATTCGAGGATGGGCGTTGTGTTTCACCCAGCCGACGTTCCGTGTATCGGGGTCCGCTGAGTGCCGCAATGTTTTAAAGTAATCGTCTAGCTTTTCATTTCTTTTTGAATAATTCGTTAACTTACAAATTTTGATTTGTTTACTAGCACTGATGCGTAAGTTACTCAATATTGCACTGGAGGATTTTTCTGAACATTCATTCCAAATCATTTATTCACACATCCAACTCTCAATCGTGATTAACCTTTTTACTTTACAAAATTCTACACTCAAATGAAATTTAGCCGACTCATAATAACGTGAAAATAAAATATGTTTATTTTGCCTGATGAAGGCTTGAAATCTAGAAAAATATACACTCAGTCATATGAAAATGTTTGAAGACCCTTTTAGCAAAATTATTTATTTAAAGGTTAACTTTAATTTCTTATTTTCATTTAATATAATTCTGAAATATTTCAAAACATAATTTACTAAAAAAATGATTCCCTATACTACACAATTTCCTGCTCTGATCAATGGTATTTACTTTACTCAACCGTTTCATTTCTTCTATTTCTGCCCTACTTTTCTCAGCATTAATTTAGAGCTGGTTTTATTTTCAACCTTGACTTAGTCTACTATGCTCTTCTTTAATTTTCGGATCAACATACTAATTATGTAAACAAGAGGAAACGTTAAGGTCGGAAATGTCCTACCTTCTATCCCACGATAAGGGCTGGCATTTCATTCTCCTCTTCCCGAAGTTTTCATGCAGATGCTTTATTTCGGTACACCAACTGCTGTCCTGGATCTTTTATATCACCGTCATGATTTCAGAGTCCACTTTTTCCGTTAATATAGAATATCTCTCCTTGTTGGGCACATTCTCGGTCCTCGGCTAAATCCTCAGCAATAGCGAGGCGGTGATACAGCCTTCTCGCATCATTTCGATTTCCTCTATACTCCGATCCTCGTATCGGTAGGTCTTCCTCAACTTTCTTTTACCATGCTATCTCTCATATTTTTTCGCTCCTCTTCCTGTCCTACGAAAAATTGTTCTTCCCGGATCCTCCTACCAATTTACAGATTGGTCAAACAATTATCATTTCCCGATCTGATTTGCTCTGGGTTTCCCGCCATTTCTCTGACTTGCCATCCTTCGCCCCGTCCAAAATCTGCGTCCGCCCCTGAATTCTAGGAAATTTGTGTGCCCGCGGATCTCCGGGGTCGTAAATCTTCCTATCATAAAACTGCTATGGGTTTTCCTTTGCCTGGCGTCAAGCTATTCTTTTCTTCCAGACTTGGTGCATCAATTCTCAAGACGACCGGCGCCGAGCTCCAATAAAATGTCTACCCGCCATTTCTCTGACTTGAATTACTTCACCGTACCCAATATTGCTGGCTCGTAGCAGTTAGGGAAAGGATGCCCCGCGGTCCCATGCCACAGCAAGCGGCCGACTGGAAGCCCTTCGACTCGGAGAGAGAGAGAGAGAGGGTGGGGGAGAGGGGGTAAGAGCGGTACTTTCCCGACCTTCCTAGGCGCGAATCCACGGAAGAAATTCTAAGGGGGAAATTAAATTGCGAAATGCAGAGCGTCTGAAGAGCGTGAAGTTTATAAAATACTAATTTTATTAATTCTTACACCAGCTCCCCAAAATCTCTCCCATTCATTTGATTAATTTTTTAAATCCCATTTCTTTTCCGCTTTTCCGATTACTTCTCAACTTCCAATACAGGGAAAAGGTGCGCGCTCGCTCACGAGTGCTGCAACATCTTGACGAATGGTTGCTATACAGATTGTTACTTTTTTCTTGCAATAGCTTGTCTTTCGCGAAGGTCTTTACGTCAGTTGCCTTCTCATGCGATAGCATTCTCAGCTGTCAGAAAGATAGCTAATTGCCCTCAACGGTCCTTAACTAATCCAAGACTTGCATCAGTGATTAGCCCTGGGCTTTGAGACTTTTTTTCAGTGGGGGTTTAACGATCACCATGAGCAACTCAATGGGTAATAAGCAGTCGCCCGACTCTAGTTTAGGTCCACTGACTCCAAGGAAGGGAGAGAGCCAGTGCCGTAAGACAAGCACAACATCCATGCCTCACGGGATTCGAACCCTGACCAGTCTCGGACGGATGATCAGTAGCCATCGCTTAGACAACTGCGCCACCAAGGCGGGAGACTTATTTCTGAATTTCTACAAACGAACTTCAACAAAGAGAAATACAAGAAAAAAAAAAAAAAGGTGTGAAGGCTTGCTTTTTATAAGTGATGAATAAAATGCTGTTTTTATAAGCGATGAATAAAATGCTGGTCCAACCAGAACCCGACCCGAAGAAGCAACTTATGTTGCTTTGTCCGAGTTCAGGGATCAGTCCGATATCGGGCAGGGCTAGGGTATATCCCGACCAGCCCAACAGTACAGATCCCTAAGTAATGGTGCGCGTGTGCTACGGCACGGGCGCTGTTCCTTAAATGGAACCAGTGGCCCTAAATTTGGGACGGGCGACTGTTTAAAGCCCACTAACTTGTTCACGATGGTCGTTAAACTCCCAAACGAAAAAAAAAAAAGCCTTTTCTTCATAAAACCGATGTACACTGAAAAAGCTGCATGAATTTATTATTTTTCTTTATAATTTCATGTTCGTTATTCCATAAAATGTAAATCAGTTTGAATTTTCCTTTTGCTGTAAGAGATTTTTCAAATACAATTTTGGATTTCACCCACTTGTTGGAAAAAAAAACAAAAAAGCTGCAGCTGAAATGTGATCATCCCAAGAAGTGATTCAATTATGGAAAATTAGGTGCTAAGATTTGGTAGTTTATTTTCCCAAAGCCCAAGTTACAGTTGCGGAGATAGACGAACAGAAGTTATAGGCGTTGACTCACTTATGACAAGGAAACAAAGAAAAAAAAAAGAAAGAAACGTGTTATGGGTGACGAAATGCTTTGCTGAGTCCTCCGCCTACGATCCCTTTACAAAGAATCAGAGCTGGCGGTGCTAAAATCTGATTCCCAGACTAGGAGACGTAGGCAATCAAGTGGTGTCAACCTCAGCTTCTGGAAGCTGTGCGGCAGAGGCGACAACACCGTGGGAAGACACGTGACAGAGCAAGAGAGAGACGTCTGTCCGCAGAGAAAAAGGTCGCAGAGTATGAGCATGCTAACGATAAACCGAAAGTGCTTGTTTGAACGGAGCTGTGAGGGTGGGCTGGGTGGGACTGGGCGATTGGGTTTTCATCGAAAGAAGGGTGAATACTGGTGGGAGGATCCCACGATTTTGAAATCTAATTGCCGCGCTGACACGGAACCATGGGAAACATGGCCAGCCCATGATTTCAGATTACCACTCCGCAGTAAAAAAAAAAAAAAAAAAAAGTTACCTAATCACATCTCAAAAATCAAGGATTGGGAGAATACTGTGCGCACCATTTTCAGGCAATACATAATTATACGAACAAATGAAAAGTAAAAAATAAAGGAAAAAAATGATTGCATTGATCTCAAGAGAACGTTAATCTTGATAACATAAATGTAGTTCCATAAATTGAATTCCGTTCAGGCAGAATGTAATAGAAGAACGCATAGACACACACATCTGTTCACGTCATTATTGTCAACCATTATCAATCCACTGCTGGACGAAGGTCTCCCCAGGTTTCTTCCAAAACGGTCTGTCTTGTGCCAGTCTACTCCATGTTACTCCCGCATACTTTCGAATTTCATCCACCAATCTCTCATGTGGTCTTCTTCTGAGTCTTTTCCTGTCCCTTGGAATCCAGTCTACAATTTCGGCTGTCCATCGATGGTCTGTCCTTCTGGCAATATGTCCAGCCCATTGCCATTTCAGGGATTTAACTCTGATCATGATGTCTTCCACTCTTGTCATTTTTTGGATCTACGAGTTCCTCATCTTATCTCTCCTGGTTACACCAAGCATGCACCTCTCCATGCTGATTTGAGTTGTCTGCAGCCTTTGTATGTCTCTTTTGGTTAAGGTCCACGTCTCTGCACCATACGTAAGCACTGGAAGGATGCATTGATCTAACACTTTTCTTTTAAGACATAATGGCATATTGCTCTTGAAAATTATGCTGTTTCTTCCAAAAGCTCTCCAGGCAAGTTTTGTACGACGATTAATTTCTTCATCAATGTGACCCTCACTTGATATCTGCTGTCCAAGATAAAGGTACGTGTCTGTTATCTCCAGCTTTTCCTCATCAATCGATAAATTTTCATTTCTTGTAAAAGCATTGAACATCACTTTTGTCTTCTGAAAGTTCATTTTTAATCCCACTTTATTACTCTTGTCAGCAAGTTCCTGGATCATACTCTGCAGCTCTGATGGGTAGTTGCAAAATTGACTACGTCATCAGCAAAACGCTGGTCAGTTAGCCAATCTCCATTAATCTTCATCCCTTTGTTTTCGCAGTTCAATGTTTAAACGACATTTTCCAAAGTGGCATTAAAGAGTTTGGGAGATGTATTGTCGCTTTGTCTCACTCCTTTCCAATTTTAATGGGTGCTGTATTCTCAAATAGCCGAATCTTTGCACTTTGCATTTCATAAATGTCATTAATAATATTAATATTATTAATACATCATCATCATCATCATCATCATTATCATCATCATTGTCAACCATTATCAATCCTCTGCTGGACGAAGGTCTCCCCAAGTTTCTTCCACAACGGTCTGTCTTGTGCCAGTCGCCTCCATGTCACTCCCACATACTTTCGAATTTCATCCACCCATTTCCCATTTGGTCTTCTTCTGGGTCTTTTCCTGTCCCTTGGAATCCAGTCTGAAATTTCGGCTGTCTATTGATGGTCTGTCCTCCTTTTTATGTATATAAGTTTTAAATACAGCGCGAGGCTTACTTTCTTTAACCCGCTTTACACAATCTGCAAAATCTCTGGCAGAAAATGGAACGCTTAGTACATCGTCTACCTGAATGGATGTCAAAATTCAAATTGTATATTTAAATCTGTGCTCATAAACACACCGATTCACACAGCGAAGAAAAGACAGAAAAACAGTAACTCTTAGCCGAACGTTGAATTGTGTTTATGACTCTAAGCTATTCCAAACGCAAACAAGGATGACCAGTGGTACTTTTTTAAACACCCCCCCCCCCCCCCGTGGGAATTTAAGCCTATGCGTTGAAACCACGAGGAAATAGAAACATGACCTGTAGCGCCATCTGGAGAGATTTGAATTACTGTTGATAACTTGGGTGGGTCCGCTCCTGCCGCTGCATACATTACTTATGACGTTTTGTTTACTGCACGAAGCAACGAACCTTCTCCTCTTCACGAAAATATTGCACAAGGAAATTAAGTTTAGCGGACAAATTTCAGCGAATCTTATTGGAAATACATAAAAAACAAAAACAAAAAAAAACAACAACAATATAACAGCAACTCGTACCACATCGTTGAATTGCACTGCTCCGTGGAACTCAAGCGGTGCTCATTTTGGGTAGCACACCCGGAGAGTTCCGCTGTTACGTTTGAAACTACAGGGAAACAAGAACGTGACCTGCAGCGCCATCTGCGGAGCGCTTGTACCACAGCTGTTTTAAGGTCGTCGGATGTGCGCACGCAAAAATGCAGACCCCAGGATTCTAGCGGGAATGCGATATGCTTACTGGACGAACCTTTTCTTCTTAATAAAAACAGTATGTGGCGAAATTATTTTTAAGCATCACTCGAAATCTTAGGACGAACTCTGGTGAGTTTTGTTAGAAATAAATCCGAAGAAATAATATTGATAATATAGGTTCAATCACGCGCCGTACACCTAGCACACACCGAATACTCGCCCCTGATATATATATATATTTTTTTTTTTTTCAGAAAAGTAGCTAGCTACACTACTTTTTTCTGAAAAGTAGCGACTTTCGCTATTTCTTAGCCACGGGCGGCCATATAGGAGGGTAAGAGGGGGCATTTGTCCTCCCCTGCAAAATCAAACCATGTTCTTTCTGATCTTGGAAGGTACTACAAAGATTTTGGCGATAAAACTAAATCTGATTAATGTTTCTCCTGTAGAACTTCTGGATGAGTGAGTATGAAGTAGAAATAGGAAAACGTTAGGAATTTCCAGTAGAATAAGCGGAAACTTACAGTCGAGTTTCATTATCTATACCAAAAGTTTCATATTTCTGCAAACCAAAGTTTCATATGAACTCAAAAATGTGCTCAGGAGGATGAGCTTCGTTGTCTGTATAAAGTATCCGGCATCTTTATATACTGGTCTATTGTTAAGGGAAATATTGACAGGCCTCCTCTTTTCAATGAGGCAGGTGTTTATGCAATCCCACTACAATATCCGGACAGCTCCAGGCGATACTACATCGGAATGACCAAACTTTAGTTTGGAATTAGAATCAACAAGCATAAAAGACGGTAAAATAACCATTGCCCTATCAAGATAGGTCAAGTTCAAGTCCGCTGATCCTATGTGGAATGATATAAAGAAATTAGCTTTATACTCTACACCCAAATCTACTACCATTGGCGAAACCTTGGAAATCTTTACCTGCAGCGAGGCTTGCAATGATAGCGTCTCTCTCAAGTTGCTACGCATTTGGAATCAATTCTTCAAATAATGCCGTGTTTTCTACCGCGGTACCGCGTGCCAACCAACGGAACCTCGTTTCTTCGAATGACTGATCACATTTGAGCCTGTTCATTTATTGTCTAGTCAAGTCACCTCGTTCATATTGTTGAAGTGTTCTATTATTCAGTTTGCAGTTAGCTGTCTAACTTCCTTGAAAAAGCCATCTGGTTGATGTGCGAAAGCTTGGAAACTTTGATTTATATTCTACGCCAAGAAATTCGGATCACTAGTAGTATTTTAAGTAGTATTTTAAATGAAATTTCCTCAAAATAGTATAACTATACACTAAAAACCCGAAAATTTCTTGGCGTAGAATAAAAATAAAAATTTCCAAGCTTTCGCACATCAACCAGATGGCTTTCTCAAGGAAAGTAGACAGCTAACTGCTAACTGTGCATGCTCGAGAACAATGTACATGGTAAAGGATGAACAGCGAAGAAATAAAAAATGTACCATTCTTTTCAGCAACTATTCATTGATGGGCGAAGATCTCCCGCAATATTCCTTACAGATTTGTCTTGAGAGTATTGTTTCCTTCTTGGTGACTAATTGGGTATCTCTCGGGTTTCGTGACGCATATGACACCAGTGGAAAAAAAAACAAAAAACAAAAAACGACGAAGACATTTCTTTATTGTCCTAACATTCTGTCTTTATTTCATTTATTCAGTTTTTTTATGTAGTTTTTTGGGGTCTTCCGGTTTCTAATTATGTTTATGTGTTCAGGGTGTGTAATAAAAACCGTTAAAGGCACACTACAAATTCACATGCGGTGTTTGTACAATATATATGTTATTCTTAGTACAATTCTTTCTGCTCCCTCCCCCGAAAACTAAACCACGGGTGCCCATGTTCTTAGCTACTTTTTATTACTTTTATTTTAACTTAAAAGTACAAATTCTGAGGATGATTTTTATATGCATATTCTTACATATGGCAGTGAGAGCTAACTACAGGGGCAAATTGCACAAATAATTTAACTTTACATTTACCACTTCGCCTGATCGTTATATGTAACACATTTCAACATATTAATGCCAAAGCTGCAGATTTCTAAGACGTAAAAATACCGATAAAAAGTGTATATTTTGAAGATTAGATGTTAAGTTATCCACAGCACAACCGGGAAGGCTTGTCCATCGTCTGGGTTTCATAGCTTTCTGTACATGCCATTCTTGTCTACGAAGCTGCCTCGGCTGCTGAGTGGTCTAAGGCCCGAGCGTCAGATCATTCGTTCGAGATAGAACCAGGTTTTAGTCGCGGATCAGGCACGCGTGAATGGTGCGTTTGTCTTATGCATTGGTTCTCTCTCTTCCCTGGAACCACCGGCCCTAAATAGGGTTGAGCGACTGTTTATAGCCCTTAAGGCGGCCACAGACACACATGTTTGAATGACATGCTTGAATGTCGCGTCAGCAAGGGAGTTTTGTGCCTGAGGCGGTATGTAGTGTGGAGTGAATCTCTTCAACGTCTGCCTGAAATTCTCTTCACTCCACGCTACATGCCGCCTCAGGCATAAAAAAACCCGTTTGCTGATGTGACACTCGAACGTGTCATTCAAACGTATGCGTCTGTGGCCTCCTTTAGAGTTGCTCCTAGTGGTCGCTAAACCCCGAATTATAAAAAAAAATCTTGTCTGAAAATAAAAATGCTGCATTATCTCAGTGGATTTTTTGAAGGGTATTACATTTTAACATGTAATGTGTATTAGAAACTTATGGCTGTACAAGAAACTAAACGGGGAAGATAATCATTTCGTTCTCTCCCACAAAGCGGTGTAATAAAGCATCATCATACATCGATGCTTTATTACACTGCTTGTAAGAGAAAAAAAGTCCTCTACATTTAGTGAGTTGAAAAATTTGCGTCCAATTTTCCAAAAATGTGTTCGTATGTTGAGTTTTACCAGTTTTGCTATGTGAACTTTTTAAAGAGCAAATATATATAGTATGTTTAGAAGGCAAAGAATATAAGTAAAAAATGTTGCCAACGCTTTGGCTGGCTTTCACAATGTAAGTTAAGTAACATGATTGGACACAGGCGCACTCAGCCCCCCTGTTCAGTCAGGAAATCTGAAAACGTCAAATGATATGAAGAATTTACAGGTTACACTGTATGCATACTCCTGTATTGACTGTATTAATACAATTTCTTTCTTATTTTTTATTATATGTCAGTGGCGTAGCAGCAATTTTTTAAGGGGGATACATGGATTTGGTTCATTGGTTAAAGCCTCATATCATCATCATCATTGTCAACCATTATCAATCCACTGCTGGACGAAGGTCTCCTCAAGTTTCCTCCACAACGGTCTGTCTTGTGCCAGTCTCCTCCATGTCACTCCCGCATACTTTCGAATTTCATCCACCCATCTTCCATGTGGTCTTCTTCTGGGTCTTTTCCTGTCCCTTGGAATCCAATCTAAAATTTCGGCTGTTCATCGATGGTCTGTCCTTCGGGCAGTATGTCCAGCCCATTGCCATTTCAGGGATTTAACTCTGATCATGATGTCTTCCACTCTTGTCATTTTTCGGATCCACGAGTTCCTCTTCTTATCACTCCTGGTTACACCGAGCATGCACCTCTCCATGCTGCTTTGAGTTGTCTACAGCCTTTGTATGTCTCTTTTAGTTAAGGTCCACGTCTCTGCACCATACGTAAGCACTGGAAGGATGCATTGATCAAATACTTTTCTTTTAAGACATAATGGCATATTGCTCTTGAAAATTATGCTGTTTCTTCCAAAAGCTCTCCAGGCAAGTTTTGTACGCCGATAAATTTCTAAAGCCTCTGATATACATATGTATACCTCTCCTCTTATTTTTGAAACCTGACAAATAAATGACAAGAGTTTTAATGTCTTACGCAAATTTTGCCGGGTCCAATATTTTTAAAGTACTTTTCTTCATAAGTTATTATACCACCTAACAGTCTTCCTTCCCATATACGTAATGCGAGGGTGTATCAAATAAAGTGTCCATTCAATGTGTTACGTGCGTGCGTTTTTTATTTCCCATAAGGTTCTCGAAAGAACAAGCAAAAGAAAATATATACATGAATACATACATATAATCACAAACTAGGAATGAATGTCGATGAGCAGTTGTATCGTGAGATTGTCATCCGCCGTGAAGTTCCAGACGTTCCTTTCTTATGATCTTGGGATGGGATTACTTGTGAGAGACAATGATGATGACGTAATAGGGCGAATTGTTTCGCGGACTAGGACTCCCACACTAAGGCCTCACTGAAAGGGTCAGTGTGTGAAGAACTCAGAGGAAGGTCAGATAGGGTGATAGCCATTTGACGATGCAGCGACAAAGGCCACGAATTTGACCACTGTCGCTTTCAACAGCGAAGAAAATTCGAGCGGCCTATAGAATCGAGGCCTCCATCGATTCGCATAGTTACAGACTTGGAAGATGCTGACAATCACACGAGTAAAAATTTACTTTGCCAGTAAACTGTACAGGAACAGAACACCCACAGATATCGATTATATTTTATTAAGTTCACAAAAACCGAGTCTTTTAAACATGTCATCACCATCATCATCAACAATTCTCAATCCATTACTGGATGAAGGTCTCTCCGAACTATATTCCACAACTCTTTGTCTTGAGCAATTCTGTTTCATGTAACTCCGTCATCCTTTCGAAATTAATCCACCCATCTCCCAGGTGCATGGGGGGTACTAATAACTCCCGCAACTCCCACATTGCGGGAGGAGGGGGCTAAGCGCCTAAGAGGGTCTCTTGCCTTAGCAAAAAGATTTTACAAACTCTTTTGTGCAAACTTCATGTGAAACTGGTAAAAGAAATATCCAGGAATTTTTTATAACAGCTTTGAGTGAAGTACTAAAAAGAAAAGCATTTTTTCCCCCTGTTTTAGTTTATAAAAACTGGAGCATCACCTATTCCAAAGGACTTGAGGTCCCTTTCACAGTCACAGCAATAGTTCCTATACCTAACAAGAGAATATGATAGATCATTTTGAAATTTTTATACCAATGAGGATAAGGTGTTATCAGGGGCGGATCCAGAAGTTTACTCTAGGGGGGCGGTTTTTCGGGCACAAAAAGGGGGGGGGGAGAAGCCATTATGAAATGTTTTTTTTTTATATAACGTTAATATACATATATACACTGGCGGAAAGTGAAAAAAGAACACCAAGAAAGAGACGTCTGATACCAACGAAATTTATACAACATAATAACGGAATACAGAGGATAACGTGATCAAAACATTATGGCAAAATACAGCTGTATTTGCTGGTAAACTGAAAAATCATATTTCCATGTAACATGGTTAGTACGAGGTTGAACCGCCATGAACTGCGTCACATTGTGCAATTCTGGCATGGAGTCTGTCGTACAGATGTTGGATGTAAGTTTGGGGTATTGAGTTCCAAGCATCCTCAACCTGGACGCGTAAATCGGAGATGGTCGTGGCTGGCCGTGGAGACCAGATAAGTTGTTGTCCCATAAAATCCCACACGTGCTCAATGGGGGACAAATCCGGTGAACGTGCAGGCCATGGAAGTTGTCTCACACCCTGAAGTGCATGTTGCGTTGCACGTGCCGTGTGTGGGCTTGCGTTTTCTTGCTGGAAAACACCACGATGGACCGACCTTACAAATGGCACAACAACGGGTTGAATGATGTTGTTGATGTAGGAGGCGCTGTTTAACGTACCCGGTACAAACACTAGTTGTGTACGGGAGTGATAGCTGATCACTCCCCACACCAGGAGACCAGGTGTAGGCCCTGTGTGTCGCTGGCGGATGCAAGAAGGGTGGAGACGCTCCCCTGTGCGTCTGCGAATACGCATACGGCCATCAGTGGCTCCCAAGCAGAATCTGCTTTCATCGCTGAACACGACAGATCGCCATTGCGTTCTCCAGTGCAGCCGTTGGCGACACCACTGCAGCCGTCCCTGACGGTGGGCTGGCGTCTGAGGTACACATGCCAGAGGTACACGTGCACGTAGTCCTGCATCCAGTAGACGGTTGCGGATTGTTCGCACAGTCACCTCAGATACAACGTGAGCTCGGATTTGCGTCGCAGTGGATGTTCAGCTTGACAACGCCGCTCTTCTTATGCGTCGATCGGTCCGCTTATCAGTCCGTCTGTGACTCCCGATTCCACGTCTTCTCGTGTGGGAATGTTCCTCGGACCATCTACGCCACCATCGTACCAACACCGATACTTCCCTTCCAATTCGTTCCACAATACGACGATACGACCACCCGGCCTCGCGGAGTCCGACTAGATGACCTGGCTCAAAGTCCGATAAATTCTGAAATCGTACACGTCTTCCATTTCCAGGCATTGCAGCTTCTTCAGGGTCCTCGCACGTGTCCGTACGCCGACGACTGATTACATTCACTTCGCCGTACTCCTTAAATACTACCGACGATAATTTGCATATTATGCCGTGCTGTGGCGTAAGCGCTCACTGGTTGGTCCTGAAATTAACAGCACACCTACGTAAACTCTACCCCATTAACATATGTAAATTTCATGATCATCCGCCAATTCTTATCTTGGTGTTCTTTTTTCACTTTCCGACAGTGTATATAATATCATCATCATCATCATCATCATTGTCAACCATTATCAATCCACTGCTGGACGAAGGTCTCTCCAAGCGTCTTCCACAACGGTCTGTGTTGTGCCAGTCTCCTCCGTGTTACTCCGCATACTTTCGAATTTCATTCACCCATCTTCCATGTGGTCTTCTTCTGGGTCATTTCCTGTCCCTTGGAATCTAATCTAAAAAATTTCGACTGTCCATCGATGGTCTGTCCTTCTGGCAGTATGTCCAGCCCATTGTCATTTCAGGGATTTAACTCTGATCCTGATGTCTTCCACTCTTGTCATTTTTCGGATCCACGAGTTCCTCTTCTTATCTCTCCTGGTTACACCAAGCATGCACCTCTCCATGCTACTTTGAGTTGTCTGCAGCCTTTGTATGTCTCTTTTAGTTAAGGTCCACGTCTCTGCACCATACGTAAGCACTGGAAGGATGCATTGATCAAACACTTTTCTTTTAAGACATAATGGCATATTGCTCTTGAAAATTATGCTGTTTCTTCCAAAAGCTCTCCAGGCAAGTTTTGTACGCCGATTAATTTCTTCACCAATGTGACCCTCACTTGATATCTGCTGTCCAAGATAAACGTACGTGTCTGTTATCTCCAGCTTTTCTCCATCAATCGATAAATCTTCATTTCTTGTAAAAGCATTGTACCTCACATTTGTCTTCTGAAAGTTCATTTTTAATCCCACTTCTTTACTTTTGTCAGTAAGTTCCTGAATCACACTCTGCAGCTCTGATGGGTTAGTTGCAAAAATGACTACGTCATCAGCAAAACGAAGGTGAGTTAGATAATCTCCATTAATCTTTATCTCTTTGTTTTCCCAGTTCAGTGATTGAAAGACATTTTCCAATGTGACATTAAAGAGTTTGGGAGATATGGTGTCACATTGTTTCACTCCCTTTTCAATTTTTATGTGTGGTGTATTCTCAAACAGCCGAATATTGGCGCTTGCATTTTCATAGATGTTTTTAATAATATTAATGCATGCATCTTCAACACTGCAGGATTTCAAAGCCATAGTAACTGCTGATGGTTTCACTGAATCAAAGGCCTTTTCATAATCGATAAAAGTCATGCAGAATGGAAGTTCATATTCCCTCGCTCTTCCAATTAGTTCTCTCAGTACGTGGATATGATCTACAGGGCTGTAACTACTCCTGAATCCAGCGTGTTCTCTCGGTTGAGCCATGTGTAGTGTTACCTTCAAGCGGTGTGAAAGAACTTTAGTGAAGATTTTATAAACCACTGATAGGAGGATGATAGGTCTGTAGTTCCTGAGATCCTCAATATCACCTTTTTTATGTAGCAGGATCATTGTAGCGTTGTTCCAATCCTCAGGAATCTTCCCTTCATTAAAGCATCGAGTGAAAATTTGGGCGAGTACTGTTTCGATTTCTCCACTTGCTTCTTGTAGGATGTCTACAGTAATTCCATTTTCTTCTGGAGCTTTCCCCCGCTTCATGTTCTTGATTGCATGTGCAACTTCTGCTGGGAGGACTGGAAGAACTCTGGTACTGGTACCTTTCATGATGTCTGGAGTACGTGTATGGCCCTTTCATATAAATTGGAGTAGAAATCTTTCACTCTTGTCAAAATTTCGCCTCTATTTCTTGTTACCGAACCATCTTCTTTTCTCAGTGCCATAATCTGTTTTCTTCCCTTACTGAGATGTCCCTTTGCTATCTGTAGGCTTTGGTTGGTTTCAATTGCTTTCCTCACTAGTTCACAGTTGAATTTTCTTACGTCTTCAGTGATACTTTTTCTTACTGTCTTGCATAGCTCTATATATTCCACTTTGGAAGTCACATCTTCTTTAGTTGTCCTCATCTCTCTTGGCTTTTGCATCAGAATTTTGGTTTTTCCTGATAATTTGTTCACATGCAATTTGTTCTTAGACCCAGCTAATCTTGTTGCTGTTTCCATAAGAGCTTCGGTAACTTTTCTGTTAACTTCAGAGATGTCCACTTCTTCTGATGTTAGACCTTCTAGAGCAGAGAATCTGTTTCTCAGTTCCAACTTGTAGGTATTATGATGCTTTTTAAGGTTGGCCATGTCAAAACACTTTGTTTGTTTTATGAGCTTGCCACGCTCGAGTTTCGCATTGAGGTGCACCTTACATCTTACCATTCTATGATCACTACCTGTGCTGAACTTGTTCAGCACACTGCAGTCTTCCATGACAAACCATTATATATATATATATTGGTATATGCGGGAGTAACATGGCGGAGAGTGGCCCGAGACAGAGCGTTAGGGGAAAAAAGGGGGAGACCTTCATCCAGCAGTGGATTGATAATGGTTGACAATGATGATATATATGGGTGTGTTTTATCATGTGTAACATATATATCATCATCATCATCATCAATGTCAACCATTATCAATCCACTGCTAGACGAATGTCTCCCCAAGTTTCTTCCAAAACGGTCTGTCTTGTGCCAGTCTCCTCCATGTCATTCCCGCATACTTCCGAATTTCATCCACCCATCTTCCATGTGGTCTTCTTCTGGGTCTTTTCCTGTCCCTTGGAATCCAATCTAAAATTTCGGCTGTCCATCGATGGTCTGTCCTTCTGGCAGTATGTCCAGCCCATTGCCATTTCAGGGATTTATCTCTGATCCTGATGTCTTCCACTCTTGTCATTTTTCGGATCCACGAGTTCCTCTTCTTATCTCTCCTGATTACACCAAGCATGCACCTCTCCATGCTGCTTTGAGTTGTCTGCAGCCTTTGTATGTCTGTTTTAGTTAAGGTCCACGTCTCTGCACCATACGTAAGCACGGGAAGGATGCACTGATCAAACACTTTTCTTTTAAGACATAATGGCATATTGCTCTTGAAAATTATGCTGTTTCTTCCATATATATCATCATTGTCAACCATTATCAACCCACTGCTGGATGAAGGCCTCCTCATGTTTTTTCCACAACGGTCTGTCTCGGGCCAGTCTCCGCCATGTTACTCTTGCATATACCAATATATATATAATGTTAGTAGCAGGGGATGCCAAAAATTACCCCGTATTAGCCCCGCTGCCTCCCTCCCAGCCCACCCCACCCAAGCGGGGATTGACTTCGGAGTGGGTGGAACAAAGGGGAGCGCCCGTGAGGCGTGAGGGAGCAGAAAAAATTAGAAAAAAGAAAGAAGTCCTAAAAAGACCATCTGGGAGGAAGCAGTGGGGACATTTTTACGAATTTTCTTTATGATCCAATTAAGATACGTACTTTAGATCAGATTGTTATTCACAGTTTCTCCCACCTACTCTGATTTCAGTACCAAGCTCTGCCTTACCCTGTTTCGAGACGTTACAGATGCTAGACAATATGACAATAGCAAAGAACTAACAAAGAATATCCCATGTTTTTTCCCCCGCTGTCCCTGGTTCCCCTTTATCTTTCGCGCTCTCCCTCTTTTTATTCTATTACCTTCTCTTTCTTTTTTACTGAACCTAAATCAGTATAATAAGTATTTTAATTTTTCCGTTCTAAGTTCAATTGTTAATTTTTTTAGAAAAACTGAAAAGAAAATATGCAAAGTTAGTCATTAACAATCTTCGCAACTTTAAACGTAAAAACTTCGTTAGGGTTGGGGGGGGATCGCCCCAGTCACCCCCCGCTGGATCCGCCGCTGGGTGTTATGTATTACAGCTGTCTACACGTAACTACGCATCCTTTGGAATATAATGAACCAAAAGGTGTTCTTCGCTTGAACGAAGCAGGCAGAGAAGTTGGGAAGGGACGCTGATGATTGAGGTCGGGCAAAAGTTACGAAAGTGTCGCCCTCTCCTGGATGAGGCCCTCAGACAAAGAAACAGAGACGTGTCATTGTTTTTTAATAAGACAGTCAAGAGAAAGTTTTGCTATGTACAAAAGATAGAGTAAAAGTTGGGGCATTATACTACGTGCGTTTTTTTTTTTATATATTCAAGAGTAAATGTTTTGAGTAGTTTCACTTTTTATATGCCCACTTATTTATGTTCTGTATCTTCTTATGAATCGGAAAGTCATCAGACACAATCACACGACAATTAGCTGTTTTGTGTGTGTGATCGTGATTCATTTTAAAGAGGTTGGCCTTAGTCCTTTAAAAGAATAAAATTCGCAAGGTGCGATTTACTTCGGCGAAACAATTTTGTAGTATTTTCTATTTTTTTCTATTGGCATAAAACTTGAGCGGCCTTTTTAACTACCACGTAAACATGTGTATTATACGCAGCGGCGTATATTCGAGGCTAGCTAGGCTAGCTGCGAAGCCCAGAGAATGCACAAATAAAACTGAATTAAATATACACAAATAAAAGTTAATTAAATATACACAAATAAAAGTTAATTAAATATACACAAATAAAAGTCCATTATCAACGGTATTAAGATATGTCAACGCTTTCGGTGCGAAAAAAACACGAGCCGATTCGCTTCTTTCGAATATGAGAATCAGTCTGGCGAGCGATGATCAACGGCATCAACGTACCGTACCGCAAATAGGTCTTCGAAAGACTTCGCTGTTCTGATGCGAAGAGCTCCAATACTATCTCCTGCTAGCGTTTCCATGACAACATGAATGAGCTACGGAGCTCGTGAGTGGCCATTGCTTTGGCCAAGGGCGAAGACTTCGGACTACCTCAGTCCCTCCATGCTTCCAGCGCGTGTTTCGCGAGAGTTGTTTCAGTTTTTGTGAAGTGTCAATTAATTAAAATCAGTGATATATCTTAAATTCGTGGCTTTGTTGGATTCCAACTGTTTTGAAAAATTTTGTGAAAGCTTCTCTGACCATCTACTATCAAAGCTTAAAGAACTCTATGCTTCAAATTTTGATACAGCTCGATTAAAAAATGAACTGAAGGTGTTTTATTCCCTTGCTGAATACAAAACAAATCAGTAAAAGACATTACTCGTTACATAAAGTTGAATAATTGGACATAATGTTTATTGAGATGTACAAATCACCAGATCTAATATTAAACTTTTCATCAACAATTGCAACTGCCGAAAGAAGTTTTTCTGTATTAACAAGTTTGTAAAATCATGCAATGCATTGATTATAATACGCTTTTCAACATACCAGAAATCATTACTCAAGTTCACTCAAGTTATGAGAATAATGGCTGTGGAATAAATCTCGGTCCTGTGCCCTGACCTTTGATCCCATTTCGATGATATTCAACAGAACCGGTTCGGTATACCTCCGAAATAACATGATAAAGTTTTGTCGCAATCGAAGCATTTTTACGAAAGTTATGATGCATAAGGGCTATGGAATAGATCCCGCTCTTGTGTCCTAACCTTTGACCCCATTTCGCCCATTTTCAACACAATTCGTCCCCAGGCAAGCCCCTACAACATACTAACATTTCATACAAATCGAAGCATTTTTACGTAAGTTATGACGCAAAATGGCGATGGAAGTGATTCAGCTTCTATGTCCTGACCTTTGACCCCAATTCGCCCATTTTTAATAGGGTTTGTCGCCAGGTGGTCCCCTACCACATACTAAAATTTCATCGAAATCGAACGAACCCTTTTTACGTTAGTTATGACGCATAACAGCAGTGGAATGGATCCCGCTCCTATGTACTGACCTTTGACCCCATTTCGTTCACTTTAAATAGGGTTCCTTCCTAGGTGATCCCCTACCAGATACTAAAATTTCATCGAAATCGAATGATTGTTACGCGAGTTATCGTGCGGACGGACATACGCACACAACGCGTGACGTAATGAGGCAGATGGGAATCGCGAACATCTGCCAGCAAGAGTGTGACGTCATAAAACTTTAATAGGATCCACACACAACGCGTGACGTAATGATACAGATGGCGTGACCGCGCGCTAACATTCTCAAAGCGATATTGTGACGTCATAAGATTTCTAACCATTGGTAACATTAATGGAACAACGCCATGACACTGAAAACGTTATAATTCGGGGTGGTTATTTAACCCACTAAACGAATTCTCCTAAAGTCGAGATCAAGCTAAATCGATTTATAGTACCAGAAAACGGCAGGTTAACGACTTTCATCAAAATTCTTAGAGCCGTTTTCAAAATAAAATGTATATACATACATATACGAATTGCTACTTTAAGGTGGACGTCAAGTAATTTTGCTTTCTATACTTCCAATGGAAAAACTTCTGTGCACATTTTCTTCACAATTAATGCGTTCCCAAGGATGAAAATTTGAATATTGATTAAAATAGCTTCATTTCATAACTTGGAATACTTAATATTTTCCAAACCATACCCGTAATTATGCAATCCAACATTTATTTGTCCACTGACGTCATCAAAGTACAGGTCGCGCCATCTTTTCTCTGGTTTCAACACCACCAAAGGAAAAGTTATTGATTTTTAATATAATTATGGTTATGTTTTAGAAAATATTAAGTTTTCCAAGTTATAATATGAAGTTAATTTAATCGATGTTCAAATTTTCATCATTGGGAACACATTAATTGTGAAGGAAATGTGTACAAAAGTTTTTCCATTGGAAGTATAGGAAGCAAAATTGCTTGACGTCCACCTTAATAATATGGGATAAGGGGGATGGAATGGATCGCAATCCTATGTCCTGACCTTTGACCACATTTCGTCCATTTTCAATAGGGTTCGTCCCCAGGTGGTCCCCTACTACATACTGAAATTTCATCGATATCGAACCATTTTTACGCACGTTATGACGCATAAGGGCAATGGAATGCATCCCGATAGTATGTCCTGACCTTTGACCCCACTTCACCCATTTTGAATAGCGTTCGTCCCCATGCGGTCTCCTACATCATAGTAAAATTTCATTGAAATCGAACCATATTTACGCAAGTTATGACGCATAAGGGCAATGGAATGATCTCGCTCCTACGTCGTGACCTTTGACCCCATTTGTCCCATTTTCAATGGGGTTCGTTCCCAGGTGGTCCCCTACCACATAGTAAACTTTCACTGAAATCGAACCATATTTACGCATGTTATGACGCATAAGGGCAATGGAATGATTCGGCTCCTACGTCGTGACCTTTGACTCCATTTGTCCCATTTTCAATAGGGTTCGTCCCCAGGTGGTCCCCTACCACATACTAAAATTTCATTGAAATCGAACCATTTTTACGCCAGTTATCGTGCGGACGGACGGACGGACAAAGCTGGAGCATATACGCTTCTTCAGTTCAACACAATTTTATTAACAAGGTTGGGTTCAGGAGGCGAACATGGGCGTCCTGATACTTATATTGTACGGTAAAATATACAAACTCTAAAATTCTATGTACATTATACACAGCACGATGTATTGATTCACAAAGGAGCTTCGTGGTAAGAGGTACAGGCATTTTGCACAAGAACAATAAGAGAGATTGTCGAAACATTTCGTCTCGAAGCATAAGTATATTATAGTGCTGACAAATAACAGAACGAGAATATTATAATGAAGCACTGTACAAAAGGAGAACTGTGGATGACAAAGTAGACAATGTGAAACCTAAGGCAAACGGAATTACGATGTCTTAGTACTGGTAGAAAAAATGATAATCAAAGAGAAAACAAGTAAGACTATATACATTTGTACAGTATGGTGCATATTATATTCACATTTGTTAGAAGATATAAGCTTTATGTTGAAGTTTGATTCCGAAAACCAATGGTGAGCATGCACGTTGAACTGAAGTTCAACAGAGCTAGGAGCAACGAGGTTATAAACTACCGACAGTCAGTTGCAACGTCGCTGGCATTCCGGCGAACCGGGAAGCGGCCGGAGACCAGGTGGAACGGAAATGTTGTTCTCTCTGTTGGGCAACGGCCACAAGGTTCTCTAGACGAAGTCTTGAGAGGAGACGCTCCCGAAAGTGGCACAGTAGTTCCACAGAAGCTTGGTGGATGGTATAAGGAGATGAGATATCTCGGCAGCGCTGATGAAATACGTAAATGACATGTTTCACCAGGATGAAAATATATGAGCAGATGGGTGGAAGCTTGACTGGCGGAGAGACCTGCAGGAGGAGTGTCTTATAGGCATCGAAAGGAAGATCAGTTGTGGCTGAACGTTGAGCAATGGAAAATGCTAGATGGAGTAGTGGAAGGAGGATGACACAATGTAGATAAACGTGAGAGACATCAGCTTCTTGAGCACAGAAGGGGCAAAGAGGTGAGTCAAGAATGGTCATGCGGTGGAGGATGGATGGAACGGGAAGACGGCGGTGGAGAAAAAGCCAGTGAGTGTTTATTTCAAGTGGAGCTGAAACAGGAGAAAGGGTGGCAGACTAGACAGCGGTGAGAGAGGATTGGGAGACATCAGGGATGTGAAGGGGAGAAGGAGAGTGGGATTTTAAAAGTAACCGATAGAGAACTGAGGTTGAAAGAGAGGATAGTGGAAGTGTAGATCTGCCGACTGAAAGAAAAAAAAGGAAGGGGGAGGGAGGCGGAAGGAACAAAGGTCAGGCCGGTGGTGGTTGCGAGATGAGGAAACTTAGCAATGATGGTAGAGAGTAGGGAGTCATAGACAGAGCGAGAGGAGGGTGAAAGTAGAACGGTGGGTGGGAGGCTAGCGTAGGGTCGCCAGGACAGATCTGAGGTTACAAGGTCTTTGACGGTTACAACTCCGACTCGGAGCCAAGAATGATAGGCGAAGCATGAAAGATGGGGGGGTGAAGAAGAGAGGAGAAGAACAGGGGTTCGGCAAGGAGTTCAGTGGTGGAATCGGGTGGCTATCGAGTGAGCGGGAGAGAGCGGAGAAAGGTAAGAGTCTCCCGTAAGGCAGGAGGAAGGCGAGAGTGAGTGGTAGTACGGAGGTCCATTAGAATGAAAGAAGTGAAAGTGAAATTAGTGTTGCTCGAAGAGGTGATGACATTTCTTGCGGTAACGGCGTCGGCAACAGGTGAGGTATGAAGACGGAGGAACGAAGTAATCCGGAGAGCTTGATAGTACAGTCGTGTATCAATTAGGCCAATGCCACCTTGGTCAGGAGGAAGGCTGAGCTTGGGGGCACTGAGCCAGTGGTGTCCTGTCCAGATAACTGAGGTGAAGCAGCGAGTGATATCATTGAGACGAAGAAGTGGGGATTTAGTAGCAAGCCAGGAATGTGTGCACATGGAGAGAAGATAGGTTTGCGCAAGACGTGCACGTTGAAAACATGAGGTGCAGAACTGCGCTTTTCGCCAAAACGCAGTTGACCGATGAAGACGTGGCTGGATGGTATTCCACGTTGTGCTGGAGGCTTCACCTGGGACGCCAAGATGTACGCCAAGGAAACGTTGAGAGGCTGAAGACCAGTGCGCTCCCCATGGGGAATCCATGCGGTCAACCCATGAGCCGCACCACAGGCCTGTGCTTTTGGTTGTATTAATCGCAGCTCCGGAGCAGGAGGCGTAATCGGTGAAAAGACTTTGGAGCAAAGAGAACTGTGAATCCAGGCGTATACAGAAGGTAAAGTAGTCTGCATACGCCACGGAAGTGGTGACATGGTGTCTCGTGCGGGCGATGAGTGGCGGCAGGGTGGCTTGAAAGGAGCGTTGAATGGAGCGAAGAAAAGGTTCTAAGGCTATAGCGAAAAGTTGACCGGAGAGTGGGAAGACTTGCCTCACTCCACAGCGGAAGAGGATTGGTGCTGTAAGAAAGGTGGGCAACTTGACCTGGAAACTGGCGTCCTGGTAGAGGGAGGTGAGGAGAGAAATAAACGGAGATGGAAATCCAAATCGGAGAAGTGTGGCAGAAAGATAAGTGTGGGAGATATTATCAAAGGCGGACTGTTGGTCTAAAGAGAGGAGGGCGAGGGGTTCAGAGCGGGAGCGCGCAAGGTGAATTAGATCAGTCAGGAGATGGATGTTGTGAGATAGGGAACGGCCGGGAACTGTGTAAGTCTGGTTAGGGGAGAGGATGTAAGTGAGGATGGGATTTAGTCGTTGTGAAAGAAGCTTGGCATAAAGTTTGTAGTCGAGATTCAGTAGGGAAATTGGGTGCCAGCTCACCAAGTCAAGGAGATCACCTTTCTTGGGGAAAAAGACAACGTATGCATTTGTAAATCCCCTCGGGAGAGGAGAGCAAGTAAAGGCAGCAGAGAAAGCGGATAGGAGAAACGGAAGAAGAAGAGGCAGAAAAGTTTTATAAAAGCTAAAGGTTAGGCCGTCCGGACCCGGAGCGGCACTAGAATTCAGAGAAAAGAATGTAGTGTTTAGTTCAGAGGGCGTGGTTGAAAGGAGAAGAGAAGAAGCGAGATGGGGGGGGGGGAACCTGAGGTAGATTAGAAAGGAGAGAATCCATTGCTGCAGAGGATGGTTGAGGAGGTTCACTGAACTTCATGGAAAAGTACTGACGGACATGGGAACAAAGCGCAATCGGCTGCTCTGATACCTCTCCAGAAGAAAGGCGTAGATGATGAAGTAGGGACGAAGCTCGTCGGGTGTTTTCCACCGACGTCAGGAACTCATAGTTGTGAGCATCCGGCGTCAGGTGTTGCAAACGAAGTCGGCGGAGAGCTTGTTGCGCCAGAGGAGTGAGAAGAGATCGAAGCTCTTCTTGAAAGGAGGAGAAGAGAGGATCACTGAGACTGAGCATGGATAGCATTGAACGAACATAGTCTAGGCGCATGTTCTGGAGTGTGTTTAATTGGAAAGAGTAGTTTCGGACATGCAGAACGAGCTGTTGCTTGATCTCTAACCAAGAATTTAATCCGCAGAGTGCAGATTGAAGCTGCGGTCGTCTGTCAATCAGGAATGACCGGACCGAAGAGCAGAATGCCGGGTCGGAGAGAAGTGCATCATCAAATGTCCACGGGCGAATTATCCTGGGTTTGAACGGTGCAGTATTTACTATGATGGCAATGGCGCAGTGGTCAGATGAGGCCGTGGGATGCACACTCGATTCTGTCACGGCAGGAAGTAGAGTACTGGAGGCATAAAACCTGTCAAGGCGGGCTAAGAAAGGATTTTGCGCATGAGAGGACCGCCAAGTGTAATTAGTCGACCCTGGATGAATATGCCGATGTACATCATGAAGAGCATTGTTGGTGACAACATGGTCTGACGGTGGGATACGGTCGAGTGCTCTGCGAAGACGCGTGAAGAGAATTGATAAAAGTGTTGTAGTGCTTGGAATATAGATACTGAATAAATGATATCTGGAAGACGCGATGGTAAAGGATGCATGCTGTAAGAGATCTCGACAAATATTTCGCACAGAGAGGGATGTGATAATAGAATTGAGAGTATGACTAATGCCGATGGCAAGACCGCTATGAGATGTTAGTCCATAGGAGTGATGAAACACAAAGTTCCACTGGCGCCATCGAGAATAGACGGTAGATGGTTTGCAATTTGTCTCTTGAAGGAGGAGAATATCAGCCCCCAACGGATTGAGGTCTTCATATGCCAGAGAGTTGCTGAGGGGGAAGCGAATCCCCTGCAATTAAGTGACACGATCTTGAATTGTGGGGTTCCTTGCCCCTAGCTGAAGATCTTTCAGAGATGGAGGAAAAGACTTGAGACGATTATAGAAGATTTGTGCCCACGGATGGGTGGGAACATTCTGGCGGCAGAAATGCGACACATTGAAGATCTGCTCCGGCACAAGTTGGCGAAGCGATGGATTCTTGACTGCTAAGGCACGCGCTATTGCGTAGCTTGTCGGATTCGTTAAGTATGTATGGAGATCAATGTATGAGAGTGGTACGGGAGGTATATTAGCTGACTGGAGAAATGCAGCGAACTCTTCAACCGTGGGAAAGGAGACTTCGGCTGGCGAGGTGTGTCGAGGAGAACTGCTGGAGAGGGAGGTTGAACGAGGTGAAGTAGAGTTTTGCTTCTTCGCTACTTCGCCTGCTGCGGCCAGAGCCGCGGCGCTTCAGTGGAGGCTCGGTCGTCTCATCCTCACACTGCGTCTCTGGACCAACGGACTCCACATCAGCTGTTTCGGAGGTTCCAGTGGTAATAGCTGGTTGTAAACCTTCTGAAAGGGACTCAGTGGTGGAGCGACGACGTTGCGGGAGTGAGGAGGCAATTGTAGGAAAGTCCTCTAGTGAAAAAGAGGAAGCGGCTGTGGAAGCGTTGCGTTGACCAACGTCTGTAAGCGAACTTTTTTCATCATATCTTGGCTCCGAGGATTGCTGTGCTGAAGTAGATGGTGTAGTACGCTTCGAGGTAGGAACAGTACCTGTAGGAGCGCCAGTCGGAGTCGGTGGAACTTGATGTGGGCAGTGCACGCGAAGATGGTTTTCGCCATGGCAAAGCGTGCAGTGCAAGGAGGTAATGACGTCGATTCTCCGACGTTGCTGGCCACACCGTACGGTTAGGATCTTCGGGCACGCAAGCAGATGATCGTCCGACGGAAATATGACACGGGCACTTCGACGAAACCCTGCAATGGATTTGTCATCGGGATCTCTGGGCGCCGCCGAAAGGGTCGTTATTGGTCCAACCACTCGGCCAAATTTGCTGAGTAAAGTGCATAGAGCGACATATGAGACTTCAGGCGGGACTGGGTGGAAAGTGACCTGGATAGGTCGCTGCGCCACAGGTTCAGCCAGAAGATGCACATCTTTGATGGATAAGTCATCAGTCATCACAAGGTCTGCATGTTCTTTAAGGGCAAAATACACTAATACGGCCCGCGGCTTTCGAGCCATATGAGTGATATAAGCTCCTGTAGGAAGCATCTTCTTTAGAGCAATACTATATTCCTTGAGCTTCGTGTCTGGTAATGCATCAAAACAGACACCGAAATCCATTGTGGAGAAAAATTGTTTCCCGGCTGGGGAATCCTCTGCGGTATCGATGGTGGCAGAACTACCCTCAACACTGACGTAAGAGTCAGGAAAAGCGGGAGCAATAAACTTGGAAAGAACTCTCGCTCCGGAGGTCACTTTGGAGTAAGTGAGAGACGTAGAGTTGGCAGCGGAAGGATGCGACACAGTGCTGATTGCTGGTAGCGGCTTGGTAAACTGAGTTGAGCCAGTTGAAAGCAACGCAATCGTGCAATCGGTCTCATCCATAGCTTCGACAAATGAACCAGAGACGTGCGTGAAGGTGACGTCACTCTCCTGGGCAGGGATATCAGCTTGAGCTTTTGCAGAGGAGTCGCGCGTCACATCTTGTATGCGTATGACGTCTCTGACGTGCATAAATGCTGATTGGTCTCCTGAGAGTGAGGAGGAGGAGGAGGTTGAATGAGCATCACTGATGTGGGCGTGGACACATCAGTGATGTGCCCGCCATTGAAAATGGCGAGGATTAACTTAAGGATCGATCAGCTTGATCGAAAATAATAAAACGCTGAATGCAAACAAAATATGCAACTCCCCGACTTGGGAGCTGAGCTAAAAGAATGTACAGATCTTCTTCTTGAAGGGGAACACAAAAATAGGAACAAACACTCACTATATACTTCCAAAAACTGGGCACAAACACTCACTATATACTTCCAAAAACTGGGCACAAACACTCACTATATACTTCCAAAAACTGGGCACAAACACAGAGCTCGAAAGGAACGTGACTATATCGGTTATGCACTTCTTCAACCTACGGTTGGAAAGCGTAAAAAAGAATCAAGTTATATCTTAGAGCCACACAAGGACATGCACATTCGAGCAACTTGGCTGGTTTGTTAATAGAGAAAAACACTATTTTTAAATATGAAAAAGTACTCGGAAGAAACATTTTTGAAAACGTAACACTTAAGTTCACACAAAAGGAAAGAAGAATGGAGTTCGTGTACAAATAAGTGTTCAAATCCTAATCCTCATAATTATTTGGTATCATGTTAGCAATAGCATGTATCTCAAATTTAGAAAAAAATGTTACTTCTATTACTTAACAATTAAAAAATGAACTTCGCAATTAAAAAAACAATACTGTGGGGGTGGGGGAGGGCGGGTGAGATAGCCCAGGTCTCGGACCCAAAATACGCCACTGATTATACGCAATAAAGTGCATTAATTCTGATTTTACGAAAAATACCTGTAGGTTTCAAAGCATTTGAATTATTAAAATGCCCATAAAACCTAGTTAATAACACGGAATCTAAAAATGTCAGTAATTGAAAGCTACTGGTTTTCGCAAAAGGGCCTCAAAGATATTTTAGCGGGGGGGGGGCGAATTTCTCCGGTACACCACCCACTGAGTGAGACAGTGTGAGCTTTATGTTACAGAGGTTCAATTTGTTGATACAGTTGAAGTCTTTTGAGGCGCAGTGCTGTTGACACTGTTGAAATTATTTGAAGTGTAGTCCTGATGTACTGTAGGAACCAATGAAGACTATTTTTGTAAGTAAAGACTTCACTTTTCTGGCAGTTAGAAATCCTAATATTGCTCACTGTGTAATTATTAAAGATTTTGTGCTAGTTATCCGGAGTATAACTTTAAGAAGCTCCAGTATTACAAGTATCACGGGACAGCTATTGCGGCTTCCGCAATAGGTGGCGCAGTGGGCTAAGCGATGACCGCTGATCATTCGTCCGAAAGGGGTCCGGGTTCGAATCACGGTGAGGCATAGATGTTGTGTTTGTCTTACGGCACTGGCTCTCTCTCCCTTCCCTGGAACCAGTGACCCTAAATTAGGGACGGGCGACTGCTTATAGCCAATTAAGTTGCTCACGGTTGTCGTTAAACCTCCAATCCAAAAAAAAAAAAAAACTTCCGCAATAGAAACCTAATTCCACAGAGTAGAGATGTTCGCACTGAAATACATCATGATATTTTGCAAGCTGGCATTCAGCCTTATTTCAGTCTTCTATGCCGACATTCCATGCATACGGTTAATCCTCAGTGTAGCTAACGTGACGTTAGTTCTTCCACATACAACGAAATATTTGCTACCAAATTTTTAACAATAGCAAATTATTAGAAATTATTCCCACAAAAAGTTTTTTTTTTTTTTTTTTTCTGGCGACGGGTACCCGGTTTTACACAGTTAAAAAAATAATCGGGGCACCTCAAACTGGCATCCAAACATTTAGTGAGTTTGTTTTTTACTGTAATACTATGTGCTAATCTAAATAATCTAAAGGGGCTGAAACCAAGTGGCAGGGAAATGGTTTGCACTATACGTTTCCAGGCAACACTGTAATGATTCTTAATAATCAGAAACATTTTTACACTCCTAATGGTTTTTTTTTCTTTTTAAGGCAAGGACATTTTTCGCACTCCTAATGTTTTTTTGAAGGGAAGGGGTATATTTTCTCTAGCACAGCATTATCTTAATAGGATCCTTAATATTTTACACCACCTATTCGTGAAATCCATGGTACACTATTGAAAAGCAAAGGTATAACATTTTCACATTTTTAATCACTAGTATGCGTGATTAATTTTCATTTGCAATATACGAGCATAAGAACATTTTTATTCTCCATTTTAATTTTTTATTATCATCATCATCATCATCATTGTCAACCATTATCAATCCATTGCTGGACGAAGGTCTCCACAAGTTTCCTCCACAACGGTCTGTCTTGTGCCAGTCTCCTCCATGTCACTCCCCCATACTTTCGAATTTCATCCACCCATCTTCCATGTGGTCTTCTTCTGGGTCTTTTCCTGTCCCTTGGAATCCAATCTAAAATTTCGGCTGTCCATCGATGGTCTGTCCTTCTGGCAGTATGTCCAGCCCATTGCCATTTCAGGGATTTAACTCTGATCATGATGTCTTCCACTCTTCTCATTTTTCGGATCCACGAGTTCCTCTTCTTATCTCTCCTGGTTACACCAAGCATGCACCTCTCCATGCCGCTTTGAGTTGTCTGCAGCCTTTGTAAGTCTCTTTTAGTTAAGGTCCACGTCTCTGCACCATACGTAAGCACTGGAAGGATGCATTGATCAAACACTTTTCTTTTAAGACATAATGGCATATTGCTCTTGAAAATTATGCTGTTTCTTCCAAAAGCTATCCAGGCAAGTTTTGTACGCCGATTAATTTCTTCCCCAATGTGACCCTCACTTGATATCTGCTGTCCAAGATAAACGTATGTGTTTGTTATCTCCAGCTTTTCTCCATCAATCGATAAATCTTCCATTTTTGTAAAAGCATTGAACATCACTTTTGTCTTCTGAAAGTTCATTTTTAATCCCACTTCTTTAACCTTGTCAGCAAGTTCCTGGATCATACTCTGCAGCTCTGATGGGGTAGTTGCAAAAATGACTATGTCATCAGCAAAACGAAGGTATGTTAGATAATCTCCATTAATCTTTATCCCTTTGTTTTCCCAGTTCAGTGATTGAAAGACATTTTCCAACGTGGCATTAAAGAGCTTTGGAGATATGGTGTCACCTTGTCTCACTCCTTTTCCAATTTTTATGTGTGTTGTATTTTCAAACAGCCGAATCTTTGCACTTGCATTTTCATAGATGTTATTAATAATATTAATGTATGCATCTTCAATACCGCAGGATTTCAGAGCCATTGTAACTGCTGATGGTTTCACCGAATCAAAGGCTTTTACATAATCGATAAAAGCCATGCACAATGGAAGTTCATATTCTCTCGCTCTTTCAATTAGTTCTCTGAGTACGTGGATATGATCTGTTGTGCTGTAGCCACTCCTGAATCCAGCTTGTTCTCTCGGTTGAGCCATGTCCAGTGTAACCTTGAAGCGGTGTGAAAGAACTTTAGTGAAGATTTTATAAACCAGTGATAGGAGAATGATAGGTCTGTAGTTCCTGAGATCCTCAACTTCACCTTTTTTATGTAGCAAGATCATTGTAGCGTTGTTCTAATCCTCAGGAATCTTCCCTTCATTAAGGCATCGAGTGAAAATTTGGGCGAGTACTGTTTCGATTTCTCCACTTGCTTCTTGTATGATGTCTACAGTAATTCCATCTTCTCCTGGAGCTTTTCCCAGATTCATGTTCTTGATTGCATGTGCAAATTCTGCTGGGAGGACTGGAAGAACTCTGGTGCTGGTACCTTTCATGGTGTATGGAGTACATGTATCATCCCTTTCATATAATTTGGAGTAGAAATCTTTCACTCTTGTCAAAATTTCGCCTCTGTTTCTTGTTACAGAACCATCTTCTTTTCTCAGGGCCATAATCTGTTTTCTTCCCTTACTGAGATGTCCCTTTGCTATCTTTAGGCTTTGGTTGTTTTCAATTGCTTTCCTTACTAGTTCACAGTTGAATTTCCTTACGTCTTCAGTGATACTTTTCCTTACTGTCTTGCATAGCTCTACATATAGCATTTCCTCTAATTGCACTTTGGAATTCACATCTTCTTTAGTTGTAATCATGTCTCTTCTTTTTTGCATCAACATTTTGGTTTTTCCTGATAATTTGTTCACATGAAACTTGTTCTTAGACCCAGCTAATTTTGTTGCTGCTTCCATAAGAACTTTGGTTACTTTTCTGTTAATTTCAGAAATATCCACTTCTTCCGATGTTAGGCCTTCTAAAGCAGAGAATCTGTTCTTCAGTTCCAACTTGAAGGTATTATGGTGTTTTTTAAGGTTGGTTATGTCAATACATTTTGTTTGACTTATGAGCTTGCTACGTTCGAGTTTAGTGTTGAGGTGCATCTTACATCTCACCAATCTATGGTCACTATCTGTGTTGAACTTGTTTAGCACACTGCAGTCTTCTATGACGAATTTTTTGTTACACATAATAAAATCAATTTCACTTGTCGTCCCATTGGATGTCTCCATGTCCAATTCCTGTGTGGCTTTTTCTTGAAAAAGGAGTTCAAGATGAAAAACCCTTCTGCCTCTGCAAACTCATCGAGGGTATTTCCACGCTGGTTTTTGTTGCCGTGACCGAATTTACCTACTGAAGTTTCATTCTGTTGCTGTTGCCCTATTTTTGCATTGAAATCTCCCATAATTATCTTCAAGTGCTGCTTATCTTTACTATTTAGATGACGAATTTCCTCATAAAATTCTTCAATTTCTTCTTCAGGATGACTTGTGGTGGGTGCATAAGTTTGAATAATCTGAGCCTGGTATCTTCTCGAGAGTTGGATAACAAGTCGTGCAGCTCTGTCAGAGGAACTTTCAACTTCTACAACTTTATCCTTCAGTTTCTTGTTTATTATAAATCCAACACCACTAGTTCTGCCAGTATCAGTCCCACGGTAGTAGAAGAGATGTCCACTTTTCAGTTTAATGAGATCTTCTCCTTTTCTCCTTACCTCACTTAGCCCCACGATGCCCCACTTGATCCTTTGTAGTTCCTCTTCCAATTCAAGAAGCCTTGAATCAGAAGATAGGGAGCGTCCGTTATACGTAGCCAAGGTCAGCATCAGATGGCAGCCTAGTCCGGTCCTCCGGTGATTCTTAGCACCCTCTGCCTTCATGTCGCACTGGCCGCTGCCTTGGCCAGGTACATTCCAGCTGCCGGAGACTGAGGGCCAAGATTTAAGTTGTAGAGTCATTTTGGAGGTGTTTGGCCACAACTCACCACGCTGGCCAAGCGGGTTGGTGAGTGTGGGATAGCATTTCCTCTAATCCCGATGGTATAGTTATACCGCTATTGGCGGTCGTCAGAGCCCCTTTAGTGGGAACAGGATGTACCACGAGAAGGCGGGGTTGACATTTGTCAAGGAGAGGCTGTGATGTTAGGCGTCACCTGACTTTACATTCCTTTATATATATATATATATATATATATATATATTATTGTATATATAAATAACAAAATTGTGATTGTATGTATATAATCAGACAAAAAGTTTCAGCCCCCTCAAAATTTGTAATTGCCCCCCCGGAAAACGGTCTTTGAATGCAACGCTGTTCACTCTGCTTAGGACAGAAAACCAGGGGCGTACTGATAGCCCCCGAAACCCGACATTGCGGGGGGGGGGGGACCTCACGGCTGAGACTGAGAGAGCCTCTAATGTCAAGAGAAGGATTTTACATTTTTTTTTTTTTTGCGAAAACTCCGTACGCACTAACAAACTAATATGAAGCCAGGAATTTTTGATAACAGCTTTGAATGAAGTATTAAAAAACAAAAAGTAATTTTTTTGTATTTTTTTTAATAAATACAATATTTGAAAATAATTTTCGCGATTTTAATTTATAAAAACTAAATGATGGGAAGGCAGCTATTCCAGGCAACTTGAGGACATAGCAATAGTTCCTATACATGTATATTAGCAACAGAACTTCAAAGAAATACCAGTTCAATGAATTAAATTTTTATATTAATGAGGATAAGGAATCACAACTGTTTAAGCATAACTACGCATCCTTGAGAATATAATAAACTAAAATTTGTTCTTCATAGGGACGAAGAAACAGACCTGTCATTTTTTCAATAACAGAGTCAAGACAAAAACATATTTGCTATGTGCAAAACATTGTGGCATTATGTTAAGTGATTTTATTATATCTTCAAGAGTTAATAATTTACGTAATCTTACATTTTGTGCGCCATAATTCTTCATTTTTAACTTATTTATTTGCTTTCTTATGCTTTGTATTTTCGTACACATCTGTAAATCGTAAATGGTCATTAGACACTATCACACGGCAGTGATGTATTTTGTGTGTGATTGTGATTGTGAGGCATTTCCAACGGTTGGCTTTAGTTCTCTGAAAGAATAAAATTTGCATGATATGATTAACTTTGGCTAAAGTCTTTTGTAGTACTTTGTAATGGTATAATACTAGGGCAGTCGTTTTAATTACAACGTGCACATTTGTGTTACACGAAATAAATTGCAATAATTTTGATTTTATGAAAAATACCTGTTGATTCCAAAGAATTTGAATTACTGAAAAGCCCATAAAACCCAGTTAATGGAATTTAAAAATTTCAATAATGAAAAGCTAATAGATTTTGGCAAAAGGGCCTCGAAGAAATTCCATGTTTTTCCGGTACGCCACTGCAGAAACCCCTCTTTCCGCTGTACAGTTAGTGACTGGTAAAGTAAGGAAGTCCTTAACACACAATTTCCATGTTAGGGAAAATATTTTGGAGGTTATGTCTAATGTAACAGTGCAATTCTGGTATCGTTGTCAATATTTTTAGCTCAACGTACGTCTTGAAATGAGAGCACTCATTCCCAAAATCACTATTAATGTCTTCTGGATAGCACTGTCCTAATTTCAGTGCAGCTTCCATAATATACTGATCGACATAGAAATTGCCCCACCCAGAAGAAGGTGTGCTACAAACATGCAAATCGCATGGCGGGTGTACCCACTCGAGATATGCAAATGATGCTAAACCGGAGCCGATGACGTCACATATTTGTGAGATAAAGGTGCCAGCAGCAACAGGGATGGTTATGTGTGATTCCTGGTGGAAGTGTTGCGGACGTTACAGACTTGTTGCTTGTGCTGGGAAACTGTTCAGCGAAGGCCGAAAATGCCTGGTACATGCAGTCGGCAGGTTTATCGCCATTTGGATGCGTTTCAGAGAGAATTGTAGGCCAGTGTGAAGTTGGCTTGTCTACATGTCGTATCTCTGCGCATGTGCAATCTGTTACACGAACTGTTGGACGCTGTTGGTACAAGTGATTGTCTACAGGAAGGTTCTTACATGAGTCGGAGCGACAGTGGTGCAGTCCGTCAGATGTCAGCACGCCTCGACCTGCGGATTGTTCGACACGCTCGTTCGTCACCAGAAAGCACTGCAGTTGATATTCGACGTGCTGTGTCATTGCCCATGGATGTCGCCATCGAACTTTAAAAAGAAGGTTACATGTGGCAAGCTTGCGCAGTAGGCAACCGTTACTCCGACTGCCACTGACGGCCAGCCATCGCAGCACTCGTTTGGCTTGGTGCCGAAGTCATGCAAACTGGGGGTCACGAATGGATCCCTGCGGTCTTCAGTGATGAATCCCGTTTCTGCCTGGATGCTGACGATTGATGGATCCGTGTCTAGCGACACACACCCTGGTGAGCGGACGAATCCCGGTTTCGTTCGCGACCGCCACACCTCCCGTCAGGTATGAGGTGCTATTGTGCATGACAACAGGTCACATGCTGTTCCTGAATGGCCTACAGCACCCCATTTCCCCACCAAGATAACGCCCGTGTACACACCGCTTGGGTCTCCAGACAATGCTTGCAACATGTTCAAATGCTCCCATGGCAAGAAAAATCGCCCGATTTATCCCCAATCGAAAACCTGCGAGACCACATTGGACGTCGTCTGGAATCGAATCGGCCGGCGCACGATCGCGATGAATTATGGGAGAAAATCAACCGTGCTTGGTGTTCCATTCCTCAGGATGATATCCGCCGACTGTATGACTCATTGCCAAGCCGTATTGCTTCCTGTATTGCCGTTTGCGGCGGTGCAACCACTTACTGAGATGTACACATTGTGCTACATTATCTCATCTAATAAGCACTGTACGTGGCTGAAAATAATATCAAGGTAAAACCTTATGTATTCCTATTTGCTTGTTCAATTTCACACGTCGATCCTCACTCCTTCTGGGTGAGGCAATTTCAATGTCGAGCAGTGTATCTTAGTTTGCCGCCTTAGGTGATACTAGAAGAAACAACATATCAAAGCGATTTGTCAATACTTCATAGGCTTTCCTCCTTCTTTCCAAGTTAGCTATCAATGAATCAATGATTTTGAGAAATCATAGAGCTCCTGAACAAATCTGAAAAACACTACAGCCTAAGTACAGCATTCAGAAGCAGCAGGTCCTACAATATTCAGCGAGTGGGCAGCACAGGAGACCTATTTAGGTAGCGAATTGTGGTTTTTAATTCTAGCTTGGAGTCCTGAGTAGGGGCTCGACATATTAGACGCATTGCCATAGCTTTGTCACCTACAAAACTTAATGTCTAAGTCCAATTCCGAAAGACAATTCATCACATCCTATTTTAAGGAGCTAGATGAGTGTAAATTTCCAGGAAGAAGCTTGAACAGACGTTCTTTTGGAACTGCCTCAACCAAGGAGACATAACGCTGTACTAAAGCCAGCTGATCAATGTGAGAACAGTCAGGAATCGAATCAACAATGAAGGAGTAGCACCGAGCATGTTTGACTTCGAAAAATTTTTGTAGTACACAATTACCCATAATATGAATAAACTTGTTACAAGTTTGAGCAGAAAAGAACTAACATGTCCTTCGCATTTGTTTCCATATTTTGTAATACGCTGTGCAAGAAAGGGTCATATTCACTTATCAACTCCAGGCATCTAAGATACAGACCATTGGAGATAGATCCTATCTACTTTTCATCCCCCTAGACTGAAAGAAACCCCCGAACTGAAGGAAATCTCACAACAGACACGATAATTGATATAGGACATCTCGTTAATACTTAACTTATTCTTCATACTGTGTCGTTGGCATAGTGCCAACTGTCATGATCTTCTTTTCCTAGTTATGAACGTATGCATGTTACTTCTCTGATCAGCTGACTGCTCATGTTCTTTAATTAATTCATTACTATGCTTTCGACCATTGAATACTGTTGCAAAAAGCGTTTTCTTGTTCATTCGTTGAAACAGGCAACAAGGAACACAAAAAACCTTTCCCGTTGACTCAGAGAACAGTAGCCAATCTCTTATAAAATTTTTCCATTAGGAAGAATCTTTGAGGAGAGAGTGCGTTTGGCATCATTATAACTACGCTCAGAGCCTAAAAAATCTGACTGCAAGTTTTGTTTTGGAGGATTCTCTAAGATATTTTCAGTTACATAAGTTGCATTCACATCCCAAATTGCAGAATCTTCTTATGAAAACGTATAACAAGTAGACCGACCTTGTTGGTTTGTAAATTAGAAAGCTATTCATGTTTTATTTAGGTCTGAATCGGTTTCTTATAATTGTTGGTTTTATTGTGAATTGCAATCCATTTTCTGTATTAAAACAAGCTGCTTCATCAGATTTTGTAGTCTCTTCTGTTCTTTTACAGCCGACGATGGTCCTGTGCCTGGTAAGGGCATCCAGTAGAAGTGGATGAGACAGCAGGGGTAGATTTAAAAAACGAGCCTATTTTTGGTACTCTTTTTAGTATTTTAAGTTCATTGTTCTGTCTTTTAGCAGCACGCTTTCTAAACTCAACACCACTTACTTCCTTACTCATGTTTAAATACTTCAGCAGGAGAAGTTATGTAACCAAAAACACACGCGAAAGCCGCGTACACATACAAGGTTAACAAAAACACACGAGAACACGGGACAGAAGGAGTGGAACGTTGAATATATCCACCGCAGTCTAGGCAAATGAGACTAGCATCTCGAAGAATTTTTCAAATGAGACTGTTAGAAGGAGAGACATCGATAAAAATAAGATATACATGTACGCCCCTGGCGGAAAAACAATGCACCATTTTAAGCAGAAGATATTTTGGAAAGAGTTTTCGTAGAGAGCGGTGTCTGACCACAGAATTGTTTGAGAAATGCAGATGTTGATGTAAATATATCAAAAACAGAAACACGTATATACTTTCGCCTTCTAATGCCAAAACTGTTTTTTACCAAAAATTAAAAATTATATGCAAAACATTTCTCAACAGAAGCTCTGTCCGATTGAGAGAAAAAAAAAAAAATCAGATTGCCATTTGCATACAGAGATATTGGGAAAACTGCAGTTTAAATTTTACCGTCCCTAGCGGGAAAACTATGAATTACTTGAAAAAAAACCAACTGTACCCAAAATAGTCTCCGTTATAAATATTGTCGAAAGGAGGAAATATGTTTTGCAGTCGGATGTTTAGAAGTAATAATATGGGAGAACATGTATTTTGAATCCGCATTAACGCCATCTAGCGGTAAAGTTATACATCGGAAAAAAGCCGAAAACAAGGATCATCGTTCTCACATTTTGGATTTCCCAAATTAAAACGAATTTTTCAAATCGGACTAATAATTGCAGAGGTATGGTGTCCATAGAGGGAGGGAGGGACGGACAGATATATACGAGGGGAAATCAGAAAGTAACTTTCCCAACATCATATATTTTGTATTTATTAGCATGAAAAAAAGTACTTTCATCTTTGAGATGCCATCCGTACGCTACTTATCAGCATAGCCGCCTTGTCTGTTGAGACACTTGTCAAGACGGGAGAGTCATTCATCGAAACCTTGTCTATAAAAGTTTGGCGGTTACCACCACTGAAATCACGACACACTTCACTACCACTGAACTACACTGGCGTGCAAAAATTAAGGACGAGACGGTTTTACGAATGTAACGTCGTGCAGAAGTGCTCCACATCGACTCAAATCATACCATAAGATCCCCAAGATGTAAGAATATGGGACAAGTGAGCAAAACCGTCCAAACAAGGAATCCAAAGGATACAAAGGCACTTTACTGAAAAGGTAGCTTCGAGCACAACTGGACAGAAGACAGAAACGTCCACGTGACAGGTAGCTGCCAAGAAAAATCCAGTCTTCAGTATGGGATATGATCACGCTTGACTGCTTTGCAGGATTTACAACGTCTGTCCATACTGAGGACGAGGTTGTCAAGGAGCTGTTGAGGCACCGCGGCCCATTCCTCTTGTAGCGCCAATCGCAGCTGCGGAATCGTTGCTGGCGGCTGGTGACGTGCTGCCAAGCGTGTCCCGAGAAGGTCCCACACGTGTTCGATTGGATTTAGGTCCGGGAACCTTGCGGGCCAATCCATGCGTTGGATATCTTCACTCTCCAACAGCTCTGCGACAGCCACTGTACGATGAGGTATAGCGTTGTCGTCCATGAAGAGGAACTCAGGACCCACAGCACCTCTAAACAGACGCACGTGAGGCCGGAGAACCTCGGTACAATAGCGAACACCAGTGACTGAACCTCCTTGGAAGATGTGGAGGTCAGTACGGCTACCAAGCATGATACCGCCCCAAACGAGAAGTCCACCACCTCCAAACCGGTCCCTTTCGATGATGTTGAAGGTGTGATTGCATGTTTCCTGCTTTCTCCAGATGTGTATCCGTCCAGAATCGCTCGTCAGACTAAATCGGCTCTCATCCGTAAAGAGAACTCCACCCCATTGCTGATGTATCCAGATCTTGTGTTCCTAGTACCACAGAAACCGCCGTCTCCGATGTGCAGACGTTAATGGCACACACCGTACTGGTCGTCGTGCAAATAGACCACCTTTGTGCAGCCTCCTGGCTACGGTAAAACGCGATAACGGACGTCCAGTTGCATGTGCCTTGCGATTTCTCCCGCTGTCTCTTATCGCCTGTAGGACAATATACCGGTCGTCCGCCGCCGTGGTTGCTCGTGGACGACCACTGCTAAACTCTCGGACAGCTGTTCCTGTCGTCTGAAAGCTCGTGAAACGATGAAACGTGAAACGATGCTCCAAGCTCGTGAAACGATGCTGTGAGCGATTCCGAACTCGTCGGCCACACTAGTCACACTTCGACCTTCTTCCAACTTCCCAATGACGCAACCTCGGGTAAAGTCATCCAGATGTCGTCTACTGGATTACCTGTTGGCCATATCACACGGTGGCAGCAACTCGACGTCGTTCAAACCGATGTACACCGTGCAATAGCTTTCACCGAATTTCTGAGCGTATACCTCCCGTGGCCGCCCCGGTGGCACAGTGGTCTAAGGCGTTGGCCTCTGATCATTCGTCCGTAAGGGGTCCGGGTTCGAATCCCGGTCAGGCATGGATGTTGTGTTTGTCTTACGGCACTGGCTCTCTCCCTTCCCTGGAACCAGTGACCCTAAATTAGGGATGGGCGACTGCTTATAGCCCATTGAGTTGCTCACGGTGGTCGTTAAACCTCCAATCAAAAAAAAAAAAACCTCCCGTGTGCTTTATACCCTTCCGACACTCCCCCCCTCTCCTATGTCATACTGCATATATGCGCATGCCCTACCGTACCGGACCCTAGTCTATCTCTTCAGTGGTCTTCCGGTCCGTTCTGCCTGCTCGTTCCGCTGTTATGCTAATTTCTCCTCTTCGTCCTTAATTTTTGCGCACCTGTGTATTGCACTCACTCTACCACCACTGAAATAAGGATACCACGTTCGCACCTGCTGCACTGTCATCACGTTCGGGCTGTACATAGCTTAAAGTTCATCACGGTGAATTTCAATAGGTCTGAATACACAAATTTGCTCCTGACGGCGATCGAACCCGTTTCTATCACTCCGGAGTAAGTCGCTCTCCCAACTAAGCTACACGGAGGAAATGTACCGCTGCAAATTTGTCGTTTTGACACGAGATTCACCTCTGTAGTACATCACATCATCTCCCACTTAATTTTTTTTTTTTTTTTTTTTTGAAGCGAAGTGGAAATTTTTCATTAATTCCAGACGATGTATGGAACAAACATCACACATTTTTCGAAGAACCCAACGGACATTAGATCCATTTTTACGTTCGGGCGCCAATTTGAAAACGCAAGTTTGTCCGCGTCCCCTCACTCCGGAGTAAGTTGTTCTCCCAACTAAGTTACACGGACAAAATGTATCGCTGCATATTTGTCGTCTTGGCACGTGCTTTAGCTCTGTAGTACGTCATAGGCGGCGACCCTTTTGCCTATAAGGAGTGAATGACTCTTGGGATTTCTTCCTTTGTCCATTCAACCAGTACAGTAGCCATTTCGAATCTATGTAGTTCAGGAACGTAATGGCTCTGGAGCTTCAAACTGCACTCCCTAAAACAGAACATGTCAAGTTACACGTCAGCAAAAAACAGTTTCAATACATCCAGTACTTTTAAAGTTCTTCAATAGGGAAAGTTACCTTCTGACTTCCCCTCGTACTATAAGCGCGTCCTACTTTTACAAATGACCTGCTGAAAACTCTTATGGTGTAGTATAAATTCGTTTATTTACTGGCATAAAAAAAAGGCACATAGAGTCGTCAAGCTTTCGCTCTCCAGTGGAAGGCTTTTTCAAGGCAGCAGTTAGACATAAATAATGGCATGCGTATCTGCCGCCTTGAAAAAGGCTCCCAGTGGAGAAAAAAAGAAAGCTTGTCGATTCTATATACTTTTTTTACCCCAGTAAATAAATGAATTTATGCTACACTGTGCGTAATCTGTCGAACTCCTAACTAGTATTTCTTCCAATTATGCTTTCAGTTTGCTTAATCGTGTTTTCTCAGCCAGATTTTCCATTGAATTCTCCCAACTATTAATTTATTGGTATTTAAATTACACAAGCGCAACTAGGGCGTGGCAGGCGTCTGCCCCGGGCGTAGCTCAAGAGAGGGCGCAATACCAGCTTCTTCCAGTCTGATTAAAATTGGAAGCGAAGTTTCTGCACGAGTTTTTGGTACATGTTTTTCAGGTTATACTTCGTCATTTGTCCATTCACAGATTTTACTTATACGTTTCGCCAGTTTGAGCAGCCTTAACAGTTTAAAATTCGCATTTCTTCCTGAAAATATTCAAGGGATGTTAATTGCTCTCATTCAAAAATGAAGGAGTGGTTGTACGTCACAAAGTAAAAATGTCATTGACAATGCTGAAGATTCTTTGGGAGCTA